>OV884013.1:99183332-101583332 GCA_930367205.1 Acanthosoma haemorrhoidale | reverse complement strand
TCAGTCGAATTTCGTATAATTTGGCATCCCAGTGCTAAATGGCTATTCATTTCGGCGCAGAACCGTTTAGGTTAAATCCAAAAAATCGTGGGTTTAATAATTATTATTTATTTTCAAAGTTCCCAACGACTTAAACCTTTTTTTCTCAAATCATCACATACTTGAATTATGTATTATTTTTACTGTAACGATTATTATCATTTTACTTTAGTGTTGATAAATCCATTGTGGCAACCATGTATTTTATATATTTCACTAATATTTTTACAAAATTTATTTGTGTACTACATTAATGTTTAATTAACAACTATTTAAATGTGCAATACATTTTTTGTCATTTCGACAAATCATTGGACGTTATTTTCTTATTTGATGTTCACCCTTTATTTATTTTTTTGTTAGCCAGATTTGGATTTATTTATTTGTAATTTGTTCTTATTCATTGGTGACTTTTTTTCCCCTGTATTAATGATATTTTTATTATCATGGAACTATGTCTCTTAAGAACAAACATTTAGTTATCATCAAGTCTTTGACAGTGATTTCAGTCCACAATGAAATTTGCAATGCACAAATAAAATATAAAAAATAAAATTATGTGAGAAAAGATACAATAAAAAATACATATATATTTATGGTCTCATAAACGAAACTTATTTATCGGAAATTAACAATATAAAATGCGATAAATGTCAACAAAAACAATATAAAAAATATTAAAGAAGGACTTGTTTGAAAATAAAAATGGAAATAGATTGACACTTTATATATATATATATCCTAAATGAAATAATGGATAATAGTAACCTACATAATATAATAAGAATGTCTTTTTTTAAATAAAAAATCAACACTCCTTGGTTGACACTTCATGCAAATCACTTGTTGTGATGAATTCATCCACCGTAGGCAGCTCAAAGATCTCGTGAAGCTCACTGTAGCTCCGCTGCAGGAATGAAGTTCAGGGTTATCACGCCGAAGGATTTGTGTATTTGTATCAACCGGCAGTAGTGTATAGAGAATTTATAAAAATAAAAAACAATTAAAAATTTAAATTTATTCTGTGTGCCTGTTGGTGGACTTGTGTAAAACAATCGAAGGGGTCCAGTTATTTAACCCGCTCGTGGCGGTCATAAAAGGGCAGCCCGTGCCATTCGAGCCGAACCGACGCGATAGGATCTTCGCGGCTCTCCATTGTACGCCACTGCGGAGGTAACTCAGGCGGGTGGAAAGAAAGGACGGCAATTGTCACTAATTTTTATTTAAGGGAGGAAGAGGAGGAGGTCGCACACGGAGAGGTTTTTTCTCGTTTCCTCGGCGGTGAATGGGCGACAGAGCCAGGTAGAGAGAGGGCTTTGTGGGCCGGTAATTACCAACGGGCCGGTGCTCAATGGCAGGCATAGGGAAACGGTATTGATAGATGGGCGGCTGGTTTTGTTAATTCTTCGGCGGGGGTGTTCGCGAGGATCCGTCATACCTGACAGGCACTCCTCGTCATATCCACACATGCCCTAGGGCGGTCTGTAGATATGTCTTTGTCTGCGGGCACCGTTCCGGCATAAATCTCCTCTGGATTCAGCTGAATCCTTGTTCATCTTCTATTCGATCTTGGCTTAGTACTCCCGCACCCTTTAACCTGTTAAAACCCAACTAGGTTGGCAGAGACGTTATTAATTCATTTAACGTTCTGATCATTTGATCAATATGAAAGAAACGAGGGATAGAAAACGAGAGATATGAACTCATGGGGGTATATGTTGGCATAATTCAAGCACAGAGGTTTCCACGCAGAACGCTGAAGAAGAACTGAACTTCCCTTGATCTCACCCGGAGAACAGCACGGGTAGCATGCAGCCAAATAGAACCACCCATAATAATTCGATTGACAAACGATGTTACTTGACTCCATCAATCATTTCAATGGGATTACTAAGATTGTTTACACGGTTGTAGGGAGTTGTCCCTAATAGAGACACTGATTCGAATGAAATCGAAAGGGAATTAAGTCTTATTTTATAATAAAATGAGGACCAAGGGATGGGATTGGAAAAATACTGTAAGAGTGCTCATTTTGCACATGTCAAAAGACCTTACCGTACAAATCATGAAAGCACTTCAGTCAATGATTTGTCGTAATATTTCGAACCGCATGTGTAAGAATTGTTGTACAGTGTAAACTGTAAAATACAGAACAGGAAGAAAGTTTAAAAATTAGTTAATTCAAAGATTAGGAACATATTTTGTCGAGCAAAGTAAAAGGGATTGTTCGATAATAAAGTAACCATTGGTACCTTCAGATAAAAACTGAATACGTTGATGTTGGTTATTTATATAGAGTTCCTGAGCTTGCACCACGACACCTTGTGTTCAAGTCTTTGATAAATTAAAGAAATGGGAGTTATAAAGGTTTATTGTTCCGACAACTAGGCCTACGACCCGTGTGGATGTGTGTGGAGTCCAAAATGACGTTTCTTCCCACCACGGTTAATTAATTTTGATGATTGAGCAGTCAAACCATCACTCGTCAAATAAATCAAAATGGTTCATCTCGAAATAAGAAAACTTCAGAAGAACAGAGTAACCTTTGATGTTTTTTACTAACTTCGAAGTAATTTCGCTTTCACTCTACCGTAATGCACATTGTACTATATAATTATTTCAAAAAAACTGATAGGGATTTTCAAAGTCTACCCGGAAACACACTGGGTGCAGGCATCACGCTCGAGACCATTAAAGAGACCGTCATGAGCGAAGGGTTCACGCCCGACTCTGTTATCTGTGACCTATATACTCTGGTATTTGTTCGCTCGTTCAACCCAGCCTATATGTCACTCTATAACCTTTCTCATTATAATATTAAAGCCGATCTTTACGTCAAGTATTGAACGGGTTGACTCTTGCTTTGTAAGGCTCGGGGCCTATCAAGAGGTCACATCTTACGAAACATATTAAATTATATGGGCCACTCTGCTGAGTTGAGGCATAAACTGTTATTAATATATTTTTGGTAGTGAATATGTCTACAAACCTACTTAATTATATAATCAAATGTAATGTACAATGTCAGAACAGAACCTCCAAGACTTTATTACATAGTACATTACTTAGCAAACAATCGCTTAAAAACAAAATTTTACAAATACTAAGCACCACAGCTCTTTACAAGTAAAATGAATAAGAATTAGACATTATTTATAAACGTTATTCAGGAATACAAATAAAATATTACTCGTAAATAATGGACAATTATTGAAGTGACATAGTACAAACAGCTGTGTAACTAAAAATAAATATTTGCGTGCATTTCAAAATTTACTTACGTCAAGCTACTCTCAAACAGGAATGAACAAGCTACTTTAATCAAAGATTTCGAATAGTCATCTTCTTTTAAAAAATAAAAACTACTTTATAGTAAATGTATGCGTTTTACATTTTATGGTTTGTAATGTTTGTTGAATTTGTAATTGTTAATTGAACCAGAATATTGAAATGAATGAGATGCAATAATAATACTACTAAAAAACAGTATAAGAAAATAAACCCTTAACATAAACGAAACAATAGTTAAAAGCAAATTAACTACAGATTCTTTTGTCGCTATAAAAGTGTTCAGACCTCAATAAATATAGTTGAAGAAATTGAAACAGGTTCCAAATCATTCAATCACCGCCAAAACCACCGTTTAAGACTATGACCAGCCTTCACGCATCGATGGCAACAGACTGTTGGAGAAAATTAAGTTGATTTTGTTTGTTAGATGTTAATTAGTTTTATGATTCATAAGGTGAGCCCCATCACTTTTTAAACATGTATAGATAATGAATATATAATGTAGATTATACTTTTGTTTCAATCGCAAATAACAGTGTAAAATTGTATAAAATGTAGCCAAGCTACAGGACATATAATATTGACCTATTGTTAATAGATTCACTTATATAAAATCTACATTGAACTCCATAATTTTTATAAGAAGGGGATATGAAGCCAAAAATCGCTTTATTCAATTTCCTGTATGAACAAATTTTTGATTTCTCAATGGTGAAAATGAACTGGAAGTAATTTTAAAAAAAAATATAATACTTAACCCCTAAAATAATAATAATCGTTAAGTTAGAATAGTCCTACCTTAGTTGCATAAATTTAACTAAATATTGCTGATGACATCTTAAACATAATTAATTGGCTGCTGAAACTATTGTCTGTAGTACGAGATCTGACCCGGGTAAACCAATCTGCTCCTCTGTGAAAATGAGAGTTTAACGGGGAATTGATTTTTTTTTGTTTTCAGGAACACTGAGGGGACTGGGTTGCCCCACAGCCCCGGCCGACAACCACTTAACAAATTCTCCTCGGAAACTGTGGCAAAACGCCGTGTTACGATTGTCTTGCGGTTGCCAATCGGGTCAAGTCCAGGCACACAAATTGCCCGTGACTCCTATCCCGATGTAGAACGATCCTGCGAAAGTTGCATAATGACCGCTTTATCGAAATAAAAAGGCCTACGCTGTAAGTAGTTAGTTATTTTACGCTGGGGGTTGTGCGGTAGCCCCGGCTGTGTCGACACCTCTACCTGCGCTCGCTTGGTCATCTCAGAATCGCCTGTTAAAAATTACTTTCGCCTAGTTTTTTTTTCTTTCGACAACGCCGTTCGGTCCATAACACATTATTTTGGTGATAAAACACAGACAAACGCACATAAAGACAGTCTTCTGTCATAATGCGTCCATTAAAAATATGATTTTTGGATTAAATCATTGCGTAAGCTAGATTAAATCTTCAACAAACAGGATTAAATGCTTATTGTTATTATTGGACACACTATCATAACATAAAAAAAAAAAAAAAGGTAATTGGAAACATTGAATCTCCTAAATTTATTTGTCACTGTTCAATTCACAATCACAGTCTAAAATTGATCAAAACATAAAAAATTATCAAAATATATATATGAGAATACATGTCCTGTCTACCTGACAGATGGGACTGGGGTGCCTTTGCCCTTTCTATTGTCCTTACTTGGATCCATAGAAAATACTGTTGCTCTGTTAATACAGTTAAATCCCCAATAACCATTAATAAATGTCTTATTAAGCACTGTGAAATAATAATAAAATTTAAAATGTAAAATGATGTAAAATCAAAATCATTGGAATGGTCGTTATGCGGTCATCAAAGACCCTTGTGGTTGGTAGCCCTAAAAAAAAAACTACATAATAATGTTAATAAGCAAAACAGTTAATTAAACAAAAATTATTAATCAATAAATAAAAAAACAAACATTAAGGTTGCGGGATTTGTTTTATTGATGAATGGAATGGTTTGTACTACAACAAATTATTTTACATTTAACTGCCCTTAGCGCTTTCAACATTAGTGAACTATTCAGAGATGTCACCTGGACAAATTATAGCTATCCTGAATTATTAATCGGTAAATAATCGGGAATCCTTGTATTGCAATGATTCAGAAGTTTGATAAAACATTAAGACACGGACAATAACAGGAAGTAGAAAACCATACCGCAAGAAGTTGAAGCGGGGAGGTGAAACAAGAAATCTATAAGGAGCACTAAATGTAGACAGAGAACATAATTATTCCAGAGGGAGGTACTGAATCCCCCCCGGGGGACGCCCCCACAAATTATTTGCTGGGACCCGGGACCCGTTAAGAGACACCTTTACAACCGGCGGGATCCTCGGGGTAGCTAGGATTAACATTTTTTATAGCCGAGCCGGCAGTAAAGCCCCTGTCCCGTGGGGCGGAGCCCTCCTTCCTCTGTGCTCGGGCACACCCGGCAAATTGAATCCTGGCTAATCACTTGTCGGGGCACCTTGTCTCCGGTGGGCTCTTGGATTAGTTACGTGCTCGATGGAAACAAGACTTGGATTTGTACATTATTTGAAGAGAATTTTTGATATAAACATATGACTTATTACATACTCAATATCTTGGTCCCCATTTCTTCTTATTAATCGAACTAGGTCAATCAGTGCATTGAAATAACGCAGTAAAAGAAAATTAGTTCTTCATCTGAAGCTTAGTTAATTCATAGTATGGCTCAAATAGGTTTTAATTTAGACAATATTTAAGCAATAAAATAACTTTTTTTAATTGTCGAAAAGGCGAATTTCTCTTGACCAGATGTTTTAAATGATAAGGTGAATTATTGGTGTTTTTTGACTTTCAATTAGCGATTTTATTTTTTTTTTAACTACATATAACTCTTATTGGCTCTGAAGTTAAGAAATATATTATCACCTTATGTCTCTCCACAGCTCTAATGAATAATACCCGAACGTTTTCAATGGACTATGGCGTCAAAATCTAGTACTTGCCGGGTTGGAAAGTGGGTTTGATAGCCAACACGGCAAGTACTACCGTGTAAATAAAGCGCAGAATCATCTTTTGAAATCTCCCATTAAAGAATTGACGAGGAAGCGTTCCATTAAATGCTCAGCAACACCATAGGATTCATTCCATATGAACTGATCAAATGCGGACCCATGATCACCATTCATCCCCAAGCGACCCACATATCCCTCCCAGAACCCTCTAGAGTAAACAGACGGTTGCGGGTCTGTAGCGCGTGGGTGGTAATTACCGCTCTACCTGCCCATTCACACTCCCAGTTTTTGCCGGTCTTTGTCTTCTGCTCAGGTATTTCGGCCTCATTGTGTCTTCTTCGGGGGGTTACACAGCTCCATCCGCCTTCTCCTACTAAAGGATTTCTTCAACCTCTACCTAACATTGGTTAAAACATTGCTTTGGTAGGTACCAAAGGCGGAAGTAGTCTTCATTTCGTTGACCTACTCCACACAGATAAGGAAATTTAATGAGCAGGGATAGAACTGACGGAAATTCTGTAACAATAGTGGTTTTTGTGGAGGAAGGGGGTGGTTAAAGTGTTCAAAGTACCCTTAATGTCTGTATCCTGTAAGCCCTAGTTTCATGAGATCAGATAGAACCCGCAACCTTGTTCGTTCTTTTGCTCTTGTAGATTGTGACGGCAAAATATGCCACCGCAGACTACTCGAGAAATTATGAATTCAACTTGTAAATCAAATCAATCTATTTCAGATAATTACGTAATAAAAACAATCTTGTGCATTTAGCATTTACATTGTCTGGGCCTATTATTATATTATATTGTTTTTCATAACTTATCTTGTAATACTGGCTCATCATTGACTTGGGGCTACGTAATTTAATATTGGCTTCACGAACGAATTGTAAATGAGTGGTTCAGTCACGGAATAAAGCTTAGAACGCAGAAGTTTACGAGTGTGTCAAGAAGCTATAATGAGCCAAGAGTAACCTTTGACACTTTTCTTATAAAACTATAGAACTGTTACCGCCCTAATGACGTGTCGACTACGTGATTCGCGGACCTGTCCTCAGGTAGGTCCCCTGATTAGAGGAAATGACCTGGATTTTTGCTGTGACCGTGACTCAACCAATGACCTCATCTGGTAAGCGGTGCAATTAACAGCATCCGCCGCGGTGGCAATTAGTGTTCTGTCCGCACGATTTCATCTTCGATTTATAACCCTGACTTTTTCACCGAATAAACCGGGTATTCCCGACGTGTTGGTGAAGGCGGCAGGGTGGGGGGGATAGCTGATGTTAAACATATGAGTTCGTGACGTTATCACAACTAATAAGAGGATAAGCTGAAGCATTCCCCCTCCTCGGCTAGAAAACGGTGGTTAAGCATGCTTTCTCCTTTCTCTAAGTATGCTTCTTCAGTGCCATTAATGCGTCATTGAGAAAAATCAATGCTGATCATCTATTTGAGGGGAAAGGGCGGGCCGGAATCGTGAGGGCAAAATCTGTTGAGTCAAGTCGGAGCCGACAAATGGGGCTCAATGTGCCGTGAGGTATAAGTTCCCTCCTTTCTCAAGTGAGTCTGATATTTCTAGTAGTTCGTGTGTTTAATAGTCCTTATCCCCGCATTATCTACTGGGCAGGCTCACTACGTTATAAAAGCGAAAAAGGAGACAAAAAAATGAAAAGTTGTTTAATCTTGTAATTATAGGGCGTAATGCTAGTTGCCTTATTGAGAACCTTTATACCCCTTTCTAACACGGCGCTTAGACTTTCTAGATGGAAACAAACTGAGTTTGGTGCCTGCAATTGTCGTTTACTCCTTTGAGGATTATTTCTGAGTGGAATGGATAAGGTCATCGTAGAATCAGACAGGCGAAGGAAAAAGAGGAACTACTTGAATTAAAAATTAGCAAATGTTGTCTTTTTTTTTGAAAAATAACTCTAATATCCAATAAAATTTTGATTCACGAAAATTCATTTCTTTAAACCTTTAAAATCGAGAGGGGGGCAGGGAAAGTCAAACCCAATTTTGTTTTCTCTACTATTTCATTATTCTTCGAGTTTTTTTTTTTTGGGGGGGGGAGGTGTTGATTCAATAAAGCAATAATATTGTTTCGTAGTGCGAATCGGTCACGATCCCTTTAGAAATCCTTGTCATTTTTTTGACAACATAAGAGCTAAAGAGTCACTGAACTGCTATATCACTATAAAATTAAATAACGACGGACAAAAGTTCTGAACGTGAATTTATGTAGTGATTTAAATACGTGCCTTCTCGATCCCCTGGTTAATACATAAAGTTAATTTTTCATTGGCATTGGCCAATTTGTTGATCATTGATTGGGACATCCTTGGTACTACGCATCAGCGAGAACATCACAAAATGGTTTGATAAATTTTCAAAACTCTTGAATAGACCACGTATATATAATAGAAAAACCACAAATAAAATTGATTTAGTTTCGTGCTAAAGTTAATTACCATTATTATTAAGTCATTCTGCAGATAAAATGACATTTGACGGGACTTTTGCTGTCACGGACACCGATTAGTACACGAAAGACACTGATTAGTAAGAATTTATGCATGTATTTCTTTCAAAGTTCAACTACTAGGGTCATTGATGTCCTAATTACATCTACACGATGAATTTAATGATTCGCAATTCTATTACTCATTGACTTAGAGGCCTTTAAAGACTTAAACAGTCTCTTCGACAGAGTGCTGTTCAGAACCGGTGTCTGTCGAAAGCCTGCGATGTTCCATGAGTCGTTTGTGCCCGGGACATTCGCTGAAGATGTGGGATCAGAATTAAGAGAAGTGAGTGGGAAGGTGGTACAATATTTTCCTCGAATCAGCATCTAACTGGACTGAGTCAGTCCGGTCGTTATACAGTCAGTGACTCACTGGCGACCTTGCCGCCATCTAAATACTGGCTTGATTGGGAAGACGTCAGCCACAGCTTTCTTTTGAAATCCTGTTTCTTCCTTTTTTTTTTTCCTTCTTACCCTTTCTTTCCTTTATATTCCATCGCGGTATTGCTCATAGGAATAGCTTGTACAAAAATCAAACTACGTATCTTAACCCTGAAACAGTATGATTATAGTAATTGCTGGTTCGTAACCCAAGCTGGAATTTAAACATGAACCTGAAACCATAGTTTTCAAGCTATGGCTCGTTAGCTTCATCTGCAGAGTACTTGTCAGCCTTGTCCCCAGTAAATTCCCAAACGCCTAACAATTCTACCACGAAGCTATTGTAATAAACATTTTACCAGATGAACAGATAACCACTGACGCGATGAGGCCTTTGTATATTGTTTACATTTGGTTGCCTTTAATATTAAATTGCGCTTCTGCATTGTTGTTGAAAATTCATAATAATGTTCGCGGATATTCTCATAAATTTATTGGATGAACAAGATGCAGTTGAATTGGTGCAAAATTTATGGATAGTACTAAGAGCCAAATTGACCTAAAATAAGCCTTCATGCGAGGATTTTAGTTAATCTAGGTATTTATTAAGTATTTACTTACTCGAGACGTGAATAAGTTCTGCTTTAACAATTTGTAATTGGGAGTTAAAACCTCTAAGAGAGCCCAGGTTCTTTCTCAATTCTCACTGCTCGAAAAGCTAAGATGACAAATAGAATTCATATAGGCCTAAATTAGAAAAAAAAATGTATCGGTAGCCTACATCTACTGCTAGTTTTCTTAATTTTTCTAACTTCTTCTTGTTGAGTTAAAACCTCCGTCCTTTGAGTGAAGACAACTACTTGTAGACAAAGATAATTATGCAAAGATGTGAATTGGTGTTAATCTGATGGCGCAATGTCTGGACAGCTGACTAAGGATCTCCCGTCCGAACTGAACTGTAGGTTTTGTTGAGTCACCACTGTGCAGTATATGGTATGTCTATGTCATCACTATATACAATTAATTGCATACGTGCTTCTCTGCCGTGGCCTAGCTGTCTAGCAGTAAGTAGTATTGTACCGGTGGATCCAGGGTTCAGTGTCCTCACCATTTTATTTTTGTACGGTTTTAGTTGGTGATTTGTACCAAATTGTTGTGTGAAATTTTTGACTTGAGATACTTCATTCACTATTTATTACCTCTTGTAACTTGAAATAAATTAAAAAAAAAACAAATTGAATGAACGTTCAATATGGACAGAATTTGTAGTAAGTAGATTAGTTTACCCTCTGTTTTCGAGAATACCTACGAAAACTGGTACAATTTTTTTAATGAATACCTGTTTTCATAAGTTTTCCTGTAACAGTAGCTTGCTTAATCGAACACTGACTAATCGATAATGTAATCGAGGAATCGCAGGATTTAAGAATGACTTTTGTTTTCATCGCAGAGTGTTATTTTTAATCAGAATGTTCCATCAAACTGGAATACAACATGTATAAATTCATATTAAATCATAAAGGAACAAAATAACAAAAAATAATTAAAATTATGTACAGGAATAGTTCCACATAGTTGTGTGTAGCGTTTGCTTCTCACTGCGATTGGCCCTTTTGTTTAGTTTAATTACGTCAATGAATTCGTCGAAGTCAGTTCTGAAAGTCTATATTTTAATTATAGATGAATTGAAAATAATTTTACCTTCAATATTATATAAAATGACAGTTACCAGTGGGAAAAAACCGAAGCACAGTTTCAAATACACTTTATCCTCTGCAACCGAATTCTGTTGTACCCATTTTTAATAGAATGTTGGATATCATATTACTTAATTAGAAAATTTACAAACCTAGGATCTAAATGAAACTAATTTTAAACAAATGCACTATTTTTAACTAATCTATACTTATCTTAAACTTAAATAACACAATTTATATCACAAAAGTCTATATAGCTGAAACACACATATGGTAGTTTGCACTTCCTGGACAAGAACCGAAACAATATTCAATATTTTCTTTTATGAAATCACTTATAAATGGTATGTAACATCCTCGTGTATTGTACTGAATTTCCTAACATAACCGAGAGGAATCAGCAACTAATCCTAAGAAGTTAAAATTTTAAGTATGTATGTACTCAGTGGAACTGCAGTTTTTTTTAAAAATATGGTGGAGTTTTCGGCTGGCATAGTACATCAAACTGTAACTGCTCAAGCAGGGTTTTCTAAATGCATAAAAGTCGTTGATATTTCAGCTGTGGTGACAAACACGTCAGCGACCCCAGGAAGATGGCGGAACGCAATAAAAGAGTGGCATACACTGACATGTGCATTACTGCGCCCATTCATAGGCGCGCAGTGATTCATAGGCCACCATACACTGCATTATTTCCTCCACATTGTTCAAAATGTATGTTAAACAAACCGAGGGCCATTTTCTGTCAACCCTTCCATTGCCCGGAATCGCTCCTATTAGGTCTGACATTTAAAAGAAACTGAACACCATTGAGAGCCAAGAGGGGGAGGGCGTTGTTTCCCAGCTTGCGGATAGGCGCATATATCACCGCGGGGGGACAGAAAGAGAAAAGAGAAAAAAAAAATAGGATATCGAAAAAACGTCAGGGGGTTGGCTGCGAACAATGCTGAGGGTCGTTTTACAAGATATATCATGCGAGGGTAACACTAATTGATATTTTCTAACTTTCGGGAAGGGCGGCAGGCACTATCATATCTGCGCGTCCGGCAACAGAAACCCATTTACTGATGGAAATGGATGAATCAGAGCTCGTAGCCTTTGATGGAAACTCGTCCCCAGTTACGGCCATAACTCATAAAGTGCTTTTTCATATCCTTACAACCAACAAAACGTCGATATGATATCTTTAAACCTAACCATGCTGCATCTTTTTAAATGCGGAATTTAAGGACGTAATGCTATTTGCTATGCTGCATAAAATCATTCAGTCACATCCTATATGTAGAAAAAGGAAGGGTCTAATGAACCTTATTCCTCCCGCTAAACTGTATTTTACAATTAATATATCAATTGCTTGTATATAATGTTTTGATTGAGTGCAATTACTTGAATGAAAATGACAGAAAATAGCAGCACTGCTAAACTACTAAAGTACTAGTACCATTGCATCGCCTCTTTATATCAAGGATCACACACATTTCTTTGTTTTACTAAACGTAACCATTTTACACACGAATTCCATCAGAAACAAGAACTTCACTCAAACCCACAGATCCACTGTTATTGCTTGAATCAACTGATGCTCGATAGATAAACCCGGAAGTGCCAATGTTACTATCAGCACAAGAACCCTTGAGGATGCCTGCACAGTCCATTGAAAACTCGTTCGGGTATAAACCTGTGGGGAGGCAGAAGATGTTTTATTTTTCTGCGATCACTTGGAAGTAACTGAAACCGAGAATTATTGCATTAGTTCATAAATAATCATTTTCAGATAGATTTATAGTGTGAATCTACATCTAATGTTGGTGCTTGAGTGGATTTCAAATTGCATCTTCACTGTTTCATGTGTGTGCAGTTGAAGGCTTCGCAGTTTAGGTTTAAACACTCAAGTTTGCTCGGGGTGTGGTTGTCGTGTTAACTCATTGCATAATCGGGTTGGGGAGGGGGACTTTTTATGGTGAATGGTAACTTTCAGAGGTAATCGCTTCAACGCTCACCACTCACATACAGCTGTTCTACATCAGGACACTAAGAGGCCGATATACAACACACCATTTAGGGCAAAGTAGTTTCCCCGAAGACTGTCTACCCCGCGATGAGAGGCCCTACCACGGTAAGAGGCAGTTAAGAGCAGCCGGATCTGTAACAGGGCTCGTGTGGTATCGCCGATAAGGCGAGGCGTGTGGAACTTACAGATTAGATCTGAGCATAATCACGTGAGGCTCCTCACACAGTCCGTATAGATCTCTCCACTGACAGAGCGAGTGGAGGCTATGGGACTTTTTCAATTGCGCCACCATCCTGTTCTGTATCAATCAAAAGCTATTAGGCTGGGACATGCAACGGTACCATCTACATACTTGGCATCAGACGGTAATTGGGAGAGGACCCGCCAGTCACGGAACAGCCCCTCTGCCTCCTATTATTTTATCGGGTGTCTATGGTTCATCTCCTGCAGTGGATGGGAGCCCTCGATTGGCCCCGTCTTGCATCACCAACACGTATACACTCAATAGGTCTCGCACGTATAGGCTCATGTTTAAATAGGCCTCAAATCGTTCTCGAGGTAGAACATTGTGCATTTAAACACGATTAATACATATCCATTAATTGAACTATATAACTCATAAGAAAAGTGTAAAACCTTAATGAAACCTATCAGGAGGTGACAATAATATTGTTTATTACTTCAAAGGGTTACGAGCTAGTAACTTACTCACTTTTTATAAAATCTAGCAGTGACCTATCAATACCGTGCTGTGTTGTGTGTCGAATTCCCCAAAACAACGGCAAACTACCTGGTAACTACCCGGAACAGTGATCAGTTTGAATGGAAAGAGTTTCTGAATAATTTCTTAACCTCTCCCTTTCATCATCCGTTTTTCTATGGGAAAAGTACGGCTTTTTCCACAAATGGAAACAATCGGTGCCCAGTAGAATGCATTGAACGAGGGTTAGAAAAAATAGGTATCTTTGAAAATGCGTGGTGACGATGGATCAATAATATTAATACTATTTTTCCAATGTCCATTTACTTTGGAATTGATTACTCATGAATACTTCGTTAGTAACAATTGTCCTTGCTTTTGTACGAATACAAATTTGAAGGAATCGGCACATTTGCAGCGTGACTAACAACCACTTGAGTATGATGAAAAACGACTGATTTCCTTTTTATGAAAACTCATTTATTTTTATATACTTATTAGGATTTATAATTTTATTAATCAAAAAGTAATATATATGAACTAAAATGGCACTTAGTGCTTCCCACATTTACTGAAGCTATGCAACATTCTATATAGTTTATGAGCGTTGTATTGTTTAACTCATTCCATTGTATTTATATAATGCATGTCACTTGGGAATGGATGTGACATAATTCATAAATTCCATTCCTAGACAAATAAAATACGCCTACCTTTAAGGGTAGTGATATTTCTAATAGGGGTTACTGTTCGAGACCACGCAGGACACCCTCCAATGGCGGCAGTAGCGCTCATTATTTAGTTACCGGGAACTTCCATATCTATTATTTCTGCCACTCCGTCCAATTATCCCCGACAAAAACTCTTAGCTCCACATTTCCTCTGGGTTGCTATTATCTCATGTGACCATCATTATCTCATGTGACCATCATTTTTTCATGACCCTATTAAGACCTCTCTCCCGTGTGTCACATATTAATTATTCTAGTAGGATCTGTTGTCGGTGTTTAGCTCGCATCCATTAAAATTGTATTCAGGGTGATGCAACTGACTCGACAACTCGCAGTGTGCAGTTCACTTTTGAGAGTGATGGAGACATTTCATAATATAATTAATGTTTTATAATTAACAGATGGTTCCAGATAGATCCGAGGATTACTGCTAAAATCGAGGAACAACACAAGAAAATCCGAATTTTTTCCTGATTATATCTACTCGTTTCGATCCCTTTCTACCTGTTTCTGATTTTGCCGATGAGAAAATTCAACTGAACGAATTATGAGTACATATTATCATTATAGTGTAGTTTTAGCTTTTAATATCCACCACAAAAAAAAAAAAAAATTAATTTGTTTAAAACCACTTATAGTAACACGAATTTTGAAATTGTTCTCAGAATGGGGTCCGGAGTTCTCCATGCAGATAAGGTCAGTGGGCATAAAATATTTTCTTTTTCTTTTTTTTTATTTATAACAAAAGTATTATAGAAAAGCAAAAAAAATGAATGCTCTTCTATCTTGTCACTGTTCGGGATGTAAAATACCTGGCCGGCCTTAAGCCTCCCTCAAGGGCTTGTTAAAATGGGTCCTATGCTTTATAACATGCTTCAATTGTCAGTTTGTCTGCAAAATTTCCCTCTGCCAACCCGTCACCGCCCATCCAAAGGCCCTTTCATTCCACTTCTAGCCTAGCAAAGACCTTTTCCCTTATTCTCTACATCGGTAGATAATCTCCCCCGTAGTCGGCCTCAGGACCACACAAAACCTAAGACCATTCTCTGTAGCAATGGGATCTGTTGGTCTGTTTTCACACTTATTTTAGCCCTTTCACTCTAATTTACAGCTGTACAGAACGTTTTTCAGATTATTTTCAGTAGTATGTGTATATATATATATATATACATATTGGCATTTTTTGTTTGGTTTATGTAAATAATTCTGTATTTTAGACTTGTCTTTTAATTTTTTTTAGCTTGCAAACAAACGTTTCCTCAACACTTTACCTAAATGTAACCTATGAGCTAAGAAAAATAAAAACATAATTACAGATTATATTGATAATTACAAACTTTTCCATAATTAAATATGAAATTGAAACTTCTTTATTGTGATAAAACTACAATATGTCTTATGAGTTTTGTTGAAACGCTATATTTATGAGTTTGGAGTATTTATGAGTGGCAGTTTCTTGTAACGTATGATATTGATTAAAAGTGCACTAGTTGTATCTCGAAGGAGTGGGATGGGTTGCTAATGCCAAAACGTCATTATTCAGTCCCTTTAGGTCTATTGTAGCCCAGGGGACGGAGTTCCACAGTTCTCGGCGGGCATCGGAAGCCGTCCTTGCAGAAGTTGCGGAACAACACGGCGGTTGTTGACGGAACCTGTGGGGGGTACCCTGTTGTTGTTGTTGTTGTTGTACTTGCTGTAGTTCGGCATCTCATCAGCGCTAATGAGACGACGAGGATCAGGCAGGGGATCTCGGGAGTCGAACTCCGATTATGTCCCTTTCATCGGCGATGTACCTCTATTGTAGCCGGTGTATTGTAAGATGGCGATCAATGTGGGATTATCGAATGGGTCGTCTTTGATATGCTTATAGCCGGGTGCACGGTTTTCATAAGGCGCTATAATAAAGAGAGCTGGTAATATCATAACAGCTATCATACTTGTCAACTGGTTAACTTCATACAATGGAAATCCATTCCAAGTCATCAAACGGATGCAAGTGAAAATATCCATATTTTAAGGAAAGTGCCTTAAGATGAAAATGTAACATTGAGGGTCTGTCGAAATATTATATGGGGAAATGCATGAAAAAAGGTTTCCTAAAATAGGTCAGAAACTCCGTAACGCACGATAAAAAAATTTTGTAAAACCCTTCAGATGGAAAAATTCTGCATTTAATGAGACGAGCTCAATAGGATGTTTTTGTTTTGTGTTTTTACCTAAACGCTTGTAAAGCGACTGTTTTTGTGAGATTAATATTTATTAATCGTACAATAATTATTTAAAACTTATCTCTTATTTCAGACATATTATGTACTCTCTAAGCTTCCAAATGGGTAAAAGACAAGATATTCTCCAAAAAATACGGTGTTTATCAATGGAGATATGTACATCTCATAAAATGCTAAATCTAATTCTTCAACGATTTTAGGTAGTAGTCTGTTATATATGTACTGATAATATACTGCATAAACTTCTCCTACTGTTATCCCGGACGTATCATTAAGTGTTAGCAACTGTCACCTCAGAACTGAAAAATAATCTATTTTTTTTTATTACGGTTAATTGAATATTATTCAAATAAAATACCTTTCAGTAAAAATACAACTTTTTTTCAACAGCAGGGGTTTGGCTATTTTCTTAATCATTAACGTTGATTTAAAAACTGAGTGAGTTTAACTGGCAAAATATATCCATATAACAATGAAATATATATATAAAAACCTGATATCTACAAAATACTCACAACACACGATTAAACAACGAGTCAAACTATAAGTAGATCGAGATTTTATATCTGTTGAGCTGGTTGTTCAACAACGTTCAAAGGCTTGAAGTATATTAAATTGTTATATCAGTTCAGATGGCCACTTAATTAGAACAGGGTCGGGTATAAGACAGACATGTACCCGTTTGTATTTACTTTTACACTCCTGACTTAATTTTTGAGTTACTAAAGAAAGTAAGATAAATCTGTTTTAGCCGAGGTTTTGAAATAAAAGTGCTAACTTCTATTTCGATTCTGGTGGACATCGAAAGCGCCTTCGACAATGTGCGGGGACGACGTTGCATCAAAAATACCGGCACTACAATGTCTGTGTCATTTTAATCTTTAACAACTGTTAAAAAATAAAATTGGACTTCTCGTCAATTATAATAAAATTGTGAGCTGTGCCCGAGGTTTGACCACTTATATGACTTGTTATTTCTTTGGATTGTGCTTATAATTTCTGAATTTATTATTTTCAAATATTTGTCAATTTTTTTTTTTAATATACACTAGCTTAAATAAGATTAATTAATTTTTTTTCTTACAAACAACATTGCTATTAAAATGTCAATGTTATAGTTAGTGCTCTGTTCTAAACGATATATGAATACAATGAGGATTTTCATAGAATCCATTATCTCTTTATCTTTTGTTGGCTTTTGTACGTAACGCTCTGGAAGCCTATGGACCCAGACCCCTATTGTCACCTCCCCTCCAATATCGCAGAAATAGAAGTGAAGAACTAGAAGAATCGTCGGCCTTAATTACTCTTAAACAGCGTCCATTGTCGAAGCGAGAATATACGGACGCACTAGATATTGTATCAGCTCCCTATCCTCGCATTGTATTGTAGGTTTGTTGGTTTGCTAGAGCCTCCAGCTGGGCCGTGCGCAATATGGCCTCTCATTGTTTCTGAACTGTTAAAGAAGACCGTTGACCTAGATTTTATGCTACTAATAATTTTCTCAAATGTTTCTCTGTTCCTGTGGAGAGGTATTTGTCGTATTCTGTGCTCTTTGGGTACGCAGTGGTACGTTCGTCCTAGGTTATTATATTTTGGATCCATATAATAAACATATGTCTATCTATCAATAGATATATATTTTCACCTGCTCTACGCTCAAGTATAATAATTAATATATTTTATTTAATTAAGTTGAATTTATTTGTGGTGCCATTTAATTATTCAACTAGGTCATGTTACTCGATCAAACTCTAAGCGTCCTGCGTTTGCTTAAAGTTATAATAAAAATAAAATTGATTTGATAATGCCTCAATTAATTCTAATCGAAAGGTAAATTTCGTGTTGATCAATGGAAGGGATTATGTTAATTTTAGGCAATAAGTAATTGAGATAAATGTTATCATTCATACCATATTTACAATTCATCATTCACTCGCTCATTCATACAATATTTAAACAGCCCAGAGGCCCCCCAAGTCCACAAGGTTGTCACCTCCCTCGCATGCGAAGGAGGAAGCGGAGTCTTGGGGAGACCCCCACGCTCCTACGTCAGCCGCGTCACTGGATAAGAGCCAGCGGAGGCTGACCAAGAGCGCGAGAGCCACAGACGCTCAGGACATGATTAGAGAAACTGGCCATTGCCAGGACTCCCACTATCACTTAGTTATAGCAGGTCACGAGGCCACTGCCGTTTTAATCTCGGAGGAGGATTATTATTTAGTTAATAAACTAGAATTTTCGATATATGTTTTATATATACTTGACTGAAAAATGTAATTAAATAAATATAGATGGGATGATTACATATATGAAATTATGGAAATTGCTCACAATACATCGGTGTATTCATTTAAGAATGGTTCGGGCAAATAGGTCCTCAGGTCCTTACTCCTCCACTTCTTCAATCTGCGTCCTTCCAAAAAAAGGACCTCTCCTCTATCCTTTCTCCCTCGATCAAACCTCGCCTTAAGCTTTTTCTTTGATCTCACCGGAAAAAGGGTTTTTCTTTACGCTACTTTGAACCGTGCGAATTTATGAAACTTCACACCTTCCTGAACGTGCTTCGCCGGATTTCGCCCCATATTGCCCTCCGGGCCCTCTAGCTTTGATATTTTAATAGGGGTGTTTATCACTGGTCGGTCAAACCCCTTTTGATGGCCGTCAACAAAGACACTTCTCGTCAATTAACATTCATATAGATTATATCAATGGGACAATTTACACGTACATTATCCATGTGCCAAAAAGGAAAATTTTATTAATTTTAATGAATCAATTTTTATATGATCTTTAAACCTAAGATTAAGCTATAATATCCTTATATTTACTTTTTGCTGAGAATTATACATATAACAGGAGAAGCAAAAATATTTATCGGTTTTACGTTCAACAACATATCTGGTTCTTGATGTCCAACTAATATCTCCTTTAAGTGGAATAATTTCCTTACTCCGGGTATTGAATACTTTCCAATTCAATTTCTGAATTTGCTGTCCACTTTTTATCGAATGGTCTAAAAATTTGTTACCATGTTTAGTCTCATTTACCCGCGCTCCGCAGGTTCCTCCTCATTACCAATCCATATGACAAGGTTAGGGCGTAACTGACCGCACCCGACGACTAAGCTGTGAGTTATGTATGCCTAAGAATGAGAAGACTTCTTTTTTATTGGACAATTATATAAGTGGCCCCTCCTGATATCTTTGATACATCAATAAACGCTTTTGACTATGCTATAAAGGTCTGAATTAGATCATGTTATGTAACCAACAAAAATGTGTAAAACAAAAAAAGTGTTTAAACCCAAATTTAAGTAAACCGCACTACTTAGGATGGTACATAGGAGGGTATAATTAATTTCCTTTATTAGCTACCTTAATTGTTTACATATAATTTATATAATACAAGCGCATTCACCACCATTTTCAAGTATCTTGTAGTGAAATTGATAGCATAGGAAAATGCAAATGGAAAGTTTAAATATTGTCTCCGGTTATATAATATAATATATAATAGGATACGTTATTTGAACTTTCTATTGTTTTCAATTTAATTATAAGAAATCTTCTTGAAAATTATGGAGTGGAAAGCACTCATGTCACCATAAAATCAGTGGTGGATAGACCCGACTGAAGGTAAATTTAATAATATAATTAACCCAGAACCACCGTTCTAACATAATTGTCTGGAAAATAAAATAAAAATTATATTTATAAGAATTGTATAATTTCTGGAAAGTATTACATTATGCTACTAATACTCGTATATCCCGTGCATATTGTTTTATTTTGTACTTCAGGTGTTGGTTACACTACAAGGCATAAAGTTGACAGTATGGTTGAATGCAACGAAAGACCGACGGGCCATCACCAAACCAACTAAATGATATTTCATTGCTAATTCTGTTTTAGCTGTGTTGTTGAAAATTGTGGCAAAACCCAAACCGTTTTTGTAAGCGTGGGTAGTTGTTTTTTTTCTCGTAGGTGCAATTAGAGTTGTATGTTTTTCAAGATAAGTTAATTAGTAACAGAATGAAAAATAGTTCAACTCGATTTATCGGAGTATTAAATCTCCCGGTGCTATCTGATTACGTATCCGGACCGACGCAGTTCTAACGACACTCGGGACCCAGAAGGATATCGAGGTGAGTCTGTTAGCGCACAAGAGCAAGACTGTTAATTCAACCGGCCGTAAATCAGGAGAAACTCCGCAAGATAATTAGCGAAGGCTGCGAGGCCACGCACGCTCGTCCCCTCAAGCTGTTATGCTCGGGCCTAATGAAGGATTCATATGCTCTAGGCTGTTGTATTTTGCATAGTGGCCGCTATTACGGGGGTCTAGTCCTCCTACTTGTATCTAGCGGAGCGGACAGTTGTACGATGAATTTATGATGATTTCCGCTTCTCTGGTATTCGCTGGTGATAATTGTGTAGTCTGTACTCCTACTATCATGGGTTAGAGAGCGATGTGAGGATAAATAATATACACACTCAATATACACTGTGCACTATCATGATGGTTCAATGGAGTTGTCGTTTTCATTTAGACTCAAAGGATTTTTTTGCAGATCTTTAAATTGTATTACTTAGTTTAAAAACTTTCAAAGGTCTATACAAACTCGGTGCAAGGCTATGCAATAAAACTAAAATAAATCTTCCTACCTTCACAGCTTCCCCTTGAAAAACTCGACCGATGAAAACGAGATTGTACTAAAAGTCGCTTGTGAGCTTTTGATGCTACTTCTAAAGTTTTAAGCCACTCTTTGACAACACATCAGCTGGGTTACACTCCTTTTTCCGATAGTAATAATATTATTTCGAAACTTATTTTTAAAAATTTATTTTCTGGCTGAATGCTCTATTATTAGGTATCATCCAGTTCATATTATTGATGAATTGGCCTGATGCAGTTTATGACATTGAGGTTTTTATGGATAGTTTAAAAACTGTCCAATCAACATCCGAGGAAGGGTTATCCAACCTTCTGTGAAATTCCATTCAACTGCGGACCGCTGACAAAGGGAGCCGAGAAGTTACCGGTCCATTAAGAGATGCAGTGAACCAGATGCAGTCCTTAGTAGCAACTGCATTTCATTAAAGCCCGAGCTCGGAACCAACTAGCATTGAACTGCAGAATTGATAACCTTGGTGTGAGCCGAAAGTAAATAAATATGAAAGAGGCTGAGGATTCATGGTGCCATTGTTCCTCCGTGGTGCGGGCCTCTAATTAAACAGGATTGTTCTGCAGGTGGCTATGAGGTCGTTTATCACGGGTGGAGGCTGGTTCATCAGCGACTGCCTAGCCGCTCCCGCAACTGCCATTCTCAAGGAATAACTTAAGCCTGTGTCCATTGTTTAATATATACTTTACGACTGCTTGCATGATCATGCTTAGCGTGCACGGTCATGGAATCTTCCAAATCTGTATCGCTGCTTCTCCAAAAAATTCAAAATTCTATATAACTCCACTCGTTCTAAACCGCTTACAAAGTTATAGGTAAATTGTCTACCATGAACTGAGGTGAGCTGATGAGGTTTTAAGAAACCATTTTTGTAGACCGCATTTCATTGCTGTGGTTGGTGAATAGCTCAGTACTGGACAAGAATGCGTACATTCCCTTGACAAGCGAGTTCGGTCAATGGAGGTGGAGCAGTCAGAATGCACTCAATTTTCAATGTATAGGATTGCATTATCCTGAAAGAGGCTTAAAAACAGTTAGTAATGAAACCACGGAATATGTTTATTTAAAACAGAAAGAACGAAGCTTTGCCACATACGTTTTAAATTTCTATTAGGGAACTATCACGTGCTCTTTTCCATGCTAACCAATTACTGACAACTGTTGTAATGTTACACTCCTACAGTACTAGCTTAAAATAGAGCAGGATTGAGCATTAGCCATGCGCATCAGACAGATGGCCGTGTACTTCCCTTGCATGACGAACCACTGGGATTTACTCAATTCTGCCCCCGTGGCTCTGTAACGGCCCCCAGATCCTATTCAATTCCCGCCTAATAGTGCATCAATCAGCAATATCCACACGGCGGGGTCTTTCATGATATTCGGAAACAAAGTCTTTTGTGCACTAATCACATTCTCTTTAGCAGTACCTCATTTCTTCGGTGAGGGGTTCGTGCATATCATTAGCAGACAGATGGTAGGCGTTATATGCTATTTTCGATGAACTGTCGGATTCTTCTAAACCCGACCTGTGAAATTTACATGCAAATTAATTCCGAGCAAACAGCGATGATAAATTTTATTCCGTACCTACTCCGCGAAGCACTCACCACGCCCATTCGGGTCATGGTTTGAAATCGTTCTTAACAGATCTCCTTTTAAGTGTGCTCCGATGACGCCATGGCCTGTACCGTCCATCCGAGGGGAGGTGGAAAGCTGGCTACAACAATATTATTTGTAAGTTGTGCCACGGTTAACATCAGACTTCAAACTTTACTTCAGCCACTTGCTAACTTTATTGAGGTAATTATAATCAAATGACTCTAGACGTGAAGTTGTCATGGTACAACAGCCCTACTTGATATTCCATATTGACTCTTCATTGTTCACGGGCCTCTTTGGGCTGTTTGCTCGGGCATTAGGCCTTTCACCGATTCCGGACTCCTGGCTATTATCAGTCCGATAGAGTACCGTTAGCCAGCCATAACGACCGGCGAATAAGGTCGCAGCGGGTTCGCTCCTCGTTCGCAGGCCGTTGCCGTTCGGTTTGTCTCGTTCACCCTGAGCTCGAACCCGCGATGAGTGCTGGCGCCACCGGAATGGTAGCTCCTTAGGAACTCTCCTAGAACAAATGAGATATTAATCGGGCCGGTGAAATGTCCTAGTGGGTACGTCGACCTCCCAGCAACCTCATACACGCATCTTAAGACTTTTGACCAATGACCTGAAAATGTAATTCAAGTCCGTTTTCTGTTCTTAATCAGAAATTCATATCTCGGACAAACATCAGAACCAGCGAATGTGCTGCAACTTTTGCCAGATTATCAAGCCAACTTGTCATAAGGGCTATTACACAATAGCAGTTCTGGTATCAGTGGACTTTTATGTCCCAGCAGGTTGTCTTAATATTATATATATTCTTAAAAGTAAGGGGATTTGAGGTCAAGGCGAAGTCAACGTAAAGTGGAGTTATTTATTTAAATGTCTTGTATTTCCGTGATATTGGTCTTTGTAGCAAATCTGTAAACATGAGCTCATAAAATTGGTTTTAGCAGGTTTTATTCATACATAAAAATAGGTTTGCTGCTTTTTCAAAGCCATGATTTATGCCAAGCAATGATTGTTTGTTTGTTGTAACATCTCAACATTGTGATCTTAGATCGTATCTGCTCATGCAGACTATTATTACGGTCTCACTCTATAAAACCTTATCCTCGTATAAAGGCCCTAATAAAAGTTATGCGGGTGTAACATGCCGGCTGGAATGCTCGGTTTATGTGACTTTTCATGTATCTTCATAATGGTGAATTATGCAAATACACCCCCCCCAAATAAAAAGCACAAATGAGCGAAAGTCGCCTTAATGTAGCTTCTCCAGGCTATAAAACTCCGTGCCGGGGGAGTTTTGAGAAATTACCTGATTGACAAACAACGCGAACACGTCAGTCCCCGCGGCGTACGCAGGTGCCAGGCAGGAGGGACGCCCACGCCGAATCCTGATCAGTATCATCTCGCTCGGCCCGAGTCAGGTTTTATAGTTGGATATTTTTAATTCAATGGTGGATTATTTAAATCCGCTCTCGAGAACTGGTTATTTTATTGCTGCATTAATTCCAAGTTGACGTTATTAAAGAAGAGGCCGGATTCCTCGAGGGCAGTAACAGCTGATATTTTCTAATAAGCGACTACAAGTTTCCAAGGGCAATACGTTGCCTTGATCAGCAGAGATCCGAACTGATAGAGTTGTCGCCATAAGTTTTAGTATTCATCCTCACAGCGAATTACTCTTCCTCCTATAACTTGCTAAAAAGAAACTTCGTAGCTACGGATGTAGTATGTTGTTTTATGATTCTTGAAGAACGCGCTTTGTAAAGCTTTTGACGAGCTTTAATGCGTCGTCTACGACGTAGTTACTCTTCATTAATACATTTTATCTAAGTGGTCATCGGATCTGCTATTGTTTGAAAACTCACGACGTAATGTTTTGTAAATATCATTGTTTACACAGCTAGTGTTCATAGTACCTACGTACGTGATAAGGACGAAACAAGGTTCTCGGGAAATTTCAGTTGCTGCTTTAAAAAAAATGGTCTTAAAATAAAAAACGTCTTTGAATTTAGTCACATTTAAAACCTTTTTGGTTTGTTAAAAAAAAAAAATTACTAGTGGAACGGTATAATTGTAAAACAGCTTTATTGTGTTTCTACAGCTGGTAACTTCTAATTTATTGTAATCGCGCTCTAACATGTCATATTCAGTTATCTCCAATTGGTTATGTTTTTTTTTCTTTCATAGCCCCTTTAAATTTACAGATAGTTATATATAATTATATATCCTCAGGCGAATCTATTTCCAAATTATTTTTGTATTTCCTGTAGCATTGCTACATTATGTACAGGTTTTGTTATTTTATAAAAACTATACAATGAATAAACAAGTATAATGACATACATTATTTGTGACTGGACTAAACTGACTAATAAAGGTGATGGGGCTCACCTTTGTGATCAACCTTAAATTGGTTATGTGGGATATAATAGTATATTTATATCTTTTGACCAGGTGAATCATAAATTGAGAAACTACTACAAGATACTATTGTTTTAGATGAGTCACATATATACAACTGAAGATGACCACTTAGAGCTATTGTTGATAACAATAAAGAAGAGGTTATCAGTTGTGGAAGGGCAATAAAGCTGTTTTACATTTTCGGTTTGTCTTCACAATGACTGTATATGTGGAATTATCGTATTTTATCTTTCTCAAGGGCCGGTAGAGTGAGTCATTTTCTATTTGAATACCATTGGGGTGGGTTACCCGGAGATTATCGCTCATGGGTTTAGGATGGACTTTATGACGTCATACGAATATTTTGATCTGTAAAGGCAGAATATACTTAGGCGGAGCTAAGTAGAGAGTTAGTACAAAGAATCCAGAAAAATGATTTTCATTAAAAAGGAAGCTTAAAATAGTTCAGTTCCCTCATTTGACAAGTGCTATTACAAAGTACGAAAATGTATTTTTTTTAAATGCTTGTTTCAAACCTTTTTTCATATTTCTATTTTCACATTACGTTATTTGGTACCGTTAGACGGACCAACTCAGATGCACATTGCCCCTAAGCAGTTGTGCTGTGTCACTGAACTCCTTTTGCATTATTTATCCGTTTCGTACGAACCACTTGGAGTTTATTATGCCATGACGCCGGCCAGCTCTCGCAGTTTCCAGGAACTCTCCTGTTAGCGCTGCTATTATCGCCAAGCGCTACCATATAATATACAATAACTAATTATCGAGTGCCGGGCTAACCATAGCTACGTGACATAATCGCAGTATCGGCTGTTCCTAATGAGCTGACCCAGGGTCGATGGGCCAATCAGGTGCCGCCGCCGGGGGTGGCTGTGCGGTGGGTGGGGGTGCACCATTAACTTATTACATAACCCGGCGTCACGCCTCCTCAATAATATAATCCGTTATGGATTAAAGTGTCCTGAACGGGAGGCCTTCTCCCACTTTTTTTCTCTGTCGATCTCATTTCGTATGGGGTCCCATGTGCCCATGATCGGGCATCGTGCATCAGAAGAAATACTTTGTAGCTGTGTCGAAACGTTCCGCTATGTAATGTGGAGGAATCCTCTCCCTGTCCACTGGGTGCTTGATACTTTTAGAGTGTTTTTTTTTTTCGACAATGTAATGGGTAGAAGTATGCTATTATTTAAAGAAATAATGAATGGTCAAAACATTAGCTTACAATTTATCAAAAGCAATTTAAAAAAACGGGGGTTGTTTCTGATAAATTGAAACATTAAAAACATGCATGGTGATGAATTTCGCTTCGTTTTTCCATCTGGGAAATTAGTGTTTTTCAAAGAGCCTAAGATAAGCTAATTTTCAAAAGCAATATGTATCATGTATTATAAGAGCTTCTCCTAGCATGTGTTGGATTTTTCAAAATTCACATTACTTATTATGTATTTAAAATATGTCTTACTCCATGACAAATTTAACTCTCTACTGTTTATTTCAGATTTTGCTTCCTCAGTTCATTATTATATTTGGATTAATCGTCGATTCTTACAAGAAAATCCCAGTTTCGGACAATTTACTTTGGCTCCACACAGTATATGCCAAATATTTATTGATTTGCATATTATTTATACACTCAAAAGTTTGTACGTACTTCTAGGTTTTGTGAATACGATCCTTCTAACATCTCATTTAGACATTCATTTTCTATGGTTTTGTGTTCTGAGGTTTTGAGTCATCGGTGTGTGTTGGAGTAAAAATAGCGTTAATTGTAAATATTCGCAAACAGATAAAATGGCTCTGTTTGTTGAACAGATCCACCGTTGAACGGGGGGAAGTTGGAATGTGGTTTATCACCGAAGCGTGTGCTGCTTGAGAGAAACTCGGGTCAGACTGGCCGAAGGATAGGTCGACACGGCTATCAACAAGCTAGTTCACGCCTCTTTACGACTCCTCGGGCACCCTTTTAAATTTTCGTATTGCTGCGTTTTGTGCCTTTTAACTTAGTAGATTTTCAGCTCAATGCTTTTTCATTCTTGTATAAAATAGTTTAATCTAGGATTTTGTCGACGAATGAAGTTAATAATTGTTAAATCGTCTCGATCACAGGACTTTTAAACAATAAAATAAATTACTAATTGACATATAAGGCACATTAAAACTGGTTTGGACCGAAATAACTGCAGATTTCTAAACATTTTATTTGAAATTATTTTTGCTTTAAGGTTTTGGAAAATTATATTTATTACCCTGTTATGGGACAAAATAGAAATATAAATCTTAAATTGGGGCATAAAGTATCATAATAGTTATACTTTTTTTTTTTTTATATTATAGGATCTAATCAGCACATTCCGGGGTGTAGTGGAATGCATATTTAAAATTTCTGGTTGATTAATTTTACAGCCATTTTACATTTCAAAACTACAGCTACTCTCTACGGGCACTGCAATTAAAAATAAAATAGGTAGGCCGAAACTCACCCACTTATAACACTAACCTTTTCTGCCCATATCATAGTAGCCCTAAACCCCTGCACATAAACCGTAAATTTAACGGCACAGACTACATACATAATTATGTACCTTATGAAAATAACCTATGAGTTTTAATACTTTGGTAATTATACTGATGGTAATTGAACCGTCAGTTAGAAGATGACAAATGAAAGTTACTATAGCTTTTCTTTTCTCGCCTCGCCGAGTTATATAGTTCTACAAGTGCTAATAGGATTCGATTCAATACGGAAATAATAAAAGTTTATACTTTGTAGTTTAAATATCGTTTCACTCGATACGAATTTATAAGAGCTCGGGTATTGCCGTGGATAATAGTTTCTTAATAGAGAAAGTCCTTGCTGGCCGTGACTCCGTAGCTTTTATAATTATTAATCTATTATTCTATCACGAGTTTTTCTAGCTTGCGGATAATCTTATAACCACGTTGCGCAAACAGCCATCACTTCGGGATTTTTTTTTCCATTTATTTTAGCGGCAATTAGCGAGAGGGAAATCTGATGCTGTTGGGAAAGTAACGCTGGCTCATTTGTAAAATAGCAGCTTGCATGGACGTAGGTATAAGATTGACAAAGACAGATAGAGAAGAACAGAGTTAATAATTATTTTGTAAAATTACATACCACGGAAATAACAACTTTATCCTCGGCAACCAAATTATGTTGTATATAGTAGAATCTTGTAATAGAAAAAAAAAACCAAGCACCTGCCAATCTAAATGAAACTTGTATTAACAGTCATACCATTTCTAACGTTTTTGTTCTTATAAAATCTAATATTACTAACATAAAGTACACCATCTATAATCCTAAAATCTGTATTGGCTCAGCTGAAACACCGATTAGGTAATTTGTACTTCTTTGACAAGAACAGAAAAAAACATTGACTTTTTTCTCTTATCAACTATAAGTGTTATGTACTAATTTTTGCGGGTTAAGTTAGCAATCTTAAAACCTTGTTTTGACTTATCTGAAGAGTGGAAAAAGTATTCTCACGGAGGGTTTGTCTTAGTGAACCAGACATTTAACATTACTAAAAAATTACTAGGTATATAATTGATGGAGTTGATAATTATTAGTTAGAATAATAGTATCATTTACCGTAATGTAATATTAACGGGATTTCGCCCATGAAAGTTATTTCAATTCACGTTAGAGCCGATAGGGGGAAAAAAAATACTTCAGCTTCAGGTCTACATATTTTGTTGAATTCCACGCAGCTATTATGTGGTTAATAATAGGTTAATGGATATTCCCTCAAAAGGGTGTTGTATTTAATAACGATTTTCATTGAAGACTAAGAAGGATATATAATTTATAAATTTATAAAATATAAATATAAAAAAAACACTACCTTGTAGCTGTATAATGTAGTGGTCCAAGATCTGTTAAATGTGAGCGTATTTTTTTCAGTAATTAAGGTACTGATAATCAAATTTTGATAAGATTTGACTGCGATAAGCTAAGACATCGTGGTTGCGGCTGCGCAACTCAGGCTGGATAGATGAGGGCAGAACCGTTGCCAGCGATAAGCACAACTGATGGGCAATCGATATCACATAATCGACGCCCTCATTACTAAATACATTGCTGGCAGGCCTGAATAAAAAAATCGACTAATTTCGTCGTAGAACAGACCATTATGCCACGGAATCGATATTAAAGAATTACCTAGTAGAAGACTCCCGCCGACATTAGTCTATTGAAGAGGCCGGCATTCACGGGCCTTTTCGAATCATTTGTATTTCGTATCGTTAGATGTATCTATAATGAATCGGATATATTTTCGACCGTTTAATCCCCGAGGTAGCGGTGTCATTGGAGTTTCCAAGACGACGAGAGACTAATGAGCCTAGAATGGCAGTTAGAAGACTCTTTGAAATATTCACATTGAAATAATGGTCTTGTCTCTTTCAATTATTAAAAAGATGACGCAACAGTTCTTTTCAAGTTTTTAGGTGAAACATAGTTTTCGAAACTATTATTTTAACTGTTATTTGGTGATTTATATATATATATATTTTTTTTTTAAATTGAAAATACTATTAATGTTAAAATTCAAATTATTTCTGCTACGACAAACTAATCGATCACATAAATTGTTGATTTTATCTATGAAATCTAGACTGCGTTCTTATTATTTTATGTTTCAGTTAATTAAAATTTGTTTCTATTTTAGTTGATATAGAAGGTTTAAAAAACTACATCATTTCTCTTAACACATTTATACAAATATTTCAATTTCTGTAGACTAACTTCACCCAACCTGTCGCTTCGCCTCAAACTGATAATGTGTCCTCCGGCCAGCTCTGGTGTACGGGGCCCCGCTTTTTACCCACTTGACTGACAATACAGCCAAATGTCTCCAACATTTCCAGAATGGGATCATGTGAAAAATGGTCCTATATATCTCTCGAGAGAGGTTAATGACCTGCACCCGTTGCTTTGCTTGGTGTGCCGTCGGTAGGTGAGTTCATCCGCTGGAGACACATCAAGTTTTTTGACTCGTTGCCGCACCTAACCAACCCAGTGTTTAACACTATGACCCAACAACCCTCCCGCATCGATAGCAACAGACTGTTGGGGAAAATTAGGTTAGGAATTAGTATGTAAGTTAGTTTTAAGTTTGATCAAAAAGGTGAGCCCCATCACCTTTATTAGTTGGTTCAGACTAGTCACATATAATGTGTATCATTATACTTGTTTATTCAATTATATAATTTTTATAAAATAACAAAACCTCTAGCATCGCTACAGGAAGTACAAAAATAATTTGTAAATAGATTCCCCTGGGGATCTATAATTGTATATAATTATCTGTGGATTTAAAGGGGCTATGAAGAGTTGTCACGATTCACGACCATAGAGCATGTTATCACTACTAAGGTACTTCAAGCAAGGAAGCTTGATTGTAATGACTTAAATAATTATATATGGAATGTGTATGACAGATGTTTGTATAATCCTATTTGCGCGTGATTCTCGCCTGCATTACAAATATTTTCTCGAATTCCGCCTCTTCTCGAGACGGATCCGAAAATATTTAATTAAAAAAGCAGGCATTATTAACGGCGGTATAAATACGGGAGAGAGGAGGAAGAATCGGCTTGATCGGTAGCGATGGGCAGTGAGGTCGAGTGGCCAGGTCTGTATGGGAAGGTGTCGGTCGTAAGTATCCTACGTGACTCGGACCCGCTCCGGTAGGTCCTCATCGTTTAAAAAATGATAAACCCCGCGCGGGACCATGTTCAGCATTCAGGGGCGGTGGCTTCCGCTCGTTCGGGGCATTTCTCATATCCCTATCCGCAGTTTTATAACTCCTCTAACACTTCTGTTTGGACTCTTATTGTTTCTCGATGGCCTCTTTTCGCCCTTCCCCACTCTCCAGTCTCTGACGCTTCACTGCACTTATACTGACCATTGTTTCTGTGTAACTAACAATGGTTCCTCCTCAGCGAGCTTCACGAGATCTTTGAGCTGCCTACGGTGGATGAATTCATCCAACGTAGACATATCAAATTTTTCGACTCCCTGCAATACTTGACAAACCCGGTATTTAACACGATAAGCCCCGCTCCGTTCCCCCATCGATGGCAGGACGCTGTCGTGGCTGAAACGCTTTAGTCTTAGGTTCTAGGTTTAGGTTTTAGTTTGTAAGTTTTTCTCCCACTTTTTTTAACTGACGGTGAGCCCCATTACCTTATAATGCATTTATGTCTTTTCCTTTTAACTTCAATCTTATATATGTAACCCAACCTCCTTCAAATGCATCTGCGCATAGCAGAATGAGGAGAAAAAATTGTTAGTTCTTGTTCATTGATTGTCAAGGGGGAGGGGAAAAAAAAACTAGTTCCTCAGTAGTCTCAATCTTTAAAAAATCAAAACAATATTAACTAAATAGTATTAATGATTAGTGCCGGTTGTGGAAGGGTATATATCCGACAACTTAGGAAATGTTTGCGGACACTGGTGTACCCTTTGAAATTAAAGTAATTTTACTCAACTCAATTTCCCACGCTAAAGACACAATTCAGTTAAAAGATAGATCGGGCGTATGTAGAATAGAGTTTGGAGAATTCATTAAATCTTATATAGGACAAATAGAAAATTATTGACTAGATTCAAAGAATATCTTAAACAAAAAACAAACCAGTCCCTACATGAGAAAGGGCATGAAGCTGTACCACATAGAGTTGCCTTGCTAAACCTTAAATGAAATTAAATTAGACTCCCAAATGTCGGAAAATATAAATAAAAAAGAAGAAATAGTAAACACATGTGTTGAGAATATTCCCCCCCCCCCATAACTCATAAATAAAGCCATTAGAGTCAAGTCTGAAGAAGTAGCAAACCTATTTCAGAGTCTGAAGTAACATAAATTATTGTAAATGGTGTAAGTAAACACATCTCGTTATTTATCTTCACTTTTTAAGTCATTTATACCGTTGGCAAATATTTTAATATATTAAAATATTTTATTGTATACCGAAGCTGAGCCCTATCACCTAGTCCTGTCTGTTTGATATTGTATTTTTTAACTGTAAAAAGAAATTTTGTTTTGTAATTCTAACCTCCTTCAAATGCATCTAAGTATGCAGCAAGAGGAGCAATTTTCTCTAAATCTTGTTCTTTGTATTGTTCATATGTTGTAAAAATGTTAGATAAAATGGGTTTTGGAAAAAAATTTTTTTTTTTAAATATTTGCTTCAGTTCGCTTTGGAATTAACATAACGCAATAAAAATCGGTAAAATAAATCTGTCCAGTCCTTGGGGATTGACTTTGCTAATGATGAAGGTTTTTTTTGTTTTTATTTCTTGAGAATATTTCTGCTATTGGTGAAAGTTACGAACTCCATGCGGTGGGTTCTCTACATACGTGTGAGTGGGGGTTGGATGGTTAAGTTTATATTCATGAACAGTAATATCGGCCCACAAATGAGTATTTTATCACACGCACTAGTGCTTTCAGCGGCTTACGCTGCCATTCTCGAGTGCTAATGATGCTGCCGATCAGAGCCTTGTCTGATGTACTCGTGCTTGTGATTGGCAGCAACACTAACACTTGAGGCTGACAACGTGAGCTATTGATAGTGACGGTGATGAATGCACATTCTTTTATTATTTGGTTATTTTTATTTTAGTGAGAGTTTTTATACCTTCTGTTAGTAAAGTCTAATAATTATGCTTATAATAATTATGTTATCATTTGGCAATTGCAAGGGGAAATCAGGAATCCGCTAGCTTCTTGGCACTTAGCCTTAGTTTAACAGATCCTTTTCCAACTAGCAAACTTGTTGTATTAACGTAACATTTTTGAGCATTTAAGCACTGTTAATGGGGGAGGTTATTACCTTTTGGTTAACCCGTTATTTCATGCTGAATTAGGATAAACCACATAAACCTATTGACGAACCCTCCCACTACATTAGAAGTCCAGTTGACTAATGCTCCCTGTCAGTATTAATTAGCTACCTCCTGTCGTGTGAGTGCTAATCGACGGATATTTATAATGTATTCAGAATCTCTTCCACGGCGTCAACGGACCGGTAAATCGTTCGCTCCTCTTTAATAACCAACAGGCGAGGATAATGAACACATCGAGGAAGGGGCCGATTACGATGGAACAGAGATAAAGGGAAGTGTAAATTAATTAGCATAGTCAGTTAGTTAACAGGGAGGGCGGGGGATGGACGGGATGGGGTGGGGTGAATGGTAATTAGAAGAGCTGGGCACCTGTTGATAGACGCAGTGGATCTGTTGGTTATTCATTTAGTAACGACTAATTAAATAGTCGTAGGCTCGGCCTCGGCAACAAGTGGTTAGTAATTACTTAATGAACGGACCTTCTCATTCATCCCCGTCCCGCGCCTGCTGGGGGCGTCTTCTGCTAAACGGTTTAATTACACACCTGAGGAAGGAAGCGTTTTTTTTCTTCCGGCTTTTTTTTTTTTTTTTTCCTTCCTCTAGGGGTAAAAAGTTCGCTTCTTTTCTGGCAAATTGCCCGTTCCGATACCTCTACTTCCTGGGTCCCTCAGGAGATATATTGCGGGATCACAGTCATTACCCGGGTAAAACTTTACAGATGTTTCTTGACACCAAGTCATCAATAATTATTTTGTTATAGACATAATGTCCTCTCAAAGTACTGACTTCTTAAATTAATCGTCATAACATCTTCACTGGATTTCTGTTTCGTATAGGCTTTTTTTTTAGTCCCTGATACCCTTATGATGCCGTATGATTAAAAAAAAAATTTTTAAAACAGTTTAGTTTCCTTACAGAAAATTGATTTCGTAAAAACCTGAGCTTTCGGCTTATGGTAAAAATACAAATAAAAGGTTTATTTTCGTCAAATGTATTAATGGACCACTTTTCAGCATTCATACTCGGGTTCTCAATATGGGTTAAGCACAGACTTGATTGATTTGACTACCTTACAAACATTCTGTGACCAATTCGCCCTATGACCTGATACGGGAATTCATAGTATGTAGAGACATGTCCTTAATAATAATGTTATCCTGAGACTATGACCATTGAAAACAAAAAAAACAATTTTTATGCAAATCTAGCATTTTTCTTTCAACAACCCAAGCTTCATCTCGACATATGAGTTCTAAGACGTATACGTTGAAATAGTAAGACGAACAATTATACCAGTGGACTCTCACCACTGTACCGTAACAATCAACCTCCACCGAGGATTCTCACACTCCTTACTCCTCTCACACCACCTTCAAGCCGGTCCTCCTAGTACAAGGATCCGATCACCCTAAATATTTATCCCTCATCCGAAAATTCTAACTAGAGAGCTTAGGAAAAAAAAAAAAATTATAAAAAACAACATCATTTAACTCACACGTGATAATAACAATTAGGATTGTCAAAACGAAGAACACTTTTTATCGTAATATAAAATGTCCATGTAGATTTAGGAGGTCTCTGGGCTGTTTGTAAATACTTTATGAATGAATGAGTGAATGAATTATTGTAAATATGGTATGAATGAGAAAATTTAACACAATTACTCATTGCTCCATAAGGCAGATTGTAATTTTATCACAATAAAGATTTGTTGAGAATTAATATATGTTTATAAAAAAAAACCACAGAATGTTATAAAACGTATTGTTTCACTTGTGTTTTCCATCACTCCGGTCATCGTGCTGGAGACAAGCCTAAATAATGCTTGTTGGGAGATCGCGTTGGATTTACATTCTAACAATTCTGTTAACTAACTAGTTTTAGTAGAGCCTCTTTCTGACTTAGATAGATAGATAGATAGATAGATGACTTTTTTTAATAGATAGATAGACTTGAAAAATTGAAGGATAGCCTAGTGCTAAGGATGGACAAGATGACATCCATTCATTTTGGCATGGATATGGCAGTACGTACAGTACCATATTGTCTGATGATCTGGAACATATGAAAGTAACGTGCAGACATTTACTTATTTGTCTGAGATTATGCCAGGGATAAGAACCAAAGATGCCGGGAAGGCAAACCTTAAGTATACAAGAAACATCGTTGTATTATTGTAAGCAACTTTTTTTTGGGATTAGAACGGATACTAGCGGACTGACTGTTAAGGTCAGTATCCAAACAGTCCAGAAGACCACACGATTACTTGTTGGGAAGATATTTCGGCAACTGCCATGTTGTCTGACGATCTGGAAAGTATGGAAGATCGGTTACAAAATGAGGAACTATTACAGAATATACTCTTTAAGTAATAGGCGACAGTAGATCGAATGGCGTGCCAACCAACTAGTAGCCCGCCCTCATTACTTATCTATTATTAACAGTATTACATATAAAAAGCTGGGAGACTTCTAGCTGCCCAATTAGCTTCCATATGTTTAATCACATTAAAACCTTTCAGGGTAATCGAGTTCGTTTAGTCGGATTAACCCGACTCTAATACCAGAGCCACTCTCACAGATTATCAGCCAGCATTGCGCATTCATTATTTCAGTTTATTACTTTGGGTAATTTATATTGCATTGATTGAAATACATCTCGGTGACCCGACAATTGGAGTACCGAAAACAATGGATTGTGACAATGGTCTGTAAGACAATTATGGCTTAAGTCCTTTGTGTTGTCTGACTTTTAACTAAAATTTAAATATTTTTCATATTTGTCAAAAGAACAGTAAATGACTAGTTGTCTACGTTGCCTTTATTGGTTGTTGGTTTCCATTGGTAGCCACGTTTCCTATCGTATTGGGAGTATACACTGACATGCGAATATCCTATAAAGTCTTCCAGTACTTCATTATCATTTGAGTCAAGAACAATTATAGTCAGACTAGTTTTTCTTTTTCGAAGTTTGAATCGGATTTTGAAAATAATATTACAAAAAGACACCTTGTCTACACGTTAACCCCCCCCCCCCCCCCGGAAGCCGAACTTCTGTTTATACTATTTGTAATATTACCTGATTCTTGTTTTTTTTTAAAACGGATTTCCAAACTAGACGGTTTAAAATTCGCTTGACTTTTGAAAAAAATCTGAATAGAACAATAATTATTTGCGAAATGGGCCTCAAAACCAGAACAGTGGCATTTAGTTATTTTTGTCTGAAAGTACGTCTAGGGATCATTCATAAGAACCATAGATACCGTAAAGAAAAACTTTTAAGTATACTAGAATTATTAGGTAGAAATATCGTTATATTATTGTATTTATTACTTTATGCCTGGTTGTTTTTTTTTAAAATGAATTTCCATACAATTTGGATTAAAATTTTCTTGAAAGTTGAAATCTATATCATATAGATAACACGTTTTTCCTGTATATATTCCATTTGTATGAACTCTACCTGTCCATCATTGGTGGATTGTAATGTATCTAATTTAGGTAGTACACTTGGTTTTATCTGCAACCTCCGATCATGCCATGTGTCTTATAAAACTTTCTATAACCACTGACTAACATAAGGGACTGAGGTGCCTCTTGGGCACCCGTCCTTTTTTTCTCTCAGGCACTCATCATTGATCTCCCCAAATGAGTTTAAATATGCAAACAACAGAGTTGATTACTTAAAGTATTTACTCAGAAATAAATCCAATCCAAACCATATTTATATTCCGCCAACCTCGAGTTCCGCATCGTGCTATAGTAATAATGATCGAATAATTTGTGGACGATCAGACGGTATCCGCTTTTAATGACGACCACTAATTACTTATTAGGAGGAAAATCATTTCTGATCTTGAAGTTTATTAATGGCACAAATGAGCCTCCCGGTAACCAGCTCGTTTGAGCACGATAACGATCAGGCGTTGAGCATTCCTCTGCAATTTGGCCGAATCGGATCTGATAATGACAACGATTCTAATCAAAAATGGTAATTTTGAAATAATTGCGAACCACGGTTAGGGGAATATTTATCGTTCTCAAATCGACCTTTAATTAACTTTCGAGAAATGTATTCGCTAGTTGATGGCCGTTTGATAATGTCTGACTGCGGCTCCGATGTTTTTCTTGGATTTGAGAAATTTAAGTGGGTCGATTTTATCGTAAAACTGTTATTGGTCATCGGTTCTTCACAGTAGGATCTTTAGGAGTTCTCAGAATTCATATAGAAAGCCTCTACTCCACATTTCTTACACAGTGCGATGTATAAGATGCTTAGTAACAGAGAGTAGAATATAATAATTACTAAACATGTTATAAAATAAGCCATCAAGCTGAGAAAATAAAATGAATTAAAATTAATTTTAGTCTAATTAAGAAAATAATTTGACCCTGTTTCTCAAATTGACTTATCTAATTTATTGATCCTCAGAACTTATTGATGGAAAAAAAAACTTGTAATTATAAAACTACATTGTGTAAAACTATTACAACATTATAAATATTATTGGATCAATATTTGGATTTTCAAAGAAATATGCAGTTATCAAGTAAAATGAGTTTTAGACAGTTAAAATGAAAGATTTGGTCTAAAATAACCAATCTTGAGTCTAATCTCTATTTATCAACAAAAAGGCCCATTTTGGGTTTCTTAAATTTCTGTCTACTTTTTTTTTTACCTTTTACATTTAATCGTACGTGATTAAACATCACTAAAATAAAAATTAGTATTGACATCTTAAACAAAAAACAAGTCAGCTCTACCAGTATCTACAGGAGGAAGGGCATCATGAAGCACCATATAGACTTGTCCAAATTAAACTAGAATCCCTATAATCTGACTATATCAATAGGAAAGAAGAAATAGCGAATACATGTATGCTAAGAAACCCACCCCTTAAATAAAGCCAGTCGTAATAGCCCACTTAACCAACCTTCTTTAACAATTTCTTTCATAGTGCGTATTAAACGTGTTATAAGTTGTTCATGCCATAAATTGGGTCAATGGCCATTGTATTAATTAAAGGGACTTAGGATTTTTGAATAGGTTTTTGCTGTAAGACTTTTTAGCAAATTGAAGTTGACAGCTCAGAGCTTTCGTGAACGTTTTTGTCGAATAAACGGCATTTTTCCTTACGCCGGAAGGTTTGTTATTTTATAAATTATTTATTTAAAATTGAAATGAATGAATCTGAGATTAAAAAAAAAAAAAGGAGATAGTTTGTTGTATTCAGGTAGACGTTGTGTTTAGAAGCAATAATGTCTGTGTTACTGAAATCTATAAACCATTTATATTTTTATTCAAGATTGATAAACTATTCCTTTTCCCCACCCTAATCAAGGCGGCCGTGGTTTATTGATGAGGCACGGAAGTCACAGCAAGGAACACGATTTTACACGAAAAAAGAAATAGTCCCCCCCCCTTCTAATTGTAGGTCTTATTTAATTTTTGAAATAATGTCGTGCAACTGATTATTACTTCATTGTTTTTTGACATTTGTCTCTCACCTGTCGAACCTGCCGAATTATTTACACCTTGTGACGAAAGAACGTTCTTTTATTCGTACTTTTTTGTTTTCCCACCGCTTACATGTTAATGCTGCTGTCAATAGTTAATACAGCGAGTTATACGAGGAAGGCTGAAATCCAGTTTTACTTTTTTTTTTTTTCAGATGAGAGAGAGGCTATAAAAAAGTGAGAGCTTCTCTGTAATGGAAACCTCGATTAATAATTAGCGATATGACTGGACTCTCGTAGGAAAACAGCAGTAATGATAAATGAAATTTCATGATTTCTTAATCATTTTTCTTTTATGCACCATCCAAAGTTAGTTTACTTTTCTTTTTTTTTTTAAGAGCTGTTGTTCCCACCATTCAGTTTTCAATCCGTCTGTACGCTACCTGAATTGTGGGATGTTATTATTAATAATTATGTATTTCGAATCAATAATTATGTGTTATTATTAGTCAACGACAAAATATGCAGGCAGGATGAGTGGTCCTTTCTAATATCGAAATCTAATACACCGATTCAGCTAGCCTGCGCGAGTGACAATACAATTTATTTTTTCATTGACTGATTAATAACTATTAACACAGAAAATTGATTAAGATTGACCATATTATATTTTTGCAAGTATTAAGTGACGCAATATTTTGATATAACTCAATTTTGACCAACTTATATTAAGCTTATGTTTTATTATGCTGGTATCTATCGGTCCTACACAACATAAATTAAGAAATTTGACATTATGAATTATAAAAAATCATATCATTAAATATAAAAAACATGAAAATATATCTTGTCATTTACTGAAACTATTATTACAATGAGGTCCAATACTAAAAATGATTATTACTATCGTTGGTGTTTATGTAATTTAATCTATTTAGGAATGGTGTTTCAATATATTCATTCAATGAGTAAACTTCATAGTGAGTTTTGATACTTATTGGAGGGGTTGAAATAAATTGAGGGGGTGGTTCTTCTGAAAAAGTCAGAAACCAGATCCAGTTCCTAATGCTTCTTTTCTCAATATTATTATTGAATATTTTTATGTAATTGAAGGGTTTGCTGCAAAAAGGAGGTAGCTCTAATTTTTCCATTTGTTGGGAAACCAAACAAAACGTTTAAAAAATTCAAATTTTAAGTTATGTAAAAATATTGTTGTTGCTTACTTTCAATTATGGTGTTTACATATTACGATTAGAGATGCATCCTTTTTGTGCCAAATAAAAGAGGTTTTTTTTTTACACAAGAAAGTGTTTCTAACTCCTAACAGCTATGGGATGGAGCTACCTCCTTTTTGCAGCAAACCCTTCAATTGTAAAAAAATAATAATAATCCCAGGAACTGAAAATATTGCTTACGAAACCTGGCTCATTTGTTACGTAAATAAATTATGATGGTCAATTATATTTTGTCACGTATTAAAACCATTCGTGAAAAAACATAAAGACATATTTTTGTTTTTAAACTATTGGATATCTCATAGCAAGGAGCCTTGATGAAATTTACAAAGCCCTACCGTGCAAAAATAGTTTTTTTCAGTTGAAGATTTCAAGAGTTTTCCAACCTTCGAATTCAGTTTTTTTTTTCTATTGTTACAAATTCAGCTTGCATCAATGAGAACATATTTCACTTAAAAATCTTAAAAAAGAAGCTGTAAATATATTTTTTTTTTTTAGTAATTAAAATGTTTTTGTTACATGGGTTAAATATATACACATAGTTGATAGACGCCAGAGCGCCTTTAAACTAAAACTATAGTTAATACTTAAAACTAAATGTGAACATCCATCAAATTTATAATAAGCAAAATTTAACATCTTGACTTGCCACCGCCTAAAGAAAGATATTTAGATCCTATGTACAAGAAATTTATAAAAGTAAAAACAAAAAAAAACACTACTACTACAAAACTAGTGTTTTATAGAAATAAAATTAATTTTTTTATACATCTTTTTTCTTGTCGTTACATTTCAAACACTTTTTATTAAACAATTTTCAAGAAACCTTACTCAATTGTCAATGCCAGTGGTATCACATGGTTTGTTATTCTGATAAATTTACTCTACAGTTTAAGAGCGTTACGTAGGTTAATAGACGTCCGAGAAGCATTTTATAAATTATTTTTTTATATTTTATTCGGAATTTACATGTCTTGCTACTAAGGAATGGAAACAGCAAAGAGATGGCAGACTTGCCTTTTGCTCTAGTACAATTGGTATAATCAACAATATGGGATCGTGTATGTTTGGTGATTCCTTTATTAATTTGCTTTGGTTATGGGCTTTTTAAACATTTGTATAAATGTGCGATGGGCAATCAACTGGACGATTCAAGAACGCAAGTGCTCCGACTAAAGCACGCCGATGTGAACGGATTTGTAAGCAGAATGTAATAAGAACAATAATAGCAGAACGCCTACCAAAAAAAAAAAAAAAAAAAATGAGAGAAAAAGATGAGCGGGTACCTAACTGGGAACCAACGAGGTTTTTAATTGGGCGCTCAAACAGCGCCTCCTAAATACATACAGGGCTACACTGTTGGTGTGGGCCGTGCTCCTCTGTCATAAAACTGCGGCATTATTTTTATTGGGCTGTAAACCCTTGCCCGGCCGACCATCTGTTATTAGCCCCCCCCCCTATCCCAGCAGAGGCCCCCGCTTAATTTCTTTTCTGAAAAATTTTTCCGCAGGTTAATTTACAGCTCCGGCGAATGTCCGTCCGACAATTTACTCACTCCAGACGGTAACAATGTTTTTAATTGCGGCCTAACAGTGTTGGGGTGTCTTGTTCTCTTTTATATCTGGGCTCCGCTCTCGACTGAGTCGGTCCCCGCTTCCAAGTCAAGATTCAACTTCAAATTGCTTGTACTTACCATTGTATTTAAGTAGTTAATAAACACAGAGTGATTATCTTTTCTAATCAAATCAATTTCCCGTATTTACGCAATAAAAATAATCTTATGCTAATAGGCAATGCTTCTAGTCTCAGTAATACATAAAAACAAGTTGAAATAGAAAAACATTTCTTCATAATATATTGTGCCCGAAGTCCTAATGTGTAGGTAATTTATTTTTTGAAGTAATGGACTCTCGCATATATATATAAACAGTTTTGAGGTAATCACTTTTAAGAAGTCTAGAATATAACCTTTGCATACGTCATGAAACTTACCTATTGCAGAGTACCTTCGTTTGTCATGACCTGGAAACTTATTTTTTAATTATTAGTTGACCTAAGGATCAGTAGTCTACTTATAAAAATAACAATCGTACTATATTTTGAGTAAAGTGTCCAGAAAAATGCGAATTGATCATATTGACAAAGGCATAACTTCCGTTAATAAGAGAACATATTTACCATTCATTTTACTATCACAGTATTTAATAATAAATCATAGTAGATATTAACAATTAAAATTTTCAGCGAACCATGTGTGCAATGTAATTCTTCTAACATCGCAAGCTATGCAATTGAAATTAGGCGGACTATCTGGAACTACTGTATTGAAGACGCTCTCAAAATTCCGACTTAAGAAATTAAATACCTAAAACGGGATAAAAAAATTTAACATCTTAACTTGCCACCGCCTAAAGAAAGATATTTAGATCCTATTTAGAAATTTTTAAAAGTGGAAGAAAAATTCATCAAATTTTGTGTTTGAAATTTGAACAATTACTTGAGTGATGTTTTCCCTCTTTTTTTTTTCATGAATAAACCAGAAGTAAAGAAATAATTGAATTAAAAAAAGTATTATAGAAAGAAACTAAATCTTATGTAATTATACTCATATGCATCTATAAGACAAAATAAATTATTACATTTTCTTCAAGATATACCGTCATTCACAAATTCATCCACACCACCTTATGATTTGTGCGTTTTGGTAATTTATATCATGTCCTGGATCTTGGAGAAAAATAATGCTGTTTTTTCGTAATGTTTAATCGTCTAAATATTATTGGAACTATATAAAATATTATTTCAAAATTATACATCATTTATTAAAACAATGATAAAATTTATTTATCTGATCAATTTATATATGTAGTAAGTAGAAGCATTTTAATTTTGATTTGCCATTAATAAAAAGACATGGCTGATGAAAAAGGTAATAAACAGTGTAGGGTCTGTAGTAAAAATCAGCAGTAGTAATTTCACTCACAAAACTGTTCACATAAATAATTTCATAAGATTACCTTCAGTTCAATGAGATAAACACATAAAGGGGACTGGTATTAAAATTGTTTTAATTAAAAGGTTGATCAACTTGTCCATGCTGTTGTTTGGATAGATTAATAAATACTACCTTTTTGACAAAATATTTTATAGGTGTGAACGAATTTGTGAGTTACTATGTTTACGGTTTGATTCGATCACATACTTATGTATGCGTGCTTATTAATATTTAGAAATATAGTTTAACTGGCTGCTGTAATAATTGATATTTGTATCCCATTATCTAGTTACGTTAAATAAGACTTTGAGGTTGAAACAGATTAAATTAAAATCACTCATACCCCCAATTCGTTTGGATCGTTACGAGGTAAATAATTTGGCTAAGGGCCTCTCGTGCCCTGTAAAAAGGTCCCCTTCCGTAAGGAAATTAAGGGGGGCGGAGGTGGGGGGGATGAAAACTGTTTTCAGACTCTTAATTTCCAAAGTAACCGCTCTGGAGTGGGGAGATTTCCCCAAGTGAACCCTCTTTCTAATTATGACTCCAGTTCGGGTAATGTTGATAATAAGATTTTTTTCTTCCCCTTCTTCTTCGTCGCTCTAAGGGATGATATTAGAGCAGAACCCGGCGGTATACAAACCCTTAACAAAGCGATTTAAATAAATTAAATGTAAAAGAGACGGTTTCGCTTCCCGTTCGTTATCGTTAGCAAAAGGGGGGGGGGTTCGTTCCCAGTTTACTGTAATCTGGATGGTAATAATTCTGAACAAATTGTTTAATAGGATACGATAAATTGACCATTAGCGATTTGAATCAGTACTTTCAAATATTAACGGGAAAGTATTTCATTTTTCCTCAAGAAATCGTATTAATTACTGGAATGACAACTATGCACAAGTTTCATGTATCAGACGTGGAAGAGCACAATTGGGCCAATAGACCTAGATCATCCTTGGAAATAGCTTTTGTTCTGTACTGTATGAGTAATGTTAGTGCTTTGCTATGTTGGTATGTATGATGATGGTATGTGGTGATAATACAAAGAAGTTCATTAGATAATCGTAGCCACGCATATTAACTAATTCTTGAAGGTTTCTTTACAGGTAGAAATCATTCTTTCTTTCCGGGATATATCGTTGGCATTTCATAGTGCTTGGTTTTCTCTTCTAAACATACACCTGTTTCCTTCCCTTACAAACCTTACCAACTCCAATGTGGCTCAGAGTACAAAAATTACTTTACCAGGCGGTAGGCGGAAGCTCAGCCTTCTGGTCCTATACCTTCCCGCAATCCTAACAGTCTTGCTTTGGAACCCACATACGAGACTTTAAACAGCTGATTACCCACACTACTGAATATAAACAAAAAAGAAAGTCATATCATATAAAAAGTCCATTCCTTCAAAACTCCAAGTCCAAAGATCAACACATTATAGTACCCTTTATACTGACCTTGATATTCCAACTAGCATTTCCACAAAATCACAAAAGAAAAAATAAATAATGGACTACTCCTCTATTACTAAGCAAACTTTGTAACAGTGGGTGCATGGATTCACCTGGTTGTGGTCGGCATTTGTGTTTCTGACTTGTCTAAAAATTTCGGAAACTGAATAAATGACATCCATGCTGAGCTGTCCGGTTCGAATGACGCCATTAGACGTTATATAATATTCAAATTCACAACAAGAAACAGGTTTTGTTTATTAATGATAATAAAATAAACCTCTCCTTCCTCGTTATGATAAAGAACGACTACTCAATATAAGAAAGTGATTATGTTTATCATTTCACTTTATCAAAGGCACTAGTGGTAGCATAAAATAATTTTCTGTTGGTAGCAATTATTTCTAGAATTAAAACTTATATCCGACCATAATTGAGCAAGTTAAGTGTACTAAACATGCATTTTTTTTTTCGATTCAACTATAAATGCTAGTTGAGGATCCGATGGATGTTTTATTGGCCATCCCGAGACAAAATTAGCCGCATTTAAGATATAATTAGGGTCTCGCCACTCAGCCTAACCACAATGAACAGATTCATAATTGCCTGTACTTAAACGACCACGTTAATTGTTCAGCTTTTATGTCTTTCTCGTTTTTTTTTTCCATCAGCAGTTACTTACAGAACTGGTTTATCTCTAGCATTTGCCTTCAATATCCTGACAAAGTAATCCTGCGATGTATTATAGCTGCTTCTGGCTTTCTGTTAAACACATATTAATATAAGTGTTGTCTGGACCGACAAAGTCTAAAACCATTCAAACGAGTAATCCCAATGTAAATATAAGTTCAACAAGACCAAGTTTAGTCAAACTTACGGATTAGTTTTGAGAGAGGAACATTATTGACGGTGTGGAGTGTGTATATTAAGAAATAAAGCACCTCTTGTCCCAACTGAACGTTTTCGACGAGTTATGACGTCATCCTCAAGGGTTCGAGCTGATAACGATAGCACTTGCCAGATGAGCTGTCAAATGACGTCCGAGGGATAGGTTACGAGTATTCAACCATCAACGAATTAGAAGAACTTGGAGGCAAGAAGCAAGTCAGTATAATTGAACGAAAACTCATTATAAATGATAGGAAATGATGAATAGTCGGATAGATTCGCCAAAGGAGGTAATTGACAGTAGTCAACGAGAATTCGTGACCATCTAACCAAGAAATAATATGTAAACTAAATAAGATTTTTTTTTTTTAACCAAATCAAATGTCTATTGTGATAAAATTACAATCTGCCTTATTGGGCAATAAGTATTCGTAATAAATGTTCTCATTCATACCATATTTACAATTTTCATTTATAAATTATTTACAAACAGCCCAGAGGCCTCCCAAATTCACATGGTTGTTACCTCCCATGTATGCAAAAAGGAAAGCGGAGACTCCCACGCTGCTCCATCACCGGATACGAGCCAGTGGAGGCTGATCAAGAGCGCGAGAGCCACAGACGCTTAGGACATTATTGGACAAACAGGCATCCCTCTTTCACGTATTATAGCAGTTCACGACGCCACTTCCGCTTTAGAGGAGACGCCGACCACCCTAATCCCATAGTGCTATGGGATTAGGGTGGTCGGCTAGGTTACTATGGAATTTCATGAACTAGGAAGGGATGAGCTCAAGAATATAGAGGATTCCAAGATCGTTATGAAGGGTTTTGTGAATGACGTAATGAGGGGCTTTGACTATTGTTCTCAGGACTCAGGACTGAAAGGATTGGATACGTTTGATGTTCGACCTTTTATCTGTCACCCCTAGCTCAATGCAGTATAATAATAAATAAATAATAAAACTGTTCTTCAATTGGAACACTAAAACAGGGACAGTTTTATAATGACATGTATTTTATGTTAGGTGTAGTTTTTCAAAAAAGCTTTTTTTTTTTTTTTTCTTAGCTCTCTTATTATAAGATTAAGGATGAGGGAAAAATAAAGGAATATTTGGGTTGAGCGGATCCTTGTACTAGGAGTACCTGCTTGAAGGTGGTGTGAGGGAATTCAAAAAAGCTTGATGTCTCTCGCATTATATAATTTTTTAGACTTTCCGCTTATTCAGGAATCCTCAGAACTACTATTCAGAACAGGAAAATTGGCGTATATAAAGAAACCTTTACATACCGTTTAGCGTATTGTTAACCTTAATAGGAAACTTATTTTCACTATTAATTTTTGACAAACAAATACTTGGAGTATATATACATTTTTGCGCTGTCGGTTCTCCGATGCAGGCTCAAAACAGTCCAATTTTGCTGAATTTTATTTATGAAGTTTTTCACCGTCAGCACTTCAGCACACGAAGGTGCAAAGGTTTTGACCTGTGCAAGGTATAATTGATGTGCCGACTGGTTATGATGCCAACGGAACAACTCTTTATGACTCTACATCCAAAATGATCAACATTCAGACCTTGTTTTTTTTTTGTGTCGTGTAGTTCCCTCCGGTACCCCAACCAATAATCACCGAATACGACTACTAACCATCACGAAAATAAAACAATTTTTTTTTTGGCAGGCGTCAGAACTTTTGTCCCGGCACCTGGCTCGGACACAAAGAGCAGCCCCAATCAGCCCCGAGGAAAAGGTATTGATTATATTGATCCGAATCAATGGCGACCCTTTTTTAACAGTTTTTAGCCGCCCTAAGGGCTGGAAATTTATGGGCGTGGGGGGGGGGGTTGGAGGGACATTTAAAAATCTAATGTAATTCAATGTAAATCCGTAGCCCCCCTCACCACTTGGCTTTTCTCTTTTCTTACTGCTTTCAGCCGTAATTGCATAGCTACTGCCGCTCCCTCTGTCTCAGTATTTATTCTCCCCCATTTCTATTGTTGTACTTTTTTATATATATACGTATATTTTTTTATTTTTTTTTCACTCACGAGGCAGTTTAACAAAAATAAAAACTCACTTAATTGAAATTTCAAATTATCTTTCGAACTGTTTTATTGGTATTTTTTTTCTTCTTTTCTTCCATTTATGTCAATCCTATTGTTGGGTTCCTGCGAGTTACCTATTTCACAATCACAAACGCATCCAGCAGTGTAAATGTGGTCGAAGGTTCTGGTGTCAGGCTTGCTACCTAACAAGCCGAGACAAGGAGTATTCTGGCACTGCTATCGTTATCAATATTCTGAGCACATAAGAATGACAGTATGAGCTGCTGAAAGCCTGCGAATGAAATAACTTGTTGGAAGACATATATAGGACGTTATTTACTTAACCCAGAAGCAGCAACTAAACAAACAAAAAACAACGTTTTTCATTCTGCAGATTCAACCCCGGTGACTGAAACTTCTCATTCTAGCTTATTATTGAATACTTCAATCACTTATAGTAGTAGGTGAGCCCCATCACCTAGAATCGTATTTATATTATAACTTTTAACCACAAATCTAATTTATGTAACCCAACCTCCTTCAAATGGATCTGAATCTGAGTCGACTCACTGAAGAATAAATACATATATTGTTTTATCGAAAACCTTGCTATTGTGGGAGGAATGATATTTTTAGGACCTAGGATAGGACAATAGGAATTTGTTTTTTTTTTGGACGTATTTCGGCGTAAATAAATCCCGTTGTTGGCACAAATACACTTTTTTTGGGAAGCCCATCGTTGGGTGCCCAATAATATAATCGGGGGATGTGCACAAAACCAAGTGTTCACCTGACTTAAATACAGCATTACAATCTACTAAAGTTTACATACTAGACAGTGCTCGTTCTGAATGATTTAAGATGGAATTATGAAGAAATTAGGTCTTCTTTAGCTCCAGAGCTTTTTTGATTTACTCGCTAACATTGTCCACTGACTTTGATGTCATTTTCAAGGGTTCGAGCTGAAAATAACTATAACTTGGGCCGATTAGGTATGAAATGAGCTATCTGTTTTATCTTACACTGGCACCACACCATCAACAGTATCAAGAGGACCGTTCGAGGAGTGAAGTATGGAACGCCGGCATCCGAACTGTGAAGGAGGCTCTCTGCCGTACACCGGCGTCCTTCCCAATTGAAACAAATCCAGCAAACTAGGGCTAATTGCCCTGGAATCAGGAAGAGACTGATTATAGCGTCACTGTGTGTTGGATTGACTCATTAAGAAGGCTGTGATAATTGCAGCGAGGCAGGAAACCGCCAATGAGAGCACATAATTGCCTCCAGTGCTAGAATCCGGTCGTGCAGAGGCTGTGTGGGAGTCGGCGTGTAGGGGCGGATCGGAAAACCATTGCTACTCCGGGAGGGAGGACATCGAGGAGAGCATAGGTTTTGTTCAATGGCGTATAGTATACAACTTATCACAGGAACAAACAATAGCAAAAATGTCGAAAACTGTATTGTTTGCATCTCTAGCCTTTCCAAAAAGTTAGGAAACTTATTAAAATAACTTAATTATTGAAAGAGCCCTTTTTCCATTTAGTGAAAAACAGGCTTAAATTTTTTCATGTTTAATATTTCCTGTTGTTTTTCTCAAAAACTCACTATTTGCATGATGGACGTCTTCGAATATATACTTACAAATTTATAATGACCCTATCATTCCTACAAGCAGGCGAAAGACGTTCCGTGTCCAACTTGCCAGTAATTGTCCTATAGAGCTGAAAATTTGAACACTCGGTTTTTTTTGTTGATTGGAACAGGATTAAGAGGTGAGAGCAGCAACATTTTAAAATTTGGAAATTATCTATTGCTAAGGGCCCGTAAAGATTGTTTACTGATCCCAAATACCTGTTTGTTATCTAAGCAATAGGTTAAAAAATTTTTTTTTTAAATACCTATCTTTGAAATCAAGATGGAACGATTGTCTTAAAATTTTATTTAAAATAAAAATTTAATTCTCAAAAGTAAAAGTTGAAATAGAACTTCAAAAAATAAACCATAATAATTTGTATGCGTCCCTGGTAGGAGTGTTAATTTTTATTTTATAGCTGGTACATACGCCATTTGTATTAGTGGCAGGTGTCCCTTCATAGGTTTTTTTGTCTTAATGAATTGAACTAATGAAACAAGTAATGATGACGATTGGCTTTTTTTGGGGGATGATTAAAATTCACTGTTCAATCTGACTTATAATGATGACTTAATATTTTAAGAAAAAAATAAAAAGTTACTTCACTAAATAAAACTGAAAATATACATAAATAAGTTTCTTTTTTTAATGAGATAATGAGATCCAATCCTTTCAATCAATAGCTCTGAGAACAATAGTTAATGCCCCTTACTACGTTAGCAACAAAACCCTTCATAGCGATCTTAATAGACCCTACCTTATTGAACTCATCCCTTCCAAGTTCATGAAATTCCATAGTAACCTATCCAACTACCATAATCCCCTAGCACAGTCAATAAACCGCGTCACACAGCCCCTACAATCCTCCTCGAAGACTAAAGTGACAGTGGCGACATATGAGTTCTAAGACGAATATGTTAAATAGTAACAGGACAAATTATAAAAAAACACATTAAACTCAAATGCTATAATAACAATTAGTGATAGTCAAAACGATGAAAATTCTAAATATGGTTTGAATGAGAACATTTATTACAATTACTTATTGTCCAATAAGACAGATTGTAATTTTATCAAATAAAAATACTAAAAAAAAATGATATAATATCTACTATTATTACAAGAGCTTACAAGAGAGAAAATAATGATACGGCCATTATATGGTTGCTAAAATCGGATTGAACGAGTCGTGAATGAAATGATGGAATTCCAACGAGAGTCTAACCAAATCGAGAGCATTTCATTTGATAATTAACGTATTTATTTATTGATAATCAACCATCAGCACTGGTATGGTAGTGTTAAAGATATTTTCCCCTACTCTGTTTTAGATTAAGTGTTGCAACGGAGGTAAATTTGTTCCCGTATGATGTTTCCTTCAACTGTGTGGATTGGGGACTTCCGCAGACGAAGGGTACAAGAACAATCTGACAATCTGCAATTACCGACGAGTAGTGATGGTCTCGAGCTGACATAAGAGGGTCTTAGAACGTTTTAAGTTGTAAAGACTTCGGTTAGATCGATAGCTGACTTTCCAATCGTCTTCCCACGCACCGAAGACCCTAGTTAGATAGTAACTACATGTGTTTAATTTACTTTAGTACTCATTATTTAATTAACTCTATAAGAACATTTTAATTACCTACCCAAATCTGATTATAAAACGCATCTCTCATATGCTGGCTCCGTCAGTACATGTATTTGTGAGAACATTTCGCATATGTATGCTTGGAGCGGCTACCATTGTAACTTCTAGTTCGGTGAGAGTGTCCAGAATTGTGGGGCACTTTCTAGACGATACTGATGATAAAATCCACTATAGTACTGGAATTATAAACTGAATAAAAACGTATGGAAAGGGGAAGGAGAGGGGAGGAGGGACATCCGATCAAGAGAATTAATTAATTGTCGGCCTTTAAAATTAATTATATCTTATTTTTAGTAACAATTAATAGTTGAGTTGAGGACCGTAGTCGGTGGTTCTTCATGGTCAAAATCACTGTGAAGAATCGGCCTCACATGGTCGATTCATCTCAACTTAGCTTCTTCCAGATAGGTTTCCTCACATGGTCGATTCATCTCAACTTAGCTTCTTCCAGGTAGGTAGCCTCACATGGTCGATTCATCTCAACTTAGCTTCTTCCAGATAGGTTGCCTCACATGGTCGATTCATCTCAACTTAGCTTCTTCCAGATAGGTTGCCTCCCATGGTCGATTCATCTCAACTTAGCTTCTTCCAGATAGGTTGCCTCACATGGTCGATTCATCTCAACTTAGCTTCTTCCAGATAGGTTGCCTCACATGGTCGATTCATCTCAACTTAGCTTCTTCCAGATAGGTTGCCTCACATGGTCGATTCATCTCAACTTAGCTTCTTCCAGATAGGTTGCCTCCCATGGTCGATTCATCTCAACTTAGCTTCTTCCAGATAGGTTGCCTCACATGGTCGATTCATCTCAACTTAGCTTCTTCCAGATAGGTTGCCTCACATGGTCGATTCATCTCAACTTAGCTTCTTCCAGATAGGATGCCTCACATGGTCGATTCATCTCAACTTAGCTTCTTCCAGATAGGTTGCCTCACATGGTCGATTCATCTCAACTTAGCTTCTTCCAGATAGGTTGCCTCACATGGTCGATTCATCTCAACTTAGCTTCTTCCAGATAGGTTGCCTCCCATGGTCGGTTCATCTCAACTTAGCTTCTTCCAGATAGGTTGCCTCACATGGTCGATTCATCTCAACTTAGCTTCTTCCAGATAGGTTGCCTCACATGGTCGATTCATCTCAACTTAGCTTCTTCCAGATAGGTTGCCTCACATGGTCGATTCATCTCAACTTAGCTTCTTCCAGATAGGTTGCCTCACATGGTCGATTCATCTCAACTTAGCTTCTTCCAGATAGGTTGCCTCACATGGTCGATTCATCTCAACTTAGCTTCTTCCAGATAGGTTGCCTCCCATGGTCGATTCATCTCAACTTAGCTTCTTCCAGATAGGTTGCCTCACATTTTCTACAGGGACTATTGGAACCTTTTCCATGCAAAAATAACCTCTCAATGGACATACATCCTATGTAGGCGTAATTAGACCTTACATAACGTCCTTATATTACTATAATGTTTTTACTGATTAATAGCAAAAACATTTCTAAACTTCCTTCAATTTCTGAACGCTCGATTGCTAAGTAACAAGCTGTGGATGAAATTATTTGCATTGCTGTTATTATTTTCACCCGTACATCTTTTAAGCGTTTATTACAGATATTAAGCGTATCTTTTCGCGATATTAAACAAAAAAACAACTGATTTTTATCACCTATATCTCAGGTGTAATAAATATATCTGAGGAATAATTGAAACGGACAATTCGTGCTGCGGGATAGCTCTATTCTTCGAGACGCTTCCGAAGCTTCTCCTGCCTGAACAAATATAATTGCGACGATACCTGATGAAAAATAATTGCCGTATCGGTTGGAAGTGATGCAACTCCCTAATCATCTTGACCATTAGGGCACGATCCAACCGGCAATTAGGGAGAATCAATCCGACGTAAATATATAAAGGGCAATTAAAATATTATAACTGGCGAGGATCGATTATCTTTGTCCGGCTTTCATCGCAACGTCGTGTTTTTCTTATTATTTCTTTTTTTTAACGTATTTTTTATATTAATATTGATGATATCTAGACGCCGCTCTTTACATTATTAATATGAAGAGATTGCCTACTTACTGTAAGCACGACGAGCAAGATTGTTTACACTCACGAACTATTAATATGAAAATATTACCTACCATGTATTTACATGCTATTTGAACAGCTAAACATAAAAAAAACATTTGCCAACTCCTGTAAAAATCCAGGCAAACGTATCGGTTGTAGAAGCTTTGGTTTTACTTTATACAAGTCTGCTCTGCTAATTCTCAATATTATTTTCAATCTAGAGGCATGACACTTTTAGTTAATACCATTTGATCACCCGACGGCATGAAAAATCTCCGTAAAACATGAATTACAATTCCTACAGTTTAACCGGAAAGATGATGTTCTGAATAGAAGGTTTACTTGATTCACCGAACAAGGTAAAATAAATCAAAAATGTAGCCCTATTAAAACTAGTGAAAGTCCACCAATTAATCAATATGGGGCGTTTAGTATCATCACCAGCTCGATCTATTTTTTTTCAAGTATTAGGCGAATTATATTCTCCGACCTTCAACCACCACCAATGCCCGTCAGATGGAAGCACTGCTGGACCGCCGAAGCATGGAGGATGATCGACGTCATTGAACCCGATGACTGAACGAACTACACCCAGCCGAGATATCGAGGCCGATCTCCCGGCCGACTCAACCGAAGCCACAATGACCCCATCTACCTGTGTAAGCAGGGTCGACCTTCCGGCCGAGAGGCTGACTCATTTCAGGCCCCTGCCGGGGTGGGCCAGGCTTTGCCTGGCCGACTACAATCCATTGCCTAGGTGACCATAGGCTCAACCCTTGGTAGACTCTCACTACCTTCCTGATTCCATCCGCCTTTTTAGGCATTCCACACCCTATATCCTTCTCATACATCCTTCAAATAGGGGACTCCCCTTAGTGAAAGGCACTCATTAGCCCAAAATAATTTTTCTTTATTTTTCCCACATCCTATTTTTATAAGTTTGAGAGCTAAGGGAAAAAAAAAAAAAAAAATCTTTTTTATTTCTTGTAAAATGTCTAGAAATGTACCTAACTGACTTTGAAACTAAACGCTTCATATAGTGTATACAGCTATCGATTTCCTGATTAATAAAACATAGACTTAGAGTTTGGCAGCCTTTAATTGCAAAATGCCATAAACTTTCATTAATTTCATTGCGTCACACCTCATGCACCTTATGTAGTCCTGACTGAGGTTGTCATAGAGCTAGGCAGATGGTGCTGAAGGGATCGTTGATCCTTGGTTCAAGCTTATTTTCAGTTTTCTTGACAGGAATTGTTAATTTTTTATTTATCCTTACGACGCTGAGCGAGCCCCGACCAGACCCAATCCTATAAAAAATTAAGCCTTTTAGAATCCTGGGCACCGATCCGGATCTCTGGAATTACCCAGGGCTACAAGGTAGGGACGATATTGCTCTCCCTAATATATTTCATTGGAAATGCAATTCCTGTTCTATTCTTCCATCGAATCGATGGGTATGAACCTTATATTACTTCCAGAAGAGTTACCCACCCTTTTGATACCCCAAGGGAGGAGAGATGACAGAGGGATAGCACCCGCCTCCAACGCCGACGTACAGCTCAGGAGGATGAAGCCGAAGCCTCTCAAGTGCCGGTGTCGGTGTTACTGCTATCGATTAGGCTGTGACAATTAGTAAGCCTATTTCCTATTTGGATTAAGAAGCCTTAGGCAGGATTACACCACCTCCTCTTTCCCTTTAATTTAATTTAACACGGACTAATTAGCAAATCTGCCTTACGCAACACCGACGTGACGTACGAGAGCTTTATGTAATTTGTCTACAGTGGCTGCCCGGATATGGGAAATTACAGATTGGCCAGCTCGCGGTATGTAATTAAAAAGCTTTTATTTATTTTTTATTACAACTAATTGCTAGTATAATTTTCTCGTTTCAGTGAGTAAATTAATTACTCCTGATTCGCTGCTATTTATTATGCTATGAATTATCCAAGAATCGGAACGCTACCCTGATGGGTCCCATCTTACCCGCGTGAGAGTAGTCAATGTTGAACAGTAGTAGGAGGACGTTCAACCTTCTAAATACTGATCGAGCTTGACCTTGTATAACTTGGCTTATCTACTGGCCTGCTCTGTAGTCCATCGGCTACCCGCTCCCCTCAGATTAACTTCACATTAATTATCGTTACTAAATTGTGATTTTCACAAATATATGAACTGAATGAAGGACGTATAAAGAGAAGGTATCGAGATTTATTTACGACAATACAGGTAACTTTCTTGAATCATTTCTAAATATTTTTAACTGAAATAACTCCATTTTAAGTTAAATACTCTTGGACACTTAAAAAAGCCGTTTGGACAAATAATAAAACTGTTATTGGTGGCTAAAAAGACATTAAATATGTGTTTTTTATTGTTAGTTTCCAAATCTTTACATTTGGAAATATCATTTTGTTTTACAGTCTTTGATGTCCCATAAACCGAAACTAATTTGTGGGAAAATGATATATTAGATAGAATCTAAGTCAATGAGATATATTTTAATTCTGTACGGCTAAGTTCATCATCTTAACTAAGTTGGATGTCAGGTTAATTCTGAGTGTTGCTAGCGTACTTACGGCCGAATAAACAGTTAAGCGCCCCCATTTGGGATCTGCAATTAAATGGTTTCAAAATAAGAGCCCGTTGAAATGGTCTTTTGAGACTCACGCTTCATGAAAGTTGCAATAGATCAGAGTCATATCTCGAGTCCATTCCTGTACACTTGTCATTTTCAAATTTCTTTAATAGTCCGGAAGACCTTAGACTGTCATGTAGTGCATCGGTTTAGTTTGCCTATTCTTGTCATAACTACAGTATCTAACCTGTTACATATTATCTAGTATTGAATATATATCCTTTTTCTGTATATTTATATATGTGTGTTCTCCCTGAACAAAAATGTTACGATTTTTTATCTTTCCTTCATATTTCTGGACGAAAAGAGCTACAATTTTCGTTAGTGTACCGTTTTTGTTTAATACGTGTCCGTAAAACCAACAACTGTTGCACCGCCACTAATAAAAGCAACAATTGTATAAGAGAAGTAGAGCTGATTTAGACCTGCCGACGAACCGAGCCGGCCGGTAAGACGCGGCTGGGCCCTAAAATCACAGACCGGTTCCTTAATCATGCCTAATCAGTTTTCTTAATTACCCTGCTCTGGACCTTATATGACTTTTATAGCGGCACCGTCCCATCTTAGCTTCATGTTCATTTTTCCACGGGATTTCTACTCCCTCTTATATATATACACATTTCTTTTTTTTTCGCCTCCTCCTCCTCTACTAATCCTCCTGTTTTTATATTCTGTTTTATAAGAGCTTAAAGGATACTCATTGAATGTCGGAGCAGAGCGTTTTGAACTTTAACATTTAATAACAAAGTGCCGTTAATTTTGAAGCAGCTAATGGCCATTATCAGTTTTAAATTAGAACAAGGGCACTGGCCTGCAGATCCCATCGAGTATAGAAAGTAACAGATGCATTGAATAGATATTAGGCTTTTGAACGGCTGTGGGCTTGCGCAATGGCAATTAGAAAAACCTTGTGTGAACGATTGTGACTATTTAGCAAGTCTTGTAATCCCGTGATTATTATAAGACTATGTAACGAGTGAACTATCAAGATTGGTGAAAGTCGTCTAGTTTTCTCATAAATGTCATTATTACATAAATATGTTATAAATTTTTAAAACAACGGTTCAGAATTAGCCACCATTTTTTTGGTTTGCTGAATTGGTAGAGCCGTTAATTTGACTCAATTTTTATCCATAATTTTGGCGTGCGAGTGCTTTCACAGGGTCAACTGAAGAATTAATAAATTATTGTGGAAGTAGCAATATTCAACCTGAGATTTTTATTCCGTGTATGTAGTTCCGGTTTTTAGAATTTAAAGGAGAATTATCGAGTCATCGGCAATGAGGTTACTTGAAAGAAAATCGCAGGGCAGTTAGAAAATTGGCAAACCGGCAAACTTAATCCAACCTTAGGTCATATAAATTAGTTTACATTGCTTTAACACGATAAGTAACGTCTACCATAATCGATTAGAGCTGAATAATCGACGATCTCTACTGATATATTGACGCGCGATACTCTGAGCGGGCTTGCCTTATCGATTATGGAAGCCAGATCTGAAACCAGAGACACGATAATGACTTGCTAAGTATTTCCTTTCATTTTCTACCTTCACCTCACTGATCCCGCTCAGAAGTAACCGTGTTATTTGTTAGAGTTGAGCTTTTAGTATATTTTCATTGTTAGTATTCAAACACAAAGAGAATATCTCTCGATATGGATCATTTTGACTCCTTACATTTGGCAATGACTCATCGTTATTTGGAAAAAAAAAAAATAGAGGCTGTGAGATTTTTGGTATTTTTATGAAGGAAAAAAAATCTTATCCGACAGAAATTGAAGCGTTCTGCAGCTCAAATTTTTTTTCCAAATTTATTGATGGTTTTTCCATGCCCGAAGAAAACCTTGGTATTCTTATTAAAAATATGTCATATTTCATTGATAATGACAATCAATAGTTAGAGAGTTCCGAGATTATTGCACAGACCTGTTTCACGTCATGTTGAAAACACCCCATTGGTAGTTTCTCTTGATATTGAAGATACAATGAGCAAAATAATAGTTACTCTAGTTATGTAGGTTAGGACAATCCAATAACTTTAAACTATATATTTTACAGCTTGAAGTGGTTTTCTGTGAGTCTTTACCGGGTTGTAAATTCATTTCAATCTCTTCCGAATTCACAAAAAATTTAAAAAATAAAACATAATTTAAACCTGGTTTATATAGTCAAATATAGAGCCAATTTTTTATCAACATCAAAGCGTGCTGATCCCTCATTCATGATGATATGTAAACAACGGGTTTTGTATTTAAAGGTACTATTGCTTCCAGAATGATATTATTCATCAATGAACGAAATTGGTTCTTTATTTGTACCCAGAGGGCTCTGTAGGTTAAGCCGTTAAATTCCAAATTTACCGCCATTGTTATGACAAATCCTCGTCTACGTGACGCCGGACTCTAACCCATTGATAAAAAGAAGTCCAAGCTTGCCTATTAATCCACTTTACAGCCTGACATCCCCGCAGGTTATAAGCAACACATTCGAGCCTCGTTCCTTACGACCAGGGATTCTATAAAGTTGTCCCACTTTTATTACCCGGCATTCCTCCTTCCACTGTCACATAAGTCCAACGCTGATAATTAAAGGATTTCTTTTCCTCCTTTTAATCTTGGTTATATGTTATTTATTTATTTTTATTACCCCCTCGTAGAGCATTTCAGAAATAGTACGATCCCTTCCTCTGGCTCTCTCTCTAGATCCTTCCATCGCAACGCTGTTTCTTTTACAGGTGCTTACCGATGTACTTATATAACTTTCTTTTTTTTTTCTATTTTATTTATAATTCTTAGGTGCAGGCCATTAGTTTCAGGCGGGATAGTTAGTCTCCTTATTTGTACTGATCGTGACAGGCGTCTACTTCTAAGTACAGGACTTAAATGATAATACCGATCGTGGTTCCACTTTCTTTTATCTCAGACGAAAGTCAAGTGTTGAGACTTTGTACAATCTGAACAATAGATGGCTTTTATTTAACAGACCTAGAATGTCCTCTATTGATTTTATAAACCATTCTTTTAGTTTCATTTTTACCAATGAGTAAGCTTAAGTAAATACCGACACTAAGGTCATTCACCCAATTACTACTAACGGAAACCAAATTAAATTCACAATCCCTTCAAAATCGATTTGAATCTCACAGCTTAGCAGTGAGTGTCCATTTAATTAGATCCAATCTTGCTTTCGGAAGTCTTGTCGGTGACACATAATAATATGTAATTCATTGACATTTAAAATTTTAAGTTCCTAAGTTCCGGCTTAAGTTCCTAAAAATAATATTTGACAAACCGAGAGACAATAAAATAAATATGTTGCACAAAGTACCCAAAGCAGAGTACACTATATATATATATATATATATATATATTTTTTTTTTTGGTTATAAAATTATGGAATTCAATCCAGATTCTATATAAATGAATCTATTTGCAATTGGTCGATATTATATGTCCTGAAGCTACATTTTATTACATCAATATTACATTGCGATTCGGAATTGTTACACAGGTATAATGTACATTCTACATTCATTATCTATTCATGTTTAACAAGTGATAGGGCTCGCCTTATGAATCATAAAACTTAAAACTAATTTAGATCTAACAAACAAAACCTTAACCAAATTATCCCCGGCAGTCTGTTGTCATCGATGTGGGAAGGGTGGCGGGTTCATAGTATTAGACACTGGGTTTGTCAGGTGCTGTAACGAGTCAAAAAACTTTATGTGTCTCCGGTGGATGAACTCACCCACCGACGGCATACGGGTGCAGGTTGGCGTTCTTTAACCTCTGGTATGCCTGACCACTTTTCACATGATCCCAATCTGAAATTGCTGGAGACTTTTAGCTGTATCGCCATTACAGTGACATAGTGGGGCACCGTACAGCGGATCTGGTCGAAGGACAAATTTGTATATAATCAGATTGAGGCGCAGTGGCAACATTATATATATTTTAAAAGCGATAACCACGAAATTTATAGAAACATGAAAACGTAGCGAGAATCTATTACATCAAAGAAATGATAAATCAACTGAGCAAAATAGCTTAAGGCATAATATATTATGAAGAAATGTTTTATTTATTTTTTTGGGAGTTTTTCTGAATTTAAATTGATATTTAGCTCAATTAAAGAACATATTGAGAGTGATGCCAGTCTTTTGTTTTTTCACTAGTTGTATTGCAAATTCGGATAAGATTATATTTTTTTTTATTATGAAAACGTAGAAGAAAAAAGGGATTTGGTCTCTTCTTTTTCTGTTTGTTTAGGGTCAAGACCCTTCACCTAATCCTTCCTGCAAAGGTAAAGGTTTTTTGATCATAAGGCTATGGATTTGAATTCGAGCCGATCGTTTTATGAACTTTCTTGGTTCATACTCATGCTCAGTGATAGTTTAGTTCTCGCTCAACGAACCAGAAACCGTCACTCCTCGAGCCTGTAAATACCGAATAGACATACCTTTCCTTAAAAGAGAATAGGATTAATAAGCAAGTTGATAAGACTGCGGACCTCAAAGGGATTGTCGGGAGCAGGCGCATTCCACAGGGACATTAGTGGGCAGCTCTAATTGAGACACTGGAATCACTTCGGTCCCTCTGAGTAATTATCCCCACCGACTGATGACGTTCTATATTTTCTTCTCTAGTTTCTCCGTTTTTTTTCTCTTTTTCTTTTCATTTTTTGGGGTTTTCTTCCTTTGAATGATAAACTCTTAATTAAAGTTTCGTCGTCTCCATCAAGGATGGCACGAGCTGGCCTTTTCCTAACTATAGATGCCCTTAGCCTCTTATTATGCCCAGTTCTCATATTCAAAAACGATCCAATTACGAATTATAAATGATTATCAAATAATTGGTTATCAAACAGTAAATGTGTTATTTATTTTGAATTGAGAATTTTCAACAATTAGGGGTACCCTTGGCCTAAATTTTGTTAATCATATTCCTGCACCTTTGATGGTCATTCCTCTTCTAGTACATAATTAATCCTTTTATTGTGCAATAATTACAATCTGCCTTTTATAAGGCAATAATAATACAGATAAATGATCTCATTCATACCATATTTACAGTCATCATTCACTAATTAAATTAATTATTAGTAATTAAAGAGTACGTACAGCTTACGGATTAATCCAACAATTTTCAACTAGATTTTTTGGCGTTTCACCTACCTTATAGCAGTCATTTTAATCTGGAAATAAAATTGACATGACGACTCCGTCGACGTTCAATGATTTGTACGGAATAGGCTCAATTTCTTTTTTTGCATAGAAAAGAATCCATCAACTCATGCTAGGCTGTTGAATTTTCATATTGGGCATACTGATAATCACTCTTTCTTGTATTTGATTAGGGACAGGCTCGGACTAACAACTCTCAATATGGTTCGTCCGATGTTCCTGCCTTAATTAAAGTCAATGAGGGTTAATTCTACAACCCCTCCAGTTCGCAGCCCCCCCCTAAGTTTATTCAAGGCACGGAAGGCAGAAGCATCATTAATAGAACAAGATCCTAATCAGTTGCTACCAAATTGGGTTCACAGCCGACGCCATTTGTTCCCCGGCCGGTATCAACCATCTTGAGAGTCATTAGACGGCGAGGTGAAGAAATGGAAATAAATGGTAAGAGTGCGAGAGAGGCGGCGGACGAATCGTTTCCTGTTCCGGTTGTTAGTCGGCAACAGCGATTAAGTCAACACCTTAGGCGTTAATTACATCTGATAAGGACCCCCGCCACTGTAATTGTTTACACAGTGCAACCTGGATAATTACATAGCAATGTCCAAAGTTCCGACGGGTTATTAACATCTAAATGTATCTAGAACAAAACGTCAGCCCCTTCCTCATCTGATTGCCGTTAATGACTGCTTCCAACGTTGTAATGACTTGGCGCAAGCACTCCATACCACAAAACAATGGCTACTCAACACAAAGATCTCCATGGAAACAATGCCGATGAGAGAAGGGTTGGGAAAATTTAGGATGTTGGTACTGGCGTCCTCTCAAATATCTGCAAATTTAATAAGAACATAGCCTATAGCTGTCTCTTGAGCTACATTTATACAGCTGGTTTGACCAGATTCTTCTCCTTTTACTACCGCCATATTGTTGCTAAGCGTGAAGGAACAGCTTTGAATTTCTACATACCCATTTCTTTTAATTATTGGTACTTCAGATGAGCAGGAAGTCCTGTGCTCTTTACAATTGTCGACAATGAGTAGGTAGGATGATCGAGATATGAGTTGGATATGGTTCACCGTTACATAGGAGTTGGGGAAATCAAGTGGGTTGCGATTGTGTAAGCCCTTGTCTCAGTGGGTATGACCAGCGTTGAGTATTCTGAGCTTGTTAAGCATTTGTTTGTTTGAAACCGTCCCTTGCTTCGTGTGTGTCAGACACTGTGAAGAGATTCGAGCACCTCCACTCCGTTAGGCAACATCTGAGGATGATGTGAGCTTGTTTCGTTGAAGAAAGAAGGACTGAAGTAAAAGGAACAATTATGGATCACCGAGAAGGCAGACAAAGACTTATCTTGAAAGACAATGGCTTCGACAACTCTTCGAGTAAGATAAAACTTAGCTCACCAGTATGGTTAATAAAATTGAAACCGCTTACTTTGTCCATCGAAAAGCCTAAAAGTGTTAACAAAATCGCTTTCATTTCTCAATCTTAACATGAATCAATAATTACTAGTACATTATAACCCTTACAATGATAATGGTATATACATATATATATAACCCAGAGTTAGACAGTACTGGAAAAGTCCGGTGATGGATCATACACATATCACTAAATACTCACCGTATTCGTAATTTTTATTTGACGGAAAGTATCATATAACTAGCAATGATATCATCGTGCCATCTCAGTAAAACTGCATCCTCCTCACATTAACCCACAAAAGGGATTTAATGTCCGCGACGAAAGCGGTTTTAGAAAAGCCGGTTTGATTGCCCTCTCTAAATTATGTTATCCGGAGTTTGTAATGTGCGCGATAAGAGAACTGATCTCGAGATACAAGCTGTAACTCTCATTGATTCATTCCCGGTCGAGGAATAATAGCGATTCGCTCTAATTATCGAACTTTGGTCACACATTTTGTAATGAAAGGATAGCCGCGGCCATTACCTGTATCTAAACTGCAGATTATTGCCTCTCGTTGAGAAAGAGTTTCCGAACGCTCTCCTTGATAAGGAAATTTTAATAGCGGTTGTTGCGAACTTTGTTGCCGTCCCGGAATTAGCTATCTTAATTAACGAAGGACGGTTTATATCGACCATTATAGCGCTCACCTGAGAATTATGTTTAAGCGTTTTATGTGTTCTCAGATCTCAGCAGATATGGACTGAGGCAGATTTATTTAAATGCAATTTCAATGTCGTTTTGGACTCGGGCTGCAACTCCTATTGATTTACATGAGAATTTCAATCATTAATCGAAACTGTTAAACTGATAAAAGAAAAAATTACGCTAAATAAAAAAAAAAAAGTGAATAAAAGTCGATTAATAACTGTTGAATACTATTTTGTTTTTTGTAGCATGATTTTCCTTCTACGTACTTTCAAGCCTATCAATAGAGTGGTTTCACATCCTTGTTTAGTTATGAGTATATTTATTAGTTGGGAAATCGGAACGAAGGAAAAACGACGAATTGGGAAAAAGCTCAGTTCTAAACTTGTCCAACTAGGACCTGATGCAGGGACACATAGTATGTCGAAACGTCGTCCATACATTTAATGGAAAGCTCACACCTTTCTTTCCAAGAATGAGCCCGGACCAATGTCCCGACAAATGCATTCATTCGAATATAAATCAACAGCTGACTAAAAACTCCCCTAAAGTCTTGTTTGAGATACAAAGGGTTAGTTATCAATAACTCACCACATAAATAATTTTCCTTGTTTATTAGTAAAGCTTTGGATTTACGTAGACTCAAACGGCAGAGCAAAGTTCTTTAGTAGAATATATTGAGAGTGTTATATGGAAATTCCAAATTTTAATTGGAATCTTTGCTTTAAGCAGATTTAGTTTAGGGCTTTCAGGATTCATCAACACCGTTTTTTGTATGTTTAAAATCATTCGGGGAGCCCACCGATGCAAGAGCGAGATATTACAAAACCGAGAGCAGAGCAGTCTCCCCGTATCAGGACGGAAGGCACCCCAGTCCCACACGTCAGGAGGTGGTTATAAATAGTGTTATAGGGCATGCCGTATGGTTTAGAGGATGTGAATAAAAACCATGTTTATTCACACCACCTAATTGAGATACATCAGTTCAATTCACCAATGTTTACATTTTCGTAAATGAGCGGATTTAGTGGGTGATGCATGAACACAGCCTGATTTGATTAGTATTATCTATGAAGTGCTTTACACACTCTGTAATAACACGTTGGATACCTTGTGACAATGGCAATGGAACCACTCCCTATCTTATGGTTTTTCCTCTTTTCTGAAAAATGTTTGGCACCTATTTTGTATAGACCAACCATCCATCGGTTGTTCCCTTGTATGTGCACCAGCAAGTCCAGCTACCTCTCACAAACTAACAAGTACGATAATTATTTAAAATATAAAAGTTATTTACTCTGGGATTCACAGCCGTCAAGTAACTCAACTCACTAGGAAATAGAACGCAATATACTTTTTCATAATGACATCAATATTTATGCTATTAGAAAGTGCATAGTCTGCGTTCGTTATGGGCCGATAGATCATCCATTACAAATACGGACCGAGGAGACTTTTAATGATATCCGTAAATCATTCCTTGATTGCGCCTTGGGCAGTACGACCCAGCCTCGTAATTTTTTTTTCCTTTTTTCCCCCGTCGGAAATATTGTGATTTGCCGGTTAATGTAGAACAATTTGAATAAGCAGATCGGTGGAACACAATACTGGACTAAATAGATTTGGCGTGGGCAGTGCGCGCCACCCACGCGAGCCTGGCCCGTTACCGACCTTTCGGACCGGCCGCTATTTGCATCTCGAAATCCGTTTAGCCATAAGTCACAATCTTTAATGGCGCGGGCTCCGGGTGTAATGGAGAAAAATAGCCTCCGGCTCCTCCGTCGCTCTCTCTTTCTCTCTCTCTCTCCTTCGTTCCAACATCTGCGACTCCCTTTCCACCCATCCCGAAGAAGAATTAACAATCGGCCACACCTCGAGAGTGGCCCGTAACTGGTTTTATATCATCCACCGTTTATGCGCATCTCCGGACTGGACCCGGATGGACGGATCCCTGAGGGCTGTGCGTCAATCCCTTCCTCGGTGACCGTCTTCATTAGCGGATTCGCCTACGGTAGAGCCATCCTCTCTGATTTATTCCTCTGGCACATCCATCCATTTATCCACACAATAATCTAACCGTTTGCTATTGCATAAGTTATGTTGGAAACTATTATAAATAATGAGGGCATTCATGTATTTCAACATTATTGAGACCTGTCATGGCCTCTATAAATCTTTATTTGAAGAACAACACACTCTAAAATGGCAATAGATAATTCAGTCAGAATATCCCATTCATATTTACAATTTTACATTTCTTCTCTCATTCATACCCTGTTCACAAAATATGTTCTTATGATATATTCACATGTACACAGCCCAAGGATTCCCCAATTCAACCGCATAATTGTCACCTCATTAGCCCCTCTACTTTATTTTGAGGCTAGAAAGAAGTAGTGTTAATCGTCGTTTCTCTTCTTATTATGAAATCTGAATCTAATCAGGACTTTTTTCAAGATTTAAAGGTGGAAATCGAGAAAAACAAACACGATCATTTCAAGTCCTAAAGGGGGTCTGTACCCACTTCGATCGCGCTAATGGTGGGAAGTATCGTGAGCTATGTCATAATGGGATCATGTTAACGGCTATAATTCAAGAATTTCAAGCTGATAGTACAACAGCGATACCTTCAATGTAGACAAGATATTAAAAAGTAATTCAACAAATTTTTAAACATTTAAGCCGAGAGAAAAAGACCTGATTTAAATTTACGAAATTTTAACGTTTCATTATATAGGACCATTAGTTGCCTTAATTTCTTCGGCTTTTCAGATATCTAAAGTTGTTCATTTACTGTCCGAACTTGTTTCCGCAACTATTCTTCTTATTTTTGACAAGAATTATAAAATAAGTCCTATCTTATTAAATATGAATAAGAACAAAATGCGAGGGCGCAATATTGAAAGATATGGGAATGGCCTTTTGTTTTCTGACTAAAAATACTTTAAATAACTCGAATGTTTGGTCGTTGTGTGGCGCCTGAGGATAATTGACGTACGCTTGCAAATTGAAGAAAAGCTGTCAAGAGAAATATTGGTGTTATTTAAAACCTAAATTATACCGTCTGTTCTAATCTGGTATCTCATTTTATATTCTGTTTATTTGTTGAACCACCGCTCTGAAGATACCTTCATGAATGAATGTAAAATGGCTAAAATTTCAATGTTGATTTGAAACAGACATTTGGCGATTTCCGTTAACTGCATTCAAACCTTTTAATTTTTTTTCTGAAACAGTTTCTGAGCTATGCCTTAAGACATCTTAAATACACTTACACGTTTCCAAACATTTGTGACCATTCTTTTTGGCTTGCAATTAGAGCCTCTCTTGTCGGGCTCTGCAGTAACATAGTCCTTTCGAGGGACGCCAAACACCCGCCGTAATGACTGACTGTTTTCCCTCCATATCCCCATGACGACGGATACACACCGGCCGTGCGACTGGTGAATTATGCACGGAGATAGCTGGTGTTAATTCGCCGCTATTTGTATTATCAATATTGCAGCGGCGGTGACACTAACGTTGGGCAGGGCGTAGTCCCGGACCCCTTGCGGTTGAGCCGCTCTCAATTATTAATTACAGTGAATAATATGTGTGATTGTGGTCTCAATTAGCCACCTTCATACGGGAATCCATCAGGTGAAAATATCCTCCTATCGCACTTCTGATCTACTTCGCGGTAAGAGACATTCTTGGCAAACACAATTCCAAAAAAAAGAAATATCACTGTCAGGCAATTTATTTACACTACATTATAAATCCTATGACATCACAAGAAAAGCGCTTTGTTGCAAAAATAATTTGTGGGAATGACAGAGCTTCTGGTGCCTGAGCCATAATATGATCGATTAAAAAAAAAAATATATATTTAAGTTAATGAATGGTAATCAAACGAAAAACAACTTACGAATTTATTAAAATTCATACAGGGGGTAGATTATGGCAAGGTTTCCCGAAACACAACGAAATAATAAATATCTGAACTTAAAAATATGCATTTATGTAGTTGTGGTTAGTACAATTTAAATCAAATGTAACATAGCCGAACTAAAGTATCTCACTTATCTCACTTAAAATAAATAACCATATAATTAAAATAAATGTTTGGGGATAATTGAGGTTTTAACAGCGTATAGAAAACAATAAATAAAAAAAGTTTCTCTTTTCAGCTAAAACATCTATAACTAATATATATTTTTTTATTAGTAAATCTTTTTATTGATATAAAATAAGAATATACCCGGTTTAGGGAATAATTAATTGTGATCATTGATACGATATTTACAAATACACACAGCCCAGGGACCACCCAACCCCTATGGTTGTCACCTGTTTCGCATGCGGAGGCTCGGGCGATCCCTCATACGCATCGGGCGCGTAATCGGATCCGGGCTAGAATGCACAGCCACTTTAATCTTCAAAAAGGATTATAGGTATGTGTGAGTCAGTGTCATAAATGTGATAGCTAGGGTTCAGAACGACTGGATAAGTTTGGTAAAATTTCGTGAACTTTGAAGGGCTGTGATCAAGGATGTAAGGTGCCTAGATATTTAGGAACTTAACAAGCTAATTTATATATATTAGTGATAAACTATTATTAAATCATCATTAATTGGAGACAGAGTATTGTGTTTTTTTTATATATTTTATTATTTTATTTGCTTCGTGGTGAACATGGGAAAAAAATCCTTAGATTACGAACAATGTTATCCTTATAAATACTATCGAATGAGGGTGTATTGAGAAATCAGCCTTCTTTGACAGGCTGTTTCTCCATCCGGCGTCCCCCGGCTGTCTTGGGTGCTTATAAATATTTTATGTTTGAATTATATTTGATATTATAAAATTATTATACATTCAATGCCCCGGGATCGGCCCTAGTCGGTATAAGCCGATGTAAATCACTCGTGAATTATTGCCCCCCCCTAGGTCCTTATTGTCCTGTCCCTGCCTTATTGTGTACTTTAATTTTTTGATATTGCTAATTTATGGAATATTCCCGACTGTTTGTCATTTTCCACCTCCAGTCACATCGCTGTATGGGTTTTATAACAAATTTTCAAATTAGCGTTTATACGTTTCCTGTCTTTTATTGCTTCACGGTGGGTTAGCGCTGACATATATTTATCTTCTGATATTTATTGTGTATCTTTATATATTTTTACACAAAAAAAATGTTAGTCGTTTACTTTGTATATTTAATAGTTTTTCTAAAATGTAAATGTAAGTTTTTATGAAATTTTGAGTTATGAAATGTAAGCATTTCTTAGCTTTTATATTCAGTTATTATAGATTCATACAGTCCTATAAGGGTTCACCGGTGAAAGTAAATGGTTGTTATTAATTAAAACTAAAACTCAAAAAAATTAACTTTTTCCTGATGTCTGTGTCTAGAGCTTGCTAGAATTATCTTCCAACACTAGTGGTTTTAGCTCAGATTTGCAACAGTAAACGTCCGACTCATTCTCCCCCTTTTTATGTTTGAGTCACAACAAAAACAAAATAAAAAATAATTGTCAAATATTATTTACTTCCAACCGTTTTGGTGCTTAAAATTGCTTTGCATTATCAAGAACTTTTATAATTGAATGGGGAGAAAGTCAAAGGACCTTACTTCTAAACTTAACTAGTACTTTAAAAAAAGAACGCCCCGTCAAACGAATTCTTCAGCAATCAACTCCTTCCATGGATTTGATCTGCTTATGGTTTTACAGCCTGTGGGTTTTCCAACTGTCATTTACTTACTGTCATTTAAGGCCCGTTTAGGCACATTCAGCGCAGATTAACGGGACATCCAAAAAAATCAAACCTAACGAAAATTTCAATGAAAACCTGCGCCTGAGTACGGCCGAAATACCAACGTACGCACAGACTTACGAATTCCACACGTGCGCAACTAAATGAAGACCATATAACGACAATTCACTCAAAAACTATACACTCTCTTGAACTAGCAGTACGAGACTTACTTGACTCGCCTCGACGACTCTGTAGGATCACTTATTTGTCACATGTTATTCATGCATAATTGTTACTATTATTCACTGACTGTCTCATTCAATGATTACTATATTTATATTCAGTATTCATTTGTGAATAAATCAATATTTGGTGAAAAATAAAAATTAGTTTGCCAGTTCTTCTCATATGCCCAGTTCTGCCTATTCTTTACCATTGTGTATATTCATCACTATCAAGTCATTCACAGTAAATTACTATAATACTTATTTGCATAAATCAAAATATTAATATTTATTATGGAGTTTTCATGATTGCTAATAAGTTCATCGATTTTCGTATGTTCAGGTAACGGGGAGACAGGGACACCGCTGAGCCGACTGCAGCTGGACCCGGCGGCTCTGAGCAGCGTGCTGGAGGCAGCAGCATCGGAGCTGGAGCGGTGGACGACGGCGCGGCTGAACGCAGCACCCACGGGAGCACGAGAGGTCCCCGTCCCGGCGGGCTTCCTCTGCAAGAAGTGCCGGCTGTCCTTCGGCAGGGAGGCGGCGCTCAAGAACCACGGCTGCGGGGCGGTGGCGGGCGCGGTGAGGATGATCCGGCTGCACGCAGGCTGCAAGAACTGCGAGGCGGTCTTCGAGAGCGCGCCGGAGTACAAGCGCCACCAGGAGGCGGCGCACCCGGAGCCGGCGCTCTCTCCGCGACTGTCCGTCGAGATGGAGGACGTGGTCAACCAGATCACCGCACTCGCCGCGCAGGCACTCAAGCCCGACCCCAACGCTAACATCTTCCTGCCCGTCCCTTCAGCCACTGGCCAGTAACCTGTACATAGTAGAAGCAAATTATATAACAAGAGGAGTTTTAAACTTAAAACAGAATCAAGAAATTTTATTAATATAAAGATAAAAAAAATAAATTTTTAAATTAAGGTTTTAACTATTAAGGAATAATATAATTTATTAATGATAAAAAAAATGTAAGGGCACCGCCCGTAACTACACCTCGCTATTATCGCTGTAAGGTTGGCAATTTTAATATTATATTCGATTATATAAATGGCTCTTTAAGGAGCGGATATTATTGTAAATGTTAATGGTCGTTGCCGTACAGTTGTAATAAATGACTAATATATATGTGACGCGCGGAGCGACCAGATGTCGGATCCGACCGAACCGCTGGGTCTGTTGGCGGCTCGGCGGCGAGGCTCGGACCTGAGCGCGGTGGGCGCCCGCTGGGAGCGCCCCCGCCCGGACCCTAATAGCCCACAATACCTAACAAGTGCAACCCACAATACACAGCACCCACAATCTGTCAAGGTCACAAGGGCTGCCATATCATACCCAATCTGCGATCCCAGCACCCAAGGTTCCTATCTTTAGCTAACATTTACTAAGGTTCCTGTTCCAAAATGCTTTTCTATATAATTAATAATTATAAGAATTTTAATTGTACTATTTAACAATTAGTTATGTGTGCAGGTATATTGTTGGTGTTATTCGATAAATAAGGGATTAAATTTTTAAAAGAAATCCATATAGGCAAGGGAGGGGGAAGGGGGTGCAGAGTATAACATTTTTTGACTATTTGTTCTATATTTTTTAGTTGAATTTTTTTTTTTTTTTTAAATAAAAACGGCCGAAAGATGGCCGATGGAGTCCAGACTTCAGCTCGCCGGAGCCCCTCTCTTGCAAAAGTTCTTTTCAGATCTTAAAGGAAAAACAACTGAAAAAATGTTGATAAAAAAAGCTGTTCCTCAAGTTCTTTACACGAAACAATGTTTGTTGAAGATTTTTGTGTTCTATTTGATATACGGTATAAGTTCCGCACAGAGGTACTCTACAACAGAATACCTTCGGTTATTCTGTAGTTAAACTAGCTTGTTGATTTTTTCACAGTTTTCTATTTCTCATTTGCTTAACAATGATTTGATATTGGTTTGAATTCCTTTTCAATGATACTGAAAAGCGGATATAAATATTATAAATATTTATATATATACATATATATAAATCGAAAAATAATTTGGTTCCTATGTCGATTTTTTAAGTGAATTTATTAAAAACAATACAGTGGGTAATCAGAAATTTCGGCAATAATATTTTAATGTTTAAGACTTTTGAAATAAAAAAAACTAAATAAATAATTAAAAGGAAACAATGTGTTTAACTGTAATATAATATCAAATTGTTTTATTGATAAGAACAGTTTTTTGTTTTGATTGTTTTTTCTTTTACTGACCTGTAAGTTAACACAAACGACGTACAAACTACCAAAACCTCGCCCAAATACAATGATGATTAAATTATATGTAGTTCAGTGTACGTATGTGGATAACTATTATGAATAAAAATATTTAAACTATATATAAATATATATATATTATTGAGGAGTATCATGAGATTTTTTTCGTTAACAAATAATTCAAAAAAAAATATAACGAGCTCTTACCCCATCATTAATTTTTCTAAGGATCTGATCGCTGTAAAGTTTTGGAAGTAAATGAGATAAAAAATAACTTTTTTTTATTATATAATGAGAAGAAGAATCTATTTTATAGTATGCCAGTATGTTCCTATTAGACCATATCCTGTTCTCTAAATAGTTGTTAGTTAGCTGAGGTTATTTTGTCAAATTTTTGTCACATGTCGGGGAAAATTATTGAAATTATAATTTCATCTGTTTGAGGTGAATGTGAAAAAGACCTTATTTACACTGATTTTTTTTTTTTTTTTAGATTTATTTACTCTTCATTTAGTTTATATTTAATTAATTATTATTACCAGCTCGAATTTATTTTATTTTGATATAATTTAACGACGTGGTAAGCACTCTAGGTTATGTGTTTATTTTTAATGATATTAAAATTATTTTTAAATATACAGCAAGTTTTTGCTTTATGTGCAATAGATGACGAGCTCCTAGGGAGCTCTGTATACCGCATTTTAATTATATTTTTATTTTATAGTACATGGTGGAATTGATATTAATTACGCCTTTAGAATGTATTTTTTACTTTGGTTCAGTTAATTGATCTCAATAATTCATTCTATCAATGGCCTTATTGTTTTTTTATAGTTATATAATAATTAATTAGTTATTATTATTTCTGATTATCGAGCAGCGGTATTTTTTTTATAACGGTTTTAACCAACGATTATTAACCTACTCACTTGTACTGACTTTTAGTTCTCTTTAGATTTTCATTTAATTTTTAGTTATTTAACCTTTTATTTGTACTTACGGATGTATTATTATTTATTAATATACTTAAACAAGTGTGATATAAGGTGTTTTGAAATATCGCCATTTATTTTTAAATATTACTAATTATTTTTTGTACAATATTATTGTTTTCGATTATGTGAACAACAACACTTTGTTTTTATAAATATATTATATATATAATAGTTTAAACCAATAATTTATTGCTTATGTACATATTTTATTAGTTATTGTAATTGCTATTATTATTACTATTATTGGTTGTTTATGGGGTTACTGTGTTAATTGAGGAAAGGGGAATGGTATTTATTTATATGAAAATATTTTATAATGATATTTGTGTTAAAAAAAGAAAATAGTTATATTTCTTTAGTAATGAATGTTCCTCTGTAATTTCCCTCGCACTGTGAGAAAATATTTGTTAATTAAATAAATTTTTAAAAAGAGAAAAAATTGCATTTTAAATAAATAGAAGTTGTTTGTTTTCATTCTTGAAAAAAAAAATCATTGTATAAAACAGAATAAAACAAAATAGTTTATGACAAAAATGTGTTGTTTCCTTTATCCAAAAAAAAAAAAAATCATTCTCGAATTTTGTAATATAAAATTTAAAAAATGGAATGAAAAAAATCCCTCTATTATTTTCTAATGCATTAAGTAGTTCAAATAAATTATTAATTGTGATACTAAGTCTGTTTATTTTTTTTTTGTGTTTTTTCCTAAATCTGCAAGTTCCCTTTTAATTAAATCCAAGGCAATTATATATTTAATAGTAACCAGCTAGAAATTACTGTTATCATAATTATTAATTCATTAATGATTCTGCCAACTTCGAAGGAAAATCGCTACATTGATCCTGAAGTCAAAGTCAAAACTTGAACAATATTAAGAAGAATATGTAACAACTTATATGTATATATCCCAAGAATGCAACCATAATAAGTATTCATCGCAGAATAATAATAAAGGTTATAAATTGCAACTAAAACTATAATTACAAATGCATGAATAGAATAGTGAACAATCATAATTATTGGTTTCATTCATACAATAACGACAATATATTAAATATGGTTAACTGTCGTTATCATACCATCTACGCAGGTAAGTACATAAACTGAGTTTTGCGTAAGACTTAATTAGTAAAAAACAAACAAATTGCTGGTAATAAAAAAAATGTTATACATATAGACTGGAAATTCGGTCCAATTATTATGTGATGCCTGGTCATCAAGACAGCATGCAGGCTAAGAAGTACACAGTTCTAATGAGGTATTTTCATGAAGTAGAAGTAGTAATTGTTAACGAAGATTATGGAACGTTAAGATAAGCTCCGTTAAATAGTCGTAAAGTTCTAATCATCGAATAACAGTTAAGTAGTGTGATTGTCGGCAATTCGAACATTTGACACTCAATATAGCAATGACGTGATAAGTCTCTTTCATTGCGATTTCTTATGAAAGCATTTTTATCATTCGCTAGATATACGTCTTCCTTAATTTCTTAAAAAAATTCTGTGCGACTTATGAAGTAATAAGTCACACAATGAGCGCTCACGAAAGGTATAGTTTTTTAGTGTAAAAAAAAATGAAAACAGCCCTGCTATGATGATAGAAAGCCCTATTCCAATCATATCTATACAAGTGTCGTCCTGCCTGTGATCAGATCGCTATCAGAGACTAAGAAGAAAGCTACAGTCCTCTGGTATGCAGTATGAAATGTTACTATTATAGACCCGACCCCTCATTGCTCATCGACTTTTATCAGATTCCATTTTCCGCTTTGGAACATTCCACCGCATGCTCTTTCAAAAGAAGTGTTGTCCATATTTTCATTTCTTGTCCAAGTAACATAGCCATTGATAGACTGACGCAATCTACTGAGACCTTATATCAATCCCACTTAGACGCAGAAGCATTATCTCAAAACAGAAGAGTGAACGTCTCAGGAGAATGTTAATTTCATTCCATTACCAGGAGGAGTCACCCGGCACACCGTCTGCTTGTTGGAATTCGGAAAGAATACACAACTACTTCAAAGAGGGTCACTTCGGAACAAAGGACGTTCAACAACAGGGAATGAAAGTCTGTGGTTATGGTTTGCAGAAATAGAAATATTTTTACTGAAATAATTTCATGCAATCAATACTAAAGGTATTTTTACGACAGGTCATTAGCCAAAACCACTACTTATCTAGTCATTTTACTTGTTACTTGGCGTAACGCTGAAAGCTCTTTGGTGGAGTGCATGGCAGATCTGATATAGTGAAGCAGGAAGGAGATCTCGCCCGATTAAAGGCTCTGGAGAAGTGCGCATAAATGCATAAATAGGTAAAGCACCTGGAGACTCTAGATGAAATTTCCGGAGCAGGGCTTGCCATATGCCTTTGCAAATCCGCGGAGCACAAGTGAAGGACAGAGAAATGCCGGTGGCGAAAGCTACACTCATAGGCGCGCTCCTTGGGCTTAAGCCTCCACCTAACGTCTTATTTATCAGCATTATCAACCGACAGTTGGCAGTTTCTTCCTTCGAAATTTGATGCCCTACTACCCAGTGCTGCCTAGTCCAAAAATGATCTGCTTAAACTCCGGCCCCAGTTTTTCCACAACATATTAATGAATATTTAATAACCTCATGCGGTCTATAAAGAGTACTCCTCTCTAAGGCGCTTATTTTGCTAATAGATATTTCATACATACAATTTAGCTCATATCTGATGGAATAAAATTAAAATAAAGGCCATTGATCCTTGGAACAGCTTGCCCAGTTTACATTAACAACAGTCAGATATCACTGAACTCAAAGAGTGCAGGTGCCTGCAATAAAAGCAGCTATAACGCTTAAACAGATATATATTAATTCAGCAATGTGACGACATAGGTCATGTATATGTTAATTGGTTCTGCGCAGCCCTGAAAGGCAAATTGGTTGTGCTGTAATAAACAGGGTTTAATAAAAAGGAATCGAACCATGGCACATTGGCGCTTCGTCGTTGGCGAAGACCTTGCCGCCTGATGAAAGTATGCTCCAGTTCGTGTTAGCGCCGCTCCACACTTCAGTTTCTCCTCCTCAGAGTGCCAACCTTCATAATTTTATTTAGACTATTAGTTTTCAACGGGGGCAAACCTACCCCTGAGGACGGTGGGGTTGGTTTGCCAAGAGGTAGGCAATATGAAACAGTGACAAAAATGGTATCAATAACAATAGTAAAAAAAGAACAAAATGTAGGAAGGTACTGGTCATAACGTACAAACTGAATATCACCAACATGCGATTTGAGACTTACATTTCAACTGAAATCAACAATCTTGTTTGAAGTCACCAAGGTTTGAATAAATATTCATTTGAAGAAAATCACACCAATATTCGTTAGATATTCAGGAGATTTTCTGATTTTAACCGTACATAATTTCCACTTTTGACAGAAGCTGTATTAAAACTGGTTTTAAAAAGGTTATAATTTCTTCATGACAATTAGTACGGCAATCTTTGTTTAACAAGACCTTTGTTTGATGAGGAATTATGGTCTGTTGTCGAACTAAATTTTTAAGTAAATAACACCCTATTTTTATCTTAGCCGTAGTGCTGAAAAGTTCGATAACGATTGAGGTGTCTAAGCTGTGAATAATTAATAAAGGACTCGTGGGAAGACAAATATTGTACTTTATTTACTTAATCTGATCCCACAACCAGCATTTAAACCATACAAATTAAATTTTGATCTCAATGTTAATTTTTTTATGTTACATAATCACTGATGAAGATTAATAATTAATAAGGTGGGTGGAGGGGATGAAAATGCATGATGGTCCAAATAAGCAAAGACTATTTGTTATTTACTTGCCTTAACCATCGAAGAACAAGGTTGCTGTAAAAGTTTATTTTAATACCAGTCACATTATTAGTTGGTCAATATTTGCCAAAGTATACCAAATTAAAAAGTCCGAACAAATAAAGCTATTGGATGAATTCTAAAATAATTTATGTAGCTAAAAGCTCTACTCAAAAAAAGAATTCCTGGCAAATAACCTTCATATTCTTACTGTGTTTGTAAAATAATATAATATTTATATATAATTCATGGCTACCACTATTTAATTATATATATGTTCTTACTATTATTATTGAAATTAAATTGAAAATATTTTTTACCCTCGTTCCTTATCTGGTCTGTTATATTTTACTTCCCACAAGCTCTTGTAAATAAGGTAAGAAGTAACAACAATTCAACAACAACTTTATTATGATAAAATTATAGTAATATTTAGTAGCATAGTAATATTTCCAATGTACGCATTTTACTTTTCCAAACGTCTATACAATCCATAATTATTGTGATTTTAGTACTAATTGTTATAATACCTATTACATCGGATATCATATCCAAATAAGGTATGAAGTAACAACAATTCAACAACAACTTTATTATGATAAAATTATAGTAATATTTAGTAGCATAGTAATATTTCCAATGTACGCATTTTACTTTTCCAAACGTCTATACAATCCATAGTTATTGTGATTTTAGTACTAATTCTTATAATACCTATTACATGGGATATCATATCCAAATAAGATATGAAGTAATAACAATTCAAGAACAACTTTATTATGATAAAATTATAGTAATATTTAGTAGCATAGTAATATTTCCGATGTACGGATTTTACTTTTCCAAACGTCTATACAATCCATAATTATTGTGATTTTAGTACTAATTGTTATAATACCTATTACATCGGATATCATATCCAAATAAGGTATGAAGTAACAACAATTCAACAACAACTTTATTATGATAAAATTATAGTAATATTTAGTAGCATAGTAATATTTCCGATGTACGGATTTTACTTTTCCAAACGTCTATACAATCCATAATTATTGTGATTTTAGTACTAATTGTTATAATACCTATTACATCGGATATCATATCCAAATAAGGTATGAAGTAACAACAATTCAACAACAACTTTATTATGATAAAATTATAGTAATATTTAGTAGCATAGTAATATTTCCAATGTACGCATTTTACTTTTCCAAACGTCTATACAATCCATAGTTATTGTGATTTTAGTACTAATTCTTATAATACCTATTACATGGGATATCATATCCAAATAAGGTATGAAGTAACAACAATTCAACAACAACTTTATTATGATAAAATTATAGTAATATTTAGTAGCATAGTAATATTTCCGATGTACGGATTTTACTTTTCCAAACGTCTATACAATCCATAATTATTGTGATTTTAGTACTAATTGTTATAATACCTATTACATCGGATATCATATCCAAATAAGGTATGAAGTAACAACAATTCAACAACAACTTTATTATGATAAAATTATAGTAATATTTAGTAGCATAGTAATATTTCCGATGTACGGATTTTACTTTTCCAAACGTCTATACAATCCATAATTATTGTGATTTTAGTACTAATTGTTATAATACCTATTACATCGGATATCATATCCAAATAAGGTATGAAGTAACAACAATTCAACAACAACTTTATTATGATAAAATTATAGTAATATTTAGTAGCATAGTAATATTTCCAATGTACGCATTTTACTTTTCCAAACGTCTATACAATCCATAGTTATTGTGATTTTAGTACTAATTCTTATAATACCTATTACATCGGATATCATATCCAAATAAGGTATGAAGTAACAACAATTCAACAACAACTTTATTATGATAAAATTATAGTAATATTTAGTAGCATAGTAATATTTCCAATGTACGCATTTTACTTTTCCAAACGTCTATACAATCCATAGTTATTGTGATTTTAGTACTAATTCTTATAATACCTATTACATCGGATATCATATCCAAATAAGGTATGAAGTAACAACAATTCAACAACAACTTTATTATGATAAAATTATAGTAATATTTAGTAGCATAGTAATATTTCCGATGTACGGATTTTACTTTTCCAAACGTCTATACAATCCATAATTATTGTGATTTTAGTACTAATTGTTATAATACCTATTACATCGGATATCATATCCAAATAAGGTATGAAGTAACAACAATTCAACAACAACTTTATTATGATAAAATTATAGTAATATTTAGTAGCATAGTAATATTTCCGATGTACGGATTTTACTTTTCCAAACGTCTATACAATCCATAGTTATTGTGATTTTAGTACTAATTCTTATAATACCTATTACATGGGATATCATATCCAAATAAGGTATGAAGTAACAACAATTCAACAACAACTTTATTATGATAAAATTATAGTAATATTTAGTAGCATAGTAATATTTCCGATGTACGGATTTTACTTTTCCAAACGTCTATACAATCCATAATTATTGTGATTTTAGTACTAATTGTTATAATACCTATTACATCGGATATCATATCCAAATAAGGTATGAAGTAACAACAATTCAACAACAACTTTATTATGATAAAATTATAGTAATATTTAGTAGCATAGTAATATTTCCGATGTACGGATTTTACTTTTCCAAACGTCTATACAATCCATAATTATTGTGATTTTAGTACTAATTGTTATAATACCTATTACATCGGATATCATATCCAAATAAGGTATGAAGTAACAACAATTCAACAACAACTTTATTATGATAAAATTATAGTAATATTTAGTAGCATAGTAATATTTCCAATGTACGCATTTTACTTTTCCAAACGTCTATACAATCCATAGTTATTGTGATTTTAGTACTAATTCTTATAATACCTATTACATGGGATATCATATCCAAATAAGATATGAAGTAATAACAATTCAAGAACAACTTTATTATGATAAAATTATAGTAATATTTAGTAGCATAGTAATATTTCCAATGTACGCATTTTACTTTTCCAAACGTCTATACAATCCATAATTATTGTGATTTTAGTACTAATTGTTATAATACCTATTACATCGGATATCATATCCAAATAAGGTATGAAGTACAACAATTCAACAACAACTTTATTATGATAAAATTATAGTAATATTTAGTAGCATAGTAATATTTCCAATGTACGCATTTTACTTTTCCAAACGTCTATACAATCCATAGTTATTGTGATTTTAGTACTAATTCTTATAATACCTATTACATGGGATATCATATCCAAATAAGGTATGAAGTAACAACAATTCAACAACAACTTTATTATGATAAAATTATAGTAATATTTAGTAGCATAGTAATATTTCCGATGTACGGATTTTACTTTTCCAAACGTCTATACAATCCATAATTATTGTGATTTTAGTACTAATTGTTATAATACCTATTACATGGGATATCATATACAAATAAGATATGAAGTAATAACAATTCAACAACAACTTTATTATGATAAAATTATAGTAATATTTAGTAGCATAGTAATATTTCCAATGTACGCATTTTACTTTTCCAAACGTCTATACAATCAATAATATTTTTGATTTTAGTACTAATTGTTATAATACCTATTACATCGGATGTCATATCCAAATATGACATGAAGTAATTACAATTCAACAACATCTTTATTATGATAAAATTACAATCTGGATCATTGGGCAATAAGTAATTGTAATGTTTTCATCCATACCATATTTACAATTTTCATTCACTCGCTCATTTATACAGTAGTTACAAACAGCCCAGAGACCTCCCAAATCCACATGGTTGTCAGCTCCCTCACATGCGAGAGAGGAAGCGGAGACTCTTAATGTAGTGGGGTCGGTTTTTCCCTTAAGGGAGCGTGGTGATTAAGCCATTTGCCAACCTTCCTAATTGCATACCTTAAAATAATGTTTGTTTTGAAAAATAAATGTAAAAGTTCATCGAGGAGTTTACAGCACTCTTGGAGCTGCTTGGGGACTTCATATGGCGCTAAAGTATCGGCAGGTGTAAATATCAGTTTTTAGCCTGGTGCCTTCTATGCCCTCTATGCGCCTGGGACAGTCGTTAGTCCGGCGAAACTACTGTACTTTTATGCTACTGTAATAAGAAACCTCTTTAGGACTTTAGGGAACTCCACAGAGTAACATGTATATACATAATTTGTATGCTTGCTTTGTCGAACACAGTTTACAATCTCGAATGGACGTATTTGATAATAGAGTGGAGCTCCTGATGAGCTATATTTCATCGTGATGCCCCTCACCATAGCACCATCGATTTAACAGGTTCATCCCTTCTGCTTGTCATGTCGCGGCGGAGTGTCTGAAGGCTGCAACTTGAAGTATGATATGATGGTTCGTCTTCGGAACAGATTATTATGCGGGTTTTTACATAAGCAAACTTCACAATTTAGTAAACGAAAAAAATTATCTAATCAAAGATACCCTGATTATAGCATCATTTCCTAGTCAATAGTTAGTTAATAACTTCAAAGAAACTCATGAACTAACATAATTAAAAAAATTAAGATAATAACAAAATATTTTTATATTGATTATTGTTAGAACATACTATAAGCTTTAAAGCTACAGTGTGGTATTCACTTGAATTTGAAGGAAAAAAAGTTTATTTAGAAAATTGTTTGATGTAGAAAGTAATACATTATAAACGAAGGGAATCAATATAATAAAGACATGATTGAGTTTAATTAAAAGAAGATTTCATGGCGAAGATTTTTATTATGGGCGATGGTGTTAAGAGAAAAAAACACACGTCTTTAATTAAAGAAGACACAATTAGTAATCATAGGATTTGGAGTAAAAACAAACACATTCCCAAAACATATATTTTAACAATTATTATAATTAAATTAATTTGGTATCTACTCGTTTAATTTTATTCTGAACAGGTGAAACGTTGACGGTTTATGGTATTGTGTCGACAAAAAATGAAGAAATTAAAATTTAACAGTTAGCTTAGTTAACAGGACAACATGACAAAATGGGAGATTAGTAATCTTTCTTACGATGAATTATTTATGGATGGACAGAAATATAATGTAAATGGTGATTTAAGTGGAGAATTCACGGCATTGAAAATCTATAATCAACCCCCCCCCCTCACCTGTAAACTATCTGATTGATAGACTTGTCACAAAACCTGAGAAATGATTAGTTCTAACAGGGCAGGATGACGATGCAGGAGCACTATATGTTTAAAACAGGCGGTCTTATAAAATTTACTATGCTATCAGAAATGTTTAATTTGTTTGATTGATATGGTATACGTATATCCGGACAATACTTGCTTACAGGGGCATAGGAATAGCAAAGGCCACATTACCAACTGAGCATTTCAGTTTGTGACTTGATGAAATTACTTACAACATTAATTACTAGTTATTAGTTATGTCTAAATAAAATATATACTCTAGCCTGATAACCGGGCTTTGTTTGATCCCTAGGGTCCATAAGTGTACAGTTCCTCACTTTGAATCGTTGCAGCGAACATCAGCAAGTATGGCTGGAAGTGTTCTCGGTACAACCCTCCCTGTTATTGTTATTTCTAGCTACACTCGAACATCTTGTATTGGGTGGGAGGTCTCACCTCTGGAGGAAAATATTCCCCCAAGTTTCCGTAGAAGAGTGCATGCCCTAGCACTTATACACTCTAAGTGGTCTTCTCGAACAAGCATTTGCTTTGAGGTCCTAGGTTTGTAAAAATTTATCTCCATATAAATATATTATAAAACAAAAAATTTTTTTTTATCAACATTCATTCAACATGTACTTACAAAATCAGCCTGCAAGGAATTCCTGAGTTCGCTGAAGCAGAAGCGCTCAGGGCATGAGTGCGGATGGTATCTATTGCCAGGATACCATGACATAGTTACATGCTACAATATATCATGAGTCCATCACCGCTTTGGGTGACGTGGAGGATTGAATGGACGAGTGTAACTGCATAAGGAGGACTTTTGGATTTGGATGTGCGGTTAAGTTTCCTGGTAATTCTTGAGGTAATCAGCTCAAGGACTGTCGGTACATTGAGATCATTGGGAAAGGATGAATTTGTGTTATATGAGGGAGCGTTGACTGTAATTCTGTGAATTTTGGATTGCATTGTCTGAATCAGTTGATAATTGATGTAAAAAAAATCTAGGCTACTGACCCTTGGATCAACTGGTTTGCAAGTCTGTCGAAATGATATCCGTGTACGACTTTCGTACTGAATTGATATTCAACAATGTTTAGCTCTCCCTTTGTAGGCTAGAAGCTGTAACAGTGATCTCTTCGGAGCGTCTGTGAGAAATGAGATGAGACAAAGAGCAGGCCTTTGCCCGGAGACAGAGGCTTGAAGGTTTGTGATATAGAGTACCGTCGGGCAAAGGCTGAATAATACATGACATTGAGATATTGAAAATAGCGACTCGGGGGGACAATCCCTGCGCACTTGTGAATTATTGACAACTGGCTCCCAGGGGCCTGCCACTCCCGTCCTATTCCACACATCTCCACCTTCCTGTATCCTCTTCGGATTAGTAATTAGTAATTATTAGCAAAGTAATTACATACTGTGAAAAATCATAGTATATTGTTAGGAAACATTAGTGCATTGTTCTAATGTATCTAAGTTGTTTCATAAGGTTTTTACCCATACCCTCCCATCCGATCCTCGTATCCAACGAAACACCACCTTCATGTAAGACCTGGGTGCGTCTGGATCCCGGCCGGTTTCGTGTATCCTTTGGAATTGGTGTTGATGTCCTGAGTATTCCAGGCCCATACAAACAATCAACATCAATATGATACAGAGAGGTGAGTTGCGACGCCTTCGTTAACATGGCAGGAGGCGAAAAGGTGTCAGGTTATAAAACAGGGGTTATTACAAGCCTTATTTATGAAATGCAATTTAAACCCTAATATAACTAAACCTTGACCTTATTGCTATTGTAGCTTTAAGAGGCCAATAGTTAATGTATTTTTTTTTCTTAGCTCTCAAATTTTTAAGATTATGGATAAGGGAAAAATAAGGGAATTTGTTTAGGGTGAGCGGATCCTTTTACTAGGAGTACCTGTCTGAAGGTGGAGTGAGGGAATTAAGGAGTGTAGGAAGTCTTGGTAGAGGTGGAAATGTTGCGGTGCAGTGGTGAGAGTTCACTGAAGGCTGAGCCTAGAGTCTCTCTAGGCATGTAGTGCAAGCTCATGCAGTTGGATAGCAGTGATGGGTGCCCGTCAGAGGCTTGTTGTTGGTTGGCCAAGCGCCGTGATGTCCAGCATTTGGTCTGCTTTCGCAGATGTAAATAGTTGCCATCTTGCCGATAGTGGTGGGGGTGTCAGGTCTTGGAGTTTTGGCAATGTTTCATCGAGTCAAAGAATTTGATGTCTTCTTCTGGTGGCTTCGGTAATGGTGGAACCTCGAACTTTTCGTGCATGTCAGGAGCCTTCATTTCACGAAAAGGGGTATGGCCTACAGTGGAGTTTGACCTAGTTTTATGATAATAACCCTAGAATTGTATTGAAATTAGTAACTTTTAGGGAGCAGTAAGAAAATATGATGTAGAAATAAAACGTAGCATTAAAAAAACTAATAAAAACATATGAATCAATTAAACCAACAAACAATTAATAAGTCCTGACACCACTTCGTCCTCATAAAAATCCAAGTATTAGTAATGTAGCCTGTCTGGCCACTATTAAAAAAATTGTTCACTTTAATTTTTGCAAATCGTTTTTGTATACATTAGTCATGTATGACTTTAATACAAGAGAAGTATTTATTTTCTATGTGAGCCATACGACTGTTGACTATTAAAAATATTTCTTGGTTAGAAATATGTATTTATTTTTATGACTAAATAAATAATTTAAACTTAAATTAAATTATTCATTATAAAGTAGAAAAGTTGAAGAAAAAAAAAATTAAAAAATAGTAATAATAAAACAAAAAATAAATAAAGCTAACAACTGCTTTGTTTTTATTAGATGAGATTACGGAAATTATGAAGAAAAAAAAATGAATCGGAACATGAATTAGAAATTAATTATGCACTATGGTCTTTATGACTTCCATGATTGTATGTACATAATCAGTCAACTAACTGTGTTCATTCATAATCAGATAATTTTATGTTTAAACAGTAAGGATTTTTGGTCACTTTTAAACTCTAATTTACAGAGTTGGACAGTCAGATCTCTGAGAAAATGTGCTGTATAAAAAAGTAAGCCATTTTCTGTCCATTCCCTATTTATAGTATACATTGAATTTTGCAGAAAACCTTTTTCCAGAAATTTAGCATGAGCATCTCAACGGTTTTTTTTGGATTTGATTACGCCTAGAATGAGCCAACAACGCTGACCTTATGTTTGTCTAAAATGGGTATTAATTAGTCCCTTTCGTTCCCACACAATTAATTAATTAATTTTGGACGGACAAGGTAAGGTCCAATAGCCAGGGAATTTATCAAGAGCTAGTTCTACTAGGACAGCATACTGAAGCAGAAGCTTACCTACTCAGACTCGAGTTAGACAGCACCAATAATTAAGTAGCTTCTGCTAAGCACAGAATAAGCAATATTAATTGTAATTAATTATAGTAATAATTATTATTATTACAAATAAATTGTGGCTTTCAAATAATATTTATATTCCCCCCGAAAAATCCTAATAATATGTAATAAGAGTATGTTTTTCAAAGTAAAAAATATTAGAATAAACTATAATTAACTGTATGAATAACACTTGGGGTACTTTTTGAATCTTGAATTTTCCACTGATATTCCAAGTGTTGAAAATAATAACATATACTACAACAGTTGATTTTATGATTGATTAAGTACTTTAGGGTAATAGTGTCCAGTATAGGATGTTTGGCAGGTTTAAAGTATCTGGTCGGAAAAAGTATTTCTTCATGTGTGATTCCCTCAATTGAACATTATTTAAACCAAAGCAACCACTTCCAACAAAAGATCCCACAATGAGCACCTGTCAAGCGTCAATTCAAAACAAAACCTGGCATGATACCTTCTGGTTATGAGACTTAATTTACAAGTTAACTAACACCCTAAGTACATAAGCTTGACTGCTTAAAGCGCTTGCGCATAATTATGGTGTGTAACATTGTAATGTGCATGTTTTAATCGTAGGTGACACAATAAAAGACGGGTTAATGTATTGTCAAGTTTCTATGTCTAAAAAACTGTGTTTGGTTGAAATTATATATTTTGAAGTTGTTGATTCCATTCCTCCAAATTTAAATATACGGTGTTTAAACCATAGTCATATATATATTGTAATCGGTATTTTGATTAAACAGGTATTCCTTAGAAGCAGGTTTATGTTAAAGGAGTGAGTTTTTTTTGGAGAAATTCGCTGTAAAAGAGTGTTTATGGTCTGTGCAGAAGGGTTACCGGTATACTCCTGCGATTGTGGGGTTATGTGTGGATTGGACAGACAAAGTAGTAATATCCAGAAATTCGCCTAAGCAACACGTTGTGTACTCATTACGGGTTAGATTTAAGTTTTTCAAACACCAGAATCGGCTAATCCTCCTTTGATACTCGTCTCCTTGCTTCCTAAATATCGCTCAATCCAATTATCACCACATCTAGGAGATTAAACCTCAGATTTTAAGATGAAATTTACAATATCTAACAATTTTATTGTTGCACCGTCATATTGCAAAATTACTCCTCAACTAGTATGAACGTGGAATATGGATATAGGTCTCAATTAACAGTCCGAAGCGTGAAATTACCAAAACTAACGACATAGCTATATAATTGGTAGGAATTTCAATCATTTCTTCCTGATAAAACATTTTCATTACAGAACCAACATTAAAGATCCATTAAGAATTTGTCTGGCTAATATGAATTCAATAAGCAAAATATAAATTAGATCTGACAAAAGTTCAATCCCTTTATCACATTATTGAAATTCATAACCCGTTCTGAATACTCAACTGTCCTCCACTTTACCTGACTGGTTAGTTAGTTTATTTACGCGTTGAATAATTCCTTCAAAGAACGAGATAAATGTTGAATAGGATGATTATGAATAGAAATCGTTACTGGTTTGACAACGGGAAGACTTGTAAATGTGTCCGTCAATGATTTATAGAAAAGCAAAAGTTTTGTAACAACAAGTAGGCTAATATCTCCGTAGAGACCAGGGTCGTAAAATCTAAAATACATGCTCTTGTACTCCAGCAAATCATTAGAAAGCCTAATAAATGATTCAAATCTGCTAACTTTTAATAGCCCCTCTGCTTTTCCTGAGTTATGTCGCAACCTCATATTAGGGTTTGACTATCCAGAGCTCAACCCTCTGGCCGGGATTAAATAAGACACAAGCTAATTCGGTGGAATGGCACTAGTTAAATAATTGGCTACACATATTACCTTTAATGTTTGATCTTAGATCGGCAGGCCATTGAGTCGAATATACCTTCATTCATGATCCAGCGAAGTTGATAACATCTGTTATTTCGTCCGATCTGCTGAAATTATTATGACTCTAAGTGGGCAGTGGAGTGCTCTAGCTACCTGTTTCACTTTGACTAAAGGATGTTATGTCCGCTATTATATTCGTTTTTTATCTTTATATTTTTAGAAATCATGGACTGAAAAACCAGGAAATTAACAGGAGATCTACCCAAAAAACTCTCATTCGACGGACCAGAAACCAGACTTGTTTTTTTTTTAATTACAAAGGCTATCTATTTAAGCACTAACGATGAGTAATAATTTGAGCAACTTTTTCGAAAATCTTCGAAGAACCTATATATTCATTTTTAAGTAAGCATTGAAAAAAAATCAAATAAAATAATTCTTATTTGAAAACCTAAATGTAAAACATTTTTCTACACATACCATGCAATGAGAACAAATTTTGTGTGAAAAGTTTATGATAAATAAATAATAATTTTAATTAATCATTTAAGGGAATACATCAGTTGTACCTGACTAATTTATGACTAATTACTACGATTTACATTGTGAAAAATCAACGTAAATAGTTTGTAGATCCATAAATTTGTCACAACACAAAATCTAACTGGACCACAATTATTTTTAAGTGCTGTTCAACGTCAAAGCATCCAAAAATTTGGGGGGACTTGTGTTAAAACAGGGATACTATGGGTTTATTGGAGAAGCTCTATGGGTTTTAAATGGTGAACCTAGATTACTTGTAACCAATTAAAAAAGATTATGTAAAGTTCAAGGAAAATGAAAAAATTATGTACTCCAATAGAATTTTGTGGAGAGACAAATTTATCTTTACCTACTAGCTTAAACATTGGTCAAAGTGGTTTGCCAAATACTATTTTGTTTTCAATTTGACCTAAATTAATGAATTTAAATGCGTAAGGTTTGTCAGCAAAATTCTGAGGTATCTCAGTAAAGAAAATTAAATGTTTTAGAAATATTATTTGATGATATAATTATTTTTTATAGCAACACTTCATATAAACATTCAAAGTTTCCCGAAACTACTACGGATCACTATTGTAATATCCTAATTGCTTCCTGTAATTAGTTAATCCATTTCTTTTATGGAAACCTCCTTTCCGTTTTTTGGAAACAGAGCACCGCACTTATGTTGACCTAAACATAAATATGGCAATTTTAGACATGTTCAGAGTAGTTTCTTCTTGTTGAACTAACTCTCTAATCCGGGGTTCGCTTTGTTGAATTCTGTTTTCAAAAATACATTTCGAAAGAAGCTTTTTGACTCATGTATGGGCAACCCGCACCCAGGTATGTTACACTATTGTAAGATTGTCTCAAGTAATTTGCGAGTTAATTTAATCTACGAAATAAATAATTTTTGTCACTTTGAGGGTAATTATTTATTAAATTGTATGTATTTATCTATAATATTAAAAAGGACGACATCAAATAAAATTTAGAACGTATTTTATTTAAGTTCTAGCTACTTCTCAGTTTCGATAAACCTATTATCTGCTTTGCAGTATTCATAAAAATCAAAAATTATTTCCTGAAATATTGAATTCCCAACGACTAACCGAAGTATTTATGGCCGTAGTGAGTACACGGTATTATAATCTAATGTGGCTCCCTTCCAGGTTGGGCTCATAACGCGGTTCCTATACTGGGTGGGTCACACCGTATTGTACTCAAAGACACTAAACCTTATAGTGAAGAAGCAAGCATTCGCATCTGTATTCGATAATTTCCTCATAGAATAGACCTCTGAGAATCCATCTTAGAAGTACACGGCCGTCATTGAAGTACACTGGAACATTAACTGACAATGGACGATGGCGAATTACCGCCCATCCGTGCAATATTGCTAATTGTGAAATTTTTTGGGTGTGGGGTTCTCTATCCCGCTAGAACATCACAGACAATGTGAAACTGCCCGTGGGTATAATGGTGAGACGGATTCATTCGCCATTCATTCTCCTCAAATCAGGTGTTCGTTTTCATCTTTCAGGATGGTTGTTAATCTACGACCATTATCTTGAAACTTAGCCATCATCTGTGTCGGAAATCAAATTTGATTTGTCACCATTGACAATATCATTGCTTTTCAGTCATAAATTTTAGCAGAACGATTTGAACATTGGGAAATCCAACAAGTAGGGGTGATTCAGATCTTCCGAAATTAAAGAAAAAAAAAACTATATTGCACAACATGAGTTTATTGGCACATTGTGTCTTGTATTGAATTGTAAATATTATTGAATATTTACAGAAACTTAATTTTCATTTATTGCTTTTTTTATAGCTTCTCATACAACAGACACATATGTGAAACCAAACGGTCCAATTATAAAAATATATTAAATTGTATGTACACCTCAAAACCCAATATGTAAAAAATGAATTTGAACTTGCCAATGTCATTATGGGGCCCATAATGAGGTTCGGTCGACCCATAGTTTCAGTTTACTTATTTATAAATAAATATAAGGGCCTAGCCAGGAATGTTTCGGTGAGATATGAACGCCTGTTTCTTGTGGGAAGTTGTGGGTCTTATTTAGGTTGGTAATATTTTAGGGATGTCTTATGCCACAATCCACCCTTTCTACGTTTTGAAAAGGGAAAACTGGAGTTAGTAGTATGAATGTTTTCATTCATATTTATTATTTATATATATCACATATATAATGTGTATAGATATTGTTTTATTTATGAGTATGGCGTGGTATACGAGTATGTCTTGTCATTTTATATACTTTGACGATATATTTTGAATTACATAAAAAGTCTTAAGCCATCGCTGCAATGTGGAGGAATCCTACTTGCCGGATATTTACTATTAAAGGTGAATACTTTCTTGAGGATAAGAGAAGCGACGGCCTATATCCCGTGATCCTGAGCAGGAGAGATGGATCTAAAGAGTAGGGTTAAAGCACACCGGGAAGAAATGCTTTATATAAAAGACAGTAGGAGACAGAGATTCCACTAACACCCCTTCTTCGAGGTGGAGAACAAATCCATAAAAAACGCAGAGGATCTCCTCCCCCCTCCTCCCACTTCTACCTTCTCATCTGTCCTTTCTCACACGTGGATTCTGGACCTCGATGTGTGCGTGCGGTGCCCGGCTTCCGATCAATACCGGAATACGTTATGCATTTTAACGACGACTCCCCACCCACCCTTATTCTCCGCCTGCGGGGGGGGGGGGAATCTTAGTTCCCACCCCCACCGTAGCCATGGTAACCGCGGACCCCGGGTAACACCCTTGTCTGAATATTGATGTATGGCGCTCAGCCTCTGGCTCCGGTGTGCATGTGTGCGCGTGTGAGTGAGTGGGAGGGGGGCAAACCGTTTTCCTTTTATTAATCCCGCCCTCAACCCTTCTCCTTCCAACCTCCTCCCACCCCCAACAACCATACATCTCTTAGCTCCCATCCCATCCGCTCTGTTCTACTCCTCGAGAGAAATGTGACTTCTGAATACATTCTCCTTTTTCCATAATTTTTTTTTGTTCCATGAACGAAATAAATACAAACGATAAAGCCCCCTATTAATGACACGGTAGGATTATATTTGTGCTCCCCTCTCACCCTCCAAATTATCACCCCACCCCTTCAGAAGAAATAATTTTTTTTTTTCGTTGGCATTCATTTTGATGCTAGTAGATGCAAGCATTGTTTCCTGTAGGTAAAGTTCCTTACGTAGAGAGTAATTTAATCTGGAGATACATAATTTTTAATCAATTTGACTTGAATGTCATCGGGACGCCGAAAACTCCGAAAAGGATTTGGCATTGATGACATTTATTTTTCACCCTTCCCCTTGATTATAGAGTTCACCTGCATATATTACTGTTCAGAGACCCCTGAAAATATTGATCTAATTCTAATATCGGTGGATTTCTATTATTTTTACATGTCGCCTATCCTCATCCCTCCCTTAGGGGTCGTAGGGGTGGATTATCCCCTCAGTATTTCCCTGATTGTTATTCACATGTGTAGTTCGGTGCAAATTGCTCTAGGCATTCCAAGTGGTAAGCTTCGACGGACGCCCTCTCTTTTTTACAAGATTAAAGTTTATGTTGGTGGGAGCACTCCAATATTCTTCGCATCTAGTCCAAAAACCTCCCAAGGTAGCCAACTCTCCCTCTACAACCGTCCCCTTCAAGTTCCTTGCAACTTCCCATTAATTTAATATCCAGACACCGCCCCCAAACTTGTGTCAAAAGGGAAATTTCACGTTGTTATTTTAACCGGCAAACAGCAATCAACCATGGCAACGAAGTTATTTACTACTTGAATTCGATAATTGTCAACTAATGCTCCACAAATATATTTTTGGCGCTTCAATAATGTTATCAAAGGGGACTGGTAGAGTTAAAATTACGGTTTATGTTCAGCGGAAACTAACTAAGGAGCATCGACAAAACTGGTTGCGCAACTAAATCTTATACTTAAGAAGCCTCGTTGCGATTCCAAAAGTGAGCACCAATAATCGACGTTTAAGCGCTCTGGACAATACTTATTACATTTTCATTAGGACATACTGACAACCAATTTTCGCCTTGTTCACAATAGTTTCTTCTTGTTGAACCACCAACACTCTAATTTGGGAGTTCACTACGTTGAGATCTGTTTCCAAAAACACATTTCGAGAGAAAAAGGTTTTTATAGCCAACCCAAAACCAGGTCTCTTACTGTACTAGATTGGCTAAAGTAATTTGTTAGTTAATAAAATCTACTAAATAAATAATTTTTGTAACTTAATTAAATTATATTGATTTATCTGTAATAATAAATAGGACGACATCAAATAAAATCGCATTTAGAAGATATTTTAATTTATTGCTACTTCTTAGTTGTACGTATGTTAAATAGTCTTTATTGTGGAATAGTGAGAGTCCTGGCAATGGCCAGTTTCTCCAATCATGTCCTGTGCGTATGTGGCTCTCGTGCTCTTGGTCAGCCTCCGCTGGCTCGTATCCGACGACGCGGCTGACAGAGGAGCGTGGGGGACTTCCCAAGACTCCGCTTCCTCTTTCGCATGCGAGGGAGGTGACAACCATGGGGATTTGGAAGGTCACTGGGCTGTTTGTAAATACTGTATCAATAAGCGAAATGAATGAAAACATTTATCAAAATTACTTATTGCCCAAAGAGGAAGATTGTAATTTTATCATAATAAAGAAGTTTCAATATATATTATTATTAATTCTTATAAGGATGAGATAGTGGATGGGATTTTGTGTGCTACGACTGATTATTTTATCACAGTTATTTATTTTTCTGTAATAAATATTTCTCATCCATAAAAAAATTATTTATTTATAAGAGTAGTTTTTAGTTCACGATGTATACCATAGGCAGTCGTAAAAATTAACTTAATTTACTGTCAACATTTTCATAATGAAAATAATCTTATACAACAACAACAAACATACGCAATGATTTCAGTTCTGTGCTTCAGCACCAAAGAAGAATTCACTTCACCATGTCCTTTCAAACATAAATTAATCAAAATGCTTAATAAAATGTTAGCCGGTAATTGATACAACCAGCATGCTTTGTAGAGTAGTACAACTGTCTAATTGTAACGTCAATATCTCAGTCAACTGTGATTTCCTGTGCGGATCGTAAATAATTAACGGAACCGTAATAGAAAAAGTGGGCGAGACAATATAACCCCCAATTAGCTTGCAAGGCCCTCCTGTGTTGCATGCTGTAAATTAAATACCATAAGGAGTCAACTTTATTCCTAGAATCACGTAATCATTAAAACCTTCGTGACGTCGAAATTGTAGACCAGGTGCTGACTTTCTAGCGTTCCGTTTTTGAAAACAAAACAACTATGAGAGGGTGAGGTCATATGATTCTCCTACTATATCAGGATTGATTTTAGGTTCAAATTCTTTCAAAATAATAGTCTCATAATAATCTTTCATATTGTCGTGAGAGTTTTGTCCTAGTTTGATCAATGATTTATTGTTTTATATTTGTGGTGTGTCAACTCCAGTTTAAATGTGATTTAAAAAAAATTGGGATAATGTTCACGTGGGGTTTCAGGGATTTCAGGGGATTACACATGGCAAAAAGTAAAGCGCGCTAAACTTTTTACACTTAATCCCCTTTGTTGGGTTTTAATTTAAGCGTTCAAGCCACACAAGAAACTGAAATGTCAAAAACCACTTAGTCACCGGCTAAAACTATTGAAGCACATTTACTGGACAATTGTTAAACACTTCACTTGTCCCGGAAACCATCAACGTACAAACTTCTGCTGAAACCAATTTGGACAAATTAAGCCCCAATTGCTTATTGGGCTTATATATATATCCCAAAATCACGTGCTAAGAAGTCTAAGAATTTATCAATCAAAAGCTGTACGACTGTCATAAAAACTCAAGATTTCATTGGAACACTATGCAGAAAGTTTAGCAAGATCTTGTAAATTAATAAAAATAAGATACCTTCAAACTTAGCTTCAACAGTATAGGAGAGGTATCGCTGGATGTCCTCTGCCTTCATGTAGGACCTTGGATAAATAAACTTACTAAATAAAAGTTTTAAAATTTATTTTCCGACCGATGTTTAGAAAATTACTTATTCATCCCTTGTAGTTTTCGTATGAAACTTATTCAAACCTGACTTGACCGTAGCCACTAATGTTAATCCAGCTTAATTGTACAATACGCCCTGCCTAAGTTGAATGTTTAAGCTTTGTAATGCCATTTTTCGAGCTATTTTCTAAGAAGTTTTAAACCTAAAACCTTTTTATATTTTCTCATGTTAAAAACTTCATGATATGATATCATTATATGGCTATTTTCAAATAAGGATTTTTTTTATTATTTCTAATTATTTTATGAGTGTACAATGGACAAAAAATAAATAGATAAATAATTTTTGGTTTACAATTTTCTCCTCGTGCTGCATTCGAAGGAGTGCATAAATATGATACATTATCTTTTTGAAGTTATAAGTCTCAAAAACACATACACACACTAGGTGATAAGGCTCACCTTCAGCTTAGACTGGGAAACAAACTAAAAACTAAATAATAAATAAACTAAATAAGGAATTTTTTTTTTTTTTTTCAAAACCTCTTTATTGATAATATATATAGAATGACAAAAATAAATAAATAAATTTGGAATTACAGCTGTCTCCTCGTGCTGCATTCGCAGATGCATCCGAAGGAGTGCATAAAATATAATACTTTCGATTGTTGTTAATAAGTCCAATACACATACACTCACTAGGTGATGAGGCTCACCTTCAGCTTGCAACCGTGGAAAACACTAACACTAAACCTAGAACCTAAGACTAAAGCGTTCCAGCCGAGACAGCGTCCTGCCATCGATGGGGGAACGGAGCGGGGGTTATCGTGTTAAACACCGGGTTTGTCAAGTATTGCAGGGAGTCGAAAAATATGATATGTCTACGTTGGATGAAAATACGGAAAAATCAAACCGAATATAATTGATAACCGTTGTGGATTTTCCATATCAGGGACGTTCCTGGATTCAACTCCCATATTGAAATCTGGCTAATGTCTCGGGTGGTACAGAGGGTATTAAATTGGCAGGACTGTCGGGGCGAGAAGAGGATCCCCAGGGAAAGGAGATATCCCGCAAACCTGGCCCCAAGTAAAGGGATTCCCCGGGCTCTGAGGGAGAAGACAAGGCTGGATCCAATAGGGCCTTTAGTATTCAATATTGACCCGCCATCTTGTGGGCCCTTCTTTAATTTCCCTAGGCCCTTTCTACTGTTGTGTGTGTCCTCACTTCAGTGTGTGTTGTCAATCGGATCGGGGCTTCTCAGGGGGCGCTTGTGTGCCCCGTATCTCTCTCAGATCCACTATTCCACGTTGGAATTAAAGTACTCTTGGAAAATAGCTTTCAATCAAGTAAAAAAATAAATGAGCTGATAAGAAAAAAGCAAAATTATTTTCAAAAAAAGTTTTCTTACAAGTAGATCACCAACTAAATTATATTTTTTTATAAATTTATACAATCGAAATTAAGATTGTAGGCACATCCAAGTTCATCAAAAATTCTTAAAGTAGCATGAAGCAAGGACTACTGCACTAAAATTACATATATAAACGAAGGATTACGAACAATAGATATATTTATTAATTATTTATCATTTTTAATTATTTTTAAATGTCCCCACTCAGCAAACCCTCATCTCAAAATAGGAGACTGAAAAATATAATTTGTTGCCTTACGTAAATATTTATTACAAGCTAACTCGACACATAGTTCGTGCTTATTAGACAAGATCAAACCTAGGACAAATAATTTTTTAAGTATAGATGTTTTATATTTTTGTTTGTTTTTACTCTAAATTTAAAGTGTTTAATTATCTATCAATTGTAAAATCAAACAGCAAGAAAATGAATACTATATTTATTATGCTCTTATTATTTTATTGCACATAAATGTATGTAATGAAAATGCAATAAATATCTTACTCTCCGAGTTCGAGCAGAAGCGTACGATTGTGAAAAAAATACTTACTATGTCTTATCGAAAATACAATTGTGTTTAATATACAATACAATTAACATATAGTTAAACTACCTCCGAAAACTTACTTATTGTATTTAAAAAAAATGTAATAAGCTAAAATCATTATGCCATAAAAGCAATTAAAACCGCCTCGGTACCAATGAAATACACAGTTTATCACAAACATAAATATATCATTTTATTTTATGAATCATATAGATCAGTGAAAATTACTTTTCAAATAAATAAAAGTGTGCAAATCTCATGACATAAAAACAACAATTAAAACCAGTGAAGAACGTGTTTCCCATGTTTTTGTCATTTTCAAAAATAGTTGTGTAGTTCTTTTTACATATCGACATTAATTTGTCCTTAACGGGGGGGGGGGGGGGTACATCGACACAGAACTATAAATCTTTTTTCTGTGTCTTTTTTCAAGCATAAACCTTTCTTTTTTTTTCATACCCGTTTTAGTATTTTTTTAACCAAAACCTAATTTTCAGACATTCCAGAAAATAATGTTCTTAGAGACAACAATAGACATTTTGAAGTCAATACGCCCTCAACCGGTTGTAATAGATTTATTTTTTATGCCTTGATTTTAGAAGATATTCCCCACTTTCGTAATTTCTTTAAAAGGCGATTTTCAGTGACCAAGGTTGTTCATCAAATAAAAATAATGCATTTATTGGTCAAAACCAACTATCTATTGTTTTTTTTCACAGTCACCTCCTAAAATACAATCTAGCATATTTATTAAACCTAACGTGTTTCTTATGCTTTAATCACTGGTCGTTGGTTCAGATTAAGTAAATAACGTCCGAGCTTTGTCCACACACTAGTTATTTAAAATCAGATATTAACATCATTCTGGGCTCGTTAAAATGGAAGTACAGGCTTTATGTTGCAATCAGAAGAAAAATTACAGCTAATTAGGAAAAGTAGTGAAGCAACTGGTTCTCGCATCGACTAGTGAAGTAAAATTAAGCTAATCGATATAATTTAAGAATTTTACATGCATGAGTGCTCCAAGTATAAGACAAACTTGATAGAGATTATTTAAATAGATATTTAGAGAATTTGATTGCTCGTAAATTCTCACTAGACTGGCCAGTCATTCATTGCTGATTGACCCGCAGCATATGCCTCATAGACTCAGACTTATCAGCCTTCAGTAGACTGCCGCCGGCGCCACCTAATAAGCCTCCGTAATTACTGCTAATGCACCCCCTAGCGGCCACCCTTAGAATTAGTGGTGGATAATTCCACAGAATTTCGTGCTTTTTTTTTTTTGGGTTATTTTTGGCTGTCATATATCATGTAGTCGCCACTCTGGCGGTAGCTTCTTTGAGCGGAATATGTTGTACTACGGGAGGTAAGCAGTTATAGGCAACATATATCTAATACAAGACATTATGCAACCGCATAAAACTTATACTAAACTCACTTAATGTGAGACTAGCGCAGGCCCAAAAATATAAACGAAAAAGCTATTCTAGTTGACAACCTGAGAACATCACATCATCATCACATACCAGAATGTAATGTCACGTCATATTCATATAACATTACATTGATGTGGTTACATTACAAGCAATAAAGACCCTATTCGCATATGTTATGAGTGCAATGAACCAATAGCATAAGATTGAAACAAAAAAACATGAATGATTAGATGTGAAAGACGTTCGCTGATTTTTTTTCTCTTTATTTCCCCTTGTTATTGAAAATTGATAAAACAACTTTATTATGATAAAATTGTAATCGGGCTCATTGGGCAATAAGTAATTGTGATAAATGTTTTTATTCATACCATATTTACAATGTTCATTCAATCGCTCATTCATACAGTATTTACATACAGCCCAGAGACCTCCCAAATCCAAATGGTTGTCACCTCCCTTCCATGTGAAAGAGGAAGCGGAGACTTGGGAAGTCCCCCGCGCTCCTCAGTCAGCCGCGCCGTCGGAAATGAGCCAGCAGAAGCTGACCAAGAGCGCGAGAGCCACATACGCTCAGGGCATGATTGGAGAAACTAGCCATTGCCAGGACTCCCACTGTTACGCATTTATAGCCGGTCACGAGGCCACTGCCGTTTTAGTCTCCATAGAGGATTATAGGGATGAGTGGTGCAGTGCAATAACTGTGCTAGCTGATTAGGGTTGTTGGAAATGTTACTATGGAATTTCATGAAGGGTTGAGTTCGAGAATGTAAGCTATATTAAGATCGTTATGAAGGGTTTTGTTGCTGACGTAATAAGGGGCATTTACTATTGATCTTTGGACTTTTGATTGAAAGGATTGGATAGGAATCACATATGTTATGACTACAATAACATGAGATTGAAACAAAAAACAAGAATGAGTAGACTTGAATGACATTCGCTGACAATTGAAACTAAGAAAATAAAGAATACATAGAATTTATTTCGAGGAGAAAGAGCGAGAAAGATTGTCGGACTGTATTAAAATAGGAAATTAACAAACAATAAGTTCTATATAAGGTAAAGTCTAAATTTAAAGACAGAGAGTCGATGACAAACAAGTATTGACAGGAATAAGAGTTCCAACGGTACGTGGCACAGATCAGAGATTAACGTTCAAGGACAATTGGTTTAACGTGCTTTAGTATTAAGTTGTATATGAAAAATATTGAATTTTTAAGGTTTTTCCGGCATGTCTATAAAAATGAATTCAGTTAATTTAATCTTACATGTTTAAACAAGCCGAAAATCAATTCAATATGGAAATATTTAGTTTATTTTAAGATGCTCACAGTTATAGGAGAGGAGCTCCCAGCGCAGATTATGAACAATGCTCGAGCAATGAGGGCGGAGAATGAAATATGGCCACTGTATATTATTGTTTCTATATACAGTTGTGGTCAAAGTGTCCGGAATGACATCACATTATTAGTGATATGATTTTGATGAGATCTTTTACTGATATGAGATCATCAGCCAACGTTTAGCATTATCAGGCATCCTCGGGACTACAGTCCAGACGAAGAAACATACATTTACATACATAGAAGACAATTACATATAATACAGTACATTTAATAATTAAATTTAAAACAACAATAAGCATAAGAAAAAGCACATCCTTTTAATGAAATTATCTTAAAATTATTATAAATCCTTAAATATTTTTAATAAATATATATGTAACTCCTGTTACCTTTTGTTTTACTGATACCAAAACAGGTTTTTTTTTTTTTTTTTTAGTTAATATCTTTTTACTTAAACATTTTCCGAACACCGTGATTTTTTTATTGATTTTTTCAGCAACGGATTTCCGCCTTGTCACTCTATAAATGTTTTGAGTATTTTACGAGGCCTTCCACACCTTGGTCAGCCACTCAAACTATCTCTGAATTTTATTTTTTTAATACGTCTTATATACTTATTTATCTTAAAATACTTTTACCCAAACTTTTAACATTTATGCGATTTCACGACAAGATTTTCTTTCAGGTGAAAAAATAATAATTTGTATGACAAACCATTTTAACTTACTGAATGAAAATATTGTTTTGTATTACCTTAATAAGGATTGGTGGGCAAATAAAACTACTCATACGTCATCGTAAATAGTTTTTTATTAATTCAAATATAAATTTGATCAATCTATTATTATTTTTAATTAATTATCTTCTTATTTATCATGTAAAAAAAAATTGTTAAATCCTGATGATAGTTTCTGATTATTAAGAAATATATTATCTTTTATTCATATCAGTAAAAGAAATATATTTTGGGGGAGACTTCGAGTTGTTTTTTTTTTATGGTCTAATGATAATATAAATCTAACACAATGTAAATATACACGTACCCCAGTTTAAGTTCGAAGAATAATTGTGTAATTGTATTGACGTTTCCTCACAAGCCCATCGCAAAGAGTTGCCAAGAAGGATCCCAAAGTATATACAATGTTGCCATCGACATCCACAGCATACAATGATCCCAGTTTACCTGCCCTTGGTAATTGCCGCAGACGATAGACGGAACTAGATCCTCCTTTGCCCGCTCGGCGCCGCGCCTAATACGCCCCCTACATCCAGTGGGGGGGTTCGAGGCCGGTAATGAGAGACAGTTTTTATTGTTCTCTCTCTCTGATAATTCCCCATCAGTGGGGACCGTCTGTTATTATTTTCTCCAGCCTCACGGGAAATAACAGGGGGCTTCAAGGCGCCGGCCGCATTAGGTAATCACTGTTAATCAGCCCCTCACCATTGTCTTAATGGTGTCTGTTTAGCCTAAGCGTCGCTCCTCAGTACAAACGTACACATATTCTAGGAAATGCTAAGTTTATTTACTATTGCCGTGTGTCGGCGCTGCCTGAGCTCGCTAATTAGGCTGGTCAGGTGTAATCGATACCTGGGTGGCGAGGGTGGTCAGGAGTGTTTGCTGGCAGTTCCAGGAAACTTCATGCAGGTCCTGGCGTCATGGAATCACAGGAAATAGCCGAATAATTGTTGAATATTCTTAAAATCGTACAGAAATTCCTTCACCAAAAAAATTAATAGTCATCTAGAGCCTTATTATGTTTTCTAGTCGAGATGTTTAGTCCTCCGGCCAGCTCTGCTGTACAGTGCCCCACTATATACTCACTTGAGTGACAATACAGCTAAAAGTCTCCAACAATTTCAAAATGGAATCAGGAAAAAAGTGGTCAGACATATCTCTCGAGAGAGGTGTAAGAACGCCGACCTGTACCCGTTGCTTGGTGTGCCGTCGGTGGGTGAGTTCATCCACCGAAGACATGAACTTTTTTGACTTGGAGCACCTAACAAGCCCAGTGTTTAACACTATGACCCCTCAACCATTATCACATCGATGGTAACAGACTGTTGGGTATAGGTTAAGAGTTTGTTGTTAAATGTAAGTTAGTTTTAAGTCTACGATTTATAAGGTGAGTCCAATAAATTTTAAACATGTTTAGACAATGAATGTACGTATAATGTATAATTATAATTATAATATAATGTAAAATTATACTTTTGTAACAATCACAAATCGCAATGTAAAGCTATTAGAAATTGTAAAAAATTTAGCCAAGCTGCAGGACATATAATGATCTATTGTAAATAGACTAATTTATGTAGTATATACTAATTCCCATGATTTATAATAACGAGGGGATATGTAAGAAAAAAAAATCGAGATACTTAATCTGATTTAAGCTGGTATCGTTTTCGTTTTCATTTTTGAAAAAATGATTCTTTGGTCAACTTCCTGATGAGACATTTGTCGGTGCAGTTGGTAGGTGGCGCTGAGGTGTTCACCATAAAATGTTCGTTACCTCTCAACGTTAGTTTTTATAAACCGGAGCTCCTTCATTCAAGACGGTCCTCATTTATCCTCATTAGGCTGAGTCAACTCCAACTAGACCCCGAAAGATAAAATCTTTGTTGAGCCAGGGCTCAAGCCCTGATCACTACGGTCAAAGTAGTTAAGTATCAACAGATCACAAGCTAGAAACACATTCGCAGCATTACTCAAAACTATCAAATCGATTTCCTTCGCGAGGATAATTAAACAGTCAAGCTCAAGCAAGTCAAGCAGTTTACCTTTGGATAGTTATCATAAAACATTAAAATCCGTGTTGTTAGTTACTTGTCAAGCGTGGCAATCACTAGAATATAAGAACAAATAAGATCTTTATTCACAGCCCAAGTCCCCTATGAATAGCAACAATGCACAAATAAATGCTACAAAAAAGAAATCGAGACCAAAGGGATTTTCGTTTAATTATTAAATAGATTCCAGTCAATTATAAACTTATAGATTATAAATAGAAAATCAAACGAACACGTTTGTTTTGATTAATTGTTATGCAAGGGAAAAAAATCATCTAGATACTCAATGTCAGTTGAACCATGCGAGTCATGAACATGTTATGGAACTTGGAACCAAAGATGGAAAGGCTCTTTGGATTTTTGAATGGTTTATTTTTCGTACCTTTTTGACATTTTGAGTAGTGGAATACTATGCCAACTACTACTACTAACTACTAACTACTACTACTACAACTACTACAGGAACAGAGTTTCTCATCTGGCATTGCATGTTATATGAAAGCTATTATAACTAAAACAAAGTATATCTTTTACAATTTATCTTACTGAGAATCCTTTAAGACAACATTAGAGGTGACTTGATCGAATTTTATTTTATTATTTTTTATTGTGGGTCGATCTGAAATGGAATAGCAAACACAGTCGTTGGAAAATTTCAGATTCTTCCGGAGTGAGTCCTTGGCATTGGTTTCGTCAGTGGGCAAGCAACAGGTGAGCGATGCGAAGTACATATGGCGCTTCCCTTTATTGTACCTGTTTGATTTTTCTTTGAACTGCCCTTTAATATGATAGCGTGACATGAAAGGGCAAGATACTTGGTTGAAGTATCCATTATATCTTCAGATTGTCTCGTCCCGTAGAAGAAACCTATTATCAATAACTTCATAAAACGTTTTCATTCAACGTACGCTGTACCTTGGTAAAGGCACCCTTTACTGTCGTTCACCCTCAGAACTACACCTTTCACCATAGAGGTAACACTGCACAGACCTCCACCCTAGATCTTTTACTCACAAATCAGCCGCACAGGATAAACAATTGTGAGACCCTGGGCCTAGTAACGACCGACCACCTACCAGTATTGTATTCCATTGACGGTAGAGTTGTGATCCCGCGTCCCACCAAGTACGACTATCGTCGGGCTGACTGGGACCTATATCGATCGCAACTTTACCACCAATTGCATACGGTTCCTGTTCTCCGCACTAAAGAGGAAGTGGATCGACAGGTAGTTTTCCTGACCGAGGTTATCGTCGATGCAGCTAACACAGCTGTCCCAAAATTTAGCCCGAAGCCTCCCATGCTACAAAAACCACCAGACTATATTCTCCGACTTATTGCATTACGCAATAATTGGAAAAATAACTGGTATAGAACAAGGAATGTTCAGGCCAAGAAAGTTGTAAACTCTCTTACAACACAAATTCGTGGCTTGATGAGGAATTGGAAGATGGCAACGAACGGCTTCATGGCTTACACGGCGATTTCCGTAAGTTTTGGAAGCTCCTAAAGACTACTACCAAGAAGGACTCAGGTGTCCGTCTTCATGACGGAGACACCCTGTACACATCGGAAGAACAGGCTAAAATATTGGCCGACCACTATACCGCAAACAACGCGGCTAGAACAGGTAATTACCACGAACCTCAGCAGCTGGAGACAGGTCAGAACTACATGTTTGTCTCCCCGAAGCAGCTCAAGGCAATTCGTCGCCGGTGTAAGGGAAACCGAGCATCAGGGTGCGACGGGGTTCAAACTGTAATGCTGAAACAGCTACCGAGGAGAGGGATTGCCCAACTCGTCAACCTGTTTAATTCATGTATCAGGTTGCGATATTTCCCGACAGCGTGGAAACAAGCTATCATGTTCCCACTGCGGAAGCCCAAGAAGAAAGGCCACCACCCACATGGTCTCCTCCCTCACATGGGGAAGATTCTCGAAAAGATAATACTGAACTACCTGAAGGGGTTCTGTTCGGAACATGCTACCATTCCGTACGAACAGACAGGTTTTCAGGCTCATCCGAGTACAGAACATCCACTTGTGAAGGTACAGACGGAAGCCGCCCTCGGTATCAACAAGAATACAGCAACTGCTATGATCTCGTTGGACTGCACGCAGGCTTTCGACTCAGTGTCCCACGGGATGCTGTTCCGACAGCTTTGTGACTGGGAATGCCCAGAGCAGCTATGAACGATGTTGGTTTCCTTCTTGAAGGACAGATCGGTGAGGGTAAGGGTGGGTGTTTGCCTTTCTATCCCATTCCCTCTGGCTTGTGGATTTCCACAATAAGCGGTTTTGTCTCTGGTTCTTTTCAGCATGTACACATCTGAAATTGTTGGACAAACTATAAAAAAGCGACGGTAATCGCTTTTGCCGACGACATTGCGGTTTACAGCAGCAGCATGAATGCACAAAGAGCACTCACACAAGCTGAGTCAGTTTGCAACGTATACAGTGACAGACCAAGAGAGCGATAGCCACAGACGCTCAGGACATGATCAGAGAAACTGGCCATTGCCAGGACTCCCACTAACACTTAATTATAGCAGGTCACGAGGCCACTGCCGTTTTAATCTCCGAGGAGGATTATAGGGATGAGTGGTGCAGTGCAATGACTGTGCTAGGGAATTAGGGTGGTTGGATAGGTTACTATGGAATTTTATGAATTTGGAAGGGATGAGTTCAAGAATATAGGGTATATTCAGATCATTGTGAAGGGTTTTGTTGCTGACGTAATAAGGGGCATTTACTATTGTTCTCAGGACTTTTGATTGAAAGGATTGGATGCGCTTGATGTTCGACTTTTTTGCTGTCCCCCATAGCTCTATTCCGTATGTCCAGATTGGCTTAAGTATAACTTTGTAAATAAGTAGTTTATTTTCTATTGAGAGATGGGATGTCCTTCGAAGTAGTCTGTACAGTTGTCCGAAGCGTCTGTTTAGTTCTTGTCTTTTTAGCCTCGTGTGATGGTTCCATGTCAGTCTTTTGTCGAGATGTAAGCCTGACACAGGGAAAGAAATCGAAGTTAAAAGTGTCCGCTAGTTTTTCTAGCGGACAGGACTTGCGGCCGAGGGTGAAGGTTATGTGGGAGCATTTTGCTTCATTGACCTTGATTGGCCATTGGTTGCACCAATACTCGATCTTATCAAGGTATTTTTGAAGGTTTTGGATGCTATCTATATCAGGGTTTGAATGGGTTGACAGGACTGCAGTGTCATCTGCAAATGTTGCCAAGAAGGTATGGGTGATGGAGGGGACATCAGCAGTGTACAGATTATAGAGGATGGGACCCAGGACACTGCCCTGTGGAACTCCTGCTTTTATGGGATAGTAGTTAGAATATTCTAAACACAGTGGACTTGGAAGAAGCGGTTTGAAAGGTAGGACTGTAGGATTAGGAATAGGGTTTTTTTTAACTAAATTGCAAAATTTGTTTTCTAAATCCAATATTTGAGTATTTATATTATGTTAGAAAAAAGGCCAGAACCTCTCCAAATAGACTTTATTTATTTGTATACCCTCCTCAGTCGACGTTTTGACCATCCAGGCACGGTACGCTGTACCACAAGAAGCATAAGTTTACACATTTAGAAAAATAATTACATACAAAAAAGCATAATTTGGTAAATAATAAATAAAATGAGTACAGAAGAAGAGTGTAACAACTCATCTATGAATGAAATCATCTTTTCAATTGAAAACAAAGCAAATGTTTATTTATAAATATTTAAATGTACGATTCTTGTTCTACATTTGAGTCCTGAATAGGAATAGGCGAAAAGACGACTGAGAATGGGATATCAATAGATAAAAATACATTGGTACAGGCTCCGAGATTTTTTTCTGACACAATAAATATAAATAAAAGTCTCTGTTTTAATTTAATTGATTGGTTTGCTGCTATTAGCAACCCAACTAAAAACTCTCGTTACCAAAAAAAAGTCTCTCTCTCTCTCTCTCTCTCTCTCTCTCTCTCTCTCTCTCTCTCTCTCTCTCTCTCTCTCTTTACCTCCCTCCCTCCCTCACCTTCTCTCTTTCTCTCTCTCCCCCCCCTCTCTCTCTCTCTAAATTTCGAGAAAAAAGGTTTTACAGCTTTTTTTAGTTGTTTTAAATAAAAATGAATAGTGCTTAAACATCAATCAATAAATTTGTAACCGTTCTGAAATGGAACAAACGGTTGTTGTACATATAGTTAGGAAATAATTGTATTATTTGAGGTTTCCATTAATATTTTATAATTTTGCGACCTGCTGTTAATTTTAGGTTGAAATATCGATTACATGTGATTTTTTTCTAATAAAAAGTTTTTAGAGGTGTTATCCATATTCCCTGTCATTATTTTCGTAAATCCGGGTGAAGTTCCTTTAGCTTGCCAACCATCCTTTTCAGCGTTCCTCGACGAGTCTAGGAAGGAGCCAGGGGTTACAAATTGGTGTCAGGTGTGGGGTAGGGTTGCAAGAATATCCCTATAGCACAGAAGTCGTGACCACGCTCGAAAATGGCGAAAGCAAAGCAAGCGGAACTGGAGAAGTTGGTGAAACAGCTACGAGCGGCAAACCAGGAGTTTGCCGAAGAAAATAAAACTCTGAAGTACGAGAAAGAGTCCTTAGCCCAACGGACCAGGGCGATGACGGCTCAACTGGAAAAAGGAGAACCGGGGAGCCGGGGAAAACGGGACCTAGGGTTGCAGAACATGGTCAAGCCTTGGACAGGGACCCCGGGAAGTGGATCGGTCACTCAGTTTTTCAAGAAGTTAGAGAAGATAAGTGCAGTAGGGAATTGGACGGAGCAGGACAAAATAATGATTGCAGAACAGAAACTGGGTGGAGTGGCTGAGAAGTTCCTCGAGTCTAGGCCAGAGCTAGAAGAGGGAGCGCCTTACGATATCCTGAAGAAAGAAGTGGTGAAGAGATTCGAGGATCCCAGAGCGAGGGAAAAACTAGAAGGAGACCTGAGTGAAGCGAGACAAGGAACAACCGAGCCAGCCAGGGTTTTCGCCGACAGAGTCAGAGCAATTGGAGCCCGGCTAATTGCCGATATAGACGGGGTAGAAGAGCGAGACATACTCTCAAAGTACGTTGGAAGCAGAGTGCTAGTGGCTTTCCGGAGAGGACTCTTGCCCGAAACGGCGAGGCTAATGCAAGCTTTGGCTCCAACCACGCTTGAGGAGGCCATCATGAGGGCGGAACCGTTTGACGAAAATGAGGGTAGCAATAAAGGAAGTAAGGGCCACAGAGACGTATTTGGAGTAGGGGCCGATGCTATGAGTACAGCAGAGAACGGAAATAGCTCGCACGACGCAGTACAAGGAGAAGTATACTTGGTAAGGCCAACAGGAAGAACCCAGTTGAGATGTTACCGCTGTGGGCAGGAAGGACACTTAGCGAGAGGATGTCTCCAGGGCCCCGCACCGACGCCTAGGGGGGCAGGTGACCGGCAGAATCGTCAATGTTTCGCATGCAAAAAGGAGGGGCATTTTGCACGAGACTGTAGGAGTCGACCGACCCCAAGAGGGGAGCAACCAAGAAACGTCAACTCTCCTGCCGGCCCCGTAGACCCAAAAGCCCAAGACCTGTAGGACACCCCGACCACAGGTTCGATAGACAAAGGGGATACACTCGCCTAGTGCCAGGGATAAGAGGAAGAGGGGGTGGGACCATCTCAGTGGCGATGGAAATAGAAGGCGTTGCACATGATATGCTGGTGGATACGGGAGCAGAGGTAACGTTGATCAGGGCCGCTGTCCCCGGAATGTACCTAGGGCCGGCTAGTCTACGGGCTAAGGGAGTGACGGGCCAACCACTGCAGATAGACGGGATTCAGCTGCTGCGATGTAAGCTACAAGGGAAGGAGTTTACACACCCCATCGTGATATCCCCACTGGATCTGCCCGGAGACGGAATCATCGGCATGGATGTGCTCACTAGGACGGGAGCAAAAGTGTTGGTCAGGGAACGGAAGCTAGAGATCATCGAGGGAAGCACCGTCCCAGTTGTCCGGAGAATAGACGGAGGTAGCGAAGAGATAGAGAGGCTGAGCACAGAGATAGAGAGGCTGAGTCAAACTGTCGAGAACCTGAACAAGAAGTGGAACTCGGCGGTAGAGCCATTGGAGGCTAGTGACGAAACGGACCCACGGAAGGAGAAGCTGAGAGAAAGAAACAGCAGAAAGAGAAAGAAAAGAAGGGCAGAAGCCCGCGTTGAACGGAGAAGAGACTACCAGACAAGGGATACGGCCGACCAGGGGGCCCCAGGAGAGGGAGAAGGAAGGGAGTTTGTAAGAAGCGGTGCGCAGGTGAAGATACCACCCTACAGCGAAATCTTAACAAGAGGTCTTGTATCCGGAGAGGAACTATCGGACATAGTAATGGAGCCCGCAACGCTGAGGCAAAACGGTGCCCGAACAGCTCGCTGCTTATCTAGGATTGAAGATGGCAGCGTGTGGGTACAGGTGATCAATATGGGCCCCCAGGAAGTTTGTTTGGACCGAAATCAGACTCTAGGGGTAGCAGCAAAATGGAACCAGGGAAGCAACGTTCTAACAAATGCCCAAAGGGAAGGGAAGGAATTCGAAGGGGACCGAAGGACAGCTGGATTCAGATCGATAGAAATGAAGGGCCCTGACTGGGACCCAAGCCATTTAAGTGAGAACGAGAGAAAAATGATAGAACCGCTACTGCGGGAGTATGAGGCCCTGTTCAAACCACCCGGGAAGGAAGGCTGCTCGGTAGGGGTTAGACACCAAATACCCACAGGTGACGCTCGCCCCGTAATAAAACGGCCTTACAGAGTACCGTTCCACCATCGCCCAATAGTAGAAGGTCACTTAAAAGAGATGCTGGACAATGGAGTGATCACTCACTCCACCAGCCCTTGGGCAGCACCAGTGGTGTTGGTTCCCAAGAAGAGCGAGGACGGGAGCATGAAGTTTCGCTTTTGCACGGACTTCCGAGGATTGAATGCGCTGACCCAAGTCGACGCGTACCCGCTGCCTCTAATACAAGAGACGCTAGAGATGCTAGGAAAGAGTCGAATTTTCTCCACCTTAGATCTACGCAGCGGATACCACCAAATACCAGTAGCCGAAAGGGATCAGCCAAAGACGGCCTTTACCACTTTAGACGGCCATTACGAGTATAAGAAGATGCCGTTTGGGCTGGCGGGAGCCCCAGCGACCTTCCAAAGGACCATGGATCAGATCCTCGCAGGTATCAAGGGTCTAGAATGTTACGTATATTTAGATGATATCATCATCTTCAGTGAAGACTTCGAACAACATAGAGACCGATTAGAACACGTGTTTGGCCGATTGAAGGAAGCAAACCTTAAACTGAACGGGGAAAAGTGTAAGTTCGCTGTTACCCAAGTTCGATACCTCGGCCATTTAGTGACCGAAGAGGGAGTCAAACCAGATGACACGAAAATGCAAGCAGTAAGAGAATTCCCGACGCCCAGTTCAGCGAGGGTGGTCCGAGGCTTCCTGGGGTTAGCGGGATATTACCGGAGGTTTATTCCCCGCTTCGCCGAGATAGCCAAGCCGTTGACACTCCTTACCGGGAAAGACAAACGCTTCCAGTGGAAGAAAGACCAGGTAGTGGCTTTCCAAGAGCTGAAAGAGGCGTTGTGTACCGACTCGGTCCTCATCTACCCAGATTTCAAAGATGCCTTTATTCTGGCAACCGACGCGTCTGGAGTTGCTCTAGGAGCCATCCTCTCCCAAGTAAGGAACGGACAAGAGAGACCGTTAGCATATGCCAGCCGCCAACTACATCAGGCGGAACAGAACTACTCGGCTACGGAGCGGGAGCTGCTGGCGGTAATATGGGCCACGAAACACTTCCGGTGCTACCTGCTAGGGCGGAAGTTCACCTTGGTAACGGACCACGCGGCACTGCGGTGGATGTTGTCCCTCAGGGATCCGTCGTCCCGACTGACGAGATGGGCGCTCCGGTTGGAAGAGTTCGACTACGAGGTAGTCCACAAACCCGGACGCAAGCACACCAATGCGGATGCGCTAAGCCGTGCGGTGGCCAAGGTAACTTCAGAGGAGGTCGAGGACTACGAGCGATATCGCCAAGACCAGATAAAGGACGAAGAGTGCCAAAACTGGGCGAAAGGCAACCCCCGATTGTGCAGGTGGGACGACAGGGGTTAATGTACCGAGGAGAGAACGACGAGCGAAGACAGTGGAAGGTGGTAGTGCCTCAGGTCAGGAGAAAAGAAGCTTTGACCGACCATCACAGCAGCGTGTGGGCTGGTCACCCCGGGGGGGGGGGGGAGAGAACGCTTGCCGTCTTACGGCAAAGGTACTTCTGGCCTTCAATGAAGCAAGACGTGGAGGCGTTTGTAAAGACGTGTCACTCGTGTGCCACCCGGAAAACACCGGCGGGTCGGACGGTACCAATTGAGAGGCCGTTCTTTCCATCGCGACCTTTCGAAATGGTGTCCCTTGACATAGTGGGGCCCTTCCCAAGGAGCCAGAAGGGGAACAAATACCTTTTGACCTATATCGATCACTTCTCTATATACACCGAGGCCGTAGCAATTACCGAACAGACGGCAGGAGCCACAGCAAAGGCCTTCGTAGAGAACATCATCACCAGACATGGGGTGCCACTGCGCCTACTAACCGACCAGGGCCGAAATTTTGTCTCCGAATTGTTTAAGGAGGTCTGTAAAGCGCTAGGGATCGCCAAGCTACAAACAACGGCCTACCACCCCCAAAGCAATGGAATACTAGAAAGGTTCCACAGGACTTTAGGAGATTCGTTAGCTCACTTTGCCAGAAAGGATGGGAGGGATTGGGACAAATGGGTCCCGTATTCCTTGATGGCGTACAGAGCCATTCCCCACTCGGCCACGGGATTCTCGCCTAACTACCTCCTGTTCGGACGGGAACTACGGACACCAGCGCGACTAGAGAAGGTCACCAAAGACGAAGGACGCACCGACGAGGCCGGCGAGGTGGTGCAACAATTAGGGGAACGGATACAGAAAGCCCAAGATGAGGCAAGACAAAGAATTGACCGAGAGTGGACACGACGCACGGAGCGGATAAACAAGACGACGAAGGAAAGAGAGTTTAGTGTGGGGGAGTTCGTATACCTCCATGTACCCGCGGTAAAGCCAGGCCATTTCCCAAAGTTTCACTGCCCATGGACTGGGCCCCATGAGGTGACCAAGAGGTTAGGGAAGGTCACATACGAAATAAGGAGTGAATCAGGAAACACTCAGGTGGTCCATATAAACAGGCTGAAGCCGGCTCACGGAGGACTACATGGAGGAAGGCCTGTGACGAGTCAAGGGAAACTGGGACGACTGGAACTCTTCCCTGAGCAGGCGGAGAGCGAGCTCGACAGTACGGACGAAGAGGACGACCTAGAACTTGTACCGATGGCAAGCTCAGATGATGACGAGGAGGAAGGAGAGGGAGACAACCACATGACCCCACCAAATACATTGGCCACTAGCTCCCCAAAAGGAAAGGGCTCAATGCCGTGGCAAGTAGTAGAAACGGCGGGAAGATCCAGTGTCCTACCAAGAGGTCTAGAACCGGTCCCACCAACCGCGCGAGACAGACCCCTTCCTGAAGCCAGCATACCGGAGGAGATTGAAGAGAGTACCCTCGAACCCTCTGATGACCCCCTGGACCCGACGTGGGAACCTGAACCTCTACCAGCCCTTCCCACCCACCAAAGTTCGTACAACCTACGGAATCCAAGGAAGTAATGACGGATGGGGTTTCAGGAGGACTGATGCTGGTGGTGGAGCGGGATAGAAACATTGATAGGATTACTGCAAGTAATCGGCCCTGCCTGGCTGGGATACCGCTGGCGTGCCCGACGTCAACCCCGAGAGGAGTCCACCCCTACAGCGGCCCAGGTGATTATTCGTTACCCGAAGGAACAAGAGCCTGTCCCGTCTACAAATAACGGGGAGGAGTGAGTGAAGGTGACAGTGAATAGTTCAGTGCCACGTACCCCCGAGGATATTTAGTGAAAAGAGCCGATGATAGTCGCCTCTTTTGTAAAGAAGGGGGTGTTGTAACCGTTCTGAAATGGAACAAACGGTTGTTGTACATATAGTTAGGAAATAATTGTATTATTTGAGGTTTCCATTAATATTTTATAATTTTGCGACCTGCTGTTAATTTTAGGTTGAAATATCGATTACCTGAGTACTTTTTTCTAATAAAAAGTTTTTAGAGGTGTTATCCATATTCCCTGTCATTATTTTCGTAAATCCGGGTGAAGTTCCTTTAGCTTGCCAACCATCCTTTTCAGCGTTCCTCGACGAGTCTAGGAAGGAGCCAGGGGTTACAAATTCAAGGTTCAGTAATTTCGGTCACATTTTATAATTATATGATATGAATTGCCTTTGGTTTTTAGTAACGAATGAACGAAGCTGGTTGATCTAATAAACATTTGTTTATTATTTGATAATATGTATCGACTATAAGTTATCTAATCGGAACTTTAAAAACCCTTACCTTTTCACCAGTGTCCCCCCATAAAACATAATTAATAATACTATAAACAAATTTTTATTATTTTAAGAGTTATTAGCCCGGGGCTTTCACAAAAAAAAAGGATTATTGATACGTCTACCAATATCCCCAACTCAAAAAAAAATTGGTGTTCCGGAAACACGATTTAGTCTTTATCTAATAAAAAAATTTAAAAAAATGGATCGTTTAGTTATAACGAGAAGTTAAGATTTATCAACTAATTTGCACAGCTAATGATTGTAACATTCAGGGTATTTCTCACTTATTAATTTAATTATTGTGTTAAATTACTAGAGCATTTGACCTCTAGCTTGTGGAAAAAATACTAATTTTCGTCTGGGTCATCACTACTTCTCGTACTTGGTACTGGTTAGCAAATTCAAATTGTAATATTTGAGACTCATTAACAATGTCGTGGTTTCCGTCATTCATTTTTTTTATACATACAATCCTCGATGGCGTTTTCGAGAGCTGCTTCGGCAAACGAAGGTCTTTCTTTTTCCAACAAGGATCCACCATATATCGGTATTCATCTTGTTTCATAAGTGGCAAGCTGATTATCAATATCACCTACCAATATTTCATGCACCTATTTACCCGTGGAGGTCTTTAGTACTAGAAGCCATTTATCTCTCTCTCTCTCCCTCTCTTAAGAAAGGACAATTTAACTATAGTATTAGAAATGTTATTACTTATTGCCCAATGAGGCAGATTGTAATTTTATCATAATGAAGTTGTTGTTGTTGTATGAGAAATGTGGTTCTTCGTACGATACAATATGGTGTAAGTAATAATTGTCTCCATATTTAACTCTACGCTGATACCATTACTTGGGTTTTGAAGAAATTTTGAACCTCAGCAGTCTCTTATTTTTGCCAATTTTATCGAAATCCATCTACCTACACAGGTATGATATTAATATACATATTAGCGCCAATATTCTTCACAGTCCACAAGGTAATCAGTATAAAATGCTTCTATATCAACAACCGTACCCGTCACGCTGATCTCAACACCCCTTCATTCAAGACCAAGCCATCTCCCGCCACTAGTACTTCCATTTCCGCCTCCCTGGCTGTCCTAATCCCTATGCTAATACCCTTTACTCCTATCTCACCGCCGGGATCCTAGAACGGCGCCTAAGGCCTCCCGCAACCCATCTAGCAGTTGGTTCACATTGAGTCTTGTGTGATAAAGAGTCAAATCAAAGCCCCCCCCCCCTAATAAAAAAGGTAACTAGTCGTTAAGCACTGTTATGTATTTATTGCAAGAATATGGACATCGCTATAAAGATACAATCGATATAATGCAAATTGATCATGGCAAAAAGAAATAAGAAGAGAAGAAATACGTTTTTTGTGGGCCAGATTGTACCCCACGACCGGAACTCCACATTCGTTTGCTTCTACTAAGCTATGTGTGGTAAAGCGGCAAGTAAAGCGGTATTGGCTCATGAGCCTTCCTCCACAATAAGGTACAAGACGTTAAACTCTAAAGTACCAAACACTACTTGAAACATTTTAACATATACGTATTAACAAATGAATAGAAAACAGGTTCATAATTGAAGTAAATTCAGGTTTAAGCTCCGCAGACAGAGCCAGGATTCCTTGATATCTTGTCCCGTAAGTGAGCAGATTGTGTGCCGGCAGGATAACCGGGAGCAGCCCGAAATTAAATACGTGCCTGGCTAAGATTTGTGGAGAGTGTATTTCTTGGAAGGGGACAGAGGAAATCATAAGTAATAACTGCACTGAATACTAAGCTGCCGTCATTAACTACAGTCCATTCGTACATTAGACATAATCCAACGTATCTATGTTATCCTTAGTGGCATACAACTACTTTCCATACTACCCGTAATTGTATTAAAAAATATGACATAGTAAGTATTCGTATACTAATAAATCTGTTTGTAAAAAGTCAAATTACTGAAACCGAAATTTGGGTCGCTTGGTCAGCCATTGAATAACTACATCTGTTCAAGAGGATGTGATCTGCAGGAAAAAGGTATAAGAAAATGAGACCAATCAACAACAATCTTTATTGTGCAATAATTACAATCTGCCTTTTATAAGGCAATAATAATACAGATAAATGATCTCATTCATACCATATTTACAGTCATCATTCTCTTGCTCATTCATACAATAGGACATGATTGGAGAAACTGGCCATTGCCAGGACTTCCACTGTCACGCGATTATAGCAGGTCACGAGGCCACTGCCGTTTCAGTCTCCGAGGAGGATTATATGGATGAGTTGCGCAGTGCAAAGACTGTGCTGCAGGATTAGGGTGGTTGGAAAGGCTACTGTGGAATTTCATAAACTTGGAAGGGATGAGGTAAATGAGGTAAGTAATGAATGCAAAATTAACATCTGCTACAGATTTTCTTCAAATGTAGTCGACTGCATATAATTCTCTTATTCCTAGTCTTAGAAAAAGATTTATCTTAGCTTTATAGAGTGGTTTGGACTTCTCTCCATACCAAATGCAAAATAAATTTGCCAGCAGCAGTAAGAAAAGACGAACTGATCAGAAATTATTATTATTATTTTCAATTGATCATCAGGTTCTTCACAGTATCCGGAAGACCCATAACGAAATAAACAGACGGTCGGTTTCCTTAGTATCCTCGGACCGTTGCCTGGGGCAGTGGGGCAGGTCCGTGTACTGTGATTTGGACTTTTCCATGAGTACGAAAATGCAAACATCGGTGGATTGTAATGATGTATCTACGTGAGGTGATTTACATGTTTTGTATCTGCATCCTCCGATCAGATCTTGTGCCCTACAGAAGACTATCTATAAGCACCGCCTGACACCTGCGATTGAGGCGCCTCGTGGGGCCCGTTTGCTTCCAAGGAGTCTAGGCTCTGCTCTCACTCTTGTGCATTTGCGAGCTCCCCGAATGAGCGCTGTACATGATTGATGGGTTTTATACAGAAATGAGCCCAATCATATTGAGCTGCCTACGGTGGATGAATTCATTCAACGTAGACAAATTTTTGGACTCCCTGCAATACCTGGCAAACCCGGTGTTCAACACGATAACCCCCACTCCGTTCCCCCATCGATGGCAAGACGCAGTCGAGGCAGGAACGCTTTAGTCTTAGGTTCTAGTTGTAGGTTTAGTTTTTAGTTTGTTTTTCCCACATTTTTAAACTGAAGGTGAGCCCCATCACCTAGTATTTATACATTGCATTGTAATTTTAACGTCAACCTGATATTGTTATGTAATCCAATCTTCTTCGAATGCATCAGCGCAACGCAGTAAGAGGAGAAATTGTTAAATATAACTTTGTAATTGCAAATTTTATTAATAAAGGGGTTTAGAAAAAAAAAACAATCGTATTCATATTCTACCAATCTTGAGCACTGGCAATAGAATAATTTGTGCTCGCACCGACGCTATTCGCTTTTAAAGACCTCTAGTTACTTATTAAAAGTACAGTCAACTAATGCGTTGGAGTTGTTTTATATTTAAATTACCGACATGGCGTTTAATTTTTTTGTCAAGATATAATAGTTTGTTATTTCGATTTATTTATAGTTCGTCAGTAGAAAGGCAGCGTAAGCCGGCAAGACAGCTGAAACCTGACGAATCCAATCGTGTCGCTGTTTGGTAGTTAAGTATGCTTTTCATGTTTCCAGCGTTTTCTTGTTCTAAAATATCATTTTTTTTTTCTTTCATAGCCCCTTTTAATTTACAGATAATTATATACAATTATAGATCCTCAAGCGAATCTATTTACAAATTATTTTTGTATTTCCTGTAGCATCGTTATATTATATTCAGGTTTTGCTATTTTATAAAAATGATATAATGGAATAAACAAGTATAATGATACATATTACACGTGACTGGACTAAATTGACTAATAAAGGTGATGGGGCTCACCTTTTTTATCAAACTTAAAAGTAACTTGCATACTAATTCTTAACCTAATTTTTCGACAGTCTGTTGCCATCGACGCGGGAGGGTTGTGGGGTCATAATGTTAAGCACTGGGTTGGTTAGGTGCTGCAACGAGTCAAAAAACTGGATGTGTCTCCGGTGGATGAATTCACCAACCGACGGCACACCAAGCAACGGGTGCAGGTCAGCGTAAAATATCATCTGAAACAACAATCTTATTAAAACATGAGACATAACAGACAAATCAGGACGAAGAGACTAGTTAGTTCGACTGATCTTAGCACTGGTGAAAGTGGGTGGAGCATTGTACTTCATCGCCAAGCTGCACAGATTTATGGCCTAACTAGCATTAAGACTTAACAACATCTTATCATTTTTAACGCATTTGAAATTCTCCTTTCTCCGATGATCCCAGGTACTAGCCTACAGTACACGTATTCTACATGAAAATAAATCACACTAAGTTAGATTTTAATAATTTAATGTTGTAGCTTCGCAGTAGCCTCAACAACACATTGTCATCTCAAGACAACTCCTACTGTTGTTTCCAATTTGTCATTTAGCAGCCTACAACAGTAATTAATGCAGCTGACACATGTCATTTTGTTATGTCTTCATTGTCCCTTGTTCGTTGCATACATAATCAGCAGCAGTTAGCTTTCTAGTCATAATAACTGATATAGTGGAAAATCCGAAAATCACACATATTCACAAAGTTTTCATCGCTGCTTTACACCTGCGTCCAAGCCCTTCATGTCCTCCAAAGGAACTAAATGAGCGTTCCACTAATGGATACCAGGTCATCTTTGACAGGCCTTCACACGTAGGGCAGTCTTACAAGATGTATCGGACAGCCTCTTCAAGTCCAGAGATGTCGCTAAGATGGTAATGTATGCCATTGTTGTTAGGTGTTAGTGCAACTTACTTTAACAACCCAACACCCCTCGCACACAAACAGGCTTGAGGACTTTTACGGTGTTCAGGACAGTCCCCACAATCACACCAAGTTTCAGAACTAAATCATTTAATTATTTATGTTTTTCTTCGTTGCCTGGACTATCAATACGGATTAACCCACAACCAAAGGCGTTAGGATTAATTTCATTACAGTAATTATATTGAGATTGATGGGTACAAATATTTCAGCCCTTCTAAACGCTCCGGGGCACACTTTATTAAAATGATTAGATAATAGAGAGGATAAAAGAATTAAAAGAATGAAAAAAAAAACACTAAGGTTAAAAAAGTGTTTGTGGCCCAGAAAGGGTCTAATTATCGGGTACAATAAATATTCATAAAATGAAAAAGAGACAATGAAGAAGATTTCTGGAGGATCTAGATACTGCAGGTATAGGTAATTATACTTGGTAATGAGGGAGGCCGCTATTGTGGGGGCCCACACCCCCAGGCCGCCAGATCACTGATAGCTGTGCTCGGCAACTCCTCGTGCGACACTGGTCCTGTTTGTCGTCCGTGTGCTACAAGGATCCACTGCGCCCAATGTTTTATATCTTCTCAAAAATTTAACCACCGATTGGGAAACTTGGCGTTCACGAATTTATACCTGGGCGTGTTATTAGTTGTGGTCTGAAAATTCTACTAATCAATCAGTACAATTTCACATTTTTGCTTTATTAACCTAGGCAATCGCTTCTGTTGCTACCTTGACGATTCCTTTACAAATCTACCAGAAATATTGAGGGAATAGGGAGGAAGACATGTGAAGATCAAAACGTCATTAAATATAGTTTTGGCTTGTTCATTGGAATATTAGGATTCATCTGATGTTTAAAGGTTTCGCTACATCCGAAATGTGTAGATTGGAGTTCTGTTACATAATCTAAATGGCCCTTCCTTGTCTTCTGACTCTTGATTGAGGGTTTCACGTCAGTCTAATGTCCAGGTGAAATCTGTGGTGTCAAATTGAAATTAGTGAGCCAATACTAGTTTGCGGGTGTACAGTTTCATTATAAGCGTTGACAGAATCTACGAAGGGTTCATTCACCTTTCTTTTTACAATGAATATTGTTTGTTTGGATGCTAATAAACTAAACTTAATATCCGCTTGTAGCGAAATGACATTGTGAAATATAATCTAGATCGTGCTCGGGGCTGTAAAATATTAACCGGCTTACCTCCGCAGTTATAATGAAAACTAACGAGGAAAACGGGTCTTCATGATTTAAAGTTCCAATCATAAAACTTATACATCAAGTTAATTGATAAACGGCGAACGGTACAGCGAATGTTTCTTTTAAAAGGGGGCGAGCGGTACGTCCATTAAACTAATATAATTAGGTTTTGGAGAGTTAGGCGAACCTTGCACGGAGACGAAGACCCCAGGCGTTGTGAAACTTACCCTCGGGTTACAGGGAACAGAGCCGCCTGATTTACCGCTGAACTGATTCTAATTGGAGGCGAGCCTTCACAAAGCATAGATTTATTGGCGATTTCACTTCGGCTATGTAATGGCGATCGTCCTGTCCCTCTCCGCGTGCCATCATCGCATTCCTTTTATCTTCCATATTCTTTTTCCCTGACATCTCCATGGACGTGGCATCAACTAGTGAGAGAATGCGCTGCATACTACAACGCAACGTCTCCGTCACTGAACATTGAACCAGCATGGCTGGCAATCATTTGAGCATACGTTCGGGGGTTGGTGTGGAAGGAACAGCCAGGTCTACTCCAGCGTAGGTCATGCGGGTTTGAGTCACTTTGAAGTGGTTTTATTCAACTGTGAAACTGCCTCCCAGTGACCTAGTGGATTCCAGAAAATGCCAGATTTAGATATCAAACATTTAGTAACCCCTTGTGCACTTAAGTGATACTTCAATTTTTAAAAATGGACCATACTGTATTTTTGCTACCAAAGCTGAGAGAAGAAAAAGTTTTGTTTTTTTTCTGTATAAATCCAGATGTTTGGCTGAGGCCTTTCTTATTCCTTATTTATATGGCGTATTCTTTTAATTTAGTACTGAACTTTACTGACTATTTTTATTACTTTCCATCTATGAATTAATTTAATAGAATGCCATTTTATTTTATTTGAAAAAAAAAATTCAATCTGCCTTCATAGGACAGTACGTAAATTATCTCATTCATATAATTTGCACAGGTAATGAATTATTTACATTTTTTTTTTTTTTAATTTCTTAATTGAGGAGTAACGACTGACCTGGAACCCACATACGAGACTAAAAAGACAAGAACTAAACAGACGCTTTGGACAACTGTACAGACTACTTCAAAGGACATCCCATCTCTCAATAGAAAATAAACTACTAATCTACAAAGTTATACTTAAACCAATCTGGACATACGGAATAGAGCTATGGGGGACAGCAAAAAAGTCGAACATCAAGCGTATCCAATCCTTTCAATCAAAAGTCCTGAGAACAATAGTAAATTACCCTTATTATGTCAGCAACAAAACCCTTCATAACGACCTTAATATACCCTACATTCTAGAACTCATCCCTTCCAAGTTTATGAAATTCCACAGTAGCCTTTCCAATCACCCTAATCCTGTAGCACAGTCATTGCACTGCGTCACTCATCCCTATAATCCTCCTCGGAGACTGAAACGGCAGTGGCCTCGTGATCTACTATAATCAAGTGACAGTGGGAGTCCTGACAATGGCCAGTTTCTCCAATCATGTCCTGAATGAATGAGCGAGTGAATGATGAAATGTAAATATGGTATGAATTATAGTAAATCTTAATTACTTATTGCCTAGCAAGGCAGATTGTAATTTTAGCACAATAAAAGCCCGATCAATTGAGGAGTACTGGGTTTTTTTTTGACATGTGATATTTCTAGTTTGGTAGCCAGAATTTCTTTACTTATATGTACTTTGGTATTATTCATTTTCTGTCGATGTATAATACATTTTTTTTTTCTCCAATCCTCAATGAAATTCTACTGCAAAAGAATTTCTAGATGTCTGGATCGAGTTCATCAAGCACGGGTGTCTCTTGAGAGGAAACACCAAAATAGGGCGCCCTTTAAGGGCAGTCAGGGACTCGGCATGGAAGGAGATGCCGACCTGGCGCCTACCAAATTGTGGCACAATTAAAAGCGGCCCCGTACCATAGAAGTGGCCCACCGCCGCCTAATTGCACAGGTCGTGGGAACCGGCATGCCCGCAATTTTCTCCCAGTTTTGAACTTACTTACTATTTCACTTTTTTTGGCCTAGGGAATTATAACAATCTAGTCGGGAATCACCTCTCCTTTCTGGCACCGATGGTCTGGCTTAAAGGGTTCTGCACGTGCGCCGTCGTGTAATCACCTAAGAACGTAACCTGTTTACCATTTAGATTTAAGAACCTGACTTAAATCTACAATGGTTTCATTTTGTCTTAATGTACCTAAGTCAGCAAATTATACCAAGATATGAGAGATAAAATATAAAAAAAAACAAAGATAAATCAGCCATCAAATCATAATCAATAGACAAAACAAAATCAAAATACCTCATCATCGAAACGTAACCATACTTCCACAGAAAATAAAAATTGACTCCTGAAAACAAATACTGCATAAATCAGTAATATCTCATCTCATGACATAAGCTGCCCTTAAGTTACACTTCAAATTACAGGAAATTGGAAGTCAAACAAAACATAATAGTATTTGCACAATTAACAATCACCCTCGATACGCCAAGATAACCACAATTGCAAATACTCCTAAATAACCCAGCGGTACGTACGCGCCCAGACGGAAAATTATTTTTTTCTAAATTCCGTAAGCCCATTAATAAGGAAAATAGGCAATTACAGTTCAGCTCAAAAAAAAAAACACAAACGCGCAAAACATGTTTTCTTAGAATAATAATAACCTAATGATATTTCTACTTACATGATTAATTTCATTTGTCTTATTTTGTTTACTTATCTCTTTATTATTGTTTTTTTTTCTATAGATTTTTATTATGTTTTTCGTATCATTAAATTCATCACTTATTATATTACCACTTAAAACAAAAATACAGTGTACACATTTATTTCTTCTCAAAATAGCAATCTTACAGAAACTATAATAATGTTTTCTAGAATTAGAGGTGTTGTTCCATACATATTTAAATCTATTTGATCAAAAAGGTGAGCCCCATCACTTTTATTAGTCAGTTTAGTCCAGTCTCGTATAATGTGTATCATATAATACTTGTTTATTCATTATATAATTTTTATAAAATAAATTTCCTTTATTTTTCCCACATCCTATTTTATAAGTTTGAGAGCTAAGGAGGAAAAAAAATATAAAATAACAAAACCAGTATATAATGTAGCGATGCTACAGGAAATACAAAAATAATTTGTAAATAGATTCGCCTGAGGATCTATAATTATATATAATTATCTGTAAATTTAAAGGAGCTATGAAAGAAAAAAAAAAAAAAAGGGGTGTTGTTAACAAATATTATTTGCTATAATACAATCCTCCTATATCTACTACAAAGGAAGTTTTAACATATGCTTATTCTGAAAATGTATGTACAAAAAATAAAAAAAACGAGAAATCCAAGAATTATTACAAATTGACACCTCGCCTACAAAGAACACTGGGTTTGTTAATAAAATTAATTATTGGTCCGATTCTCTTCGATCACTTGATAAATACCGCCTTGTACTCTGATCATGGACATTACCCGAAAGCTCCACTAATCTCATCAAAGGAAATGACCGATATTTGAAGCGGTTTATAATTTCCTAATCTGTCGGATTCCTCACCTGAGGCATTGATGCGGCTAACACTGTGAATAAGTTCGATTATATATCTAGATTCACATTCCCTAATCGCTAAGAGCTGTCTTATAATGGGGGTCATTTGCATAATATTTCATTTATCGAGATAATCGGCTCTCGTTGGCCATTATCGGTAATTATCGGCAATTAATGACAAGGCCCTCTCCGATTCTTATATCCTCACGGCCTTCGACGGGACTATAGTATAAACCCCTTTGTTGTATCTTCATACAACCTGCACTAAAATCAGACTTACTGATAATACTTATGATGATAATAAAAAAAAATACATATTTATTTGTATTCAGCTATCACCATCATAAGTGGTATTGGCAGGACTTATGTGCTTATGTAGTTCAACGCAGTGATTCGAACCGAGAGCTATAAACTTCAAATTTAGCAGTGAACATAATTTAAGCTCATATCATAAGCAGCTTCCTTTGACCACTGGTGTGGGAATCTCAATAGCATCTTACGTGTATGATTATAGTATTAAACTACTTTATTATGATAAAATGACAATCTGCCTTATTGGGCAATAACTAATTGTGATAAATAATCTCATGCATACCATATTTACAATTTTTCATTCACTTGCTCATTTATACACTATTTACAAACAGCCCAGATACCTCCCAAACCCACAGGTTGTCACCTCCCACGCAGGCGAGAGAGAAAGCGGAGTCTTGGAAGTCTCCCACCCACGCTCTTCCGTCACCCGCGTCACCGGAGGAGGTTGATCACAGCCAGAGGAGGTTGACCAAGAGCGCGAGAGCCACATATGCTCAGGAGATAATAAAAGAAACTGGCCATTGCCAAGACTCCTTGTCATCCATTTATAGCAGGTCACGAGGCCACTGCCGTTTCACTCTCCGAGGAAGTTGTAGGGATGAGTGGTGCAGTGCAATGACGGTGCTAGGGGATTAGGGTGGTTGGATAGGTTACTATGGAATTTCATAAACTTGGAAGGGATGAGTTCGAGAATGTAAGGTATATTAAGATCGTTATAAAGGGTTTTGTTGCTGACAAAATAAGGGGAATTTACTATTGTTCTCAGAACTTGATTGAAAGGATTGGATACGCTTGATGTTCGACTTTATTGCTGTCCCCCATAGCTCTATTCCGTATGTCCAGATTGGTTTAAGTATAACTTTGTAGATTAGTAGTTTATTTTCTATTGAGAGATGGGATGTCCTTTGAAGTAGTCTGTACAGTGGTCGAAAGCGTAGGTTTAGTTCTTGTCGTTTTAGCCTCGTGTGTGTGTTCCAGGTCAGCCGTTTGTCGAGATGGAAGCCTAAAGACCGTACTAACTCGGATACAGGGAGAGGAATGGAATTAAAAGAAACTAGTAGACAATACTTGCGGCACAGGGTGAATGTGGGAACAATGTGGGACATTAATTTTAATGGTTTAACAAAATTAAAATTATGTCCTTACCAGTATAAAACAAGTACTACACAATTCCTTCACATAATTACACTATAATCGCTACATCTTTCTAGAACTCCCTTCCTCCCTCTATTTAACTAACCCCCTTCATTAAATGCGTTTAAAGCAAGATTGTTTAGTTATTCGATATCACAAACAAGTGAGTAGTTATATAAAATGGTGGTTGATTAGAGTTGACAACAACTAGATTCTCATTATTATATGTATGGTACTGTTGTGCATTAGTATTCACCTATTTAGGCTATTTATTTTTATGAATTTGTGTAAATATTATATGCTTATATTTCAAGCAAGTTTTGTCTTATTTTACATTTGTTTAATTTTATATTTTTAATTCTTGAAAAATAAGATTCGTTTAGACGTATATATATATATATATATTTTATTTCAGTTTTTTTATATTTTATTTCTCTGCACATTGTAGATTTTGGCAGGGGCCGATACTGTCAAAGGACCCACTTTATGTTAAATGTTTGTTTTCAGGGTACATAGTCCCAGGATAATAAAACATCATTATTATTGTTATTATTATTAACTTAATACAGTTTTTAGGCAGGAAAACTGAAATCAGTTTGAGTATATCCAGTGATAAATATAAGGGTTTGTAAATATGTTGTGACTATATGACAACAATTCAATGGCATTAATGATAAATGATGACGGGTGGATTCGACATAGGTCACGGGGCCGCTCTAGGCAATCTCGCACAGCAAACCTAGTCGGCTGGACTTGATTCTCTCTATGCTACGAATTGTTTTTGTTTTATTTTATTAAACTCAGTTAAATATACGAAAAAATTGTATGACATTATTGCTATAAATCTAGCATACTTATTTCCCCCAAATGTTGATGGCCTTTCCGTTATCTAGGTATTATGTTTAATCACTTTTTTTTTAATGACTAAACTTTTGTTTCTTAAATTATTAATTAATTTTAATTATGTGTAAACGGTAAAAAAAATAAACTGGTACCGAAGAGAGGTGTCTATTGTGCTCTACCCTATCTCTTTATCTATGAATTATCTTTGATTCTCTTCTACATATTTTTGGCTCTAGCTCGTCTAACTAATCGTGTAGAAAAACTCGAATCTTTAACATTTTTTTTTTCGTATGCTTCCACATTACTACGTCTTAGTAGACATGTACATTGGGATTAATTAGATATGAATAGCTTAGAACTATGAGTATTCATTCTGGCTATCTCAGATCACGCATTCACATACAGTAGAATCTCACTAATCCGACTTCGACGGGACCAGGGGGTAGGTCGAAACAGCTAATAAGTCGGATAAACCGGTAATGGAACAAATACGTGATATATATTTTCATGTAAGTTAACGTTAGTGTGCATTACAACTAAAAAAGAACGAGAAAGAGGTAATAGAAATGATAGATCAAACGTTAATACAAGACTGCTTTATTGGTACCTCTTAATCCTATACACATACAATCGGGATGTTTACATCCCGAGGATTTGGTTTTAAGAGTGTATACTGACAGTGCCCAGTGTTACACTATACAGTATACATGAATGTGATATACATAATAAATAAATAATACTTAGTAAAATTATTGAAAGTCTTAATTACATGATTGTCGCTTTACCATATAATATATAAATTATTGATTTAATCAAAAATATATATATATGTAAGTTTGAAACGATATGTCCGTTCCAAACTTGTTCTCTCTGATGCCGTTAGGAGTCGCAGGTTACATGGAGCTTCCTTGAGTCTACACCAGGGGAGATACTATTGATGAGTGGAGCATTCATAACCTGCTCTGAATGTCCTCCACTCAGTCTACCTTTATGTTCTGTGAATACTTTCATTATGTACGATTGTTAGTACTCGTAGTGAATTATTATTACTTTCATAAATCCTGGCATTGAATTGATTCAGGTCAGTTAAATTCTCAAGTCAGTTAAACTCTTGTATGACATTATAAACAGTTGTTAATATTGTATTGTTATTTTCAGTTGTAATACAAGCATCAATAGCAGGCCAGGCTAATTATTTATCAATCCCACAATTATTGATAAATAACTTACATATATATAACTTAAACAACTGCATGTTTTTGAGACCGTCGGTAGAGTCACCTAAACGCTTTATTTTATTTATTTGTTGAACAATATCTCACAGTAAACTCACCGGTTCGGTGGCCAGGGCTTTGAGTACACAGTGAGGTCGGATTAAACGGAGAGTCGGACAATCGGATGTCATATTATCGAGGTTCTACTGTCTTTAGATGTCTTGGACAGTAACTGAAAGCCGTTACCATACCCAAAAATAGGGCGTGCAAAGTAAATGTAGTTAAGTCCAATATTTTATTTAGGTAAATTTGGTATTAGAGTATTTTTTTGTTTTTATATCACCACTTGAGTCTTGGGCGATTGCAGCTCTCAGTGGTTAGATATTGTTTGTTACAGGCTGGGACTGTGCCACCTTCCCAGAAACCTTTTAATATACTGCGAACCAAGCATATATATATATATATATATTTTTTTTTTTTTCAATTTTAGAACGTTATATTACTGATTGAAGAGTTAGTTCATACCTTCCTTCTTTACTGTTATTTTAGCACAGTTCACAACCATACCAACATTAATTGTTCAGGAACTCCCTAATGAAGCTGGTGGAGAATGGAGCAACGAACCAACTCTCTGCCATAAAGGTATTGGGAGTACTTATGTCCTTATGTAGTTCAACGAAGTAATTAAAACCGAGAGCTATAAACTTCAAATTTAGCAGTGAACATAATTTAAGCTCATATTATAAGCATTTTCCTCTGACCGCTGGGATGTGAATCTTAATAGCATCTTACGTGTATGATTATAAAACTAAAATTATGTCCTTACCAGTATAAAAATACCACACTACAAAATTCCTTCGTATAATTACACAATAACCGCTACATCTTACTATAGCTTAACTCTCCGACCGTTTCGGAATGCAGTGAAGACCAGAATGAAGGAAAGAGATCCACAGAAGCTCAGCACATAAAACAGCGATGACAGTCAGTGCCCAGTCAATAGGTCAAGAGGACACGGTGACGAGGATTTATTTTTGAAAAAATTCGATTATTGGAACGTTTCAATTTTTCAAAATAAAAAATATTGACACGGCCTTGGACGTGAGATGTCTATTGTTGTACCCAATCTCTTTATCTTTGATTTTTTGTACATGTTTTCGTCTCAAACTTTTCCATAATCATGGAGGAAAACTCGAATCTTTAAATATCTTTTATTGATTTTTTTTTCTCTCATGCTTCCCTATTATCACATCTCAAGCAAATAAATATAAATTTGATGGGCTTTTAGAATTTCAGAACGATGTGTTGCATTTTGGCTACCGTAGATCGCAAATGTTCGCATATTAAAAAACAAAACATGGTGGATCTTTATATGGTATTGAAATATTGCTTCTACCGTTTTATCATCATTAAAAACAAATTGAATTTGAAGACCGCGTAACGAATGTTGTTAACTATTTAACAATCTCTTTTCGATCGACGCGTGAAATTCAACATGAAAAGACACGAGACCTTTCGCGTAGGTGGTTCCGTCCTATAATCATGATCAACAATAATTTTCCTGAAAAGGAAAAGCGACCCCCCCCCATCCCTTAGCAGGTCAAGTTTAATGTCCGGTTGCCTTAGAGCGCTCGTGTTGACGCAAACTATTAAACGGTAGATTAGACTAAAAATCGCCGGCGTAACTAAGGACCACTTAATCGGGGTAATTTGACGGTGTGGCAATTGGGTCAATAGCATCGAGGATTAAGTGAAAAATCTTTGGAAAATTGACTAGGGCATGCTTTGATGGAAATTATGCCACGGGGAGGTGCCACGGTGAAAATGAAGTGCAATCTGGTATGAATACTGCATGCAGAACAATGTCCCTAACTAAAATTCCTACATATTCTGGGATTTATATAAAATAAAATAATAAACAAAAAATTTTCCTTGGACATTTTTCCTAATAATAACAAAAAAGGAACAAATAATTATGCCTAGCTGTTTATAATTACTATTGGAACAAAATAATAAAAACAGGAATTATTGAATTCGCATTAAAGGTTGCGCGGACGTATTAAAATAGAAAATAAATAAAATTAATAAGTAATAATAATCGCGAATTATGAATTGGTTGATTCATGTTCTAAACCGTGGATGCCGAGACAATGCTTCTTCTTTAAATTTAATTATTTTTGGGGGAAACGTTTCAGTTTTGCATTATTTGTCAAAACATGTTGCGTTTCTATACCAAAATAAAGATTTTTTTTTTTAGCTGTTAAATTTTTAAGATTATGGATAAGGGAAAAATAAAAAAAATTATTTAGGGTGAGCGGATCATTTTACTAGGAGTACCTGTTTGAAGGTGGTGTGAGGGAATTAAGGAAGCCTCGGTAGAGGTGGAAATGTTTCGGTGCAGTGGTGAGAGTCCACTGAAGACTGAGCCTAGAGTCTCTCTAGGCATGTAGTGCAAGCTCATAAAAATGATTGAAAATAAAGATTGTTGTATTTTCTCCAAAATAAAACGTAAACCACATATCTAGTTTTGCGAGAGGTTTACAAGTTTGATTTTCATACTGGTTTTGTCGTTTTGTTTACAAACGCAAAATTGTATAAAGTGAACTTTTCATAATTCATGGATAAGGTAAACGCTATACAAAAACGAAGGAAATTTATGACTTTGAAGACAATGCCACCGGGTGATTTGACTTGGAAGATTGCAATATGGGGAAAGATGTGTCCCCGCATCTTATGATTCGTTATTAATCACCGCAGGTAGGGGATGCAATATATCTTTAGAAAGATATTTTTTCTAATTTTAACGGTCTTGTCAAAAGTAAGAATATGTTAGCAATTTTACGAAGGACTTTTTAAACAAAAAAGTAGATATTACTACTTCCAGTAGGCAACTAATTCATATAATATGGGATAAACGTATTAGCGACCGAATTAGGTCAGTGGGGTATTTCACTCCACCCTTCGTGTATGTATATCTTCATGATATGTTAAAATTAAACAATATAAGATAAGTGTGTATGTAAAATCTGAAAATACCGAACTTTTATCATATAGTTTTTTTTTTATATAATTAAGGATGGAACTATGTTTTCCCCCACTTTCACATATTTTCCTAAATCGCAATATTACGCAAAGATTACTTTCAGTTAATATAGGAAATCAGTAGGTCTCCTAACGTGTTAATATAATATTCCAAAAAGGAAACATTCCAAAAAAGGAAACATTCCAAAAAAGGAAATCTGTGTTTGTATACTTACACTACGTGAAATTTTTCCAAAAAAACTATATTCTGCTTTCCTACAATCTTTGGGCTATGATTGATATTATGATGGTTGTTCCACACTTTTAATGTTTTCGGTAACTTCTCCAAGGTGCATTTTTCTTAATATCTTGCTAATCCAACAAAGAGTTAGAAGTGACGATATTGTTTTTCATCCTAGTAAGTTATTTATTAACACTGCTGTTGTAACACGCCTGATTGATATAAATAAAAAAATATTTGAATTATCATGCAATATTTTTAACATTTATTCTTTCCGACAACTTGGGAATCCCGACTCCTAAAATTCCAGTTGATTACTATTCCGGGTCCCGGTTGAAAATTTGTTGAACAAATGTAAGCTAATTAAGATGTGATATTTGTACCCAGGTTTGGGAGGGGTGGGCTTGTACCAGTGTAGTATATTAAATGTAGATCCTCGCCTCTAATTGGGAGCTCGCAACCGAGACTTGGCTCTTGTGGTTTACAATCTGTTGAATATTCAAGAATTTTTTTTCGTCCGCGGCCGGTAGGAGGGGAGCCGAAACTTGTAAGCTATGCGCATATTTAATTATCTTATGTAAATTAATTTAACATTTCTCAGATTCCAAAGTGGCCGCCTGGCCGGTGATAGGCAGTGAAATACTGGGCTTCATTGTCTCAGCTCTGGGGTCCTATATCTTGTTCTTTTTAAGGGCGGCTCATTCAACATCTCAGCTCAATGGGCAGCTGAAAAAAAAATTGCTCCCCCCTCCTCCTGAAACAAAAAAAAACAGCAGTGGAACAAATGTCTGATTTACCTAGGCACCAAGCGAATAAATTAACTTTTGTGAATAATTTTATGATAAAAACAATCATAAAGAAATCATTAAAAACTGGGCAACATGGTTATAATTAGATAACATAGTAGGGCAAGCCTTTATGAATAGTAACAAGAGTAGTGGAAATGGATTACCTAAAATCATACCAATAGACTAAGAAAAAAAACAAATAATTAGAACTGAGAATAATAAAACTGGTTTAGTAGAATTACTAAGGAATTACTAAAACCAATTACCTACAACTCGAGAACATGATCGCGAGGTCCGAGTAAAAAAAAAAAGTAAAGAAGATGCGTGCCCCAGTATCGTCTACTAGCCTTACGCTCACTAGAAATATTGTAAGAATCAAATGATCACCGCCGGCAGAATAATATTTAAATCATCGCTGAATCACATTATAAGTAAAATAGTCGTCAACTATAAATTTGAACTTAACTACAATAAAAACACAAGCAAAATTGTCTTCAATCAAAACTCGTGAATTTGCTACATCACAATATATTGTCAGGTGTGTGATGTGCTCCGAACACTAACCCCCTCCCCACCCATCTTGAGCATCTGTGTCTCTCTTGCTCCTCACTGCATAGCGAAACAGTCGGAGAACGGGGCTTGGAGAGCTCCTGGGTGAATTATGTTTGTACACATTGTATGAGCATTGGAATGAGTGTGATCTGTACATATCGAGTAAGTGGAATTATGTAAAACATATGAATGAGCTCTTAAATCACAACTATTAATACAGAATAAGCAAATAAGCCAAACTAATAAAATTAATAAACAACTTTCCGTTCTTGTAAAAAAAATAATAAAGACGGATATTTTTTTATAATGAATAAATGAATCATTTATGAATCTGTCAGCAATGATGCTTTGCATTTATTTTTATTTTCACATTCTTAACGCAACCTAAACAGAACGTACCGATAGAAATTATAATTTATTTTGAGTTAGTCTTTAATGAATAATATTTTGAGAGATTTATTTAGTTTTTGTTTGGATTCACCCAAATCTTTACTTGTAAGATGTAATTTGTATTTCTTTTTTTTCGGTATGAAGGTAAGGAGAGTAATAAATTTCTTTCGTTTTCAAAACTCTACTAGATGGTGGGCTACAGCATTAAATAATTATAAACTTTCTAAAAACTAAAGCATGGGCACTTTAAAAGGATTCTGAAAGTTCGAGCATATTTAAATATTACAGTAAAACTTTCATTTGCAGGCGCTACTCGCATAAATTCACACGTTTCCAATTCAACATCTCTCTCAACAGCCTTGACCTTCTTAATTGTAAAAAAAAAACGTTTGCAAGCATATAAATAAATGCCGTTTTTTGTAATACACAATGAGCGTAAATCTGTCTTTACGATAGGAAGGTGATTCCGCTGAGTCTATTTGTCAACCAGCTCGAAATTTCCACTGAAACATCCTAATAGGCTATTTATAAAAATTTAGAGAAATTCTGAACAGATTCGGTAGAAAATCGGCGGTAAAATCAATTATTGTAAACTACTGATCAGGGTTACAAACTAACCAGCTGATCCGGTCTACTGGAGTAAAAAAATGTTTGAATTTGGCTCATTTCACATAAATGTCGGCGATGTCTTCAGCCTTTCGACATACGTCATGAGTAATGCATAGTCTCATTTTAATGTTTATTATTTTATAATAGTACAAATTTGTTTAATATTTGTTCCCGAAGCGAGTCACTGCAGTCGGCAATACTGGATTCATTTTACAGTGGAAGTATGTAGAGTTCAATTGATTTACGTATATGATTGTTGGCATTGGATTGATCTGAAAGATATAGATTACCGGTCATCTCTCGCCAAACGGACCCCGTTGATTTCTCGCTCAGTCATGATGAAACATTTCCTATAACCGTCAACTGATGTGACCATCGTTTGATGACGTTTACGCCTCATGTTGTAGTACCAAAGGTCATAAAACAATATTTATTAGCTTCGAGTACAAAAGCAGCGCTGTAGTTTGTTAGCAAGAAATGTTCTTCGCGAGATCGAAATCGCTCTGGAGTTTGACAACCTTCTGTTGAGAATGACTGTTGAAACCGTTCAAAATAAATGCCTCTTGAGAAATGACTCGGTAGTTTGTTTCATATTTCATGGGACATGATTCTACAGCCGATGACTGTGTTAACAGTGAGTGAACATTAACTTATAGGGGTATTTCGGGTTGTGATTTTTTTTTGTGGGGGCGGGGGGTGGAGGCCACGTATTACATAGTTTCTCAGAGGATCGGTACTACTCACCCTATTTCATTACGGGTTTCTTTAAATAAACTCTAAACAAATTATTGTATAAAAACCGCTTGATTTTCTCGACGTTAAATAATCTTTGTAGAGGAGAGTATTTTAAAAGAAATGAAAGAAAAGCTTTATTATAAAGTACAAGCAAAACATTGGTAAGTACAAATGAAGGTATACGTTACTACATTCAAGTTTGTATGTTTAGGGACGAGTGTCTGGGAAACGAGTGGTGACGGGCTAAAGCTGAGACATATGTGTATAAGAGAAGGGTGGTTCCGTGAATTGGGATGGAGGTCTTGGAAGGAATGCGGTTGCTTACTTAAAAATATCAGTGACTTCCATGAAGTCACGAGGCAGGTATACAGTTCTGCTCAACCCCCTTCTACTTTTAGCATTATATATAATATTAGCATTACAATATTCTTAGCATTATATAACTGACCAAAATCCTTAATTTTATTTGTTAAGTCATATTGGTCATTAAAAGTAGCGCTTATCCGCGGTACTTGAAATTTTTGCTAACTTCGTTTGAAGCGTCTCCTGGCCTTCGTAACTATTCAATAAGCTATGCTCATTTAATACAGCCCGGCTTATTATTGTATTCATATTATTCGTAATCACATGGTGTATGATAACCATGGTTGGTGACGGTTGTGGAGGGATATATTACAAACAACAACTTCTCTACCTTTCCTCAATTTTATTTAGCAATAAATTTTTTTCACATCTCCAGTGAAAATTCATAGGAGAAAAAACAAATCGAACATTGAAAGCAACAATCAATAAATAAAACCAATGTAAAAATTAAAAAGTCAGAAATAGTACACCATAAAACATTATAAACACATAATCATTAATCCTATGACTAATCACTGAATTTTATGGTACATAAAATTTGACTACATAAAAAATTATTTTGATAAAGTAGACAGGTTAGTAGCATTGAGTTCTCTCTACGACTGGCTTAATCCAGGATGAATGGAGGGGGTAAGTTGTTTTGAATTCGTGTATTCGCTATTTATTCTTCTCTATTGATATTGTCCGATGTCTATCGATATGGAATCTAATTTAATTTCTATGCTTCCAAGTCTTCTGATTATTTTTTTGTCATTTGTATGGTGTAGCCAAAAATAAACTTCTTTTAGACGCAGAACGAATAAAGAAACTATGACAAACAAATGGAGTTCCAATCGTCAAATATTTTATTTCCTCTGCTTCTAGACACAGGCAAAAACGCTCGAACACGTGTCAAATATTTGGCATATAAAAAAAAGTTTCATCGAAGCCGGTGGCCCACGACAGCAGGGAGTGTGCTGTACGTCGAACTTGAACCGAAGGGACACAGTTAAGCGGAAGAAAAGGGGCAGATGCTCTATAGCCCATGATGTATTTATTGTGATCAGCAGGGAACGGACCCGCGGGGGTGGAGATATGGAAAAGCAATTAGGTTTACCTAACCATCGGGATTGAGGTCGGACCTAATGGTCCCTCACAGGGAATGCTAAGTGTCGGTATTTACCTCAACGCCTATTTATTAGGCAATTCTTTCTGCCCGGGGCAACGGTTAGACGGCATAGAGCACTCACTAACCAGTATTATTAACTGTGAGTCCGGGCGTCCATAAAAAACTGCTATATCTGCTCGAATATATTCTTCAGTAATGCATTGTAATCACCGTCCCGGTGATTCCGGCGATAAATGGGGATACCATCTTGTTCATCTGTGTTGAGTAGGGGTCGCTGAATAGTATCAACTGTCAAATTATGTTTCTTATGAATATAATAATAATAATATAATAAGAGTACAAATACGAACCAAATCCTTTTTGAATATTTATATAGTTTAACGCCACAGTACAGACAATTAGCCATGTGAACATATGAATGAATGGCTGGTTCGACGAAGCAAGATTTGAAACCACCAGTTTACTTGTAGAAGAACAGAGAAGCAAGATTTGAAACCACCAGTTTACTTGTAGAAGAACAGAGAAGCAAGATTTGAAACCACCAGTTTACTTGTAGAAGAACAGAGAAGCAAGATTTGAAACCACCAGTTTACTTGTAGAAGAACAGAGAAGCAAGATTTGAAACCACCAGTTTACTTGTAGAAGAACAGAGAAGCAAGATTTGAAACCACCAGTTTACTTGTAGAAGAACAGAGAAGCAAGATTTGAAACCACCAGTTTACTTGTAGAAGAACAGAGAAGCAAGATTTGAAACCACCAGTTTACTTGTAGAAGAACAGAGAAGCAAGATTTGAAACCACCAGTTTACTTGTAGAAGAACAGAGAAGCAAGATTTGAAACCACCAGTTTACTTGTAGAAGAACAGAGAAGCAAGATTTGAAACCACCAGTTTACTTGTAGAAGAACAGAGAAGCAAGATTTGAAACCACCAGTTTACTTGTAGAAGAACAGAGAAGCAAGATTTGAAACCACCAGTTTACTTGTAGAAGAACAGAGAAGCAAGATTTGAAACCACCTCGTGAAATTGACACACCGTGTTCTTTCAGGCAGCATTCATATATTGTTTTATGTAATAATAATATAATAAATGATGAGTACTAAATTAGGTTGTATTCTTTATAATCTCATGTATTTGCGCATATGGAATAAGAGTTTCGAATGAATGGATTCTTACACCTAATTAATAAGGTTGTAATTTATCAAATTATCAAATGAAGCACTTATAATAATATTTGTCTCTAGTATCAGAGCATTAGTTGACAGTCATTACACCGTCTCGTGCTCATTACATTAATGATGGTGATAAAATAATAGCAACGTTAGCTGGGTTTGGGTTTGAATAGGTTTTTCAACTCAACTGATCTAATGATACAACTGACAAAAAAAGTATCCAAAAATTTTAAGTCCCCTCATCAAATTACAATACGCCGCAAACATATCAAACTGCCGGGCTTCTATGACCTTTGTTTCAGTGACCACTAAAACAAACAAACAAAAATATTTAACAAGCAGATACCATTTAACTACTCAACATCAAAATATCATTGAGTATAGAATCGAATTAAAGCTTCGGAAGACCTGCGTAATAATATTTTGGCCTGTATATCGTAGGAAAGAACGTTCATCTGCAGCTAAAGGTTCCATACTGTATGAGATTTGTCCACCCTTGGACGACCACGAACGAAACATATCAGATGTGCAGTTTTCGAGTCAACGTTTATTAGCTATATGAAGTTGGCACCCGGATCATCTATCGATTCGAGTCCTTCGCTTTAGAGGTTCATTTCGTTTCTTCGTATTTCAAGGAATAAAATTTAGTTGAATAAATCGCGAAAACAGAGCTTGGAGATAAGACCGGATGGTGTGACTCCAAAGCAATCACAATTGATTCCAGTTTGAGAATAGGACGTACTACGCCAACCCATATAGGCCTTCTTCTTAACCTCTCTTCACGCCTTCTTCTCGGTAGACTAATCTTCGTCACCACTGAGTGCCGTTAGTTCTGTGCCCCCTGACAATGAACTAGTAAGACTCGAATATAGAAAGCATGAGAAATTCCATGACAACACGCTGAACTTCCTTGGACAAACTGGGATCTACCAACAGATTTAAACACACTACCAACAGACACTTGAAAAGACATTGTTACTGATGCGAGATTAAAGGTAAATAAACGAAAAATAGTTATAAAGTGATGTGAATGAAGAATAAACGCGTGGTTTTCCGTAGAGGTTCGATGCCTCTGGGCTACAATGTAGTTCCCAAGTAAGTAAAGAAATTCTTCATAGAAGCCAAAATTTGAAAACTAATTTGAACATATTGACTGGAGAGAGTTATGCAGCACAAGGAAACAATTGAACACCAAGCGCATCCAATCCTGCCAATCAAAACACCTGAGAACAATAGATAATGCCCCTAATTACGACAGCAACGAAACCCTTCATACCGATCTTAATATACCCTACATCCTTGAACTCATCCCTTCAAAGTTTATAAAATTTCACCAAAACTTCTCCAACCCTCCTTACCCCCAAGCACAGCCCTTATACAGCCTCACAACTACCTATAACCCTTCTCAATTCTTTTCTCGAAGATTTAACGAAGAACCTTTCTCGAAGATTGAAGATCTGCCTCGTGACCTGCTGTAAATTCATGACAGTAGGAGACCTGGCAGCCTGTTCCTCCAATCGTCTCATGAGTGTCTGTGGCTCTCACGTTCTAGATCAAACTCTACTGGCCCGACACAGCTGATGGAGGAGCGTGGGGTATGCGACGAAGGAGGCAACAATCACGAGGGGGTTGGGTGATTCTTGGGCTGTGTGTATGTGTACACTGTGTGTTACTGTAAATGAGGGATGAATGAGCTCAATGAACACAATTACTTATATCGCAAATAGCATAGTCTGTCATTTTATTTCAATTACAATTTTAAGTAGTGGCAGTACTGAAAAGTTTAATCGCGCTCGATTGCAGCACATCTCACTAGATTAATTAGCCCACAAATATGTTTTTCTTAGGTGAGCACACACCTTAATAAATTAAAAACAAAAACGTCTGTAAAGAAACAAAGGATAGCTAAATTAAGACCCCGATAAGATGATGTAATGAGGTGATAATGGCATTGTAGGTTTGTCTCTAAAAAATAGGACGGGAGATATCCCTTGTTTAGTTAATGTCCCTGATTTAAGAGCCGGCATCGGGCATCGGAAAGAAACTCCAAAATAGAAATAAAAGTTAGAATTAATGCTGCAGATAATTATCGCTTCTCCGAATAGCGGCCGAAATGTTTTCTTAACGGTTGCCGCTTCGAATCACCAGCTATTCGCCAAGAGTTTTTTTTTTTTGGAATAATCAAATTCGTCCTTTTTCTATATAAAAAAAAATAGCCGTGAATACTACATTAAATTAAAAATGTCATACTGCCCTATATGTGAATAGGTTATAGTGTGATAACTAAATAGTGTTAAGGTTCTAAACTCAAATATATGAAATGGGACCTAACATAATGAAACAGAGAAATATATCTTTTAAATGAAGTCCCTTAGGTGTCCCTACCCTCCGTTTTTAGTCAGAAAGGTTGATGGATTGGTTTGTTTAACAGAATAATTATAATTTTGTCAATTATTCCACCCTTAGTTGTCTCATGTTCGTGCTGGGGATTTTCTATGAAGTTCCATTTGATAATCGGGGACAAAAAAATTTTTTTTTTACTTTATGAAACATGATCAACTGTTTCTAATTAACTACTTAGTAATTAAAAATTATAGTAATTCCGAACGTCTCAAAAGTTTTTAAAAGAGTTCTACTCAAACGCCTCTTGCCCATATTCGAATCCGAAACCCCACTTTGAAGTCATCAATTCCATTATTATAACTGCCATCCAATATTATAACTGCCATCCAATATTATAACTGTCATCCAATATTATAACTGCCATCCAATATTATAACTTCCATCCAATATTATAACTGCCATCCAATATTATAACTGTCATCTAATATTATAACTGTCATCCAATATTATAGCTGTCATCCAATATTATAACTGTCATCTAATATTATAACTGTCATCCAATATTATAACTGTCATCCAATATTATAACTGCCATCCAATATTATAACTGTCATCCAATATTATAACTGTCATCCAATATTATAACTGCCATCCAATATTATAACTGTCATCCAATATTATTACTGTCATCCAATATTATAACTGCCATCTAATATTATAACTGTCATCCAATATTATTACTGTCATCCAATATTATTACTGTCATCCAATATTATAACTGCCATCTAATATTATAACTTCCATCCAATATTATTACTGTCATCCAATATTATAACTGCCATCTAATATTATAACTGTCATCCAATATTATTACTGTCATCCAATATTATAACTTCCATCCAATATTATAACTGTCATCCAATATTATTACTGTCATCCAATATTATAACTGCCATCCAATATTATAACTGTCATCCAATATTATAACTGCCATCCAATATTATAACTGCCATCCAATATTATAACTGTCATCCAATATTATAACTGCCATCCAATATTATAACTGTCATCCAATATTATAACTGTCATCCAATATTATTACTGTCATCCAATATTATAACTGCCATCCAATATTATAACTGTCATCCAATATTATTACTGTCATCCAATATTATAACTGCCATCCAATATTATAACTGTCATCCAATATTATTACTGTCATCCAATATTATAACTGCCATCTAATATTATAACTGTCATCCAATATTATTACTGTCATCCAATATTATAACTGCCATCTAATATTATAACTGTCATCCAATATTATTACTGTCATCCAATATTATTACTGTCATCCAATATTATAACTGCCTTCCAATATTATAACTGTCATCCAATATTATAACTGTCATCCAATATTATAACTGCCATCCAATATTATTACTGTCATCCAATATTATAACTGCCATCCAATATTATAACTGTCATCCAATATTATTACTGTCATCCAATATTATTACTGTCATCCAATATTATAACTGCCTTCCAATATTATAACTGTCATCCAATATTATAACTGTCATCCAATATTATAACTGCCATCCAATATTATTACTGTCATCCAATATTATAACTGCCATCCAATATTATAACTGTCATCCAATATTATTACTGTCATCCAATATTATAACTGTCATCCAATATTATTACTGTCATCCAATATTATAACTGCCATCCAATATTATAACTGTCATCCAATATTATAACTGCCATCCAATATTATAACTGCCATCCAATATTATAACTGCCATCCAATATTATAACTGTCATCCAATATTATAACTGTCATCCAATATTATTACTGTCATCCAATATTATAACTGCCATCCAATATTATAACTGTCATCCAATATTATTACTGTCATCCAATATTATAACTGCCATCCAATATTATAACTGTCATCCAATATTATTACTGTCATCCAATATTATAACTGCCATCCAATATTATAACTGTCATCCAATATTATTACTGTCATCCAATATTATAACTGCCATCTAATATTATAACTGTCATCCAATATTATTACTGTCATCCAATATTATTACTGTCATCCAATATTATAACTGCCTTCCAATATTATAACTGTCATCCAATATTATAACTGTCATCCAATATTATAACTGCCATCCAATATTATAACTGTCATCCAATATTATTACTGTCATCCAATATTATAACTGCCATCTAATATTATAACTGTCATCCAATATTATTACTGTCATCCAATATTATAACTGTCATCCAATATTATAACTGTCATCCAATATTATTACTGTCATCCAATATTATAGCTGCCATACAATATTATAACTGTCATCCAATATTATAACTGCCATCCAACATTATAAGGGCTGAACAAGCTCTACGCTTGGTCGAAACAAGCACGGCACGCCGGTTTGCTTTACAAGCTAAAACGTTCTGTGCAGCTTTAAAAAATCCTCTATTCCTAACTGTCAAACTAGTTTTTTCAAGTCCTTTGTGGTTTAAAATATTCGAACTAATATCCTATTAAAGCAGGAGTTCCTCAATGAAGCGAATTCGGTCCTATGATATATACCCAATACACCGCTGACATTGCTGCGAGGATTAGGACATGCCTTGCAAGTTGATGAGACAGCGAGTCTCCAAAATCACCACACAGAAGTAGAGATCTGGTGTAACCAATGTCGCTAACCAATCAAGGTCAATGAAGCCAGACCACTTTCACTCATCGACGAGTATCCTGGCCATCAGTCATGATGCAGTGTGGATCACCCATCGACGAGTATCCTGTCCATCAGTCATGATGCAGTGTGGATCACCCATCGACGAGTATCCTGTCCATCAGTCATGATGCAGTGTGGATCACCCATCGACGAGTATCCTGTCCATCAGTCATGATGCAGTGTGGATCACCCATCGACGAGTATCCTGGCCATCAGTCATGATGCAGTGTGGATCACCCATCGACGAGTATCCTGTCCATCAGTCATGATGCAGTGTGGATCACCCATCGACGAGTATCCTGTCCATCAGTCATGATGCAGTGTGGATCACCCATCCAATACTATTCCATGCTTTTATCTTGACAAAAGACTGAAGTACACTTTCATATGCCCAAGGCAGAGAGTCAAACCTGTCATTTGCTCGACTGACTAGACATGGCAAAAATTGTTGACTAGTCACATGTTGCAATGATTTGACTACATGACTAGACGTTTGCTCAAATGCCTATACACTTAATCAAACGCCTAGCAATTCGGTTAAACTTAAAAAAAGTCAGTTGGTCAAACAACACAACTTTAATCCTTTTATTTTATTCTTTCGTCTGTTCAATATTTGTTCGTTTGTTAATTCTACTTCAGTACCAAAATGACTTCTCTACGCCAAAGTTTTTTTATCGAGTTAGATGTTTATTATTCTGAAAAAAAACTCTCAAAAACAAAATTTAAGAGCTTCAGCATGCCAAGGCACACATTAAAATCTCAGGTGTAGTACTTTCCGTTACGCTCATATAATTTGATAGAAGTAGTCCAGAAATTCAGTATGATTACTAAACTTATTATGAAACTTTAATCTGGAGCTATTATTTATATGGTGCTGTATGAATGTCTGTTTGATGGCTGAAAATAACAGTGCCACAGGCCATGGGTGGCAGGGACGAAATGCATTTCACGCTAAAACATAAATTTAACGTTCCACGTCCTTCAATAAATGCTGTCAACAGTAATTGTGAGATTCGCAACACTAAGACGTCTGTTCCACAGAAAGTGGTTGTTGTGAAGCCTTAGCTGCATTTACAAATAATTACGTCTCTCTATGAAATAAACAATCAAGTATTTTTTTATTATATTTATATATTATATTATATATTTAACTAAGAGCGTAGAAGTTTGACTGCTTAGTCACTTAATAAAGAGTAAATGACTAGGCAACTGAGCGAATCACAGATTTGACTATCTGCCTACGAAATATTCAAGACATAACAGACAAGGGACAACAGAAGTATTGTATATCATTACTGACTGCTTAATAGAAATCATAACACTTTCAAACGATCTATACTTGAAAAAAAAACACAGTTACTAAAACCAATTTGGACTAACCCACTCGAACTGCAGGGTACAGCCAAAACTTTGAACATACGGTGAATCCAAACATTCTCATCCCATTCAACAATTGTAAAAGTCCTCAGAATAATAGTCGACGCTCCTTTTTACATTACAAACTCATTCCTTCGCAAAGGTCTGCATGTACCTGGAGTCCTTGACTTTATAACTTTACAATTTTCCGAATTCTATGAAAAGCTATCCGCTCGTACATGCCCTTTAGTATCCAGTAACACTCATCTATACAACCAACGCCAACTAGAAAATCGTGCAAACTATACGTGTTTTACGAAGTGGCGTGATAATCTACATGGGAGTTTCCTTAAAGCCATGATGTTGCTAAAACTAAACTCCTCTTAGTAAACAATAAAGTATCATAATCAATAACTTGTTAATTAAGAAACCTAGTTTTTCAAAACGTATTGTGTAGGGTATAGAATAAAATATTATCGTACTGGACAATAAAATGTATACATCTGTGTACAAAGTGTAACAAGTGTTTGGACTAGTTGACTGTAATTACAGATCTACATTTGAACTGTTGGAGACAATTTAGTCCAGAGGTCTACAATCGGTCAACTTTTCCAAATGGTGCTAAAAATAATGCGGATCAAATTTAATCAAGTGGAAAGTAATTGATTACTAGATAACCTAAAAAAATAAAACTGACGAAACCTAGTGTAGTGTATAGCCTAAAGAAATTGATTTTTGTTAGAAATGAAAATAGGAAACTAAGCAGTTAAAACATTAACGTAATTTGCATTCGTATGAAAGTGTCCCTAATGGGAAATAACCAATATGGCTTTATAGAAATAAACAGAATTTTCGAAAGCAGTCTGTGCCAGTTTTCGAAAATTTATCTGCTCCCACATATAGGGGATTTGGATTGTTTAATAATGACCAACATTGTCTTGTTCTATAATATCTTTCCTATGATTAAATATTTTTTTTTGTTTTCTTGTTTCTATCTTGTAGCTGGGCTTATTAATATTCATGTGAATGCTGCCTGGACTAATGAGATGATGGAGGGGGGGGGGCTAGCCCAATTATATTGCTTCCTCGGGCTATAATGAGACGAAGAAAAAATGGCTCCGGAACAGTATGAATATAGAAGAGCCAATGTATAAAAACTGTGCTCACATTTTAAACTCTAATATTCTTCACTATGGGTCGATTTGGAAAAATACTGTTCGTTTAGTTGCCAGTAAACTTCACTTTAATACCGCTTGCTATGCCTGATACTGCTATAAACCTAGATTTTTATCTAGACAAAAGGCTCACTAGTAACCTTCACATACGACTGATCAAGACAACGATTGTACTGCCAGTTGTACAGACTACTTAACAGAAACTCCTAACCTCACGCTAGATAAGTCATTTCACATTTACATACGGTTGCTATAATCAATTTTTTTTACTTACGGACTAGAACGGTGCACCAGTATAATCTAGCCAACACAATAATAAACTAAATGAACTAAAATGGCACGAGGTCCCAGGCCACACTAATGGGACCAAGTGAAATAACCAAACACAAAAGGGTCAACTTTATTTTTCAAGGTATAGGTCATCGAAACCCTTGTGCATTTAAATTACAACACCTAAGGTATACTTAGAATACAATCAAACTGTGGAGCAGTCTATATATATATATATATATATATATATATATATATATATATATATATATATATAAGTTAACGATCGTCAACGAAAAACGAGAAGAAAAAGGAAAGAGGTTGAATGTAGTTACTGAACGAGAGTTGTCACAAGACTGTTTTTATTTGAGCTTTTAAAGCCTCTCTAAATACATTCGGGATGTTTACATCCCGATGACTTAAGGATTAGGCTGGCTGCCTACGACGTCCGAACCTTAACTCCCCCCTGCCAGTTTACGCATATCTCTTCGTAAACTCCAAGGTCCGCCGCACTCAGCACACAGCCTGTAATCCCTTACATCACGTTTACGGTCTAATATATTCATAGTCCTCACAAAAAAACAAAGAAAAGAGATAATACAGAAATAAAACAAAAATAATAATAACAAAAATTAATACATTCGCCCTGGACCCGGTGGCTGCCAGGTAAAAAAAAATGGAACATCCACAATATAAATAATGAAAACAAAAACTCTCTCTGAGCAGCACATGTGAATGTGAACATGTGAAACATATGATTCCGGATCAGTTGCTCCGTATCGGATCGAGGGCACACCATCTTACGCACATTCAACACCCTCCCCCCTGTGTTGGGAGTTTCAACTGTTCAATGTGAACGGTTCGCCTCTTCTTTGGGGTGGTCATACTCTCGATGGTCACGAGATTATGTTCCCGAATTATGATGACCTTAAAGGGCCCCTCATACCGAACAAGTTCCTTACTACGATTTGACACGACTTTTCTGTACACAACGGTCCCAATCGATATTGCTCCTATGCGATCACGCACCTTCAAATTTGCCCGTGCCACGCGCTTGGATTTTTCGCGCATAATCTTATCGCGTACTTTGTACCACATCTTTCCGAGCTGTATGTGAGTGTTATGGAGCTGTGCCACCATTCCCTCATCCGCCACCGTCTCTGGCCAGTTCCTCGGTCTCACTCGTAATCCAAACAAAATTTCGAAGGGTGCTAACCCCGTCGTGGCATGTATCGAGTGGTTGTATGCCGCCACCGCCATTGGCATCGCTACGTTCGCCGACAGGCCTTTATCCACCTGGTACACGCGTAAGTGGTCGCTGAGGGTGCTGTGTAACCTTTCGATGGTTCCCCTGCTCTTGGGATGCCCGGGGGTATTAAAATGCCATACCACATCCCGTTTTTGCATTTCGGCTCTCACGGTTGCATTGTCAAACTCCCGTCCCCCGTCCGACGAGATCCTCTCTGGTATGCCGTAGAACTGAAACCATGTGTTGAGGGCTTGTAATATGGAATCTGATGACTTGTCTCCCACCGCGTAGGCCATAGCCACTTTGCTAAATGGGTCGATGATAGTGACCCACTTAAAACCCCGCCACGTGAAGGTGTCCACTTGAATCTCCGTCAGTGGTGCTTCTGCCGTGGGTGATTCCTCCTGGAGTCCCTGCGGGGGATGTCTATCATATTTCGTCTTCTGACAAACTTCGCATGCTCCGATTACCTCCTGAATAGTCCGCTGCATCCCCCACCAAAAATAGCGCCTTCGTAGTGCTTGTGCCGTCTCCTGCCCACCGCGGTGGTTGGTTTTTCCTTGGTGATACGCCAGTGTTACCTCGCGTTGCTGCTCCTCGTCCCGCAGGGTTTGGACCACGGAAAGACACCGAATGAACGAGCGATCCACCCCCAACAGCTCTTTCTGCCACAGCTTTTTAATTTTGTCCCACACAGTCTCGTTGCCCACGAATAAATGGTGTGTTTTGCCGGGTTTGGACACGTCCTTGAGAGCCTGACAAATTTGATCTCCTCGAACTCCCGGTGGTGACCAAATCGTCGCGATCTGACTCCTACCGTACGTACTATGGAGTATTTTCAGAGCACCCGATGTTTGAGTTTTCCATATGATCTGCCTCCGCTTATCATTGATAATTTCGTCCGTCGTCTCCATATCACGCGGTCTCTCTCCTATAGACTCGTCTGATGGTGTGTCCGCACTCCTGTCACTATCTTTCCGCGTGCTGCTCCTGCCCGCTTCTCCAGGCGTCCATTCCTCAATGAACTGCCTCATACCGCTCGATGTTTCCCCTTCTTCTATGGCGTTCACCATAATAGCGCGCGACAGCCAATCTGCCACGACGTTGTCTTTGCCTGGCTTATATACAATATCCAGATTGTATTGGGCTAAGAATTCCTTCCACCTTGTTACCCTTGAGGAGGATTCTTTGAGTTTTCCGACCCATTGAAGAGGTCGGTGATCCGTATGTATTCGAAACCTTCTGCCAAATACATACGGACGGAAGTGCCCAATGGCCCACACTATCCCGAGGAGTTCTCGTTCCAGAGCGCTGTACCGCGCCTCCGTGTCCGTCAGGCGTCTGCTCGCATAAGCCACCGGTCTTTCCCCGTCTTCGCCTTCTTGTGACAATACTGCCCCCAAGGCATAGTCGCTTGCGTCGGTGGTGATCGTGAAATCCTTCTCAAAGTTAGGGAAAGCCAAAATCGGCGCCTCCTGCAAACGTGCCAAGCATTTGCGGATATTCTGCTCTATCAGCGGCGTGATCATTATCCGTGCTCCTTTCCGTAGTAAATTGTTAATGGGTACCATATATTCTGCCATGTCCGGCACGAAACGGCGGTAGTAATTGAGCGTGCCCAGTAATCTCCGAATCCCTTTTACATCTTTTGGCACCTCCATTCTCTGGATCGCTTCTACTTTCGTCGAGTCTGGTTGAACCCCTTCCTGTGAGATTGTGTGCCCTAAAAAACTAATCTGCTCCTGCCCCAGTGACGATTTGTCTATTGACAGTTTCAACCCGAAATCCCTTAATCTCTCAAATACGTTCCGGAGGTGTTGAATATGTTCCGATTCCGTTCGGCTGAAGATCAGCAGGTCATCCATGTAAATTTGGCACATATTTTCGTCCATTCCTCTCAGAAGTTCGTCCATGAGACGCTGAAAGGTTATTGGAGCATTTTTGAGACCGAACGGCATTCTCGTGAACTCAAAATGCCCTCTTTCAAACGAAAACGCCGTTTTATGTTGGTCATGCGCAGCTAGTTTGATCTGATGGTACCCTGCTTTTAGGTCCAATGTGCTAAAAATTTTTGCACCGTTTAGTCTGTCTAGGATGTCTTCGAACCGCGGGATCGGATATTTTTCGTCCAGGGTATTATCGTTAAGTTTCCGAAAATCCACCACGACTCGGTATTTTTCCTCACATTCTCCCGGTCGACTTTTCTTTTTCACTGCCCACAAAGGGCTATTATACGGAGACGTGCTATCTCTGATAATACCTTGGCGCTTGAGATCCTCGATCTCCTTTCTAATGTGTTGTCTGAGCGCTTGCGGATACCGCCTCTCCTTCACATACGTCACCCGCTCTACTTTTAACGGGATCTCATGTAGCGTTTTCCCCGTTGCTCCTAGCTTGTCCCCTTCAGCGAAAAAAATATCCCTAAACTCGCTCCTCAGACTCTCCCTCCAATCCTCCACTCTCTTAACCGCTCCTATTTGCTCCGTTTCGCCCCTTACGCCCCCCCGGCTTCGATAGGTTCGCTTCCCTATTTTGATCCTCCAGTTCTCCCCCTCGTTTTTGATGCGCGCGCCTACTTTTCCCAGTAAATCACACCCCACTATTATCTGGTATTCCCGTGGCATGTCTTCCACGACGTGTACTTTTATGTCACCCATTACTTTCGCCCATTCTTCCAGCCCCACGACCGCTTCTCCCATTACTTCGCAGGGTCCCCCAAGAGTAAGTAATTTACACTTACATACCTTGATCTGGTGTGCCCTCTCTCCTCTACGCAACCTCTCTAACGCACCACGAGATATTATTGTATTGGTGCTGCCAGTATCAATGAGGCACCTCTCCCCCTTCCCGAACTCGATAATTGGCAAACCACACATCCTTTCCCGCACTGTATTGCACCTTAGGATGCGGTCGCCTCTCTGCTGCCACTCTCCTCAGGCCTCCGTACGCCGCTCCCATCTGCGCGAGGGATTCTTCTGCCACTCTCGTCGTCTGCTCCCGCTGCGCTTCGACTCCTCTCCGTCTTTCTCCGACGTCCCTGATGACTCGTCGCCCGATGATCCAATTTCTCTTGGTGTCGCGCTCCGCCTCTCCCGGATTTCCTGGTTGTTCACCTCCATTGGTTCTGCTTTGTGAAATTCCCTTCTACGAAACAAGTATGGACATTGTCTTGCTATGTGTCCTTCTTCCCCACACTCAAAGCACTTAGTGCGAGGGCACTGAGCTACCAGATGGCCCGTCTTTCCACAACCATGACATTTCCTTTCTTCTTTCCGAGGTGCGTACCTAGGCCTCGTCACTCCCAATCTTCTCTCTCTTGTCGCTCCCCTGTCTCTACCGGCAAACGGCGTTTCCTGTCTCCTCCACACTGCTTTTGGGGTCCTGTTTCTCCTATATGGGATCTGGCTCCAATCGTTGTCATCTTCGTTCATTTTTACTTCTTCTTCCCTTGCGCTAGCATCTATCATCGCCTGGGCGCATTCGAGGAACGATCGCTCATTAGGGAACCCTTCCTTCCTTCCCGTCTCCTTCGCTAATTGTACCTTTAAGATTGTTGACAGGAATCCCATCCTGCCCTCCACTTCATCGGCGCTAGTTGTCTCCCTCATTTTCTCATTTATTTTATTGTAGCGGACAACCAGGACTGCAGCATACTGTCCACTATTCTGTCTCGGAGATTTCATTTCTCGAAACATTTGGAATATATCCTCCTCTGGGGTCCATCGTCCCCCCCCATATGTTTTTTTCAGTCTCGTCTTTACTATCTCCCACGGGGTTTCCTCGTCCGCCTGTATCAGGTTCAGCACCTTCCTTTTCACCCTGCACACCAGGTCTGCCTTTATTGACTTAGCGTCACCTGGGTCGAGTAACCCTTCGTCCATCTTGGCTTGTATCCTCTCCATAATCCTATCTCCACCTTTGAGAAAATGATTTAACTCACCTATTTCCCCAGAAAATTTTTCGAGGTCTGAGATCATTTTCCTCATGTCCTGTGACGTCACTGCCCGCACCTTCATCCACGCCAGTGTGTTCGCATGGGCTTCAGCCATGGTTTCTTTAGGTAACTGTGGAACTTCAAACGCTGCCGGCCGCAATTCCACCATTACCTACTTTAATTAAATCACACGAAAGTGAATAAGAAGGAAAAAAAAAAAACAAAAACCAACTCGCACGTTAATGACTCGAACCCACTCCGCTCCCGGGTTTCGGCACCAGTTAACGATCGTCAACGAAAAACGAGAAGAAAAAGGAAAGAGGTTGAATGTAGTTACTGAACGAGAGTTGTCACAAGACTGTTTTTATTTGAGCTTTTAAAGCCTCTCTAAATACATTCGGGATGTTTACATCCCGATGACTTAAGGATTAGGCTGGCTGCCTACGACGTCCGAACCTTAACTTATATATATATATATATATATATATATATATATATATTATACTGCCATACACTAAAATACAACACAAAATAATTGCAACCGAAACACTCCATATGCATAATATTACTAATAAAATAATTGGGAAAAAATATGAACATCTACAATAAATTAGATCATTTAAACTATTTATTACAATGGATATGCATTAGCGGAGGCAAGAAGTATGAATACCTATTATAAACAATCACGATTTGTTCTGTTTAACCTGGTACGTTTGTACCATTGTAAATCAGTAAATAAGCACGACTGAGTGAATCAACAAAGTTTTAATAGTACCAATCCACCTTAAACTAAATGTAAACTAAACAATTAAAAAAAAAAAAATAATGTATCTACCAAGACATTAATTATTATAATAGACCCATTCTATTTTTATACACAATGAACTTAAACTTAACTAATACTCTATAATAAAAACAAATACACAAAGTAACTACAAACAAAGCTCACGGCGACTCCCAAGCCTCCCTCCGTCCTGAGGCAAAACCAACAACATTCCCTTGCCATAACATTGCATTAGGTTTTAACCTTTTAATAATAGTTCTTTGGGACTAAGAGGGCTAGACAAACTCATCCCTTTATAGTACCTCCATGTACCAACTGGCCTTCACTTTATATCCTCAAGATTGTCCTAATGCCACAACAACCGATCGGCTCATCCAAATCCTCTTGTCAACCCTTTATCCGGTAACGCTCATCCTTGGAATTCTTTTCGTCACCTAAAATGCCGGTGGCCTCGCGATTTGTTTTAAATAGATATATAAATGATGGGTGAGTGGCACTGGCTATCATCCTCAGTCATGTCCTGAGCGTCTGTGGCTCACTTCCCATCTCTTGGAGATGGAGGAAGTTGGAGCTCCATTGAGTCCAGGTCAGCTTCCTGTAGGGAATTACCTTGGGAGTGGGGGGAGAGGGGCTCTTGGGCAGAATGCATATATATGAATATTAATTGTAAAAGTATGAATGAACTCTTACAATAAAATGTAATTATACAAAGAAAGATTTTATGTAATAAAAATTTCAGTTAAATTTCATACAGTTTTATGCTACCTAATAGACACTAAAAATGATCAATTCATTAGTTTAGTGATACAATGGCGAATTAAGTTAATGAATGAAGTGCTCACACGTTACTTTTACCTTAGATACGTGCACCTCCATTATCTATAATTAGATAGTTATCTATAACCCTGCATCCCTTCAATATCTGACACGATACAATACCTTAAATTGTACCGTTACAACCTCGACAAGAGACGGTGTTCCCGAGTAAGTTTAGTGAGTTCCATCCTAAGTCTGGTAAAAATTATTCCTTGCCATTGTTTGGATGAATGCTTTCCACGAATGGGAAGTCTGTTTGATTTCTATAAGTTTGTTTTGACCAGTTAGTGAACCAGTTATTTAGTACTATTATGATATAACTAGAATATTACTTTTTTTTTTATTTTACCTTTTAAAATAAAAAATTTGCTAAAAGGCAATTTTTAGTAAACGAGATAGTTTAACCAATAAAACGAATTATTTTGTTAAAATACGCTATGAGCAGTGTTATCACAATTTTTTTTTTCTTTTTAATAAAATATTTATTTGATGAAAATAACAGTCGATTTTAAAAAGGCATTGGGCGTTCATGCCATATTTACAAATGTCCATACATTTGGTATTTACAATATAGACTCATTAACATAACCCAGGTAACCTCCCCAGTTCAGAATTCACAATATTTAATCTCTCAATATTGTTAAATAATATTCTGTCCTTAATGTATATTTGTATGTAACATTTCGAAAGATACCAAACAATTGTTTTATACACTCTCAATTATAATGAGGCAACTGATCCTCGTATTCGTATGTCTAAATCTACTCTGGACGATTTCAATACTTTTGAAGCATTTTTGGTTAGGTCCATTTCAGGGTCCATCTTCACCCCTTCTTAATGGTATTCTTCCGCATATTCCCTAGAATGTTCAAGGGGATTGCATTGATTATTTTTCAACAAAAATAATTCAACTATTACATTAATAAAAAACAATAATCTCAAAGAAAACCACACAATTATATGTATGCTACAAAGTTAGGAACAAAGGATGTGAGAACATGGCCTAGAATGAGCACATTTTCCGGAGGCGATGGTGGGGAATTTCCTTCCCAAGAGGGGGAGCAGCTATGTTTTCACAAAATAAATGGGAATCGGGTTCAATAATTTGAGGCTCGTTGTGAAAACACTGTTAGGCCTGGAGGTGAGGGGTAAGTAGGATATAGGAAATGGGCTCAGGTTAGAGCCGATATTCAGAGCCCACCTCTGAGTTTTTATACCTCAGCCACTCTAGTAACTCCTCTACCGCGGAGGGCAAACATTCTAAAACTCGATTGACAATGTCCTTAGGGTCACTTTTATACTGCATCCATGAAGGTGGTTTGACTGAACTATATCTTGCTCGTTCATTTCATGGTTAATTAATATCAATCTTAACAGCACTCACCATTCGTACCAAGAAGACTGCAGATGTGGTAATACAAGATCTTTTTTTGGAAAATCACAATTTACTTGTAAAGCATTATTAATCGATATGCAAGACTTCATTCAGTCTTGTGTGGAATTTCTATTTATACCATCATTATTGCAATATAAACATTCTGTCAAGGAGCCCCTCTCCATCCCCATTTCTATTCCAACAGCAAGCTGGTGGAAGAGCCGGAAGCATTCTCCTCTAACTCCATAACCGACCATTTCGCCATGAAGACCAAAGAGAGGCCAAGAAAGCCACAGGCGCTCAGGACATGACAACCGCCAGTGACAGGACCCCATGACTTACATATCTAATTACAAAAGATCAAGACGCCACCGCCTTTTTTAGGCAACGGGGATGATTATAAGGAGTCGACAAAACAAAACTAATAGGTTATTGTGGAACTTGAAGAACATCTTGACGATATATGGTCATAGCCAGTTGGTACATAAAGATCTCTGTGAAGGGATGAGTTTGTAATGTAAAAGGGTGCGTTGACTACAGTTCTGAGGACTTTAGAATGTTTGAATTCGTCTTAAGTTTAAAGGTTTGGCTGTCCCTTATATAGTTTTATTTCGTATGTCCGAAATGGTTTTAACAACTGTTTGTTTACATTGGTTTGTTTTCTACTTTTGTATTGAACAGTATGTAAAACTGACCAGACCTATTTAATTCTTGTCTTTTAAGATTGTGTGAAGGTTTCTAGCCTTGCCTACTGAATTTAGTTTCGGCGCTGTTGGACTCAGCAACCTTTCCAGAGGAGTTTTCCTGTTTCTATCCTATGCCTAGACAAGCAATTCCTTGACAGGGACCCCTTCCACGAGGACGATGGTTTCAGAGGCACCACAACCTTCCTAGTGGCACTCCCCCCCCCCCCCAGTGATACATTCTACCTTTTTTCGGTTTATTCTTTCCTTTGGGGTGGTTTCCCCCTAGCCTTCCGAGTGATCGTTTTTTTCATTTTTTCTGATTTTGCAGTGAACCGAGGAGGTTGAACTTGTGCAGCCAGGACAACCGCCTTTGCCATCTGCTGGGAGGGGGAAAGGCTTCAAGGAAACGACTGGTCTAGGCTTCAGGGGAGTGAAATTAGAAGGATATGCTGTTAATTGTAATATTCAAAGTTTGAAATATTTTATACAAAATACTGTAAACATTAATTAGAGAGTTTGGTATGATTAGTATATGATGTATTGGGAGATTTTTATAGTAGTAGTATCATTTATTGCTATTATTAACTCTTTGTTTATAATAAAGAGTTCGCGTTTCTTGGAATTCGTTAAAATGCACATATTTTATGCTGTCTATTTTATTAATGATTTTACATTTCGGGATTGTTCCGAAGCCAACTTCCAAATATTATTATTCCTTCTTATCCCAATAGTGCATTGGGAATATTAAGCGCAGCTTAGCGTTTCGCTATTACTACCTCTGTAATTAGATGAGTGTTGTTAACAGTTTCTTCCCTCAATCTCACTAGCGGGATTTTCGCATGTTATTCCTTTAATTATTAACTAATTATTTTAATGTGCTGCTTTTTTTTTTTAGGTTGTTGAGCTAGACATACTAAACCCCTTAGTTTATTAAAGTCAGTTTGAAAAGAAAAAGATTATACGGACCGGAGCACGGAAACAAATATTGAATTAATCATGCACCGTATTTAGACGTCAGCCGAGAGTGGGCCTATCGAAGATAAAACACCTACCCCATCCGCGAAGGAGTTGAGAGGGGCAGTACAATAAGGAGAAGAGAGCTCTCACAGCGGCTCGCATTATGTTTAATGTATTGCATTGTATAATGTATGTATAATTGTGGTTGTGGGGGAGCGGACGGTAGCCTGGCCGGCAAACAAAAAAGCCAACTGTAAAACAAAAAACGAGTTTTGTAAAAGAAAAAAGAATTAAACCAAAAAAATGTTCAGTTCTCCTACTCCTTTCCTTTTTTACGTTTCCTTTAATGAGCCGAACTTACCTGGTTATAAATGTAAATTATAACTCCAGCTTTTGTTTTTAAACTCTCTACGATCGGAATGGTTCTTCTATTCCGGAGAAAGATTCCTAAAAAGCCACCTTATTATAACCAATTGTACACCAGTACCGGTCCGGGATCCCCCGACAATTATTCCTATAGGTGGGGAGGATACGATCCGGCACGATGGTATGCTTTACACTGTAATCATCTAGGGTCTTGATCGTACCAAAGGTATGAGAAAAAGTTGCGAACACGATATTAGTGACGGTTTTAACGATCAGGCTTAAGAAATCTCCGAACTGGCTGATGTCCAAAATACCTTTCTCGTAACTGCCTTCCAAGTGAACTCAAAAGTGTAAACGTTTTCTTCTATCTTTGGAGGTCAATATTTTTCAATTTTTTGGGGATTTTTTTTTTTTCACTTTTCATACAAAGTTATACTTAAGCCAATCTGGACATACGGAATAGAGCTATGGGGGACGGCAAAAACGTTAAACATCAAGCGCATCCATATGCGCCTGATATGCGCCAATATGCGCCAATCCTTTCAATCAAAAGTCCTGAGAACAACAGTAAATACGTCATCAACAAAATCATTATGATCTGAATATACCCTACATTCTTGAACTCATCCCTTCCAAGTTCATAAAATTCCTAGTAACCTATCCAACCACCCTAATTCCCTAACACATTCATTGCACTGCGCCACTCATCCCTATAATCCCCTCGGAGACTAAAACGGCAGTGGCCTCGTGACCTGCTATAAATAAGTGACAGTGGGAGTCCTGGCAATGGCCAGTTTCTCTAATTATGTCCTGAGCGTCTGTGGCTCTCGCGCTCTTGGTCAGCCTCCGCTTGCTCTTATCCAGTGACGCGGCTGACGTAGGAGCGCCGGGGACTTCCCAAGACTCCACTTCCTCTATCGCACGCGAGGGAGGTGACAACCATGTGGACTTGGGGGGCCTCTGGGCTGTTTGTATATAAATAGTATGAACGAGCGAGTGAAAATTGTAAATTGGTATGAACGAGATCATATAGCTCAATTAGTTATAGCCCAATCAGGCAGATTGTAATTTTATCATAATAAAGTAGTTATAATACAATATTTACATTTTTGAGTTAAAAAAAAAAATTATTTTCGTGAACAAAACTTTCATGTGCTACATCATTTGAAGACCGTTAGAGTGGGGTATCATATTAAATAATTCATCCTGATTAATATTATTAAGTGGTTGTTCTGACTGAAGTGGTCTATAATTGAATAGTCATTGAACTGTCAACAAAAGAGCATTTACAATTATTGTGCCACAAGTGCTTTCATATAAAGCCGTGGTATTTTAATGAAGTTTTACACAGTGCCCTGTTGATGCTAAAAATAAAAGCTACAGTAATAATAAATGACGAAGAGTTATTTATTTATCAATTTTATGCAATTAAAAAGTAAGTATTTCCCTATCAAGCAGGATATCAAATTAAAGATCACACAGTAATTCCCGATTACCATTTTACAGCATGTGTTTTACAGCGCGGGCTTAAGGTCGGCGATACTAAGTTATATATAGTATTGTGTGTGTTTTTTTTGTCACACCATATTTTATGGCCTGCCAACATTACAAGGATTGGAGAAAGGAGCGGAGTAGGTCGAGCATATGTTCTTTTTTCCAATGCTCATCGTTGCAATTGGAAGGTGTCTTTAGACAGTCAAACATTTCAAAAATAGTTCATTCTCCCCCATAAAAATTAGTTTTTATTTGACATTTGCATTAATTTTGTAATACTTAGGACTTCTTGAAATTTATTAATATTCAATATAAATTACTAATATTTAATATATTCAGTCATATACTGGTATAGTTTTTATCTCTTACTTGCGTATCTACACCTTATTGGAGTGAAGGGAAGGTGAGCTCCATCATCTTTATTAGTCAGTTTAGTCCAGTAACCTAAAATGTATATCATTATACTTGTTTATTCATTATAAAATTTTTATAAAATAACAAAACCTGTTTCCTGTAGCGATGCTACAGGAAATACAAAAATAATTTGTAACTAGATTCGCCTGAGGATCTATAATCTAAAAAAAAAAAAAAAGGGAAGTTTGTAACGTTATCAGTGACAGACCGGGCATGTTAAACAAGGGAAGACCGACTGTGTAATCTTCTCCCTCCAAAAGGGGAAAAAATCCTTGCCAAAGTCATATAGCATAGGAGGGCAAGAGAACTCACCAGCTTTCTCAATGCACTATTTGGGTATAAAAATGGATAGGCATCTCCATTTCTCTACTCATTTTAGTAATAAAATAGAAAAAGTACGACACAGGTCTTACCGGCTATCGCACTTGCTAACTTCACCTAACCTGTCGCTTCGATTCAAATTGATGATATATAAATGTGTCCTCCGGCCAGCTCTTTACGGTACCCCACTATTTACCCACTTGCCTGAAAATACACAACATTTCCAGAAAGGATCATGTGAAAAGTGGTCCGTCATACCTCTCTCGAGAGAGATTAAAGAACGCTGTCCTCCACCCGTTGCTTGGTGTGCCGTCAGTGGGTGAGTTCATCCGCCGGAGACACATCAAGTTGACTCGTTGCAGCACCTAACCAACATAGTGTTTAACACTATGGCCCCACATCGATGGCAACAGACTGTCGGGTCAAATTAGGTTAAGAATTAGTATGTAAGTTAGTTTTAAGTTTGATCAAAAAGGTGAGCCCCGTTACCTTTATTAGTCAGTTTAATCCAGTCACGTATAATGTGTATCATAATACTTGTTTATTCATTATATCATTTTTATAAAATAACAAAACCTGTATATAATGTAACGATGCTACAGGAAATACAAAAATAATTTGTAAATGGATTCGCCTGAGGATCTATAATTGTATATAATTATCTGTAAATTTAAAGGGGCTATGAAAGAAAAAAAAAAGGGAAGAAAACTGCAACATGTTTTTTTTTCATTCGTCACCAGCTCGGATGTATACAAGAGGGGCGAATCAATAGTTAATTATTGAAATAGCTTCGGCCCGGCCTAGCTGTGGAGATAGCTGTAACCAAATAAATCCATAGAAAAGTGAGCAAACATTGACACAAAGGTTTAGAAGGGACTCGGGCGGTCATTACTAGCCGAGTGGTCGAGGCTATTAAACAGATTAGACGGTCGGTTGATTCTGATTAAAAATGCTTTCAGGCTGATGAAGTTCAACAATTAACACGGCGAAATGTTGACAGTTGTGTGTTTGCCAGTTTCACGCTTTCAAAGACACGTCAAATGATAACAGTCCGATGATAACAATACCGAGGCATTGTGGCTTCCGATTGTGTTATATCAGACCGATCCAGCAAGATTCTTCATCGATTGGAATTTTCAAGACTATCGTGGTAAAGCGAGTGGTGTTATTGCTTATTAAGGAATGCTTCGGTCAAGACTCCTATATTCCTAGGCAATTACCCTACGATCAGTCCTCGCGTCCTTAAAATGAGAATACATGTACTGCCTAACATACAGGTGGGACTGGGGTGCCGCATGCGCCACGGCCTGCTTCATGGGTGCCCACGGCTTTGTTACCTCAATCCTTCTGAATCTGGTTCATAACATAGTTGCTGAGAAAAAAACAAGAAAACAATTTAACGATTCTCTCTCAAAGCAATGCAGAATTATAATAAAAGCAAAACAAAATATGAAATCGTTGTTGTCAAATCCAAGTCAAGGAAATGATCTTATATATGCTGGCGTCAATGCCCCCTTGGTAGACATGCCCTTAAAATAAAAAGGTACTAAAATGATTGTATTATCTGAATATAATGTAATCGATTCCGAAGCTCCTTCCTAATAATAATTAATGCAATTTAGCAATTATTCAAAATGCCATGTAAAATTTTAATGTTTAGTATACCGTGAGCTCATTCTTAGCCGTGATTTTATACATAAATAAAAGTGTTTTTTATGGAAATTGGCTTGGGTTGATGAAAAAGAACTGTTAGGGTTTTATCGAGGTTATTAATGGACAACGTTCGGAAATACTATGTGCATCTGCACATAAAAAAATGTAGGTGTTCGTCCAGAATAACCAACAGCCTATGCTAACCAATGAATGACTCAAATGGAAAGAATTGTTCAATTACTGAATAGCATATTCAGGACGGAACCGTTAGTTCTAATGAACTTTTAATTTTTGCTAAGCATGGGTCACTCGATCGCAATGGCGAGAATTTATGTTCAACAACGGGATTATTTTCTTGCTTTTAGGACCTGATGTCGAAACTTTGTCCATTAATGAACTTGACGAAAGCCTCAAACAGCTCTAATTTAGCAGCCTAAGCAGATCTCCCAACAAATTCTTCTCGCAAGTGTTCATGGTACAATTTTTCACTAAACTACATTCGAATCCTGTCTAATCTACAAAAGTGCAACAAATGGTGATAAAACAATTAACAGAGAGTTTGAAGTAATGTTTTTTAAGACATAAATAAACCTTACTTGTCAAAGATCGGTCTTCGTTAATAGCACACATTGGTGGTAAAATATGATTGCTTCTTGGCTATTTGGCTTTTATAACCCATTCATTAATTTCTTTGGTTATTTAGAAATTTTGTCATCACGCCAGATCATCATTGTATTGTTTATCGCTGAATCAACTTGCATCGTCATCTGGACCACTACGACCCTTGGAGAAGACCCCTGCCCAACAATCCAATTTACAAGGGTTTGAAAATAGTAAAAAATGTTAGTATAACCTTGCTAAACTAAGGATATCTGCGGTTGGTACTTTTAACTGTTGTCTAAGTTATTTACAAACACACATCCTACTTAGTAGTTGGGTTTCCGTTGGAGCAAAATCAACCCTTCCTGTGTTTGTCTATCCCACCCACAGAACATTGCAGTTTTCCATCGCATGTATTCATGTCCATGTTACACCCCCTTTTGAACCCGGAAACGCCTGTCTTTGTATGTCAGCTGTTATGTGATGACGGTGATGTTTAGAGGTATATGTATATTTATTTTCTGGCTCATTCTTTGATTTCAATAGTTAACAAATTTAAATAGGACATCTCATAGGAAGGTTGCGACGCACACATAAAAGCCACAATTAAAAACTAAAGTCTTAAATCCATGTTTATTCTATCAGCTTTATAGCAATTCCATGGACGGTTTATGGTTGTGCAATGCAAAGTTAAAAATTATTTCTGGGGACAGAATTTGTTTATAATTTTATTATTAATCGAATATGAGTTGAAATATTCATTTCATTGAAAAAATGATATGTGTGCTTAGGTAATATTGAAATATATTTTTAGTATGAACCTTACCTTTTCCTATCCTACATGGTAGCGATACATAAATAATTTTTGAAAGAACTAATTTGTGATATTAGCAGGATGTGTCGTTATGAATTATGCCTGAAAACAAAAGAAAGAATAGTCCACTTTAATAACCACCTGAATTTTTCAGTACGAACGGCAAGCAGGCGAATGAAAAATAAATGTAGGTTATACTGGAACAAAAGGAACAAACACAATATTTTACCTAGAGCACTTAATATCACGTAATTATTTGCTGTGTTTTATCGATCTTTACATTACCTATTACAATGCTCTTAAGTCTGTTAAATAAGAAACGACGCCGCTTCAATGGTTTCTCAAAGACTGTAAACGATGTCTGCTTTTTTGTTTTTATATCAATTTACACTAATTAACGGTTACAATGTTTTGGCTCTCTGAAATCAGCATTGGTATAAATTCATTTCTGATCATTACGAAGAAAGGAAGTTTTGGATTATATACAAAAACTAAAACTTAGAAAGTGGTGGTCGCAAACATAACCCAATACATCAATGACTTTAAAGGAATACTTAATGTCTCCCAGACTAAGATATGTGTTATGGTTAGGATATAATAAATATGATTCATTTAGCTAATCGTTTTGATATCAACAAGACACAACTTAGCCCCCCCCCCTAATTAGAATCACCTCACTTTTCCAACGAATCACAGCTCAGATTTTATTTAAGATTTAACGTCCCCCTTTAAGGACATTTATAATTCAATTCACACCCGAATACAACTCAATGATAGTACCAAACGTTTTAAGAGCCAACACTAGATGATGCTACATTTGATCATGATTTTATTAGGTTTGTTTTTGGTTAATATTTGAGCTATGCAACTTTAGTGGTTTGTCGTTTCGATGACCGGGGTGGTTTTAAAAACAAATTTTATAGCAAATACATTTCAACGAGGTGAATGAGGTGTAGTTTTTCAAAAGCATTTAATATTTATTTTTAGGAGTCTGCTGTACATACTGCGCACATCAATCAATAGCGTTCTTATACCGTCTCCTACCGTTATTTAATAAATAAAAAAATTATAATCTATTTCTAATAAACCCATTTACCTCACATTGACTGGAGAGTTTGGAGAAAACAAGTAATGAACCAGCTCAAAAGATCTCACTATTACAGATAACAACCAAATTATTTCGTCCGTCGTGTTTACTTAATCAAAATCGTAATGATTTTGACAGTAAAACAGTTCCTTCATCATCACTAACTAAAATCACATCGTTTCTCTATCAGTTAGTTGATAAAAAAAATAGTAACTATAGCTCTCTGTCATCACCCTCCCAAAAAAAGAAATGTGGTTATACCGATAGCTCACTCAAAAATAAATACAGTTTAATCATGCTCACATTTCCTCAGGCCAACTAAAATTGTACATGTGATTAGTTTTTAGATTCATCTAATAACTGTAATGAACCCGATTAAGGGATTTTCGTACCAAATACGAAGTAGCTTTTTTGACAATACAATTAGTATTCGAGAACATGGAACACAAAACCCCTAGATATTTGGTATTCTACTTCTTCGTCTTTCGGTTTACTTACATTACTTATTTAAATTTTTAAAAAACATTTAATTTAGTTTATATTTGATATAAAAAATTTTTTAAGATTTGTAGAAATAAAAAAAAAAGTTTGGGAAATTTTTTTAAGAACCATTTTTTCTTAAAAATCTTGAACCTTAGCATAACTTAGTTACATTAGATATCTGCTATAATTATAGTGCTATGTGTTTTAATGTTTTAAGGGATGGATTTTCAGCAGAAAACCCACAATAATTGAAAATTTGGCGTCCCTATTCAGCATTCCGCTGCTTCCGACGGACCCTACTTTCGTAGGGTAGGAACAGTAGTGGGCCGGAGTTCTAATAATAGGATCCGAAATTCGGTCTGGATAGAAGAGGATTAAGAACGCCACCTTGGTTAACACCAGCCCTTTGCTTCAGGTTACCCTGTAATTTTCTTGTACGGCATAAATAAAACATCTCCCTCGAGCCTCGAAAAGTTAATGTTTCTTTCATGATTCTGTCTATTTTTTTTTCTTCTCCAAATAGACACGATTGTTGAATAAGTTGCGAAACTTCGTAGAGGTTTATATTCAGTTATCATCGCATCGCCCCTTGATTTTCTTTTGGATTTATCCTTGATTGAGAAAATTATAAACTTTTTTTATCGTGTGAGCAGTGTCATTGCTCTGGTAAACGCTATTTTACTAATTGCATGATAAAAAAGACGTAGTCAATGACAGCAGCCTCTTTAGCTCCTTAGAAATGATATTGATCTCGTATATCCTAGAACATCGATATTTTTTTATGAGTCAATATAGATTCAGTAGTTTTAACTTGGACCAGCTGCCTTAAGTTCAACAGCAGCTTTATCTACGGATAAAACTCTTAGTTCCTTATCTCTAACTAATAATTGTTCCTTGGTGGGTTTGTCATGGGTCTGTTCCTTGCCAATTTGAGTTATTAATTGATTTTCTCACAGGAACCTTCCAGTACAATGGAAGTCAAAACGATTAAATGGGTCTCAAACTCATTGAAAGAACAAATCGCAACCATAAAAAGAAGAAAGTCTTTCCATATCCGGAAGCCCATTGGTAAGACAAATAAGGAATTGTAGTAACCATACTATAAAAACAGACAACCGCAAACGTGAAAAACATAACTTAGGATAACATCAACTTAACTAAATTTCTATTTTCTTAATCAATTTTCTTAACTAATGTCATTATTTTATTTTTTTATTATGTAGACTCTTGTTATGGTTTCTACTGCTGAATCCATCACTCATTAGGTTGCATTTCTTCATTGACATTTGTTGTTTCTAATAGTTGATCTATAAGAGCCTCATATTCTGATGTATTTCCCTCTGGTAGGTGTAAGTTTACTTCTATTTCTTCTAGAGTATTAATTTCATTTCGTCTGGACAAACAATCTGCTAAGTAATTTGTTTTTTCTGAGATATGTTTGATTGTTGATTTGTTTGCATAGGATTTGGCAAATCTTGAGTTATAAGGTCGACTATAGATACACTGAGATCATCGAGACGAAAGATGAGTTTGTGATGAAGGTTTGACTTTATATTAGCTTATTTTTTAGATCTACAAAAACTACAAAACAGGCTTTTCGTGTTGCCCATAAAAACTGCGATTTCGCTCTACCCCGGTGTCATGGCGCAGCGCCAATGTAAAGGAACGGAAATAAGAAATAAAATGGATTCATGAGAGGTAAGAAATGAGATATGCGGCCGACCACCCGGTGAAGTTTTTCAATAATTTTCCACTTAAGAAAAACAAGGGCCTTTGAGATCGGTAAAGGCTAACTGAATAGCTGACACCTGGGAATGTCACTTCTTTCTCCGGCTCTCCAGCTCCAGGATCTTGTCCAGCAGCATCCGAGGACGATGGATTCCGCAGCGTTCTTGCCTAAAGGGAAACTACACCATCCCCTTCACATGGCCGCCATTAATTGCTTTTCCCCGTCGCTTATTGGTCAAAGTTGTATTTCATCGTAGCTTTACCCTTATGTTTAAAAAATGCTGGCTTTGAACTTTCTGAGGTTGGTGTATTTTTCTCCTTTTCAAATTAAATAAACCTGAAACTATTAATTTTTATCTTACCTTCAATTGGTACCTATCCCCTCAACCACATCCTGTTGTCTACTCCTTATCCAGAATTAATGACCTTTCAATCCTTCTTGTCACAATCAACGGCAATAGCCTCGAGATCTATTGAAAATAGAAAAGTATGACCTCCTGTCCTGGCACTGGCCATCAACACCATTCATGTCCTGAGCGTCTGTGGATCTTTTTCCCTCTATCTTGGCTTCGCCTCATGGTGAATCGCTTGGAGAAGGATGTGGAGAAGCTACGCTGCTTCCGGCTTTTCATCTGCTTGCTGGGAGAACTACCTTAGGAGAAGAGGGACTCCTAGATAGAATGTGTATTTATGAATGTGAATGAATTCTTACATCCCCATTAATAATGCTGTACAAGAGAATTTTTCAAAAAAAGACTAAAATATTTGTAAAAAAAATAGTATTTTTTTTTTTAACTTCAACTCACCCTAATAATTTCTGAAAATCACTTATATTCTTTATTGACTGCTGCAATATTCCACCGAGTAACATTTGGAACATGAGTTTCCTATCGATAAATGCCAAAATGTTATACCGTGCAAGTTATATCCTAATTGAAACGGGCTACATTTAATGGAAATAGATCCATGGATCACGCCAGTGCGAGCCAAAATAAATGAACGTCAAAAGGAGTTACATCGGTCTAGAAATATTTGAATAACTGACAAATTATTTCAAATATATCTCATAAATAAAAGACGTGCACCGTGAATTTGGAATTGGTGATAGCCACATAACGATACGCCACCTGGTGGTAAAATCGAGATCTAGCCATACTTTCAACAAAACAAGTAACGGACGATATAAATTTTGACAATATCAGTGATGTGTTTTCTAAAAATAAAAATAAATTAAATGTATATAAACATCATTACTTGTAGGCTTTCTATTGAAACAAAAGAAGTATTTTTATTTAATTATTTATGTTGAGTAATGGTTAATAACCGCTTTTGAATTTGATTGACTTAGAAAGAGCACAATTAGGGACTGCCCCAGGCGGCAAACGTTAAGGGTACGGCACTGATATTGCTGAATCTAAATCTATAATCAGCACTTTGATACTTTGATATTTGTGTTTCATGCGTACGTTATTGGTCGTAAAATATTCTAACCATTCTAAGTTCTGCTTTATAACTATAATTTTAACTTTATATAATATTATAATACATAATTATATATATTAAACTATATATATAATATATATGTGTAGATATGCTAGCGCAAAGTTTCGAAGAGCCCCAAAACGAAGCCAATTACTAAGCACACAGAGGATAAGGGTGATGGTTTCCATGGCTACCCTGTGATGGATTATGACAGATTCTCCGCAGTTGAATATTCTATTAGGCCATCAGTGCATCTATTACTACTCGCCACATAACAGCAGAACCCATAATGTCTAGCAGGGCTCCTGTAGAATATATTTTCGAAGAATAATAACTTATATTTTAATGAAGTCATTATTTATAAAAGTCACAGGGACATGATAAAAAAAACAAGGGTTCCATAAAATCCTTAAAAGAGTCGATAAATTCACGGAACTTGTTAAAATGACTATTTGATACGGTCATTTCTCGCAAACAAATCCAGTGATTTCCCAGCTCCCCTAACTAGTGTTCAGCCTCCTTCTGCCCCACCTCTCTCCTCCGACATCCAAGTGAGTTCCAAAATTTTGATTGATGTACCTACGATAGACAAACAACCGCTTTACGGGGATCGTAGTAAATATGAAAAACAATTATTACAAACCGGATCTTGAGTTGACGTCACAAAATATTAGCATTATAGAAACATTTACCGATTCAATCCCACCGACTAAGCTGAATTAGCACGAAATTGCAGGTAAATTGTGTTTACTCTGAGGTCGGGAGTTCAAGAAGTGTTCATAGATATAAAAATAACAGTACAAAGAAAAACGAATAGATATGCCTGTAAAAAAAAAGTAATGGCAATTGTCAATCGAGATGCCTTAAATCCACAACGTGTTTCAATCAAGATAAATGAACAATTCAATTAAGTTGAAATTATACCCACAAAAAATATAGTTCTTATTAACTATTTTGGTACACTTCTTTTAAATTTCGTATCTTTGTTTATATTGAAATAGAGCTTGTAGTATTAAAAAAAGAATTGAAATAAGTCTTCTGTATACCAGCCTACCAAAGAAACATTCTTTAAATATGACACATTATATAAAAGATACCTAAGTTAAATATAATTAACACGATGTACATTTATGTAAAGATTCCATATTGAATGAAGGGCTTTGAAAAAAAAAAAAAAATATTGAAATAAATAAATAAAGTGATGTTTTCTGTGTCCATTGTTACATTCCATGCACCTAATGAATTTTTGGTTTACTAAATAAATATTTTCTGTGATAATTGTTACATTGCGTACACCTAATGAATGTTTTGTTTGCTAAATAAATCTTTCTAATGGCCCAATTAATGTTTATTTCATCATTTTAATAAATGAGTTTAAGGATTCACTAGATTTGTGATCCACCTCAACTCCAAGGAAATGGCCATCCATGATGAATCTTTTATTAAAAATGCCCGGTTACTTCTTCTACTCTCTCAGGGATCCGATCAAACATCATCCAGGATTGTACCCTTGCGACATACCTATAGATCTGAAGATGTTAAATACTAGTTAGAAATCTCCATAACTTGTGTAGTTTGTCCTCTATTTGATGCTTTCCCACCGTTATTAGAGCTTCATATACTCGTAGAAGTTTGGATCATAGACCGATTATATGAAATTTTCATACTACGATTCATTATACATGCCACAGTATAGGAGGGTTTCTTAAATATTCATATTTTGTGGTTTACAATTTTGGAGCTATTACCTCCTCGGTTTCCTAATTCCCTCCAAAGGACAATACCTAATCCTCCCATAAAGATCCCGAGATAAAAAAGGCCCCCTAAGGAGAGGAATTATGCAGAAAGTTGAGATAATAAGTTATTAATGATATAACAGCAGCGCACAGATACAAGGCCACGAAATACAACAGGCTGTAGGGCCCCGGGGGGAGTTGGGGGCGGAGCCCCTCGTAATTGCACTAATTGGGCCTCTGGCCCACAATACCGTGTGGGACGTGATCGGTATCTGATAGCCCCGGGCGATCCTGGTGTGCCTTCGTCTTCACGGCTGCGGAACGTTTCAGGATATCTTATGATGCAAGAAGCCGATGGTGTCAATATTTTTGATAGCGGCGCAACAATAATTGTATGATATTTTAATGTTATCGGGTCTATACAGTTAGCTGTACTTACAGACCACAACTGATTAATTTAGGACACACAAATATTCGAAGATATCAAAATTATTAATCAGTTTTTACATTTGTTATCCTAAGAATGTGAGTTTTAATTTGAGTTATTATACTTTACTATTATTATGAGTTAATGCCTTTGTTCTAGTTTATTTATAGAGGCAATTCGGAGATGAGAGGTTCATTGGTTTAAGTGTTTAGTACTGAAGTGCACTAGGCCATCCTTGCAGATTTTGCTTGACTGCGAAAAGAATACAACAAAAATAATAAAACTCGCTGCCCCTCTTTGAATAGTCTCCAGCATCATTTACTAGTTTCGTGGGCTAAGAAACTGCGACACGAGTACATCGTATTCTTCGAGTTATGCAAGGTTTTGAAATCTACATAGATTAATTAACACAGATTTATTAAAACTGTATAGTGATTTGTAATAACTTTTGTTTATCAAAGATTGCAATACATGCACTTCTTCTCTTCTAACCACGTGATCCCTTTACTTCGATAACACCAAGCTAACAACAGAAAAACATTTAATTTAATTTTTTATCTTATTGACTAAAAGATAGTCGAGACATTTCATCCATTAAAGTTTCTGCCATATATTTAACCCCAAGTAATTAGTTTGTTAATATTCTCTCACGGACACAACAAAATAAAATTATCGCTATGGCGAAAACAGTTTCACTTAGTAATTTAAAATAAATAACTATTAATATATAATAATTAAAATTGCCTATAAACTTTCTTATTTGAATTGAAAGTTCTTAAGCATTTCTATTAAGGTTAGGAAAGGAGGACTATTGTATCTTTTTTTTTTTTTTTTCTCTCTTTTTTCTTTCGTAGCCCCTTTAAATTTACGGATAATTATAGATCTTCGGGCGAATCTATAAATCTGTATTTGAAAAGTGTATTTATGTATCTATACAGGTGAATCACATGTGCTTCACACACATAATGATTTTTTTTTTTTCTAAGCTCTCTAGTTAGAAGATTAGGGATGAGGGAAAATAAGGAATATTTGGGTTGATCGGATCCTTGTACTAGGAGTTTCTGCTTGAAGGTGGCGTGAGAGAATTAAGGAGTGTGGGAAGCCTCGGTAGAGGTTGATTGTTGCGGTACAGTGGTGAGAGTCCACTGGTGGCTGGGCCTAGAGTTGCTCTAGGCATGTAGTGCAGTCTTAGTTAGTCGGATAGCAGTGATGGGTGCCCGTTAGAGACTTGTTTTTGGTGGGCCAAGCGCCGTGATATCCACCATTTGGTCTGTTACTCGATCTTGTGAGTTGCCATCGTGCCGGTAGCGGTGGGAGTGTCAAATCAAATTGAAGGATTAAAAAATACTCAATAACATAGCAGGGGTGTGCTTCTTGGGCCATTGGGTGTGAATTTTGTCTCCACCAGAGATACACGAACTCATATCGAGACAGAGTTTGGCCCGCCCAAAAGGTGTCCCTTCATCCCAAGCGCCTAATTTCGTGACGGCGAGTATAAATAAAGATGGGTTCTTGCTGACATCCTTCTGGAACAAAAGAAAAAGAATAGCAGTTGCAGGTGCTCCAACAATATTTTTGTTTTGTCCTTTACTTTCCTAAATTAATTAGTTTGAATTTGGACTGAAATGGAAACCGGGATGTAGGTAGGAATGGAGTAACCCAACGGTAAGATTATTTGTCCTTCGTTATGTAATATTCATTTGTACTACTCCATTCGACAGCTTTGATTCCATTTTTGGATGTATGAGAAATATTAGCAGTTGATGATTGCTGATGAGTAATGTTTTCTAATAATATTTTCTATTTTTAGGGATGAAAATTTGAACCAATGTGGCAAAAAAGTGTCTTTTTTTTGGACGGAAATATTCATCCTTTATAAGACTACTGTTGAATGATTGCACTCATATGAACGATATACATGGAATAAGATTGGAGAGCAGTCATTCATCCATAGTTCAGCCAGGACCGTTGCTAAAAATCGGCCCTTTGATATGAAATTACAACTGGAAGTGTTAAGACTTCCGCAGCACGATCCTTGAACGAGATCTTGATAATGTGCGCACGCGAGGGCTCCATCACTGCGGTCGATGTAATGGGTGTTCTTGTGTTCTGGGCAAGGCTCTGTGTTCTGTGGTGGTAGTGGAAGTGCGGGGTGTCGATTCTCGGATGATTTGTAAGCGGAACAACCGATAACAGTTAAGGATACTGTTTCAGAACAGAATGTTTTCACACCGGGCAGACGCTGTGAGCAATAATGTCAGCTCGAGAAAAAATATCTACATTCATTGTAGGACCTGAGCAGTTGTACAGCGCTTTCCCACCCAACACTATTCCTGACTGGAGTTCGTTTATTTCTGACGGCTTCTTGCATATATGAATTATGTATATTCCACATTTTTTTTTTTTTAACCTTCAACAAAAATAATATTAGATTTAAAAGCAAACACACAGAATAAATATGTAAAGAAATATAAATAATTATAGATATTTCAAGACCATCTTATTTTTCAATGTTTTAGCAGTTTTATTTTAGTTTAAATTAAATATGCCAAAGTACGCTTACATGGAAATAAGTATTGTAATTCTTGCAAGCCCTCCTATTAAATATAGTACTAACATATTTTACTAATTCAAATCTTTAAAGGTGATAAAATTGCAATCTGCCTTATTGGGCCATAAGTAATTGTGCTCAATGTTCTCATTCATACCATATTCACAATTCTTCATTCACTTGCTCATTCATACAGTAATTACATACAGCCTAGAGACCTCCCAAATCCCAAATTATTGTCACTCCTCTCGCATGCGGAAGAGGAAGTGGAGCCTTGGGAAGTCCACCACGTTCCTCTATCAGCCGCGTCGATAACGAGCCAATGGACGGTAATCACGAGCGCGAGAGCCACAGACTCTCATGGCATGGCTGGACGGACAGAGCATTGGCAGGACTCCTACTGTCACATATTTGTAGTAGGTCACGAGGCCATAGCCGCTTTAGTCACCGAGGAGGATTATAGGGATGTGTGGCGCGGTGTAATGACGGTGCAAGGGTATTAGGGTTGTTAGGTATCGACGAACAGGCGTTATCTGCCCAATGATGATTTAAAATGGGATGTTTTTGATGAATGAAAGGAAACCTACCAGTCTATTTTGAAGCTTGTTGTGATAAGGAATTTCAAATGATCCTAAGAAGGATTAAGTGTAAGGCATATCAAAAATTTAAATATTTGTAATATTATGTATGCATATTAATTAACGTTTCCATGATATTTTTCATAAATGTTTAATGGGACATACTCATGTTTGTCTAAATAAAAAGAATTATATTTGACTTAACAACCATTAATATCTCGACAGAGGTTAGTTGGTTAAGGTGGAATAATGAAGAAATGCTGCAGACGTGGAAATCCATATCTCAAAATTATAAATCATTTGATGTATCTAAAAAATGTCACCCATATGAAAATTGGTACATATTTAGGTTCTTCTTGAAAATTAATTAAACACGAACTAACAAAAACGTTGCAAATTTATCTATAGTTTCTAAATTTCTATATTTATCCATATTATTTCTATTTTAGCTATATTTTCCGTATTATAATCCTTATTTTCTAATATATACGCTAAGACTAATATTTTCTGAATAGGTAACACTTGTCAATTTATCAAATGATCGATTTGATCTTTTGTAACAATTAATAAATAAATTGAAGATTGAGCATGTATTTTTTTTTTTTTTTTTTTTTTCAGCCTACGCCTACACAAAATATGGGTAAGTCCTGCCGTGAGGATTTTAAACAAAGATATTGCGATCGATAAACAGATCAGGCTTTTTTTTTCAGATTTACCTCTGCTGCTGAGCTGTAACATGAGAAGTTGGATGCGACTTCGGTTTTGAATTTAAAAAGTTGGGAATTCCGATGGAAAGCTGCGGAGGCAGTATAAAAATAAAAAGAAATCACACAGGCACAATCAGGTTCGGATCTGAACCCAGAGCCAGGCCTTTTATGGAATCGTTCAGCTATTAGAATTAGATGCCCGGTATCGGAGAAAGATTCGAATCACAAATGTTTTCCACACGGACAGCCATTGCCACGAGTATACCATCGGTGACCGAGGAATTCACAATAAAACAACCGGCATTTTGATGACGTCGGGAAAAAAGTGAAAAAAAAAAAAGCAAATCAGCAAATTAGAGTAAATAGCAATTTATATACAATAGCTTTGAAAATTCTGTAAAATACGGCTGAATCGCTAAAATGACGTTCAACAACCTCGTAACCTTCTTTAATTTATTCACCTAATCATAGCTGTTTTTTTTTAATTTATTTATTATCCTTTTCTTGGTTTCTTATATCATGTATAGATAGATTGACAGCTACACAATATTATAACACACACGTTTAACTTTAACACGCGTTTAACTGTAGTCAACGCTCTCTTTTATATTACAAACGCATCCCTTAATTGCGATCTCCACGTTCCAACTGCCCTTGACAGTATGTCCTCAAGATTTTCCCGATTCCAAAAACTTATCCGCACGTCCAAATCCTCCGCATCCAGTATCACTCTTGCCAGTGGCGCTGAGATCTAGTTTAAATTTAAAGTGGGGTCCTGGCGTTCCCACCTATGTCCTGAGCGTCTGTGGCACTCCTGCCCTCTCTTCACCAAGTGGCATAACGGTCAAAGAAGGTTGTGGGGGAGGGATGCGATTGCAATGAATAGAGAGAGTCTCTTTTGGGATATAAATTGGGAGGGCAATTGCGCATCATTATAAATTCCTTTTGATGAAATTTTGAATTAAAAATGTTGTAGAAAGAATAATTTTGAAGTCATTTAGATTTAATGACACCATTTTCAGATTTACTTTAGTTTTTAATTTGAAGGCTGTATATCATTGTTTTAATAACCTAAATTGAACATTTCGAATATTATCTATTTTCAAAATAGCTACCCACAAGCACATTTGGTGTTGCAAAGACACTGACAATCAGAAGTACAAACTAATTACACAAAATACTATAAATTGCAAAGTGACATTTCATGTAAAATTTCTTCAGTCCAATAAGTTAAAATAATAGGTTGGCAAGAAAGTAATTTAGGTTTTTTAGTGTAAAATAAAACTTAACTTTTTCTTTAAAAAAAATTAACTTTAATCGGTCAAAAATATTCTGTTCTGTTCGATGACCTTTTGCCATCTTTCTGGCAACTTCATGATCCCGCGCTCATTGAACTTCTGGTCTTTATCAGCAAAAAACTCAACCAAGTGCGATTTGAGGTCACCCTTTTTACTGAATTTTTTACCATTTAAGAAGTTTTGTAAACTTCGAAATAAATGATAATCCGACGGTGCTGTATGGGGATGCGACATCACTTCCCGACCAAGCTCTAATAGTTTCGTACGTGTTGCTAAAGATGTGTGAGGCCTCCCATTGCCGAGGCACAAGTCCAAGACGTCTTATATGATTTTCAATTGTTGTGTGTGATATATTTAATTGTTTTGCAATCTCTCGCACAGTTATATGACGATTTGATTCTATTGTGGCTTTCATTCTTCCATCATAAACTTCGGAAGGTCGACCAGAACGTTGGTCATCTTTCAGTGAAAAATTTCCAGAACGAAATTTTTTTAACCAACTGACACGTGCGGTCTCTTAAACAATCAACGCCATAAACTTAACATTCCTCATTATGAGCATCAGCAGTTTTCTTGCCTTTATGAAAATAAAAAAGTAAAACGTGTCGAAAATGCTTATTTTTGCACTCCATGTTAAAACTGGACCGTCAACTGACAGTTGTAGAAAATATTACAGAGAATTCTTTTTTGTAGCAGCGTAAAGCTATCAACTAGCAAATCTCAAAAAAAAAAAAAAAAAATTGACAAAATAATAACGAAACAAAAACATAACGCTATGTACTGGTGCTAACCGAAATCACTTTCTTGCCAACCCAATCTATATTAGCTTGTTCAGGATAACACCCCAACAATTGAAAAACAAAAAATCTGTGAACATGCCAAAAGTGTAGTTAAAGTTCAACATGGATTGGTCGATGAATGAATGTATCTTAATACAATTGGAAGCTTAAACACTTAACGTAACCAGCTATCAAACACATAAAATGTATGCCATCCGGACATTCGTAAAAAGAAACAGATTCTATGAAAACGATGGTCGATACAGTTAAGTTAGAAATTCAATAGATTTAGGTGCACTGGAAACTAAAGTCTAAAAAAGATGGTCGGAGAGATATAAAGAAAAAATGGATTGAATTGGGGAAAGATAAAAGAGCAAAAAGAAAAAGCTGATGGAATAGATGGAATAGAAAAGTAAAAAATACGAAATTATATCATTTTCTAAGTGAACAGTACTCCATTAATCCGCTTTAACACGTTTTGGTTATGGTTTTGAAGGATGATCAGTTTCTGATTGAGCTTGAAATGGCCTCTACCTCGCACCATCCAGTTACAAGCCTATCTCGCACTGGAAATGAATTTTTTCATCCTTATTGATTCGAGGCAGTGAACTAGAAAACGAGAAGATGCGAGCAATAAGAAAATAAAACAAAACCCAAGTGCATTAGTAGCCAGTTCCATCTAAACAGTTGTGGTCTAGTAATTTTTTCCCTCCTCCCAGCTCCTCCAGATTAGCCCCATAACTGACCCCGTGGATCCTCTAACTGACTCGTCCCTGCCCACAATTACCCTGAGATCCGCACCACTAAGACGTGAGAACTGACGTCTGTTATAGATCCAATTACTAAACAGTTCTTGTGGAGGAGATGGGGATATTATTCTGGATCTGTGTAATGGCTGCGGTCTGTAGGGACGTGATCAGAGCTCCCTTTTAAATTGTGGTGCCCCCTCATCCCAGGGTTAGGGGTAAGTGGCCCCGCTCCGGATGAAAGTTTCTTACAGTTCTTAGAATGTTGAGGGATAGTTTTTCGGGTTGCGGTCTGTAGTTATCAACGATACACCTTACTCTAAAGCTTTCAGAGAGATAATCGTTATACGGGCTTTGAGCCAGATGAGTGACTTCAAATATCTCTCAGATCTAAACCTTGCCTCCTTCTCCATAGCTCGGGAAGATGACAATACTGCGGGCGAATTGGGCTATATATATCCCTAAATTGTACGAATGTATATTGAAAATAAGGCATGAATGAGAGAGTAAATGTAAATTGAATGAATACGATATTTTATCGCTAATATATATTGCCATTTTAGGGGAGATTGTAATTTATTTTAATGATTTATAAATCAATATTAGCACATATCTCACTATAACACCACATGTGACCAGGAAATGATCTTTTCCAATCTTTTATTTAATATCTATGACTACTATGGCACTTTCTAAAATGTTAGAAAACATGCTTGGAGTATCTGTAAAAGTGTCATTATTATTGATATTCTCAGTCAACGTTTCGCCTACTTATCGTCAGGACTACAATATAGAACAAGATTTTACAAATTTAGAAGAACAATAATATAATACCGTAACACTTGATTCAATAAATAATAAGATTGGAAAACAATAAATAGAGTAAAACAAGTCACATGTCAAAGATATTATCTTTACAATTTTTGTAAATCTAATGTTCCGAATTTTTTTTTTTCCAATGTTTTTATTAATGTATCCCGCAAGAATAGTATTCAAAAAAATTATATTTTTATATATATTTACTTCCACAAGTGCTTGGACTTAAACTATAATCGCCTTCTGATCCGTTTTCTTACCCATATTTATTGAATTAGTTATTTCTTTTGCCTACATTCATCAGTGCAACCCACTCCACACTACCCTTATAAATGTAAATTATAAAGTGTGTCTATAATTATATAATTACTCATGCACAATCAAAACCATGTAAAAATATTTCGCAGGGTAGGCATATAAAATTTAATGTAACTTGAATTCTTCTGCTACATGAATGACTGAAGATGAAAAAATTACTTTATCTCCGAAATAAATCTATTTAACAATACACATTTTTTCAAGAATGATATATTCATTTTTATATAAGAATATAAATATTCTCAGTTATTAAATATTTACAATACAATATCTTCTGACATCGTCCTCCTATAACCTAGGATTCTCAAAACTCCGGACAGATGGAAAGAAGCAAGAGAAATCCACTAAGTTATTCTACCGACAACTCTACTAATGTAAAGGCCGTAGAGGTTTGGGAATAGCACAAGAACCACAGACGCTCATGTGTTAATTTGTTAATAGAAACCCTCGGGCCACTCCCTGGTCTGAATGGAGGATTGTATCATGGAGAATAATATGGTTATTATAAAATGTTTTTTATGATAATTTGTGAAATATTGCACATCTTAAAAATACAATTTATAGCTAATTGTTAGAAAAATATGTTTGGAGCACCTCGATTATTTTCAGGTTTACAAAAGCGAACCGTGTGGTGTTGTTACGACGAACGGAAACGAAAAATTATTCCTAAAATAGCTAGTTTTTTTTTTGTGATATCAGATCATTTTTATAATCCAGACTCAGTTATAGAGGAGAGGTGAGGCAAAGGCTTAACTTTTACTGCCTCATTAACATCTGAAAGACCCATATTAAACGGGAGTGAGGCCGGTGAGCCAAGGAATTAAAACCGCCCGAGTCCGTCTGTGTAGGAAAGTAAACGACTGTTCCTATCTTTTTATTTTTTATTTTCTATTTTATTTTCTTATTTATTTTTACATCCATCCTCCTCCTCCTGTCCCTCGGAGAGCGTAAATCAAGGAAGAATGTTAATCCGAGATAGCTCTCCTCGAAGACGCGTTAATGAAGGCCACGTAGTCATAATGAACCCAGGGCCGGGCCAATTACCTTTTGACGTACGGCCCCGTAGGGCCATAGCCCTTCTTAGTCGTGTGCTTCAGCCCTCATAGGGAGGGTAATTAATGGGAGATTGGAAGATATTCCGCACACCTGAGGCCATAGGTGCGTCTTTTGCTTCTCAATCCGCACATACACCAACCCTCTGTAAATAATAGACCACATGGTCCATAGTTGTTTCATTTTTCTTCTAATCTACTCAAATCTTCATTAATTACAATTCGCTTACACAGCATTATTAATTGGGATGTAAGAATTCAATCAAATCTATGTTCAATTTCCATTCATACAATAAGTGCATGCACATTTCGACGAGGAGCCCACCTTTCCCTTTCCACCTCCCTCTCGCCATGAGGCAAGACATAGAGAGAGGCCAAGAGAGCCACAGACGCTCAGGGAATCATTGGGGATAATGGAAAATGCCTGGGAACCACGACTTACACATGTGTTTACAAAAGATCGCGAGACCACCGCCGTTTTAGGAGTCGAGGAATTAGTAGTTTCCAATTTATTTCTCTTTTATTTAAGATTTTGCTCTCTTGGACTGTTTTGGTTTGAATTCTAAGACAAGAGAGTTGAGGGAAGGCCTAGTTCATTGATGACTGTTTGTTCAATAACGAAATAGTAAATTTTCTACGGCTTATTTTATATGTAAATAGGGTAATATTTCACAAGTGACTAAGTCTAGGTCTTTTAATGAAAAAGTTCTCAAAAGTGTTATTTGGTAAGTTTCAAAAAGTATATATGTGATAGGGGTTCAGAAAAAAAAAATTGGTTAAGACAAGGTCATGAAAGAGAGGGTCTCCTGTCGTCTTTAATAATAAAAAATAACACGTTAGTCGATTTTTCTTCAATCCCCCTAAAGGTAGGTGTTTAACTATTATTTCATTAAGCTTCCACTGTTGACTCCCTGAATGTGCCAAACCTATTGTTTTTGATTGTGTGGCCTTTGACCTGGACCATTCATCAATTGCCTTGTGGGAGTTGTGGGACGACCCGAGTACCTCCTCCCTCTGGAAAGTATAAAAATAAAACCTGAAGAACTAGCCATGGGCCTGGGAGTATTAATCAGTATGACAGTTTCCGTTGTGATCCAACATTTTTTTTTTTTTGGTACTATTTTATTTTGATTCACAATATTTAATTAAATAAGCTAAAATTGCAAATGGTGATCCTTAGATTTTCTGTAACTATGCCGAATGTTAAACAGTATATGAAGTTATACAAATGGTCAACTTACTTAATATATTTTTGAAATCTGAAGGCGACAGATTGTAGACTTATTTTGGCTAGTTTCACGTACGGGCTTTGATGCGAGAAGGGTGGTGGAGTCATGATGTTAAACTCGGGGTTAACAATATATGTGTATTAATATGGTGATTTACAGCTCTAAGATGTACACGTTATGTGGTAAATATATTCAGAAAACTCTATTTATTGAAGAGTTTTCTGACTCATTTTGCAATAATTTATCACATTTAACTAGCGATTATTATTATTATAAGTTTTTTGTAAGGTGGACATTATTCGTTCTGAAAGGCCAGTTATATAATGCTCATTATATCTTACATTTTTAGTAGACACGTGTACCTCAGTTGAGACTTATGGTCCCCTTTTTTTTTTAAGTAACCATTTCCTCCCCTAAAAGCCTACCCTTTTCTGACCTGCTTAGGGCCGCGACTACAGTATGTTCTAACGGTGTAACTGATTAATATTTCTCTCTCTATATATATATATATACCATTGTTTTGATTGTTATTCATAATAAAGTTTTTTAAAAGAGTCTCCTCTACAAGATTATTCAACTTCGCCACCAATATTACTTTTCCTATGAGGGTGGTCTGAAAACTTTCCGACCTAACAAAGCTTTTATTTATTTTATTATCATCTTCATGTTGAGGTTCGAAACTTTTCGGGCCGCCTGTGTTTGTCTGGGGGTTTCATTGATTTATTTCTTAAAATTAAGAACTATATGTTTTTACTCATGTGAAACTAACCAATTGTCTGTTGCCTCAGTTATAATTTTCTGAAACGTAGCTCGACTCTTTTAGCCCCGGATCTAAGCCAGAGCAATTATCCTGGAAGAGCCGATACCCGGTTATTGGCCTGGCTATCGACCATTAGGTAAGGTCCGGACCGTTGCTCTATAACGCTCACGACGGTGACAATCGTCCTAGATCACAGTTCAAAGAACGTCACGGCAGCCCTCCTGAGCCACGGGGTCCAACGATCTTGCCCTCGTCTAAAAAGCGAGAGCTGTCCTCTATGAAACCATTATCGTGGGTTAAGACTACAATAGATGATGAGACACAAGGCCTTGAATTGGATAAATTTTAGGATCGCGCCGATTTTACCGCGTTTCTTCAGTTTTGTAAGGGTTCCTAGGTTTTAATCAAAATCAGAGACCGTTATGTTTTGACTCTTTTACCTGCTCGGCTTTCGTGGTTTTCGTGAATGCCATGTCATGCCATGTCAGACCTAAGAACATGGAGTTTCTTCGACGTTCTATGCAATCCACTGATAACATACATAAGCTGTTATTTTTGAGCGTGGTATAAGTCCATTTTTTCATGTATCGAGAGGGTTTGCATGTAATACGCTAGCACTAGCTAAGTAATACCTGCTAAAGCGCAGTGTTCACTGAAGTTGTAATGATCAATAATAATTGCAATAAGAAAGTTTTTTTAATTATAATAATTCGGAATGGACTTATTTCACTTTAAAGAAAAATACTTTTGTAATAACATTATAATAAAATACTTTTGTAATAAAATTTTGTAGCCAAAATTCTTTTGTTAATTATATGAGAAAAACATACTCCATTGAATGTATGATTATAAATATCAAGAGAATATGTCTATATCTTACTAAAATTACCTTTAACTAATTTTTTTTAAAAAGTGGACTTATACCACTTTCAATAATAACAGCTTATATGGAGGGACTAATGTGTATGACTCTCGGTTCGCTAATTAGCTCTAGGTCGCTAACCACCAACCATCTTGCCCTAAAACTACGTTGTTTTAGTTCCATAGTTGGAGCAGGCATCGCCTTGACTGGCTTGTCCGGACACGGATCTTGGGAGTCATGGTGCAGCACGTTTAGCAAACGTTGAGACATTGACTCAAAATCAACTTGAATTGTCCAAATTATACACTGATGGTAAGTATTAGCCAATATATTATTCAATGGGATCAACCGCAGTATGCTGATTTAATAGTCTCCAGAGACCATCCCCTGGAGCATAAGACGAAGTATTAGGAAGAAAACTCCCGGAGAAAGAGCGAGGGAGAAGAATATCAAGTATGACGACCTGGATAAAAGTTTAAGAGCTTATTCAGATAAGCCTACCGCTATTGGCAGATCGGATAATACTGGAAAATAAAGAAGCCCATGATAATATTATGTTATTAATAAAGAGCAGTGCTCCAACTATAAACAAGGTTATAAATTAGCAATTATTATGAATGACAGTGGGAGCCAAATGACTATTAAGTCTGACGGTTATAAATTAAGATATTTATGTAGTTCAAAGTGATAAATTATCAAGTGATAGTTAACCTTGGTATTTTGGCATGAGCTGTCACTAATTTCAGCTTCCTTGGCTTATATCTTACATATAGTTTTACCAACCAATTTTTGGTAAAAGATAATTAGAAAAACATAATTCTCTATAAAAACGTCAACCACATAGACTGCTAACTCATAATAACATCAGATTGGCAACGTAATATAATTTCCAAACTTTATTGGTGCTTTAAGAGTGTGCTTGCTAGGCCTCCTGCATTTCGTACTCGAGGCTTGACGTACGGATGTCTGTTGGGTTGGTTACCTCCTCTAAAGTGTTAGTGCTGCTAATCTTAACGGGGTCTACCTAAAAATCATGTCGTTACTAATTAAGGAGCACAGGTGATATCACAGAGGCTCTGAAAAAATTACTAAAATATAGTTAGATATTATTTAGCATTATGGTAGGGATGGAAAAATTCGCTAGTGTCATGGTGACCTATTAATAGTTTTCAGTCTTATAATGATTAACGTATATGAAGATCACCTATTTTAAGGCTGTGGCTAATTTTTTGAAGTTAAGCTTTTTCTGTGATCATTTTGATTTGTCTATTTTCGTAAGTATTTTTCGTTGAAATTACTCGCTATTTAGGTTGTTACAGAACCATATCCAAAATATATCCTTATTCTGAATTTAATGATCCGTTTCTTTCCAATTATAGTCCCATTGCGAATCTATGTTGTTACAACTTGTGTATTTGCACTGTTTATATTTAAGAGATTATTAAGAAATCTTTTAATCGTCCTGATTAAAAGTGTAAGCTTCGCTTTCAAACAGGATCAGGACAGTCGTATAATAGTATGTATGTCAGCTCTAAGATGGTAATTGTCAAAAATAATCCAAGAACAAATAATGTATCACCAGAACTACGAAATCTGATATATAGATGCCTTTCAAAAGCCACAAAACTTTTCGGTTTTCGGATTTTGATAAAAAGCTGTCATTAGCTCCTGTGAACAATCGGCATTTATGGGACATCACTTCATTCCACAAGGGTGTAACATTTACCCTGCTGTCAGTGACTCCACGAGTATTCACCTGACCATAGAAGGATGCGATAAGTAAACGTCTAACTTCTTCTGCATCTGTCAAAGTCTCAAGAAGACAGTTTTTTTTTCTCCAGACTCCACCATCAACTTGACCCATGTCAAGTAAAATCCAACTAGCAGCTAGCTGTCAAAGGAATAGTGCCACTGAAAGGGAGCTGGGCTGGGATGAGTAGTTACACAAGTCTTCTAAACATCTGGAAATATAAAGGCCTCAACTAAAATAAAGGCTCCGGAAAGAATGAAATAATACTATTCAGGTGATCCTCACGAGAACCTACTTCATGGCCTAGAAGCACCAAATCAGTAAAGCATGTAATGCTGGTATCAACCAACATGATCAAGGCCTCAAACTTAAAACACACATTCAATATGATGAGGCAGCACTACTTTCAAGGAGGAGATGGACAATAGAAGACTCTTATGGAAGAAAGGCTTTATTAATTTATTTTATAAAATTATAGTCTTTAAAAAAATATAACATTAAATCCTTGATTAATGAGGTTAATTATACTTGTACCCACTGTTTAAATCACATATACAAGGGAGTGGACTCGTAGCTGCAGATGCAGAAATGAAAGGAAGACCGCCTTGAGGGAGCCCAGATAGGCCAGAGAACAATCGGTCTAAAAACCAATTTGAGCCCAGTCACCACCTCATACATCTCGGCTCAGAACCAATCCCGGCATTTATTAGTTCGTGGTCAGGTATTTACCGGGTTAAATAGAGCTCTCTCATTCCCTATCTGTTTAGGTAATTCTCAGGTATCGATTTTAATTAACGGACCCAAAAGGTATTTATGTAAATGGGCCTCAGAGGGGGGTTATATTAGCATACTGAGGGCCGTGGAATCCGAAACACGCTGTCCGTCCGTCTGTTCGACAAAGGTAACGATGGTAGGGTTCCCGGAGTTAATGAGTCAGGTATCTCCTCTCCAAAGACAGAGGACCTACTTGTACTCCTTATGTTTCACGCTTCTAAAATTAATTTTGTTCATAATGAAATGCGTTCGTCTGCATTCTCTTGATGGGATTCTAAATGTAATTCATCGCATCGGAATAGGATAACTAAAAGCAAACCGAACGACGTTAAGAGCCAAGTTTCATTCACCAAGCACCATAGTTGGACTAAGAAATTAGAGGGGTTGAGAAAGATTATATTCCGTCCTTAAACTAGTAACCTTATTTTCTTGCACTTTTGCGGGGAGGACAACTACGAAGAATGTGACGCTTCAGCTTTCTTCTTGTTGCAGAGGCTGTTTCCTACTCGAGGGTATGTTGCAGTAATATTGTTTTCGATAAGTGATTTCCCTTCGATGATATGATGGAAATCAATGTTAATAAAAAACGTAATTTACCCAGTAAATATACTGGAATCCTTACTTGAATACCTTAAAGATCCTGAATGACAATATTTGTTTCAGTACATACAAAAAGGCTCTTCAATTGATATACCTTTAGAGCAACCTTTATTTGTCTAATGCAAATAACCCTTACCTTAATATGCAAGTCTTGCAAACTGACAGTAGCCCCTCAGGCCAGTCAAAATCCGAAGATTGTTTATCAAGCAATGTTAACAAAAGTTTAGTCAAAAAAATAAAATCATATCTGCTGGTAAATACATACTACTTAAGCATCTTGTCAAATTAATGAATTTAGGTTTTACCTTATCGTTTTTTTTTAGTGTATATGCCTAATGCTGCCTGTAAGTAAACTTTCCAATCAAAGTATAACTCCTCAATGTGAAACCGTGTTCAAATACAAATTTGAATTCTGAAGAAAAATCTGCTATTAACGTCATTTTTGTTATGAATCATTGATCATTACGTCTAGATTTTGATTATTTCCCATACTCAGTATAATAGAAAACTATTTATTTTTTAATTTATTACTTAAATTTTTTTTTAAGAATCGGTAATTAGGGTCGCTATTTTTTTTTTATCATCTTTGGGGCATCTTTTTTTCAAGACCTTCTTTTTTATTTATCAAAAAATATCCGGTTCTTATATCGAGCTAACGGGTTAAACTAAAGATGTGCGAAAACGATTTTAATGACAGTCTTTATGAATTTTATAGGTGTATTCATTACATGAATTGAATGTAATATGGTATCACAATGTAATATAGATGTACTATAACAATAGCTTAGCCAGAATTGACTAGTGGGTCTACTTTATATCATATTGATAGATCCGTTAAATAAGCAAACTTCGACGAGTCATTCAATCTACGAATGCATCATTTTGGTTGATTTTAAATTAAGATGTTTCAAACCTAAAAACATGAGTTATGAAATACGCATAAAATATGTAACAAATAAAATAAACCAGTTGGATGTGATTTGGTTAATATACTTTGCATCTCCTTTCATCTCTACCTTCACACTAAGTAGCACCTGCATAGATCATAAAATTCTCGCTTGTTAGTGCATACACACTTCAAAAAATGTGTCAGTGATGGGATATGTGAGTCCTACAGAGAAGAGAAGTGTAGTTGCACATGAAGATCCACATCAAGTCCACCCAACACTCTCATCGATCCTGATTGTTTCTAGATGATCTCATCCTAACCGCAGCTAGACAATGCTCCCCCTGCAATTCCTTTGTATTCTGATCAGTTGTAATTACTTACTTAGCGATCAGTGCCACTCTCCGCACTGTATCAGGTTATTAAATACTCCCGTTGGATGGTTCACATTTTTCTTTAATGCATTGGATATTCCACACAAATGGGTTAATCAAGAATTTTTCGGGAGTATGGTTTTGGGGACCTTGGCGGTTCCGGGTCAGACTTTGCTTTTAGGTTTTCCCATATTTCTCCGGGCTGCGCAAGAGAACGCTGAAAAGAAAATATGAAATAAATGATTGTATTACATATTAGGTCAAATTTGTCGAATAGCTTTTAGGGAGGTTTCCATTCGCTTACGCACAGGAGTCATGCAATAACATTGGTAGATTTTAACAAATACTTGTCTGTATGTATTGGAATATTGATTAGATTTTCATCAATATCATCGGTCATCATTGAGAAAATCACAAATAATCTTCAATACCACAGCAAAATGGCAGCATTCTTCTCGCGTCCATCTAGCATCTTCTTCTTACATCTTACATATCAACATCAACTAGCAGGCCAGTTTTATTTATAAATGTGAAAATGATTCCCCTCTTCCTTTACAGATATCTTTCTTTGTTGAACTCCTTTTCTCATCGCCTTGGCTACAATGACTATAAATTCAAACAACATATACTTACTAATTCCACCGTGGCTGTCAATACTAGTTGACTTGAAGATGGTATACCTTTCACGTCATCATACTCTTTAGCGTGAACCAAACTGTTAATAGACAATCGCAAATACAGGAGGAGGAAATAGTTTGTCCTGACTGATGACATTCATGGAAGAAGATCTTACAAATTGCGAAGTGATAGCAGGATTTTCGTGACCATCGAAGTAAAAGTGTTAATTTGTTCAGTTCTGAATTAAATATTGATTAAACTTTTTAAGATAATTATGTTTACGATTCAATCAAATTGGCACGCATTACAGGATGATAAAAACAAACAAACAAAACAATCCTGGTTATTTTAAGAACAATAACTGGAATCGACGGGCTTCGATAGCTGAATGAAAGACCGGGTGAAAAAATCGGGTGGAGACGTTTGCTACTCTAAGCTAATGAACCAAAGTCACAAACTGCTGTGCTTCTTCCTATTTATTATTCTTATTTTTAGGTTTATTAAATATATGTTTTATAATTTATTCATAAAAAGTCAATAAACAAAATTACCTACATGTATTCAATTATAAAACTTGTAAGTTTCCTTGTCTAGAAATCCTAAGCCCCCCGCCCCAACACGCTACCAACTACTCTACCTTTTATACTAGCCTATGCTATCTGCTTTGTTTAGTAAAACTTTTCTTTGAAATCAGTTGTTATCTTACGTACAAACGAAATGGATACCAGTGAAATGAAGTCCATAAAATCCAAATCAATAGTCCTGCACAATCATTATTAGAATACAAGAGAATCAATAAAAAGTAGACACTAATTCAAAAATATTACTCACTAAAGTTCGTATCGGTCAATGGGAAAGATGGCACATGTTATTTTAAACAACACGCGTGTAATTGTGGGTCAAGTCGATACAGGCGATTCTCATCAAGCTGTTAGGATGGTCATCTGTGATGTGTGTTGAGAGAATGAAGTTCATTTTTGAGAGTATTGCTTCTCACACATATTTCGAGACAACATGGTACACAATTTTCTGGCTAATGATTTTACTTTTTTTCACAGAAATCGTTCCTCTTTTTAAACTACATCTCTTGGAAACTCGATTATTTCTAACTTAAGATTTGTTGTTCTTAAAATCACCTCCCAATTAAATGGTCCAAACATTACTTGACATAAGTGGTAAAATTATTTTAACCTGTTATCCTTCCTTTTTACTATCGAATCAAGCATACACTCTTCGATATACGCATCTCTTAACGGCTTCATATTTTTTGCCCGAATCCAAAAACGTAAAGAAGGCCTTGAACATTTTTCTTGCTCAGTCATAGATCGAGCATGAGTGTAAGCATCGATTGAGACGATGTTATGTAATTTGTAGACGAACACTGAATTTTACTTTTACGTACATGTCGGGTCGCGTCCTGGTGTGCCGCCATTATTATTTGATGTTATTTACAATTTTGACGTTTGATGATCACTGGTCGTCTATATCTCGCAGAGGTAGGGGAAATTTTTTAAGGAAAATTCCAATTTTGAGTTTTGTCCAGTTGAAATACCACTATACTCTCCCCCCTCCCTTGTAAAAACATAATTTCATTCATTCGTGTTGAAGATGAAGGAGAAAGCCTGTTGAGGACAGTAACATGCCGGCCGCCGAAGATGGAAGGAGCATAATGAAGAGACGGGAATAAGAAGAGATCGCCTTCTCTCGGCTCCATTAGCTCCAGGCGCTTAATCCCGCCCCACAATAACAGAACGCTCCAACGAATTTATTGCCTAATTTAAAATTTCGGATCAGCTTAAATCAGTGACCGTGACTTATCCCCGGCTTCTAATTTCATTATCGCCTCCCCCCCCCCTCACGCCACCAGAAGTAAGGAACTTCCCCCCCTCGAAATAAATTATCGACTTGGAGAGGGGGGTTATGAATATTTAGCCCCGAGAGGCCGGACCGCCTAATGACGGACCAGATAAATCTCCTGCCCCGCCACGCCTAAACAAATACCATCTCCTTATTTATAACTTATTTGTCTTCTGCGGTCCCCGAAGAGCAGATACATCCCGGGATTAGGCGTCCTATCGGGAAGAGATAAATCCTAGGCACTCACCTGGGACTATTTTCACGGCTACAGTCGAATTACATATTACATTTTATATTTACCGGTTAATATTCAACTCTGTACCCATCCGGTAAGCGTGTAACGAATCTGCGCTGAGGACCACTGCAGTAGCCCCGAGTCGGAGAGGTAATACTTCTCATTTCCAATTTAAAACTAATTACCTACAACCTGTGGCAGGTATTTATGGCTATATGAACCTACAAGAAAGTAGCACCTTCTCCGTTTTCCCTTTGTCGGAACCGAGTAATTCAATTTGAATTCAAAATAATCATTACTTTTCATTTTTCTAATTAGAAGGTAATGAAGAAGAAATTTTTTTTTATCTCCCGTGGGAGTGGCCAGTAAACAATTTAATTGTACACAGTTGAAGCAAGTTTATATGACAAAAAATGGAAACTTAGTGAGCACAATGCAGGGTGAAAAGAAAGAAATACTAAATGATCATTGCTGAAGGCATCGGTTTTATGGTTTTCTTACTTCAAGGTAAGCGGGGCAGTGAAGTTATTTTAGAAGAGGCAGGAGTAAAGCAGGAATTTCAAGACGGAGAAGAAGAGTTATAGAAAAATGGCGATGGCTCAGTCGGTAATGAGGGCGTCGTGTCATTAATAATGCGGTTTTAACGCGTTTAGAGAAGATTACGTGCTCGTCTAACGTCAATCCAAGGTATTGTACATGCTTTACTGTCATTCATAAATATTGGTAATAACGACTTCAAGAATTGTTGTTTCTGCATCCCATGATATGAAAACGAATCCTATAAATGAGAAATGAGAAAGTAGATACCATATAAAGTATGAGCTTGCACTACATGCCTAGAGGGACTCTAGGCTCAGCCTTCAGTGGACTCTCACCACTGCAACGCAACATTTCCACCTCTACCGAGGCTTCCTTAATTCCCTCACTTCACCTTCAAACAGTTAGTTACTCCTAGTAAAAGGATCCGCTCACCCCAAATAAATTTCTTTATTTTTCCCTTATCCATAATCTTAAACATTTGAGAGCTAAAAAAACAACAACATATAAAGTAAATATTTGATGGTATTCAATATATATTTGTTCATAAGTTAGAGTGCCTACCCACAAATTAGCATAGTTACCTTATTACAGACTCAAGCGCTTTCAACAGCGTGAGTTGCCATTCTTGCAACTGTAGTTCAGACACCTTAAGCTGCTTAGTTTTTTAAAGCGATTATGGGTAGGCATTGTTTCTGATGGGTGTAAGCATAACCCACAATCAGCACATACATTTCGAAATACACCTTTGTATTTCCTTTGATTGTAGCTGCTTAAAGGAATCATTTATTTCACAATAAATTCAACTAATTTACATCCATACATTTGGGCGAATAATAGCACAAATTTTCACAAAATTATGTACGATTTCTTAGAAATAAATAATAATATCAAACCAGAAAAAGATAGGTTTCATTTTAATTTCTATGATATATTATACAGGCTATCTTTTCAACAAAAAGAAACCAATTTTAAGGAGTACAAAACAAGGTTGTACAACTGAATTATCAGACAAATGTTTAAAATTATGGAGAGATGTTGCTGTCTTATTAGCAATTTCTTTTTTTTCTTTTTTTGGATGTCGTTCTCCTCATATATATTTTTTTTTTTTGCGTGTCCCGCTAGCTTTATCTATAGCTTCCTTCCTCTACCCATGGACAATAATTTTCGAATTTTTCTAAAGTCTTGACAAGAGCTGGGTACAAACCCTTAAATCAAAATTAACAAGACACGGGCCCTATTTTAGGAGCCACTCGACTCCGGAGGCATATATCCCGAAAATCAAGCACGGTACAGAATAAATCAATTTGGTTTTGGAATCTCGCCCACTCGATCCGAATGAGTCACTACGGAACGACAAGGCGTGGGTGATGATCTAATTCCTGGGGTTCATGATTTCGTAACCTGCGGGTGTTGGAGAAGGATGGTCCAGTGGACCCATATCGAACATTATTCTTGTTCTATACGAACACATGAGACTGCATTTTTTTTTTTTAAAACCAAAGAACTTAATTTAGGAAATAAAACGTCTTGTCTCATAATCATCATATGTTGTTAATTAATCAAAATGATAAAAATTAAAAAAACATCTGTAAATAGAACCTATTAATACCTGTACTTCCACCTTCCACACCTTGGACGCTAACTCAAACCATTTCCTGAATTATATTTTTTAAATAAATCACTTACAGTACTTCTACCACGACAAGATTTTCCTTCAGGTGAAAAACTAATAATTCTTTCACATATATATATACTTGTATGACGAACCATTTTAGCATACAGATTTTTTTAGCTAACATTGTTTTGTATTACCTTAATACAACAAAAAAATGACTCGTACCGTAAATAATTTGTGCCTTCTCACCATCAAACAGTAACACAAATAAACCTTTACCTATGTGGCAATGATTAATTCCAGCTGGTTAATTGACTCTAAGGAAATAGATCCGCATGTCGTCATCGATTGCTTATTATTTCCATGTCTTTTGGCCTCTCCTATAGTGCTTCTTAGGATGGCCTTCAGCTACTTTTGTCTTGTACTCCATATTTGCGCAATTTCTTGCGAAGACAGTAATAAAGAGAGATGTAGTGATCACGTTATGGACTAGAGCCGGGCGCTTCTTGTGTGCTGCCCCTTGCGAATTCAAGGGCTGATCAAGTCACCCTTCTCCATTTGGCCCCGAAATCTTTTCACGGTGGGGCGTTATGACTTCAAACTGACGTGCTCTTTTACATGGAACAACCTCTGTACAAAATATTTGCAACCAAAACTTCCTTGCTCAACATCAACCGAATTCTAATAAATTTAATTTGATAATAAAACATCGTTTCAATATTCATACGTATGGATGATCACAGCTATTACATGCACTTATATGCCATATTATTTTAGCGAATAAGAAATATTCTCATGCTCTGAGTCGGACCGCAGCATACTTTCACGAATGACAGGTTGTGGGTGTGTGACATTAAGGAGGTGACACGGATGAGATAGGTGACGTAAAGGGACACTAATAGAAAAGAAAATGGGAAAGACAAAGAGAGGAAGAGCGGAAGTAGAGGATGGAAATAGGGCGGGGCGACCTTTCCGATCCAATCTGGATGCCACTACCGGATCTCACAGCCTCCCCAATATAAATGGAAATAAAGATAATGTATTGCTCCGAGGCCAGACTCCCGAGCCGCTAATTTTTTAGCCATCGATGCAGGCTCGTCGACCTATCGATATTTCAAGTTCGGACCGGTACAGCCGTATCTTATTATTCATGGGGTTTTATGGAAGACTGGTCTGGATGAGGGGGGTGCTCTTTGGAACTATCTGGGGATCTGGAAGGAAGGTCTTAAAAGTGTCCCGGCCCAGGTGAAATGGCACGCGATCGCCGGCTCTTATCGGCTTACGGCTCAGCCCCATCCTTATTCTTATTTCAAAGGATGTAAAATACGACGCAAAACATATATTTCAAAAGGGGTTAACATCGGATAAGAATTAACATAACTGTTGTTTGACTCTGAGATTCCCTACTTATTGTATGTTCAGGGGATTATCTTCTTCATTCTGAAGGATAGATCTGAGCACTTAAAACTTTTACATGCCTACTAAAGCCATGTGTGAAATTGGCCATATTTATTACACAGTTAGTAGCGTTCCACTTGATATAAGTTATTTATAAGAGTATTTCAGATAAATCACACAAACTAAATCTGGCTTAGTTATTGCCCTGCAAGAACGACAGGTCTTTTGTCTGTCAGTCCGCATGTTCTTCGATAGCTGTCATAAAAATAATTGTGCAGACATAAAACGCATCTAGTCGAAAACAAAATAAAAACTAACATAATCACTTTTGGTTACGAATAAAATCTTCATTGAAGTACTATAAACAATACGCATAAATAAAAAACCAACGTTTTGGTGCCTAGGAGTTCAGGACTGTTTTAGCTATATTTGGGTCACTGAATCTAAATTTGGAATCAGTTTTTCTACATCTGCTCAACCTTTTTAGATCAGAGTTTTTTTTTAGTTTTTTAACGTGAAGTTATACGCAAAATTTGCAGTTCTAAATCACAGTCCTTCTGTTGTGTTTTAAGAGGGTCTGGTACCCTTCATCGCTCAAGAAGACAATCTTGTATTTTGTCACAAAATTAGAGGAGTCCTGGAAAAAATGGGTCTTTCTGACTATTTTCCAGATGGTTGACGCCTATTTATTGACAGCTCAAAGCGAAGTTAGAATGTGTCCTTCTAAACAAAGGGAATAAATATGGTTCAATACCAATTGCTCACTCAACAAAAATTAAAGAAGAATATAACACAATAAACAGCATAGCTTTGGTATTGGGGAAGATAAAGAAGTATCATGAAGATCAATGGGTGATTTGTGTGGACTTAAAAATAGTAAACTTTATCCTTGGACATCAAATTGGCCACACCAGACAACCTTGCTTCTTTTGGCTCTGGGATAGCAGATACTAAACACACTACAAGATTAGAAAAGAGTACCCTAAGAGACAAAACATGGACGTTGTGGAAAATAATGTCATTAACGACCCCTTGGTTGAACGAGAGAAAATCAAATTTCCTCCACTGCATATAAATCTGGCCCAGTTTGTAGAGGCTATTGATAAGAACGGATAATGTTTTGCACTTTTAGGGGGGGGGGATGCCTTAGTTGAGTACGGAAAAAATTAAAGCAGGAATATTTACCGGCTCACAAATAAGACAACACATAAGGGATCCTTCCTTCGTAAATTCGATGAATGAGGCTAAGCGTAAACCCTGGGCTTCATTTGTTGCAGTTTTCAAATTTTCTGGGCGCAAAGCCGAAAACTATGTTGATCTGGTACACGACTTGCTTAACCCAGACTTTCCTTTATTATTTAGTTGCTTGTCCTTTCCAGACCGTTTTCATGAAATTTTCGGAGAAACCAGTGAGGAACAAGGCGAAACATTTCACCAGGATATTAAAACTACGGAGGCCCGCTACCGAGGATACGCACATGATGGCAGATTACTGCTGGAGTTTCAAAAGGGACTGCTCCAAAATGCATCCGAGAATTTCACGGAAAAGAACCTTCCAAAGTGTTCAGTAGTTGGTTTCATCGATGACTTTCTCATCTATCTTTGTATATAATAATATTTTTATAGTATAATAATCAAAATTCTTTGTTTAATTTTTTTTACTTGATCCATGGATTTAACTTTAAAAAGTAACGTATTTTTCGCTTCAATGTTATATCTTAGAAATTTGAGCTCCTAGGCTAAAACTAGTGCCATATTTGAATTCAGGGGATCATTCATCATATGATATTAGTTCCAAATACTACGGCACCCAAAACACCTGTTGGCTTGTGTTATTCTTAGAGGCTTATTTTGAATTATTTGGAGTTGGCTGATATTGGTATGACTGACTAAGCTTCAACTAGGTGCTGTGTAAGTCAATGTTGGCTTTACTGACACATTGTTAAGGTAATTTTTAACACACCTCAAAATATGCTTATTAGTTTTTGTTCAGAACACAGTACCGGACTTAAACCTGTTTAATATTCAAAGTTCCCTACAGTTGGTACTACAATAAAGGCAGAAACTCAAAAAGGATTCGTGATAAAGTTTAGAGCCAATTTTATGAAGTGTTTCATGTAAATGTTTTGGCATTTTATATTTGGTAAATAGTAGATTTAGTTCAATGGTCGAAATGGTTTAGCAAATAAAAGTCCTTTTTTAGTAAATACTATGAATTTAGTGAGTAGACGGGTTTGATGTGATATTGGCTTACGTTGATGAAAGAGAATAGGTTTTGATCATTAGATTTAAAAAAAAAAACCTCATCATAGATATATAGATATACCTTCAACACTTCAGATTGGTTAAATCTTTTGTAAGTACTAGTGTCAGGTATAACGTAGGCAGGCGAAAGACTTGAATGAAAGTATAGCCTCTCCCTTTATGCTCGGCAATGTGCTCGTGCATGTATTGTATTATAAAGGATTTAAAGATATTATTATTCAAAGGTGTGTATGTTTTCATTTCATTGTTGCAAATCTTACTGTTTTCAAATTAAAGTGTTATCTATGGAATTGTCTGTTATATATGTTTCCTGTTTGAAACGTAGTCCTGAGGATATTTCAAAAGGCAAAACGTTGACTGTTTGTTGTTATATCAATAATGAAAGACATTTTTGAGAGACAGTTCAAACGTTTGTTGTTTTTTCAATTCCATTTATAGAACAATACAAATATCAATGTAGAAGTGCCTGTTTTATTTCTGCCTAGTCTGTCGAAGACTTGACACCTCTAGCACACCCCAACGAGGTGAACACCGAATAGCTACGGAGGCAGACTCGGTCTGGGAGACCTTAATGAACAGAAGGGCAGAGACTAAGGGCAGCGCAGGCTCAGTTCTAATTAACACGGGCCAAATGAGGGTCGTTAGGGTGTGGCCGCGCCTGCGCCGTCCACTTTTTCTTCAACCCTTTAGCACCCCCTGGGATTTATTTGTCTGAAGGGTTCTACTCAAGGGTCCATTTTGTTTTGTGCTCTATCGGATCTGGCAAATGACGCTTACAGCGGTAAAAAACAAAAGTGTAAATTAATGTTAACTTGAATTATCTTGTCATTCGGCAATAGCACTCTTTATTGCGATAATAATCTGCTATAATATATTTATGTGGTTATTATTTTGATGAGTAGTGATATTAACTAACATAATTATACAGAAAAAGTATTCTCGAAACAGGTAACTTTATGATGTTAGTTATGAAGTTACTGATAATGAAAAATGATATACACGTATGATTTTAATGTGTTTATGACGGGCAGTCTCTAGGCAAATTTTTCAGAAATAGTTTTAATTGTTTAAATTCGTTCAAAAATTAGAATTTTTCATTATTCGTAGAGTCTGAGCTACTCTTCTCGTTCTAGAAGGTTATTTTAAAAATAAAATTACACTAGACTGTTATGCCAAGTACACTAGAAAATATAACACTGATTGCAAAAATATTGATTTAAAGAGGCCAAACTCGGGTTTTATTGGCATAGTATAAGTGTTTATCTCGAAAAATTATCTTCATAACATAATGAGATAGAGAATAGCCTTTGGTGGGTGGTTTGGCTCCATTTAATGTCACATATAACAAATTTTAACAAGATGACCCTGTATACTAGACAGATATTTCATAATAGAAATATTTAAAAATATAATCAACCATTATATTCAGATATAAATCCAACAGTCGTCACCTATAACCACTGCAGTTGTAGATAAGTTCCAGCTTTAATAAACATTTTATGCTGATAGACGAAGCTTTTGGTACTTTATAAGGATTTAAGGGTTAAATCAATAGCCAACGAAACGAAAAAAACAACAACAAAAACATTAACAATGCTAAAAAAAAAAACGAAATTTTTATCATTTTATAATGTTTTATTAGGTTTAACACTACTTTATGCACCAGCACAAGGTAGATTATCTGCAGTTTTTTCTTGCCCTTTTCAAGAAACAATTGGACATTAATACAAAAATATTAATCCTGAGGTTCCTGGTACCGTGCTGCGTGTCAAACTATCAAAAGTGTTTATCTAAATATTAATTATGTAATAATGTATATTATATTTATGTCATTGTGATTTTATTTATTTGTCGAATTTTTATTCTACTATACTTAATATGAATGGTCCATTAATATTTTTAAGTTAATAAATTGTATATGGAGTTAAGAACTTTTAAATTTCTATATAAAAAGATATATATGTACAATTTAAAATATATTTATTTATTTGTTGTTTCCTGTTGTTTCTATTACTGATTAATTGTACTTGTCTGGGACCAATATTTTTTGTCGTGTGATTTTTAATTTTGGCCATTGAGGATGACATCTTAGAGCTATCAACAATGTTATTTTTTAATAAACAAATCGTTTAGTGACCGAATAGTTTTTGTTAAAATACGGATATTTGCATGGTTATCTACACACATCTGCAATTGACCCTGGTGGGAAAGACGCCTTGTGTCGCTTGAGGTTCGTTCTCCCGGAAGATTTGTGATCGGTCAAGTTCCGTCCGGGAACCGTTCTCATGACTCGTGGTTTGGCAAATCTCAGGCGGTCTTGTCCAGTATCATTCATTTCATAGTTCCAAATAAATTACATAACCAAATTGTTTTAACAAGTTTCAATATTTTTCATAGTAGTGGGCCATTATCATCTACCATTAAGGTTTCTGGTTTTTTACCGACAAGACCCGAAAAACCATTACATCTATTAAAGAAATTCAAGTAATTCAATAGAAGAAATGACTTTAGTAGTTTTAGTTCGCCTTGTTGTTTAATATAGAAATGACTATATTTTGTCATGCGCAAATCATTCTGGTTTGTATAATTCATCACCAACTTCCTGAAAGTCGCCATTATATTTTATTTGTTTTAAGTTCTTTCAAATAACGCTGCATACTAACATTATTTTGAATACGTTGCCAACCGATCTTGATGTTTTTAGTTCCATATAATAGATAGTCCTTTGTGCAAATCCAAAAGTATTCACTACATTATGAACTATTACTGAAAATTACTTCCAAAAAACTAAAGAGGTCGTGGGAACGAGGAACTGGCATGTTAGCTGCCGGATGTATAAGCCTTCGATGCCGGAAGCATTTACCGATATTTCACGGGAATGAAAGATCCACCCGGAATCACCTTGAGCCATAACGAGTCTTATCGTTCCCACTGTGCGAGGTGAGACAAAACTTCAGACTAGGCTCGCCAAGCCACGCGTCGTGGGAACAAATCTTTAGTACTCAACAGGTGTGGTATTAGTGAGTGTATATTGGCCGAAGAGTTCATTCCTTGAATAGTCGAGCGGTTTGTATTGACGGTGGGTACTCGCATAATATCATTAAGGAGTGGCAGTCTTAGGCTATTCAGCGGAATGGCCATTAAGACACGGTCGGAGGACGGCTGCTGAAAGAAGTGGAGGAATGCTAATGGCATAGACAGTCTAAGACTGTGAGGGTGTGAACAAAGAAGAGATAGGTAAATCCCTTGGGTCGTGCCGGAGAAAACAGAACACAAAGGTGATGATTACATGTAATTACATCTAGTTACCACGGTACCTATTGTGTGTGTCCTGTACTCTGGAATCCAAGCTCATTCCCCTCGCTATTAGCTCTTTCATAGTTCATACTTGATCTTCCTTGGCTTGCCACTTTCTAGTTCACTAGTAGGATTTAGGGTTATTGCTCTCAGCGCCATTGTTTTTAATTGAGGCTCGCAATAAAACTTTAGGTTATATTAGCTCTGGAATCCTATCCCTCTCAGTAAACGTCATGCTTCAACCCCTTACGTAATTTGGAAACCTTCCTATTCCAACACCTCCTTACCACTCAGACTGGCGCTGAGTAAGCCAATATTTAAACGTGTATGCAGATTATAAAACAGTTTTATTGCCATTCCACAACTTATTTCTTCTTTAACGTAATGGCGCTTTCGACAGCTCTAAGTCGTCATCTTCAGTTATCTCGACAATAAAATAAAATGTCAAATGATAAAAACTTTTACCCACTCTTACGGAGACAAACTAATTCCTATTATTATACGTAGCCATAGTTACTTATTTTGAAATTGTATTCTACCTCTAATAAAAATTCTTAAAATTCAAACATACACCACGTACGTAGTAAATAATTAAAAACTAACAACTAACCATTAAATCTATTATTAAAAATTGTCAACAAGTTGTCACAAATACTTAAATTTAAAAAGATTCTGTAACAGATTCCATTCTATGCCAAACCTGCTATATAATTAATAACAAGGTTGAAATAAGATTTGAAATGTGTTGTTAGTTAGTTAATCCTTAAAAAACGAATACATTCCTAATGCACTTCAAGATATTTCTCATTCAATACAATACGATAATTGACCACAAATGTATTCTGTGATATTCATAACATAGACGTATTATTGTATGTGTACGTAGATAAATTATTTCTCAAAAGAAAATTCTTGTGCATCTGTAAATTATATATTTATTGTTATTTGGTGTTTGCCAATAAATATTAGTTTTTTTTAATGTAGCTACATACCTTTAAAACCTTTTACGTAATTTAAAACCTTCCTTACCGCAGACGACGCTTGCTTTTTGTATAGTTTTTTACAATTATTATTTTATTTTTTATTTTACTGCATACCACTTAACTCATCTGCCAACAAACTCGTAGCCGCAGCCTTTTAAAATAGTAACCACCAATGTTTATTTATTTAATTATACTACAATTATTTTCCCTCTTATGCTCTTTTATTTTGCTGTAAATTTAATTGTGCATTATAAATTTTTTCTTCTTATTTTGTATCTAAACAAATTCTTGGATGGTATTTTTTTGTCAATTATTGTATTAAAAAAACCAAGACACAAATTTTATGTTGTTTTATGCTTTACTCATAATTTTGAAAAATATATTTTCTAATACAGCTGATTCTTGATCCTATTTTACGAAAGTACCGTATTTTGTTTATTTTATGGTTCCTTAGTTCATTTGTTTCATAAATATTTCTTGCAACCTTATATATGTTGCCCTTCTATTTAATCACGTCACTTATAATACATTAAACATTAAATGAGGTGACCTATTATTGCCATTTTCTGATGATGTATTATCTGATCAGGATAAATTGTGTACGATAATTAAGACCTTGAGAAATAATTAACACTTCCTCAAGACTTCGTCCCTATTAGGCCAATAGCTCAGAACAAGTCCATAAAGAAATCAGGTTAAGAATTAAGCCAAAGGAATATTAAGCAAAGCTGAAGCGAAGCCTAGCTGTTTTAGTTGATTATAAAACGAACCGGTAAACTGAATCGATCGGTGAACGGGATTTTATTTCTCAAACGGGTGGACGTTTCCAGGATATAAAAAATTAACTAAATTATAGAAAAAAAAAATAAATGATGAAAAAACGGCGCCTATATAATGCACGAAAATGCTCTAGGCCGTTTTATTTAATTGGAGTATCCGTCTGTCACATTAGCTAAGTTGGGGGCGAAACGGTCAAGACCCTGACATGGGTCTCACTTCTTTAGTGGTGGTCATAAAATAAACATATTTAGCTCAAATCTCCCAAAAGTGAACAGTAACTAGAAACGAAGTGAATCCTCTCGTTACTCTTCTAATTTACGTTTATCATTTTTGCATTATACTCTTTATTCAAGAGAAAAATTTATACTTGCCAATAAATAAGATTGATTAAATCAAGTAAAAGTATACAGCAGAGATTTTTCAAACTTGGGCAAAATATGCTGTAAGAATGTAACGAGTTCTAATTCGGCATTCTAAGAGCGACTGTTTCAATCAGACCACTAAAATTAAGCTGATTTCAAGCTTTAAAATTGTTGTATGCTCTCTGTTTCGGGTACATCTTCCCTCGTAACCCTGTGTTGTTGAGCAACTATGCTTAAATTATGGCAAGTTGTTTTAGCCAAGGGGGGGGGAGGCGATGTGTCCTGTAATTACTGAAAAGGCACCAATGATTGGACTGTGTATAATGAAACTGAATAGTTGAATGTAAGCCATAGTTCTATTCACAAGTTAGGCTCTATGATGTAACACACTTTAGACTTGGAAAAAAACTTTCCTGAAAATAACAATGCTTAGAACTTTATATCCATAGTACAAGTGAAATAGTATGTTACAAACATGAATACAGAATCCAATATTAAACTTCATACTGAGAGTTTAAAACAAAAAAAGTGAGTTGTATTGAGCTAAAATAGATTTCAATAAAAAATCGCAGATTAAAAATGAGCTCACTACCATAGCTACAGACTACAGACCTGCTTATTGCTATGTCATCAGCATATAAACAATTAGTACGTCCATATCACTACACGGGGCAATAGTGATTTTGCAGTAGAGGGTTTCAGAGTTTGAATAAATAAATTCTTGTAAATACGAGAAAAATATCACTTTTTAAAAATAAAGGCAATACATAGTTTTATATTGAGAGAAAAACAAACGGATCTTTTTGTGGGGGAGAATTTTTCAAACTGAAATGCTATTAGTATTTTTTTTCCCCCAAAAACCTCTTAATTTCGCAAGATTATTTACAAACAGATGAACAAAATTCAATGTACAAGATTTACAAATTTCTCCTCTTGCTGCATACGCAGATGCATTTGAAAGAGGGTAGAGTTGCAATTACAATATATTTGAAGTTAAAAGGTCAAAATACAAATATACAGGACTAGGTGATGGGGCTCACCTTCGGTTTACAATGTGGGAAACTTACTATAGCTAGTATTTGCTTATTTAGAGCCTAATGAGGTAAAAGAGTGTGTGTTTCGAAACGAGTAGCAAGTTTCAATAACAGAAATATAGGTCAGAAAGCTCAAAATTTGTTAAAAGATTAATGCCGGATTGTGAAAATTTGTTATTTATTCATTAATATACATAAAATCGTTTATTTTACAATAGGAACAGAATTGTGAATGACAAATGGATAGAATTAATCAAACTACACCAAAATAAATAAAAATATATTCGGTATGCACTAAGTGACTGTACGTATGTATCTAAATTAACTCCGATAATTCTGCCTAAAAAAAAGCATTTGTTTCTTTCCCAGTGTTATCGATGGCATAAATCGCATTTTCTGTATCGATAACCACAAGACGTCAATGTCCCAGGACTATTGTGCTGGAGCTGGAGAAACCTCTCCGGAGCAGTCCTTTATCCAGTCATCGATAATTTATTCTTCTAATAACTGGAAATAATAATAGCAGAGGCTGTTAAACAGCCGATTGGTCCCGCTGGTAATAACTTAATCTATCAAAGGGAATAATGCTTTTTCTAGTAATCATTTAGCAACTATTGGAGCCGACTATAAATAGTCAAACCAATCAGTCAGGGGTCAAAGTCTTCCAAGCCTTTATTCCTCCGTTCAACCGTCACTCATTCTCTCTATTTGTGTTTTATATATTTCTTTACAGTATTTAATTATCGCCTATTATTTATGGACAGTAACACTTTTACTGTGAACATTGCTGCTAATCGGTTAGTCATAATGTCAGGGCCATGACTAGCCATGATCGTTTGAGTAATGAATGAGAAAATTTCCATTACCAGATCCAGTTCCCAAGCAGTTGGTTGGCAATATCTATTCTATTCCTTTGAATATGTCAATTTTCTATTGCAAAGGAACTTGTTAAAACAGGGCAGTCTAACAATTAATCCCTGGATCACATTATTCATGACCATTCTCATGTCAACCAATTGTCCTTTTATTGCTGTCGGTTACGACTGGCAGGGGAGGAGGTCTCGTCGACCTAGCCACTACCCGCCAGCCTTCAGAAAGAGATAAACCTGCGGTCTTTGACCTTTGATAGTGGACTAGTAGACGGGAAGTCTTATATAGTTTTATAGGAGATATGTATATATTATTATATATGTAAGACAATTATTGAAGGTGGGGTGAATAAACTGAAATCAGTTTCTCTGTAAACAAAGTTAGCAATTTTATTCACTATATATTATATTATAACAATTATTAATATTGATTTACACAATCTTACCTGTAAACAAAGAAACGACAATTACAGTTTCTAACTATCAATTCTCTATTTACACTATTTTATTTTACACACTGTTTACATGTTCTGTTATCTCACATAACCTTCTCTATCTGATAACTGCTGCTCCATCTGGTGGGGGCCTGTGGAAGCAGCACGGCAAATTCAAATGAAAGAGAGATCACTTTCATTACATCTCCCCTCTCTGAGGTGAAAATTCTTTGAAAATTTTCAGTCTGGTAATATCGGAAGTAATTTTGTTATGTGAAAGAATCCAGTTTCTTGCTTTCCTCTTCCGGTATTTATTTTATATATTGAATTTGATATCTTTTCTGTTATTTCAAAGGGACCAATTTTTAATTCATCTAGTTTATTCCTGTTCAATTTGTTGCCATTTTCTATATATACTGTATCTCCTGTGTTAAATTCCCAATGTTTTCTTGATTTATCAAATATTTTCTTGTTGTATTCATGAGACTTTTTTGTTCTTTCTAAGGCTAATTTACTGTCATTCATCCAGTTTTCTTTATTGTTTCTTTTTTTTAATTCTTCAGGTAAAATGCTAGTATCTGTGCCATCCAATAAATACTTGGGTGGAAAACCAGTTACTGTATGTTCTGTTTCATTATATTTATCCACACATTCTTTAGCGACTGTTGTCCAGGCTCTTTTCTTCCCTTTTTCGTTCATTTTACATCTGATTTTATTGACTAGAGTTTGGTTTAGTCTCTCATTTAAACCATTGGAAAAGGGTGCATTAACTGCTGTAAATATCAATCGAACCTCCTTTTCCCTTAGGAAATCTTTGAATTCTCTTGAGTTGATTCCTGGGTATTGATCTGTAAGTATTATACCTATTTTCTCTGTTTCCAGCACATTATTTACTAACTTGATGAAGTCAGTGGCACTCTGAGTTTTTGATGTTGAAATGAATGCATATCTTGTGAAGTGGTCAATAAGCAGGTGGAGGTATCTTTTTGTTGATCGTTGTCCTCCAAAACCTCCAATAGTGTCGATTGACATTATTTCGAATGGTTTTGTTGCTGGCCCTAGCTGTGACATTAGCCCATATTTTTCTTGCCCTCTGGATTTGTTTTTAATACATATTTCACAGGTTTTACATACTTTTTTTATATTTGCAGTTATATTTTTTGCTGTATAATAAGGGCATACCCTATTCATCATTTGTTTAATTCCTATATGGCACCATTCAGAATGTATTTCTTTAATGAATTCTAAACTTAAGTTTTCAGATAAAATTATCTTTTCTTTATTTCTTACTTTTTTATAGAACACTCCATCTTTTTCTATTAATTTTGTTTTGGTGTTCTGTAATATTCTATTTTCCTCTTGATCTTTTTTTATTTCTCGTATTTTTATCAAATTAACTATTTTTAGGATTTCTTCTTTATTTTCAATTGGTTCTAATACCGGGTTTCTGCTCAAACTATCTGCTTCGGTATTATCCTTTCCCGGAATGTATTTAATTTCAAAATTGTATTGTGACAAATAGTAAGTTAATTCACCAAGTTCTTCATCCGTTCTTGCTCTTATGTTTAAATTTTCTAATGGTTTGTGATCTGAAAATACAGTGAATTTTCTTCCAATTAACCAGTATTGACAATATTTTAATGCCTCTTTGATTGCCAAACACTCTAAATAAATTGCTTTTTTCCTTTTTTGCGGTTCGCTTAACTTTTTTGAAAAGTATGCTACTGGCTTTTCTTTTCCATTGTTTTGTACTTGTTTCAAAACTGCACCAATACCTTCTAGAGATGCATCTGTATAAATTCTTATTGGTAAATCATTATCAAATATTTCTAACACTGGTTGGGAACATAGCAATTTCTTTACTTCTGCAAAGGATTTTTCACACTCTTCCGTCCATAAGAATTTTTCATTTTTCCTTAATAATTTATGCAGTGGATCTAGCAATATCGAGCTTTTTGGTATATACTCGTGATAAAAATTAATTTTTCCTAAAAATTGTCTGATGTTCTTTTGGGTTTTTGGAGTTGGAAAGTTTTTTATTGAAATTAAGTTGTCCTTTATTGGTCTTACTGTATTGTGTTGTATTATGTGTCCAAGGTATTTTGCTGATTCTGCTGCAAATGTACATTTTTTAAATTTTAATCGGAAACCTTCATTGACTATTGCTTTTATTACTTTTTCTATATGTTCTATATGTTCTGTGAATGATTTCGAAAAAATTAAGATGTCATCTATATAATTTTCTGAAAAGTCTTTTAAATTGTGCTTTCTTAAGATGTTGGATAAAATTCTTTGGAAAATAGCTGGTGATGTCTTTAAACCATAGGGTAGGCATGTCCATTGGAAGTGCCCTTCTTGTGTGACAAATCCTGTTTTCTGTCTATCTTCAATGCGTAATGGAATTGACCAAAAAGCGGAATTTATATCTAGTGTGGTGAAGTATTTGCAGTTTCTTGTTTGTATTATTAAATCATCTATTAATGGGAATGGTTGAGCTTGTGGTATAACTAGTTTGTTCAATTCACGAAAATCTATACATAATCTTGATCGCTTGTTTTCGTCTCTTTTGAATGCTAAGGTTACGGGGGCTGCGAATGGACTATAAGACTCTTCAATTAAATCATTTTGTAATAATTTTGCCACCTGATCTTCTATTTCCTTCTTATCTGCTATAGTGCATCTATACGGCCTTTTGCTGCAGAATCTGTCCACCAGTAAGTCAATTCTAGCTTCGTAATCCTTAACCGTGCCCACATCATATTTGTTCCTGGCAAATACTGTACTGTACTTTTCTATCAGTCTTTCTATCGTAATCTTTCTCATATTATCTAAGTGATCTAATTTTATTTTGAACCCGTCTTCTTCGATATGTTCATTAAAATTCACTTTAACTTCTTCATTTTTTTCTTTCTTTTTCTCAGTATTTCCTGTTTCATCTTCTTTCTTCTGTAATATTTGTAGATTCTCATTTTGAATTAATCTAAATTTTTTGATAATATCTAATCCTATAAGAAAATCTTCAAAATCATCTCTCTCTACAATGAACACATCAACATATTTTTCTATGTCAAAAATTTTCACTTTTATGGTTACTAAACCTTTTGTTTGTGTCACACCATTGACTGTTTTTAAATATATCTTATTAACATCTTCTGTTTTTTTCTTTATCTTAATTAATTTTGTATTTATTAGAGAGACATGGGATCCTGGATCATATGTCCCATTTACCTGTAACTTCTCTTCTAATAATATTTTTACTTTAATCAATGGTGTGATTATTCGTTTTTTTGTTCTGTATTTAGATCTACTTCTAATACTGAGTTGCTTCCCAGTATTCTAGTTTCATATTTTTCTCTCTTTTTAAACCAGCATGAAGCTTCTGGATGATATCTGATGCCTTTGTTTAATTGTTCACAATTATTGCATGGCTTTTTTTCTTGAAATTTATTTTTACTAAAAAGTTTTTCATCTTTCTTTTTCATAAAATTATTTTTGTTCGCTAGACCCTCACATTTTCTAATTTCATGAAGTAATTTGGTCGAATTCTCACATTTTTCCTTATCTAACTTATTTCTAATGAACTCAGGTAAGCCTGCAGCTATAAGCATCACTAAAGTCTGTGAACTAATATTCTCATCCATATCTAACAATAATTTCTCTTTTTTCATGGCGTATTCCATCAGTAGACCTTCTTTAAACCTATATGATATAGCATGCATTCCTGTACTCCATCCTTGGTCTTCAAAAGTTTCCAAAAATTTTTCTTTCCACTCAGACCACACAGAGTCCATTGTTAATATTGTTAGGGTTGCTGAGTACCAGTCTAAGCATGGACTTTTCCAAAAACAACCTTAATATCTCAATCTTATTACTGTCTGCATTGATTCCACATCTTCTACATTCTTTCTCAAACATCTCTACCCACTGTTTAGCATTTGAATGTTTACATGTAAACTTCTCAACCATGAACTTCTCTGCTATATGTTTTAAATTTAGCTCATTCTCTTTATTTTGTGTGGATTCAACCATCTTATCTTTATTCACTACTTGTTCTAAATATAAATTATCAAACATTACATTACCTTCTTCATCAAAATATATTGTTTTCATTTTCTCGGTTAATGTAATCCACACACTCTTCTGTTGACCTCTTTGAGTAAAACTGTTCCTCAATCTTTTATAAATAAGTGTCTTAGTCAATTCTTCATGATCACTCATAAAGCGTTTCTCTAGGGGCAACACATATTCTTCATTTTCCTCTGTCTTAATTGTGGTAATTGAGAGAACATTTGTCTTCTTATCCTTCGGTGATCCCACAAAGTTAATGGTGAATTGCAGTCTTTTCGCCATTGTAACTCCTATTGTCGTTTTGTAAGACAATTATTGAAGGTGGGGTGAATAAACTGAAATCAGTTTCTCTGTAAACAAAGTTAGCAATTTTATTCACTATATATTATATTATAACAATTATTAATATTGATTTACACAATCTTACCTGTAAACAAAGAAACGACAATTACAGTTTCTAACTATCAATTCTCTATTTACACTATTTTATTTTACACACTGTTTACATGTTCTGTTATCTCACATAACCTTCTCTATCTGATAACTGCTGCTCCATCTGGTGGGGGCCTGTGGAAGCAGCACGGCAAATTCAAATGAAAGAGAGATCACTTTCATTACATATATATATATATATATAAATATTTAGGGACTCGCGTTTGTGTATTAATCTGAATCTATAAAATCTTAGAAGGCGTATGCCCCGATAGCGCACTGTGTTCAGAAGAAGAGATACAGGCTAGTTTTAAGTAGTTTATGTGGTCTTTGCATGACCACGGGTTCACACTCGATATCTGAAGGAAGGCGATCCCAAAGGAGAGTATGAACTGGAAGGAGGCCTACTGTACCACTGGTGTAAACGCTGCTTGGTAAGCCTGTAGGCCCCCAGAAGCCGTCTTGTACATGGGAAAATTCCCTCCCGAGGATATGCTAGTTTAGTGGGAAGAAGCCATGAAACTCAACTGGGAAGATTGTGGAGGTTGGCATCGTCGGAAACTAGATATAGCGGATTAGGAATAGAGAAGTGCAGAGGTAACTAAACAAGAAAGTCATGGTTCAAGAAAGCAGCAAGCGCCAATCCAAAAAGAGAGACCAGTGCCCCATTTAAGTGACTAGTTCCAAATGAAAAAAAATGCTCGGAATTTCCACCTTATATAGGCAGGTAGAATTCTGCGCGCATCCAATGAGAGGCCAGCTTATTCCAGCCAATCAGGATGGCTATTATTTCTACCAATCAGAGTTGACGTTTAGTGAGCGCTCGCTATTTTGGGATTGCGAAGTAGTCCCATCTCTTTATACTGACTTCGTAAGTTTATTGATATACAAAAATATGGAAACGTATGTGGGTATTTTCTGGTTCGTGAAGAAGACAGTTTCCACTTCCCAGTGTTGATTTGGCACAACAATTGTGAAGCAGCAAAAACTACGTAGCAAGCATCTTGTATGAGCGTTCTTGTCATTTGGCTTACATTAGCGTACGGACGAATTGGTTACAGAAGGGAATTCGAGGTATTATATTGTTCTTAAAATTTTGCACTTTTATTTTATCAAAGTTTGAATTTGATTGTAATTGTGGACAGTCTAGGTTTGTAAACTATAACTTACATATGCCTGGAAATGTTTTGATTACTTAATATTGGTGATCGCCAATTTTCAATTACATCATAACAAATGCCTTGGTAAAAATCAATTCACTATTCTTGGCTTGGTATAAATCACAAATTTGTAGACTGTATGTTGGTTTATTAAGATTGCAGGAAATATTTCAATTAGCATCGTGATAACATTTAACTTTCAGTGAATGTATTCAAAATAATCTTAGAGATATAAATGTGTTATTGATATTAATACTGTTCATATGGAAGATTAAACATTGAAAAAGATATTCTAAAAACCACTTGTCCTGGGTAGCTTAAAATAGTCGCACAACGTAGGTAGATCTTCTTCCTCTTTCAAATTTTCGTCACCACAATTTTCTGGTTTTATAAACCTAAACAGTACATAATTATTCTTTTTGAATTCATTTTTTGAACAAATAAAATAATAAACTTTTAAGAGCAATGAGATCCAAAATGCCGTCCGTACGCAATTGTAGATAAGGCTAACAATAACAAAATGTTTTATATGTTTTGCTGTTTCACAATCAAAGAGGAATCGTTTGGCATGGGGTTGGTCAGCAATAATAAGATCCAGGGATTAGTTTGTTCCTTGTTTGTTTGATTGTCCTGTTTAACAAGCTCTTTTCTAACTCAATTCTAAACTTTATGAAACAATCGAAAATAAAAAAAAAGTTTCAGTAAGTATTGCAGTATTTGTGACGTGAAGTTTCTCGGTTTAAATTATTAGACCTGAAAGCAATGTATTTCGGTTATAACTTCATTAAAAGTGGATACTACTTTTATTTTTTTTATGTTATTAATAAACAAACTAATAAAAATACATTTGATAAGTTCCTTTATGTTCAATTGTATAGTAGTCTTAAGTTCACGGGATAATACTCTTCGAGACTACTAGCAACACTAGATTCAAGAGCCCTCCAGTTTACGTCAGTATAAAACAAGCTTCCTCTAAAATCCCACCGTTTCCACCCCCTCGTTTTCAACCCCTCTTTGAAACTTTCTCAAATCTCATTGGTCGGACGGACAATCACCCCGACAATTTCCATGGCAACGCCGAGTCAACTCTTAACACACCCTTATCTGCATATAGGGGACCGTGGGTAAATGGCTTTGGGTGGAAAAACCTTTAGGGTGAGTTGGAAATGAATTTATAAAAACTTCGCAAGACTAAGTCCCTGTCACCCTGCTCCAGTAGTAGGGGTATTTGTTTAAATCACATTTTACAAAAGTAGCCCCTTTTGAGAGGTCTATGCAAATGATTTTTATAGTTCATTGATACACGGGTAACAATTTTAGATACTAGTGTAGACATCCAGTCAAAATTTATACAAACATATTTAAATATCTCTGATGAAGTAAGTAAATATTTTAAACAGGTATGAATATTTCCATATTTAAGCCTGTTACAGACTTCATTCCATAAAAGAACTATTACACTGTTAAAAGTATGCGTTAGTTAGTTAATACACGAATATTAAGTTACCAAACGAAAAACAAATTGCATTCATAATTCACTTCAAGATATTTAGCTGTCAATGCACCAAACTGTCGGTGTCAAATGTATTTTAAATTCATGACGTAGATATTGATGACCACTGAAACAGACGCTTGTCGTCCTAGGATCTTTTTTTCACTATTTTATCATACTATTATTATATTATCTTAATTTATGCGGTTTTCAAACTAAACAAAATTACTACCATTTAACTGTTCTGTTGATAACTACAAATATTTATGTATTTAATTTTATTGCTCTTATTGTTTCATCTTCTTTTATTTTAGTTCAATTAGGTATTATACTTTTCATCCCACATTGTATTTTTCAAAAACGAATTCTTGAATGATATCCTTTAATTTGAAGTATTCATTTTGATTTTATATTATTATTTTATTTTCTCCGCGTATGTGATGCATTATATATTTTGTATTTATTTGTGCTTATTATAATTCATAAAGAACATGTACCAAATTACAGATTTTTTTTCTATTCTATTCTGTTCTATATTTAAATCACTATACCTCTTATGCTTTGAACTTTCCATGGTGTTTAAAATTATATTATAATAAAATTTTTGGTATAATGTTAAATGGATTAATAATTAATATGTTAGATAGAATCAATAGGCTTAGAAAACTATCTTATTATTAACCTTTATGGGTTTCTTAATTTCAGGGTACATTTTTGATTTATTGGTATTAATATTTTTTCTTTGATAAATTAGTTATATTATTATTTTGCTTTAGACTTCCGCAGTGAGTTGAGCACATTGCACAAACAGACCACAGGGAAAGTAACTTATGGAACGGACCCAATTACAGCTTCACGATCTATCAGGGGAGGTGACTTGTAATTTCTGACCAAAACTCCATTAGTCCGAAAATTATAACAGACCTGTCCTTTCTCCAATCAAAAATTTAATCTGTAACGTCCGCTTGTTTTTTTTTTCCCCCTTCCGTCGAAGTAATTTCGAAGTTAATTGTAGCATTGAGAAAATCCAACATTTAAAGGTTATTTAATTTTAGTTAAAAAAACATTTAGGGAAGCGTGACTTGGGGATTGTGTATACCGACACCTATAATTTGATATCTTACTCGATGTAATAGAAAATTGTTCCTTTTTAATGACTAATTAATTGATTAACGACCATTATTTTTCATGAAGTTACTTGTTAAATGGAATTACCATGAAAGATGCCGTGCTTCCAAAAAATCAGTTTTAAAAAAACGATTGAAACATCTAAGAAATATAAACTATACATATTTGTATATTGTCCATTATTATAACATTTTTTTTTAAACTAGAAATATTGATACAGCAGTACTGCACTATAATAACATCACTACAATGAAATGTTTCAAAACCAGTTTGATCCACTGTCAGCAATTTTACAGAAGAGACAAAAAAAAAAAAACCAATCCAAGTATTTGAATTTAGTTTTATGTTTTTGATGATGTTTTTTTTTGCTTTGGAAACTGCTTTCAATTGATGAGTAGAAGAGTTTGACAACTACATTTAATTGATAAGCAGATCAATGTTTGTCAGCTACCATTAATTGGTGAATAGAAGGGTTTTCCAACGACCTTTAATTGATGAGCTAATAAATATTTGGCAACTAGCTTTAAATGATGAATAGAAGAGTTTGGCAACTACATTTGATTGATGAGCTAATAAATATTTGCAGCTACCTTTAAATGATGAATAGAAGAGTTTGGAAACTACATTTGATTGATGAGCTGACCAATATTTGGCAACTGCCTTAAATTGATGAGCTGATAAATATTTGGCAACTACCTTTAAATGATGAATAGAAGAGTTTTGCAACTACATTTAATTGATGAGCTGATCAATTTTTGTCAACTACCTTTAAATGATGAATAGAAGAGTTTGGCCACTACATTTAATTGATGAGCTGATCAATATTTGGCAACTACTTTAAATTGATGATCTTATTAATATTTGCCAACTACCTTTAAATGATGAATAGAAGAGTTTTGCAACTACCATTAATTGATTAGCTGATAAATGTTTTAACTTTAATTGATAAGCGCATCAATGTTGATATCTTATCTTTAATTCATGAGCTGAACAATATTTAGCAACTACATTTAATTGATGATCTGGTCAATGCTTGTCAACTACCTTCAATCAATGAGTAGAAGAGTTTGTTAGGAGATCATGCTGTTTGTTTGAGAAAAGAGTTTTTAGATTCTCAAAAAATGAATTAAAAAACAACGTTTCGACATACTCTGTCTCTCTGCATATGGCACATTTCTCCAGTGAAGTTCTCCAAAATGTCTCAAACTGGCAACATCCCCTTCCATATCATACAAGGTATGCAAATCTAATTACTTCCACATCTATTAATACACTATCAATTTCTTCAAATTTCAGCTTCTTCAAATTGTTTAAGTCAACAATTGTCACTATCTTTAAGTCTTACGTCACTCCCAACTTATTTATAACATAATTTTTATCATTACATTAATCGTTGCATTTTAATAATTACTTTCTATCGGAACAAGTGTAACACACTCTTCTCTCACATATGGAGTGATTTCTAATTGACACATATCAGTGACGTTTTGTGATGGAGACACACATAGTATGTCGAAACGTTGTCCATTAATTAATTTGATGAAAACCCTTAGAACTAACTTTCACTAAACCAAGCCGATCTCCCAAAACAAACTCATTTAGTCGTTTATATACTCAAGGCCGTGAACACATTGTATAATAATATTTCTAATTGTTTTCTGCAGTGAAATATCATTCTTTATGTATTAGAGCACAAATAGAGGTATACAGTACCCTACATAAAGCGCCACTAAGTTAAAACGTCTACACTGATTACAGTTATTTCAACAGAGTTTTTGTCTCCAATAGGCCGCCCTTTCCAAGTCAATCCAAATTTTCTTTTTATTAAGCTAATAGTACTCTTTATGATAATATGCAAGGGTTTTTATAAAAAAAAATTCCTTTTTTTTTATCAGTCAAACCGAATAAACCGAAGGTGAGCTCATCATTTGTGTTTTGTATTTTGGCTTTTTAACTTCAAATAGAAAATTGTTATTGTAATCCTACCCTCCTTCCAATAAATCTGCGTATGTAGTAAGAGGAGAAATTTGTAATTATTTGTTCACATATTGTGAAAAATGATAAATAAAAGGGGTTATGAAAAAAAAAATATATATCAGCAAAGTCTTAAATGACATCATCAAACTTTATATCGTCTATTGGTTGTATATTTATTAAAGTATCGCTAGATTTCGCAATGTTAAATGACTCATTTCGGGGTAAAGCTAGTTTTTAATTACTTTTAATTTGGAAATGCTGCGTTAATTTCTTAACGAAAATGATGCCTATTGTTAAAAAAATTCTTATGAAGTTTACTATAGGTGGAACAGAGTTTTCCAAGTTTATTGTAATCATCAATCCTATAGATTATAACATTTTTATAATATTTAGATAAAAATGACCCACCAAAATAATTCCCTGAGGTGGACCACCTCTCATCGCTCCCTCCCCAGATAAGTCACTGTATATGAATGGTTCCAGCAGTGCGCAGACGATAGGCAAAGGCGCAGGTTTCACAACGGCTCTACGATTTATCTATTTTGTAATAAACTGTAGCTGGTAAACTGCTTTGCCTAGAACTAGTTGCCCAAACCGGCCTTGATGCCCGGATCCCATCAGGCCGAGTCCTTCGACCCCCTCGATCCCATTTCCTTCGGCTCATTGTTCTTCTTCGATCGCTGCAGGCCCAAGGACTCTCTGCGGCCGACCGGGATTAAACTTTATATTATCATCTGGGCATGAGGGGATGAGAGGCAGTGAACTCATTTCGTAATGCCCCCGACCGCACGGACCAAGTGCACGTATCTCTCCAGGCCGTTTACCGAGGCGATGATGGCCGCTCCAGGTAGAGGGTAGGACGTGAGCCTCTTCTGCTCTCTTCTTAACTAGGCACGGGTGCGGTCCAGTGCTCATTAGACCATCACATCTCACCTGCTCATCTTCCATCTGGAGCGAACAGTCCGTCTTCCTCTCTTCGTCCAATACTTATCTTCATTCTTGGCAAATCATCAAGCAGACACACAGTCATTATAATCATTTTTATTGCCTTTCCACAACTTATAACTTCTTATTTAATGTAATAGCGCTTTCGACAGCTCTACATTATCATCTTCAGTTATTTTTACATTAAAATAAAAAAGCAAATGAGAAAAACCTTTGCCCGCTCATAAGGAGATAAATTAATTACTATTAATATACGTAACAATGGATACTCATTTTGATTTAAAAATCAAGTGATAGGGAAAAAAGGATTGAAAGTGATGGTACTCAATAGACTGTAGATATTTTAATATATGTATCCATTCGAGCACTCATCTTACAACAGTTAAGTAAAAATTGTCCTTCTTTCTATTATACTACAATTACAAATTATTTGAATTCAAAATACAACTAACTGGACTAAAGGAAATTAGTCTAATTACATAAGGAAAGCCAAAAGGGTACTAGTGAGTTGCTGACCTAAACAAAAGGTTAGGTTCGTTTGGGAATTAGGCGCATTTCTAACTTATATATAAAACCAAATTTGTTACCGATCGCGTGCCCAAATTTCATGTCAAAATAAGTAGCAATGCACAAAGGAAGCATTAATTGAGGCTATAGGACTCACCTGCGTCTCAAGCTACTGATCTACAAGAGTATACTCAGGCCTACTCTGCTGTATGGTGCACAGCTTTTTCTTTATCTGACGTATACGACAGCTCGGCGGCTCCAACAATTCCAAAACGGCATACTGATGAAAGTAGTTAAGAGGTACTTCACTCGAGCAGCGAAGAAACAGTGAACTGCATGAGATATTTGAGCTGCCTACGGTGGATGAATTCATCCAGCGTAGACATAGCCCGTTTGTTTACAGCAATAATGATTGTGCCAACAGTAGGAGTGGTTTGGTTGGTAGCCAAACATTCTCCCAAAGGCTGCATTTCAACCCTACATTATGTGCTTTACCATATACTTCAAGGTAAGCTTCATAATATTATTCATTTTCCCTGCTGATCTGATCCTTCTATAACACTTTATTTTTTCGTTTATAATTTTTTATACAGTTGACTATCAGGTAAAATATTAATAAACAAATATACACGGATTCCCGGAAATACGGTCACATCCAGCAATTTATTTCACACGTCATATAACGAAAAGATGAGACCAATACTAATTCCATAAATTCCTCGATACGGAGGAAACATCCAAGGATTGCTCATACCTGCCACAACAACAGCGCTAGGATTCTTTCAATCGGAAAATAGTCTTGAAAACGAAAATAAAATAGCCAATAGCCATTACCGACTGCGAAGTAATAAAAGACATTCCAGCGGCGGGCAGGGAAGATGGAAAATCCGTTGTGTCAAAGATGGACTTTTCGGTGGAATTCCACCTGGTGGAGGTTTTACTCCACTCGAGTGAGCACCCTGTATAAGGGGCCACGTAGGTCGTGGATGGGAGTGACCAAAGGACATGGTTTGGACCTTAGCCGAGTGCAAGTGCGCCCAGCGGAATGAATCCTGAACAGCTTTTAAAGGCCAGCCACTTTTATTCAAATATAACGCCAACTGTAGATCCAATGCCAAACGAATAGCAGAGAGAGAGAGAGAGAGAGAGAGAGAGAGAGAGAGAGAGAGAGAGAGAGAGAGAGAGAGAGAGAGAGAGAGAGAGAGAGAGAGAGAGAGAGAGAGAGAGAGAGAGAGAGAGAGAGAGAGAGAGAGAGAGAGAGAGAGAGAGAGAGAGAGAGAGAGAGAGAGAGAGAGAGAGAGAGAGAGAGAGAGAGAGAGAGAGAGAGGGAGAGGGAGAGGGAGAGGAGAGGAGAGAGAGAGAGAGAGAGAGAGAGAGAGAGAGAGAGAGAGAGAGAGAGAGAGAGAGAGAGAGAGAGAGAGAGAGAGAGAGAGAGAGAGAGAGAGAGTTCTTCTTGAATATATTTTCATACTCCTCCACTTCCCTTGAAAACAGGAAATGAAAGCGCTAGGAAAAGTGCAATCCTCTGTGAGATGATTTCCTTTCCCCCAGTATACAGTTATAATAAAACTGTACCTCAGGCAGATCTTCCAGCACTGGACGGCTTATGTTTTTATAAGCAATTTAATTCAATATATTGTAATCCTACGTTTTTCAAGTTAAACGAATAATTAATGTACCACGATACAAATATGCACAGGGCAGTCGTTTTTCGACTGCATGCAATGATTGTATGTTCGTACAAAGCGTCAGTACAAAATGGTTGCAGGTATGGTTCTACAACGCATCAAAATACGCTGTTTAGGTTATAATGATAATAAGGTCGAACAGTGAAAAGTGTGACAAAAGAACTATTCAAATTTCTCAAGCCAAAGCACATCTCTTCGACCTGGAAGTGGACTAAAAAAAAATGGGAACGTTGGGTCAAATTGACCAGTGCTTAGGCACAATTCAAACCACTATTTAACTATAAACTAAAATATTCCATTAAACTCTCAGTCTGTATAAATCACCTAATAAACCTAAGATTTATTCCTAATTAATTCCAGTTTACAAATAAAATCCTTGGTTAACTCTATTAAATATATTTATGTAATTAATAATTTTTGCCTCATTCTTTGCCTCTGTTTGAAATTATTGCTCCCACTTAATCTGTTTTCTTTATTACACAACTTACTCACCGGACATACTCCCTTACTTATGGGGATTTGGTTTCTAGATATTTAATAATTTATTAAACACCAATAAATATTAAGAATGAAGTTCTTGTGTGAATATTTGGTTCTCCAACATAGGCATAGATTGTAATCGATAACGGTACATACATTGGACAATAGATAACAATAAACGTGAGTGTGATTACTAATAATGTAAATAATAAAACCAAAATCCATTATATTTTATTATTTTTATAGCATAGTTGCTGTAGTTGTGACATAATTTCTAATTACTAAAGATCCTCTTACTCATTTTGAGGAAGGGCTTTTACATGAAAATACACAATAACTCTATAATATAGATACATTAATGTAGTAACCTGCACGACGTTGCTTTGTTTAATTGACTCTATCTTTTTTTTTAACATATCTTTTATTTAGTTTTGTTTAGTTCGATTAATTATGTTCCATTGTCATTCAAGAACCTGTTCTCATTGTAAAGTAAAAACAAGTTTTTGTATATTTTAATAAATAAACAACAAATGTTGAGGTTTTCAACCTATATTTTTTTTCATTCAAACTTGTTCCGCGTTTCGAGACGCACACTCTTTTTCCGCACCAGGCTCTAAATCAAAAAATAGGAATCTTTTAGTTTAATTCATTCTCCCCATCCCCAAAAACGTTCGTTTTTATTTTAATGTAAAAGTATGTATTGCATTTATATCAAAAACCTGTGTCGATTCGCAAATTTGATATTTTTCTCGTATTTAGAAAACTGGAATTGCCCATGTTCGACTCATTGCTGTAGCCATGTGTCATCAGTGGACAGTGGTAATGTATGAAATGCTGTTTGGTAGCATGGTTTTTACCCACATCTTCCTGCAAGTCCTTAAAAAGAGAGTACGCCGGCACCTCAGTCGACCTCAGGGGTGATTGGGTCTTTGTTATCATGATATATGATCCATATGATATATATATAAATATATATAGTCGCTGTGTCAATAGTATATGAAAACCAAAAGACCAAAAGCGCTGCAAAATAATAATAAAAGTTCAAATAACCGCTATTGTCAAACCGAAATCAAGAAAATAATCGTATGTATCGTTAAATTATAGAATATGAAAATGCCTAGATTTCCGGAGAGCAAAAAGCCCACTTGTATAGACAATCCACGCATGACCAAATTACTGCTCCTGAAAATTTGTTTAATACTTCGACAAATTTCCACCGGGCGTATTGAGTCCAGAGCAAGAGCAAGGTTTTCCTATTCTTTTCATAAAAGCCAAAGCACAAAAAAACTAAAACTTAAACAAAAACCGTCTTAGTGACTAGCAATAAAATGTCGTAGTTGCTGTTGCTCAGTTGAGTGGAACTCGATTCGAGCCCTAAAACGGACAGGACTAAATGAGCTCGAGTTGGAAGGAGGCTAATGGTGAGGTTGAAGAGAGGAAGGACTCGCGCACAAGAAGCCAGTAATCGGGTAAGGAGTGTTGATTGCAGACGACCGGGTGTGAACCGCCGCTAACCGAACCAGATAATACCCTGGGTGTCATTAGAGCTGAGATCGTGTGATAGACGGTGTGTCGAAAACCTATTCCTCGGTTAGAACAGTTTCACCCCTGGGAATCCAATCCGCTCGCCAGTTATTGAAAATATGATGGGTTTCTATTATAGATATCTCGGTAATCGGTGTGGGTGGATGTCACGATTTTATACCTCCATTTTTTTTCTATCTCTCTTTTCTACCTCTCTCTCTTTCTCTCTCACTCTCTCTCTCTCTCTCTCTCTCTCTCATTCTCTCGTTTCCAATCATCCTTCTCCCTGGTTCCTCCTCGATAATGAGGGAAGGTTATGAAAAATTTTCTACCTCGTTCAGCGCCATCTCCCCTCTCTTTCCACTGGTTGAATGACTCTTCCGACCATTGAATGGTGGCAGAATTTTATTTCGGGGGGGGGGATTTGTCAAGAAACACTGCTAATTACGACCGACCTACATGAACACAGTCGTCTACTGATAATTATTTACGTGCTTTATTATTTCGTGCATTTATTATTACTTCCCATTTTTTTCAAGAGTGCACAAAATACATTATGTTGGTGGGTACAAAAAATATATGTTTTCATAAATTTTGGGTTCGGGTTGTATCCTTCTGATCACTGTATTTGCTCTGCCGTCGGTGGGTGAGTTCATCCGCCGGAGACACATCAAGTTTTTTGACTCGTTAACCAACCCAATATTTAACACTATGACCCACCACTCCTCCCGCATCGATGGCAACAGACTGTCGGGGAAAAATTAAGCTAAGAATTAGTATGTAAGTTAATTTTAAGTTTGATCAAAAAGGTGAGCCACATCACCTTTATTAGTCAGTCACGTATCGTTATACTTGTTTATTCCATTATATAATTTTTAATAAAACCTGTATACAGAGGGGTCCAAAAAAATGTATCCACTGGTTAACAGTCCATAACTTGCAAACTAATTGACGGAGTTGTCTCATTGTTGGTGAAAGTGTAGCTTAAAGTCCTACTTAAAGATATCACTGTAGGTGTTCGAAATTAACATCCATTAACATCCACACACAAACGATGCAGCCGAACTGCAGCACGAACTACTGACTGCAACGTGTTCAGTTGGATATTTGCACATGAATGTACGATGGATTCTCGAAGTTCATCCAATGTGCGTGGCTTTTGTCGATAAACGACGTCCTTCAGTGTTCCCCGCAGGTAAAAGTCTAGAAGAGTTAAGTCTGGGGGACGTGGTGGATACTCTACAGCACCTCTACGTGTACCTTTAAGTACCTTTCGTACTTAAAATACCGCTTTAAAACAGACTTCCTTTTATCAACTGTAAGCCTTACGCCAGTCATGTTTACTCGAGTAACAAGGTACAACTAACAATAAAACACTAACTATCTGGTGACTGTCATCCGACAAAAAAAAACAACGCAATACAATGCTTGTATAGCGATTGCCGGAACAACAAACTATTACACCACCAAAAATGAGACAACTCCGTCAATTAGTTTGCAAGTTATGGACTTTTAAACAGTGGATACATTTTTTTGGACCCCTCTGTATAATGTAGCGACAATTTGTAAATAGATTCGCCTGAGGATCCATAATATAATATAATTCTATATAATTATCTGAGAATTTAAAGGGGCTATGAAGGAAAAAAACAAAAAACTTTCCTCTGCAGCATTCACATCAGAGTTGTCATATTTGTGAATTAATGAATAAAATCAATCGTGTTAGGTCAAAAGAGCTTAAGTTATGAAATATGAAGTTTAGAGGTCGATTTACCAAACTTTCGAAAAATTATTATAAATCCAGTCTAAGTATTTTTTTCTTCATAAATAAATATTATTTATTTTAATCAGAGTTTTTTGGTCAAGAAGGCCAAAGTTTCATAAAAACGATGACTTAAACCCTTTTGGACAAAGACCGGTGATTTGTATACTTTTTCGTGAAGGCAGAAGTGTTTATCATTATTTTGCAAGGATCTCTTGTTTTCACCCCTTACATATAAGTTAAACTTCAAGACAACACGCCATAAAAACGCAGTTGAGTCATCTCTTGAGATCAGAAGCTTTCCAATTCCCGATGTTTCGCAAAACCTATAGATCGGATTTTTTACATACTATTGAAGAAATTTTCTCGTTTATCATCCTGGTGACATGACATATTTACTATCATAGGCTGGTGAGATTAATTATATGGTGTTTTATGTCTTTATAACGGAAACTTTTGGATTATCGTCCTTAGAATAACACGTAAATTAAGTTTTACTAGGAAACCCGAGTATTTACCAAAATAATGTAATATATTGTGAATATGGTGCTAAAATATCGTCAGTGGTATGAAATAAAAATGAGAACCCTGAAGACAAGCTAAAATTGAGCTTAACGTTATGTAAGTCCTCAAATTAAGTGAGGAGTTGCACAACTGACGGTTTATTATTATAGCGTTTATTCTCAACCAATCCATATTTCTAAGTAAGATTCCTATTTTAGGGAAAACAAAGAAAGGATAAATAGCTAAAGAAAGGACAGCGGACAGAAAAGCGTAAAGGATCCGAAAGAAATGCCCACAGTAAAACTCGGTTTTAAAACCCCCTCAGTCAAGTCTTCCATTTTCACCCCTACACCCGGCCCCCACCCCCCGAGGCACAATCCCTTCCAGATTACCCCATTACCGGAGGGAGGCTGCGTCAACTCTGAATTGAACATAAAACGTAACTTAGCGTGAAATTTGATAAGGGTGGAAATTTAAAAGGAAAATATAGCGACTCCCAGTTTGTGTGGAAGGGGGGGGGTCTGAGATAAGTCTCTAATGCAAGCACTCGTCCGTTGGGTGCCCCCCTTGTTCTCTTAGATCTAGAAACTGGACGTAGTGCTCATTTTTTGTTAGATAAAAAGAGGATATGAAACTTGAAAGAACAAAATAAGATATGATATTACATCAGTTAATATTAAAAATTACTTATTGTCCAATAAGGTAGATTGTAATTTTATCACAAACAAAATATATTTAAAAGAAAACATATCTGTGCAAAAAGCAATGTTCCGCTAAAGTCGACTTAACAATAATAATTCATTAATTTTATTATAAACCTTTTATCAAGATAAAATTACAATCTACCCTAGCAATAATACCAAACGGTAAATGCAAAGCTAAAGACATTACACATTTCAAGACGCTTAAATTTGTATAGACTCTCTGTTTTTTTATATATATACTATAATATTAAATACAATACACTGTATAATATTACACATAGCTGTGACCAACAATAACAATAATGACATGTGGTTCACATGAGGACAGAGAACATCCGGTCATTCCTACCCTACAGATACATACAGAGGGCAATGAAAGTAAAATGGCACCTTTGTTTGTTCTGGGTGTACATGAATTTCCATAAATTGCCCTTATTTACCATTCAACGTGAAAAAATAAAAAATTTGATTAAAAATACGAAATGGCTTGATCACGTTTACTAGGCGAAAATTTTAGTTTAAGTGTTACTTTTTTTTACTTTCATATCGGTTCCACACATTTATGGTACCTAACCTAACTGTTCCACTTTTCGGAAATCCCCCCAGGTTTTTGCCTGTTAGCAGTTTAATCTATCTATTAGTGTTCCTTCACAGCATGGGGAGGTGGGAAGGAGTTAGTCACGGTAAAAGAAACATTAAGTATCCAATTTAAGCGAAGGGGGAAAGACATTAATGATAGCTCTCAAACAACCAAATACACAAATTCAACGAGCCGGAAATTTTAAGAATCATTTTGAACATTGTACCGTTCAATGCCTTCAAGATTATGGGTTTAAATGCCGAGGCAGAAACTCATGCATTTTTCATTACATTAGACGAGTGAAAAAATAAGCTATCAGAAACAAAACCATATCTTTTATCTAACCTAAAGTTCCCTGAAAAATACAACTAACAAAATTTTAATTATTGAAGGTGGGTAATTTTTTTTTTTTTATATTCAATAACCACCCTTTCCTGATTGAAATTCGACTGTACATTACACCCTGGATCGTAGTCTACTTCCCAAAATACCACTATGGCATTGTTTTCAGAAGTTAAACGAGACGAGAATAAGTAAAATAGTTACACTGATACTCTTTGATATTAGATAGCTCAGCCGGGAAAAGCGCCTGGCCACTTATTAGAAGCTCCCACGTCGAATCAATAATAATGTTTAATTAGCATTTATTGATCGCCTGGAGACTTCTCAAGGAGTCAAAATTGTTATGGAATGCGCTATGATACAATTTTGAACACTTTTTGATCATTCAAAACTATAGAACAATATCCATATAGTCTAGTTATAGTTTTCTTCAGTACTATCATGACTCCTCACCTTTTTAACTTCCTGACCCCACACAAATATACTTCCTTTGACCGCTAGTTTTTTATCCGTACCACAACTTTTGGAACTCTATTCCCATCAAAATTCGTCGTTCATCAACTATATATATAATAATAATAATATTGCTTTACCAGTTCTTTATCTCCCTACAACCTTACAACTCACAATCTTTAATATTTATTCATGTCATTCACCTCTACGCATTTATGTTATTTGTTTCAATCTTATGATGTTGGTTCATTGTAGCCCCATCACCAAACTCAAGGGATCGTCTTCTACTTCCAGCATGGAAAACGGAAGCGTCCACCCAGCTTCACCATAGACGGGACTGAATGCAAACTTTCCAACAGCATATGTTACCTCGGCATCAACCTAGGCAGACACATGACGTTCTACACACACCTGCAGAAGAAGTTAAAAAGAGTACGTAGGACTTACTACTCTTTCCAGCATCTCATCACAAGCCCGGCTATATCCCTTCTGCTCAAACTGTTAATATATAAGAGCGTCCTGAGGTCAGCTCTACTGTTTGGGACACCGAACATAGTTCCGTTTCCTACAGCACAATAACTCGACTCCAGAGCTTCTAGAACAAAATCCTTTTCGTGGTATGAAGGCTCCCGACATCCACGAAAAGTCCCCACCATCACCGAAGCCATCCAAAGAAGACACATCAAGTTCTTTGACTCAATGAAACATAGCCAAAACCCTCTATTCCGAAACATGACACCCCCACCGCTACCGGCAAGATGGCAACTCTCAAGATCTAGTAAAGCAGACCAAATGGTGGACCTCAAGGCACTTGTCCCACCAACAACAAGCCTCTAACGGGCACCCAACACTGCTATCGGACTAAATAAGACTGCACTACATACCTAGAGGGACTCTAGGCCCAGCCACCAGTGGACTCTCACCACTGTACCGCAACTATCTACCTCTACCAAGGCTTCCCACACTCCTTAATTCCCTCACACCACCTTCAAGCAGGTACTCCTAGTACAAGGATCCGCTCAACCCAAATATCCCTTTATTTTTTCCCTCATCCTTAATCTTATAATTAGAGAGCTAAGAAGAAAAAAAAAAAAAATCACCTTTATTAGTCAGTTTGATCCAGTCACGTATAGTGTATATCATTATACTTGTTTATTCATTATATAATTTTTATAAAATAACAAAACCTGTATATAATGTAGCGATGCTACAGGAAATACAAAAATGGGCTACGAAGGAAAAAAAATGGTTCATTGTAGTCACCGCATATGTAAGGACAGTACAGTGAGGGCACCAGTATCCTCTCACCCCTTATCTCTAACCTGTGAAGTTCCTCAAGGAGCGGTTTTGTCTCCAGTTCTTTTTAACATGTACCCGCCGTCTGACATTGTTAGGACAAACTACAAGAAAGCTGCTTTAATTGCTTTCGCTGACGACAATGCGGTTTGCAGATGCAGCAGGAGTGCAAAAACAGCTCTTTCACAGGCTGAGTCAGTTTGTAACGTAACCAGTGACAGACTGGGTAAGTTAAACACCAGCGTAAACCCCGGGTAGACCGACTGCGTAATCTTCTTCCTCCAAAAGGGGAAAAAAGCGTTGCCAAAATCATATACTATAGGAGGACAAGAGAACTCACCGGCTTCTTAAATGCACTATCAGGATAAATAAATAGATTTCATTACTCATTTTAGAAACAAAATAGAAAAATTACAACACAAGTACTGGCCTTCGCACTTGTTAACTTCACCCAACTTGTCGTTTCATCTCAAACTGATGTATATAAATGTGTCATCCGGCCAGCTCTGCTGTACGGTGCCCCGCTATCTACTCACTTGACTGACAATAAAGCTAAAAGTCTCCAACAATTTGAGAACGGTATCATGAGAAAAGTGGTCCGACATACCACTCTCGATAGGTTAAAAAACGCACGACCTGCACCCGGTGCTTTGATGAACTCACCCACCGATGGAAAATCAAGTTTTTTTACTCATAACAGCACCTATCAAACCCAGTGTTTAACACCACCTTTCCCGCATCGACGGCAACAGACTGTCGGGGATAATTGAGTTAAGATTTTGTTTGTTAGGTGTAAGTTTACAACTCAGGTGAGCCCCATCACTTTTTAAACATGTTTACACAATGAATGTATAATGTCCATTATACTTTTGTAACAATCACAAATTGCAGTGTAAAATTGTTAAAAATTATATAAAATGTAGCCAACCTACAGGATATATGATATTGACCTATTGTAAATAGATACATTTATATGGAATCTATATTGACTTCCATAATATTTGATAACAATGGGATATGAAAAAAAAATTGCAATTGTCAGCTAGACATGCTTTTCTAGTTCCCTTTTGTTATTATTAGAGGCCAATGTCCCAGTATAATTTTTTTTTTTTTTTCATTTTATATATTTACTGATTTCAGTTCTCCGAGGAGTGAAGATGTTAGAGATGGAGCGAGATGAATCGCAGTAGGAACTGGAATGGCAAGGAGAGCGTATTAAAAGGCGTTGCAGAAGAACTGTTACTTTTTAAGATTTTTTTCTGCCTCACATACAGGGGAAGGAAGAAGCTCCGGCCCCATAACTAAATACCGGCTAAAAACCTGCACTCCTAGCGCAGTTCCCAATCACGTAGCGACACATACCTCCCAAGACAGGTCATTGCCTCTATAACTTTAGCACATTTTTTTTTTCTCCATGTGTGTCGCCGGTAAAGTGGAACATGTATGTGACAAACAGAGTTTTCACGATTTCTCAAAGTTTCTATGTTTAGTCTATTTCATAAAGGTATCGTATATTATTTTGCAATAATGAAAAGTGAGAGTTGACTACAGCCACGCAACAGCTCCTAAAATTATTAATACTGCTTGAGTCATCTACAGAACGATTACCGCAATTCAAGTAGTGTGCAGTGGTTTACTGTCAAGGTCTGGGGAGGTGACTCCTGGCCATACTTACATTGTATAGTAAATACGATATAAATGAGAGAGTAAATGTAATGTTGTGAATCTGCTTTGAATCTTCTATCACAACTACCTATTGGCTTAAGGCAAATTGTAATTTTCTTTAAATACAAATTTACAGAAGGTTTTATAAAAAAAAACTATCAAGGAACACTGTAAACTTTATTCTCTAACCCTTTCCACAAAGCTTAGATGCTCAAATCTGCAGATTTAATCTAATTATATTTTTTGTCTTTTTAGTATAACAAATCTTCAATTATGTATTAGATGTGGTTGACCTTGCAAGGGTAAAAAAAACTATGTGCCCTTCCTGTCAATGGCCAGTTTCTCTCATGTCCTCAGCGTCTGTGGCTCTCGTGCTCTTAGTCAGCCTCCACTGGCTCGTATCAAGTGACGCGGCTAACGAAGGAGCGTGGGGAACTTCCCAAGACTCCACTTCCTCTTTCGCATGCGAGGGAGGTGACAACCATGTGGATCTGGGAGGTCTCTGGGCTGTTTGTAAATGAGCGAGTGAATAAAAATTGTAAAATGGTATAAATTAGAACATTTATCAACTACTTTTACTGCCCAATAATTTTAATTATGATTGTAATTTTGTCACAATTTAAAAAGAAAAAATATCTTGAACGTTAAGTGGGATATAAATCTAAAGCCAAGGCCCAATAAATAAGGCGAGCTTTTCCCCATCATGGCAATATGGTGACTATATTGTCATCATGGTAGATGTCAAAAAACACTATCTGGCGTAAACATTTGATGTAAATAAAATCAAAACGACTTCAGCAACCTAAATGTTTTGCAGAAACCATGATAGTTTCTGATCCTGCCGCCATCCCAGTCCACCATACCCAGTGTGAAACAAGGCGGGACACGTTCCAGGCATACACTGTTGCCAGTGACAGGTCTCAAAGGAAAACAATAAATTCGCCCGCAGACAGACACACAAGCTAACCAGACCGCGAAGAGGATGGAAATCATCCGTGAACGACTGCCAGCTCGTAGGCCCAAGAAGCAATTACCTGAGAGACGAAGGGCCTTACGGGCATTACTTGAGGTGGTTAATTGAAGGCACATACGCTTCTCGTAAAGGGCTCGTCGTAAAACCAGCTCAATGACGGACACCGGTCGCCATCAATGAACAGTCTTACATACGAACTGCCTTTGTCTGAGCTCTTTCGCGGTTGCCTTCTCCCTTGCTCTGTCTCCAATTGTTTTGTATTTCTGCATCCTATAAGCGATGACCAGCCATTAAGAACAAGCTTCATAACACCCAGGTGAAGTGTATCCGTAAATGCACTCGATTACATAAGCTGATTTAAGGACACCTACAGTGATACTACCTTAGTAGTTAGATAGTGGGAAGATGAAGCAGATACAAACAATGCGCATGCCTTGATTTTCAACGGCCAAGAATAATCTCGAAAATAATATTTTATTACTTAATACGTGTGCTATCAACCATGCTAAATTATATATATAATATTCTTTATTGTGCTAAAACTACAATCTGCTTTATTAGGCAATACATGATTGAGGTAAATGTCCTCATTCATACCATATTTACAATTCACCATTCACTCGCTCATTCATACAATATTTATAGACAGCCCAGAGGCCAGAGGAGGTGACAAAGATGTGGATTGGGACATTTTTGTCACCTCCCTCCCATGTGAAAGAGGAAGTGGAGTCTTGGAGAGGCCCCCACGCTCTTCCGTCAGCCACGTAACCGGATACGAGCAAGCGGAGGCTGACCAAGAGCGCGAGAGCCACATACGCTCAGGACATGATTGGTGAAACTGGCCATTGCCAGGACTCCCACTGTCACGCATTCATAGCAGGTCACGAGGCCACTGCCGTTTCAGTCTCCAAAGAGGTTATAGGGATGAGTGGCGCAGTGTAATGACTGTGCTACGGGATTCGGGTAATTGGAGAGGCTACTATGGAATTTCATATACTTGAAAGGGATGAGTTCAAGAATGTAGGGTATGTTATTTAATAAGGGGCATTTACTATTGTTCTCAGGACTTTTGATTGAAAGGATTGGATACGCTTGATGTACGACTTTTTTGCTGTCCCCCATAGCTCTATTCCGTATGTCCAGATTGGCTTAAGTATAACTTTGTAGATTAGTAATTTGTTTTCTATTGAGAGATGGGATGTCCTTTGAAGTAGTCTGTACAGTTGTCCAAAGCGTCTGTTTAGCCTCGTATGTGTGTTCCAGGTCAGTCGTTTATCGAGATGGACCATGCTAAAGAGCAAACACTACAAAAATAGACAGCTGCATTTTAATATTTTCGCAATGTGAAAAACAATTTTTCCCAAAAAAGCTATTTGAGTCTCTCCAAAAATCTTTTATTCATTGTTACATCACCAGTCGACTTTGCTCCAATTCCGGGAACCTCAGGGCTAAAATTCAGAGAAATAGCATGTAAAAACTACATTTAAATATTTGCTTGGTTTTATTCATTTTTAAAATTATAAAATTGGTAACAATCCAAAGAATTTTATCTTAAAATGTTTTCTTCAGCTTTTGGAAAATGTTTTATGTATATCTTGGATTTTTAAGCGATTATTGCATTTAACTAACTTACCTTGTGATGCAATATGAGTTCCCAATTTTAATTTTCATTAAGATTACCAATACGGTGTGCAATAATGGAAGAACAATACGGTAGTGTTAACATATTAAATTATTTTTATTATCATTTGATTTGGTTTATCGGACAACCCTGTGGTACGTTAGGGTTTTTAAAGAAGACAGTATTGTCCGTTCTTTATTCCGGGAAAATTGGCACAAAAATCATTACCCAAGGGATGGATGTTAATACAGGTATTAACACCCAATCAATTCGAACCCACATCGGCATACATAATAGTCCCAATTAATGATAAAGGGATCTTATATCGTACATTGCAGGTCAGTTCTAATTTGAAATGACACATGGTCACCATAAAAGGTAGTCAAGTGCGTTTTATCGCACAAATAAACGTTTTCGTTGAAATTTTATAATAAATCCCTTTTAGATTGACATTTCCGACTAATAATTTCACACTTTAATTCAATAGTCTGGAAACAAACTACCCACCTCTTCATTGACACTTCCCATAGTATATCATATAATTTTATTATAATTATTATAAATGTGCACTTCAAACAATTTTCGTAAAATTACCGTCACTCACAAATTTTTTTACACCATCTTATAATTATGTGTTATGATAATGTATATCATGAACTAGGACTAGAAGAAAATAATGCCTGGTTTTGTTTTCCAAAATGCTTAATAGTCTAAATATTATAAAAACAAAAAAATATTAATTTAGATTTATACATTATTTATTAAAATAATTGTCAAATTTATTTATGTCGTAAATAGAAGCATCTTAATATTTTGTTCTTTCAATTTGTTACTGATAAAAAGACCTGATGAAAAATATTATAAAACGGTTTATGATTTATAGTTAAAATTGACCAAAAATCAGCAATAGAATCTTCACTCAGAAAATTGTTGGAATAATTTAATATGACTTTCAGTTTTAAAGGATAAACACATAAAGGGAAATGGTATTAAAATTTTGTTTGCACAAAAGGTTGATCAGCTTGTTTTTTGGATGGATTAATAAATGTTACTTTTTTGATAGTGTAAAAAATGAAAGTATTTCATTGGTGTGGACAAATTTGTGAGCCACTCATATTATTATAACATATTTAAATTCATTAAAGACATCAATCTGGCCTAATATGTATGATGATACATCTTGTTATCGACAGTAAACCAACAAAATAATGGTATTTACTATGTTACTAGTATTTGCTGTGGGGTTCTTGTGTTTTCGCATCAGTGGGGATTTCATACTTCTGAAACAGAGACTCCAAAAAATATGTAAACACAACAACCATTATCAGCTTTAATGACCTCTGTTTAATTATAGACTGCTTAAGTCGACATTTATTAAGTTCTATCAATCAGAATGTTTTAATCTGAAGGTGAGCCCCATCACCTACCTAGTCCTGCACCCATTGCATTGTAAATTTTAACTTCAAATAGAATATTGATACTGTAATTCTACCCTCTTTCGAATGCATCTGCGTATGCAGCAAGAGGAGAAATTTGTAATTATTTGTTCACTGAAATTTTGTTCATGTATTGTAAAAAATGAGAAATAAAAAGGTTTTGAAAAAAATGTTTTATGTGTGGATACAATTTTATGATTGAACTAGCTGCATTATTGAAGCTTGCATTATTAAAAACATAGTTCGCCCTAGTTTTCATGCCGTCAGTTGCAACTTTTATCTAAAATCACATGCGTCTAGTTGGGATAGGGTATCCACCAAACGGGTATGAAAACGAGAGGGTTTCCTGCATGTGTTCATTGTAAAACTTATTCATGTTACAATTGTTCAAAAATTGAATCCAAATTTGAATTTCAGATCAGAATGAGTCCAAAAGATGAAATTATTCATCTTCCTCTCCCTAATTATTTAATATCAATCAGTTTAATTTAGATATGACCCTATTTACTTGTTTTGCTTTCTCCAAAATATTCAGATCAATACTGTAAATAAAACTAATTAGTCTGACTATATTTATAGAAATTCATTTTAAGTATGCCAGTTAATAAAGACGAAGTCACGCACGGCGTGTTCTGGCCGAGATAGCTGGAACTTTTAAACCCAACACAGTCCTTTGGTCATTTTATCTTTTGATTTAAACAACTAGGGAACCGGTTAAACCATATAAACTAATGAGGAGTAAGGAATATAAAGATTTTTTTTTTTTTTTATCAGTCTATAATGAGTTCATTTACATTATGCTCTTCAAATCTGGGCTGGTTTTTATATTTTAGTATCTTTCTTTATGTTTAACGGAATAAATGTGTAGCAATTATTAACTGTATTAGCATACTAATTTCCTTGGCGGTTCTCTCAAAAAAATGTTTAAGTCTTAATTCCCTAATTTACAATTCGTATGTTTTTTAACAGCTCGTGGTTTTATTGCCCGGGGACTGGATTTATTTCGGCTTTGAGTGAAAAGCATCTCGGACAGGTAGGAGATATTAAAATTGAATATATTTAATTCTCCTCAACAACAACAAGTCCATTAATTTTTCAAACAACTCACTTATGAGGGTTACGTCTGTATTAAGCTGAAACAGCATTTAATTCAGATACAAATTACCAATTCGGCATAAATTATGAAAATCTAGGCTAATTTGTTAGGAGATCCGCATATATGATGGGTGGATAGAAATTTCAGATCAAGTGATTTATAATTGTCTACTAAAAATTACTAGTAAAATGGAACATGGTAATGTTAAACACAACCTATTTGCGAATATGTCAAATTCCATTTAATATTTATTTTTCGGAGTAACACTATTATATTGTATATTATACTAGAACTAGTATATTCATATTATGGATATAATCAATTTGTAGTATCTCCGAATATATCTTGAAAATATCAATAAAAAAAGATGACATGATATAAATATTAACATTTATTTCCGTTTTGTATTAAAATTAGTTTATTGTATCTTCACACAATTTACATCAAATTTAAGCGAACCAGTGTCAATTCGTTAGAAAATAGTTGTATTCCCAAGTAATTGATTAATCTGTAACGATTTATTAATATTTATGCTGCTGAAATTATTTCCCATCACCTTTATTAGTCAGTTTAGTCCAGTCACGTATAATGTATATCATTATACTTGTTTATTCATTATATAATTTTTATAAAATAACAAAACCTGTATATAATGTAGCGATGCTACAGGAAATACAAAATAATTTGTAAATAGATTAACCTGAGGAAATATAATTATCTGTAAATTTAAAGGGGCTATGAAAGAAAAAAAAAATTATTCCCCCCCCCCAAAAAAAATATTAGTTGACTCGTTGCCGCCTCTCACAAACCCAGTGTTCAACACTATGACCCCCACTGTTCTCGCGTCGATGGCAACAGACTTTCGGGGAAAATAAGGTTAATATTAGTTTAAGTTTTTATTGTTAGATGTGAGATAGTTTTAAGTTTATGATAAATAAGGTGAGCCTCGCCACTTTTAATAAATTTATAATATACATCATTATACTATTTTACAATGCAGATCACTATTTTTTATAGTGGAATTTGTATAAAATATAGCCAAACATTGCAGGAAATGCAATGAAACAATTGTAAATAGATTTGTTTGTAGAATCTATATTTTGAACATATATTAATTTGTAACAAGGGGGTATGGAACAAAAAAAAAATTATATTTTTCCCATTAGTCACTGTCAGGATTTTTTAAGTTGTTTTTGCCAGCATTTCAGATACTTAATTTTTTTATTTCATTATTGATACGATTTTCATTGACTGGTTTAACAAATAATCAAGTGTGTGTCCTCCTTCATTTCGTACATACGTCCGTTATATTCTAGTCGATAGTAGAAAACTAAAAAACTATATTTCTTGTCGACGAATCATGAAGCAAAGTTACCATGTAAAATCTCATGTCTCGATTCCAACCAGGTGCATGTGTTCGCCGGAACATTTAATACAGTTTTGAATGACCGTAAACGTGACAAATTCGTTAATCGAACTTTTTCACTATCGTTCATATTTTGACGAAGACGAACAGTGAAAATGTCACTTCCGGTAAGACGCTGCAATCATTATGCAAATGCCTGTTTAATAGCTTACGAAGCAATTTCTTAAGATTGTTGGCAGTGCCCTACCTAGGTGACTAAGGCAGCCTTGAAGGCTTTGCCTGTGAATATCTTACCGCCACATTAAACATCTTCCAATCAATAAACAATTATTCGAAGTAGTGTGTCGTATTGTGAAACGATGTACTCAAGTTGGCAGTTCTTTTTACATTATTTACGCCGAATCTTTGAGTTTACACTCCATAGTTTTGGTCGCTATAGGTCTAACCTTCTCGTTAGAGTTTTTTTTTTTTCAGAACCACCTGATTTATACATTTTTAAGCAAACGAAAACATATGATAAAATATACATAAAAATGTACATTCTATATGTGGTTAGCTATTTAAGTTTTGAAGTTAAACAATTTTTTTCTTGTTACATATCCCTTTGTCATTAAAAATTATGGAAGTCAATATAGAATGTATATAAATGAATCCATTTACAATAGGTCAATATTATATGTCCTGTAGCTTGGCTACATTTCATACAATTTTTAACAACTTTACACTGTGATTTGCGTTTTACAACCTGTACATTATACCATTCATTGTCTATACATGTTTAAAAAGTGATTGGGCTCGCCTGTTGGGTCCACAGTTCTGTGGATGAATTCAGGGGTCATCTATATCGATAAGTGTGAATTGTGAATACTGCATGATTGTTATTAATGCGTGAACGCGATATTGTAAATATGTTATGAGCGAGATCATTTATCACAAGTATCTATTGCCGTTATAAGTTTAGTTACATGGCCAACAGACTAAATATGTAACTAAAGTATTGGAATTCAATATAGATTGTATATAAATTAATCTATTTACAATATGTCAATATTATATCCCCTGTAGCTTGGCTACATTTTACAAAATTGTAAACAATTTCGTTACAAAAGTATAATGGGCATTTTGCATTCATTGTCTATACATGTTTAAAAAGTGATTGGGCTCGCCTTATGAATCATAAAGGTTAAAACTACCTTACATCTAACAAAAATGATCATATCCTAATTTTCCCCGACAGTCTGTTGCCATCGATGCGGGAAGGGTGGTGGTGTCATCGTGTTAAACACTGGGTTTGTTAGGTGGTCTGGAGAGTTATTTGCACGATGTGAAGAAAATAATTAATTGAATACCGTAATATACGGGATGGTAATTATATTAAACTTTAACTGATTCCTTTTTTAATGGATCTTGATAATATTTAATGGAGCATTCTATTTCTTGTGAAATTTCATGGTTTGAAGGGAAACAGAGGCTGCTTGAGGGTTGAATATACGATTTTAATGTATTATTAAATAAAATATTGCATCTCTAGATTACTAAAGCCCGAAAAATTATTACAGGTATGAATCAGAAGGATTAGCTCATTTTTTAGGTACTTTACTTAATAAAATATTAATTTTAGTTAATAAGTCTTTTTTTCTTTTTCTTCCTAGACCCTTTAAATTTACAGATAATTATATACAATTATAGATCCTCAGGCGAATCTATTTACAAATTATTTTTGTATTTCCTGTAGCATCGCTACACTATATACAGGTTTTGTTATTTTATAAAAAATATATAATGAATAAGCAAGTATAATGATACACATTATACGTGACTGGACTGAATTGACTAATAAAGGTGATGGGGCTCACCTTTTTGATCAAACTTAAAACTAACTTACATACTAATTCTTAACCTGATTTTTCCCCGACAGTCTGTTGCCATCGATGCGGGAGGGATGGTTGGGTCATAGTGTTAAACACTGTGTGGTGTAACGAGTTAAAAAACTTTATGTGTCTTCGGCGGTTGAACTCGCCCACCGACGGCACACCAAGCAACGGGTGCAGGCCAGCGTTCTTTAACCTCTCGAGAGAGGTATGTCGGACCACTTTTCGCATTATCCCATTCTGGAAATGCTGGAGACATTTGGCTGTATTGCCAGTCAAGTGTCTAAATACCTAGGGGAGAATTGAGAAATAAGGCATCGGTCTCCTAATAAGTCATTGATTTAAGTCGTTATTTTTAATAGGTTAGTTTTTATATGTATTATTGACATGAAACCTCAACCGAAAAACAGACTCAACTGTGGAAACATAAGGATTTGTGGTATTGACAATAGAACTTGAGCAGGATATTTTAGGTGTTCAGTCAACAATCAACGATATCCTTTATTGCTAAACTATCTTTTCAATGTTGTACTACTTTTTAGACAATTAGCGCATATTAATAACTTTCTTAATGGGACTTTTCAACACATGATTTGAAAGGTGAACCGAATCTGTCGGAGGACAAATGAGGGTACACCTGAGCGAGGGTTGATACCACAGACCAGCCTGCACGTAGCCATAATCTGGCCTAAGAGAGTGATGATTGGTCAATTAGAACGGTATTAGCTCGGCCAATCGGATCCATTCCCTGTTAGTTCGGCCCTGCCATTGGCCAACAGTCGTTTATAACCGATAATTCTCTGGGTACTTGTCATTCCTTCGGGCGCTGGGTCGTGGTTCATAGACCCCCTCCAAGATATTTTAACCTGTGTTACCACCCCACCACCAGTGTCGGTAATCCCCGATTGTAAAGCGTTATGAGGCGAACCTGAAATGGATGGCGTGAATAGTAAATAATTGTTGAGAAAGTTACAGGCAAGAGATATTCGATAGGAAAGCCAAGAGGAAAGTCGCTACTCGGTTTAGTTGGCATTTTAAAAACGGCTGTTTCCTACGAGAAATGAGACTTCCACGATGAACTTCAATGAATTCCACGGTTCTGTCATCCCACAAAACATTTATTGTTATAGTTCATACTACTGAAATATTAGTCAAAATGTTCTTATCATCTCTGAGTCAAGCGGGGGACTTCCAATCAATCACTGCAGCTGGGGAGCTGACAATCAAACATATATGGGAGATTAATATTTAAAAATCTTAATTGGGATAAAATTACAATCTTACTGATTGGACAATAAGTAATTGCGATAAATGTTCTCATTCACACCATATTTACAATTTTCATTCACTCGATCATTCATACCGTATTTAAAAACCTCCCAGAGACCTCCCGAATCCACATGGTCCTTCGCATGCCAAAGAGGAAGTCTTGGGAAATCCCACACTTTCCTCCTTCAGCCGCGTTACCGGATATCCAATAGAGGCTGACCAAGAGCTCCAGAGAACCACATACGGTAAGGACATGATAGCCAGGATTACCTGGACGTATGTGGTAAAGAAGATGGTGGGTGATATGCAAGAAGAAATCGAGCTTTTGCAGCAATTGAGGAATGTGGAAGAAGGGAAATGAGTAATTGTCATGAAAACGTCTATTGTAAGCTGACGATAGGCAAGGTAAATGTTGGCATGACTCAAAACGCCTAAGTTTGACCCGACTTTTCCACGGCCGGCCACACCTGAAGAGTGGGAGAAAAAGCTCGGGAAGCAGGGAGCCAATCAGAACTAATAGCGAATGTCCTAGAAATATACATTATTATTAATATTATTATACAAGCTCGGGTATAATAAGAATTCAGCCTGTCGGGGACATTCAGATTTCCAAAAAATAAAAAGCTATGTTATTTAGAAATATATATAAGAGAAAAACACCCATTTTTCAAACATAAAAAACCAAAAGCAACAATCATCTTATGATGATGCAGAAATAAAATGACAACGGAAAAAAAATTGAATCCCTATATAATATGACACTATTTCTTTAAGTAATTGAGCCATGTACCTAAGAGATAAGCACATATCAGATAAGTGGAGTTAAGACGTAAGCATATGCTTAGCAGTAAGTAGCAGGCAGCAAGCAGGCCTTATCTCATACGAGTGCGTAGGTAGCAATGGTCTTTAACACGAGAAGCGAGAGCAATCTAAGGCTAAATAAACATACAAACTCACGGTCAATCCAGCGGATTTAAACAACATAATACTAAAACTGTAATATGACGAGAAGTAGGAAAAAAAATATATAGCCAAATTTGCAGTGCCGATTCGACGCTACAAAGTTTACTCTTTAAGTAAAAAATAACGAACCGACTGGAACATTCTTAGATTTTTGAATTTCTCTAAACTTCCAAAAAAAAATTCTTTAAATGCCAGACTTGAGGGAGGAGAGAATTGAAGACTTTTTAAAAATTTATTTCGAGTTTTATTTTTATTTTTTAATTTTTTACGCCCGTTCTCGTTTTACCTAGAAGCAAAACACCGCTTTCATTTAAAAGAGAAAAAAAAGTAGTGCACAGCACTGAAACGGGGTGAATTTCCAAAACCCAACCACAGATTCTTGATTGGATGAACATTGTGAACACATCATGATAAAAATAAAACTGTTATTTTTAACATTTGGAAAGTAGCTGTCACTCTTCTTTTTTTTTTTTAACTGGTGTTTACTTTTCTGTAAATACATCTCCGTTTACAAGTTCCATAAATTATCTAAATGGTCTTTGACAATCACAGGACGGCATATTTGAGCTTGAAATTAGTTCAAGCCGGTTTCGATTATTTTCTATTCTTTTTATGATAACTTATATTCATTTATTTTTCACCACCATGTTGCGATATGTGTTTGCCTGTGATTCGTGACAACTCATTATTATTATTTGACCAAAAAAAATGTATTTGTTAAGCCGTTTTTTCGTTAAATAATAAATATGTTAAATAGTTAAATTATTTGCTTTAAAGCCTATTAAATAATTTCATTTTCGATTATGTATTGGTTCCCTTTTCATTATTATCCTTAAACAAGGAAAAATTAAATCTTAATTCATCTCTGGACTCGAACTTATAAGTTACCTAAACGGACAATACAGTTTTTTAAATTTAATTTTGTTCCATACTTTCCATTATTATTCTATTTCAACTAAATACTAATTATACTTTGTTTTCTTCAAATTCACTAATGGACAACATTTATTTAATGGGTGTTTCGACACGATATGTATTTCAGGTCCTTTTCCTTAATATGATGGAGTCCCCCCCTCAATCCAATTAAAAAATGACAAAATTATTATTTACTATAGATTCTCAGACGAATCTATTTACATATCACTTTTTATAAGTCCTGTACCATCGATACATTCTATACAAGGTCTGAGTTCTGTAATATAATGGATTTTTTTTTTTTTTTTTTTTTCGAAGCTCTCTAGGTCGAAATTCGGATGTGGGAAAAATATAAAATATTTGGGGTAAAAGGAACCTTGTACTAGGCGTACCTGCTTGAAGGTAGTGTGAGCGGAGTTAGGGATGTGGGAGTCCTCGGTGGAGGTTGGTTGAGTGAGCGCAGTAGTGAGAGTCTACTGGTGTAATATAATGGAAGGGAAGTTATTGACTGTTCACGATATCCAGAAGAGCTGAGTGTCCGAGGCCAGCTCTCCTAAATGTCTTCTTAACCTAATAACTCTCTTTCATCGATACTAAACCGATCTTCCAATAAAAACTAATCAAAATATTCCTGGGCATTTCAAAAGTTTAATTTTAGTATCGTGGGATAAATATATTTTAATTGTATTTAGTGTAAATACTGTGTTCTTTGCTTGACTGAGAGCTGTAGCCCTTGCGCAGTAATGGTGAGTTATTCCTTACAGGTGTGTTGATAATGGATGATCCAGCCTTCTTCCAGCACTTATGCAAACAGATTTTAATTAACTTTTATAATAAGCCGGTGCAGTTAATTTCGCAATTGGAAAATCATTATTTTGATGACGTCAGGGGCAAGTATATCTTCGCGGGCCCTGAGGCGCCTGGTCCCCGGCCTACTTTCTGCTCATGCTCACAAATGCAATTATTCAAGCCACAGTCGCTGCTTGCATAATTCCAGTAAAATAATTTTCATAAAGGCAAATTAATTGTCATATTTTCCGTATTGGTAAATTAGACTAAGTAATCATAATATATACCAAGGTTAGTAGATCCAAGATTTAGTTAGTCAAATTTTAGATCATTTATAAACATTCGAAGATAAAATCTGCCATTTTGGGTAATTAGCTAATTGTAATCAATGATATTTATTCAATTATTCACAGTTCTGCATTCACTCGCTCATTCATACAATATTTACAAATTCACACAATCCAGAGATCTCTCAAATCCACACGGTTGTTCCCTCGCATGCGAAAGAGGAAGATTCTTGGGAAATCATTCACTTTCCTCCATCAACCGTGTCCCTGGATAGCCAGTGGAGGCTCACCAAGAGCTCTAGAGAACCACAGACGCTCAGGACATGAATGCCACGACTCCCACTGTGATGCATTTTTAGCAGGTCACGATGCCGCTGCCTCTTTAGCCTCCGAAGAGGATCATAGCACTGTGTAATGGCTGTGCTAGGGAGTTGGACTGACAGGTTTTCATGGAATTTTGTGAACTTAAAAGGGATGAGTTCAACGATGTAGGCTATATTAGCGTTCGTTATGAACGAAAGGACATAAAATGATATTCCAATGAATAAACACTCTAATAAGAGACACTTGTAAATATAAATTAACAACTGTACGAAAAAAATAATTTTTTCTCAGGATGGCTTTAAAGACTCCCAATTTTTTTATAATTTCGCTGTTATTCAGGTGTCTTCAGGACTGGGTATGATGTCAAATTTGTCATCACAATTCATTCACCTTATTCTAAAAATCCATATATCGAATTGGTACGTTACCAATATGTGCCAAAATTTTGGTTTTACGGGTGAGAGTAGAGAATTGAAATCTTTTATTTCAATTTGATATGTAGTAATACTAAGTTGAAGGAAGGTATATTCGCAAATTTCTAAGATTATAAAATGTGCAAATACCACCATTTTTATTTATTTTTTTCAAGCCCGTTTGGGGTTTTAAAGAAAACCTGGGTTTGACGTTCTGATGAAAGGACTTGTGTAAAACAAATACTTGCGTAAAGACAAAATTGGAAGTAATTTAATTAATCTATACCCCCAACCACCGATTAAACCATAACATATGCCCTATTTAAATATATTTAGGGGATTCATGTAAATCATCATGTCAATTTTCGGTCTAGAATTTGATTACAGTCTGCACTGCTACTAACAAGGAGTAGTTAGTAGGCTGCAAAAGGTGACGTTGCTGAAGGTGGGTTTGGGGATTTGAACATATATCTATGTTCTATGTGTATGTTCTAAATTCTTTCTGAATATGTGTGATTGTGAATATCGTTTGTGTGGTACGAAAGAGATCATTTGCAACAATTACTCATTTATAGGCAAATATTATTTTTTTTAAATACCGAAAATATTCTTTTAAAATTCAAATAGGACGATACTGAAGCGTTGTCTAGGAATCTCCTAAAAAACTAAGTGTAAAACTTTTTGGAATATTTGATAGATAGGGAGTGTGTGTACGTACTAGTACGTCAAAAACTGTAAAGAAAACATTCAAGTTCTTGTGTAATGTAAACGGAATATCATCGCAATAAGACCATGTTTTGTGAGGTTTGGTTTTATCAGCATTTGAGATCTGCCACAACTCAAGGGTGTGATTTCGATAAATTTCTAAGGCTTCCCACAGGAGGGAACGCTGTCGAAAAAAAAAAATAAACATATAAATATGCAAACGTATTTAATTAGTAAATCTTCTGACTCACCTTAGCAGGCCGAGCAAGGCAGTCGGGTGGACATGCAAATAGGGTTAAAAAATCTCAGAAGAACTAGTCTGCTATAGAACTCGCATACCTGGGATTGGAGGTAATTGCGAATTGCACAGCCGTTAGTCGCAAGTAATGACTCCCATTTGGATCGTATGCACGTATTGCCGTGCTCAGGGCGCATGCGTTAATCAGGCAACTATGCGAAATAAAGAATACCTGACCCTTTCTTAGCGACTCCACGGCATTAGCGACCACTGGGAGCAGTTTAAATGTTAATGCTTATTTCTCGGCGATGTAGATATCGGTGGATGGCAGGCTCTTGATTAACCGGTCATGTCCTCGGAATTTCACTTGTCCAGTAGCTGTCAAATAAACTCGGTGCGAAAGAGCTACAATTATTCCAAAAATGAATAAAAACAAAGTAAAAAGTTACTCAAGTCACAATAAACAGTTTCGTTACGACTATAGAAACAATTTTTTTTTTTTTGTAGAGAGGGAATTTATTTATTTAATTTTATTTACATGAGCACATTACATATAATTGTCAGACGCCAAAGAGCCTCTAAACTAAAACTAAAATAGCCACTAATTTGAAGGAAACCCGAAACGAAAAACTAAAAGATTAAACGAGGTCATTAAGGATAAAAGAAATTTTAAATCTTTAAGAATCTTCCTAATTGAAACATTATGCCCAACACGTTCACTAAATTATTGCTGCATATATTACAACATTAAAGAAACCTCTGAGTGCTTTATTTTATTACGCTTATATTACGTCAATTTGATGATGGTAGTACGCCTAGGTAATTTTGTTATTATTCTTAGGAATTCATTCTGTATTCTCTGCAGTTAAAAAGGTTAGGTCGAAATGATCTGACAAGCTTTGCTTTATATTTCATCAGAATTTTAAATGTTTTCCAAAGATGGAATTCCAAGATGGATTTTCCAGGAAATGGCCATGAGAAAGGAGTCTCGCCTTTTTCTCGAATAGAATTTATGTAAGGTCTAATGGTTAAGCCTTTATTGAAAATTATCCCAAGCTACCTTACAATTTTGGACCATTTAAGTTCACTATTTTCTAAATTTGTTTACTGGATTAATTTGGGCCTACGTTTAGTAAATAGAATTTTTACTGTTTGTCAATATTTTCGAATCTTCGAGTGATTGTCACATCGCACAGTGAATCGCCTAGTACAAGCTGGGTGTACTACTAATGTCAATTCAAAGAGTCGATTAATTGATGATATCTGATAACAACCCCCATAGGTTCCGATTCGAGGTTATGATTGTAAGTTCCTGTTATTATAAATATTTTTTTCTTTTTATGAATACTTCTTCATACTTTTTTTTGGTTGTAGATTACAAATTTGAAGTGAAAAAAGTCACCCTTTTCGCTCACTTTCTTAAAATTTCCCAGCTAAGAAGCTGCTGTGACTTTCACCTAACGGTTAAGCAGACATTAATAAGGGTAACACAAAAAAAAACTATACAAATATTCCAAAAACTAAAATTTATCGAGATATAACAGATATCCGCATCGAATAAGTTCCAAGCCGATTTGAATATGGTTTTAATTTAATATCAATGTATTTTATTTTTTTTTTTTCATAGCCCCTTTAAATTTACAGATAATTATAGATCTTCAGGCGAATCTATTTACAAATTATTTTTGTATTTCCTATAGCATCGCTACATTATATACAGGTTTTGTTATTTTATAAAAATTATATAATGAATAAACAAGTATAATTATATACATTATACGTGACTGGACTAAACTGACTAATAAAGGTGATGGGGCTCACCTTTTTGATCAACCTTAAAACTAACTTACATACTAATTCTTAACCTAATTTTTCCCCGACAGTCTGTTGCCATCGATGCGGGAGGTGTGATGGGGGTCATAGTGTTAAACACTGGGTTTGTCAGGGTTATCAATGTATTAGTTTTTTTCCATTTTTTTTAAATGGCTAGGCTGAGCATAAGCTACGAGACGTTATTATAATTACATTAAGCTTGAAAGGGAGAGAACAACGTTGTTAAAGACACCTGGTAATATGGTTGGCTGGGAGCAAAAGCTGGTGAGGCATGAAGAAACTGTTTGTATTTTTAGTCGTGGTTGTGCCTTTAACAGGGTTTATTATCTGATCTGAGCGAAGCAAATCTTGTCTCGTCTTTGGTCTTCAGTTATTAGTTTCATCGATATCTTTAAAAGAGTCGCGATCTGGCTAGTCATAAGCAGGCACGGTCTACTTAACCTATTAAATCCTTTACAGCGCCACCTCATCAATGTTGTTCTGGTGCCATCACCAAAAATATTTCCCTTTAGAGGCTTGGTTATTCCCTTTGGTTAGACAATTTCAGATATTAAAACATGTTCAAATTTACCCCTTGTAGACAAGACAGCAGTGAATGGAAAAGAATCAGAAGGTGGCGAGGCAAAGGGTGGGAGTGGATAAAACGTATTGAACGTGTGCTGGTACTTTAAAATAAAGTCAATGACTTTAGAGAAAAAGGAGAAAGAGGAAAAAGAAAATATCATGGGTGATTACCGAGGAAGGGTAATTGCAGCTAGCGCCGGGGGTCCTTCTCACGGGCCGGGTCACGTTATGGTAAGCAGGGCGGCTACTGATGCTCTGTTAGTGGGCTTGTTCTCTGGAGTAGTAGGACCGTCTGTCTGTAGACGGTAGCGTTAAGTAACAGCCTGTTAGCAAACTGTTAGTAATCAGATAGGTCATCGGGATCAGAGCAAGAGCTAAGAACACTGATGACTTGTCGCAACTAAGAAATCATTCTTCGTCAACAATACTATTCTAGCTGCGTGAACGAAAATATTTGGTGAATTTCTATTTATGCAACGCACTCTTAGGTAACTTATATTTAGTTGGTATATATATATATTAAGGTAAGTAATGCTAACTGAAAGACAGTTATTTTAAGTCATTATTCTTTAATATGCTTTCTTCAAGTTTTCTGTATTTTTTTTTTGGTATATATGTTTATATCTGAGAATAGTATTGTTTTAATTTCTACATATTTAATTCTGGCATGGAAGCTAGAAAAAAATTCGGTCTGACTGCGTACGTACTGCTGGATTGTGGGTAATTGTACGGTGACTGGAGGTTAGTTGTTAATTATACTGATTTGTTATACCAATTCCAAGTTCCTGTAATTTGAAGTACTGAACTGTAACTACAAACCGGTGTAGCATGTAATTGTTGGTTGGTTTAATTTGGCGATAATTTGTTTTCAAGAGTCAATTCTAAGTTTTTGTGGAAGTAGGGTGGCGTTTTACTTTTATTTATTTTATTTATAATCCTTTATTGTGCTAAAATTACAATCTGCCTTTTATAAGGCAATAAGTAATTAAGATAAATGCTCTCATTCATACCATACTTTTATTTATGAAATTTTATTTAGATTCCTCGCATTAATTGTTTACGTTGTCAGTGAATGTTTAGTTAGTTAGTGCACTAGGGAATGTTCTAAAGTTACTCAGAGTGAATGAAATGAGAGCAAGGTACTAGGGAACTGTTTAAGACTAAATCGTGGGTTATATAATAAGTCCCTGAATAATAGCGATATTCCATACTCTCCAGGTAGCAATGCAAGACAAAATGGATAAACTCCAGCAAAGCCTCTCGGTGATCTCGAAACCCCTCTCGTACAGAATTAATTAAGCATTAGCTGTAAAACATTAGCTTTCCGCAAAAGGGTATGCACTGATTAGCGACTAACTATTGCAGGTGCAGAGCCCTGTGCTGGTTGAGACTAAGGATTAATAGGCTTTGAACTGCTCGGGTTCTGTAATGGGAACTTGCAACGGGAGACAGCACTCGGCCTTCGTTGTCAGTCAGACACGAGGAAGTGTACCCCAGCTACCTCGTTATACTTAACTCGATCACTGCAGGATCTTGTGCACGGCGACTGACTTGTATTGCCCAGGGTGGCCAACAGTCGTCTATAAGCCACAGCTACCTCGAAGGTTGATTGCTTGCGGGAAATGTCTGGTACGGAAGTCTTAGAAGGGTGCAAACCTGTAGGTATTTAACCCTTCCTGCCTAATTAGACCTTAAATGCGCTGTTTATACCACCGAGATAAGTTCCAAAACTAGTCGGATTAAAGTCTTTTCATCGTTATATTGCTGTTTTTTTCCTTAATTTTTGTCCTTTCCCATAATCATGGGAAGGTCCTTAATTCCTTATAATAAGGACAAGGTCCTTTATTATATCCTTATAATAATAATTAAGGTCCATTTTAAGTCCTTAATTCACCCGTCTGTCTAGTCTGGTCTTGTTGAGACCCTATTAAGAGTTAGAAGGTAATTTTGTAATAGAGAACCCATTCGATAAAAGTTAAACCACCCAGTTCAAATATATCCACAAAACAAGAGTAAGTTCTGTTACTGTCAGGGTATGAAGACATGCTGATTAGCAACAAGTCATTTTTGTTTCGTTTTTTCATGCTATAATAACAAAAAGTCATTTAAACTGCCATTAACATCGCGTTCACAACATTAACTCAACCAGTATCTTGTTTTTTTGCATAAATACATACATAATAAACTATTGGATATACTAATACTCAAATTTATAAATGCGTTAACGTTTCATATAGCCTGACAAAAATTATATATTATTATTGAGAACTACGCATACATTAAATCGGTTTATACAATAGAAGATTAAATCTAAAACTTAAGGCCTACTACACCACGTAAGCAGCCCAATCAAAAATAATTAATAAAATTGTTATTATTACTCATTTCAGTGGTACACGTACTCAAATATTTCTGCAGGTATGTTAGAGTAAACAATTTAAAGATTCTGTAATTCTTTGATAGTGATGATGAAATGATAAAAAATGCGGATATCACTCTTGCTGATAGCCGACTAACAGAAGACAGCACAGAAAGACTAATAAGAAAGGCGAGGGGATTAATCGACAGAGGTAAACGGCGGGCGATGCCCGTTATTAAGAACACGCATGTCAACAGAACCGCCGCTAAACGAGAGGAGACAGAACAGAAACTAATGCAATAATAAGTGGTTAATTGGAGCCATAAGCGACACAAGCTCCTATTATTAACAACACGAATAGTTGACACAGAATTATAGCCTTCGCCCGCAGTAGCTTGTCAATAACTGACCCATAGAGCTGTAATTTGCCTATTCTTTTTTCAACGTGTAGTCAATTAGTAACGTTGATAAAACAGATGAGCAACTTTGTAACCGATGCTTTGCCGTTATGTCGACCCATATTAATTCTTTCTCAGAACTGCTAAGACCTACATGGTCAAGGTATCGTTGGGACCCCCTGTTGATTTTCGATCAGTACAAATGATCAAGACATCAGTGAACGTTTTAGTTTGAGGTAAGAAAAATAACTAATAATATTATAATATATCCTATTTTAAATGATGCAAAAGTTGTTTTTTACTAAAGTATCTGCATAATATCCTTTCAAATTTGATTAGTGTCAGGTTTCGGACTGGTACGAGTCCACTCTCAGGACATTTACACAACCAAAAAAAAAAAAGATTTGGGCATTTATCTGCTACCACTAACGACGTAATTTGTAATGTTATTAGATACTCTACTATTTATCAAATAAAAAGAATTGGAATAATAAATAAACAATCAAATTAGTGAAACAGCGAACTTGAGATATTTGTCTATAATGACATGGCAGTAGTTAGTCGTTTAAATATTTACAAATTTTAGTCCTTAATGATGCCTGAACAGGCGAAACGTCGACAGTTTCATGTTATTGTGTCAATAAAAGAATTGTATAAAGACTAAAGCTTAGTGGCCATTTTTTTAAAAATATGAACAAGTAATTGTCTCTTTTTTAACATCATCAATACCCTTGAAAATATTTCCTATTTTGCGACTCAACAATTGTAAGGTGCCGAAAACAATGGGTTCTCCCCCATGATTATGATATGGATAAGGACTAAAATTATACTTTTTTTTTAATTTAGATATATTGCTTGTTGGTTAAAACGAAAATCGCTGTATTCAAAAGAAATTCTGAGTCGGATATCGAAGCCCGGGGCAGTATCAAAGTTTATGTTATCATAAACTCAATACATACTTGTATTATATTTACTGAAAATAGCAATTTGATTGTAGGAATATTTACTTTCAATTACCTTTATTTTTTTATTTTGCTTTAGTTATGCCCAATAAAAAACATTAATAAATTATATGAAAAGCTAACAAATCTCTTACCCCTTACAGCTTCATCACTGCAGTAAATTTCTTTCAAAAGGAATAAGCTGACTTATCAAGAGTTTTTAATATGTCACTAGTTTACGTAATCATGGCATGTTTTGCAGTGTTGGCAAATAATATTGTAATCCTAAACTGCAAAAAAAACTTTTGGAAATAAATTGTCATTTATGTGGCATAACTGTGCTGTTATTTTAGAACATATAGTACCGTTTATCAAACTTTTCTTTGTTGCAAATACCGCCAATTTGGTAGCGATCGCATACGGTTATGGTTGAGCACATTACGACCTGAGCCGGTCTCCCGGAAACTCTTTCACTCAGTGGAAACAATGAAGTCACAGCTTTGGCATTTTATTGGTTGGACGAGTATAAACTGTTGTGCTTTCAAAGCCCCCCCCCCCAACACTCTGCTCTGAGTCGCGACTGTAGGAATGACGGACGCGAACTGCGACCGTTAGAAGCCTGTAACCTACAAGGGACCTCGTTGCGTTAAAGCGTTAAATGTGAGACGTAGCCAATCCGTCAGTACCAAGTGATAGTCATCCCACTGACTGCCAATAAACACCTCGAGGTACCTAAGCCCGTTAAATGGCCAGTTAAACTTTACTGTCGCTAATTATACAGGCTCATTACCTTACTATTGTACCTATGCAAGGTCAACCTCTGTGGGAGGGGTGTAAAAATCACTGTTTCACAGCTTTTTTTTCCGTTCAAGGGTCTCCTGTAAATTTTAAATTCAAACTAATAACTGCTTTAAACTGAAATCATTTTTTAAATCAATATTTCGTGAAAATCCATAGCTTGAAGTCACATCCAAAATATCTTTAATTATTGAAATTTCACCAACTTTTACCGTTGTTTGAACGAAGGTTTGTATTTTTCATAAAGCTCTTTCCAATCCAAATCTTTTACTACAAAATCCTTATTGTGATTTCTATCTGCCTTGTTGGACACAAGTAATTGTGTTCAATGTTCTCATTCATACCATATTTACAATTCTTCATTGACACGCTCATTCGTACAGGATTTACAAACAGCTCAGAGACCTCCCAAATCCAGATTTTTGTCACCTCCCTCGCATGCGAAAAAGGAAGCGGAGTCTTGGGAAGTCCCCCACGCTCCTCCGTCAGCCGCGTGACCGGATACGAGCCAGTGGAGGTTGCCCAAGAGCGAGTGAGCCATTGTCACCCAGGACTCCCACTGTTATAGGTGCTTATAGGTCACGAAGACACTGCCACTTTAGTCTCCGAGGAGGATTATAGGGATGCGTGGCGCAGTAAAATGACGGAATTAGAGTGGTTGGATAGGTTTCGATGGAACTTCATGAATTTAGAAGGGACGAGTTCAAGACTTTTGGTATATTAAGATCGTTACGAAGGGTTTTGTTGGTGACATAACACTATCTTTAAAATGAGTTTTTCATATGTCATAAGTAGTACATCAATGAATGAATACGGAATTTAAAGGTACTATAATTCACAGTCTTGAGTATTTCTGAATAAGCGCAACTGTTGGTTGTATCAATAATAAAATATAATTTGGGAAGGACTGCTGGATTTTAATTGTTTACGCAATATAAATCAATATACAGGCGTGCCTTTTTGGGAATTACTCCAAAGAATATTATTATGTCAACAACTTCATGAGATGAAGGTCCTGGTTTTCTGGGTTCATACTGGGATCATACTTGGTTATCCTGAAGTAAATTAAAGATTGATTTAGGGCTTTTGAAAGTAGAGACTCCCCCTTAGAGATCAACAGACATCTTTGACCAGCGCTTGAATTAGGGTTAATAATCCTAGTTTAAGTGGGAATACGCTAGCAAGGTAATGAGTGATAATGATTGATACAATTGATAATTATAGTATTGTTGATCTTTGTTTGGTTAACTTAGGCTTAATCTCACCTCATTCAGTTGTGAAGTTAATCAATTTAGGGATCGCTTTATGTAAATCTGCAAATTAGGACCAAAGAAAATTTATAGTTTTACCCTTAACAGTTTATTCCTATCATTGTTCTTTATAACCCAATGTTTAAATAATCCATATCATATTTCTGTATGTTTGATAACGTTCTGGCAATCTGTTGACGTGCTTTGAATATTCTCAAACCGAAGCCAGCCATACATCTCCCTGCGTGTAGGCGCCACAAATCAAAGTATTTTCGGCGGAACAACACCGCGTATTTATTAAAAGGAACGAGGCCTCCCTGATCCTGAGGACACGTATCCCAAGGCAGCTGGTTGTCGACTCGGATATTGTAACATTGCTTTTCCGAATCGAAGAGATTATGAAAATCCCGGGGGATTGAGGGGGAAATCTGTCACGCCTTTTTTTATTGGTACGGAGCACGTAAAGTGTGTGCCGTTCAGTCACATCTTGGCTTTATCTCCAGCGTTGGCCTGTGTGAGGATCTATCTGCTATCGGAGAAAGAGTGTCAAATATTACAACTGCCGATGGCACGAATTCAAACATTACTGAAAATGACAATTAAGGAAAGTTCTCAACAAACATCTTTTACCGCCACAATCAATACGTTATTAAGAGTTTTGTAGTATAGCAATAAATTACTCAAGGAAACTCTCTTGGTTTGAATATATTATTGCAACTTGATTATAAGAACGGTATTTTGTTTTTATTGAATATCAATGGATATTTTTGTTTTCAAAGTCGTGATTAAACTCCAAAGTGAGGTAGTTACATATTTATCGTTGGCTGTATGGAAATTAAGTAATCTTATAGAAAAACATGTATAACTTCTCAAAGGATGAAAACCGTTTTAAAAAATTTAAATAATTGGTGTGGAAACTAAGATAATAAATTATCTTTTAGATGTTGTTACATATAAGCCTTTCACGCTCAGGTCCATCAATACAATGTATGGACTTACATTACATCCTAATACATGTACCTTCGGTCTCTACAATGTTTCTTTCTTATTTATGCAAACTAGGTGATGCTGCTAATATTCTTCAGCCTTATATAAGTGAAATTAATTATATGAAAACGGCGCATCAAAATCCTTTAGCAATTGCCCGTAAAGGAGCTGAAGAGCCGCTCCTCAAGGTGACGGCCCGTAAAAGGGTCTCGGATCCAAATGCGAAGATAATTTTATGCACTTACAACTCTTGCTCATACGAACAGACTGACGTAGCTTCTATTAATAGCGCCTGTGGGAAATTAAATATATGCCTCAGAATACACCTCCTTATTAATGGCACTTAGTTATATACATCTGGAAGAACACAGATGTTGGATCTACGGATTACCGTTAACTCCAAGTTTCTACTATATTTAAATGTAGTCATGAAATTGGATGGAAAAATAAGGCAGGTTTTGCTGAATCAATAGCAACGATTGGGCACTTAAATACACAACTGCACGGTAAGACAAAGCTGTAGAATGAAGCTTTGCCAATAACCGATATTCCATCGAGAGCCACGCTTGCCTAAACCGGATTCGGTGGAAGCTAAACTGAACAATGGACAAGTTGAAAGAAACGCCATAAGCTATCAATTTAATAAGTGCTTCATTTATATTATTGTATTTCGCAAGTTATACTTTTTTGGACTTGACATTTTTCTAAACAATAATAAGAGAATTTTAGGTGTCATAATCACAATTAAAACTATTTGTTTATAAATTTTATTTTAATTACGATTTTTATAAATCCAAAGGTTTCAAAGGTACAAATTGATTGCGGAATTGGCTGAACTGATTTTGACCTAAGAGACTCTAAATATTAGTTAGCGAAATTCACAGCGGAATTATTTGATTTTAGAATTTCGCTTTCTTTTTTTTTGCGTGAAACCCTTTTTGAATAAAATTGAAGAAAAACGGTAGGTAAACATTAAGGGAGGGATCGCAGCTTTATTGTTTACAAATTTGTTCCATTTGAACTTAATAAACCGAGGATGGTAGGGTCTATAATGGTGATTAACTAAAACAGCTCCTGTCTCTCCATAGCTTGTATTCTACTCGAACGTTTTGAGCAAACTTTACTGTCATTCTCAAGGGTTCGAGCCGATGGCACTTGCCTGGTCAAAACGTAGTTTGATGGCCTACCCAGCTAGCGCTATAGTTATCATAAGCTAGAACCTTAGCAAATTCGTTGAAAATGTACGAGTAGAAATAAATAAAGCTGTGGAGAGACAGAAGGTGCTTTATTTCTTATTAAGCACTTTCCATTTCGGACCCAACCATAGATTGTTGTGAAAAAACGGACATCTTTATGTCTCGTTTTCATATCTATTTTTCAATTTCATGCACTTTTCCTATTTATAGATCGTATTTTTTTCTGCATGACGGATTGAACTATAGAACATGAATTCTTGTATAACTGGTATAGATTTTGTTGGTTGCCGATATCTTGGTATGTTCTGTAGAAAGCCAACGAGGCTCGTTTTGAGCTTCGTTTCTAAACAGGCTGTTAACTAGTTGGTTGAATAATTTCCACAATTTCTGAGATATCAATAAATAAAGTGTTGGTGTACAGGGAGGAGAAGTTTTTCAGATAAGCCCCAACTGACCAATAGCAGACAAAAGCAGAAGTACAGTAGCTGACCCGCCCCAGAGAGGTCGGCCATCGCGGCTTAGGAAGAGCTAATGCCGGTAGCACTCATGAGGGGTCGTTAGAGGGCCGCACCTTAATTTACTTCGTATTACCCCGTCACTGCTGTTTGGATTTCTTCCTCCTTCGCTTAATCACTAGGGTGGCGTCTCCTCTTCTTCATTAGTCTGTGTCGGCCAATCCGTTTCTATCTCTGCTTCCAACATCTTCAGGACTTGTAGAAAACTGTCTTATCATTGTAGAAAAAAACTGGCTATCTTTACGTCTGGTGTGTTCATAAAATTTATTTAAAATCTTACATAATATCGATTTATTTCATGTTTCACGTCGTTTTATGCACTTGTTAGTTCTATATTATTCTTTCTTTTATTTTATTTTCCTAACCTAAGCTAGTCAGTCTATTATTTGTAATCCTTCATGTCTAGAAGAAGTCTATCGTCAAAATAATAAACTTTTTTTTTTTATTCACTTACATTAAACAATATCCTAGAAATAACATACAAAAACCACGTCATCGTCAGGTTCACAGCCACATCATCCAGGACAAGAAGGCTTATCGAAATAGTAATAATAGTTAGCAGAAAACTGTAAAAAGCCTTCTCGACTAATTTCGGCGACTCATCTAGTTATGGCTTTCTGTTGGTCTGTTGAGCGAGTGAATGATGAACTGTAAATATGGTATGAATGAGAGCATTTATCTTAATTACATATTGCCTTATAAAAGGCAGATTGTAATTATAGCACAATAGAGATTATTATAATATATTTTATACTTTTATGTGTATTTAACATAATATATTTTCATTTTTTTTAATAATTCTTGAAAAGAGAGAAAAGCTACAGGAATACGTCCTTCACGAGTTGATCGAGTTCGTTGATTTTGTAGGGGCCTTTTTATTGGGTTAAACCATCTATGCTGTAAATGGGGAAAAAAGTACCTGTGTATAATGTAGCAACGCTACAGGAAATACAAAAATAGTTTGTAAATAGATTCGCCTGAGGATCTATAATTGTAATTATATGTAAATTTAAAGGGGATATGAAGACAAAAAAAAAAAATGCTGTTTTTACATCGTTGTATGCACTTGTTAGTTTTATATCATCCTTTCTTTTATTTTATTAATATTAATATTTGGTGCGATCACATGTGAGACTCTTCGATTATATTCCTCTTTATATATTTTAAATCTCAGAACCCTGACGAAGTTTCAAAGTTAAAGTCCTTACTTGTACAGAAATCGAATTTATCACCAAACAAACCTGGGTGGGTCAAAATATTATTAAAATGAGAGGAGGGAAAGTCCAATGGCCCTGATGGTAGACCCATATTAATAAATGAGTAAATAAAAAATAACCTTCAATGCAGTCAATTACTGTGTTACCATCAAGCACAAAACGTGGGCATTATAGGCCATAAGGTATCGGTGAAACTCATCCATGAGACATCCTTCTTTAACAGTGATCGGGCTAGGCAAGACCACCCCGGGATAAACCAGCAAGTTACCATATAATAAGCAAACAATAATGAGATACATTTAAATAAAATATACTATTTCCATAAGACAACCTAATTAATACTCATCCACTGCGTAAATCATCCCAGATGCAAAGATATATAATTTGGAATGTTCAGGAAAGGAAGTAGAGGCCCAGGAGGTACAAGCGATGGTCAAAATTGGATTTTAAAAAGCTCATAAAGAGTGATCAAGAGTTGAGAGGAAGTTTTCCCTAAGTTAGAGGTCTAAGGGTATACGGTCAGAATTTATGACGAGCTAGACTCTAACAATATTAGCTTTATATAACAATTACCCTCACGGTGTCTGGTAATCCCATTCGGAGCGGCCATATTGCCTCATTAATTTCTATAAAGGGGGGGGGGTGCCCCTGCTCAGATTTTATTAAAAATGAAGGCCTCCCCAAAGCTCTTCAAGTCCGATGTTGTTTATCTTTATCCCTTTCATCTCTCTAACCTAATAAAAATATCGATACACTCGGTTGGGCTAGTTGGGTTTATGGCTCTGGATTACTAAATATATTCGATAGTGTTATTAAAACTACCTTGACGAATAACAGATTAAATTTGATATGTTTAAAAATTCAGGCAAGCCAGTATGCTTAAGCAGTACACAGGTGGTCTGAAAAGTTTCCGACCTCAACATGAAGATGATATAAAATAAATAAAGCTAAAATTAAAGCTTTGTTAGGTCGGAAACTTTTAAGACCACCCTTACTTGGGTGCCCTACCCACTACTTATAAAGTAGTGCTACTACTAAAGAAGTAAGTAGTTGTAAAAATTCAGTAATGAAAATTCTAATCACAATTTCTGTTGAAAGGATAAGTATACCATTCAACTATTAGTATAGGATCTATTTAGTATTATCCGCAAATATTTATGTGTTCTTAGTGTTTCGTTGATTTTTTTTTTTTTTTTTTTAAATAAGAAACCCTTTAATTTTTACCTGTATCTGCTAATTTGACGATACGATAACAATAAATAAATAGCAATATCCTCGCCTGATGCGTGATGGTCACGCGATAAACTGTAAGTATGCTATAGGGTCCTAGAACTGGATACCGTCTCCACATGTCCTGAGCGTCTGAGGCTCTCTTGATCTTTTTCTGGTCTTGGGAATGTTAGTGATGGAGAGTAAGATGGGGTGAGCTTCCTTATCCCCAATTTCCCCTCCAGCTTCACTAGGGGAATTGCTAGGAGAAAGGTTCTGGGCAGATTGTATAAGTACATATAGTAAAAATGTTGATTTGAGTGTGAACTGTACAAATTGAGTGGATTTGTGTGTGAAGAAAACTGAGATTCTGAATCAAAATTAGTAATGGTGGATTAGTAATGGTCTGCAGATAATTTACTCATATCTTTACATCTGTCCGTCCAAACAACGCCACCACAGGCTGGCCTCGAGGACATCCGACGCTGTACGGCCATTTGGAGGATATAGTTATAAAAGCTCGAGACAATGGAGGTATTTAACATTCCGCCGGCGGGAGGAGAAGGAGGCATCGGGAGAATGCAGAGCTGGCTGTAAATTACCAACGGAGAGAATGTAATCCTCGGATCGATAAGGCATCGCTTATTAAAGAGGAAACTGTCCGCCCGTGCCACCGAGCTACAAACTGGCCATCTCAATAACTGACCTATCAATTATTGAATCACAATCGTCCCTCCTTCTATACTGTCAATTGTATATTCAACTGATTAAGGACAGGCGAGCCTATAATAACGGATAGGTGATAAAATAACCGCTTATAACCACAACAGGCCGAATGTCTGCTCGGTAAATAATTAAAGGCCAATCGTAACAAATGTATTTGACAAAATGTGCAATGACAGTCGAAGGACCGTCTGAAATGATCAATTTTATGGGAAATCAAGTTGTATTTATTGAACAATTACATATGAGGTACTAATTCAGAACATACAAATCATTATAATTACACCAAGGGCATTAAGGAACCCTTAGTAGATAGTTCTCTTGAAATTTCATGACGCTTTAATGGGGATGTGAATAAGTATTCTAATGACAGTTTTACTGCCTTTTTGTAATTATAGCCCACTGCAGCCATATCATATAATATATATTATGGGTCAAGATGTGGAGATCTTAAATATGATACCGTAATCAAAATGATCGGAAAGTGTTTATTTCTTCATTAATGAGATATTGATTGATCCCTCTTCATTATTTTTAGTACACTTTAGTATCCATTAAAACTTTTATCTATTTTAAATTCCTCCCTTTTAAAGTGGGTTTGTAAAAAAGTTACAGATACTAGTCTACTACACCTTCAAAAAAAAATTTTTTTCATAACCCCTTTTATTGATCATTTTTTACAATATGTGAACAAAATTCAGTGAACGAATATTTACAATTTCTCCTCTTGCTGCATACGCAGATGTATTGGAAGGAGGGTAGATTACAATAACAATATCTTTTTCAAGTTAAAAGGTCAAAATACATATATACAGGACTAGGTGATGGGGCTCACCTTCGGTTTACAATGTGGGAAACCGTTCCTGCCTCGACTGCGTCCTGCCATCGATGGGGGAACGGAGCGGGGGTTATCGTGTTAAACACCGGGGTTGTCAAGTATTGTAGAGAGTTGAAAAACTTGATATGTCTACGTTGAATGAATTCATCCACCGTAAGCATATCAAAGATCTCGTGAAGCTCACTGTTGCTCCGTTGCTCGAATGAAGTACCTCTGACCACTTTCATCAGTATACCGTTTTGGAATCGAGATCTTAAACTGATATCTCTATGACTCCATATGATCAGAAAATGTTTATCCTTTTATTACCAAGGAATTGATCAATGAAAGGTCGTTCATTATTTTTCGCTGCTCTTTCATTTTAATGTTTAAATCCCTCGTCTTTGGGGTAGCAACTAAAACCTTCATGCAAAATGTCATGTTCCTACACGAAAAAGTTTAGTTATAACTCAATTGATGACATTTGATCGTGTGCTATAGAGTGAATGTGTGTGCTGGTTGAGGGTCAGGTTTGTATTCATCAATAACAATGTCTGCCAACAAATCATTTTAACAGCTAACAGTGCCATTTTCAAGTGCTCATTCTCCTCAAGATTAGCTGCATCAATAGCAATTGAGAATGACAGCATTAGCTAGCGGTCATAACAAAATACTATAAAGTAAGCAGATGCTGTTGCTGATGAAAATAACTGTCTTCGTTGGAGGGCTTACTCCAAAGTGAAAAAAAAAGTAGGAAAGCTTGAAAATATTGTTTAATGTATTCACGATGTGTTTGCAGCAGTAACCAAACTCTTAATGGCGTAATTTTTATGATTGAATCTATTTGTTTATACTTGAATAAATTATTTTATCACTTGCTGTTTTTTATTTCCCAACAGTTTAAGTCCAGTTAAGTGGATACTGGAGCCCACCAAAACTGTTCTAGAAGTGTGGATATTCTTATGGTACGGTGTTGCGTTTAGAGTAATTTACCAATTTTTAAATAAGAGTAATATTAAAAATCGTTAAAATATATTTATTTTTTTATTTAGACTCTTAAAAATAAAATAAATACATCAATTATAAAACTCGGAACCTGCACGATCCCTGTAAGCCCCAGTGTTCCTTCATTATCCAGCTGTCTCTTGTTACTTAACAATTACCAAGCCGATTATTTGACGTCAATAATGTCGAAATGGCACCCGTGACACAGAATTAGTGCTGTGTGTAACCTCAGCCTCGATTGGGATCATACCTTCCCGACGCTATGGTAAATTGAAATATTTCATCAGTAGCGTCGAGATAATACCTATCGTGTGTCAGTACAGACCGCAACCCAAGGTAAAGGTAATTGAAAGGAATATATTGGTACACGGCGACTGATCTGAGTAACTAGAAGTGAATCAGATATTATCGTGGCGTTACAAACAATTCAAACATAAATTCAAAATAAGTGGAGTCCCGAAGGATTCGTTTGTGAAGTATATTTTTTTTTTGGGGAGGGCATGTCAACTACAAGCGTCATTGATGCCCTACATATCCATGATATTCTAAAGATACTTCCAATTTTTTTGAATGGGATCTCTACAGACGCACAGGTAAAAACATAAGGATTTTCGATTTAGAAGAAAAAATCAATAAACTTCAAACTAATCGGTAAAAATGAAACCAAAAAAAAACAATTCAAAGCTGATTCGAGAAAAAGGGATATACACTAACTAATGTTTTGAGTACTCATTGCAAAAGTCCCGGGCTCTTTGTAATTTCAATTGGTAAGTTTAGAATATTGCTACGAATTACTAGAGAAAAAAAAAGTGCTCCCCATTGATTGATATTTATTTTTAGAAGCAGTTTCTCTACACACCCATTCATTAATAATGTACATTTTTTTCTTTGCCTACTCGGCCAAAACTCTTTTATATGAATATTTGTAAAAAAATGTCTTCAATCTGATTTTTAGTGTTTTGCTGTTGTTACAGTCCATCAAATCCCAACATATTATAAACAATCTTTATAAGCAAGCCTATATTTTTAATTTGGCACCCTAAACAAGTCGCTACGGAAAAAATCATTTTTTCATTACCAAGAAATTAATTGTTTTTGGCCCGATTTATATTTTTAGCACTATCCGGACAGTAAATGAATCTAAAATGCAAAATCTCTTTATAATTGCTTCTCTAAATCTTTATAGGCTGAATTAAAGTGGTCGAAGATTATAATCGCAGTGTAACTACAGTTAAGTAATAAAAAATAATTTTACACATGTTAAGATCTAAAGACACCCTACTCGGTATGGCAAACATTTCTTTTCACCAGACAATGAATTAATTAACAGCCCCCTAATTATATTATACGGAGTTATTTTTCGTGTTGTCGAGTCGTTCGTGTTATTATATATGTTTATAGGTAAAACAGGGGGACACAATTTCACATAGAAATTGTAATAATCCTGTCTTCGAGTTCTTAAACTGATATCCCTATGACTCTATATGATCAGGAAATGTTTATCCTTTTATTACCTAGGAATTGATCAATGAAAGGTCGTTCATTATTTTTCGTTGCTCTTTCATTTTAATGTTTAAATCCCTCGTCTTTGGGTTAGCAACTAAAATCTTCGTGCAAAAAGGTCATGTTCCTACACGAAAAAGTTTAGTTATAACTCAATTGATGACATTTGATCGTGTGTTATAGAGTGAATGTGTGTGCTGGTTGAGGGTCAGGTTTGTATTCATCAATAACAATGTCTGCCAACAAATCATTTTAACAGCTAACAGTGCCATTAAATTCATGGCGTTCAAGATTGGATGTGACAATAGCAATTGAGTATGACAGCATTAGCTAGCTTTTCCACAATAGACCCAAACAAAAAAAAAAATTCATGAATAATTTTGAAAAAATCTACAAAAGCCTAAAAATTAAGTTTTCTTTTTTCAGTAATCACCATCCTGAAAAATGCTATGCTACTACCCCTATAATAAAAATGAATTTATATGTCTAAGGGAACCAGGAAATCTCTTGTATGTTGTTCTAGGGGTCTAGTAGGGTTGAGTGGGTTTTTCCTGCATGTAAGTTCTCATGTCAGTTGTTTTCTGCTTCGGCTAAGCTCTGTTGAATAGATAGGGAGATTTTATAAATTACTTCTTTGATGTGGAGGATTTCTTGTAAGAATTTTAAATAATTTTCTATCCTCTATACGTCCATTTATAGAATACCGCTCCCTCATAGATTCGTAGCACTGTTGGCCCAGATAAGTTTTACTGAGCAACTGTTCAGCGAGAGCTTGTTACTTAAGGGACGAAAACAGCGCCTTGGGTAACACCGGACGGAATGGCACTAAATCAAACTCGCTTGAAAATAGGACATACTACACCAACTCATGCCTTCTTCTCAACCTCGACAGACCAGCCTGCAAGGAGTGCAACGATCCATTACTCGTTCATCACCTCATCGCTGAGTGCCGTGAATTCTAAACTGCTCGACAAACAACCGAAATACAAGATCGATTAGAAAATTTACACGAAAACAGGCTGAACTACCTTGGACAAATTAGCTTCTACTAACAGACTCAAATAGTTAATGAGGTCGCGAATAGGTATTATTACTAAAATTACGATAAATAAAAACAAAAGATATTTAGCAGCTGCCATTTGGTATCATGTCTTCATTAACATATTGCAGTTGTTAAACGCCATTTATTTTTTTTATTTATATCCATTTTAATGAGCCTATTTTTAGCCTATTATTTTTCTTCTTCTAGCTCTGAGTATTTTTGGAGAAACTCTTACTCTACTCTTAAACTCTTACTTCTAAATGAGCTATTTTTAGTGTAAAATACACTGTAGGTTTTAAAAGCTATTTATTAACACTTAGGAAAATCTCCCACCTACCCTTCCCGGAAGAAATCGCCTTAGTTATAAAGCCGTGTACATTTTTAAACGATATAATAGAGTTCAATAATTCATACAACAAAAAAAAATGTACAAAATTAAATATTGACTAAGACTATTATTAAAAATATTGGAGGGCTACTGATCCTTAGATTATTTGGTAAATTTATTATTGCATTCTTAATTCCTAATACATTTAACTACACAGCTGAAGAAGGCTGTCCGCTAAGGTGGATAACATGAACATATCTATTCTTAATTTAATCTTTTTGCATAAGGTGCCTTAATAAAAAAAAATAGAATAGACCCATGACAGGTTCAAAGACTTCACCTCCGAGAGTACTCGAGAAATTTCATTCCTAAAATAGAAAGTACACTGGTTCATTGCATAATTCATATTTCCTTGGCCTCTAACACGCTTGATGAAAAACTAAATCCCTATCTGAATAAATTATCACTCATTTGCACTTCATTCATTTTTTATTATTGGCTTTAAAACGGGTACGAAATGAATTATTAGGTCGTTAAGGTAAACGGGAATGAATTAATCAAGACTTCATTTCCATGCAAACATCCATCTGTTGAACTGTTGATCTATTCGTTATTGGTCGATTCGGCTCCTCTCGCCTTTCGGATATTGTACAGTCATCTATGACCCCAAACAGTACTTCCCACAGTTTAAATCGCCTATAAATATACATGCGATTCGACTGGAGGTGAATTTAAGATACACAGGGCTCTAATCGTATTCTACACATGTTATGTTATTATGTATATGTACATATTATACATTTTAGCAATAATACCTAAAATAAATAAAACGCTACCTAAAACAAATGAAATATTGCTAATCTTGTTGTAGAGCAAGATTATTCTTAAAGATTAGCAACTATTTTCTTAGATTAGAAAAATGTAGCTATAAGTATCTTGAAAATAACGCCAATCTTTAATTCATTTTATGTAAGAGTAGTTTCTAAAATTGGATGATTCTTGAAATGTAAATATAAAATAGCCCTTACTATTCCTAGATTACCCAAGATTAAATTAATAGCCATAGCCAATAAAAAATCAGGAATTAAATTTCGAATACTTTAATATTGATAAAAAATAATTACTAGCCTGGGACATACAACAGTAGGAAATCGTACTTACAACGTTTCATACCTTCTAAATAATGACAGTCGTAAATTGAATCGAAGTACGAGTAACAAATATTTTTTAAACGTTCTGTGTTATTTAAACATTTACATGTTTTAAAATATGATGCCATTAATTGGGTGAGTAGATATAGATATTTATGTGTCTTTGTATTTTTATTTATTCGTCCAATTTTCTTATGGTATAATATATAAAATAGACAGACCATTACTGACTTGATAAATTTTATGAATTATAAAAAATTTATTATACCTATAGAGGTTTTATTTACTATTGCTTATAATGATTGATTTGTTTGTGTCCATTACCGCGATCGATGTGGTTTATTTTAGCAACTGACAGCTTAGAGCTGTCGAAAAAGTATGTTTTTTCTAATAAAATGCATTGTGGAGACACCGAGGAGTTTTTGTTCGAAATCTGGAATAGCCGCTTCGAGCAAAGAGGAGTCTTTACAATCGCACGGCGATGTGTGGACAAACTCTTCAGACAAAGATCGCCAAGCCACACGCATTGGAAACAAAGATCGCCAAGCCACACGCAGTGGAAACAAAGATCGCCAAGCCACACGCAGTGGAAACAAAGCCTTAGAGAGAGAGGGTCTACTTAGTAAATAGTAGGCCGACTTGTTTCACATACTACCAGTACGTACATCCAATATTAAATATTAATATCGGCTTACATTATTATAACTACTTGTTTTGATATTCTCCATGATATACTTTGAGCTATTAATTAACGATCTCGAAGGAATATATCTAGTTTCACTTTCAAATTCGGTGATTTTCTTTGGTTAGTCTGTATGCTCTCCGAACGTGAAATATCAATTCAATACGTTTAAAGGTAGCCTCAATATAAGATTAAGATGTCCCTTATATAAACACTGTGCTCACTCGTATCCATCAGATACATAGCCGTTGTGTATACCTCCATAAATACTTCATTAACAAACCTCTTTACGAGCACTGTAAAATAATAATAAAAGTTAAAATCATTAATATCGCTGTCGTAAACAAACGAAATGAAACCTTGTGGTTCAAGGCAGTCTCTCTCAATTAAAAATAAATTACTAATTTACAAAGTTATTCTAAAGCCAATATGGACATACGGGGATATAGCTATAGGAGACATCAACAAAGTCGAACATCAAGTACTTCCATTCGAAAATTCTATAAACGACAGTCAGTCTCCCTTATTACGACAGCAACACAAACTTCATAATGGTTTTAATATACCGTACACTCCTGAACTCATCCCTTCCAAGTTCATGAAATTCCATCAAAACTTATCCAACCACCCTAATCACCTAGCACAATCACTACAATGCGCAACATATCCCTAAAATCCTCTTCGAAGACTAAAATGGCAGTGGCCTAGTGACCTGCTATAAATACGTGACAGTGGGAGTCCTGGCATTAGCAGTTTCTCCAAACATGTCCTGAGCGGCTGTGGCTTTCACGCTCTTGGTCAGCCTCCACTGGCTTGTATCCGGTGACGCGGTTGATGTAAGAGTGGGGATTCCGCTTCCTCTTTCGCGTGCGAGGGGGTGACAATCATGCGGATTTGGGAGGACTCTTGGGCTGCTTGTAAATACTGTACGAATAAAGAATTGTAAATATGGTATGAATGAGAACATTTATCCCAATTAGATTTTGCTTAATAAGGCAGATTGTAATTTTATCATAATAAAGATTTAATCTGTAAAAATATATATATATATATATATATATATATATATATATATATATATAATCATTGATTCCGTTGATTGCAATATTATTATACTATTTTTTACATAATTTAGAAAAAAATATTTTAAAATCCCACTCCAAAATATGTGCCAGGGTGTAAAGGGCCACAGTGTAAATATGTGCCACATGTACGCTATTGGTCTGTTTGAAAGTAGATTCTGTTTCAGCAATTATTATTAACCTTAGGTGTTAGGATTTATTACAGAACATTATTGAACACCGCAGTCTATTCTGTTCTATCTATATTGCACAAGATCCTATTATACGTAGCTTTATCTTTCGTAAGGGCCATTATCTGCATTCCTCCGTGGAGCTCTCGAAGGAGACGGACAAGAGGAGGAAGAGAAGAGACAAGCTAAGGAGCCCACGAACCGTGATCTATTAACCAATCATCTTGCCTCCATTACCGGCACAGCTGTTAATGGCTGTCCTCGCCCGCGGCTCTTCGTGAGCCTGTTCGGTACGCCACCTAAGCCGTATTAATGTTTATTAGATTTATGGTGTATCTGGTCGTACGGTACCATTCAGGGACTCCCTACGGGCGATAAGTCATAACACTTGTCGGTCAAAAAGCAGGTGAGCTGTATAACTAAAGGGCTATGCCTCGGGGCCATCTTATTTTCAAATTCGGCCGGGCTTAATTGTACCAAAATTAGTACTTGGGGAGAGCAATTTGTTACGCTGGCCGAAAAACGTTTCGTCAGGATGAAACAATTTCAGAACTAATTATCTTTTGAATTTTAAGTAAGGACCCATCACGAAGACGAGATAGATCCTTCATTGGAGGTGTTCTCTTTGAACAGTTATTTTCTTTACTAGGACTACTTGATCAAAGGAACAGTGGCCTAACCCTTTTTGGTTTTCCATTACCATTTTTTTTTTTCTAGCTTCAAAAAGTACGCTGGGAATTTCGCCACAGGCCAATTTTCTTCTCTCGTGTCCTGAGCGTCTGCGGCTATCATGCTCTCCTTCTGCTTCCACTGTCAATGTAGCGATGCTGTGGGTGCAGCAATAGCTATGGACTCTTCTCCATATTTAGGAAGGTGACAGTTATGTGGATGAATTCAAGGGGTCATCTATAGATTTCTGTATTGATAAGTGTACATTGTGAATACTGCATGATTCCTATTACGCATGCATGAATGCGATATTGTAAATATATTATGAATGAGATCATTTATCACAAGTATCTATTGCCGTTATAGGTTTAGTTACATGGCCAACAGACTAAATATGTAACTAAAGTATTGGAATTCAATATAGATTGTATATAAATGAATCTATTTACAATATGTCAATATTATATCCCCTGTAGCTTGGCTTTTAAGTATAATGTGCATTATTCATTCATCATGCATTGTTTAAAAAGTGATAGGGGTCACCTTATGAATCATAAAACTTAAAACTAACGTTTAACAAACTAAAGCTTAACCTAACTTTCCTCGACAGTCGGTTGCCATCGATGTGGGAAGGTTGGGGGGTCAGAGTGTTAAACGTTGGGTTCGTTAGGTCCTACAACAAGTCTAAACGGTGAGTCATCATACCAAATGATTTTTTTTTTCCTCCCCAAAACCCCTTTATTTCTCATTTTTTATAATATGTGAACAAAATTCAGTGATCAAATAATTACAATTGCAGATGCATTCGAAGGAGGGTAGGATTACAATATTAATATTCTATTTGAAGTTAAAAAGTCAATAAAAAAATACAGGACTAGGTGATGGGGCTCACCTTCAAATTATATTTTCCCAAAATTATATGAATAATAAACGTAGAAACTGAATCAACAATATCGAGAGACGCTGCAAATGCTTGTTGACACACACCTTTGACTTCAAATAACCCCATAAAAAGAAATCTAAAGGCGTTAAATCACACGATCTAGGGGGTCAATTCTGATCACCAAAACGAGAGAGTACACGACCTGAAAATGTCTCATGCAGTATTTGAATTGTTTCATGGGCTGTATGGCATGTAGCACCATCTTGTTGAAACCACATATTGGTCACGTCAATATCATCCAATTTCGGCACAAAGAATTGTGTTATCATGTCGCGATATCGAACAACAGTAACAGTCACTGCTTGACCAGCGTCATTTGACACTCTCACGCACTGCTTCGATATTGACATCTGAACGGCTTGTTTTTGGACGACCAGTGTGTTTAGTGTCTCCAACTGATCCAGTCTCCCTAAATGATATATAATTTATTAAATGATTATGAAAAAACTAATAATATTTCATTTCATTTGTTTCTAACTGCTCTACTCTCTAAAACCAACTTACAAAAATAATCCTATTAAAATTGGATCTCACGAAACAGAATACGAAATTATCTAAAAGGAATAGCCAAAACAACAGTCTTCTATCGAATGTAAATTTTCTGAACCCGAGGGATTTAACATTTGTTTTGAACAGTTTTATAGTTGAACAATAAAATTGTTTTCACGGTTTTTCAGCATTAATTGTAAAGCTCTTAATTGTGTGATATATCACATTTCAACATTTTTTCATTCACGGTCATCGCTGGGCGCCGTCATCGATGGGTCATAATTCCGAACAAAAGAGTGTTAAACGACATCATGAATTGAGCTAAAGGTCAGCAGTGCCGTTAGAAAATGTATTATTTTGTAAAATAAAATGTCCGTCATTTTGGATGAAAAATGTCCAGGTTGACCTTTTCGATTAGAGCCATTAAAAGCAGGTATGTTCCATTAAAAAGTGACTGAGCTAGATAGGATCTGATAAAGACCCGGTACTGGTCAGGCAAGAGCGGTGTGAGTAGGTGGAGGAGTACCGGGCAGGCATCTTGGAGGTGCAAACTTATTTAGTATTTTTTAATTTAACATTCTAAAGTTCCGCCTGATCTTATCATCTGCTGCGTGATAAGGTTATCAGTCAACGATAATTTCGGGTAGATTGGTTGTTTGGCATCACTTCCGTCAGAGAACATTCAATGTTGCGAATGAATTATTGAGGTAATGGTTGTACTTAATTATTTTATCCATCTAATTTATTTCATTTTACCTTCTATGTATAATATTTTATATCAACTGTAGGTATTGTTTAATAACGACCTAATTAATTTAATGCCTTTCATTAGGACTGCATCAGAATCCCTCATAACGATTTTAATACACCTTACCACATTGATCTCGTCTATTCAGGGTTCACGAAAATCGTCCTAATCCTCTAGCACAATCATTATACAACCTCACACATCTCAATAATCCTGTTTCAAGATTAAAGCGGGAGTAGCCTCGTGACATTTTATAAATTCATGATAGTGGTAGTCATGTAGTTTCTAGTCTTGCTAGTTTTTCCTGTCCTGAGCCACTGAACCCTTTTTCGCATACAGAGTTCTTTGGGTTGTACATTTGTATAGGGTGTCCCAGCGTTAACGCAAGATTTGATTTAAATAGAAAACACAGTTTTTAGTATTTTTGTTGTTATTTTTTTATTGAATTATAAAGTATATAGGATAGGGTTATTTATGGAATAAAGCATCGGGAAAATGGCCTCCACGACTTTATATCATACGCACATACATTTTGTCGAAATTTTCCATGACCATTTGGCATAAATGTGGTTGAATTTCGTTGCAGCGTGGAATTTCCTCTCTTCATGCACGGGTGGATGTGAGCTTGTTGACATACACCTTTGACTTCAAATAGCCCCATAAAAAGAAATCTGAAGGTGTTAAATCACACGATCTAGGGGGCCAATTCTGATCACCGAAACGAGAGAGTATACGACCTGGAAATGTCTCATGCAGTATTTGAATTGTTAAATGGGCTGTATGGCGTGTGGCACCATCTTGTTGAAACCACATATTGGCCACATCAATATCATCCAATTTCGGCACAAAGAACTGTGTTTACGACACCGACAATATGGTGTTCCTGGATTTTCAACAACACTATCACCCACTGCTTCGATATTGACATTTGAACGGCTCGTTTTTGGACGACCAGTGTGTTTAGTGTCTCCAGCTGATCCAGTCTCCCTAAATTTTTCAATTAATCTCCTCTTCACAGTTCATGAAGTCAAAACACTATTCCGACCATATTTTGTATGAAATTTTCGAACTGCGGCCGCCAAACTTTCATTATTTTGAGATAATGTTCAACTTTGTTCTATCGTGTAACGCTCCATTTTTACTAACCCTAAACTGTCAGCTGTCAAATTGTTTTTTTTTTGGGGTTGCCAGCACTTACTGCACAAATGGCGGCAAATTCAAATCTTGCGTTAATTCTGGGACACCCTATATAATACATATTAATCCTATGGCTGCTCATCTCATTAGTGGTCTATAATTTTAATATCATGTAAACTTTCATAAACAATAGGACGGTCCTTTGCATCTAAAAAATAATGGCATCAGTATTTTAACTCCAGAAAATGGTGTAGTAACGCGTTGATGCACCGTCCTTTTTTGTCCACTTTAGACACAGATAAACAATTACAAGCGATTAAAATATAAACTAATCGATCCATGGATCAGTACCCTTCCCATTTTCATCATATACAATCAAAGTGACAGATGAAAACAATTCATACCTATTTAAAAGCACAGCATCCCCCTTCGAGCTTGACAGTTAAAAGCAAATAATAATTCTTAGAAATTTTTTTTTTGTTCTTATAAAAGTGTAGAAAACGCTGTCCTGGTTGACCCGGTAATGGAGTACATCCGGGAACGGCCAATATAAACGGACGTATTCAAGTCCGCATAACCGGGAAACGGAAGTATTGAAGTCGTTAATTGGTTAATTAAATTAATTGATTAATTTTTACCTTGAATGGGTTGGGGAGGGGGGTTAGGGGCACTACCCCCCCCCTCCCCCGGTAAATTTCCAATTCAATCTTCTGGATCCCCATGGGACGTACGTACCATGATCAATGAATGTTTTGTCATAAAGAACAGATTGATCGTTTTCAGTATTGAGTTTTTAAAAATAAATTATTATATAATGGAAGTTGCCGGAAAATCTTGTGTGCCAGTCAGTAGTGATAGATCAACCTACTCCTGAAAGTATCTAATTATAGATACGTGAGTATCATTTTTTTCATTACATGGACCTCATAAATGTTTTGATCATGACTCCCCCCACCTCTAGTTAGTAGTAGGTCCAGCCACCCGGAGGGCACAGAGGAAGCCTCAAAAGGTCCTTTGAGTCTTAAAATAAAAGAGACAAAGAAACGTCATAAGCATAGAGCACGGTAGAGCCGAGAAGCCTAAATACCATGAGTGTGAATGGGAGGGTTTATTCGTGCGGTGGCCACCAGGCGGTGTTGCTGTCGTGGGCGATGTGTGTAGCCCGAGAGTACGGGAGAGGGAGCGATTTCGTTAATTGCTCCACCAAAAGTTTTCCTTTTTCTTTGAGTCACGACTCAACAGATCGCCCCGAGCCTTGTATACATTACACAAGGTCTCCTTAGTCAGCAACGGTGGAATTATTAGTTTAATTTGGACCACTTCGAAATCTCCAACCACCATTTTCCATATAGGTTCTCATCATACCTCTAATTAAGGCCGGGAAGAGGGAGAGAGAGAGAGAGAGATCTTGCTCTTGTTTCGAACCGTGTCTTGATAGTTTAAGAAAATATCCTATAGTTCTGAAACAAAACGACGAAAAGAGAAAAAAATAAGCGTTCAATCACTGTGTTCCATCCGGGCTAAGTGCGTTATTAACAGGAGCCCGAGGGCGTTAAATGATTTCAGGGCACCATTGAAAATTAAAATACTGCAAGGCGTAGATGCGGATAAAAGGAAGAGAATAATTAGGAAAACGTGCCTTTTATAATACACCCACCCATTTTGGTATTTATCAAAAGTATTCGATCGGTCTGCGGCATCAGTGTTGTTAATCTGAGACCTAAATGGTCAAACTCAATGACAATATCCTCCGTTGGTAAGCCTCATCCCGTCAAGTATTGTTATGCCACGGACTTAAATCATAACGCTAAAATTATAGTGAATAGGTACCGATTTAATTCATTAATTTCCTTTGGGGTATCAGCGCTCTGTCGTACATTCAACTGTAAATATTTATTACATGACCATTAACTTATATTATATCTATAATATTTATTAATCTCTCCAGTTCAAACACTTATAAATCGTTAATAATAATCAATTTGTATCTTTTTAATTACAGTGAGGATAATCCCGTCGAACATACATAAATATGATACACAGCACTTTTTTTTAGAATTAAACATTTAATTATTCCAACACATGCCAAATATTTTTTTGACTTAGTTTTCCAAAGAGTAACATTGAAATGGACACCTCACGACCTTCCTCTTGTGCCTAATTAAATTTAGCTATGCCGTGACTTACACACGAGTGCCAAATAAATTGAAATGAACGAATTAACAAACTTATCTCTGAAATGAACGATTTAATTCAAGGAAGGTTGACGCCTGCTTACAATTCGATCGATTCTTTATCATTAAACGTCAAAATGCAGTAATTAGCCAATTAATAACTAAGAATTATTTTTCGATCGGTTTGGTAGTATTTGTCATAACATCGTTCACTGAATTACCAACAGGATCATCCATGTAGTAGACCGCCGTTGTATACCAGGGGACATTAAGGTAAGTCCTGGACCAGGCATCGTTAACAAATTTGCAAAAACTTAACGGTTTTGTTTTATTGTTAGTAGCCAGCGTAAGCAAATGGTTGTAGAGAATCGAACCGATCCGATAGCTAGGCTCCTGCGAAAAGGGATAGTTCGTTGGACAGAGCATTTGAGCGAAGTGTTCAACCCCCGACCCTTCTGCTATCTTTCTTATGTCACAACTAACTTCAGAACGGTTTCAAAGTCGAAAAGCATTAATGAAACCTACTGAGTTCCTTTCGCTAGAAATTGCTTCCTATAATTTGACCGCATTAATCTGATCGTAATTTAAATCGTCAACGATTCCTATTGTAGTGCTGCAATGTGATTTCTTTAAGGCCGCTACACCAGCGATCACTTCAGGTCATAACAGGGCAAAGATCAAAATCGATCAAATGAGAGCATTTGCACGGTTCGGTCATGTACTGTAAGGCAGATCGGTAAAGCTGGGAACGGCCTAAGACTGGAGGTCTTCTGAGTTGATTTGATCGAACCACTTGTCAAGTCTAATCTATATGGACGACATCTCAAATATTTTTTTCCGGGATTTCAGTGTATTGTATGATTCTACTCATAAAAAAATATTGCGATTCATCTCACAAACTACAATATGGATGACGATCGCAAAACAAAATCCATCCAAAATAATTCAGAACCGCCGTCTTTTCAATGCTGTCCTAGCATTATTCATTACATCCAAAATCAGCGAGTTAAAGTTAGCTTTAAAATAGCAGATAACATTGCTCATTAATGATTAAGCAACTGCGTATGACTTGACCCCTGACCTGACCGCGAGTTTGAATACTATGGGCAAATCCTGGATCGCGAGCTGATCTGACCTGGTCGTACCTTAATCTCTAGAGTAAATATGTCTTTATGCAGTTAGTCACTTAGCCTATAGTCCGTTTCTGGTCCTGGTCCTACAAGCTATGACGGTATCCACACTTTCGGTAGCCCCATCCAACGAGGCGAACAATCAAGAAGGACTAATTCCTCCGTCCATCACACGATCATCAGATACTTCTGGTCCAACAGTCGGCGAGACCTTGCGGTTTACATTCGAAGCTATTATGCAAGCCTGCCCTCTGGCGGTGAGTGACCTATCTCTCTCCTTCGCCGTATTTGGATCGGGACCGTATCTTTGCAGTTCCAACCTCTTAGCCTCAACAACACCTTCTCAATTACTAACCGTGCAGTACTTATCACATACCTCTTTGCAATCCTATAATGACTTGGCCCTAGAATAGGATAACTAGTTTATGCAGTAAGAGGACAAGGATTGATTCCTGGAGAAGAGCACAATTGAAATATTTCAAGGGAAGAAGTCGGCTGCGAAAACTATTTCAGTGACCTTTTGTGACAAGTCCAATCACATACCACACATTACTGATCGGGACGTTCAGATCTTTAATTTTGTTCACGACTAAGTTCGATTGTAAAAATAATTACTTTTCAATCACTAAGTAATTTATCAATGGCCATTCATCATTTTTTTTGGTTGTTGGTTTTATTTTCACCATCTTTAGTACCAAGTTAATCCACCATGCAAAAACAACGGTTGAGTTTAAGTTGCAAATACTAACTCAATGACAATTTTAATTAGTTATTAAAAACAATTACGTGTTTACCAGGGAAGGCTTATTAAAAACTTCAAGCCAATTGTGATGCATCACACAATTAAGAGATTCGCTACGCTGCAATAACGATTTCAATGACTTTTTTAATTTTTTTATTGACATTTACAGTTTTTATTGAGGTTATTATAGCTATTTTGTCGTCTGTGGCTCAGCCTCAGAAAGGGCAAGGAAGTCTATGGGTTGTTAAGAAAAGGTTAGAATACAACTTGCTAACAAAAAAATATATTCTAAACGCCTTGATTAGTGATGTCTATTGCTAATGGGTAATATATATTTGGAATTCGATGGGATACACTCACCAAAATCGATTAAAACTGTCATTTCGTTTCCGCATATGTAACCAAAATCTTATTGTCCTTTGCATCAGATTTGACACGAAATATTTTAGTTCTCCTCTCCTCCAGCGATCAATCCAGTTCAAGAATAAATTCAAGGAAATAATAAAAGGGTGATGTCAACTGTGGACGAAAACTTCAATTCTGAGAAATTATTGTAAATGAATTGTGTTTAAAAGTGTTCTACAAGGACATCCTTGTAGTATGCAACGGGATGCACTGTATCTCTAGCGTATCTCGCCATGTATGCAGGGTATATGTAGTATGCGCTGTTAGTAAAGAAATATTGTTAGTGATATGACAAAGTATTCGATGCCAGTTTAATAATTGTATTACAGAAAGTTGCTATGTTTTTTGAAGGGAGAAATGCACATCTTTATAATAAATCCAAAAATAGATCATAATCTAAGTGAATTTAATGGCAGTTGAAACACAATAATACAATATTGGTTTTTTTTATTTTGCCACACAAATTAGTGTTAATGAGTTTTAGGTGTATTGAAAACGAATAGAAACTTGTTTTTTTCCCTAAAATATACATTTTTTTTTACTTCCTTTACTTGACGCGTCTACTGGTTTGTGTAAGTTTTCAATAACCTGTGCTAATTTTATGCAATCTGACGTTTATATTTCATACTCAACGTTAAAAACTACTGGGCGATGTATGATCGATCACTTGGCAAGTTCTCAGATCTTGGCATAAACCTTACACTGTCAAATATTTGACTTATTTTTACCCTTAAGACCTCACGACCGTGACTTCCCATTGTACATAATTAGGTTTAACTACACTTTGACTTACTCACGAGCGACAAATAAATTGAACTGAATGAATGAACGAACGTACTTCTGAAATGAACGATTTGATTCGTGAAAAGTTGACCATCCACGTGTGTCCACAATTTGATCGCTTCTTTATCATTAAATGGCAAAATGCTGCATTTCTTTATTCTAAATTAAGTAATGAAAACTGCGAACACACGTTCAATAGAGAACATTCAATTTTTTCAATTCAATTTACGTTCAATTTTTGGATAGAGCCGCTATTGCAACCACTGGAACAGACACAATGACATTAGCAAATATTGTTTTCTCGAAGATTTCTGGTTTTGATATCATACAATAATCCTTGTGCGGTGAGTCACCTAAACTAAAGTAACTAGACGTCATTTGATTGCCAAATAGTCAAATAAAATGTCATTTTTGAAATACAATGTTCTTATCAGAAATACAATAAGACAAAATTTGAAAATTAGTTGTAGATTCCAACACACGGGGCGCAACAGTCGCTCTTCACGTTTTTAAGGTAATCCACAGAAATTGTTTTTGATTAGGATTTTTATCTTAATCTTTAACTCCAATTAACATAACTGAGGTAGATTAGTGTTAGATAACTAACAAGAACTGCCAGAAGACAACTGTAAACTGGCAAATTCCATCTCTGAGCGAAATTAAGGTCTGAGGTTATACATATCAGGTTATAAACAACTGATATCTCTTAAGATATCAAATTATTATTATTATTATCACTCTAAAACTATATTTATAACACTATCACATTCATTACGATTACATATTCCCCCAGTGAATGTTTTTATAATACAATCTCTAGCTGTTAATTCTACTCTTACTCCTTCCTCATAATTTTATAGAGACCTTTGTGAGTATTAATTTATCAATGCTTCAATTTGATTGGGTCAAATTATCATTGAATTCCGTTTTGTAGAGTTATTAATGGGAGGAGTCACTGTCGAAGACATAAACGAGTGTTTTACTAAATGTAACATGCTGCGACCAAGAGGGACTCTGGCTAGGACACTGTACAACAAATATCTTTCCGATGAACACCTAGAGTGCTTGGACAAGGCAGAGGTATTTATGATATTCTTCATATTTTGTATGGTTCTATTAGACTATACAAATGGCAATTTATGAACATTGAAAGAAATATTTTAATAAGTCAACTAATTAATATTTGCAAAACATTAGTTACATCTGTGTAAAGGATTCCCCATTGTACCTTACTCCCTTGGTATTTACTGTTTTTAGTGTCTTACAGAATTTTATGACATTATATTGTTGATCACTGTCAATATGCCCACGATATGGGTTGAAAACCTGTCTCACTACTTGGTTATGAGATAGTGTTCAATTGTTTTCTTACATTGGTATCAATTACTTCCAGCAATTTCCTTTTTTCCGATTCACTTGTATGATATTTTTTCTGGAATATTTGTATGCGTTCTTGAATTGAATCATCAGAATGTTTGGCTTTTGAACTAACACATGCAAATCGATATCAATATGTGTTTTTTTTTCATAAGACCTTGAAATAGTTTCATATGATTTTATGGTTATATTTTTTATATAAGATATTGTTTTTAATATTACTTTACTGTAATTGTTAAAATTAAGTGATTGAATTCCTCCCAATAATTAGATGTAATGTTAGTATTTCTTTATTATTAGTGTGATATGTAGGATAATTTTATGCTGCAATCATAACGTATTGTTCATAGTCGCTTCAAATTTTTTTTTTACACCTATTAAAAAGACATTTATGAAAGTTATGAACTCATAGCCAATAATAATGTGAATTCCGTGTCCTCTCTAATAAATAAATCACTGTTACACTACGATAAAGTTTAGTAAAATGATGAAAAACAGAAGAATGTTTGCAGTGCTTTTTATAATTGATTTTTTGTTACCGATGATTTATCTAATTGAATTATTTAGAGCTATTGGTTGGTAATTGTTTGGTGGTATTTATTTTCTTAATTAATGTTTCTTGCTGTAAATAGAGCATGTTACTTCAAAATAGGTATTAAGTCAAATGTTATAAGTGCAGTTTGTAGTTCCATACATATATTAAGATGCATTACCTATTTTATATAGCTTTATTTTGCTCTTCATACACAAATAATATCATTAATACATTCTGACAATTTTGTGGTTTAATGTAATTATATTTTAATTACACAATATCTTGCACAGACAATTGCCCTCTTGCTTTACAAGAATCTTGATTTTTATAAGGTTATATGTTCAGTATAAAATATAGCCGAGCTATTCAAATAATAACATAATTTGACGGAATCGGTCAATTATCTTTACAGTAGTACCTTCTGAGGTGAAAGCTAGTCAATTATTCCCTATTAAGCAGCTGTGCTTTAGAAGTCTTGGCCAAGGCCAATTTTATAGGTTACCATGGTGTATTAGTTATTTTAAATCTCGTTATGATGAAGCAACTTGAAAACTTATATTGATTTTCTTTTTTGACAATCCATGTTTAAAAAAAATACTATTTGCAAACGTGTATTCTTCTTTCTCTCTAGTAGTTCTACAGTTATTTAGAGATATTTATTGTCCGGATGATGTTACTTATTAAGAAAATTTATTACTTTTGTTTGGCATATTGCATCTTTATGCAGAAATTAAATAATTAGAAAGTTAATAAATTAAATAGCTTCAAGTAAAAGTTTAAACTATTGTTTCATCTGTCTCTTGATATTGCTGGTGGGTTTTATCGATGATATTTTATTATGTTTACTCTCTTTCAAAAAATTACTTCATGGAGTCTACGAGGGTGGTCTAAAAAGTTTCTAAGTCTAAAGAAAATTGTGAACTATTATCGAATAAAAATATATAATAGGTCAATAAATAACACTATACGGAAGTCTTAATCAATTACAATGGAATTTTTTTTTTCTTCTGAGATTTTTTATTACTAAACACAATCATGAATTGGTATTATTAATGAGTATGTAGATAAGTTTATTTCTCTTCTTTACATAACAAATCAATGAAATGAGTGGTTTGGCTTGAATGATTTCTGAATTTTAAATATGCGAAAGGTTAGATGTTCACAACAAAGAGGTGTAAAATGTGTTTACCAGCCAAACTGTGTATCTTTGTCCTTTCCCCCTTCAGGACAACCCCATACTGATATACACTTGCCCAAATTCTGTAGTGTGACTATCATCTAGCTAAGATTGTATGTAATAATTATTTAAGCTGCATGGTTTAGTTACAACTATCTTGAAAATATACTTCAGTCGAAATATCCTGTAAAATTTTCTTAAAAATGATTTAATTGCTCACTAGTTTGACCTGTTAATAAGGTTTTCAAAGATGTCATGATTGATGAACAAAAAAAAGCTATGATATGGTAGTCTGACTTGATGATTATGACTTTCCTGTGAATTCCTGTAGATTTTTTTAAAAATTCGTTATAAAGTTCAAGAAAAATATGTTTACAGCAGGAAATAAGTGTTATATAATTGTAACACTTTTGTATTATTAGATTAGTCTAAACACACCCCCCCACCTATGTGGTTGCCACTTTTAAATCATAAGTTCAATACACAAAGTCTGTGGCTTATTGCAGAGTTAGAAGGGAGAAGTTCTACTTTCTAACAGGTACTTGTTTGTCAGTATGTTGTTTGATAGCGGTGATAAAGAGGATTCCCATATCTTAAATCTCAAAGGTATGTTCATTAACACCCTGGATTCCGTTGCGAATGCTTTGGTTAAGGTCTAGTAGCCAGAAGTAAAGATGAATCGTGGAAAAAGTCGGTTTCGTTTTTATAACTTTTACGCTTTCGGGAAGTCATAAATCAAATGCTGTTTCAAATTTAAACATCAGAATCCCTAACGCAAAAAGGATTTGGATGATATTCAAAAAAATAAAGATTCGGTTGTTGACAACATATTTCATAATATTATTCTAGTCGATTTCGATAGTGGTTTTTTATGTAAATATTTTTTACTACTTTTTTTTTAATTTTTTTTTTGGAAGATTCTATTGTCATTGAACGAAATAGTTCAATTAATAAAATTGATGATTTTGATAATAAATACGGAGTAGATTTTTTCCCCAATTTGCCATCTAATAATTCTTTAAGAAACTCACGCAACGTTTAGTAAAAATCTCCCGGCATTGTCCTTTCTACCAACTTTATTCTGTTTGTGTTTAATTCAAAAAACAAATCTTAAATAAATTTAGCTCTAATTGATGTAAAAAAAGTGATCGCGGTAAAGTGATACGAACTGCTACACAAGTGTCTCGTTAGATCTTGTGACGAAATTGAAAATACTGGCATCCCCATAAATCCTAATTAACTGTCATTGATTAATTAATTACTTGGCAATAGAAAAATATATATTTTTCATAAGAGAATCAAATTTTAATCACGTCATTCTGATTGTTATTTTAATCTATAATTGGAGAAAAGCGATTAAAATTGTCATTAACACGAAGTCCGCAATTTTAACTCATGCATTGCGAGCTGTTTTAGAGGCGTGATAGTATAGTATACTTTATTAGTACCATTTGATGACCTGATGATGTTAGAATTAAACCAGTAGCAAGGAATGAAGGGACATTAACAATTAGTAATAAATAAATATTTTTCAATTATATTGACATGCTACTCAATATAATCAAATTAAAGATATCGACGTCTTGATTAATAATAACTTGGGCTAAAGTGAAGTATAATTACTTATAGTCATTAAGACTGTAGTTGACTGATACTTTTTTTTTACAATACGAGTTTTATATATAGGGGTGATATTTTGGATGAATGTTTTACTTAAGGTTCCAGATATGGTATAAATAAAAGCAAACTTATGAAAAATAATGAAGGCTTATTCATTAATCTATGACTCGTAATTAATTATTTTGTATTTAGTAGAGCATAAAATTAAATGTCTTGACGTTCTGATTACTAGTAAGTACTATATATTTATGTCTTCGTGGACTCCTCCTAATTGTGTGATGCTTTCCCCACAAATGCTACCCGTAATCGTATGTAATGATTATCGCATTATTCTCTGCAAGATTATTTTCCCCGAATTAGATGTTCTTTTAAACTATTATTAAAACAAAGCCATTAAAATTGTAATGTTATGTTGTTTTTGTCAGCTACACATCCCTATATTGTTTCTGACTGTTATTATTATGGGACGATATCCCACAATAAAGAGTTTTTCATTTCAAAATAGTTACTAACATAGTGCTCGCAATTAATTAAGTCGATATTTTAACTTGTTACGTTTTAATTGTATTTTACTTTTATTTTAAAGGTGCTCTGGTGTCTGACAACTTTATTTAATTAGCCCAGGTAATAAAATGAAATCTCACTCTCTAAAAAAAAAAAAAATGAAATTTAGTCACTTAAAGTGGTGCAGAGGAAGGTTTAACCTACTACAACTGCAGAGATCTCAGCAGCAAAATCGTTCAGACTGATCAAAAGTACTGCCTCTATGGCCCTTCCAATTGACTTTGTTAACTAACTTGAAGAGGAAGCTGTGTGTGGAGCAGCTGACATGGGTCGTGTAAGACCACCACTCGAGAGCCGAAGAGCGCTGTGGAAGAATCAACAATAAGATTAATCAAGAAGCCCATACTCACCTGAGTTGATTATGATTATGATAATTATCGTCGATGCTGACTAGCCGTCGGGATGACACGCAGCTATCGCGACCATTGTGTGCTGCTCCTGCTGCTCTGTGTATCGCCACTCGTCAAATATTTGTCCTGTGACTGTCCTCTTCTCCAAGAGAGGCCCTCCACTTTGTCTCCACCTGGTGCACCGTTGACATTCCCCAGGGTGTCTTCGGTTCTCATTACCATCCGCCCATGGCCGTCAATTCGTCTGCCTTGTAAATTTTATTCTAAGCCTGCGTCCATACCGGTGTGAGGTCTGTAGGTATATTTGGCTGCCGAGATCGGTAGTATTGAGACGACTTACAATCCTGTTAGCATTGTGTGCGCATTTTGGATTTGGAATTTTCCCGCTGAGACACCTGCAGTTGTAGTAAGTTAAACCTTTCTCTGCATCACTTTAAGTGATTAAACTATACTTTTTTTTATAGAGTGAGATTTCATTTTATTACCCGGGCTCATTAAATGTAATTGCTAGACACCAGAGTGGCTCTAAACTAAAAGTAAAATACAATTAGAACGTTAAAATATCGACTCTATTAAATGTTGGAAAACCTAGAACTAAAAGTCTAAATTCTATTGGTCCTTAAGTATAAAATGAATATCTTTATCTATCTTCCTAGTTGAAGCATTATGCTGGACGCGTTTTACTAAATTATTTTTGCTGCTCATACAATTTTCAAAAAACCTTTGAGTGCTTTATTTTACTACGTTATAAATGAAGTCAATGTCACTACAGTCGGAGGAGTTGATAGTACGCCTAGGTGAATTTGTTACTATTCTTAGGAAGTCATTCTGTATTATCTGCATTTCATGGAAGTTACTAACCCAGGATGGTGATAGATAGGTTAATAGAGGTCTGACAAACATTTTATAAATTATTGTTTTATATTTTATCGGCAGTTTGGATGTTTTGCAAAGGAATGGAAACAGAAATGAGACGACAGGCTTGCCTTTTCCTCGATTAGAATTCATTCAAGGTGCGAAGGCTAAGCCTTTATAGAAAATTACTCCTAATTACTTAATAGCTTGGGACCATTTAAGTTCGTTATTCCCTAAATTAATTTATGGTATTAATTTGGGCCTAAATTTATTAGTTTTTTTTTAATATTATTGCTATCGTTTATTCAATATATATATTTTTAATTTCCACTTAATTCCACTTCCAGTGATTGTGTCGAATCGCCATGAAGATGTAACCATTGCCCTATCGTCGACCAACATTTACAAATCGACTAGGTCAGTGGAGACTAACACCTTAATATACAGATATAGAATGAATGCAGTGAGCTAACCGATCCCTGGGGCAGACATTAGGTCATTTAAATATGGAGCTTATGTTTATTTTTTTCTCTATTTCGGCTTATTGCACGAGATGGACTCGATGAGTTTCACATCATACTTACATCTCAAGTCCATCACATATGAGGACCTGACGTCAAACGTCATTATAATAATGAAGATAAACTATTTAGATAATATATTTAATAGTTAGTTGTCGCATGCATATTCTTAACTAAGGTTAGCCACAGAACGAAATTATTTTTTAGTACAAATGATTAATATAAAGTAACTGGTATAAATGATAGACTTACTTTTTAGAAGTATGCGAAATGTGAGCTGTTTCTGTCTCGCAAAATGAACAACCCTTCAGTCCCGCGAGTAGCCAGAACATGCACGAGCCTGCTTTAAGGGCAAGGTACACTCATAACTGCGCAGTTTGAGAACAGCTGATAGTATTAATTTTTCTCCAACCTTTTTGTAGATGTGATCACATTTTAGAATATCGGTTGTGCTCCGGGCACCATTTATTTGTACAAGGTACATTTATAGTTGGTCATAATATAATAATACTCACAATATACAAAAAAAAAATATTTTAATGGAAAAATATAATTTTCACATATGTAATTTACCGTTCATATTCTTATTTAAAACATATAATTATTTAATAATACGGTATAAAAATACTTTAATCAAAATCTAAATCTCAAAGTCAAAGTGATCTGTGCTTCATTGCATTGACTCTTGCTTCATAATTTGGAGAGTATAATGATGTTTCTACTCATAAGCAATGATCGAGATCTGTAATTAAAAATCTGTACTTGAAAAATGATTCTCACCTACCTGTGTTATACACAGGTTTCTTATGAAACCTAATAAAGATTGAATGATGCCTTTTTTCAAAAATGGAAATTTGTTTCTGTCAATTATTATATAATTATTCCAGTAGTTCTTATGTGGTACATTATTTTAGTACAGTATCGCCATGAAGAGTCAAAATTTCTACCTCTTCTGTCCTTAATTGAACAGACTCCAATGTACCCATTTCGATCACATTTATTTATTAAGTAAAAGGATTTTCAAAAAAATATGACCACGGTTGTCGTATTTTATATTAGAAAGAAAAGAAAGACATATACATTTACATAAAACACGATTAAGTGTCAATAATTAATTAGTTAGAAGAAAAAAAGTACACATTATACTCTACTCTGAACTACTACCTAGTCCCTTTTACATTATATTGAGTTTTAACAATAAAAATATATATTAGGTCTACAAAAACTCCTTACAGTGCATAGCATGCAGTATAAGGACCCATTTAAAACTCGTTATATATGTTATTGTATATATTTATTTTGTTGTAATCAGTATAAATTAATTTAAACAAAAAACCGATACACGTACATACTTAGCATCACATAAATTCAAGTAATCAATAATCAAGTGTAGCAGGACAAAAAGATGCTTTCAACAGTAATTAAAAATTAAATTTCCTATCATATTCAGTAGGGTCTCAAACTGAAGGTCTTGACAAACAATATTTTAGTGGACTATACTTAACAAAATGCCTTAAAAAGTGGCAATACAACTGTATTCGCAACCATGATAAAACCCCGATTGTGTGATTCATCACTCATACTTGAATTTTTATCATTCTTATTTACAAATATCGTACTATCCATAATCGTATCTAATGATTAGTGTATTATTCTTTACAAAAAAAAATTCTTCTGAATTGGATGTGGGACATTATTTTTTTTTTAGTCGGCTACTAATTTGTGAATTCATTGAATACAAGAATACATTTATTATTCTGATACATAAAATGTTGATACTCATAATGTCGAACAAAGCTAGAAATATACAAATCAAAAATCTTTATTGTGATAAAATTACAATCTGCCTTATTTGGCAATAAGTATTTGCGATCAATGTTATCATTCATACCATATTTACAATTCTTCATTCACTCGCCCATTTATGCAGTATTTACAAACAGCCTAGAGGCCCCCCAAGTCCACATGCAAGAAAGGAAGCGGAGTATTATGCTCCGTTCTAGGTCACCAATAAAACCATCCCACTCAATTACCTTCTATACACACTATCATTGGGCAGAGTCCCTCTTTTTATTTAAATAAAATTTTCCATACAAACATATTACACATAAGCCCACTTCAAGAACGCTGTCGAGCTCGACACATCCCTGCAATCCTCCTCGAAAATTGAAGGGGCAATATCTTCAAGATATCCTTTGTTTAAAAGGCTAATGGGAGTCCAGACACTGGGCCAGTGTTTTCCTCTCGTGCCCGGAGCGTCTGCGGCTCTCGCTGCCTCTCATTATGCACTGCTACGATCTTCCCCCTTCTTTGCTGGGGAGGTGACAGATGATTTAGGGGGATTCCTGGGCTGCGCATACGCCTGTACGGTCTACGTTAAATTTTTCTAAATTTTTAAATGTTCACTAAGTTTATTAATATGAATAAACTCTTAACGTTACACAGATGTATATATTTGTAACCCAGTGATGTGATATCTACCGCAAATTCCAACATATATATAAAATATAGATACAGGATACATTTAGCGGCCCTAGCACATACAGTATTCATCCCTTACACTATAGAGGGAGCTATAGAATAACCATTATAATATATAAGCGTGTGTATATTTGAATAAACCCTCACGAGAGAGCGAGATAAGGGCCGACGAAAAGGGCCAATAGATAGCTCTTCTTTGGCTGTCCAAAGGGCTTTTTCCTTACGAGACCCAATCACCCCTAAAGGTGGAACACCCTCTTTCATCTCAAATGTACATACATTTCCTCGTTATACGCTTTGTATATACATATATTCTTATGTGCATATAACCACCTCCTATAACTGACCTTCGGGCCCTTTCTCGCGAAGACTCTTTTTTGTCTTTCAAGCTTGATTTAATAACGCTTCAACACAAGGATTTATTTATGGCCTGTATCCTTTGCATCTAGCCGAGATAGCGGACGGTGATTTTTTAAAAACAATATCTCAAATACACTAACAAAATATAGGAAAGCTACATCTCAACGTAAGTTAAACTACACTACTTTCATCTCTAACAAATTTGTAATCAACTTCAATCATCAGATGAATGATGACATCTTCTATAATAACGTTACTCGCATAATTCCTGAGCCCAAAGGCAGAGGATTTACTTGCAAACAGCAGCCATCTTCCTTCGTCTGTATATTTTTGTGTGCCAAGATTACCTTTACCTTTAGAGGGTGGGTCGGGTATGTGGCTCTCGCGCTCTTGGTCAGCCTCCACTGGTCCGTACCCGGTGACGCGGCTGCCTGAGGAGCGTAGGGAACTTCCCAAGACTCCGCTTCCTCTTTCGCATGCGAGGGAGGTGACAACCATGTGGATTTGGGAGGTCTCTGGGCAGTTTGTAAATACTGTATGAATGAGCGAGTGGATGAAAATTGTAAATATGGTATGAATGAAAACATTTATCACAATTACTTACTGCCCAATGAGGCAGATTGTAATTTCACCATAATAAAGTTGTTGAATTGTTATTACTTCATATCTTATTTGGATATGATATCCGATGCAATAGGTATTATAACAATTAGTACTAAAATCACACTAACTATGGATTACAGAGACGTTTGGAAAAGGAAAATACGTACATTGGAAATATTACTATGCAACTAAAGTTGATCGTTTATCTCTTAGGTCGTAACTCACATCAATTTTTTTAATCTTAACCAATATAATTCTCCACAGTTCGTCAATAATTCATTTTGATTAGAAATAAATCGATGTGGCGCTTAATTAAGAGCCGGCCAATGAGGTATTTCTTGCTGCGCACTAACGACAATCGGTGAATGTTCCTTCATCACTGGAGCTAACCTATGCTGTTTCCTAACGCAATCTCAATAAAATGAATCATTTCCCCCCATTACGTGAAAGTTGATGTATTTTTTTTTTGCTCTCAGCTCTATACTGTGAAAAAGACAATTACACAAGACAGATATAACGGGACTGTAGACATTATCAGATGTTTTGATAGACGTGGCCCAAATTTGTACTGTTGATCTAACATGACGCACGACGCGGCAACTTTCTCTAATTCCTGCAGGCGGCGGTCCATGGCTGATGGCGAGTATTCGGCATTTGCGTGTGAAGATAATGAATTAGCTGGAATAGGCGGCGTCCGGGAGTTCGAATTGCCGGCCAGATGAGAACTCATGTCCGGGTTGTCAATGTTTATTCCTATGACATCTCCTCTCTTCCACGAGATATTGCGTATCATCGTAAACCTTCATCATCGACGAGAGAAATTCTTTGCTTTTAAAAAAAATTAAAGCGTTTTCGTTTTTTAGGCAATGATTTCGCATTCATATTGTTACGTCATTGATCCTAATTCATATCGATCCTTTTTTCTTACATTTATCACTTTCCGATTTTTCCAGCGACGGATTCTAGGCGTACCAAATTGACGGATGCGCTGAGAAGTCAAACAAAACAGATTTTTCAATCAAAAGCTTTAAGAGTTACCACTGGTCCCCCATTTTACGTACGGAACTAGAACGTTATACAGGAACTTTCTTGACAAACTGCCCGGGTAACCAAAACCACTGATACAATGACTGTCTACAGCCGATGTACCTGGACGACGAATGAGACGTTAGAATAGAGATCTTATAAATTAATAACCATAACCGATCTTCAAACTGCCTAGTACAAACTAACTGTATGGGGCATTTGTTATGAGTAAAATTCCATCTTGACAATTATTGCGGTCTTTCTTGCTGCTTAATTTGAGAGATGAGACCTCGTTGTCTGAAGGTACTATCTGTATTATATGTACAGATATGTATTCTTATCTGTCATTTAGTTGTAATTATTTCTGTAATCAATCGCCGAGTTATTAAGTATAAAATTTCGAGACTATTGTTCGCATCCTAGAGGGACTGTTGAATAAAACCAATACCTGTGATTGGAACCCTTTGGGGCAGAGAAAGGAACCCTCGGGGCCTCCAAAGAAGGAATTAAAGAGCTCCTGCGTGATCGAGGAACGGTGGCAGCAGAGAATTAAGAAATTTTTCCGTGGCGAGGCTCGGAATTGAGCAGTGGTGTCATTAAAAATCGAAATGAAACGTCGGAATGAAGGGTCGTTTGCTGGTGCAGTAATGGTGATGACACAGTTGACATCCAGGTCTCTTCGCCCCGTCTCCAACATTCCATTAAATCATCCCTCTCCGTTTTACCCCTCTTCTTTTATATTTATTTTCTCACAACCTGCTAAACCTTCTCAGCAGTATGATTCGCAACAATCCATAAAATATCAATGACCAACCTATAGTTCTAGAACATTAATTTACTTCTTATTGTTTATAATGTATCCTGAAAAATCAAATGCAGAAAGGAAGTTTCTTTTAAATTAATGAGTGCATTCATTTCATTTCTTATTTCCCTTTTCTCTTGGGCGGTCCTTTGGGTTCTAATCCAGAGCAACCCTGTTTACGATTAATCCAACATTCTTCTTAGGGTGCCTAGAATGATTTAAATTGATTAATAATTGTCTGAATACTTAGTTAATACTGTTGTAAGAAGACCTTTACTCTATAGACCAAAAGGTTAATGAGTCAGCCAGCTCCAGGAATTAACTGTCCATTCATTTTTGCACCTAGTATTGTCGGTTAGGTTTGACGTCATTTCAAACTTTTCCAGTACTGAAGTAACGTTTATAAAGCTTTGGAATGCCAAACAAATGTTATCTGCAAAATCCAGTTTCTGGTTTTAGCTTTAAGTTACGAGTTGAACTTTAATATGTTTGTTAAACTCATTACATATCTAATTTTTGTCGTATGCATTATTTTATAGCTTTGGTCAGTAAACTGTGCTGATTGAAGGAATATTATTTATAGAAAAAATTGTTTTTACTAACATCCTCGGATTAGTCCTCTACTCGTTACCACCAGATATGTGAAGATCATATGTGATGTGGCTCTATTCACCCACGGGACCAAGTGGTTAAGATTTTTAATTTTGAAAGTTTTAAACACTCATTGAGTACACCTATAGGAAAGGATGGACTATCATATTTATGGAAATGAAATAAATCCATCGTTCGTCCAGGGATATGGACCCAGAACTTTCGTATCACGAAGCAGTTACGCTATCCAGTATAATGTAACTGTAGATACAAATATATGGGCACATGTATAAAAACGAGTAAATGTTATTTTGCTACAAAATTACTTATTTTTATTATCCTGTAACTAACTAGATTCGTCTCATATCATACCTCCCTCACAATATTTCGTAAGGAGTCAATTTCGGCAACTGAGTTATTGATTTTCTCTATGAAACAACGTATTTATTCATCCCTGGTTATTAAACATCAAAAGTAGGAGGAAATTTTTCAAAGTAAATATCTTTAATATCTGAAACAGCTAATTAATACTTTTTTAAAGATTCTTGTCACTTCTCTCGCTAGCAGTAGTGCATTGCTATGAAGAACGCACCTGAAAGTGGCGTGTGGGTTGGTGTGGGGGGAGGTTAATAAAAAAGAAAAGTCGGTATATAAAGTATTCGGTAAGAGAAAATACTTTGATAAACTGTTATGGGAGGAGGAGGCGGCGCTAAGGAAGCCTCCCCGCTGAGGCTCATATGCTCCCAAGTTAGTCGTAATGAAAATTTTTTGACGGGGCCCCCGCACACATACACATACTGGCACGGCAGGGAAAACTCGGAGTTATTGTGTGCCGGGAAATGAAAATATGTGCGTGCTTCCAGCACCCCTCCCCTTGCTATAAAGAAACACTAGCTAAATTGATAATTATGTCCCACAACGGGATCCTATGTCGGCTCAATATTAAGGTAAAAGGAGGAGGACCGGGGGATTTTTTTTAATGTTGCTTTATGTTCACTTTGCCTGTTTTCTTCTTCTTCCTCTTCTCGCCGTCTTGCCGGTATAGCTTCTTAACTTCGAATCGCAAACATTTTTCCAGCACTAATTTTCATTATTTTGTCAAAAAAAAAAAACCAACAAACAAAAAATTATTTATCACCTCATGAATACAGTTTTATTACTATATATATATCATAAAACTTCTTTATTGTCCTAAAATTACAATCTGGCAATAAGTAATTGAGATAAATGCTTTCATTCATACAATATTTACAAAGTCGAAGTGAATAATGAACACTCGCTCAGTCTTACAATATTTACAATCAGCCCAGAGGCCTCCCAAATCCACATGTTTGTCACCTCCCTTGCGTACGAAAGAGGAAGCGGAGTCTTAGGAAGTCCCCCACGCTCCTCGGTCAGCCGCGTCACTGAATAAGAGCCAGTGGAGGCTGCTGACCAAGAGCGCGAGGCCCACATACGCTCAAGACATGATTGAAAAAACTAGCCATTATACCACGTATATAGCAGGTCACGAGGCCACGGCCGTTTCAGTCTCCAAGGTGGATTATAGGGATGAGTGGTGCAGTGTAATGACTGTGCTACGGGATTAGGGTGGTTGGATAGGCTACTATCGAATTTCATAAACCTGGAAGGGATGAGTTCAAGGATGTAGGGTATATTAAGATCGTTATAAAGGGTTTTGTTGCTGACGTAATAAGGGGAATTTACTATTATTCTCAGGACTTTAGATGGAAAGGATTGGATACGCTTCGACTTTTGACTTTTTTGCTGTCCCCTATAGCTCTATTGCGTGTGTCCAGTTTGGCTTAAGTATAAATTTTAGTCATTTATTTTCTATTGAGAGATGGGATGTCCTATGAAGTATTCTGTTTAGTTCTTGCTCTTTTAGTCTCGTATGTGGGTCCTAGGTCAGTCGTTTGTCGAGATGGAAGCCTAAGTACGGTACTGTCTCGGAAACAGGGAGAGGAATGGAATTAAAATAAACTAGTGGGCAAGACTTGCGACAGAGGGTGAAGGTAATGTGGGAACATTTTGCTTCGTTAACTTTGAGGCGCGTGAGTGAATAGTTTAGTGTTCCTAAACTATTGTAGAAGAAAAAGTCAAGGATATCTGGATTTCAGTTGGGATCTGGATGGCCAGTAGGTGGCTGTTTCAGGAGAGCTAGTGGAGCAATGTTTCCGTGTGAGTGCAGACAGCAAAGCACAAAGGACAAGGGAACGATGTCCGATGGAGTCTAGAAAGGAGATGAATTGGGAATCGGATATGGATTTATTGGGAGGACAGTACACTGATGCTAGAGTAAGGGGGAAAGTGACTGTGGTGATTGGCACTGCAGTGGGCTGAAGGAAATCATGTGCTACCAGAGGAACTATGTGATGGGTTATGGAGTTATGGACAATGACAGCGGTACCTGCATGAGCTGTTCCATCAGGGTGATCAGTTCGATAAGTCTTGTACTGTCGAACTGTAAATGGTCGTTTACTCGTAAGTCTTGTTTCAGTCACTCGATGTTCTTGTGATGGAGTAGTGCTGTCAGTTCGTTAGTGTGGGTGCGAACACCATTCGCATTCCAAAGGAGAATGGATAAAGAGTCGGAAGGATCCACTTATGGATTTGTTCAACGGGGATAAGGTAGGAGACAAGATTTGTAAGAAGGAAAATTAGGGTTCTGATCTCTGCAAAGAATTATGTTAATAGACTAGAGACATCTGAAGAGTTTGAAGGTAAAGTAATATGCGAGATGTGTGGTTGAGGATGGGATTGGGTTTGGTGGTTGAAGGGATGAACGGAATGCTGGGGAAGATTTACTTGAAGCGGACAGGGAGTGGGCGGTGCCTGTGACTGCTCACTGTTCCGAACCACATCAGCAAAAGAGACTGAAGGCCTCAAATTTCTGGCTGGGCCGCTTCTTGTTGCTAGTTTCTCCTCTTCTGGCTGATGGCGTTGTTCGCTCATGGACTGCAGCGTTCTGTAAGCCTCGCAGCCCTTGTAGTTGGGCGGATGGCCTTCCTGGCAGAGCACGAATACAGCAGGCGATTTCAGGGGCTTTTTTCACAATTTGCTTTTGTGCGTCCCACTACACTTTACACACCTGGGAGGGTGGTGGCTGTTTCGTGTGCCCATATGCCTGGCAATTATGGCATTGGGCGATGTCACGTTTGGGGTAAGGTTTTTCGACCTGTACTCTTGTGTAATACAAGTGGGTCAGTTCGTAGATTTTTTCTGCTCCTGGTGTTGGCTCTAAATCGAGAAAGAACAAGGGTAGCGGTGTTTTGATCGCTTCGTCTTGTTGCCTATCCTCACGGAGCACGTTCGTTATTAGGCGAACTATGAATCCCAGAGCTGAGAGTTCATCTTCAGTTAGCTGGTGTGGTCGGGGGCGGATTTCTGATCACTACTTGTAGCGATCTTTCCTGCTTTAACTGGTAAGTATGGAAGTCGGCTTTAGTTTCTTCTAAATACATAATAAATACACGTATATTTTCCCGTACCTACAATATCACACATTTGTGAGCATAGTAATTTGAAATTGCTAATATTTCTTACGAATATCGCAGGCGGCTTGGGCTGTGTGGGTGTTTTGATTACTTCCATGACGTCAGGTTGGCTATTTCTGAGAACTTCGAAGCTGTTAGGCGTAAAGAATGGAGATTCGTCAACTGTTTCTTCTTTTGAAGTGCTGGCCTGTGGTGTTAGGTCTTCCATCGAGCTGGCGGCAGAATTTATTGGAGGAACTTTCTTATTTGATCTTGGCTTTCGCTTAATAGGCGATGGAGTCCCTAAAGTCCTTGAACTTTTTTTTTTATTTTCAGACATCAGCTACTGATAAAATCTCAATATACATAATTCTAAATAATTATTATTTTATAAATTAATTTTATTTTAAATAAAAAATAGGTGCTCTTGAGGAGATTCGAAATCACGATATTTACACCAGAGACGTACACCGTGACGCAAAGTTTTATTAATGTCCTTCTTAAGAAGGAGAGATGTAAATAATCAGCTTGAAAAAATTACAGAATGTTAACATTGCTTTTATATCAGCCCAAGCCAATATCTCAACAAACGCTCATTACTATTCTTATTTTTCGAAAAAAAAAAATGTTGAAGTTTTTTTTTTTACCAAGGTTTAAGCTTTTTTCTGTTATCTAGCCATGGTCAAATCCTCTTTTCCAAAAAGTATCTCCTGTCGAACCTCCATGGAGCCCGCTCATGGAAAAGCCTAAATCAAACAATACCATGATTTCCACACCTATTTTGTTTTAATTAAGAACCAGAATAGACATGAAATTTTACACCGAGGCCCCATTTTATTCTGGAACTTGGAAAATCTACAATATCCATTAGAAATGATTAAGTGTCTTTAATTTATCACTTCGTATAACAATTATAATTTTGAGTTCGAGATCTGGAATAAATGTTTTTTTTTCTTAAGTTTTTTCAACAGCCTTTGGTATGTTTAACATAAATTCAACCAACTCAACTCGAGTTTCTTTAGTCATGATAATTTACTCATTAGTTACATTTCGTAACCTAATGATAACAAAAATAAAAACAACCCCATGAAAAATAATGAGTCGTATTTAAATTACTTGGAATTAAAGAATGAATTCTTCTTTTATCGCATTAAATTGGTTATCAAATTAAAAATCTTTACGCCTTGAGTATGTGTTAGGCCTTCAATACACTAAATACAAAAAATTTATTTTTAGAAAATTGCTCATTACTCGTTCGACTAATAACGCAACTATTGTGCTGTTGTTCTTTTTTCTCGAAACTTCGTTGTCTAGGATTTTTTATTTTTGTCTGCTGTGTGAAAAACATTTTACTGCTTGTTATCTTTAAAGTCATCGCCTGTTTGTTAGAGCGAAGCAGGCTGATTCTGTTCGAACACATCTGTCATAAATCAACAAAGGGACAGTTGGTAGATTCCTAGCTGCCAATCTAGCTCTGCTAATCTGCCGGTAGGATCTCCTGGTCCATGTATATATGTATAATGGGCACCATTACCCTTCCCTATATGTGTAAGTGGGCACACTGGCCATGGTGCCACAATGGTGCTTCTGCTGATCGTTAGTATCGTTAACGGCCACCACTGTGTCAACAGCCCTTATCTCTGTCTCTAATAATACATCTGACGGTGTTTATTTTCCTCCAGGTCACCACAGACTCATGCTCTACTTTTTTTTGTTTTTTTGGACTAGAAGTTGATTCTGTCGGTTTAATAGAACGAACTATTAATGCAATAGAAAAAATACACTTCAATAGAATCGTTAGCTTGAATTGCGGTCAACTCCGTTCTTTTGGGTAGAAAATCTTTACAAAAAGTATAGTTTGCCTGAGCATTTCGTCAAAGAAAATCAGCCGAAAGAGGGTATTCAAATACTTTTAAAATACGTTACATACTACATACATTGTAGTATAAATTGTATAAAGCAATTTATTTATTTTTCTAGGACATGATTTCTTGAGAACAAACATTATATTTTATAACAAATACAAATTATAAAAAAATTACTGGACTCTTAGTATTTAAAACATTACAAACATAACAAGCAACGGATAGACAGAGCATACAAGGACAATAGGAACTTACTTATCAAGTTCATTATTTGTAAAATTACCGTTCACTTATTAATAACTGTTTATTTAAGAGCTCATTCATGCCTTTCACACAATTCCAATCAATTAATATGAACACACTCATACCAAGATTCATGCAATATGTATATACATGCACATGCTGCCAGAGGACTCCCCCAGTGAGGTGGTGGTCGAGAAAGTTCCTCCGCCCCACTCTCCGACCGTTTTGCTAAGTGATAGAGAGATGACAAGAAGTCCACTGATGCTCAAGGCATGAGTGGAAGGATCCTATTACACATTATCTATTACAATAGATTCGCGATCGATCTTTACGGGGCCCCGAGAATTGTAGGATTAAGGCGATTTGGATGAGTTATTGGTGGAGTGCTGGGTTTTGTCATGAATCAAAGACTCTTTTCTTTAAATCTGTGAATAGATTGGTTTTCAAGATGTCTTTGAAAGACCGAATTCGGTTCAAGTCAATTTTTATTCCCCCGTTTGTTTTAATCTTTCATTAAAGGAAATGAGTTGGCACAGTTAGAAAATGATTTATATCTATTCATTAAGAATTGGAACTGGCTTCCACAGGGGAGCCTTTGGGAAAATATGCAATATGATATTGTGAAGAAAACCATGATGAAGATAACTTGTAAATAAATATTTGCAAACGACACCAAAAATAGCGACCCCGTGAAAGGAAGGTGCTTGAGAATAAGAGAAAAGGAATAGGACAAGTGACGAAAACAAGGGAAGACTCCTTTTTAAGAAGAGCTAAGGACCTAGGGGCGAGGTGTGAGTTGAAAGCGATCCTTATCCATACCCGAGGCGTTGTCTTGTTAGGTTTCTCTCTTTCGGCTCCTCTCATCTCATTTGCCTAACGAGGGCCCCGGGGAGACTCCGAGCATCATTGCTTCTCTCCATGTCGTTCGTCCTTTGGGGCGCGTGGATCCTATCGAGGAAGCCACTTGTCAGCATGTATCGGCTACCGTTTCCGCGGAGGGTTCTCTACAACTTAGCATAGCTATTTGGAAACGATGAACGTTTCTGTATTAAATATCCGAAATATCCCAAAGAGTCTTATTGGTGCCCACAAACAATCTCTGTCTAACTCTTAATGAAACAGAAGATGGACATTTTCGTCGAAAGTGTGGCAAAAATTCATCAATCCAAGCTGACACGAAACAATTGGTTCACAGAATGTGTTTCCGTGGCATAAGTGGGCTAGTCAAATGATCGTCATAACGTGATAGATGTGCACGAATGGTTTGACCGGATTTTTTTTGAAGAAATGACTATTATTGACTTTGAGTGTATCTGTCCCCTAATGGGGCCAAAAGGGGTAAATTTGACCAAACACGTAATTTGCCGGAACAACTAGGCTAAAAAACGTACCCCCTGAAAATAAAATAAATGCTTTTTGGCTTACTACTTATGTCTCGGGTGCCTCAGATTAACTGCCTCGAACGTGCTTCGACCTTACGTTTAGAAATAATAAGGAATTGGTTCTTGAGTTACCAATCCCTTATTATCATAGACCAAGAGCAAATGACTAAAATGATCCACCTTTTTTTTAATATAATTTTTTATCATATACCTCTCCTAATTATATGTTCACTAAAAAATAAAATGCAACTTAGCCTAAGGTATTGCTGAGTATACCTCAAAAATTTCAAATATATTTAATCATTTTAATGGCTGCTGCGATTGTAGAACCCATAAGCAGTGTGATAGCCTTCACCTGTTGAAAAGTTCAGCATCTCTCTTCATGCTCGTAAAATACTAGTAATTAAATTAATTTTACCAATGTGCCTGATAAAACGATAGAATATTGAGATAGCTGCTCCTATATTCAATTCTGCACTCTAATACCATACTACCAGGAGAGGTAACTCTAGAAGGTAAGGAGAGCCCTGGCTGGATGATCCATCAATTACCTTCCTCTTCCTTATCTCCTGCTCCTTACCCCTCCTCCAGATATTCTAATCTCGAGGGGTGGAGGACCCTTTTAACTTCCGCCGGAGGGAGGGGGGAGGGTCTGTTTCATGTCCTTAAGGGGAAAAATACCTACGCCTGAGGGGAAGATGTAGACCCTGTTATTTTAGTAGTAAATGCGTTTATTTTTCTTCTCTTTTTTTTATCGCAAACACTATGTCATCCGGGGGGTAATTTGCTTTATAGCCCTTGTCCTCTCGCCTCTGATACATGTTACATGTGGAACCGAGCGAGGGTAAAAAAAAACAACTGGAAACAAACAACTTATTTTTAACTTGGTTAACGAGATAGAACATCGTTAGAATAACAAATGCGAATTTCGCAGCGTAATTAAATAAATTATTTTTTGTAAGAAAACAAATCTATTAATTTTTTTTCGGTATTGGATGAACCTTGATTGTTAGCACCGATCTGATGAGAGATCATGTTGACGTCAAACCATTTAAGATACTTTCCACTTAGCCAACAAACATGTTATCAATATGAAATAGAAGCATCAGGAGCTCTTAAACATCACGGGCACCAATTTTTTTTTTTTTTTTTAATTAATTTTTATTAAGATAAAATTACAATCTGCCTTTTATTAGGAAATAACTAATTGAGATAAATGTTATCATTCATACCATATTTACAATTCATCATTCATTCGCTCATTCATACAATATTTACAAACAGCCCAGAGGCCCTCCAAGTCCTCAAGGTTGTCACCTCCCTCGCATGCGAAGGAGAAAGCGGAGTCTTGGACAGTCTCCCACGCTCCTACGTCAGCCGCGTCACTGGATAAGAGCCAGTGGAGGCTGACCAAGAGCGCGAGAGCCACAGACGCTCAGGACATGATTAGAGAAACTGGCCATTGCTAGGACTCCCACTATCACTTAGTTATAGCAGGTCACGAGGCCACTGCCGTTTTAATCTCCGAGGAGGATTATAGGGGTGAATGGTGCAGTGCAATGACTGTGCTAGGGAATTAGGGTGGTTGGATAGGTTACTATGGAATTTTATGAACTTGGAAGGGATGAGTTCAAGAATATAGGGTATATTCAGATCATTGTGAAGGGTTTTGTTGCTGACGTAATAAGGGGCATTTACTATTGTTCTTAGGACTTTTGATTGAAAGGATTGGATGCGCTTGATGTTCGACTTTTTTGCTGTCCCCCATAGCTCTATTCCGTATGTCCAGATTGCCTAATTAAAAACCAATTAAAAAACTGCCTGAGGAACCCTTAAAGCAATGTCTATAGGGGAGTCAAAGTACTAGAAGGCAACCTCAAAACTCCTCTGACATAGCTCTACGTCGATTTGGAACGAACTCCAGGTGGATAATGACTAAACGGATATTAAACAAGAGAAACACCATATCCCAGGCGTGACTCAGCTGCTAGGAATATGGTCACAATAGATCATAATGTCAATATTTACCCAAATATGTGAAGACTGGGTGTCAGTACAAGAGTGGTTTCCGCGGCTGGATAACTACCAAGGTACTAGGTTATAAAGTCAGCCTCCACCATCATCAACTGACTCAGCAAACAGTGAAGACCAAGAAGAACTCCACAGACAGTGAGATGCTTCTAAGAGTCGTGCGACCAATAGAAATATTATAAATATATATGTTTAGTGCCGTTTGTAGAAGGATATAAAAAAAAAATCATAAATTTTCCGCCTCCCTACAATATCGTTTATTTGAACAAAAACGTTCTTAGCTTTTATTATAAACATATAGTATGAATAATTGACATTCTTTGAGTAAACTGTTAAAAGAGTTGAGTCATTACTGCACACTTCAATCTACGACTCACGTGAAGTATTTTTTAAGTTAGAGAATTAAGGAAAAGTCTTTATCAGTCAGATTGGGTTGATTTCTAGTCTGGATTTCTGTATTATTTATTAAATCCGGCACATGTACCACCAAATACACTATTGTAGGCTATTCATAAATAAACAGAAGATATTGAATCATTTAACAAAGAAGTCTACTGCTCAACGTAAGCAGAGAACACTGTGCAACCACTGGCAGTGCCTAGATAAATCATGTAGACACCTCCGAAGAAATGCCGTGTAATAGCAGAGGAATATTCAGGTAGAGAAATCGAAAACTATTGAGAAATGCAGACAAGAAAAAGAATAACATAATTTATAACTTCACTAACTGCGTAAAGTAAAAGGCATGCCATTGCCAGTTACAGTGTAAGTAACCACATTATGCTTTAGTCATCGCGTCTAGAAAAACCTTAATTATCTGTAGTATCGTTTAAGATAGGTAATAATAATCAGCGTAGCTGCTTACTTAGTTTGCAAGTACAGAAGCTTATTTGCGAGCTCGGCGCGTGGCTGACCAACAAGACCCGTACTCGGTCGGCACCGTGGGAAGAATGCTACATGTGTATGTGCCTAAGGAGAACTCACGTCGCCGCTTGCTATAGGACCAGGCTGGTTATAGAGCCGCCTCTAATAAACCTACACTCGAGCTCTCCCTGCCCATGTATAATTATATTAATTGCGCAAGGTTCTCCGTGATCGGAGCCTGTGCGCAATTAGCAGGCCCGCCTGTAATCAAGCACAGTATCATTAATTAGGCTAGTGCGCGGGCGCGGGGAGGTTCTCACGCCCAGGGGCCTCATTAGATATCTCTATCTCTCTCCCTCACTCTTGATAATAATGACGTCACCGTCATTAGATCCGATTGCTATTGGATTGGATGGTAGTAACTCAAGGTTTCGGTCTGTGTCGGGGAATGCGTTACTTCCTAGGTTGTCGGAGAGTTAGTCAGCTGCCATAACATACAAGGTTCAGGTATGTCATAACAAGGCTCTCTCCCGTTCGGTTTAGCATACATACCACTGTCGAGGCTATGGCATTTCATATAATCGTTTGGCTGAACGGTCTCAATACAGTTCCATACGACTGACATATGAGTCTAATGCTTAGCATTTCATTTTATGAACCCCTGCTATTAGAGGATTCCACTAATAGACTTTTAATCGGAAAAACTTTATTGCATTTGTTAATCATCCAAGTCTCGGAAAATCGCATTTTAAACAAATAATCAAATTCAATATCTGTTAAAAATGGGAATTGTAGCTAACAGGGATGCAGGCACAGCTACGAAAATTTTGTCCGAACCCCACCTTTTTGAAAACAGGGAACTTATTTATTATAGATTGCCTTTTCGAATTGTTTGCTTAATGTTCTGCAGTATTCTTCCAGAAACTCGTACATAGAAACACATTGGTAAGATAAAACGAGGAGTATTGTATTTCTGAGTTATGTTTTGTTATTACTTGTGTTTATAACTCTAATGTTTAGATTTATTGTTGGTGCGTTGCCGGTTCGGAGTGTGTACGTTAAGAAATAAAACACCTCTCCGAAATTTTGACTTTCTAGACGTTGTTTGATAGTTAACCCGACAAGTGCAATAGCTAGCATCCGTCAAAATTGTTCGGGTAGAAATAAATAGAGCAGTGGAGAGACAGCTGGTGTTTTATTTCATAGTCTATTGATAAGCACTAGAAGTAGCGATTTGATTAAAGGCTACAAAGGTGACAAATAATCATGTTGGGTTTTCAGAATCAGAGTTTATGTTGAAAAACTCAAAGAAAGGCAATATTGTGGGGGCACAGATATTGTTGGTTTTGCGATCGGAGAATCCCCCATCAAACTGCCGTCCAACTTGCCCCCCTAACCTTCGGATTCCTTTCGCCGCAATGTCAACCACTCGCTCCTACTACCGGAAATCCCACTCTCACCTTTATGGCTGGCCAATATTCCTCTACCATGACTCCTGCCATTTCTTTTAATGCGCGGTTGAGCTGCAGCTGAATCCTTGGCAACTTCTTCATATTTAAATTATTCTTCCCTTGAATCGCAACTGATTTTATTTTCCTTAGATCTTTTTTCCGCGGTCGTGTCGATTATGTTCGCCATGTAAACAGGAGTCTGAACGTTTGAAATTACTCATCAAACCGAAAATTACGTACTTATTACTGACAGATATATTATGTCACAGGACGCTGTGGGTTATTCAGAAGTTATTGAGATAATAAAGATATCGAATCATTTAAATAAGAAGTGATGTATAAGGATGCCGAGAGCACTGAGCAACCACTGACAGCGTCAAGATGTTTATGAGGGTACTGAGACGAAGAAGTCTCTCTAATGTCATATTAATCATTAATAAAATCTATTTAGATAAATCATTACTTAATGTTCATTAATTAATCAATGGTTCATCTCCTTTGTTTCGAAAAAGGATGGATTCTAGTAAAAGCTGCCGAAAGGTAAAATGAATTCATAACACTCGTCTCCGTTTATCTTGAATGCTTAGTCAAGTCTTGAAAATACTCATCTGATGACGATTTGTAGTCCAAAATACGAAAAGTAAAATATTTATTCGCTTAACTGTGGAAGCTATCGCAGCCTCAACATTAAACTGATAGCGAAACTACATATCTTTGCCAACAACGCTTTTAAGGTTTGATACTTAAAATGAGGCTGCAAACTATGTAGTCAGTAGACTATATCTTAATATATATATTAGCCAGGCTTTGTTACATTATCATAGCAATACTGTTAGCTGTAACAACCAAAAACGAGCTCATGAAACGCACTAAAAGAATTCGGTAAAGGAGATAAGGAACTGGTAAAGTCTATATTTAAAGACCTAAACAGTAGATTTGGTGTGGAATATTGATAGGAATAGAGTTCCAAAGGTTTGTAGCTTGGATAAGGAAGGAACGTTCAAAGGAAGCAGATTAGTGAGATGAGATATACAGGTCGGGTGTGCTGATTTGAGTTGGAGGACGTTGTAAAGGTAAGGAGGCTTTTAAGTCTCCTAGGGAAGCCAATGAAGAGGAAGGAGCCAATGGAGTATTGGTGGCGGGCCGAAGGATACAGCCATCCCAACCCGGATTAGTGCGAAAGGTGACAGTCTCAGTGGATCCTGAGTATACATTTTAGGAGAGCGTCTTTGACCTAGCCTCGAGATCCTCGCAGAGGCCACAGCACACCACACAACCGCAGTCAAAATCCGGGGAGACAAGATAGGAAAGTTATCTGTTATGTGACTATTTCTTATTCTGACTTGCAATAAGGACAAGTGATAGGGCCAATTCTTATTTCTTTTCATTCTTATAAACATTTTCCCTTTCACGCGTCCATAAATGTCACATGTGAGCTAATATCATTGATTATATGGTGATAATTACTGGAATGACTTGAGAAGACAACTGACCAGTGAAATATGGTCCCGACGACAGATAAAATCCAAGCCCGGATAAGGCTTGCCCACTTCTTAGACGACATATCTACGGAGCAGTGGTAATTAAAAGCTGCCTGGAAGGTCGGTGCATTCCCTTTGGGTCCATTAGTGGCCATGGTCTTCGCGCCCGTCGCTTTTATTGCTCAATCCACCGCCTCCAGGAATTATCTCTCTTCTTATGTCTGCACTTTTTGTTCTTGTCTCTCTTGTTTGTTCTTCTCGCCTCTTTGTATCACAGTTGTTGTAACTGGCCAGCAGGTGGTCACATGTCAGCTGCAGCAAGTCTACTCTTCAAGCATGTGATCCTTAGTCATAATGTTTTTAGTTACTATTAAAGGGAAATACTCAATAATAATATTAATTATCAAATAATGGGACATGCTATAGAAGTTTTTTGCCCCTCTCTCTATTTATATGTTTCCCTAATCTTTCTCTAGTTCGATCATGCATCCCGAGTTAGTTTCTATTTTCCCCCTATAAATCAACTTATCTCGTCCACCTTTTCTACATGACCTAAAAAAGCTATTCTTCTTAACTTGATGAAAAGTGATATCTTCGTCCAGTTCGTTATTTTCTTCCACACATCTCAAACGTATGTATTTTGTTATTCGAGTAGCTGTATTTATCTTAATAGGCTAATATATCCTCTTTACCCACTTCTATCGTAAAATGTCAAGTACTTTCACGGTTTCAAACCCAGGTGTCTTCCATATTTAAATGTAACTCAGTTGATATTAGTTTATAATTACAGTTATCTGCATGAGCTGATCATTTTTCGTAACACCTGCTTTCCTGATAGTAAGTTCAGTTGTGGTTTACAATGGTCAATCTAATTGAAGACATTCAAAGTTCGAGACATTTAAATTAACATTTGGAGAGGTGTACTCATTGTTTTTTGTTTATTTAGTTATTATAAAAATTAGCATTTGAAAATTTACAGTGAAATATTAATATTTATCAGTTAATGACCTTTTCGTAAAAGTAATTAAGTATCAAATTAATCATTTAATGTTTGTATCGTCAATGTCAATTGTTAAAGTCCTGATGATGGTAGAAACGAGAAAATTATATGAATACATCTAAAGCTTTTATTGGAATTCATACAGCAATACACTGTTTATTGTTTAGGTCTCAATTTGTAGTTCATCTTGATATTTATGTTAATTAGGTGTAATTAGTGTTATTGTAATTAGTGAATGTATTAATTTCAGTTGCGATTATATTCCTGCTGATGAAGTTTATAGTCTGTATACTAACTTTGGTGGCCATGTCGGGAGTCCTTGGCTTTCGTTCTAAGAGTTGTACGTTCACGTATTACCGTAACATGTCCATTGCATCTTTTGTTGTTACACATTACTTATTTTTTGACATCATTTAATTATAGATGAACATTAGACTATATAATGTCATCCTTAGCGAAAATGAAATCTCTATCTATTTGTGATTTTCCCGGTGGCCTGTGGTCTCCAAGGAGATCAGGCCACCTTTATTTATAAGCGATAATGTTTCTTTTTGCAATAGCTAATTAGTATTCTACAGATTATCAATATCTACAGACATTGATAATTACTGCGTTTTTCCTCATGGCTTGGCTCCGGTTTCCATTGGTGTTTGCGCGAGTATGCATTACGCAACGCTTTAACTGTCTAACTCGGAGAATAATTAATCTATCTATCCTAAGAAGCCAATTCAATGTTTTTTATAATTTTCGATAAGAACTAAATCAGCTCATTCGCTAGGTAAATTTTCTTTTATCTTTCTTTATTTGGTACCCTTTTGGGCTTCTAAATCTAGAGATATAAATTTTTACATAGAGGTTCTATTTGAGGGAGCCAAGGAATAAAAAACGCTCCCTGCCAAACTGTTAAAATATAATTAAGCATCGTTAATAAATTAATTGTAATAAATAGATAGAATAGATGTTTACGTGGATCTATCTATGGTTTTTGCTTAATTCAGTTAAATAATCTTATTTTGTTATTATTTTTTCTTACTGTGGAACTTTCCTTAGTAAAAGTTCAAACACTTATTGTGGATGGAATTTTTCTCAACTTCATCTTCGTCACTGAGACATCAAATCAGACTTTTGAATCTAATATCAAGGTATTTTTATATATTCCAAAAAATCCACTAAATACTAAACACATAAACTATATTGAAATATCGCTCTATATTTGAAAAATTATATGGAATGACAGTCACAGTGTGGCAAAACAAAGGGTACTGTTACAAAAAACAATTAACATCTGCTATCATAACTTAATAAAATTTTCTTATATTCAATTTGGGAAAAATTTTACAAAAATAAACCCCACCACTTGCACAGTCTAACTAAAAGACATACAATTTCTAACTCATTTATTCTTAGCTTTGGACAACTGTACAGACTACTTCAAAGGACATCCCATCTTTCAATAGAAAACAAATTAGTAATTTACAAAGTTATAATTAAGCCAATCTGGACATACGGAATAGAGCTATGAGGGACAGCAAAAAAGTCGAACATCAAGCGTATCCAATCCTTTCAATCAAAAGTCCTGAGAACAATAGTAAATGCCCCATATTACTTCAGCAACAAATCCCTTCATAACGATCTTAATATACCTTACATTTTCGAACTCATCCCTTCAAAGTTAAAGAAATTCCATAGTAACCTAACCGACCACCATAATCCCGTAGCACAGTCAATGTACTATACCACTCATCCCTATAATCCTCCTCGGAGACTGAAACGGCAGTGGCCTCGTGGCCTGCTATAAATGCGTAACAGAGGGAGTCCTAGCAATGGCCAGTTTCTCCTGAGCGTATGTGGCTCTCACGCTCTTGGTCAGCCTCCGCTGGCTCGAATCCGGTGACGCGGCTGACAGAGGAACGTGGGGGGACTTCCCAAGACTCCGCTACCTCTCTGCCTCTCGCATGCAAGGGAGGTGACAACCATGTGGATTTGGGAGGTTTCTGAGCTGTTTGTAAATACTGTATGAATGAGCGAGCGAATGAAAATTGTAGATATGGTATGAATGTAAACATTTATCACAATTACTTATTGCCCAATAAGGCAGATTGTAATTTTATCATTTAAAACAAAATTATACTTATCTTATTATTATTATACTTAAACTTATCTTTAAATTAAATTGTAATATAACTGAAAATAAGTTTTAGAAATCTATTTTGCCTCAGCTGAAATACTACCAATAATGTAATATGTAGTTCCCTGACAAGACCAAAAAAAAAGCATTGATCATTTTCTCGTGCAAAATCATTTAATAACTGGCATGCCTCTTCGCATACTGCTTAATCGCATCATCGTGTACTGACTTTGGCGTACTAACGGGATTATTAATTCGATTTTTTTATTTTATGGTATTTTGTATATTAGGGTATTCAATTAAATATTTTACTGTCGTTAATTAATATTATGTTATATCTTAGGACATATTTTCATAGCCATTAAAACTGTCATTAATTTCTGTACTATAACCAATAGCATTTCAGACGTAATACTTCGTCCTCCCAAAGAAATGGATAAGTAAGTTTTTGAAAACGGAGTAAATAAATCTTTTTACATTGGATTCGATGTATAGGTGCAGTCTTTTATTACTGCATTATTTTTTTAATTTGTTCAATAACCTATGTTACAATTCTTTGAGACTTTGTATGTCCAATTGGTCATCGGGTACAAATAAATAAAATTAAACTGATCTTTAATTTAGGGGAAATGCATTGTTTTGATGAGGAAACTAATGAATCAAAAGTACAAGTACACCAATACTATTAAGTTAAACAGAATGATTCTCAATTTTGGCAAATGCGTGGTTCTCCTGAAGTAGACTCCTTATACTCCTCAAAACCCGAAAACTAAGGCACAGAATACACCCTTCGGTTGGTTTATTGGATGGTGGTTGTTTCTTCTTTATGATACGCTACACACAAGAAAATAACATGTCACCGTAACTTGTGGGGATAATATATAATTAAATTTTTTTTTTTTGTATGTGTCAAGAAAAAGTCTATATCATAGACAATTCTTTTTTTTTTTTTTTTTGAAAAGGGAAAAAAATATGAAAACAAAAGGAATTCCTTTCGGTTGCTCGAAGAAGAATAGGGGAAGTGGATTGGAGGTTAATCAATATTGTAAGAAGCAGGCGAGATGCTGGTGTCGCGAAACCGCACGTCAAGGTGGAACAGACCACTGAATTAACCTGTCCCTCAGACATTTTTAAAATGCCTGGCTAGTATTTCATGTTTTGACCAAACTGTTGGATAATTAGTTTCAGGGTCCAAAGGGAGAGGCTTTACTTTTGTTGTGATACTTGATTCCGAAAAAATCTATTTACGGTTGTAAGTCGAGATGTCATACTTCTTTGATGTATATTTTGTTTTAAAATGTTTACATGCAATCAATACAGTAGGCATACAACGATTCTTCTGAGGTGAAGAAATAGTTTGAATGGTGTGTTGGTTTGGTCATGTCATTTTAGAGTGATATAAGAGCCATGTGTGGGTCCCTTGTCTAGTTGAATTCCTAGATAGGTCTAGGGTTTGGATGGAAAGGCTTAGTTGAAGAACAAAACTGAAGGACAGCGATGGAGGTAAAAATGACATGGGGATTTGTCAGAATTCTCTTTGAATCTCCACTTGGTAGCGAGGGATGTCATACATTAAATGAGATTTTTATAATTTTAAGTTGGCAGCAGTGGACTTGTGGAACTAGAAAGTGTTACAATGCTTACTATACTGGTGCTACGGAAACCAGGATTCGAACAAAGGCACACCAAACTTAATTTGATTTTTTGTTATGGGGGCTGTCTTTGGTCGGGTTTCACTTTCTGGACAAACTAGTAAATCTTAGGTTGAGAATGTATGTAAAGTGAAATTAAGGTTGAGAGGTAACACCATGAGGAAACCAACCAAGCGCCACCTAGCAACTACGGCAACAATCTTCTGTCCGCACTACCACTTAATGAGGTGTCACGCTATGGATTTATGATTCTTATTCTGCAAGAATAGTTACTATAGTTACATGGACAAATTTGGACTGAAGTGACTTCCATTCCTGATGAATCAAAATATTAAATAATTGGTTTTACTTTTTATGCGTTAAAAGAAATTAGTTATAGTTAGTATTAAATTGTTTACATTATAAAATATAACTTCCATGCAAATTAAATGTCACTTGGTCAAATAGGTCTTTGAAAACTTGGAAAACTCTTGAAAGCCGTACTGACGATTATTGTTTATTGTAATTGCCTTAGGTTCCAAATGTTACTTACATATTCATTAGAACGTCGTGAGCTTTGATTTGTTACCGTACTCATTATGATCGGATAATATATGTTTTAATTATCCAGTAATTGCTTAATTATAGGATGTTAATTATTTCGTATGTAGTTTGGTGTTCGGTACAATAATACAAGCTATTTCAAAGCGGACCTTGTTGTTATTTTTCGTTCTTTTTTAAGCTGTATAAATTTTGGTATGGGACTAGATTGAACGTGGGCAGATTACATTAGAAGAAAGAAAAAAAAAAACCTGTTATCAGAATCGTGTCCCTTGTAGGATTTTTCTACATTCATGTCCGGTATTATTTTACAGCCTTTCCTAATTCGTACACCTCCTTTATATACCTGCTGTTTAATTTATAGATTTGTAAATGCGAACCGAACATCTGCATATTCAATGAGAGTAGCTCGCGACAAACCGTATAATAGAAGCTTTTCATTCTTAAAAAGGGGAAGGGACCTCTTAAATTCTAATTTGAAAAAGAAAAAAAGTCTAAAAAAGGAGAAGGAGTTGGGACTGGCCAGGGAACTTGAAGACCTGATTTATTCGTCTATGTAGGCCTTTGATGTCCTTGCGCGCTTGTCCCTACCCAATTTCCTCCATAAATCCATCCAGTTGGAGATATCGAGACACGGGGACAAACTGGTCTCTGCGGGGCCCAGTTCCCTCATCGCGACAGTCATGTTTCAAGTGCAGTAATTAAAAGCACCTTTAACAGTTGAATTTCAAGGACTACTTGATCCTCTTGGAATCGCTTTTTATACAATTTGTTGGATCGATGACTCATCTTTTGGTATATGAGTGGTATATTTTCCACGAGATAGGGAGGGCCGAAGTTTTGTTTAACCATTTTGGGGCTGAAAACCGCTTTTTCGAAAAGAAAACATTGTAAACAGCTAAAACTTCCACATGAACTGACATTCATTTTCCGCCGTCAATTTAGATAATATTTGTTGGCTTTCATTGATAAAAGAAAGACGTTAGATTTCCATTGAATTTAGACAATAACCCAACGAATACATCCAATCAAAATATTTTTTTCATGTCAAAGCAACTTTTTAACATTTGAACTGTTAACTAAAGTGTGGAATGAGAAAATTAAAAAAAAAGAAAAGTGTTTAATATTTTTAACGATTGGTTTAAGTTTGCGTTTGGCAGCAAAAAGATATTTTCTAAAAGTCCCTTTTGTATTTTATTTATTTTCTGACACCAAAGGGAACGGCCTTAGTCCCCTATTGAATAAAAAAAAGCTGTTCGGAAGAGCTTAGCCACGAACATTCCTTACTTTTATTAAAATCGAACCCTTTAAAAACAATCTGGCGCCCCCTCCCCAAGTTAAGCCATTTTTTTCCGTCGCTGGATCCGAACGTTGCAGAATCCGTCATTATAACTTTTAGTATGCTAAAGGCACACCTTTAGACCCTACACCTCCTCTCTCTCTCCCATTCCTTTTCTTGTTTTGTTATTTTTGCACTTTTTTTTTTTTTTATTCCTCCCTTTATACCTCCTTTTCATTTCGTTTTTTTGTCACACGGATCGGCTGCGGCGGCGGTTCGGTAGCTTGCTGTGTTATTGAGATTCAGACGGCCGTGGTCAACATTCCCCTGGAGGACAAAAACCCGCTAAATTATGTCGGCCGTGGATGGGAGTGGTAATTAGCGCGGGAACTGTGAAGACACCTCCTCTTTGTCCTCCTTCACTCCTCAGCCATGTCTTCTCTAATAGATTGTCCTGCCTCCTACCGTTCTCACCTCTTCGGTACTCTGTGCGAATATCAACAACAACACATAAATTCAGTATGTATTAAGAGTCAGGCCAATTACACGTCACCAAATGTCCATTCCAAGTACAGACCAAGTTCGGGAAGAAGAGCATTTAAGCTGCCTCCTAAGTTTTCAATATTACTAGGAATTTCTACAAAACTAAAGCTGCATTGCGATGAATCGATAAGCTGGAGGATGAATTAATTTGCCTGACGATCTATAATTATATATAGTACCAGGATCCGCTCAACCCAAATCTTCCTTCATTTTTCCCTAATCCTTAATCTTCTAATTAGAGAGCTTAGAAAAAATAAATAAATAAAAAATAATAATTATATATAATTATCTGTAAATTTAAAGGGGCTATGAAAAAAAGAAAAAAAACAAAAAACGTTTTGGTTAAACCGAAGGTGATCCCCATCAGCTAGTCTTGTATATTTGTTCATTGGCTTTTTAACTTCAAAAAGAAATTGTATTTGTAAATCTTCTAAACCTCCTTCAAATGCATCTGCGCATGCAGCACGATGAGAAAATTGTAAATATTGTTCATTGAATTTTTATCATAAGTTGTAAAAATGTTTTTTTTTTTAAATCCTTTGTGTGAGAAATTTAAGAAATATATTTAATGAACTGTCAAGACTTCTATATTTTTTTTCATTGCTTTTTAAGTTTATTATTTTTTTGTATCGTTTCCATTTTTATTTATTAACTCAAAAGATAAAAATGTATAAACACTTCGGTATATATTCAATTTAAATGCGTTGTATATACTCCATTTATACATCTTATAAATAAAATAAATGACTTTTCAATCAGATGTACTGTCTGTTAGTATCTGGTGCTGTAGCTGGTAGTTAAAGGATTAAAAAAAAAAATCATTTAATCATACGCACTTACAATTTCTGTAAATGTTGTTTGTATGTTGTTTGTATCTATCTATGGTTTTTGTTTAATGCAGTTAAATAATCTTATTTTGTTATTATTTTTTCTTACTTTGCTTAGTAAAAGTTCAAACACTTATTGTGGATGGAATTTTTCTCAGCTTCATCTTTGTCACTGTGACATGTCTTTAAATTCAAATCTGACTTTTGAATCTAATACCAAGGTATTTTTATGTATTTGAAAAAATCCACTAAATACTAAACTATATTGAAATATCCCTCTACTATATACTTACGTTTTATTATACTACTGAAAACATAGGATTCGTGCATAAATCAACTGTGTAATTAATTTTAAATATTTTTTCCAAATCTAATAATTAGTCCATTATAATTGATAACATAAGAATACGGATTATTTAAATTTAAATTAGTTAGTTTTTCACCGTGTTACGTTTTATCAGATTATGAGATGTGGATGGAGCAAAGTTCATTTTGACTGACGAGAAAAAATCGTATCAAAGGACGAACTAAAAATCGAATAAGAAAATGGTATAAAAAAGTAGAAGTCTTAATAAGTAACTGTTTTCAATGTTCTCATTCATACCATATTTCACAATGCTTCATTCACACAGTATTTACAAACAGCTCAGAGACCTCCCAAAACCACATGATTGTCACCTCCCTCCCATGCGAAAGAGGAAATGGAGTCTTGGCAATTCCCACACGCCTCTCCATCAGCCGCCTCACCGGAGTTAGTTGAGGCTTACCAACAGCGCAAGAGCCACAGACGCTCAGGACTCCTACTGCCGCTTTAATCTCCGAGGAGGGTTATATAGATGTGTGGAGGAGTGTGATTTGCTAGGGGATCAGGGTGGTTGGATTGGGCTCGATGCAATTTCATATACTTGGATGGGATGAGTTCAAGAATGTAGGGTGAGATCGTTATGAAGGGTTTTGTTGCTGGCGTATAAGGGGCGTCAGGACTTTTAATTGAATACGCTTGATGTTCGTTTTTGCCCCATGTTTGATGTCCCCCATTGTTTTCAAAACGAAGCGTCACGTCCGAAGCATAACTGTTGTCACCAAGGAAAAAATAGCCTTACCTTCAAATGGCAATTACGCACAATAAAACCTGATGTTCGGCAACGTTCAGATAATTCGACACTTTCGGGAAAATATTCTAGTATACAATAGGTCTTTGCCTCAGTCATTGTTCAGAACTTAGATGTTAAAGGTCATGGACCAAACTTCATACGAATTATCGGGGAAACGTTAGTTACAGTTAAGGCAGTTACTTCTCTTGAACCACATATTCATGAAACAGGTTACTGGGTCTGGTACGGGGGTAGGCGAGCGAAGAGAGCACGGGACAGAGCGCTCTGGTATGTTAAATTTATCAAAAAAAAATGTATCACTACAGCTCAAATACTGGCCCGATTCCCGCCAATATTCAGCGACCGAATATCCTTCAGCGAAACGGCCCAAAGAGAGACCCAACGGAGTCGCCTCCCCCACCTGACTTAAAAGAAATTTTTGAATTGCAAAGGAGGCGCCCTAAGGATTCGTTTCCCCTCCGCTAAGCAACCTTTAAATATTAAAAAAATCGGGCCCCCATACCCTCAGTTGGAATATATTTATAAATTATGCGGAAAATGCAAATGTGCCGAGAAGCCGTAGGCCGCACCTTGAGCAGCTAGGCGCTCTTGCAGTTATTGACTTTGCTCCTACCACTAGCGCACATATTAGTTCACCGCGGCAAATAAAAAATATAGTCGTGTTCGGTGATTCATAGGATAATGATCCATTCCCTCCCGCCGGATAATTGCTTCACTTTTGATGACGTATGCTCCAGGAACTTGCTTCACAGTGTGCAACTATGGGCTGGAATATTATGGAGTGTTTATTGTTATGTGATTTACACGGCATGACCACATCTATTGAACAGGAGTAAATCTAGGGGTTGAGTTAAATTTGTGTACACCGGCGTTGAGCCTCAGATAGTGCGCATGCTCATGGAACTGGTATTCGGAAGTTATTTAACCAACGTACGAGCACATGACATACTGATCATTTATTTATTTTTTATTCTCAATTTACCTATATTATTGTTCTATTCATTCGTTATTGCTTCTTAATGTTAATGTATATGAAAAATGTTGTTATTGGTTCTATATATAGGTATGGAAGTATGAAGATAATAATTTAATTGCTAACCAAATCGTTTTGTTTTTTTCAAAACTCCTTTATTTAACAACATTTTTACAACTTATGATCAAAATTCAATGAACAATATTTACAATTTTCTCCTCGTGCTACATACGCAGATGCATTTGAAGGAGGTAAGATTTACAAATACAATTTCTTTTTGAAGTTAAAAAATCAATAAACAAATATACAGGACTAGGTGATGGGGCTTACCTTCGGCTTAACCAAATTGTTCTTTTCATAACCCCTATATTTATCATACAATATGTGAACAAATATTTATATATTTCTCCTCTTGCTGCATACGCAGATGCATTCGAAGGAGGGTAGTAATTACAACAGCAGTATTTTTTTTTTCTTAGCTCTCAAATTTTTAAGATTATACATACGGGAAAAAATAAAGGAATTTATTTGGGGTGAGCGGATCCTTTTACTAGGATTACCTGTTTTAAGGTGGAGTGTGGGAATTAAGAAGTGTGGGAAGCCTTGGTAGAGGTGGAATGCAGTGGTGAGAGTCAACTGAAGGCTGAGCCTAAAGTCTCTCTAGGCATGTAGTGCAAGCTCATTCAGTTGGATAGCAGTGATGGGTGCCCGTCAGAGGCTTGTTGATGGTTGACCAAGGGCTGTAATGTCCACCATTTGGTCTGCTTTCCCAGATCTAGAGAGTTGCCATCTTGCCAGTTAAGTTTTTTTTTTTTTTTTTTTTTTTTTTTTTTTTACCCTTTAGCTCTCAAACTTATAAAATAGGATGTGGGAAAAATAAAGGAAAATTATTTTGGGCTAATGAGTGCCTTTCACTAAGGGGAGTCCCCATTTGAAGGATGTATGAGAAGGATATAGGGTGTGGAATGCCTAAAGGAGGCGGCCAGTTTAGTCAAATACATATATACAAGACTAGGTGATGTTCATTCTAATTTTCGGGAAGGAATTAGTGCCGGAATATAGTTCTTTTTTCATTCATTCATTCAATACTGCGCACTAGTTCATGACGAGAGAGCTGTACTAATATACAACTTAAAATAGAAAAACGGACAGTTGCCGGTGTTCCAAGACATTGCACATGTGTACTGTTTTTTTTTTTTAAATCCTGTTTGTGAGAAATATATAAATATATTTAAGGAACTGTTAAGACTTCTATATTATTTTTTCATTGCTTTTTAAGTTTATTATTTTTTTGTATTGTTTCCATTTTTATTTATTTCCTCAAAAGTTAAAAATATATAAATACTTCGGTATATATTCAATGTAAATGCGTTCTATATACTCAATTTATACATCTCATAAATAAAATAAACGACTTTTCAATCAGATGTACTGTCTGTTAGTATCTGGTGCTGTAGCTGGTAGTTAAAGGATTAAAAAAAAAAATCATTTAATCATAGGAACTACAATTGGAATTTATATGCCATCAGCGATAACGAGTGTATTAATTTTTCATCGGTTTAAAGCTTCGGTGTTACCTCCTTTTTGAGAGGTGCCCTAAAACTGTTTCTGGCATCAATTTGAGAAAATTTGATGACCTTCAGCTTTAGACTGGCACGTTACTAGGAATGAAACTCCTTATGTCTTCCAACATTGCTTTGTTTTCAGCACAAATTTCAATAGTTTGGTGGAATTATATTTAGCCGTTTTTGCCTGAAGATGAAGAGTACACCTTTTGAATTTTGAACTAATAAAATATAAATGATTTTTCGACTACTGTGGAAGATATCATCGAATTTATAAATAATCAAAACTATCGCCACATATTTTAGGACCAGACGAAGAAAATCTAAGATTATCGTTATTTAACAACCAAGGCTGGTGTAATTGTTCTCCTCGAACCCATAATCATAACCTCCCCACGGTTATTTTGTTGTCTCAGCTACCGATATATGCTTCCTTTTTTTACAATATCAGATATCCCAGATTACAACCATGTCGTAATTACTAACACTTATCAGAAAATATTAATATTTATACTGTGTGAGAAATCAGTCACAGGAGTGAGTAATCACTAAAACTTACGTTTGGTTCCAATGTCTATTGGAGTACAATCGTATTCGTTTCTGGTGATATAATCTTAAATGTGGGATATGCAACGCTATAAGATCTGCTTCTTGAGGCAAGACGCATATATAAGAAAAACTAATCTTGCCTTGTCCATTTGAGTTAGTTCTCATTTTTATCTTAGTTATAAAACCACAATTTTCACCAAAGAGTGAGAAGTTAAAAAGTAGATGTTATGGTAGTAGTCGTACAGGCGGACTACTGAGACCTGAATCCAGTATTTACACCTGTGATTTCTTCATGATGATGATCTTGTGCCTTGCAGCATCTTCGCTTCAATTCTAAAACTATACTAGTTATGACTAGTCAAGTCATTTAATTTGATATCCTGGAATGGATCACTTGGTGATTATTTTTATTTTTTTAAATTAGCTCTGAACCTCATTTTACGTTTTTTTCTATATTTAAGTACTAATTATTAACTTATTATTAACTAATAATTAAAGTGTTTTGTACTATTAAAATTTTAAATCATGCCAAGTTTGGTGCATTGTATTGGATGATCCGAGAATCTGTTGTCCCGCCATTTTTATCCCCGCTAAATAAAAATACATTCCTTTATTTTTCACTTATAGTCATCAAATACTAAAATTTATTTTTGGAAACATAAAAAGAAAATTAAAGGCGCGAAAATTGAATGAAAAATGTTGATGTCCGAGTTTAAGCCAGATTTTCCGCTGCAGTTTCTTAAATAAATGGTGGTGAATAAACATCGCCTTATTAAATATGCGATTTCTGATTTCGCTTGTTGGACCATCTTTGAAATTCTTTTTGGTTTGCACTCTTTTATGTGTCCTTAACCAGAGAGACAAAATCAAAAGGTTAAATCTTTCGAGCGTTAAGGTTTTTTTTCTAAACTTTCCATTATTGTATTATAACGAAAATCTAATCAGTTTATGTGTTTATCTAAGTTACCCTGTGCTGTATAAAACACTATATATACCGCCTGACATGTAGGACTGGGGTACCTAGGAAGTCCCGACTGGTCACGGGTAGCCTGGGATCTGCTGTCGTCCTTCTACTGTCTCTGGCTTGCATAGGGTTTCTCCCCAAATAGATTAACTGTGGGTTTTACGACGAAATAAAAACAAACAAAAAACGTTTCATATAGGTATGATCTATTTTAATTATTTTTATAATGTCTATTATAGAGTTTACGTAGTGGCAGACAAAATAACTGAATGAGAGTTGACCATCCTTTCGGGCTCGGCAATCAGCTACGCTTCTGGCAAATCGATCTACTATTACGCTCCTACGTGACAACAGGTTCCTGACGGTTTCCCACAGCGCGAACGGTCCAAGACAAAGGCCAAGAAGAAGCAAGCCTGCCCACGGATTGGGACAGAACAATACGCGAAAGGTGATGCCAGATTTATGGCTCAAACAAGTGCAATAAATAATTCCAGTCCAATTTAACTTGCTACTGTTTCGTGATAGCGGCTTTGGCCCCTTCCAATATTTCAGTTCCGTCCGCCTTGGCTCTGTTTGATTGGAACCGTCAACGTTTTTCTTTTGTTTTTGTTTATCGCGTTTCATTTCCCGGAACTTAAACAAACCTCTGTGGCCCTTTAGAAATTCTTAACATTTGGCACAACTTCCGATACAGTTCTAACCCGAAGACCGAAAGAAGACCACTTATTCCCGACACAATCAAACTTAAAAACGCAGAAAGTCACTCTAAAATGTCTACAACACCATATAATGATGCCTAGGAGTGTTCTATGACAAAAAATTAACTTGTACCTTGTATGTCAAATTAAAAAAAACAAAAAACTCATCAAAAAGCAATATTGTACTAAATGTACCTATATTTCAAAGAATGTGGTGTTTTATGGAAAATATACTGCCAAAAAAAGCGTAATATACATATTAGTATCTGCTTAGTAGACTAAACTGATAAATGAAGCGTACTTCTCCATCGGGGAACCTCGAATACTTGTGATTTGTCCGGACAATCTTTCTTTGATAAATGTTTGTTGAAGTAGCCACATTCACCTTAACCGTAAATCGCCATTGGCATACATGCATTAGTAATCCTGTTTTAAATACCCGGCGAGCATATAGCCTGCATAGATAAACAGTTTCGTAATGATATTTAAATGACATGCCTCGCACGCCGCCTTGATGAATCGTTTGAACTTTAAATTTCACTCACGCGTTGGAGCTTCGTTGCCGCACAACCGCCCTACATTCAAACCTCTCCCCTTATTACATATTATATATATGATGCATATGCCGTGTGAAAATTAGTTTTCCAAAGAATAAGCCTAAGTATCTCCCAAAATATATTTTATTATTGACATTACACCAATAAGTCAACGTTTCGCCGCCCGTACAGCAATCCTCAGGACTTAAATTCACCAAAAAAACACTAATTTACACTAAATAAATAACGTCAAATCTCCCATGAGTTTTTGTTATTTCCCTTTCACAAGTGCTTAACAACCTATACTGCCATTCTCACGTGATCATAATGCTGTTAATGACAGCGATGTCTTCCTGTGAATTCCTACTTCTTGTTCTTGGGAATGTTAGCAGTTTATGCTGCTGAAAGCGTTCGTGAAATATAAATAAAAACACTTTTAGGAAGACAAAATTGGACGTTATTTACTTATTTATTTTTTTTGAAAGCTCTTTAGTTAGAAATTCAGGATGAGGGGAAAATATAGAATATTTAGGTTAATCGGATCCTTGTACTAGGAGTATCTGCTTGAAGGTGGCGTGAGAGGATTAAGGGGTGTGGGAAGCCTCGGTGGAGGTTGGTTGTTTCGGTACAGTGGTGGGAGTCCACTGGTGGCTGGGCCTAGAGTCTCTCTAGGCATGTAGTGTATTCTTTTTTAGTCTGATTTCAGTGATGGGTGCCCCTTAGAGGCTTGTTGTTGGTGGGCCTAGTGCCTTGATGTCCACCATTTCCTCTGCTTTACTCCATCTTTTGAGTTCCCATCGTGCCGGTAGCGGTGGTGGTGTCATGTCTTTGAATAGAGGGTTTAGACTCTTGTTGTATCTTCTTTTGAGTACGTCGGTGATGGTGGGGAGCTCGAACTTTTCGTGCATGTAGGAATCTAAAGAGTGGTGTCCCAAACAGTAGATGCCAGCAATTAAGTTTCCGATTCGTTAATGCAACCATGAGTCCATACACAGGTTTGTGCTGTTATTATTTTGATTGTTGTCAATCTTATTATTTATTATTTTAAATGTTTTTTTATATGTAATCGTCTTCTATGTATGTGAATTTATGTTTTCTGTCTGACTTGTAGTCCTGAGGATGCCTGAATAAGCGAAATGTCGAATTATTGGTATAAAAGATTTAAAACATGGAAAATTCTTTTTATCTAGCAGAACGGTTAAATTTGAATGTTTTGAATTTTTCACACAGTTAATTAGTTGATTATTGTTATTTATTTATGTGTCGAATTTTGTTTAGCATAATGGATGAACCATTTCTGACTTAGTGCAGCTCATCACTATTAAATTTTTGTATAAGTTTTATTTATAACAATAAATCAACAAAACAATATGAATGGGATATCGATCCTCAATCGTCACATCTATAATACGCGACGATTTTCCGTCATAACGAATGGTTTCCACCCAAATTTTACAATTCGGTCACTTTTCAAATTGACCTACATCGTCAGTTAACTCGCATTCGGTTTCAGGGTGGTTTTCTTTTAATTTTGAGCCTAGTTTCAATCGTAATACTTTTCGTTAAAGGTCGAACACAAATTTAGGGCTTCTGAAGTTGTCAGTTCAGGAAATGCAATTACTTTTGATGGCCGGTTGGTGGGATTTAGATCTTCAACCGTCATATAATTCGAACGAGACCACTCTCAGACAGCATTTTTTTCCTTGAATAATTTCAATCCAAATTTTAAAGTTTTGTCAATTTTCAAATTGCAACGACCTACTACTACTTCGCCAGTTAACTCGAATTCTATTTTAGAGGATTGTTCACTTCAAATTTTGAGCCTAGTTTTAATCTTTCGATCTATCTACATCGACATATCTGGTGATGTAGGTCAATTTGAAAACTAACCGAATTGTAAAATTTGGGCGGAACCCGTTATGACTGAAAATCGTCGCGTTCGATAGATGTGACGATTGAGGATCGAGATACCATTCATATTGTTTTGTTGGTTTATTTTTATATGTTCTGTGTTTTCGTTGAATGAACCAAACCAATTTCATAGGTTCGTGCAAGGTTCAGGGTCGTCACTTCTGGAAATGCAATCACTTTTGGTGTTCAGTTTGTGTGATTTCGAACACACATTTCGTCACTGATTCGTACATCGAACACGACCTTTTTCAGCCATAAGTTTTACCGTTGAATGGTTTCATCCCAAATTTTAAAATTTGGTCGGTTTTCAAATCTGTCTGATTGACGGTGGATCGACTTTTAACGATTGATTTTCTTAGCGCACGATCGATGTTTGTGTTATTAGTGCTTATAGCATTTTTGTTACTTAATCTTTTATTTTATTATTCTTTTTATTTCTTATAGAGGTTAACACTTTATTTTACTTAGTAATATTTCTTTATGATGTTATAGTTCCCGAAATGAATTCGTTATTTGTAAGTCATTGTTATTTATACAGGATTACACACTCGACCACATCCGGACTTGGTTCCGGATTACTTTTTTTTGTGATCAACTCTAAAGGTGCCGATCCTAGTTTTCGAATTTCTGCATTCGGTCCGATGTTAGTCAAACTGCTACCAGTCAGAGCCGACAGACAAAAAGCGGCAGGTAAGGACTAGGAAGAAAGTGAATGAATAGAGGGAATCGGTAGCCGATACAAGCATGGGTGAGCCGTACCCTGCGAGCCCGAGAGGTAGCCAGAACTAACTCGGTCTCTTTGTTCTACGACACGTCCTTAATTACAGCAGAGCTCCCAGCGCAACAAAACCCCCGGTCGTCTTCACTCCTTTTCAGAGTTAATTACAAAATATTCCTCATAGCCGAGCTTATTAGTAACATGTTTTTTACCCGAGACGTCGTGCTACCTGTCTTACACAATGGCCTCTTTGTTGACCACCTTTGCCACACACTCGACGGCCTTATGTCTGCCCTTTCTCACGGTCCTCCAGCCACTGTCTTCCACTTTTCGCTTTCGGACGGTCACTAATCGATTCCTATTCATCTCCGTCTTCTAATTGATACACTTGAAAAAAAAAAAGATATCATAATGCATTTGTAGCTGAAGCCGAACCATTGCTGACTGGAACACTGGCCATATTATCTGGGCACAAATTGAAGATTCTTAGTAATTCGATGGTTATTGTTTATTTGTATACATGCTGAGGTCTCAGATTATACACCATCGTACCGCATCAACACAACAGTAAACCAGTCGCAACAGTATTTTAAAAAAAATTGACTAGTATTGCATAATCATGATATTAAAAATCAACAAAAACAAGCGCAGACCGCATTTCAATCACAACATTTCGCTTACATTCCGTGGTCAAAAACAGTATCTTAGTACCTTAGGCAGATCCCTAACCTTCATAGAACATATCGACAGGAAAACTGACAAAGCCCATACAAAATGTTCCCGCATTTTAAGCCAAAATTGTAGCTAAACCCCAAAGACACGCTTGAACTTCACAAATAAGTCCACTTGCAAAAACTACAGAAAACTTGAAAGGATCCAAAATCACTACACAAAAATAATCACAATGCTCAAAGACTTACAACTCCTATGAATTTGTACTTTCTCTAACTGATTCGTATTTCCAGAAAATAGCAGCCTCTAATCCATTGATTATTACAGTAAAACTTCTCTCACATAATAAACTTAGTAATGAAGTAGGTTGGAAATTGAATCATGTGAAGAATATCGTAAAGTAAATTATTAGTAGAAATTAGGTGAATAAAAAATAAGGATTATGACGACCTTTAATTTAAGATGAATTTTATTCTAATTTGTAAATATTTTAGTTTATTTGTAAAAAAAACCGGTTTGTTGTTAGGTTTTACGTTGTTGTTTTCTAATGGACTATAATCACAATCTCAAACGTTAACATGCCATTTATCGGGATATCGAGTCTTTAAAGTTTAATGATACTTGATCGTGTTTCATGAAGTTATGCAGGGTTTTTCTTGTAAATAAAATAAAGCCATCCTATAAAATGTCACGTAAAACGTATCTAGGTCGGACAGAGAACTCACAAGAACAGACAGGCAGACATGAACAATCACATAATGGTTTCTGGTGTTGTAAACCTAAAAATTTTTCTTGTTTATTTATCATAAACATTTTACCTCGTTGTTGATAGCACAATGTAGTATTATGAAGAGCAAACATTTTTCAAAAAAAATTCTTAGTCTCTCCAACACTTTCATTTATATCGGCAGTCGCCTATTTAAGCAACCTCAATGAATGATATTATCTTTAAATGCAATTATCACATTCTTCCACTATTTCATACCGAATAGTTACTATTATTGTGCAAAATTTCTTGAAAATTTAAGATGGTAACTCATATTGCATTATAAGGTAACTTCGCTAAATACAGTAATCATTTACAAACCCCAGAGTAAATAAAGAGAATTGTATTTTTCTGTATAAAAGTTTAGTTTTAAAGCTAATAAATATATCACTGGGTCTTAGTTCAACAAGTTAGAAATAAATAATTGAAGGATATTACAGCAAATTAAAATCTTTCTATCCGAAGCTATTGACCCTAAAGTGACTAAGAATGTCTCACTCTCAAGAGAGAACAATAAATAAAGGGGTTCCTCTAGAAGAGTGGATTTTCTCTCTTACTTTCCATTTTCTTCGACCGGAGTTAAAATTGAAACATCAAGTGGGCAGGGGCATTAATCTTGCTGTTGGATGTTGCTGGGAGGCATCCATCTTGGGGAGGGTTAGAGAGCACAAACACTCATCTGGCCGGCAGACACTCATGCAGATGAGGCGGAAAGGGGGTGGCCCGGGGTGGGGGGGGGTAGCTACCCCAGGGAATCGGACCATGGATCATCCCCTCAGCGGGGATAAGGCCTGCCCAAGTGAGGGATAAAGGGATTTGGTCAGGATAGCTGGCGGTGGGAGCAGGGCAGATATGCAAATCCAATGGTTCTCACAACAGTCGAGGGCCTAAACCCGACTGTTAGCTGCCGATCTGGCGGCAATGATCTGGGCTATGCCCGATCAAATTTCAGATCCGATCGCAATATTTTTAAAGTATATACTGGAGAGGTCTATTCCACAGCCTGAGAATAAAAATCAGTAATTCCTGCCACGACATAGTATTAGATAAGCCTAAATTGGTACGATATAATCATTACAAACAAAGTAACTTAATGGACTGCCTTTAACTATTAAAAATTAACTCAAGTGCGATGTATCGCGCAATTAAAAGGTTTGATTGCATGGATTAAACTATATTAATATAAAGGTTAATTCTTGTTGTAGGCTATTTGTTTTCATAAATTTCAACTCTCTCTGGTCTACCCACAATTTATTTTACACTGATACAAACGCTTTCAGTGGCTTTACAATCATTATCAAGTATCTTATAAAGAAAATGATAAAATAGGACATAAAAGTTTAAAAATTAGAATTAAAGGGAAAGGTTTAAATATCTACTCTACCGCTGGTAACACCTGTTGAGTAACTCCGTCTGCGTTGAAACAGGAGAAATTATTTAAACATTTCGCTTGAATGTTCTACAGGCGATGAAAGCGCTTGTTTCAGTATAAAACAAATTGGAATGTACATTTTTTAAGGTCAATTGCTATAAATGGAATTATTCTGCTTCCGATAAGACATTCCGCTTTTCAACCTTGAATGGGAATACAATTAAAATAAATAAAACAATAAGGACGATTAACAACGATTTTAATGCCACATTTCATTAGTTATCAGGAGTCAGTATCTACAATTGTACACCTTATTATACATACAGAAACATGTTTACCTTTTTACTTAGTAATTTATTGATGGCCCTTCTTTATATCTTTATTCTTGATCGGAACGTTAATGATTAATTTCATATCCTACTCAAGCCATAAATATAGCTGTTATTCTTAAGAGTAACACTCAATAGTCATCTGTATATTGTATATTTATATTGTGTATTTGTTAACGATTCAACAAAATTTTGAAGCCTCTCCCAAAATATCTGTTATTACTGTTATCTAATCAACAGTCGACGTTATTCAGCCTTTCTCGAGTCTACAATTCAGACAAAAAAAACATATAAAACATTAAATTTACATACATTTAACACAATTACATACAAAACACTTCAGATTATAAAGATTAAAATTATCTAGTTTGTGTGTAATTGTAATCAAAGCTGGTAAATTTGATTATTTTGTCTAAAATGTAGTCTTGAAATGCCTGAATACGGGAAACATGGACTGTTGATGTGATATCAATACTAAAACATATTTTGTTGAGATAGGCTTTAAGCTTTTTTTTATAAACTAATTTTCATAGATTATAAATAATATATAAGTTATCGTCTCCCGGCTGTATACGATCAAGAAAAAAGGATGAATAAGGAGGTAGATGATATAACGTGATGGTTTGGTTTATAACTGGCTTTATTCTCCTCCTGATCCTCTATACACACATTACGGGTTTGTTTACCTTAGGCTATGTGGTATTAGGCTTAACATTGCCGCACCACTAGCCATAACTTATATATATATGTTTTATATACCATATAATTAATTAATTGTTGACACAATATTCTTTCTTGTCTTGGGCCCCATTTAAGTATAGCTGTACTGATTACTATTAGCCCTTTCTTGACGTTTGCACGACCGAATAACACGTGAGTTGTGTTTTTTCATCGTCATAGCTAGAGCAGTTTGCCATAGATAGCTGTTCCTATGATTGGAGCTATGACACCTGAAGAAAATGTGGATTAGGTATACCGTGTATAAGGTAGCCTACATAAAAATGTGCCGTGAAGTGGTGCTGGACAGGCGAGGAGGGTATAAAAAGCAGTCACTGCCCCAGCTGCAGTTAGCAGAGGTAAGTATGAGCTTTTTCTGAGTCTCCATTGGATCCCCATTAGCTCTGCAAAAGCAGTCACTGCCCCAGCTGCAGTTAGCAGAGGTAAGTATGAGCTTTTTCTGAGTCTCCATTGGATCCCCATTAGCTCTGCAAAACATTTCGATTTATATCTTTATTTTCGCCTCTACTCCTGCCCATCTCCTTTTTCTTCAGCCTTTTCTTCTCGCTTTCTTAATCTCTCTCTGCCTCCCTTCCAGCTAAATCCTTCGGCAAAATCTATGTCTCCTTGCCGCTATTTATGTCTTTCAGTCAAAGTATTAATGCTCTTTTTTTGAGGGGGGATTTCAGTTCATTTTATAGGCGTCTTCCTTCGGGTTGACACTTGGCTTCTTTTGGTGGGACGTTAGGGACGTGTTTTTTCGGTGCAGTGTAGGTAGCACATGTTGACTTTCTTTGTGCAAAAATCAAATCCCCCCCCCCTCCGAAATCACATTTTTTTTAGTCAGGCTCAATAATGTTAACTACTAGTGCATATACATAGTATAGTATAGTACATACATAATACATGATGATATTTATCATTTTTTCTTCATTGTTGGTTTGTTGATATTTTATATTATTGTTGTACCGTCCATGCGAATTTTACTCTGTTTTTTTTTCTTTTCTTGTGAAACTAAAATACAAATGTATAATTAGTGCTACGTATTGAAACTGCGATTACATATAACTTGTTAGATTATATTTTATGAAACAACATGTTACGATTATTTTTTCACTGCCTTCTAGGTCAAATTCTGCCCATCCAGTTCAGAGTTGTATCTGATATATATACCCATTTTTAGTTTTTTTTTGTTTTTTTTTTCAAATTCAAAAACCCTGCTTTCAATCAGGTCTGTCTGTCTGTTCCCATTATTTATAGTCCCCTGTATGACCTTTGATCCTTGAAAAATTAAAGTTTCAAATCAATTTATTTCCAGTTTTTACATTATAAAAAAAATCTTATGCTAATATTTAATCCATCTAGTCTAAAAACAAAAGACTAACCACTCTTGATTATTAATGTATTTTTAATTGAATGGCAGACAAATGTTAATTTAGGAAAAATATATGACATAATAAATAATAAAGACACTCACATAAAAACATTTCTTCATAATGTGTTATGCCTTTAGCCCTTATGCTCGGGTAATTTGACCATTAGAAGTACGGAATCCTAACTTCTGTGTTTATCACTTATTAAAGTTTCAATCATCACTACATTCATGACTTCCTGATTAGTGATTTGTAATATGTGGTAGAACATTAGTGGAATACAATTATTACAAAGTATTATTAAAACCGAGCTTACGGGACTATGGCTGCCATATCATGAACACAGTGCTTATTCGGAGAGCCAAAAATAAAAACCAAAAAAAGGTAGAGATTAGGAAATAAAACGTTTAAAATATTTACCCACCTGTTTCCGTTAATTTCTTTTAATCGATGCGATTAAATTATTAGTAATGAGTAATAATGAGGAACCCACGCACAATGCTAAAAAGACAAAAACTAAACAGACGCTTTGGACAACTGTACAGACTACTTCAAAGGACATCCTATATCTCAATAGAAAATAAATTACTAATCTACAAAGTTACACCAAAGCCAATCTGGACAGCAAAAAAGTCCAAGCCTAAAGCGTATCCAATCCTTTCAACCAAACGTCCTGAGAACAATAGTCAATGCCCCGTATATTACGTCACCAACAAAACCCTTCATATCGATCTTCATATACCCTAAAAATGTGAACTCATCCCTTCCAAATTCATGAAATTCCATCGAAACCTATCCAACCACCATAATCCACCAGACATCCCTATAATCCTCTTCGGATACTAAAGCGTCAGTGGCCTCATGACCTGCTGTAAATGCATCACAGTTCCTCTAATCATGTCCTGAGCGTCTGTCACTCTCGCGCTTTTTATCAGCTTCCACTGGCTCGTATCCGGTGACGTGGCTGATGGAGCAGTGTGGAGGACTTCCCAAGACTCCGGTTCTTTTTCGCATGCGAGGGAGGTGAAAACCATGTGGATTTGGAAGGTCTCTGGGCAGTTTGTAAATACTGTATCAATAAAGAATTGTAAATATGGTATGAATGAGAACATTGAACTCAATTAAAATACTTATTGTACAGTAAAGATTTGATAATCAATGTGAAATGTATACCCTTACGAAACGGTTTCCTATTAATTTGTTTAGAATTGGAAACCTTAAAGTTTCTACATTAATGCGTTTTTAGACAATTTACATATTCAATTATTTTTTATTTTTTTATTTTTATTCAATCAATTAGTCTTATAATATTATGCCTTAATTTGTTCAAGTGTAAATGTAAGTTGATTGTTGCCTAAATTTATCTTTGAAAGATAAGATTAGAGGTTTTGAAAACCCTCTTCGATTAGACGCCTGCTATTCAAAAGAGAGATGAAACATTGGTCACGCTACAAAGAGAGTATTCTCTTATTGAAACTAGATCCTGAGATCTTGATGTAGGAGTCGGTGAAGAAAGGATAGTGGTACACGGATTTACATATCGATTGAAGGCAGGAATTCTACAGTTGAATGTCAGAGTCAAGGACTTTTGTCTTCGTTCTTATTGCTTAACAGTAATGCGGTGAGCTCGATATAGAATTGATAGTTGTCTGGTGTATGTTTGATATTTCCAAGTCACTTTAGATGTAAGTGACTTTTGGTACACTAGGCTGATGATAACATACACACGTAACTGAAGCGTTATGGAGTGATAGAGCGTTATCAATAGTGATGATTATATGTAGCTCATTCAATAATACCTATCTTTACTGTTATGTTTTATACACAATGAGAAGTTGACCAAAAAAAAAAAAGGATTTTCTTTAAGTGCACGGCTCTAAAATTTCAAAATCACGCATTTCATCAAACTGTAAATAAATGAACAATCCAAAGAAAAAACAATCCGATAAAGTTGTAATTTTCTAGAAAAAAAAAGATGTTTTAGGCGTATATCCTTTTGGGCAAGGAAGCAGGCGAGCCTTCAACAAAACATTTTTTTAGTTTAAACTCCTAAATGTAACAAATCTTGTTTTTTAACAATTTTTCTAAATATAGAATTTAATTATCCGTTATTTTTCCATATTGGTATTGTTGTTCATTACTGCATAACAATTACACTGTCGAAACACAAAATGATATCCACTATGTTAGTAATTAATAGCTGTTTTATGTAATCCAATTAATTATAATTACAGGTTAAAGAGTTTTTTTTTTCAACCAATACTTATTAAAATCAGTACCAAACAGATTTACGTACCATAACTAGTAATTGTTACCGCCTCCACGTAGTTTGATTTTCGTCATATTTTCTCCTCACGTCTGTGGATCCTGTTTTTTGTTCCATAATTTCATAATTTATTGGATGAGATCTAGCAGATAGTGCCAAAAAGTTCTTTTGTTTCTCCACAGTATTATTGACTTTGTTATTCAAGAACGTTTTTGATGGCCAGCTTTTAGAAATTGGTTTTTGTTTAAAGTCTATTTATTTATTATTTTTGTCGCCTTTCATCTGGACCTTTTTATTAGGTATAGCATTTTCTTCGTACTCGTCTCTGTAATATGGGCTCCGTAATCTTCAATGTGTTTAGGAGAAAGAAATGCATTGATCTTTCGTGCGTAATTACTATTCCTACTCCACATAAACTTGTGCAACCTGTTTTAGATTTTTAAAAAAATGTATGTAATTTAATAAGCAAAAATTACGTTGCAAATTTTTGCAAAATTGTGGCATATGCCAATATCATCATGTATGTTTTCATTTAATGACTTTTCATACCTGAAAATTCCATCATTGTAATAATGGTTAGCTGGCCTCCATTTTTTTCTGTCTTGTTGACTGCAATTTGTTCGTAAAGTATAAATGCTATTAATATCGACCTCATTGAAAATCTATTGACTGGACTGCCCTTCTTCTTCATCATCAAGTGCTGCTAAGCGTGAAGGAGTACCCTCGGTCCATCTCTTTCAACGTTCTCTTTCCCCGCAAGTTCTGTTTCACCAATGGAGTCTTTCTAAATTATTATTATACCCTTCATTATAACGTTCCTTGGGCAAACTTGAGCAAACCAATTTGATTGGCGCTCCTCTAGTGTCCCTCAGATAACCCCGGCACCCACCGTTAGGTGCTATCTTATCTCTCATTTCGCCCTCAATTGTGTTGTTGATTATCATTCTCAGGTATCTCATATTGATACCTGTGATCCTACTGATGTGTTTTTGGAGAGTCGCCCAACATTCAGAGGCGCGGGAAGGAAAACAGTTTTAAACAACGTTATTTTTGTAGCGTTGCCAATTTCTCGCTTCGCAATTGTTTGGAAGATCTGGTAAAATGTACTACAAGGCTTTTAGATTCTATTCATTACATCATGTTCACTCTTTCTATCTCTGCTTATTACTGTTTCAAAGTCATCATTGTGATTAAAATGTACGTGTTCATTATATCTTCCTATACGCTTCACCTTAGAAGAAATTATTCTCATTCCTTTTGTTTTCAGCTCCACTCCCCGTTCAATTATTGCGGTGTGAAGCCATTACAGGTAGCTGCTGTAAGTACCACATAAACTGATGTATCGCAACCAGAACCAATACTGGAGTCATATCCCAAAATCCTACTGGGTCTCTAGGCGTTCCCCTCTTACTGATCTTCCAGATAATGTTCATGAGAACAGTAAACAGTATAGGGAATAAACAATCACCCTGCTTTACCCCCTTGCAGAAGCGGAATGGTTTCGACTTAGTAGAGTACAACTCCCTTTGAGGTGAGAACATGTTGATGAGCAAGGCCCATGTTACAGCGATTGCGGGCAGAAGTACTCGGTGTATTTGCATGTTGGCCGGCCGCGCACTAAAACAAGGGCGTTATTTATTAGCGAAGGTTATGGTCTCGAGCCTTACCCCATCCTTGAAGGCCCTTATTTAGTAAGGGCGGTAAATCAGAGCTGGGTGTTGGCGCGAAGTACTTGGGCGGTTCCTGCTTGTGTCTTGTTCTTTGTTCGTGTCGCTACACTATCGCGTATGTATATATAATTTGTATCGCTATACATGCTATTCGCTTTGTTATATCCAGGTTTATTAACATATTAATATTGATGTAAAGGTATAATAGAACCTTATCTTTTGAAGAGTGTGACGCTTTCCAACCCTTACGCTTTTTTAATCGTACTCAAATATTAGACCTTCCAGCGGATAAATACCCATCTATTTCTACATCTATGTACTGACCCGTCGAAATCATAACATTGCATCTCTCATCAATATTCAGCACATTTGAAAAAGATTAGGGACAAGAAAATACATAGACATAGATATTGTTAATTTGGTATTTTAATCATTGTACAAGTAAATACACGTATATCAGTGAGAATGGGGAATAAGCAATCTTAGGATGTTGTGTATTATTCTGGGATAGCACCCTTTTTTTATTTTTATAATATTGCTATAAAGGTAATCTCTTATCTCCAGAATAGTTATCTTGAAATAGCAGCATGGAGTAGTAAAATTAAGTAAGTATTCATTAAAATATGGAAATCGAACATTTAATTGATTCCGTTTATGGAGTCAGCACTAGGGTTGTAACCCCAATTACTCTTCAAGGTGTATACAATGGTCAAAATGTCAGATTTTCTCATTTTTGGTGGTCTTTTATATTACTGTTGCAACTTGTATTTGATTGTGGTCTTAATATTTGACATTTTTTTTTTCATTTCTTGTTAAATGAAAAATTCGATATCCTAAATTTAAATGTGGTATACATTATTTAGATTAAAACGACGATTTCCTGCATAAAAATTTCTATATTTTATGAAACGATGTTTTATTCTGCAGACGATTGACGTAGCACAACTGTCGGATTTAACAGTTTCAATGTGACTTGTGTATGATATTTTAATTCAAATTTGAATGGATTATTTGTTGGTATCTCAGTTTTGGTTGTATTCAACGTCATTTTTTTATTTTTATATATAATTCAAAATCTTTGTTGTGATGAAATTACAGTCTGCCTTTTTGGGCAATAAGTAATTGTGTTGTCACCTCCCTCGCATGCGAAAGATGAAGGAGTCTTGGGAAATCCCCCACGCTCCTCCTTCTGCCGCATCACCGGATACGAGCCAGTGGAGGCTGACAAACAGCGCGAAAGCCACAGACGCTCAAGAAATAATTGGAGAAACTGGCCATTGCCATGTCTCCCACTGATACGTATTTATAAGTAGGTCACGAGACCTCTGCCGTTTTAGTCTTCGAGGAGGATTATAGGAATGTGTGGTGCCCTTTGCTGGGGGATTAGGGTGGCTGGATAGGTTTCGATGGAATTTTATAAACTTGGAAGCCATGAGTTCAAGAATGTAGGGTATGTTAAAATTGTTATGAAGAGTTTTGTTGCTGACGTAGCAATGGGCAGTGACTATTGTTCTCAAGACTTTTGATTGAAAGGATTGGATACGCTTGATGTTCGACTTTTTTGCTGTCCCTCATAGCTCTATTCCGTATGTCTAGATTGGCTCAGGTATAACTTTTTAGATTAGTCATTTATTTTCTGTTGAGAGATGGGATGTCCTTTGAAGTAGTCTGTACAGTTGTCCAAAGCGTCTGTTTATTATTTTTAGCCTCATGTGTGTGTTATATCTCAGCCTTTTGTTGATATGGAAGCCTACATTCCGTACTGTCTCGGGTACAGGAGAAATGGAATTTAAAAAAAACAGTGGACAGTACTTGCGGCAGTTAATGTGAGTTAATGTGAGAACATTTATTCAAAATATTTGTTTAGTTACATTTATTAGTACGTGACGTCTCTATATACCATGTAGATGGTTTTGGGGTCGGAATCTATCTCATTGCCAACTATTTAAGAACTTTATCTTCCTTTTATGAGCCTGATTCGATATCCTAACAAATCACACGCATCTGCATCCATGGCTAGCCGCTAGTATGGTTGAGGTACAAGACGCTTCAAGCACATCGTAGAGGTGCCAGAAGCGAGGCGAAACCAGGGACATAGGATAGCGATCTGTCGGATAATGTCAGGCAGTCAGACACGGCAGTTGCGTCAGTCAGAAATAGTTGGACTGACCCCCAGCGATACGCTGACCCCTGCCCTTATTAGAGGCTCACGTGAAAATTAAAGCCAGCTCCGACGGACACGACTTATGCAAATTTTTATGATAAGCGTTTCACATTTATTACGAGATCACAATAGGTCTCAGCCGTTGGCCAACCGCCTGATCTCTTCGACGTTCGATTGTTACACACACACACTCTCTCCCCATCTCTCTATCTTAATGCTGCATTTACCTCCTACTGTCTCCTTATTATTTTTGGAATTTGAGGGTTCCATTGTGTTCAATACCCGATACCAAAAGATATGAACCAAAATGTTATATTAATTAAGCAATTTCATCAGTATAACGAATGATTACTGATCAGTTGATCTTAACTCACTATAAAAAAGCCATCTTAAAACTAGTATGGTCTTACGAGCTGTAGTGTAGAGTGCATGAAAGGAATCGAACATAAAGCCTTATATTGAAAAGTCCTAATAAAACAATATAACCCGCATACTAGCCTCAATCAAGAACTGAGCTCATTAAAAACAATTATTGAAAAAAGTAGTATAATAAATTGTAGACAACAAAAATCTAATAAAAATACATTACATGATGAAGTGATCCAGAAAATTGCACTTCTGGCAAATTATTAAACCACAATACTCCAAGTGGGAATCCACTGAATTGGCGGAGATAGGGAAAAAAGAAAATCAAGGCTAGTGCGATGAATTCGATAATAAAAGACGAAGACGTGAATCTACCCTGGATACCAAAGATTCGGAAGGCAATGAAAATGACTAATTAACTTCTAATTAGATCTTTTGTGCATATTGAGCACAGATTTATGTCTAACAGTGACAAAAGATTTTGATCAAAACTACTCCGACTTATCTCCACCTCATTCTGTCAGAAATACAAACTTACGAATTCTTCACGTGCATATCTACATCAAGATTCTGTACAGACAATTCTATCAAAAACTATACGAACTCCCGAGTCCTCATACACTTTAACTAGCAACTAAAATTTGCCTAACACCACCACAACTCTAGAGGAACTAGAATTGTTTTTTTTATATATTCAAAAACTTTATACTAATAAAATTACAATCTGCCTTATTGGGCAATAAGTAATTTTGATAAATGTTCTCATTCATACTGTGGTAGCACTGTATGTAACAGCAGTTGAACCTTCATGAATAATAAACATGGGACTGTGTTGTTACGCTCGTAAACTTAATTATATTTAATAAAGTTATATTAATGACTGGAGACTTAATTTATAAACCATAAATACAACACATACGATATTTACGATTTTCATTCATGCAGTACTTACAAACAGCCCAGATAACACCACATCCATATGGTTGTCACCTCGCTCGCATGCGGAAGAGGGAGTGGAGTCTTGGGAAGTCCCCCTCGCTCCTCCGTCAGCCGCGTCACCGGATACCAGCCAGTGGAGGTTGGCGTAGAGCGCGAAAGCCACAGACGCTCAGGACATGATTGGATAAACTGGCCATTGCCAGGACTCCCACTGTCACGTATTCATAGCAGGTCACGAGGCCACTGCCGTTTCAGTCTTCGAAGGGATTTATTAAGTTAAATAAACTGCCAATCCTGTTGTATGGAGGGGCTGGGCGTTCTTTCCTGTAAGTCATTCATGTCTGTTTCTTATAATTATTTACTTACCATCTCATTCACTGCATTAATCACCGGCTATTTTTTGTATGGAGTTGTGAATAAATCAATAAGACAAAGTTCATATTTGTATGACAGGATAGTTTTATAGCTATTACGCACTCTCTTAAGGGATCGTGAGGCTTTGAGACCTGTGAGTTTTGAGGCACCTTTTCTGCGGGAGAATCAAAGTGTTACAGACATGAAAGTAGGTCAAAACAAAATGGTAATAAGGTAGCGCTTTATGAAAACGTTTTTGTTTTTTTTTCCATGAAGCCTTAAGTCCGAAATTACAAATCGCATCCCACTCAACGGTTCCGCCACGATCATCATTTCCCCCTTCGAGTTGGTACCGTTTTATGTAAATTGTGCCGAATCGGGCAGCTGCCCCCCTGAGATGGGATCAGAGGTTTTGTAGCCAGTACATCTATCAACTACCGGCCTTTGTGAGCGAAAGGAAGAAAGCTCCGATGCAAATGAACCCTCAGATATATATAATCTATCTAAAGATCCCCTCGGCTGGGGAGATGGGATTTAATTTGCCGAAGAACGGTCTGACCCTCCGTCGGTATGTCAATGGGTTCCTCACCTGAGGCGGTCAGGAGCCCTGGCGGTAGATCACGCGAGAACAATAAGGTCATTCCGGGTTACGGCTCCTAATCCCCTCGCCTGTTTTGTCTTTGTCTACAATCATCTACTTTGCTAACATCTTTTAAAATTTTAAAATCACTCATACTTAGTCGCCATGCCAGAAAGGAGGTTTACAATCCTAAAGGGACGTGCAATCCTATTTTGTTCGTACTTATCTACATCTGCGTATACTCCAGCGTGTCATCGGATAAATAATACAATCCATCTGAATATCTATACTGTATCATTGCGGATCATAGGATGCCCGTATTATGCTTATCAAATGTTGGTCAGAGTGGTTTCAGAAAAGGATTATTATAGACAACTTTATTATGATGAAATTACAATCTGCCTCAAGCATCCGGTGACGCGGCTGACGGAGGAGCGTGGGGGACTTCCCAAGATTAATTTGGGAGGTCTCTGGGCTGTCTGTAAATATTGTGTGAATGAGCGAGTGAATGATGAACTGTAAATATGGTATGAATGAGAGCATTTATCTTATTACTTATTGCCTTATAAAAGGCAGATTGTAATTATAGCACAATAAAGGAGTATATCAATCAATCAATATTTAATAGGCAATAAATAATTGAGATAAATGTTTTCATCAGAAAAGGAATAGATAAACTTGACAAGCTTATTTGACTTGAACCAGAGGTACTTCGAGCTTTCCAAAGCAAGTATTCTGTACTCTTCGACTTTTAGTGTAGTTTTGATCGCGTCTGGAAAACGCTCCTACCATTTAACAGCAAATGGCAACAATCTAGATTTCATCAAAAAAAAATTTATAACTGAGGGAGTGTTTAAGGGTTTGATGCGGTCAGAAACTTTCAAAATGTTTCACGTTTAATTTTTATCAGCCGAGGTGTTGAGGGATATACCTTCAAAACTACAAGGTCTATTTTGATGATTGGTACGACCGCAAAGATAGTAAGAAGTTACCGTTAGTTAAAAGTACCCATAGGTCATAAAAAGACAGTCCGACGGGTTATTTTCGTTCGTCTATAAGTCAATAACTGGACGTTTGCAAGTTTTCCGATGTATACATAACAGAGGCTGTGAATCGCTAGTATCTTTAATGGAATTGAATTCCATGATCATATTTTGATGACATTACATTTTACTCTATGCCCTCGTGAATAGCTCGCATGAGGAAATACTTACAGATCAGCTTGGAGTACCATTTTTTATAGATCTTTATTTGAATAAAACTGCAATTTGCATAATAATTGTGATAAATGGTCTGATTCATATTTCCAACATTCTACACACTCTCTCATTCATGCAGTGATTGCATAATTAAATCGTACATTATAGACACTCACAGTCCTGGGATCCCCCCTTCTTCTTGCTTCCTAGGCGTTGCTGCTTTCCAGGGCTTAGACGACTACGTTAAGTATTTTGTCCAACATCTTAGATATAATTGGGAGAATGCTAGTAGTTGGTGTGCACGGTTTATAGAATAATAATTAATGGACGGCTTCCAAATAAAAGGAAAGTGTGGTTCGAAGGATTCAGTTAAAGATATTTGAAGTAGGATTCGGCAGATCAGTTTCTTGGTAAATATTTCAGTAGGCGTTTAATATCAGAAGGGTGGGCATCAGGTGGGAGGGATATAGGTATGTGGTTTAAAGGTATAGGAGAAATGGTGTCCATATTCATCGGATTTTTCTATGTCCGTCTTCGGTTAAGACCCATCGTCACGACGGATAGGGTGGGATTTATTTTGGTATTCGAAACCCGTTTTGGTTGCGGGTTCGTGGGATTAATTTGTGGTAGACAGAGAGGATAGGTAGGAATTTAAGAATTCGGATCTGTAAGATTCTGTACTTGCGCAGCTCGTAAGGGTATCGGGTGGTCTGGCAGTAGGCTGGAAGCTAATAAACAACCGTTTATTTCATTGATCAATTTCAGTCAGCATATTTATGTTCCTATGTCTATTTATAAATCATGCAACAACAACTTTAGTATGATAAAGTTACAATTTGCCTCATTGGGCAATAAGTAATTGTGATAAATGTTTTCATTTATACCATATTTACAATTTTCATTCACTCGCTCATGCATGCAGTATTTACAAACAGCCCAGAGGCCTCCCAAATCCACATGGTTGTCACCTCCCACGCATTCGAAAGGGGAAGTGGAGTCTTGGGAAGTTCCCCACGCTCCTCCGTCAGCCGCGTCACCATCGGATACGAGCCAGCGGAGGCTGACCAAGAGAGCCACTCTATGTCTATTGAATATGATCGTTAAGTTTTTAAGAATACAATTATTTCCCCTTATAAAAGATGATAGAATGTAAGTTTGTTTTTATTTATCAAGTTATGTGGGTTTTTTCAATATCTTATTTATTTAATTTACCTACCCAAAAAAAAACCATAAATAAAATTACTTATCCTTAATCGCTTATTACCATTAGACATGCAGGAAACAATTCAAAAGTAATTGAAAAATAATTCGTGTCATGAGGGGTTAGGGGGTTAGTTAGCTCTATTAAATAATTGCGGTATTAATATTAAACAGGGGGATGAGCACCCCGAAAAAAAAATAGGAGCCACCCTTCTAAAACAGATGGTCAAATATAAACATGTGACAAGAGCCAAAAAAAAAAACTAGAACGCTTTAAAGGCACGAGTAGTTTTTTTTTTTTATATCAATGAAGGGTTGCTGTTAAACAATGGAGCTTCCTGGCAAACAAAAAATCTTTGCCTGTAGCTCCCGAACCGAAAAAAAAAAACAACAAAAAAGGGAGTCATTATCATTTTGCATGCTCGTCCTGTACAAAGGATTTCCAATTTGATTTGAAACACCGCTAGGGAAATTAGGAACGGTTACTTTACGTACACCTTACACTAAATAAGCATTCATTGCATGCCATTTCTTAATTAATTAACAATGTCCATTAATTACCGCCGGGTTCCATTCCTTACTAAGGTTTTTTTGCTTATAATATTACGTAAATTGTATTTTATGATCCCGAAAAATAGTTATTTTCAAGTATCCAAACTAATTGAAGTTATTTTTTACGTTTACTGACTGTTATTTGAAAATTTGAAAACTACTAATGAAGACCCAATATTTATTTTCTATTTAAAGATTCCGTTTGCCATTCTTTTTCCTAACCGTTTAATTAATTTAAATGAAACTGTCCCTTTAAACCTTTAAAATAAGCCCGTCAATTGACTTATCCAATGTGCCATTAATACTTTCACTACAGTCTGCTGTGTGGACAAAAATTTACAAATCGAGCCCTCGATCGTTCAAGGATTCCACTTCGTTCCTGAGATCGCTTTGAAATTCTAAACGATTTTATTCTAATTTCGACTAGACGGCATTAGGCCCTTATCGAGTGTTAATTATGTAAATGCCGGAATTATTCTGCCTTTGAAGATTTTCAATTAATCCTCAAGGTTTTACGGGCTGAGGTGAATCCAAGGTGCGGCTTGGATTGTTTCTTTGATTCCTCCTTTGAGAGCGTCTCTGTACTAACTTTACAATTTAGTTTCGACTTCCATACGTCTAATCTTTAAAGTTATTCACTCCATGCGTTATGGGACGTTTCCTTCTTATAACAGCGCCTCTGACGCTCATAAAAATAATTTTGGAAAACACTACTGTTAATTAAGTTGCCTCGTTTTTTTTTCTCTATTCGGTCAAAGTATTTTTTTTTTGCTAAACGTTTTTTTCGAAAATCTATGACGTAGAATGTAAAGGAGCAATATCTAGAGAAATCCAAGTTCGCTCCAAGTCAGTTTTTATAAAACTTAATGTTTTTGAAAAAAAAAAAAGTATCATTTTATTTTTTCAAGCAACTCGGTTTGGAAAGTATTTGTTTAGTGGCTGAAGCATTGAGGGGAAACCATTTAAATAAGCTGCAATGACATTAAATACCCAATTTCTATTCCTGACTGCCAATATTTTTTTAAATTTATTATCATAGCAACAGTGTAAAATTTCTACAATTTAGTGAATCTGTTCCAACTTTATTATTCGTTTAATTATTTTGGCTCAGTGCCTTTTATTGTAATTCAACCTGAAACTAACCGGCATATTTCAATGTTATGGTTTATAGTGAGAAATTTACTGGTTCCACGTTCCACGATTGATTTGTTTACATGTACAAAGTAACTTGCGACATTAATAATTGCTATTTCAAGGTGTCGTAAAGTATGAATAAATGAATATTTCAAATAGATATAATCATTTTAAGATTTCTATCGTAGGACAGACGAGTACTTTTCGTAACGTACGACTCTTCCTTCGAGTTTAATGACTAGAAGCGTTTTTCTAAACAATATTATGTATTGCGAACTATTAACGTTTTTATGCCCAAGGGGGACCCCCCCCCCCCCCAAAAAAAACTAATTGACTCAAAGTTTAGGCTAGTTGCAGGATTCTTTCTCTTGTTCTTTAGTTTTTGTTGAATGATCTCTTTCCAACAACTTTCGCACATATTTAAAGCGTAGACATGTCTAAATAAAAAATAAATATGTTATTGATTTGAGTTCTTGTGGTAGTGAATTGTTGCCTTCAAAGACCAATACCGGTTTAAAAAACTGATTCAAGCCACAGTAAAACCGTTCTGTAATGAAGACAGACATATTGTGAAATGGTGGAGGGGGGGGCTATCAAGAAAAGTGACAAGTTGGGAATTATAAATGGTTTTTAATTCTTTTAAAAAACCAAGCCTGTTATGATTATAAGTTAATTGTAAGTAACAGAGTAACCATAAAGCTGAGAGACCAGGATATTTAATAGCTTAGCCTTGATGTGATATGCTAGAAAATAGTGTGTGGATTTCACACTGAGTTATTTTGGTTTATATAAACTTAATCTATGTCACATAATCTACTTTGTTGGAAACATGACTAATTAGCGATCGTATCAGACAAAACTAATTTTTTTGTGGGTTATGTTGCAGTGGTACACCGTTGACAAGAGCAAACTGCCCTCGAAAATCGCCAACAATTTCGTAGAACTTGCACCCGACGACGAGACGGAAGAATTCTTAGAGAACTCTCGCAACCTCTCCAACAATGTGTTCCTCCAGATATTCCATTCGCTCGTCAAGTTCTTCTTCAGTTTCTTCATGACTCAAACTTCCATCAATGGGTATGTTGACCTTCAGTATTCAATAGAAGTCAAATCTGTCTCCATGTGAACTTTTTTATCTTATTGAAGTTTAATCAGCATTGAGGATATATAATGTTACTTTGCAATCAGCTATCAAATTCTTCACTATTTATGCTTTTTTGTTCAGTAAAAAAAATGGGAACCTGCACAATGATAACTCTGTGATAGCAGGTTGTGGAGTGGAAAGGATCTTTTTCCGGATTATTGCAAAGATTTTTTCCAAGTTCAACCAATTAATATGATGAGTTACGTCATATTTTTTAAGTATATATCAACGGAATAAACGACGTTAAACTTGAGAGATGACAAGTGCAGGTTTCTTAAATAATTTAAAATTAAGTTCTAGCCAAACATAGCTAATTTTACTTGCTGAAATATGCGTTTCACAGCAGATGAGGCGTGAGTGAAAGAATTTTAATTTCATCAGAACGATTTTTACTTAATTGGGTTGTGTATGCTGTGCAAAAAAACAATTTTTTTTTTTATTTGTTCCAAGTATAACATATTTTTCTTTGCATGTTCAGTTTATTGCCATATTAACCCCTATAAAAATCACACTATTTATAAAATGAAAAAAATAATGGAGTTAAACCAATTTAGGTCTGAAGTTATTTCAATAGGGGTGTATAAGACATAAACATTTTTTTAAGTGTGAAATATTGGTATGGGTATCATCACCTTTGAGGTTTTTTTTTGCAAATAAGCAGGCAATAATTTAATATGGGTTATTACGTCTGAATCACCCATTTTATTACTAGGAGAGTTTTTCCTTTGGAAGTAACTGCTACTTTCTTCTTTTGTAACGCAACACCTTCTTCCATCCGAAATTCAAAAGATTTCCAGTAAACAAATTTTACACAATTTAAATATTTGTTACGTAAAACAAATGTAGCTAACATTTGTTCCCCTAGACTCATATACGTATAAAATGGCTCTGTTGTGAACTGAACCTCTTGTGAAGGTATTTTGTTGTCTCCAAAATTGATCAAACATTTTTTAGCTATTCTGGTGGTTTTTCAGAAGTACATATGCTATTAAAATTACAAGCGGTGTTAACAAAAAAGTTTTCAGTGACGTAAATTTACTTTTTTCAGTTGTACATGTTCCACAATTGATTAACAATTAATTTTTTTTCGTAAATCTGTTTTCCGATTTCCTTCATGTCTTCCTCTTCGGCAACATCCTAAATTCTGATATGAAGCCTCATTTGAAATGCTAAATTTATGCAACTCTTCCAAATCAGAAGAAGCGGAGTGTTAAAATTCCCACAGTTTTGCGCTCAAATTGCTTTGTGACAACTGAGGAGGATTTACTTCTTTGAACTTTTTTTCTGTTAACTTCTTTTCTGCCCGTCTTTAATTTGTCAATTACTAAATCGTGTACACTTCACCCCGGAGTATTGTTGAATATGCATTGTTAATTTTTTATCAATCGGACGATTTGTTTCGTAGACGAAAAACTATTGCCTCTTACCATTTCAAAAGTAGAGCCTCCTCTACATTATTACTTTATTATTACTGATTACTGACATTATTACTGATAAAGCAAAATTATCAATGGCCAACGTTTCGACATACTATGTGTGTCTGCATCAGGTCCTAGTGTGAGGTGATAGTGGATGTTGACAGTACAAAACATTTTGACTTACAAAACAAACTGATTTTGTATTCCCCGTGTACCTGCTAATTTTTTTAAATGGCAAAAAATAATAATAAATAAATAAAGGAGGTGCGTGCGAGTTAAAATAACTAGTGTATTCATTTTGCAGATTTTGTGGAAAAAAATTACGAGGCCACTAATACATGGATTTCCTATTTGCTAACTTCCCGGTAATGAATTACCGCTAAAGAATTACACGTTTCTGGTATAATATTAAAAACCATTAGTTGAGGGTTAGACCATTTTTTTAATAACTATTTTGGCTAAAGTAAAAAGGTAATAGACGTCCCAAGTTACTTGCCACTAATTTAAAAAACAAGTACATAAATTTGATTCGATAGCTTTATAAAAAGACATACCGTCGAACGGTTGGAGAATTGTCGCTAATTTTTTGATAGCGTATCCTAACCAATTGGCTGATCCCAACACTTATTTAGGTTTTTACTATAGAAGTTCTTGGGAGTAATATGTTTACCTGCCAAATGTTTAGTACCTTTTCTTTTTCCGTGAATGAAATATATTATTGTGATAATTTAGTACAGGAGTGAGCGTTGTCAGAAAAGAGCAGGAGTCAAACTACAAAACTCAATGTTTTTTTATGTTATTCCTTTAACATTTTCATAAGAATTGTAACTGGAAATCAGAAGAGTCCTGTTTCACATTTAAAATGTTCAAAAGTGTTTAAAGAATATGGAAATTGAAACTGCCAAGAAAAACTTAAAGCTTGTTAAAAACTCATCGTAACTCAAGTTCAAAACCACTTTTTTTTTCAAGGCATAAAACTCCACGAAACAGTAAAAAAAAAACTTTAAATTTTAAACTAAACAATCCAGAATTTCAGTTATATCCTACTGATTTTCTATAGGCAGAGAATCGTCAGGAAACTTTTTTTTTTTTTTAATCAATCAATTTATTAAGATAAAATTACAATCTGCCTTTTATTAGGCAATGAGTAATTGAGATAAATGTCATCATTCATACTATATTTACAATTAATCATTCACTCGCTCATTCATACAATATTTACAAACAGCCCAGAGGCCCCCCAAGTCCACAAGGGTCACCTCCCTCACATGCGAAGGAGGAAGCGGAGTCTTGGGGAGTCCCCCACGCTCCTACGTCAGCCGCGTCACTGGACAAGCCAGCGGAGGCTGACATCAGGAAACTATACTGACAATTCTCGCCCTTGTTAAGGGTAACGATTCTGGACAGGCTCTCAATAAACTGAATCGCAATCTTATAAATATTGGCTTACGTACAGCTCCACAGGAAGTTGGTTGAGGACCAAGCAGAATGACAACAAAACCACTTGAATAGCTGTTTCTACAGTAATTGTACTGATGTTGGTACAAATATCATCAATGGTTGTACCGAAAATGGTAGAATCAAGTTAAAGATGTAATATTTTTAGATAAGAAACTCAAGTTATACAAATCTTTAAAGAAAACGGTTCTGCTTTTAAATTTGTATGCTAACATTTGTTACATGATGAGGAAACATTTCAAACAATCTCTATATTTCAGAAAGTTATAATGCAAAATTTGAATTTTCCCTAATTTTACAATTCTTACCCTATTTGTGAAATAGTCACCTTGTTTGATGGCATACATTTCTAGGTTTTTTTTTTTTAATTGGAGAAATATTCTCCTTATCAACATTTCCTAAATACTTTTTTAAATTATGAAAATGATTCAAGTGTTGTTTTCATTATGCACCGAATATTCATTTGTAACGACGGCGCTGCTCCTGACTCTTTGAGAACTGCAAATGAACTCCGACCATTACTTCAAGTCCCGGAGGCAGTCCTCGGCAAAAAGTCGCCGGTTGGCGAAGTACACCGTTCCCTTGAGAAAAAAAAAACCCTCCCCTCGATGACGGAGATGACGTAGTGACCGGAGACTATAGATTACATACGCTGTATAAATACAAATTAATACCTTAAGTATCAGCTGACACTGACATGGCGGACCACCCCAAGATGAAGAAGAACATTTTCAAACTCTCCCTTGGACTCTAATCGAGACGTTTTGAGATTGGGCCTGCCTCGCCGCTCTGCACCAGTCCCTCCTTAACCTCCTGCAGTTTTTTCTCGGCCAAGATTGATGCCAACTCCTCAAAGGCGGGTGTACAGATTTATAATGACAGCGTTCTGAAATGTCCTCAGCTACCTTCTATCAGAGCTCTCCCCGATCCCATCCTGGTTTTTTTTTTACTTAATTCTTTTCTGGAACCGGCAGCCTTTGGTCTTATCCTCATTTATTGTTTAATGCTTTATTTTCATCTACCTGTTTTTTTTTTGTTTTTTTTGCGATTGGTTCGTTACAATAACCTAATCTATACATAATACTCAATACGACTACTGATCGATGGAATCTCATCAAAACATTGGTGAATATTGAATCTGCATTTAAATGTTAAAGACCCATTTTAAAATAGGTTTGGTGTACTGTCGCTTTTATTTTTTATTTAGTTGATTAAATATGAAAATTAAAATAAGCACTGTTTCCTTAAAAAAAATAAAATATGTTATTGAATTTCATTGACAAATAAATTATATACTATCTCAGCTACTGTTTGTAAAACAAAGGGGACTGTTGAAAATATACTTTATCACCTGCCACCTAATTTTGTGTACTTAGCAACCTAATAAAATATGCACTTATTTTACCTAATGAGATCTAATATGTAATCAAAAATAAACCCAGCAAAATGAAACTTATACTATAACACATATACTATTTCTAACTAATCTATACTTATCTTATACTAAAACAAACTAAAATAAAGTACAATTCATATTTTCAAAGTCTATATAGCTCTGACAGCTGTAATATTCCTGATAAGGTAATTTGTAGTTCAACAAACCAGAACAAAAAAAAAATTACTGATTTTGGTGTACCTAGGGGATTCGGCTACTAATCTTAAGTGCTTGTTTTGAGTTATATGAAGTTTTGAATAGTTATATAGAATATACATCCAGAGTATGTGAAGGCAGATGGAGATTGTAATCAAGTGTAGAAAAAGATTGATACTGAGTACATTCAATAAACAATTCTTCGTAATTTGTTTTTATTGATTTTCATCGTTCCATTAGTTTCAATCAAAAGGTTGAGTTCCAGCAATTGACTTAAATTTGAAAAGTAAAAAATAAAAAGTAAACTTTTTGAAGTAGGTTGAATTTTTGACTGAAAGCATTTAAATTGGTATGTATACTTGAACAATACAGAGAACACAAAAAATGAAGTAACAGTATTGAGAATCGAGCGCGTGAATATCTTTAATATTTATTAATTATTGTAAAACAACTTCCCACTGTTTTAAACAAAAAATAAATCATTTAATTTTTTTTTTAACCATCTGCCATAATAATCTAGTAAGTCAGCCTATAAATTACATCAATTGAATTATCATTCAGTAAACATTTCTTTAGGGCCCGAATATTTCAAGTTATCTTGAAAGTTAAAAATTACTGCCAATAGTTCTATTTTTTTCATTGCTCTCCTATAAAGATAAGCTTTACAACAATTACTAATTTGATTATGTTCATTGTTGGATAAATTGACAATTATAAAAATAATTGTTAATTCTATAATAAATCTTCTTAAGTATTTGAACTTAGAACCTGAAGCACTTTGTTATCCAATAGAATTTATGAGGGCACACCCAAAAGGGCACTTGTCCTTCCTACTTCATAACGCATTCCCCTTAGCTGTCAAATGTGGTTTTATGGTTCTAGCTGAATTTCGTATAGTAAAGGTGTTTGGAGTGCAGTATTTGAAAATATTAGACAAAATTATCGTAATGTAAAAGCACTTAAGGTGTTTATGGTTGGGTCAGCCCTAGTGAGTGTGTCTGCGAAGGACCACGTTTGTACATACGTAGGTATACGTAAATGCAAGGGACAGTTATATAATACTCATTATATCTTACATTTTTAGTAGACACGTGTACCTCAGTTGGGACTTATTGTCCCCCTTTTTTTTTTGTCTTTTAACCCCTTCCTGTTCCCTAATTATAATAATTCCCTTTTTTTGTACCTGCTTAGGGCCAAGACACCCTTACTCGTGCCTGAGCCTACACTAAAGTATGTTCTAACGCTGTAACTGATTAATCTTTGTATATAAACCAGTGTTTTGATTGTTGTTCATAATAATGTTTTTTAAAAGATTATTTAACTGGACTCGGTCGGAAGAAACTTTCGCATTTTCCAAGTACGAGGATGACTAAGTTCTAAGCTAGAATTAAGCTTGACCAAACAATCATAGGACTTACGACCCGTCGCTGACGCTGTCTCTCTCTCGACTCTCTCCAGACAATAGATATCTACCGTTGATCTTAATTTATTTGTTTCACCATTATTATTTCTATACTAACAGAATAAAGAGAAATAATTTGAAATGTTCACATAAAATAAATTATTTATTTAAAAGTATCAATTTATTTCATTTTTCAATAGAAACTTGATCGGGGATATCGTTACTTATAATTCTTGATAGATTGTCGGTGTTAAGAACAATGGATTATCCTAAACTTCCCTTTAACTTTGGTAGGAATAAACCTAATTAGGGATTGGCCTAAGTATTTACTGTATTTCCTCATTATTCCGGGAACTAGCAGTACCGTATTCCTCTCTAGCTCCTAAATTCGTACGTTTCCGGAAATAACCGAACGAATTTGAAGGAATTGCAGTGCTCTGGAGCGCAATTTTGCACTAATAGCCTTGAAGAAAAAAGAGAAAACTGCGTACTACCTATAATTAAAAAAAAAAAGCACAAAAACGGGTCGTGTATTTTGTTGTTACAGCTGTACCTGTAATATTAGTGAGAGAGAGAGTGCAGAAGATGGTGGATTCAATTAGCTGAGTTAATGAGTGAATCAGCGAATGAATCACAGAGCGCTTATACGGCGTGGCGCTTGTCCAGCACGCGCATTCTCTCTCATCTGCTGAGTCCACGCATATCAGCGACCAATCACTGGCTCGTCGCCAATCTCATGGATTAGTTAGCCTTTACTGCGCATCCTATTTGCGCGCATGCAGCGGATTCCACTCAGTTGGTACAGGGGTGACCAGCAGATAAAGGTGAAGTCCATCGAGTGTTATATTAGCCAAAGAGTACTCAAAAGATAAAATGCAAAGCTCTATGGTTAGATAATACTTGGGGAATTTCTTCTTTACTTCTCTACTCCGGCGGTTATTGAACAGCAAAGGTGCTATGACAAGATTTTCTGAGGAGGATATATGCAATCATAACAGAGCCAAACACTTTATTCTGATGAAATTTGTCATTTGCTGTGCTTGGGATATACAAGTACTTTCCTACTACTACTCCTAATTTTCCATCAAAGTTCAAATGGACCCCAAACGCATTAATTTACTAATCCTACAGTCGTGTCCTTTCAAGAAGATAAATTATCGCCCTGTAGTATTTCAAGGTACAGTAACAGCGGCGCGAAACGCCTTACTGTGCTAGGCCTCCTCAATAAGCAACCGCCATAATACTCTGTCTAGTGCAACTGCCATCCAGTTGTGAAATCAAAGGCTCCTCGCGTCTCTGGCTACAGAATCCAGCGAAGTCTTGGTAAGCCGACCTTTTTTTTTGTCCGTGGATGACTTCTATCAGCAGATTCTTCGGGATCTGTTCCCTATTCATTCTCACTATGTGACCAGCCCACCTCGATCTGGCTCCCCTTACTAGGGAAATAATGTTGGGTTAACAATAGAGGTTGTAAATCTCCTGGTTGATCTTCTCTCAAGGATGGTGAAGAATCTTTCTCTCGATAATCAGCAGATTTTGACACACTCCCTTAGTCTCCGGTCCAGGTATATGCACCCTACCTAAGGACTGGGCGTATCGGAGTTTCATACAGAAGAAGTTTTGTCCTCCTGGTTGACAAGTGGTGTCAACGTCGCTGCGTTTTGCAGATATTATTGTTTTTCTTGTTTCTGTACCCATTTCATTATTACAGGTAGCCTGAGATCAAATGTACGTGAATTCGGTTGAATGAAGTAGGCACCAAATTGCACTTTTCTCCCCAGGTATAAGAGTGTTCGGATATCATGTACTTGGTGTTTCTTGGTTAAACCCTAAACAAAGTTTTCCAATAGATAATGTAGGGTGCTTTAGTTTTAAAAATGCTTGGGAGTTAAAACATTGTTGGTAATTACAGTAGTAAATCAAAAAATGAATATCAGATGCAGACAGATTTATAAATGAAATTTCTAGAAAAACAAAAATTACATTTATCAAACAGCCCTCCCAGAACGCCCGTTACGACTCTACATTCAGGAATTACCAGGATAATAAATTAACCTTTAATTGAGCATTGAAATTAAAAACAAACCGATAAAAGTCTTTTCCAAATTTGTTGTAGTCGTCAATTAAAATTCTTGATCATTTTAATGGTCTCTTTTTTTTTGTGGTCGCATAAATTTAATTTTATTGATTCCTCTTAAATTGATCATATATAACCTCATAGCCATATTATAGCTGTAGGCTATTTTACTGGAGGCTACGAACTTCCTCGTTGGAATGCGATTTGTCAATCCGAGATTTTATGTAAATACGATTCGCTTACCTCTTGGATATTTTACATTTTTCTGCATTGACTTCATTAATCCATCACCTTTTTCATTGAAATTTTAAGCAAATTTCTGTAATTTAAACTTTACGGACTGCTGATTATCACTAACTCTCAGACTTCCTAGCAGTTTTATGTAATTACTGACTGGCCAATGCCCGCATAATACTCAAATATTTAAAAATTCTCATCTAAACGAGAAACATTGAACTGATCATTTCTATACAAAGACTTAAAACTTGTGATGAATGTGTAATAAACTAAGCTTGTGATAAGTATCAAATGATTGTTGGTAAATACCGCCCCCTGTATAGCGGCTTACAATATCACTAATGAAAAAAATCGGAATTAACTTCACGAGGCCACTTCCCCTTTCAATCTCCGAGAATTGTTGAGATGGGTTTTGGAAGAAATTGATATTCCCAAAGGTTTTCGGTTGATGGATAGTTTCTTAATTAGATTCAATTTAAAAAATTTGAAACTTTTGTTGAACAACTTTGGTAAGAATATTGCATGAATTTGATGACAATCCCATTCTTGTCTAGTTTTTCTTGTTGGCATATGCCTGAATCCCAGCAAATACACTCACTTATACGTTCCTAATGGTCGTTTTGATGTCTAAATATTTGACAAAATACGTTATTTCATCTGACTTGTACCCTTGGATCATTGTGTAGTCACATGTGAGCCGTAAGATGGAAATACTTTTAATTTAAAGTGCTTTGTCACCGCCAGCGAAAGCAGACCTGTGCTCACATAAATACTATCCTGGGTTACGTGAAAAAACGTGACCAACCCGTCAAACATTGTGGACTGATCTCCGATATAACAAACCAAGACTGATTGAACCAGTTGTCGCCCAAAGATGAAAGAATTGCTACCTGTCCTGAAGAGAGGAGTTCATTTTCTACTCGCCGGAGGATAGGCCACACTCGCCTCACCCACCAGCATCGGATGTCTCTACTGCGGAGCGGGGATTACCGTTGTTCACGTCTTCGCCGAATTTCTTGGACTCCAACGCAAACGACTTCCTTCCGGCCGAATGACTATTTGTTAATATTTTCTTTATCAAAGAAAGCTATATTAGCTACCAATCCTATTCTTCACAGTGAATTGCCAAACGAAGAAAGCACTACTTTAATTTCTTAAGTACTCTTAAGTTTTTAATGAATAACTCACGCTCTTAAGTTTAAGTAATTTTTAGTAATAATTAATCTATAGGTAATTTGTAATTAGGAAAACAATGACCCTTTTGGTTGAACTCTCTTTAAAACAAATATGCTGAATGAAGCAGCTACGGTCTGTTCCGTTTGGTATTTGCCAAGGTAGTTATCTATCTTTTTCAGGTAAGAGCTAAGAGTGCAGCCCAAACTTTTTCCATTGAACAAAAATCTCTTGTAAAAAAGAGATTGGAGAATCTGTAAACATGGTCATCTCATCGAAAATTCTATTATAAAAGAAGACCATGAGAACAAAAGAGGAGGAAGATGCGATCGATCAGGACACCGATGACCCTAGTGGCTGAACTATCCTTAAAATTAAATAATAAAATTAATGTAGTTAAAGTTTATATAGTGTGGCTTCTCTAAGGGAAAGTATGGGCTGTCGGCCTCCAATCCCTTGGGGGTGTGGCGATGCACTGTTCTGTATGCATGGTCGATCTCGGATCTTCGCCATTACCGCTGCAAGAGCACACCAGAAGAGAATAGACCACGGTTGTTAATATTCGGCGAAGGACCCCCTGGCTGGTTGGAAGAAGAAGAGGCTCACGAAGATATCCCCATGTCCCGGCCTAATCACACATTGTCTCCTCACGCCTCCGCTCCTAATTGCAGCTTGTCATAATTGGGCCCCCTCTTAGCTGAGGCTTTAATTATAATCTTAGCAGAGGATTGATAATGCCGTAGTGGAGATCACGATCTCCTCGGGGGCCGTTCAACTCTCTTCGATACTTGAAATACCGATCCTGTCTTGGCCTCTTTCTTCGAGGAACATCCACAGCATCGAGGCATTCTTTTTATCCATATCCACCAAGGACTTCAAAGTGTTGAACGATTGAGGGTTCCCGGGAGTTTTCGTATCCTACTTTCCTCTGTAAATAAGCGTATTTAGATATTAAACAAATAACACCAATGTTCATTTCTTTTCAAATATTTTTTTTAATTGAGAAGCGCCCACGTCTGGAAACCTCAGGGGCGCTACATAGAAATCAGTCCACTGTATTAAAATAGGTTGCAGTGGTGTTCTGATCGATGTGTATCGCATGAGGTAGGCACTAAGGTTGGATGAACGTGCTTTTTATATTATCTTATATTATATTATTTTATATCAATTTTTAACCTCGATATTAAGTAATAACTAAATAATAATTGCTCTCTTCCGTTCGGAATTGATTTCAGCCTTTACGGTCTTATTGAAGAAAGGGACGTATGCAATTTTTCTTAGAACATTTATTTGGAAAGTCTGACATTTTTGTAAGTTGACTTTTTTGCTTTTTGTAAGTCACGTGAATTATTCATTTAAAACTAAAGGAAGACAAGCATACGGTCTTCAGTTTTCAAACAATTTTATTAAGATAAAATTACAATCTGCCTTTTATTAGGCAATGAGTAATTGAGATAAATGTCATCATTCATACTATATTTACAATTCATCATTCACTCGCTCATTCATACAATATTTACAAACAGCCCAGAGGCCCCCCAAGTCCACAAGGGTCACCTCCCTCGCATGCGAAGGAGGAAGCGGAGTCTTGGGGAGTCCCCCACGCTTTAAACGGTTTGAAAGGTAGGATTGTAGGATTAGGAATAGGGTTTGCGGTAAATATCCTTTGAGCTTGTAAAGCAAGCCTGCGTGCCAGACCCTGTCAAAAGCTTGAGCTATGTCCAGAAAGGCAGCAGTGCAATACTGTTTGGTTTCAAGGGCTGACGATATTTGATCAACAACGCGAAGGCCTTGTTGAGCTGTGGAATGTCGTTGGCGGAAACCAAACTGATGAGTAGGGTAAAGGTTTTTGGATTCAACAATTGGAAGTAGGCGTTTTAATAGGAGTTTTTCAAATATTTTTGAGAGGATAGGGAGTAGGCTAATTGGACGGTAAGATGAGGCGTCATTGGGTGGTTTACCGGGTTTGGCGAATAAGACAATAATGGAATGTTTCCAGAGGAGAGGAAAGTGCGTCGTTCGGATAATGCAATTATATATATACGTTAGGAAGATTATGGCTTTAGGAGGAAGTTGTTGGAGGATTCGAGGAGTAAGGAGATCATATCCTGGAGATTTTCGGTAAGGTAATTTTTTCAGAAGATATTTAACCTCAGAGGGGTTAACGGCTTTTGGTGGTAGTGAGAGAGGGATAGGTGAAGTGAGGAAATCTTCAACAGTTGGACGGTGATTATTGTTTTGAGGAGTAAGATGAGGAGTGAAAGTATGGGAAAGATGCAGTGCAAATTCCTCCGCCCTCTCGCCATCCGAAGCCGCCCAGGACCCATCATCACGACGGAGTGGGTGTGAAACAGGATGGTATTTTAGGATTTTCTTAGTTAGATTCCATAAGGAGTTGTCCCTGGTAGACAGGGAGGAGAGATAGGAATTGAAAGAATCGGAACGGAAGGATGCCAATTGCCGCTTTACCAGCCTGCAGTACTGTATACGGTCTTAGCGTAAATTATCGTACATTTCTGTTCTCTGATTTTTAAACGAGACCATTAAGTAATGATGTTTATTACCAAATTAAACATCAAAATATCACATAATATATGACACCGATGTATTCAAGGCATGCTTAACTTCTTCTTTCTCCACTGTTGCAAACGTTTATTCGATGTTTTGAACATGATTTTCTTACTTTTTGCATTCAGCAGTTTTTTCTAGATCTCATTTGTAGGTCATGCTGTAAAAACTAACTCAGAACGACTTGTCAACAAAAGCCCACCCCCTCCATGCCTCCTAAATAAACACATTAGCATTTTTACTATCGGACTATAACTTATATAGATTACATGATGTTTAAATTTTATACCACTAAATAGTTGAGTAATCATAGGATTAACATGTTATTGGGTTTTTTCAATATCAAAAAATCAATAACTGTCATTAAAATCATTTTTGCAACTGTCACAGAGCCTTAATTGTGCGAGTCGTCACACTTGACATGAATGTAGTAGAATCATAATCCTCTGTGGTAGACATATACGGCTCATATATGGGTTATTATTTCTTCCTCCGGCAACTTGAATCTATTTGGTCGTGTACCAGGGTCAAATTAACCGTATCCATAACTTAATATTTTCTTTGGAGCACCCTATTTTCTTGGTATTTTGTTTCATTACTGTTGTGGCAACCTCTTAATTACGAATAATTAAAAGTTCCCCTCTTCGCGGCCCAGAAAATATCTATCTATGTTTCCATATTTTAATAAAGGCTTTAGCGCGTCAAGTAAGAGAGAGAGAGAGAGGGGAAGCTAGTGGGGGGGGGGAAACAGCCGCAGGTGGGGGAACACCCCCAACCACGGCTGGCCTGCCTATATAACTAGGCCATCTTGGGGCAGTTTTCAGAACATACAGAACCGGCACTTGGAACACCTCTCTCTCTCTCTCACTCTCAAACCATGGCCTTCTCATTCAACTATCTCTGCATATCTCTCTCCTAACCTCGCTATGTCTTAGTCCGGCGTTGTCAGGCCCCACACCTTCCTAGTGAGAATCTCTGCCTTCGTCTCGCTAAAACTAGCACCTCCTTGGGAGAGACCTCTCCCTCGGACGATGGTTGCCGTGGCCCTACAAACTTGACCTAGCAGCGTCCCCCACGGCAATCCTGTCCGCTTTTCTCCGGTTCACACTCGCATTTGGGATCCGGACGGTTTTTGCCTACCCTCAGATGCCGAGTGTTTATTCGTGTTCATTCCAAGTCCACAAGAACTACTTATAAACCTACCTTGTTCCTGTTCTCCTGAACATAGTGCTTTGTCGGGGCACACCTTCTAAGATCTTATGGAGTCAGATCAAAACGAATTAAGCTGCCCGGTGACTAGGCCACCAGCAGAGGTGAAAGATCACAGGTCCACCCGCTATTATCTCTTTCTTGGCGCTCACCGGACGGCGACCCTTATCTAGCGGCGGGCGTCCTATCCCCACCTTGGGGACACTCACACATCTGATAACTTCCGACAATTCCATTCCATTTATTTCTACATTTAAGACTGCCAAACACCAAACATTATCATTGCACCACCTTTGAATCCACACATTACACGGTTTTTAACCGGAAATAACAAAAGCCCGAAAAATCATATCGTAGCATATGGTACTAGATGTATTTCTGCTGCTATCAGGAGTTTTGTTCTATTCTATCAAGAGCTTAAGTACTCTATCATGTACTGAACATTTGGCCGTCCACGCGATGTGATGAGTAACACTTCTTTGAGGTTTGCAATAAGTTGAAATCGCACATCCTGGACTTAAAGGAGCCACAGAGGATGCCGAGTGCAACACTGTAGGGTGGCAGTTATTAGCGTGAACACGGCCATACTCCACCAGCACAAAAGAAGCTAAACCCCCTGACAGCTAATTATAGCCAGTGGAGGATTAGTCCTATCCCGTACCGTGGAAGCAGCGAGGACCACACCGGCCGATCCTGTGGGCGGCATCCCTGGTCCCGCGATAAATCCAACTTGTTTATCGCTCCGGGGAGGGGGGTGAAGCTTGAATCACACCTTTTATTACCATAACTGTCCCCGTACCATACTCAACCATTTGCATAAACGAAACTCTTACTTACCATTGTCCGTCTTTTTTATTTATAGTTTTGTTTTATATCCCTACATCTCCGATTTTAGTAGGCATCTTTTAATCGTATATCCAATCGTAAAATATGAATTTATTAGCCTTTTATTATTATACCCTGTAGAATCATATTTTAATGCTCAATGGTCATCCGTTCCTGGCCACTTATTGCGGCAGTATATTGGATTGGAGGGTTCGATTCTCTCATTGACTTAAGAAGGAAATACCAATTGCGCTTTGTCGTTATAATCCGCATATTTACAAAAAAATTTATCCTCTTAATTTGTTTACATCAGCTATTTTTACTAAATGTAATTAAAAACAATAACAAACAGTTGTAAAGAATCGATATCAGATGAAGTTACATATGCTCGATAATATTTACTTGTCTCAACTGGAACGTAGTTAGAATGGAGGCGATGCAAGATGACAGCTTAAAAAATCCAGGAAATCACTATTTATGATCAAATTATGTACGATTACCAAGTGCGGAATAATTCATCAAAAGCAAAAAAAAAAAAAACTTCGAAAATAAAAAACAATAAGATGGATGATGAATGAAAAAAATCACTTTATTCTCGGGCATTACCCCCTAAAAATTACAGAAATGAATACATAAGTGTATATAGCTGACAAAAATACATAAAATTATACTGATGTTATTACGTTATAAAAGGAACTAAAGGGTCTATGTACATATGTGATGACTAAAATGAACCAACAGCATATTATTGAAACAAAAAACATGATTGAGGTCCTTGCGGCTAAGAAAATAGTGAAAATATAGGAATTAATTTATGGGGAACAAGAGTGTGAACGTTTTCTGGGCTGTTTTAAAATAGGAAATGTTATCGGATATATATATATGGAAATGGGAAATGAATAAAGTTAATAATGTCGAATTATAAATTGTAGGTAGGAGGGAGGATAAGGATAATGGTCAATATTTAAAGATTGGGAGTGTTGATCAGAAGAATATTAATGGGAATATAAGTTTCAATTCCATAGAGGATCATGACATGGGTAAGAAAAGAATGGTTAAATGAAGCAGATTTGTAGGATGGGAATTACAGGTTGGAAAGGTAGGATCTAGTATTGTGGGATTTTGTAGCTGATTTGGATGTGAGCCGGTTGGAGGAGGCTTTAGTGGATAAGGAGGCATTATAGCCTTGACAGTACTGAAGAGGAATGAGCTCCTAAGGTTTGTGTTGTGGGTTAATTGAAATAGACATATTCATAAAATATCAAATTATTGAGTTCTGAACGAATTCTGTGAACTATCACGAGGGAAATTGATTGTTCAATAGATTTTTCTCATCATGTTCGCTGTTTTTTTTCGCGGAGAAGTTAGTAATGACTCAATTCTACCCGCTCTAGGGACAACAGTACAACCGACGTCCGACTAAAGCGTGTGAAGCCCCAGCGGGGCCAAGCTGTCTGCGGGCACAAAGGCTCGACCCAATACTGGCCGTGGCCGATCCTCTCAATGCCTTCTTCCCTCGAGAAAAAGTGTCCACTTCCAGCAGCTACAGTACATAATTACGCGGGCACCTTTTCAAATGAACTTTTGTCTGTCTGTCGATAACTGTGTTAATCAATTGTCACCGGTCACGAAGAAAAAAGTAAAAAATAGTCTCTCATAACGAACGGTTTTTTTTTTTGGTTTTTTTCTTCCTTCAACCTGACTAAAGGTTATTTCTCTCCGCCCCCTGCTCGCTTCAGATTAATAAGCTGTATTAACAACGTTTCTTAAACCTTCTTTTCTGTGTTAAACAATTTTTTTTTTTCGACATATTCTCTTTACAGGCTTTAGAAATTTTATTCGTCATGGAGTACCGCCTAAAGTAAAGTGAACTACACAGATTTTTCCCGAATGAGCCTTACCTTTAATAAAAGTGGAACCAAGAGAATACTTCCATTGACCCACAGCATAATTCCTCGAATCCGCCTCGAATATCAAGCAGTGGCCTTATGATCAGCTATAAATTCTTGGCAGTGGTAGTCCTCGCAATGGACAGTTTCTCACACCATGACCTGAGCGTTGTGGCTCTCACTCTCTTGGTTAGCCTCTACTGACCCATGTCCGTTGACGCCACTGATGGAGGAGTAACCCGACGGTGAGCCCCATCACCGAGTACCATTTTACTTTATATAACTTTTAAGCACAAAAAGATTTGTTACTGTTTAAGACAAGAACTCCTTAAAATGGATGTTATGCAGTATAAGGAGGAATCCACATTTGCAAATTGTAATCAATTTAATATTTAATTTAAAAAAATAACTACCCAAGGTTTAAGGGAAAAAATAAATAAATGGAGAATGCCTGTGTATCTACACACTTCCTCCTTCGCATGAGAGGGAGGGGACAATCTTGCTCCCTGGACTGTATATGACTGATTGATTGAATTCTGAACTGTAAATATTAATTATCAAAATTACTGATTGCCCAAATAGGTTAGATTTTAATTTTATACCAACAAAAGGATTTTCTAATAAAATTCTGCAAATCAGTTCCTAATATTCATCAAATTGTTCACTTCTTGCTTCTATCGCTAGATCATCAGGTACGTATGCAGATACGTATAATACGGCATCAATTAATAAACTTTCATGAACCTAAGCCGATTCGTAACAGAAACAACAGCTCAAACCCGATTTGAGTTATGTTATTTTCAGTGTAATGCTATTGCGTCATCGGGTCAGGGGAGAGTTTTAATAGGTTTTCTGGTTTTATGGTTAAACTCTACTAAAGTCCCAACAGATTTAATTTGATTTCTCGCTTAAGATTTAAAAAAAGAACTCATTTGTTGTAACGTATTTGAGATCGAAACAGGAATCATCAGAACTGACACACAGACAAGTGTGAAAACGCTTATTTTTCTGGTTGTTAAAATCCAACGAAAATTGAAGCAAGGAAATGCTAATCTCGTTGGTTATTATCATGCCTAAGAACTTAAGTTCTGTCGTTTTTTTGTTTTTTTGCACGGTCAAGGGCACAATTAAGACTATAGCACACAAATTATATCAAAGTAACGCCCAACAAAGTTTTGAGACCTGGCATTTCAAGTATTTATTTTAGCTCTTCACAATTTTGTTATGGTCGAAAATGTTATTTTCAGTGACCGAATAGTTTTTCCAAATCATTCTATAATTTTTTTTTTAAAACCTCACGTGGAGACTGAAGCCAGAAATTGTACAACTCTTGATGTATTTCCTCCAGTTTGTCTCCATGTCCCATGGAGTATGCATAGGTATGTAAAGATTGCATGGTTGAGTGTCACTGCATTAGGAGGAGTTAACTATAGGATCTGGATGTGTGGATTAGTATTCATGGAATTTGGTTTATACGATCAAGTACTGTAGGTAAGTTGAAATTATTGTGAAAGGGTTAAGTTTGCGATGTGGAAAGGAGCCTTGACCATGGTTTTGGACGTTTTGAGAGGAATGTTGGAATTCGACAGTTTGAAGGTTTAGCTCTATCTAACAGTTCTAGCCATATATACGTTACGTCTAGCGGTACGGCAATGTTAAGCCTAATACCTTGTAGCCTAGGGTAAACAAACCCGTAACGTGTGTATAGAGGATCAGGAGGAAAATAAAGCCAGTTATAAATCAAACCTTCTTATTATATCATCTACCTCCTTATTCATTCCTTTTTCTCGATCGTCTACAGCTGGGAGACGATTACTGGTGCCGAAACCCGGGAACTACGAGTATTCTGGTAAACAACTGTGAGTAAAATTTTAATTTTTTTTCCTGTTGTTTTATTGGGAAAAAGTGACCTAGTTACATGGTAGAATTACGGCCTGCGGCTTTCGAAGTGCCCGAATTACCTAGGGAAACGATGGCCGAAGCTCATGCAAACTCCCTGGCTTGGATGAAGGTGCGAGCGGCGACGTCACAGGACCTGAGGAGAACAATATCGGACCTAGAGAAATTCTCAGGAGAGTTAGGCGAATTGAAACATTTCATCAAAGGTGGGGATAGGATTATGGAAAGAGTAGAGGCGAAGGCAAGAGAGGGTTTACTCGACTCTGGTGACGTAAAATCAATCAAAGCGGGCCTAGTGTGTAGAATAAAACGGAGCGTAACCTCTGTAAACCTAATACAGGCCGACGAAGACACCCCATGGACCGTGGTAAAAGAACGACTAAAGAAGGCATACGGGGGAGGCAGATGGACACCAGAAGAGGACATCTTCCAGATGTTCAGGGAGACCAGACGGCCCAATCAAACGAAAGGGCAGTACGCCGGAGAACTCTTGGCAAAATTTAACAAAATAACGGAAAAAATGAGAGAAACGGTGAACCTAGCGGAAGTGGAAGGCCGGATGGCATTCCTATCGACCATTCTGAAGGTACAGTTGGCCAGGGATACCGGCAAGAAAGATAGTCTACCGGGAGACCGATCGTTCATTGAGTGCGCCCAAGATTTAATGGACACTAGTGCCCGTGAGGAAGAAGAAAAATTAGAGGCAGACGAGGCAGGGTGGTCCAAAGTGATGTACAGGAGGCCGAGAATGCCGCAACAGGCATGGAAGAGGAAAGATCAACGGTATGCGGAGAAAAAAGGGGCGGCGGTTGAAGGAAGGAGACTTAGCCAAAGGAGACCGAGACCCAACGAGAGGAAGGAGGACAGAAAATGTCACGGATGTGGAAGAATTGGACATTTAGTGGCGCAGTGCCCGCGAACAAAATGTTTTGAATGCGGAATTGAGGGACACATCGCGAGGCAGTGTCCATAAATTTTCCAGCGAACAGAGAGGTATAGGCCGGAACCGATGGAGGTAAACGCACAGAGGGTATGGAGAAGAACCAGAACCCCCTCCGAATCGTCAAAAACTACGGGAGCGTCGGAGACAGAAGAAGAAGAAGATGAACCCAGGAGCAGAAGAGGAGAGACTGCAGAGGACGACAGGGACTACGTAAGAAGCAGACGATATGGCACGGAAGGAGGAAGGAAACGGCAAGCGGTGGCCTGAGGAGCGGGCTGGCAAAGGGGTGGCCGCACGTTAATAAACTATAGCGTCAGAGGGAATTACGGCGGTATACCCATTATTGGAGTGGCGAGAGGAGTGAGATGCTTGATAGACACGGGGAGTTCCTGTACTATTCTCAGCAGGAAAGCGGCGGACAGATTGTGTGTGGGCGAGGGGTCGTCGCGGATTCAGGCATGCGAGTGCAAGCTTATCACCCTGGGAGGGCCGTGTAAAATCGAAGGCGAATTGACGATGGGATTGGATAGGTGGGCGAAAAAGGGGGAATATTTGAAAATACACGTGGTTAGGAAGATGCCGCGCGAGTACGATGGTATCATAGGGTGCGATCTCTTGGGAAGGGTAGGAGCAAGAGTGAAGTGCCGTAACGGAATATGGGATATTAGACTGGGAAGAATGTTATGCCGGTGTACAGGAACCGTGGGGGACGGGAAGGAGCGAATCGGAGCGATCGATCGGGAGGACAACTGGGAACGCGCTATTCGGCGAGAGTATGCCGATATATTTTTCAACGAAGGGGACAAACTTGGAGTGACGGGGGAAACGTTCCATGAGATCCCACTGAAGCAGGAGAGAGTGATATATATCAAAGAGAGACGATACCCGCAGGCGCTGCGACAGCATATAAGGGACGAAATCGAGGAATTGAAACGACAGGGCATCATAGTAGATAGTACGTCTCCATACAACAGTCCCCTGTGGGCAGTGAAAAAGAAAGGGTCGTCCGGTGACGAAAAATACCGCGTAGTAATAGACTACAGGCAATTAAACGACAATACTATAGACGAAAAATACCCCATTCCTCGCTTTGAAGATATCCTGGACCGCCTAAGTGGAGCAAAGGTATTCAGTACACTGGACCTGAAGGCGGGTTACCATCAAATTCGGATGCGTCGTGGAGACCAACACAAAACGGCATTCACGTTCGAGCGGGGACATTACGAATTCACCAGAATGCCGTTTGGGCTGAAAAACGCGCCAATAACGTTCCAGAGGCTGATGGACGAATTTTTAAGAGGGATTGGGGAGTCGTTTTGCCAGATATATATGGACGACCTCCTGGTTTTCAGTCGAGATGAGGTAGAACACCAGGACCATCTGCGACAGGTTTTTGACAGAATTAAGCAATTCGGGCTGAAATTGTCTGCGGAGAAGTCGCTTTTGGGACAAGAGCAGGTGAAATTTTTAGGCCACATAATTTCCAGAGAGGGAGTGCAACCCGATCGTGGGAAGGTGGAGGCCATCCAGCGGATGACTATCCCGAAAGACGTAAAAGGAATCCGGCGCTTACTCGGATCCCTGAACTACTACCGCAGATTCGTTCCAGAAATGGCGGAGTACCTAGTCCCTATTAACAATCTCCTTAAAAAAGGACAAAAAGTCGTCATTACCCCGGTAATGGAGAACAATATAAGACGTTGCATGGAGCGGCTACAGGAAGAGCCTATACTAGCGTTTCCAGATTTTGCACTCCCCTTCATGATTACCACAGATGCGAGTGAATAAGCGTTGGGGGCGGTACTCTCGCAGGATTGCGACGGGGGGGAGCGACCAATAGCATACGCTACCAGACGCCTTACTGAATCCGAGAGTAGATATAGCGCGCTAGAACGCGAATTACTGGGTATCGTATGGGCGATAGAACACTTCCGGCCCTACGTATTCGGGAGGAAGTTTCGGGTTAAAACAGATCATCGACCCCTCCAATGGGTGGGAAAACTGAAAGAGTCATCAGCGCGGATTACCAGATGGAAGGAGTTCCTCAGTCAATACAACATCGACATTATTTACAAACCGGGGAAGGAGAACGTCGTGGCCGATTGGTTATCCCGCGCGTTGGTCGTGAATGCGATCGAAGAGGAGATTCCGGGACCATCACGTGACACCCACCAATTCGTCCAGGAATGGTCACCCGGCGAGGAAGGGGAGCGGGAGGGGGCTCCAGCCAATGATGTTCCGAGTGACGGGAGTTCAGTGGGGGATAGGCCCTCGGACATTGAGGACCTCGACGCCATAATAAATGACAAGAGGCGCCAGATCATTTGGCTCACCAAAACTTCTGGGCTCTTCAAGATGGAATCTGAGAAGTACGGCCACTGCAACATCGTCAAAATCTGGTCGACACCGGGGATAAACGACGATACGATTTGCCGCGCTCTGAAGGACGCATCTACTCCAGGGAAAACGCACCACATGTACGTGGGAAATGCGACCATCTGGGGACGCATCAAACGCCTATGGAGGACGGAGAGGATCGGAGTCGATCGTACGTTCGTCCGATGTACCCTGAAGGTGGAGACAGTAAAAGAAGAAACGCGGCAGAGAGAAGTGACCCTTGCATTCCACCAAGGAAAGACAAACCACCGGGGAATCGACGCTACCCTGCAAGCATTGAAGAGGAGATATTTCTGGTTGGGTATGAAAGACACGATTGCGAGAGTTATTGGTACCTGCGACACATGCCTCACCACGAAATATGATCGCCACCCCCCCAGAGCAATACAGGAGGAGACGCCAACGGCAGACCAACCGTTGGAGGATTTGCAGGTGGACACGTTCACATGGAGGGGATACAAATGGGTCACCATTGTCGATAGGTTCAGCAAAACAGCGATGGCCCATCTGATAGCAGAACGATCAGCGGAAGCAGTCCTAAGGGCACTACGCACATGGTGCCAATTTTATGGCGTACCAGACACGATAGCTTCCGACGCTGGTAGGGAGTTCGATAACGCCGAAATAAGGGCTGAGGCGGCGGCCTTAGAGATCCGTTGGCATCTCAACACCCCAGGACACCCGAAGAGTCGAGGAGACGTAGAGCGGCTGCACAGCACGCTTAGCGACCACCTACGAATTTACCATGGAGAGAAGGGCTTAGAACCAAACGTGGCGATGGAAAAGGCAGTCATCGCGTATAACCACTCAATCCATTCTGCCACCGGTTTTTCTCCGGTCGAGACGCTGTTTGGACTTCGAAGATGCCGGCGCGATAGCAGGAGTACGGCGATCGATGAAGAACTGGCCGCACGGGTAGTAAGTAATCAGATAGCGCTAAAGAAACAGTGGGTGGCCGTTCGGGGAAGGCTCCAGGATAAGAAACGGCGACGGGTGGCGCGCGACAACCTCAAAGTCCGCGATATTCTGGGCAATCTTAAACTCGGCGCGCTCGTGTACCGGAGAAAAGGGTCGAACAGGGGTAAGGAACTAGTGCGGTACGAGGGTCCTTTCCGAGTGATCGCTCTCCGCGAACACAACGTGGTCACGGTCGAAAGCATTACACCCCCGATTAAACGGCGGACGGTACATGTGGAACAGCTCAAGTTTCCCGCGGTGGAGCCTGGGAGCCCCGTCGTCGAAACATAACTCCGGTGTGTGTCACAGGTGACCAGTCCCGAGAGGCCTATATATATATATATATATATATATATATATATATATATATATTTTATTGGTTTATTATGTTTTTTTTGTGTTATATGGGTCTGTGCTGTGATTTTAGATGGACCTGGAAGACATTTTTCTTTTCAAATTTTTTTTTATTAACAGAGTATACTTTTTGTTTTGTGTTGCTATAGATACATAGCTGATGTCGCATGTTAGGAGTTTACGGGGAATGTCCGTAAACTGGTAGGGGGGCGTTACGTCTAGCGGTACGGCAATGTTAAGCCTAATACCTTGTAGCCTAGGGTAAACAAACCCGTAACGTGTGTATAGAGGATCAGGAGGAAAATAAAGCCAGTTATAAAACAAACCTTCTTATTATATCATCTACCTCCTTCTTCATTCCTTTTTCTCGATCGTCTACAGCTGGGAGACGATTACTTATATATATCTATATATATCGGTTTTACTAACTGTCTGTACAAGAAATTACAGTCCCTATTAAGGATTCTGTAAAGTTCCCCTCAACGTCTGTTTAACTCTAGGTTATAATTATGTAAAAAATATTTGTCCGTAATAACGAAAAATGCTTTTAAAAATGTCGATACAGCTGGTACTATGATCGAATAGTTTAACAATTGTTGAGTAGCGAATCGAAAGAAGTAATCGGTAAAAATAAAAATTGAGGTGGACCAAGTTAAAAATTGATGGAATCAATAAGAGAGCGAAGGACTGGTGGAAGGGAAAAAACTTAATTGCGGACTTTGGGGTCGATAGGGAAAGCCCAGGAGGGAGGAGGGTAATGGGATTTTGATTACGTTCGGGGCTCCTACAGTAATCCTATCTCCTCCCTGTGCCAGATATTCGCTAATGCCAGGCCACCCCGCGCGGTTCCGCCATCTCTAGCGGCTTTTTGTTTAATTGTCTCTGCCAGCTCCAAGTGGCCTTAGAGATATCACGGGCGGACACTTCTTAGACTTTAATGCAAGAGGAAAAAGGCTAGCTAAAGTTTTAATTAAACGTAGGGAAATGTCTGGAGTAGCTTAGTAAAAGCCAATCATCACTAAGATCAAGGTACGGTCAGGTTAAATCAGCTCAGGATCCTGGATTTCGCTGGTAACTTTCGAACTCGTCAGGTCAGATCGAGACACTGACGATTTCTTTTCATTTTTGTTGCTCACTCGTTAATGAAAAATTCCATTCTCTACTTTTTTAAAATATTTTCAACAAAGCGCATTGATTTTGGAAGACGAATAAAATGTTAGATCAAGTTCAAAAAACACAACGGTTTTGGTTGTATAATGTTTAAAAATTCATTAAGTTCATAAATTCCCGATCTTACCTGAAATATGATAATTAGTGTTGATAATACCATAATGTTAATTGAATAATATGTACCTGCTTACCTTGTTGTAGTATTGTTTAGCGATCTCTATCCATAGTGTAGTTTTGAGTGATGAAGTGCTCATAGTTTTTTTATGAGTAATACCCTACAATTCACTGAAATACCGAACAAGCTCTATGACATTTCTTGTGATTGCCCTTATTGGTACACTGACGGTTCGGTAAAATCGAGTCAGATGCCGTTTGTTGATCAGTCGTGGTTCGATTATCGAGTAGATCTGCCTTGCCGTGTGACTAGACCGAACCATGGTGTAAGAATGGACTCATTGTTTCACACGTATAGTGATTTTGATCTTGACTTATTCTGCCGTACTTGACCGCTATTGTGAATCGACCTTAAGTAAACTCCTAGGATATTGTTTATACTAAGACTTTCTTATTCTTTATTTTTATTAAATTAAGCATATCCTACAAGTCATCGTCCAGCCAAATCATCCGGACTAAAATGTAATAAATCATTACAATAAAAAACATAATAATATTAACGAATTAAAATTGCCAACAACAAAAAATATCAAACTGGTACTACTCGATCCTTTCAACCACATAATCGTTGAACTCACTCAATTATTACTATATTTTTTCTCCTGCAAAAATTAGCGAATAATTTAAACTGGTGTGATAGGTTAATATAAACAAAAATTAAATAATCAATCCATTTACTGATAAAAGGTATTTTTGTATAGAGGGAGGTTATATTGTTCAAATAAGGTTGAATATTTAAACTTTATGAGTTGAAGAATTATCGGCCTATTTTATAGAATAAAAAAATAATTTTTATTTGTGTACATTCATGTGGAAGTAGTGGTAGTAGACCCATGAGCTAAAACGTAAGTATAACAAAAACAAATGAAACCATAAAATTATTCTTGAAACTACCTCGTACATTTTTCGTCTGGTTATAAACATGTACATCTAAAAAGTAAGTTTAAATAAACTTGTTTTCGTTACTATAGAAATTTAAGTTCATACAGTGTTACTGGATAATTACGAAAAGTATACACATATACATTACCGATTCAAAACCGCTTTGCATCCAGAGTTCAACATTAATGAATTCATTTCTTCGGGCCATGTTTCATCGCCCGTTCCTTCCACTTATTAATTTCTCTTTCTCGTACCATGAGTACTATATGTTTATAACAGGTCTAATTAACATATTTAAATTACAGAACGGAATCAATAATCAGTACCATTGCAGGAGCCTAACTCTCAACAAATAAGACAAACTTTATCCTGCTATGAATACCTCCTTTACCGAAATGGTCTTATCTTTAGGTCTCAGGTATGAGTGCCTCCTTTATATTACGTTTTAATTTCCTTAACGCAGCAATGCAGTTTCATAATGGGTATAACCGGAATATTATATCTGTATGTATCTAATATCCAAATGTATATATGAATTATATTTTGAACTTGCAGATCTCTCAAGCTTTATCAATAGGTAGTGCATTAAAATCGCCCTATGTTAATTCGAACCCCTTGGGTTATTTTTTGTATCTCCTATAGTCTAATGGGACTTACGACTTTTACCCTTTATTTTTTTTATTTCTCCTGATCTACCGAACAATTTTCCTTCTATATTTCTAATATCAAGAAACCACTCTACTTGAGGCGGTCCCTTGACCCGCACCATAAGAGGCTACAAATGAACTGAATTAGAAATCCATTTCGAATCTGTGGTTGAGTGGTGCCTTGATGAATTGTCGGTAATTATTGTACAAGTTAATCATGGATTCCTAATGAACTGGCAAGGTTCTCATCGTCAAGTTATAATCGAGATTTTTTTTGACATCTTATTCTTCTTTTTTTCTTCTTTCAATCGGATCCGGGTCCACTATTAGAGACACTCTTCAATAGGGTCATTACGGCATCATCAGTGAATTAAATATATTTTTTTTCTCCGGGCAATCATTCCGTCATTTCTTTTCGTATAAGTTGTAATTATCGTCTTGGATGAAAGTAAATTATATTTTCTTATTCTATATTTTTTTTTTAATAAGAAAACTCACTTCACGAATAATTGTCGTTAGATAGATGAAAATCAAATTATCCATAATCCCTGGCATATAATTCTGGTTTAAGAACTACATCTCAACTATGGAACAAAATGTTCTTTTCTTGCAATCTTCATAGACATCGAAAAATCATTTGACTACGTTTGGTACCTCCAGTAATTATGAAAATGGCAATTGATATTTTTCAGTTACCTGCTCCATTATCGACAAGTGATTTCCATGAATGGATTTTATGTTAAATGTTTGTTTAAATTTGCTGTAATATTGTGTAAATATTATTTGAACTTCTCAGAAACATGGTTTCCAAATATTCAAAAGAAAAACATACTTCTTTTGGAGTATAACTCCCAATCCCACTTAGAAGGTGGGGAGAGGTTTTTTTTCATATTTATCTATTCAGAACTGTATTCTGAAAATAAATATTTCAATGAGATGATGAGTGAATAATAGTAGGAAATAGGTTTATTTATAATAGTTTATTTAAATTAATATGTCTTTACTCCACTTCCTCCTGAGTCATCGTGGCGTGTCAGCTGTCTTGAGTATTCCGAGTATGTGAGTGTTTGGGTTTAATTTTTTGGTGTATTTGTCCGTAAAAAGTTGTGTAATTAGTAAGTCTGTGCGTAACGGTCGTCACTGTGTGTGAGGTGCACCAGTGGAAAGAAGTAGTTCTGATTGAAATTGTTCTATTGTCGCTTTGATTTTTTGGTTGTACCATCTGTGATCCATATGCCAAAACGGGCTGGTAGGTAAGTATATGTTTTTTTGTTAGAAGTAGCCGAGCTCGTCTGTTTACCCTTTGGTCCAAATTATTTTTATCGAGTGTGTGGGTTCCACGTAATAATTTATTATGCTAAAAATATACTTGTTAGTTGGAATAGCATACAGAGTACACATTTATAAAATAAAAATTATTTAAGTACATAGAACTTTATTTATTACTCTGAGTATATATTAACTCAGTGAAGAAGCGGTGTAAGTTATTTTTGTTAATTTAACTTATTAGAATAAGTTTGTAAAACATAATTGAATGTCGCTTTGCTACGATTATAATTGTTAAAAGTTTGCCACGCTTTCGTAGGTCTTTAATGACCGAACATGGAAGAATGATTCGGCGTTTGCAAACTCATACAATGCAACTGCAATGTGCTGAACAGTCACTAAGAGCTTGAAGAAATGCCAAGCGAGGAAAGAAGACCGGTTTGTTGAGGCGTCGCTTTGTCTGAGCAGGCCACTCACTGGCTGGACCGTCTCAGGGTCATGTCTATAGGGATGGTGTCTTTATTATCTTATTGTACTTACATAAAACTTGTTCAGTAGGTTACAATATTCATTGGTTGGGTTTTACAAATTTATATTGATTTACTAATATATAGATTTACTAATTTACAAAGGTATACTGAAGCCAATCTGGACATAAGGAATAAAGCTATGGGAAACAGCAAAAAAAGAGAGATAGAGAAATTTTCAAATATTAGAAAAATCAAAAAATAACCTGCAACATAAACCTTATTTACAAATGTATTATATATACTAAATTAAAATAATCTTAATAGGTAGATTTTTGTCATTCATCTTACTTCAAATATAATTAACATTAATATAAATACAAGGTTTAAGAAAAAAAAACAAAGGCTTCTTTTCATTAATGGGCTAACTCGTAAACCCTTTGTAGTACCAGGTATTCCCGGTAGGACCGTGTAAAGCAACTTTTCACCAGTCACCGCGCCAAGTCCCGTCGCTGGAGAAGGATCCGTTCTACTTGTGTTAATTTATGTGTGATACTTGTTTACACGCTCGTAGTTTTTGAGATTTTCGTGAACAGCGCGCGGCCGTTTTGCCTGCTGCTTGGAAAAACTATTAAAAACATAAACTATTAAAATGTTAAAGTGGGCTACAAGGATGATGATGCTATCGGAAAAACTCAAGTGTGTGAGTGGTTTTCCCGCTTTAAAAGTGAGCAAATATTAATTAAATCAAATGTTTATCATGATATAATTACCATCTACCTTACTGGGAAATAAGTAATTGTGACCAATGAGAACATTCATACCATATTTACAAGTTTTCATTCCCTCGCTCATTCAAACAGTATTTACAAACAGCCAAGAGACCTGTCCCAAATCCCAACCAACCAAATTTGGTTATCGTACACAAAATGGATTTTATTTGATATAATATTGGGTCCACTCTGTGAATTTATTTTTATTTTTTTTTTCAAAAAGGCTGTAGTCTCCCAAAGAATATTTTATTTATTTTTATATGACCCGTCGAAGTTTCGCCTATTCCGGGAATCCTCCGAAAATGAATGATATTATCTTTTGAAAGGATCTACTTATATAAATACTTAATAAACTAATAGAAAAAAAGTTTTTATTGGTCGTCCAACAGTAGTGCCTTAAATTGATATATATATTTATTCACATCAATTATTGGGTAATTAATGACCCACTAATAGGGTAAATTTTTTTTTTTCATTCTAAGATTTCTCAAGGAAAACATAATATTGTTGAGGTTTGATAGACATTATGTATACAAAGCTCTGGATTGATTCAGACGTCTCAATCATGGATTTGGATGTATTAGTATTTAATAATTGCTAATTGGAATTCTAGGGCTAAACTTTGTCAACTTTTTTTATTTAATTTTTTGTTTTGAGTCAGACATACTAGTATTTTGGATTAGATCCTCACAAGAGATTAACTGTAGTTGTTTGTGTGTGACGTAAAAAAAATCCTAAGTCGTTGTGGGGCTAAATAATAATTCTATATCATATGGTGTTACAAACAGCACTGGGTCAAAATCCAATTGTCATTTTACCATTTAAAAAAAAAAAAGTAAAAAGGAGAGCCAAAGCGTATTAAAAAAAAAATAAAATGGTTTTTGTATTTTTCTTCATTATTCCATGCGCTGTGAATCATTTTGAATAAACTTTTTAAACAATACATGCCACGAATTTAAAGACAACACCAACCGATTTGGATAAAACAACAAGCACAACTTTTCCTTCAAGCCATAGAATTTTAATTTTTTTGTTCAATCCTATAGCCACCCTTAACACGCCTTAGTCATTTTGGGTATATAAAAGCCGGTATTAAGGTTCGTTTTTGAGTTTCTACTCATGTATATGACACAAATTTGTTGGATTTTGGCTGTTTCGAGCATCCTCGGGAAAGATGGGTCCGTCAGCATTCTGGCTATTAAGGCAGCTGATCTAATGGATGCCCAAAGAATGGGTTTTAAAAACGTCTCAAAGGGTGTGCGTTGTAAAAATGAAAACTGTCATTTTTTTACTCTGCCTTATAAATAATTAGATGACAAGGATAAATGTATTGTACCAGATATGCAAATCGATCAACTTGATTTGTCTGAGAACTGAAAAACAAAATCAAAAAAAAACTTGTAGTGTATGAATTTAAATCCAGCTAAGCCAGTTTCCATAGCACACGCTATAAATTATGACGAACATACATCATTTGAGAAGATAAAATTAAACTTGTGAAATAAATTGTATATCTTGGCTTGGCGACTGCTCAAATCTTCTAAATAGGATTAAATCTTCTCCGGAGAGTTTACCCCCCTGCTTGAAATAGAAATATTTTCCATTCAATTAAACCACCATAATTCCTGGGCAGGAGCGCCCTCTCTCCAGCTCTGGAGATGATCCTCCAGTTTTTATGTAAACCTAACTAAAGATAAGAAGGGATTAGTGGCTGTCCTATAGGGACTCCGTCCTCCCCCCCCCCGCACAGTCGTAAATATTGTTAAATTATATTGGTTACCTCAGCCCTCCCTACTCCTCCGCCCGCTCCGGGGAATTTATGCTCGGAATTAATCGGGACCCGGTTGGAAAAGATGTCGCTTCCGAGCTAAGTAGATTATTTATGTTGAATACCAATCTGCTCTGTTATTTACGGCCCAGTCACCATAAAACCCAACACCCGGTGAGGAAGGAGAAGGTACTCGGCTCCCATTAACAATGGGTCCGGCCGTGCGAATCCCCCCCCCCCCCACCTCCGTCTATACAGATTATGTTAATCTCTAGAAGCCTCTAAATTACCCCCAACATTCTTGTATTATTATTTATGAAATAGATACAATTTTTTAATCCTTCCCTTTTTTGTTAATGTGCTCATTTTTTGAAATACGGTTTCCTTCTCTCTCCCTCTCTCTCTTGCTTTCCCTGGAGTGCCGGTTGTCTCCAGGAGGATTTCATGGACCGGCCTCAATGGAAAGGATTAAGCCTCCGGTTGTATTTTTCGTTTTGTGTTTTATTTTATTTTGCCGCTCCCTGCTGTTAGGAAATAGACTCAGATAATTAATGATTTATGGTTGTTGAATGGTAATTAGGAGTGGGTCTGTCCCCGTTTTCAAATGTACATTTGAATTTTCAGCTTCCGTTATATTAGTCGAATAGCTCTCGAATGATAGATGGACCCTTTACATTATTAGAAGAAGCTATAAGTATATGCTAGGAAGTAAATATTTTAAACATTCAAGTCGAGTGTGATATATCACACAATTGTGGCTTACGTGGGCTTAGACTACTAAAGTTGCAGCACATATTTAATTTGATACCCTCCTCAATACGAGGGTAACAAATTATTATCGAATTTGATTTCATAAATTATATACAATGACAAAACGTAATAATGACTAAATAAAAGGGGACACAGTTACAAATAGACGTAATCCTCTGCAGCCAAATTTGGTTGTACTTACCCTACTAACATCTGATATTTAATTCGAGAAAATTTTCAAACCAAAACCTTGCCTGTAGTACAACACATATATTTATCGTTATCTTCCCATTACTGAACGGGAGCTCCATTATTAAACTATTTGAAAAATCAATCAAGAATCTTGTTGAACCAGGGAACTCGCAATGGGCAACATAATCGGACAGACAGGTGAAAACATAAAGGTTTCTGGATTTAGTAACAACAAACCAAAAAAAAACGTGGAAACTAATCTGTTATAGGAAACTAAACTTTATAAATACAATCCTAGTTCTTAAGCTCCACCAGTATGAAGCGGAACTTACAAGATCAATTCTAATGTCATTTCCTTCAAAAGTCTTCCATCATTACTCCCTCATTACTTTTCAACCTATTGATGAAAAGTATTTCATTCCCAATGATCGTCTAAGGTTGTAATGAAAGGTTAATGATAAAAGACTTTTGAAGGTAATATTAACTCTGTCGTGTCGCTTTACGTAAACAAAGGGACTACTTTCTCTCATTCCGCTTTTAGCAGTTAACACGACACCATTTTGTTAAAAAAATACGAAAATAAATTCATTAATTTTTAGTTAATTACATTTTTTTCTATTTTTAAGTTCCATCTCGACAAACGACTGACCTGGGACCCACATACGAGGCTTAAAAGACAAGAACTTAACAGACGCTTTGGACAACTGTACAGACTACTTCAAAGGACATCCCATCTCTCAATAGAAAACAAATTACTAATCTACAAAGTTATACTTAAGCCAATCTGGACATACGAAATAGAGCTATGTGGGACAGTAAAAAATTCAAACATCAAGCGTACCCAATCCTTTCAATCAAAAGTCCTGAGAACAATAGTAAATGCCCCTTATTACGTCAGCAACATAACCCTTCATAACGATCTTAATATACCTTACATTCTCGAACTCATCCCTTCCAAGCTCATGAAATTCCATAGCAATCTATCCAACCACCCTAATCCCCTAGCACAGTCGTTGCATTGCACCACTCATCCCTATAATCCTCCTGGGAGACTAAAACGGCAGTGGCCCCGTGACCTGCTATAAATGCATAACAGTGGGAGTCCTGGCAATAGCCAGTTGCTCTAATCATGTCCTGAGCGTATGTGGCTCTCGCGCTCTTCGTCAGCCTCCGCTGGTATCCGGTATCGTGGTATGTGGTATCGTATCCGGTGACGCGGCTGAAGGAGGAGTGTGGGGATTGCCCAAGAACCCGCTACCTCTCTCGCATGCGAGGCAGGTGACAACCATGTGGATAGAGGTATCTGGGGTGTTTGTAAATATTATACGAATGAGCGAGTGAATGAATAATTGTAAATATGGTATGAATGAGATCATTTATCACCATTACGTATTGCCCAATAAGGCAGATTGTAATTTTATCATAATAAAGCTGTTTAAGATTGTAAGACGTCCATTTAGCTTTTTAAATATTACTTCGGCATTAGCGGATGTTAACGAAATAATGTTCTATATGGGGAGACATGTCCGCCAATAGGCATTTAGCAGGATTTTTTAATGATTATTGATGACTGGACAACCACAAGCTATAGTATTTAATAAAACTTTTTTAATATTTAATGATCCAGGTTCCTTTACTGTATCGAACAGTCAAAATGACCACCACACGTGGGGTCTCAAATTATTCAAGGCACAACCACCCGGTCTTAAAACAATAGGTCATCCAAATTATAGGTAAGATAATTTCTAAGATTATAGGGACCACACGATGTGACCTCCTGACATGTGCCCTCCCCAAAATAGTAATTAATAATAATGGTTTGATGTATTGATATGTGTCTTATTATTGCTATGGTAACTTGCTACTGCTTAATTATTGATGCCACATAATTGGACCAAGAAACTACAATTTCAAAATTTTACTAGGTGTTATATCTTTTGGTATTTCTATTTCTATTTTTCCTAAATTAAAATAGATTACTTTTATTATGTAAATATTGGAAATAAATGGTTTTAAATCTGAATTTTAATTATTTATGTTTAACTTTATTTATTAATTAAAGTTTACCTTTTTATGGGTTATGTTACTTTAAAAAATAAGCGTTTTAGAATACTACATGTATTTTTATTAATCTCTTAATCTTGGCTGAGGAAATATTTATAGTGACGAATCAATAATAACGGCTACTGTAATGAACCTACATATCGATGGCTTGCCTCTAAAATCGTATAAGTCCATGAAAACAAATTTTATAAAAACTATATTTCTATAAAAGAAAAATAAACATTGTGATTATTTTTTGCTGTTCTATTTTGAAATATTCTGTAGAAAAAATAACACCACACACTATGACTTTTTAATTAAATGAGTTAGCATTATATACTTACAGTGGACAGAAGTGAATTGGACTTACGAGGTTTTACAATGTAACAGATATATAAAATATTACGTTTTTAATCTCACTCTCATTCCACTCAATGAAGGGTCATTAATTAATTACTTGGCAATTCAAAAATAGATACTTTCATCTTATTTTATCTTATCTTATTCATTATAGGGTGCTATCTAAACTCCTTCATAAGTTGCATTGTGTGTTTTAGTCGACCGTGACAGACAGATGTAATTGAGGGGGCACGTATTGCCATATTCGGGGGGGAGGGGGATTATCTGTACAAGTAGGCCAATAGCCCTTTTTATCAGCCCCTGATTGTGATGTGTGGTTATGCTGACTTCTAACTCAGGAGGCCATATTTCGATCCACGGCTGTCCCAAGGAGGTTTTCATTGTCTTTGAATTGTCTCGACCTCGTGAGGATGAATGAGTTGTTACCCGAATAAAAAGTAGCGAATCCGATTTTGTTTTTTTGGAGGGGACTTCAGTGGACTACATTACAAAAATTATTAATATTAAAATGGTTTTTGAAATGTTCCATTGCCGGTACAAAATTCTTAATTATGTGTACATCATAGTTAAGTTGAGTATTCATTAAAACTCAAATAAAAGCTCCAAGTCAGCAGTTTGGTTTATCACTTCTATTTATAAGCCGATAGCAACAAAGTAAAGATATATTCTAAAAGTGAAACTAATAAACATACCCATATGGACTTCCACTGATAAATGACAGCCTGTCTAGCCGTTAGAAAAGTAAAGTTTTAACTCCAACCAAAACTTTTCCGTTAGTTGTAGAAGAAGAACGGAAGTCTATTTCCTCCAGTGTAAATACCACAGTTAATGAACTGAAACTGAAAATTTGATAAATAATACCATTATTGTTAAGTAATCATACAAATATATGTATATACATAAAAAATATTTATAAGTTCATGAGCTGCCATGGTAGTAATGAGTAGACAATCAATTGCGACGATGATGATGTTATTTACAGTTATACATTAGCATATAGGAGAGGCTGCAGCCGCTATTATTACCAATAGAGCAATGTATGTAGGAGGTTATTTGTTCATTATACATACACTCTGGTAGGACTCAGGTGTTGACACAACACTCATTGTGCGCCCTCCCTGGAGATAAAACGAGCCTGCCCATTGTAGGTCCCTTATCCCAAACAATGGGGGTACCACCCCCTTACACGAAGGCCTATTAAAACTGTTAACAAATCTCCAGGATTGTGTGGTTTTATCAAAGATAAAAGGTGCTGGGAGCTGTTTTGTCTGTAAAGTGCACAAAGGGTCAATAATTAGTCAAGTTGACTGGAGACTTAATGGCTCCTATTCACCAGGCTCTTATCTGTCTTTCTCTTCGCCGTCCTCTTTGCTCACTTTAAAAAATTACCGAGGCAGTAACTCAAACCACACATAGACAATAGAGGCAGCGGTGTTTTGTGTTTTTGACAGGTTTGGCACTGAGGTAATTTTCTATTATCGCCCGGAACTAACAACAGTTGAACTTCAAACCGTAATGGGTAATAACTATAACTATCGGATTCAAGGATCTGAGTTGTTGTTTTTTTAATATAAATTAAAAAAACACCTCTATATTAAATTAATTTAACACATCTTAAACAACACAAATTCTGTCAGCCCTTAGATAATTATTTTTAGCCTACCAACCTTTTGCACAGCTGGACCGTCAATTTTAGTTGCTGTACATAGCTGTTACATGTGCAGACGCCAATACTATTTACTTATATACATACATATATATAAAGGATAGGTATGAACACTAAAGTAGGTATCTATAAGACGGCAAAGCCGGTGAATTCCTGAAAATCACTATAACGAAAAACTGAAAACTCAGGTGTTTTCTATTACTGTCTCAAATTTTATTTTCATGTTTAATGTTAACTGTTAGGTTATTTTTCAAGAAATTATTAATTAATACCATTTACGCGAACTAATCAGAGATTTTATGAAATGGGGTGGGATAGAATTTACTTATATTTAAGTATGATATAGAGAGAGAGCCTAAAATCTATAATTTTTTTAGAAGCATTTTCTTTATACGCCATTCTCATTTGTACGAACAAAACGTGGGCAATACAATTGCATATATAATGATAATTTGTTATTATGTTCTCTTAAAGTTACATACTGGAACATTTTCTACAAATTTTAGAGCTAGCTTTACTTACTAAGCTAAATTTACTATATAGTAATGTTTATTATAGCTGGGAATATTCTTAACATGTAAAGTCTAAACTGAATTTATTATTACTAGTTCAATCTTATAAATGTTAATAATATAAAAGTTTACTAATTTTTATTTAACTTTTTTTGATCCATGCATTATTTCAATCTAAAAATATTGAATTTCAGTAATTCAATTTATACGTATTTTGGAAATCATGTACGTAAATAACAGTCAATGAATAACTTATGAAAGCAGCAAGACAATACATATGTTGTTATTTTAATGGCAATACTTTGTCGTTTTATCAACAAAAAATAAATAAGTAAACATAGGTATTTTGTTTGTTGTTGTATTTTGCTTCAGAAGTTCGTAGCCATTTGTTGTTTAAACTAAAAGTTAGCACGTGTTGATGTATAATCAAAAATATTCAACCTTGAACTCATGATGAACAAACAAAAAAAAAAAAAAAAATGAAAATTTTTACAAATAAAAGCATAGAAAATTGATAGTAGTAATAGTATTAACCACCACACAATAGAGTAATAATTTTGTATGTATATATTTAGTTTTAATTTATTGTTTACTTTGAGAAATTATTACGCAGAGAGGGTATTGGATTCTACGAGTTCTCAAAAGAGAATGGTTAAGTTATTTAGTTATTTTATTATACTAATTTTGTTTACTAGTCAGTTGCCCGTCCATAAATTATTTTGATACAAGTAGTATCCGCACTGCATGTATAAAAGGTCCTATCTAAAGAGCTAGTGTACACGGGAGCAAAATTAATAAATTATTACTTATATTTTTCTGGCCTCATAGAATTTGCATCACAGAAACATAAATCAAATTCAAACATTTCAATCCGAATCCTCAGAACTATAGTCAATGCGCCCTTCTACATCACAAACATTCATTCACAGTGGGCTCAATGAGTCCTTGATCTTTCGATGAACCAAATTCCTTAAAAAATTATCCTCCTTACGCAATAACACTCATCCTTACAATCTTCCTCGTCACCTAAAGCGGTGGTGGCCTCGCGATCCGTTGTAAATAGATAATTATGTCATGGGTTCCTACCACTGCTGCCATTCCCACTCGTGTCCTTAGCGTATGTGTCCCTCTTCTATTCTTCGCCACTTATCGAAATGGTTGGAGAGAGAAGACGGGGAGTTTCTTCTCCACCATCTTCACTGGTCGAATCCTCTTGGGCAGATGTCGTTTGAAAGTTAGCACATATGTTATTAGTTACATATGTATAGATAATACCCTGTAACTATTTATATACCCCAATGACTGGCTCTAGTGATATCGTGACAAATCCTTGAATGTTATTCTTATTTATATTTTATTTTATTATTATGTTTATAATTAACGTATTCAATCTCAATTATCTATTCTCACCAATTAAAAGTCTCCCTAATCTCTAAATATTAGCATCTACTATTATCCCCCTGACGGATACTCCGGCCCAGTGGCCTAATAGATCTTTTAAAATAATTTATATTGTCCCCCGACAGTTAAAAATTTCTAAATAAAAGATTTTTCACAGAAATAATATGCATGAAATGATTTTTTTAAATCATAAAACTGAAAATTGTTTGTATAGCTCAAGTTTATATTCGCCCATTACATAATTAATAACCTAATAAAACATTCATGAATGAGTAAAATTGTGTATAAGGTATGAATAAGCTCTTAAATCACAATTATGAATGCTCTAAAATAATAAATATAATTCAATAAAACTTTGGAAATAAATCTAAAGGGACTAGTTAGTAACTTCATCAAAACCGAGATTTGTGTGCTCACTCTTGTGCTCAAGATTCTGCATGGTGCACTTTTCAAAAAAATCGTGCATAATGTATGGAGTGCTCTTTTTTGCCTAAGACGAAACAAGATCCAAATGATGGAATTTCCTACCCATGATTGCTACCTGAAGTACAACAGTGGGCGACCTACGCGGACAGGCATAGGATGTTGGCTTGCACCTCGCAGAGAGGAGTGAACCCTTGCAATTAATGCGGCAGCACCTCGCCCTCCACACAATGGAGGATTTGCATTAAATACAGACGCAGGTAATGAATGGTCAAGGTGTGCCCGCACCATTACCCCTATCGCCTCCATTGTCCTGTCCCTTCTGGTCGGAGGTTTAGTTTTTATCTGTCACTGCTGTCTCCCTCTCTCTTTCTCTCTCCCTCTCTCCCCGCTCTCCTTGTCTCTCCTGCAGCTCCTTAATATCTGCCTTACATATCTTGTATCTTATAGCTGCCTGTGCTTTATATACTCACAGCCGAGTCTTATCGACCCTCGAGTTATTCACTGCCTCGTGCCATCGGGAGGGAAGTTCTCCTGGTATAGACCTTCCCATTGTTTCATTGAGAAATATCTCAGGAGCTAACATAGCGTCTTGAGCAGCGAACAGGTGGTAGACCTTGGAAACAAAGCATGGAGAGTTGTTCAACGTTAAAATGCAAATAGGCTAAGTTTCGGGAGTATAGCAACTTATGTAATACTTCGTAAGCAGTTTCCGAACAGTTCGTCAACTGTTTTGTATTATAAACTGATTTATTATTAAGATTTTAAATAACACCAATGCTAGTTTCTCTTCAAGTGCTTTGAACAGTTCACGTATGTCATCTTCATCGACTGACCGCTGTGTAGAACCCTAAAGATAAGCTGTGAGAATTAAACATAACCGTGCGATGTGAATCGAACAAATAGTGTTATTTAAAACCTTAACTATACCATCTCTTACAATCTAGTAACTCGTTGCATACTTTATGATACATTTGTTGCAGAACAATTGAAATTCATACAGTTTCTAATTCTGTCTATTCCGCCGTATTACGGTTTTTGTTTTATTCAGAAATTAAATTCTGAGAACAAGTCAATTTTTTCCTATTAATGTTATTGTTTCTTTTTTCCTTCTTCTGTCACGAAACTTATCCAAACATATATAAAGTTTTGACACTATATATATGACTCATTTAATAATTATAATTATTTATATTTTTGTATTATGTTAAAATGCCCGATCAGTAAATTCCATCGATTGCAGAGTATTTATTTTTTATTTTAATATATGTTAATTCGAAATTGATTTCATTTACGGACAATTAAGTGAAATATACATCATAAATTATCCTGGCATGGAATTAGTTATAGTTTTCTTTGTTTTGTTATGTTTAAGGAAAGAATATCTCGGAAATTACATAAATTATACGAGGACCCCATCGACCAGGCATTATTCGATGTAACTATATACGGCGAATTATGTTTCGAGTCGGTCGCCCCCCCCCCTCCATCTCTTCATCAGCCCAGATCTGCCAAGACGTTATTTATCACCCCATGAGAGAGGAATGATCAGCCATGAAACAGATGTTCTCCCAATGTCTTCGACGAATTGCTTTTAAATTATTTGGGTTCTTTTGATGTTCATTTTGATATTCTTTTTCCTCGTCACATGATCATTCTACTTGTAATGTATCATAATAATTGCAGAACCCGAAAGGTGAGTTTCTTCTTTCATATAAGGCTGAAAGTTTTTAAAAGAATAATTTTCAAATAGTGGATGACAAATTGAAATATGCAACAAAAAAAGACGTTTAGGAATATTCCTTTCAGAAGTTTTTGGAGCCAGCAATATAACTTTCGTTATTAATGTCATTCTAGCAGTTTTCCAAATTTTTGTACACGCTGAAACGGTAATCTATAGCAACCAGCATTTTACCAATTAAAACGGAGCATTTTTTTTTTTTATCAAAACGATTGAGTAGTTTTTTTATAATCATTTTATTTATATTTTAAGAAACATCATTTCTGTGTGACTGATTCAGTTCCATAAGTGATGCAAAATACATATAATTTAAATAAAAAAAAAAAAACATTCAAATGATGGGAAAATCTTGGGTAGAATACGTTTTATTTTTTAAATTTAATTTTATGCGGCTACGCATGCGCGGCACTTCCAGTGTGTTTAATGATGGTTTTCCCTCCCCCTCCTATAGAACATGTTCCAAGTTAAAATAATCCGAGACTACAGTTTCGTAGATCACCTAATTTGAAAAAAATCATGGCAAAGGAACCCCTCATGAATGAAGATAGACCCAACCAAAATTTGACTACATAGTTGGTAGTACCGGTGCAGAGTTCGTGTGATCAGCGCTTGACGTTCGATACCTCACAACCTTAAATTACGTTTTTTAAATGGAATACACTATTTTTTTTATTGAAGTAATTATTCTTTTATCCTATTGAGACTGATTTAACCCGGACCAGACCCATCTACCTAGACGTCCTAGGTTGAGCTGGGGATCGAACCCATAAATGATAATCACTAGAATAGGGAGGCGACCATTTATGGGTATTTATTTTTATTACTGTCTTTATATCATTAGATATAAAAGTGAGTAATACCGCTTTAATAAATATTTGGGGGAGTGCCAAGCCCGCGTTCTTCTCATCAAGTCCTTGCTGTACAGAATCCTTCGCAAGATAACCAAAGCTCCCATCTATATCAACAAACGCTGATCTCAACTTCCCATTCATTCAAGATCTCTAGCCACCTCCCGCTTCCAGAATGTCTTTCACGCCTCCTTGGCCATTCTAATCCGTATACTCCTCGTACCCTAAAATTGAGATGGCCTCGCGACCTCCTCTAAACCATCTAGCATTTTGTATAAAGTGAGTTAGCTTCATAGAATGGTAATCATTAAATTGACAAGTTAAGTGGTTTTATCAATACACCCCAACAATCCTCCCCCCCCCCCCCCAAAAAAAAGGAACAAGTTATAACAAACAGAAGCCCTAAAATACTGTGTATAGCATGAAAATATTTAAATAAAGTTATTTATACATTTATATTTGCAACACTAGATATAATTTCTGTATATTGGGTGTCCCAGAATTAACTCAAGATTTGAATTTGCCGCCATTTGTGCAGTAAAGTGCTGCCAACCCTAAAAAAAAAAAACAATTTGACAGCTGACAGTTTAGGGTTAGTAAAAATGGAGCGTTACACGATAGAACAACCTGTCTTTATTGCTGAACATTATTTCAAAAATAATGAAAGTTTGGCGGCCGCAGTTCGAAAATTTCATACAAAACATGGTCGGAATAGTGTTTTGACTTCATCAACTGTGAAGAGATTAATTGAAAAATTTAGGGAGACTGGATCAGATGGAGACACTAAACACACTGGTCGTCCAAAAACAAGCCGTTCAAATGTCAATATCGAAGCAGTGCGTGAGAGTGTTGCTGAAAATCCAGAAACATCAATTCGGCGTCGTAAACACAGTTCTTTGTGCCGAAATTGGATGATATTGATGTGGCCAATATGAAACAATTCAAATACTGCATGAGACATTTCCAGGTGGTGTACTCTCTCGTTTTGGTGATCAGAATTGGCCCCCTAGATCGTGTGATTTAACACCTTTAGATGTCTTTTTATGGAGTTATTTGAAGTCAAAGGTGAATGTCAACAAACCCACATCCACCCGTGCATTAAAAGAGGAAATTCAACGCTGCATCAACGAAATTCAACCACATTTATGCCAAATGTTCATGAAAAATTTCGACAAAAGAGTGCGTATGTGCCAGCAAAGTCGTGGAGGCCATTTGCACGATGTGTTATTCCATAAATAACACTATACTATTTACTTTATAATTTAATAAAAATATAATAACAAAAACACTAAAAACTGTGTTTTCTATTTAAATCAAATATTGCGTTAATTCTGGGACACCCTTTATAAGCTCTCAAACCCTCTCTCTTTCTTTGTTCTGTTTTTCCGATTGATTTTCTGAAGCTAAAAATAGTTATTATAAATCATTAGCTATTTAGGCCCATTGAAAATGTCTTCGAATTAATAAAAAAAGAAAATTGCACTTGGAAATATTCGTTGCTTGCAGCAAGGAATGGTCTATTTGAATTGGCCCCATGGTTTCCAACCTGCCATAAACTGTACTCGGCTCATGGTAATATGACGGACGCTCTCCAATTTCCTGCTGAAGAGAGTAACCGCACTGGAATATTGTAATTCTCCAGTCTGCGGCCGGTTTTACAGTCTACTCGGCGTTAGTAGGCTCGGCTTAGGGCGTTACTTGCTCCGGAGCCGTCGTAAAATTAACTTCAGATTTATGCCACGCTTGACTTGAGAAAGGTTTTCCATTTGTTCACGGTGCGTTTGTGGTCGTCTTCATTTCTTATCCACTCTTAAACTTGAGCCGTCTTGTACCAATCTGTTTAGATTGTCTTATTTACTACTGCTTTGTTTCCATTACATTTTCAAATGAGTCTTCCTTCGTGTATGTTTTATAACTCTCCAGGGTTATCTATTGACAAAAATAGGACACCCAATCTTCCCTAATTATGGGCCATTAATACTTACCTTGCGATTTAGAACTTCTAACTATTTTTTTGAAATGTAATTACAATCTGCTTTGTTTAGGGCTGATTCGCTTACTCATTCATACGATATATGCAAATACGCACAGCCCAGGGGCCACCCAACCCCGCATGATTGTTGTCTCCTTCGCTTGTGAAAGAGGAAGGGGAGTTTCGCTCCTCCATCCGCGTCATTGCATACCGGCCAGTTATGGTGACCAATAGTACGAGAGCCACAGACGCTCTGAACGAGATTGGAAAACCGACCATTAATATAAACTGAAATGACGATTATTTACTGCGTGTCGTTAGGACTCGTGGGGCTTTCTGATCGAATATTACTGATTGAAGTCCCAAATAATCAAGGGACTAGAGATGAACGTTTGGAGGTTTGCTATTTTTGAAGTAAACTGTCTATCTTCGAGACAAAGTAATTACTGATACACAAAGAACGGAACAGATCCCGGATAGAATTGACGGATGAGGAGTTCGAGAATATCTCGTAGGACATTAGAAGCGTACCAGTTTTCAAACAATTTTATTAAGATAAAATTACAATCTGCCTTTTATTAGGCAATGAGTAATTGAGATAAATGTCATCATTCATACTATATTTACAATTCATCATTCACTCGCTCATTCATACAATATTTACAAACAGCCCAGAGGCCCCCCAAGTCCACAAGGGTCACCTCCCTCGCATGCGAAGGAGGAAGCGGAGTCTTGGGGAGTCCCCCCCGCTCCTACGTCAGCCGCGTCACTGGATAAGCCAGCGGAGGCTGACCAAGAGCGCGAGAGCCACAGACGCTCAGGACATGATTAGAGGAACTGGCCATTGCCAGAACTCCCACTATCACTTAGTTATAGCAGGTCACGAGGCCACTGCCGTTTTAATCTCCGAAGAGGATTATAGGGGTGAGTGGTGCAGTGCAATGACTGTGCTAGGGAATTAGGGTGGTTGGATAGGTTACTATGGAATTTTATGAACTTGGAAGGGATGAGTTCAAGAATATAGGGTATATTCAGATCATTGTGAAGGGTTGTGTTGCTGACGTAATAAGGGGCATTTACTATTGTTCTTAGGACTTTTGATTGAAAGGATTGGATGCGCTTCATGTTCGACTTTTTTGCTGTCCCCCATAGCTCTATTCCGTATGTCCAGATTGGCTTAAGTATAACCTTGTAAATAAGTAGTTTGTTTTCTATTGAGAGGTGGGATGTCCTTCGAAGTAGTCTGTACAGTTGTCCAAAGTGTCTGTTTAGTTCTTGTCTTTTTAGCCTCGTGTGTGGGTTCCATGTCAGTCTTTTGTCGAGATGGAAGCCTAAATACCGTACTGTCTCAGACACAGGGAGAGGAATTGAATTTAAAAAGACTGGTGGACAGGACTTGCGGCAGAGGGTAAAGGTTATGTGGGAACATTTTCCTTCATTGACTTTGATTCGCCATAGGTTGCACCAATACTCGATCTCGTCGAGGTGTTTTTGAAGGTTTTGGGATGCTATATTAGGGTCTGGATGGGTTGACAGGACTGCAGTGTCGTCTGCGAATGTTGCCAAGAAGGTATTGGTGGTAGAGGGGACATCAGCGGTGTATAGATTATAGAGTGTGGGACCCAGAACGCTGCCCTGTTGAACTCCTGCTTTAATGGGATAGTAGTTAGAATATTCTAAACCACAGCGGACTTGGAAGAAACGGTTTGAAAGGTAGGATTGTAGGATTAGGAATAGGGTTTGCGGTAAATATCCTTTGAGCTTGTAAAGCAAGCCTGCGTGCCAGACTCTGTCAAAAGCTTGAGCTGTCCAGAAAGGCAGCAGTGCAATACTGTTTGGTTTCAAGGGCTGAGGATATGTGATCAACAACGCGAAGGCCTTGTTGAGCTGTGGAATGTCGTTGGCGGAAACCAAACTGATGAGTAGGGTAAAGGTTTTTGGATTCAACAATTGGAAGTAGGCGTTTTAATAGGTGTTTTTCAAATATTTTTGAGAGGATAGGGAGTAGGCTAATTGGACGGTAAGATGAGGCGTCATTGGGTGGTTTACCGGGTTTGGCGAATAAGACAATAATGGAATGTTTCCAGAGGAGAGGAAAGTGCGTCGTTCGGATAATGCAATTATATATATAGGTTAGGAAGATTATGGCTTTAGGAGGAAGTTGTTGGAGGATTCGAGGAGTAAGGAGATCATATCCTGGAGATTTTCGGTAAGGTAATTTTTTCAGAAGATATTTAACCTCGGAGGGGTTAACGGCTTTTGGTGGTAGTGAGAGAGGGATAGGTGAAGTGAGGAAATCTTCAACAGTTGGACGGTGATTATTGTTTTGAGGAGTAAGATGAGGAGTGAAAGTATGGAAAAGATGCAGTGCAAATTCTTCCGCCCTCTCGCCATCCGAAGCCGCCCAGGACCCATCATCACGACGGAGTGGGTGTGAAACAGGATGGTATTTTAGGATTTTCTTAGTTAGATTCCACAGGGAGTTGTCCCTGGTAGACAGGGAGGAGAGATAGAAATTGAAAGAATCGGAACGGAAGAATGCCAATTGCCGCAGTACTGATTGTATGAGCGACGATCAGGAGGATGTCGGGATCTTTGCCACACTGTTCTTGAGTGGCGTTTGGATTTGATTAGGTCTTTGAGATACTGCGGTAAAGGATTTTGATTGTGAATTTTTAGGTGACGGTGGGGTGACGATGCCTCCCAGGCCGACCTCTGGATCAGAGTAGTGAAGGAATGCACTGCATCGTCTAGGTCTTGGGATGTTTTCAGAGGTACTTTGAGGTCTACAGAGTCTGTAAGAATCTGGCGGAAGTGGTCCCAGTCCACTGGGCCCCTAATAAATGAAGGAGGAGGCATTTTGTGAAAGGAGCGTACCAATGATAATATTTTTAAGCGTTAAAGTCAGATGAAACGGTGAAGGGTTATTTCATTAAATTGTGTGTTAGGGCAAATAAAGCGTCTATTGAAATATGCCGCCAGGTCAACTGTCCGCCTGAATGTATAACATTCAATTTATTCCTTATGGTCACATCTAACATGGAAAGCACCTATAAGTTTCGATAAAATTTTCTATATCAGTACTGGCATTCTACTAAGTTTTAAACAGGTCATGTTAAGTTTGGGCAATCGTTGGAAATGGTTAAGTGCTATTTACCTTTGCACCAGTTTCTCGCCATTTTTACCGAGGAACGTAAACACATCATACAAATCCATTAATGACCATGGAATTTAGGCTAAAGATATTTCTTGATTCGCCTTTAACAAGTAGGTTATGCCAAATTTGACGAACTGTTTGGTCAGCAATTACCTATGGATAACTAATATGTGCGTAGATCGGTATGCAATCAATCACTGGCTGATCGGACAGCGTCTTAGTACATATTCATTTACGACTTCAAGACTTTTTTCATTTATTTTATTTATTTATGATTATAATTCGTGGTTTATCAAAGCGTTTATTTTATATGTATTATAATTTAAAGAAGATTTAAATCAGATTAAATCGTATTGTACATAAGATAGACCTGGTGTTATTTCTTACCGAAGATTTTTGTTTCTTGCACTTTCTTGTTGTTCATCACAGGATATTTGAAAGGATTACATTGTATCTTCGTCAGGATGAATATTTAGCAAAAAGAGGCGAACGAAGTGTATGTGAAAAAAGCAAAAGACAACGAAGCTATTGCTAACTCCATTATCATCACTTACCAGACTGTTCTTAAGAATGGGCCATGTATTCATTTACTTTTTATGGAGTGCCCAATTTTAGTGACAGATAGAGTAGCGTAGTTTGAGACCTGCCCCAACTCCGTGCGGCTTGTTGCCACAAGTGCCGTTGTCTCTGCCTCACCTCCGAAGCTGCTTTATCACTTTGGTAGAGCACGGCCATTGTCAGCCACCGCTGATTAAGGACAGCCAGGGCACTATTTAGCAGAAGACACCGAGGACGCTAAGGGGATGGCTCGTTACCGGTGAGTTAAGGCCTCAGCTATGAATGGCCGGTAATTGCGAAGATGGAGATAGGCAGATCCTTAGCTGTGTGCCCTAGGTGAGCTTTAAGGCGGTTCATCAATATTCCCCCAAGCCACGGCTGGTGGCGGAGGGGGGGGGGGGGGACGTGATGTACATTCGGAGCTCTCGTCCCTCTCCTCCTCTTTTTTCTTATTTTATTATTTATTTTTTTATTCTTCTCTCCTCTATCCTTCCGCCCCGCTACCGTTCCCGCAAGTGCAAACAGGCTCCCGACTCGATATCTCGCTAAATATTGAACTGGAAACTGTTCTACCTTGCATGGTACATACCTCAGTGAAAATGGAACTTTTATTGTTGATCGACCTGTAACCAATCTAAACTACCTCTAAAATGTGTACTATTGTACAAATGTGTTACTAATAATTGGAATTTATGATAGAAAGTTTGCAATAAAATAAGTGTAATCAAGAATTTATCTCCACGTGAGTCAATCTAAGTAATTGATTTTGTGAAATATTGAAGGGTTTTTTTTTTTAAGTGAATACCTCTTAAAAGATGGAACGGAATCGAAGTGGAAGGAAGACAAGTCAAGCGTGACAAACATTTGTAACGTTCCAATATATTAATAGAATACACGTTCTATAACACCTTTTTGCACTCCACCTTCAAACAGGTACTCCTAGTAAAAGGATCCGGTCACCCCAAATAAATTTCTTTATGTTTCCTTTATCCATAATCCTAAAAATTTGAGAGCTAAGGAAAAAGAAAACAAAAATATAACACTTTTAAGAGGACTTAGCTGAATAGATGTGTAGAATGTCTCTACCCAAAAGTCAGTTAGAGTTTGCATACTTACACTAGATATAAAATAATTAATGATGTATTATATTCCTGAAGGATTGCTTGGTTAAAGAATATGCACTAAGCAATATATCTGGGTATAATGGAATAATTTATTAATAGATAGTATTAATGTTGACAAAAGTGAAAATATAGCCACCACCTTGTGCATTAATACATAAATCTTAGACTTCCCCAACATTGTATGACACTTCGAGACGTAGTCGATACAGATAGATGAACCAAGGATTTCTCCTTGCTCTTGCTGGAGACGAAGTGGAACTCGTAAAAATGCAGAAATGAATTGGTGAAGTTCATTCACCAGATGAACTGATACACAGATGCTAGACTAGTGACTATATAGTCTGAGACTAGTAGTTAGCCCCTGCTACCTGGATATATGATAGAACTGAGGGAACTACCAACTTACTTCTATATCGACACTTCTGTCCCTTCCATATTTTTTTGGGGGTAGACATTTTTTTTTCCAAGCCGCTGGGTCTTCGGGTAGAAACAGCTGTATTTTGTTTCTATCTAAATTGGTTTATTAATCTTTTAGCGTAACTTCTTGTCTGGTTAAAAAAAATGAGGCACCGAGAATAAGAAGTTTAGAGTCAGGTACAATGATCATAATGATATCAATGTCCATTTTATAGACTTTCTTTTCTTTATATAGTAGGTGTTCACAATTGTTTAGTCAGGTAAAACTATGATATAAATTACCACTTCAGTTCGTCATAAAAAAAAAATCCTAAAATATCATCGTGTTTCACACTCACTCCGTCGTGATGGGTCCTGGGCTGCTTCGAATGGCGAGAGGGCGGAAGAATTCGCACTGCATCTTTCGCTTACTTTCACTCCTCACCTTACTCCTTGAAACAATACTCATCGCACAACTGTTGAAGATTTCCTCACTTCACCTATCTCTCTCACTTCCAACAAAAGTCGTTAGCCCCTCTGAAGTCAAAATATCTTCTGAAAAAATTACCTTACCATGTAAAAAACCTGTGTACAAAATTACCTTAACTTATCTCCTTACTCCTCGAATCCTCCAACAACTTCCTCCTAAAGCCATAATCTTCCTAACCTATATATATAATTGCATTATCCGAACGACGCACTTTCCTCTCCTCTGGAAACATTCCATTATTGTCTTATTCGCCAAACCCGGTAAACCACCAAATGACGCCTCATCTTACCGTCCAATTAGCCTACTCCCTACCCTCTCAAAAATATTTGCAAAACTCTTATTAAAACGTCTACTTCCAATTCATGAATCCAAAAACCTTTATCCTACTCACCAGTTGGGTTTCCGTCAACGACATTCAACTGCTCAACAAGGCCTTCGCGTTGTTGATCACATATCCTAAGCCCTTAAATCGAAACAATACTGCACGGCAGCCTTTCTTGACATAGCTCAAGCTTTTCACAGGGTCTGGCACGCAGGTTTGCTTTACAAGCTCAAAAGATATTTACCGCCGACCCTATTCCTAATCCTCCAGTCCTACCTTTCAAACCGCTTCTTCCAAGTCCGCTGTGGTTTAGACCATTCTAATTACTATCCCATAAAAGCAGGAGTTCCACAGGGCAGCGTCCTGAGTCTCAACCTCTATAATCTATACACCGCTGATGTCCCCTCTACCACCAATACCTTCTTAGCAACATTTGCGGAAGACACTGCAGTCCTGTCATCCCATCCAGACCCCGATATAGCATCCCAAAACCTTCAAAAACACCTTGATTAGATCGAGTATTGATACAACCAATGGCGAATTAAAGTTAATGAAGCAAAATGTTCCCACCTAACCTTTACTCTCGGCCGCAAGTCCTGTCCACTAGTTTTTTTAATTCCTCTCCCTGTATCCGAGACAGTACGGTATTTAGGCTTCCATCTCAACAAAAGACTGACATGGAACCCACACATGAGGCTAAAAAGACAAGAACTAAACAGACGCTTTGAACAAGTGTACTGACTACTTTGAAGGGCATCCCATCTCTCAATAGAAAATAAATTATTAATTTACAAAGTTATACTTAAGCCAATCTGGACATACGGAATAGAGGAGCGAAAAAGTCGAACATCAAGCGCATCCTTTCAATCAAAAGTCCTGAGAACAATAGTAAATGCCCCTTATTATGTCAGAAAACTTCATAATGATCTTAATATACCCTTCATTCTTCAACTCATCCCTTCCAAGTTCATGAAATTCCATAGTAACCTATCCAACCACCCCAATCCCCTAGCACAGTCATTGCACTGCACCACTCATCCCTATAATCCTCCTCGGAGACTAAAACGGCAGTAGCGCGCGTGACCTGCAATGAATACGTGACAGTGGGAGTCCTGGCAATGGCCAGTTTCTCCAATCATCTCCTGAGCGTCAGCGCTGTTGGTCAGCCTCCGCTGGCTCTTATCCAGTGACTGACGAAGGAGCGTGGGTGACTTCCCAAGACTCCGCTTCCTCCTCGCACGCGAGGGAGGTGACAACCATGTGGACTTCGGGGGTCTCTGGGCTATTTGTATATACTGTATGAATGAGCGTGTGAATGAAAATTATAAATTTGGTATGAATGAGATCATTTATCACAATTACTTATTTCCCAATAAGGCAGATTGTAATTTTATCATAATAAAGTTGTTGCTCTATCTATCTAGTTCGTCATAAGGTATAAGGTTTCTTACTCTTTAATATTTTAGTTAATTTAATATCCCGAGATGAGGGTTGAAGACTTCAACCACCGTAAACCATTTCAAATGATCCGTCATAATGACGATATGCTAGTACATTATTTAACTATATTGGCTGAGGTAGCTAGTTGTACTTAATTCTTACTAAGCCATCTAACAGATCTCCAAATAAAGGCTTGTACAATTAAATGTATTTTTTATGAAATAATAATTTTCACTGTTGAGTGTGCTCCGCTCGGCGAGTGAGAGTATAATTTATTTTTGTTCATATCTTAATACTAATCTATTAATGAATGATATTATATCCAGATGTTTCTGAATATGTACAATGTAGGGAAATATATAAAGCAGAATAATCCTCTCTATCATTATATACTAGCATTGGCGTAAAATTATAGACAAAATATATAATCTTATATTGTTTATTATTAATTTAATTTGATACTGTCCCAATTAATTTAATTCAATGGTTAAATTATCTTAGTAATTCAAACCTGGTGATCAATGGAAGGAATGAAATAGAATTAGAAAATAATGAATTAAGAATGATGAATAGCTTATATTTAATTACATACTAAAAATTAAATCTTATGCTTACATAAGTTAGCTACATTCAGTGGCGTAACTATATCATCTGGGGCCCGTGGCAAATTCCTTTAATTGGGGCCCTATCATTAAGCTTTATTATACTTACGAGTAGTTTAGTTACCCACAACCAATAATTTGTATTATGGTATATATATTTTAATATTTTTATAAATAGGTACAATATTAAAACAATATTTCTGAGTTCGCGGCCTCTTGGGCCGGGGACCTCTTGGGTCAGGGGCCCGTGGCATTTTGCCAGCCCTGCCACCCTGTAGTTACGCCTCTGGCTACATTATTATTACTAAATACATTGGTGTCTTCATTGATGTTGGTCCCTCAAGACAGGATGTCTTGAGCCTTCAACATAAGTCAGAAGAGGAGAGGAGAGCTTCGTCCCGGAAGTAAGTCAGAGATCCGTCCCCGGATTCTTTCCTCAGAATATTAAGAGTATTCTAATATCTGTTTTAAATGGTAGTTTGACTTCATCCCGTCACATCTTTGATCAGTTTTCACAACTAGGCCTGATAAATAGTTTTGATCTTAACAAAAAGTCATTATCAGGTAATCCAAAAAACGGTTCATGATAGAACCTTTTTTTTTTTTGAACATCGGAGCAGTCTAGCGAGTGGCTTGGAATTGCGATTGTAATCGTTTCGATTACGATTTCGTGAATGTGTTGCATATTCAGTAGCATTGGGCCCAAATCAAGAGTGAAAAGGGTTGGAGAAACTGAACCTCTTTATTCTAGCGTGTTTATGACCCTCACTCGTTTCGGGAATCGGCTTACCCTTCGTCCCTTCTGGCCCATGACCTCATTACCCCTTTCCCTACACTCTTATGTCAAGTCCCTTTTTTATGATCGTTGGCAAGGATTCCTTTCATCTTGTCCACTCTCATCTAGTCTATTTGTATATATTAATTTATTTCTATATCAAATATATCTACATGGCGGGCACACACATAATAAGTGACTTTTATTGACGATAATGAGGCTACCAAAGTCATTAATTTTTTTTATTAATGGACCATTTCGATACCGGTGATTGAATAAACTGGTAAATTGAGCTAAACTCACACTGAGACGTCCTGTGTTGTATTCCCAAAATATTTTTGCTCTTTCATTTTCAGGTAATCCAAAAAAAACTTTTTTTTTTATTGATCCATGATTAAAAAATATCATCGAAGAAAGCGAGTCGTTTGCAATCGCAATTAAAATAGTTTCGATTACTATTTCCTGAAAGTATCTTGCATATTCGGCAGCATTGGACCTAGCTGAAGGTCCTTTGTGTGAGCGCAAAGGATAGGGGCCCACCCAAAATAGGGATTGTGAACCACAGCCGATAGTTTAAAACGAGTGCCTATAAAATATATACTAGTGGATTTTATACTCAATGACAGACTAGAAAAGGGATTATGCCCGGAGTGTAAATCTTGCCCGCGGAGGAATAGATAAGGAGTTGAGAGCGATCTGAGAGGAGCAAACACTTTTATCGCCCAATCCCACTCTCAAACTGCCTCGAAATCGACTCTTCTGGGTGTATATTTATATTTCAGGGTACATTTTAGGGCTCGTGGCGGTTGAAAGCCTCCCCTTTTACGGATGTGCTAATGCAATGAATTGTCTCTTTACCGTTCACACCCACTGGTATTTTTCAATTGTTTTACCTAAGGTAAGATAAAACACTATTTAATCAAAAGTCTCTTCAAACATTTATTCTTTCGCCTATTCAAGCATCCTTAGGACCATGAATAATACAACTTTTATAATTATTGTTCCACTCTCTTGCTATTTCATACCGAATTGGTAACTTCACCGAAGTATATGAAAACTTGCAATAAAAACTATTATCCATCCATATCATTCATTGTCCTGAGGCTACCTGAATGAAAACGTCAACTGCTGGTGTAAAAATAAACAAAAAACGTTTGGAGAGACTCCAAAAGCCCTTTTGGTATTTTTTTATTAGTGTGAATATTAAAATACAGGTGACTCTTTTTGCAGGCTTTGTTCTTTAGATTATTGTGTAAAATAAATGTGTTTTTTTTTTATAGATGGGGTAAACTTCTATCCTTTAATGCATTTTAACCAGAAAGCATATATTTCTAGTTAAGGCAGCTTAAAGAAAAATTCACTTTCGTTTAAAGAGGACATGAGCTAGGGTTCTTCTTTATATTTATCTGATACCATGTAAATACTGCTTCGCATATATGTACAAATATATTGGTGACTCAGGCATGTTTTAACTAGTCTCCGTTTTGTTTTTTTACGTTATGCAGTTTTTTGGGTTAGAAAGGCGGGATTTTAACTTAAGAGCTTTCCGATTCTGGTTTGAGTACCTGTGATTGATATTGTGATATAATATAATAAGTCTGATACCGGTAAAGAATATGGGTTATTCAATCAGTCATTGCAATATCATTATCGGCAAGTCCTCTAGCTTTCTATTTCGTATTTCTCATTTCCTTCTTTCTGTCATTTTTTGTCATCATGGGTGAGTTTCACGACACCATTTGTGACTTGCTTCATCACTTATTTCATAGTATTGATGAAGGTGTGTTCGAGCTGGGGCATTTAAAAGTAATTAGAGTGTTCTCTAAAAAAAAGCAAAAAAATGTACAAAACAAATTTTTAGTCGAATTAAAAGAGGGTTTTCTCACATTTCGCTGTCCAAGGGGTAACGCCACCTATTTTCAGGTGGCGTCACAGGTCGGGTTCATGATTTCCAGATTAGATTAACAGGTCTCTGAAGCTGGCAGAACCTATGGAGGGTGGTCAGCCATCCAAGTACTAAGCCATCTATATTTGCTTCATTTGCCTTATGTGTTCTACACTGCACTGCAACAAACCAATCATGAAGTCTCTTGTCTTTAACTAGTATTTTAAGGAAAACCTGCGAATATAGAAAAAACATATATTACCTAATATATTATTCCTTCTTAAATAGTTTTTGAGCTTATTTTAAATATCTACCTATCGGCTTCCCTCATCTATTAAATACTTTTTGTTCGATGTATTCTCTAAATTTTATAGGTATTAAATTATTGAAATTTTGGCTTGATTTTATTTTTAACTTCAGGCATCCTGTGATACCTCCCCTATATTGTTGAAGATATCTTATTGTCATTAATTTACAACATGTTCAAACGGCGTTGAATGTGACCAGGCAAGACAGGTGTACACAGTCCTTATATCCAGTTGTGGGTTTGGGTGTCCGAGCAGGTTGCCGTGAAAGTCTGAATAATAGTGTACGTGAGGAATTTTTAGGTGTGAACTAAACTGAAAAATCTGATTTCAGCCCTGTATGTCAAAATTGGTTACATTTGAAGTTTTTATGTTAATAGTTTCTGGGACAAGGGGAGTTTCTTAATGTTCTTGGAAGGAACATTTCTTAAATGCTAATAAAATTCTTCAATAGTTTCAGCCGGTGACTGTTTGTCGTTTAATTTTCGTTGTATTGAAATATTTTATCAAGTGTTAAATAGTGCTGATCCTATCAACATGCATTCAGAAAAATCACCTGCGAACATTCTAATTTTGGTGTTTTCTGATTTTGTATTTATATTTTTCATATTTGTAACATTTTACAGCCGTGGTTACACATGCAATAAAAGCTATTTTCTACTGTATATTGTTCAAGACGACCCTGTAAGATGTATACAAAGGTATCGCTTACTAGGATCACGTTTACGGAGATATAAAATAAGAGATATAATGCCGACCTGGGGTAAGTGGATGGATAAGGAAACAGCATGACTGTAGGTACTATAAAGGGCGGAGGGAGAGACAGGACTACGTGAGCCAGGTAGGGACAGCTTTAACACCGTTTCTATCAAATCCTAGTCAGCTGATGGTCCATCAAATCCTTGCTCGCTTTTATAGCCTAAGCCATGCCCCTGGGGCTAAAGCTATGCCCCACACGTCTTAGGGAAGCCGTCGCTTTACTGGCCTCCCGGGCCAACATTCTGTCCCATGCCACTTCCTCTTATATGTCTCTCCCTGGCGCAATTTTTTCACTCTCCCACGGCCCCGCCTTTTATGATCCCTAATAAAAGTTAGCTTTAAAATGTTACACTTTCCTACATTCTGGTCACAAACTGTGTCAATGTTCGCTCGCTAATACTGCGAGGCCGGCGTCCAAATGGATTGAACGTTTGTTAACAGCGCCTCTCAGAGAAATCTTTTATTGTTTCCTTTAGGAGGCAATAGATATAAATGTTTTATTGTTTTGTAAGTTTTGTATTTTCTTTCCAGGAACGACTTTAATACCAAAATAATTCCAAGGGCATTTATGTTACTGAAAAGTGATTAGTTTGTGTAAGTGAATGAGTTTTCAGATATATTCAGATAAGGGCAGCAAATGAATTAAAGTGACAAAGGTTACCCCTGATGTATGGGCTGAAATGCAGCTTTTGGAAGGAAATGAAGAATTAATGTAATTATATATAAATTATTTATTGTGCTAAAATTACAATCTGCCTAATTAGGCAATAAGTAATTGAGATACATGTTCTAATTCATACCATATTTACAATTCATCATTCACTCGTTCATTCATACAGTATTTACAAACAGCACAGAGGCCTCCCAAATCCATATGGTTGTCATCTCCCTCGCATGCGAAAGAGGAAGCAGAGACTTGGAAAGTCTCCCACGCTCCTCCGTCAGCCGCGTTACCGGATACGAGCCAGTGGAGGCTGACCAAGAGCGCGAGAGCCACATAAGCTCAGGATATGATTGGAGAAACTGGCCATTCCCAGGACTCCACTGTTACGCATTTATAGCAGGTCACGAGGCCACTGCCGTTTTAGTCTCCGAGGAGGATTATAGGGATGAGTGGTGCAGTGCAATATTGACTGTGCTAGGGGGATTAGGGTTTTTTTTTTTTGTTGGAACATTATATAACACATGTTTGAAGAATTAAAAAAGAAGAGAACCGCTTGTGAACTGTTGACAAAACTCGAAAAATAATACAAAAAAATGTGCTGGAGCAGGCAGCCAATCAGAAACTAGCAGATTCGATACCTGTGCAATTTGTGCATTATATTATACTGGTGAGGTGTATTTCCTGGTGTTTTCTTGCGTTAAGGACAAGTCGAACATTTTTGCAACATATCACCATAGTTATATTCATGGTTTCCTGTAAGATCATAAATTTTAATTATTTATTTGGCCGCTATCCTGTTTACTTCCCTGTTTAAATGAAAGGGTGTAATGGATACATTGTTTATGCACTTCCTGAGAGTTCTATTGAGTAAGAAAACTAACTCTTGAAAATAGTTAAAATAGAACGTGACAGCTCAGAGAATCGTTTAAATAAAAACGAAAAAATGTCAGCTGGTCACTACATTGTTGGCGTTAAAATTACTTGAAAATTGATAATTCATCCTGCGGTTGTTCTGCACGCCACTTACGAAAATAAAAAAAAATAGCTCCAAAGTTAATGTACTCAATTAAACTGTCCTTTAGGCAGAAGTAATTGTTTTGAAGTTCACAAAGTACTCATTGGCTCGTTTTATACTGAATAGTCGCTTTTCATTAGTAATGTTAAAGGACTGTTGTGTTTTTCTTCGAACGATCTCATCAGAGTAGAATTAGAGCAACTAAGCAGAACCGCATTTAAATTATTCTGGCTTTTTAACGAACGACAGGCTACAATTGCTGTTGAAACTTCTCAGCGTAGTCTTGAACGGTCTGCAAGAACCGTAAGAGTTTGTAGGTCTTGTCTTGAAAAAGTGCTCTTGTTGTAAAATTCACAGGTGGTAATTACGGTCTGTCGATTCTCAACCTAAGGAATTATTAAGGTGAAGACCAATTACCCACCTGTATTAGTCAGAGTTTGTTCTGTTCTAGCTTCTCACCAACTCCCCCTCCTCGCAGGTATTTCAACTTTAATGTACGGATCATTCCAATTCGCCATATTGCACTCCGCATTAAAATATCACTTATATTCTGCACACTTTCAGATTCTGTCCAAGGAAATTCAGAATTGCCTCTCATTTGATAATAGATTCATTCAAAAGTGTACAGCGTACAGCGTTGGCGTACAATTATAATGAAAATAAGATTTAATACTGCCCCAATCTATTCTAAACCGAAATAATTTATCTTAATAAAATTAAGTGGTGATCAATGGAAGCAATTTCTTTAATATAAGTAGAATTACCGGTATGATATGTTTTATTTAAATAAAGTAAATTAGGAAATAAAATGGATTGAAAATGATGAATTATTACAATACTTAAATACTAATCTATTAAGAATCTATATTTACTAATACAGTGATGTCTTCCAAGATGAGAAGTCCGGGGCAACACCTCCTCATATTCATAATTTAGTCAATAGTTCGTTCTAGGAGCCGCCCCCGAAAGCAGAGATATGCAGTATTTTTTTTTTAACTCTCTTAACCCCTATAAATAATATTTATTTAGATTTATATGCAATTACAGAATTTATTAGCTCCTTTTACTGCATACATGCACATTAACCTTAATTTCCTTAATTAGTATTAAGTGGGTCAATAACACAAGCCAATCAGATTGTGTTGGAGTATTTGGAGTTGATATCATATTGGTTTTGATCCCCTGAATTCAAATAGATCATTATTGTTTTTCTAGGAGCTCTGATTTCTATGATGTGAAATATACATTATAAATATACGTTATACTATTTTAAGATAAATATATGGATCAAATAAAAAAACTAAACACGAAATTTGTATTATTATGTTATACAAATATTATTACATACAAAGATAGAGGAAAAAGTCATCGATGAAACTAAATAGTCACTGAACACTTTTGAAGCTTTTTTCCGTGACATTCTTTAGTGCATTTTGGAACAGGCCCTTTTTAAACTCCAGCAGTAATCTGCCACCATGTGCGTGTCCCACCTTCCTTAGTAGCGGACTTCCATAGATTAACTATCGTGGGGAAATTTTTCACCTTGTTCCTACTGGTGTATCCTTAATTTTTAGGAAAGCCGGCTAAGTGGCTATGCAAAGAGTGCACCTTAGTACTCATGTGAGTGAGGGACCTCTTGTCTTGCAAAGACCAAATCAGGATAAGCCCACTTGCTACGGTTCCTTTGATTCATTCCAGTAATATTTACTAGGCAGAAACAGTAGTTATCCGAATGGTTTTTGAGTTTTCTCCAAACCATTGGCACACCGAATTTCAGACTTTTTCTTTTCCAGTGGACTTACCACTGTTTCAAATGTGCTGTACAAATTATACAGACCTTAATGTAGTGCCCTTGTTTTATCTTGATCACCAAGCCTAACACCAAAGACAAGATATAACAACCCAAAAAGAACACAGTACGTATTAGGTTAACTTTATAACAACGCTTTCCTAAACACAAATATCACGCGAGGGCAACTGCGAACTACCCTGCACGGTGGTAAATCTCTAACTAACCTTAACTCTAGTTGAAGCGTTAAAATTAAGTTACCGGAAGCTTACTCCATTTGGTGGATTTTCCTGGAACTAATTAGACATCAGACTTACAAAAGGGCAAATACACCGGAACTAATCCTTGTATATGTGAATTGGAACAGCACAAAATGGAGTTAGTGCTGCACATTTCATGTAGAATTTCACGTTAAAAAAAAAAATTAGAGGAGATAGAGAAAAACTTATTTCTTATTTAGGGCGCCCCAAATATTGCTAAAAAAATTGTTTTTTCTAGAAGGCCCGTGTAATAAATACTCACTTTCATGATGTCGCCCCGTAGGAACCAGGTATTACTCTAGGCGGAGAGTACCTTTTTTTTTATGACAGTCAGTATACGATTCTGGATTCTGCCTAGTCATATAGTTGATTTCTATATTATATATTAATCCTGTCATTGTTTTACCAATGATAATGATACGTAAATGTAATTTACGTGGTGCGGTATACGCATAAAATTATATACAAATAAAAGGCCCATGTACTTCAAGAATTAAAAATATATATACTGAATTGTACGTAAACAAAAATACTTTGGAGAAAATAAAACAAGAATTTTCTAGAACACACATGAGCTAATTTACAATTGGGTATTCACCCATAAATATATACCTAAATGTACTCATTAAAAAAAATTTTAAATACTAATACCCGATGCTATGTTATAAAAGTCATTCATTAGTTAGCACTAACAAGCATTGCAGTTTAGTAATAACATAGAATTAATTATTATTAAAATTTCAGTTGCCCGGATCAACCGTCATGAAAATCACCCATTTTGAAGTTTACTGCTATATAAAAATTTTTGGGTTTATAATTATCTTCCAATATTTCGCCTTGCATATTTCTTCATGCGAACTTTGATCTCCCTCAATTGCGCTGACGTGGGACATCGCATTAATTCGAATCATCTTTCTTATTCCTGATTTCTCACCTTGAACTTCATGTGGTTTATTTTGCTGTTTTTTTACGGCCCCATTCATAAAGCCATCCTGTTGCTTTTTCACCCCTATTTTTGTGCCTACCCACCCGTTCACTACGACGTCTTTGAACGGTTATGTTCTTTCTTATTCCTCTGTTATTGTTCGACTGTATACAGTATTAAAGTTTTATTCTTAAGTAATCAATGTGCTAACGTCATTCACTGGCGTTGAAATTAAATCCGGTAAGGCCCTGTACATCGTCAATCATGGATAAGTAGATGTCCTATCTCTCTCTCTATGCTAATTCTCTTTTTCATTTCATCTTGATAAGATAAAAACCTATAAGTACGGCGTCATTAAGCGAATACAAGAATAGTCTTGGTCGATAACCGTTCGGCTCAAGCGCGCACAGCCACTACGAATCAAGAATTATCTAATATTTTATCTCGGAATAGTAATTTGTCATTGCGTCTCATTAGTTCTTTTAAATATATTAATTGGGACAAATCGATGAACACCTATAAAACGTATTAAAAGAAATTTGGAGGTTTTCCCGGAAAAAATAAGGAATCTTTGTTGAAGGTTTGTGAATGATGATACGACATATAATAATTATTACATCACATAAAATGGTCAAAGAAATTGTATTTGAAACAGATAACAAATAGACTAGACATAAGTGTCCGACCCATTACATTATATTTTTTCCTCGTCTAATAGCTAAGAATAGTATTGTTAAATATAAAATATGTAGTACTAATAATACAACAATGAAAAAAATTGTCTTTGTTAAAGAGGTTAAAAATAGGCATGGCTTAAGGGATATCAATGGTCAGTTCTGAATCATTGACTGATTAAATGCTTTTAATGATCATGTTACTGCATTTTTTATTATTTAATTAATTTGAGTTAAAAGATGCCTGAAACCTGCTTGTCTGGAATGTTAATTAAATAGTGATTTAGTTAGTTAGGAGTGAATTTACGAGGGTGTACCCAAAAGAAACATTTTCTTATTATTTTCTTTACAAAAAAAAAACTTTATCTCTTTCGAAATACTCTCCAATGGAGTCAATACACTTTTACAATATTTTATTCCACTGTTTGACACAGTTTTTAAATTTCTGTTTTGTAATTTCAGACTGCGTTTTCACCGTTTTTGTCTTTACTTATTCAACGTCCCGTAAAACGCATTACTTTTTACTGTTTACGCTCATTTTTTTTACGCTGATACTCACCATTCTAGCAACAAATTTTTCACCCACCCTTCTCATCCCCAAATCTTTTCTATAAATTCGCTGTACTGAACTCCATATGTGACTATAGCCACATTGACCACAAAATAATTTTGTACTTGATTATAATCAATAGTTTAACTTAATACTAACAAACAGTGAGCCTTAATGAGTATTGATATTTCAAATTTGATTCTTCACCCACTTTAGTCTGTAGACAAATAGTCACCCAAAAGATCGCAATTGAAAACAGATTTTTTTTATCTTTGATTATCAGTCACCAATACAGAACTAAAATTTCATCAAGTCTGCACACTCAATTTCACCATTGACGAATTTTGGGTGACTACTTGTTTACAGGCTAAAGTGGGTGAAGAATCAAATTTGAAATGGTAATACTCATTAAGGCTCACTGTTTGTTAGTATTAAGTTAAACTAGAGATTATAATCAAGTACAAAATTATTATGTGGTCAATGCGGCTATAGTCACATAAACTAACGAAGTTGAGTGTGTAGACTTGATCAAATTTTAGTTCTGTATTGGTGAATGATAATCAAAGATAAAAAAATCTGTTTTCAATTGCGATCTTTGAAAACTATTCCGTCCGTACAATTGAAGAATATTTGGCTCAATTGAATATGCCGATAGATTGGCCAAATTGAGTGGATTCGGTCAAGGAACAATCCTTGTTACATCTTAAAATGTTACCAATATATAGATGGAATAATTTTGTCTTCATTGCTTGCATATTTTTGGTTTTTTTTCATTTTTTTTTTTTGTGTGTGTCAATCGGTAAGCAAATCTCACATCTGAAAATTCGTTATAAATTTTCGATTTATTTTCCTCGCCTTTCGCAATGTCGATCCAGTTCCAGTAAAACGTTTTTTGAAAAATTGTAATTTGTACTTTGTGGAAAATTATTTCATTTTTATTACACATATTTTCGCTTGCTAAAATCTGATTTTTTCACTCATGATTCATCCCCAATTTCTTCGATGGCCCGTCGTAGCTCTTTCAGGACGTTTTCCCGAATTTGTTTACATTCTCCTTGGTTTGGGTCATCGAAGGACTTCATGAGTTTCTGAGCCAGTTTTCCGGAGCACTGAGAAAAACTTCACGGCCATGCGCTGTTCACGAAAATGAACACAAGCAGAACGGAACCTTCTCCGGTGAGACGGCACTTGGTATATTATCTGATGAAAAGTTCCTTAACACGGTCCTGCCGGCGAAACCCGGTACTGCAAAAACTCCGCCACATGCAATATCAGTTCGGTTTCTTTTGGGTACGCCTTCATAGATTTGATTTTTTTTTTTTTTACGAGGCTTGATGGAATAATCGTGATATTTGTTTAATGGTATTAACAATTTCCACGTCCCCCAAGGTGGCAATATGTTATAGTATAAATTATATTTTTTTATAACAGTAATACAAATTCTTATGCTAGCTTTAGATCACCAGAGTTATTCGTCTGCTTTTCTGTGTGAACTCTTCATCTGTATTTTATCTCAGACAGACGCTTACGGGCTTTGTATCATTGAATTCTTTTTTCCTATTACTTTTTTCAAATGTATACGATTACTACCAGTTTATTGTTGTGTTGAGTTGATTAACCCTTTAACGTTTAAAAGAGTAACTACTGATTTTCGTTCTTCTTTTTCCCCCCTAATTTAATTGTGCGTTGTACATTTTTTACTTTTATTTATACCATTCTAATATTTTATTATTATTTTACTTTGTCTCCCTATGTTATCTATAGTTTAATTTTTTGTTGGATTATTTTATTTATTCATGTTACTCATAATGGACATGGTCCAGATTAAAGGTTTTTTTCTATTTCTATTTCTAATCATCAAGGCAGGCTTTAATGGTGTTAATATAGTTTATTACCCATATTTTGGGGTTATTGATGAGATAAAACTAACGGCTCAGGTAAGTGGAAGAGTGCCAGGGGAAGAGACCCGGGGCAGGAGATCGGCATGAGGTTTTATTGTTGGTATTTTACTGTTTGAGGTGTAACGGCCGGTTTTATTGGCCCAGGCGGAGCGAGCGGGGCGCACCTGGGCCCCCCAAATATTGGGCCCAATACCGCCCCCGCTTATGGCCCCGACATTTTATATTCCCTTACTCATATGCCCTTTTATTTTTCTTTATTATCCCTATCTCTAATGGTGGCTTTATACGGCTGGCAGCAGGGTATTAACCGGTGTCTCTCAACAATTTTGAAGAATTTAAAATTAGTAAGGAAACATTTGTTAGTGCCTAGCAATCGTGGTTTGTAGTAGGAATTAGGCAGTAGGACGAGGAAGTCTCATTGACGAATTTTGGGTGACTATTTGTTTACTGACTAAAGTGGGTGAAGAATCAAATTTGAAATGGTAATACTCATTAAGCCTCACTGTTCTTTAGTATCTAGTTAAACTAGAGATTATAATCAAGTACAAAATTATTATGTGGTCAATGCGGCTATAGTCACATAAACTGGCGAAGTTGAGTGTGCAGACTTGATCAAATTTTAGTTCTGTAATGGTGAATGATAGTCAAAGATAAAAAAAATCTGTTTTCAATTGCGATCTTTGAAAACTATTCCGTCCGTACAATTGAAGAATATTTGGCTCAGTTGAATATGAGTTGATTCGGTCAAGGAACACTCCTTGTTACATCTTAAAATGTTATCAATATATGGTTGGAATAATTTTGTCTTCATTGCTTGATATTTTTTTATTTTTTTTGTTTTCGAAGAATTCTAAAGTCATCTAAATTGAATGGCCGTTTTTTATTCATTTATTTTTTTTTTGTATGTCAATCGGTAAGTAAATCTCACATCTGAAAATTGGTTATAAATTTTTGATTTATTTTCCTCGCCTTCTTTCATGAATGGCACACACTCACTTGATTAACCGTTCTTTTTTAATTTTATAGAATATTTTCAAAAGATTACATGAAACTGTTGGACATAGTTTATTGCTTTTGATAAAATAGTAATATTTCAATTGAACATCGATTGTATCATTTAACAACGCATAACTTAAATTTGATCAATATCCAGCTGCATACAAAACTTTCCCAGTTGCTTTGACTAATGCCGAATTGGCAGGACAGAGAAGTATGAAGGAGCGCCTAGCTCACCGGATAATGATTCTGCGCTTGATTATAATCCCTAGTTTCAATTAATCAGCCATATTGATTACAATCACGTGCGATTGTATTCTGACGATTATATGGCCCGTGTTATTAATCGTTTATGCAAAGCCTATTTCTCATTCCCTGATGATTATCAGCCGTTTCCCATTACTCCCGTTCTTATAACCGATATTTCAAACACGGCTCTCTCCCGCTCTCTGATTGACGTTTTATCAATTATTTATCGACCCTGCTTCGTTAAGATACTTATTTCTTATCAGATCATGATTTCTTTCCATCTGTTTTATTCGCGACTTGAGGGTAGTCTTACGGAACTCTCTAGAATATTATATATTCTACTTAAAAAACAAAGTCATCTATCTTCCGCCGATATAATTAAAAATTTATCGTAAGTTTATATATAATAATAATGTCTTTGTTATGCTGGGCCTATGCCCCTTAAAGACAAATATTTATTTAAAATAAAGTGGGATCTTTGACACTATCAGTCATTCCTCGCTAATATTTACCAAGTACAAATACGCAATCGCGCTAATTCAGAATTTGGTATTCATCCGTAAATATGTAAATTCATATATTACTAGATTTAAACATATACGGAGTTTCACTAGCAAACTTAACTACAGTAAACTTGAAAGAATCCAAAACCTAGAAATGCGTATTATCAATAACTACCCTACTAGATACAGAACAGTAACCACTATGCTACGACTTACAACTCCCGCAATTCAAAATTTTGTATTCTCAAAATAAATCATATTTCAACAAAACAATAGATTCCGAAAATTCATTAGTACGAGAGATTGGCAACTGCAGCAAAAATTCTCTCAAAATTCTACACTCATATAAAAACTAAAAAAAAAAAAAGAATAACATTATTTGCAATTTAAATCTAATATTTACACGTCAAATAAGACTATTTACGATCTAATAAAAATATTTACAGATTAGTCTAAAAAAATTTTTTTTTATTTGGTACACATAATATGTGTAACTTTACTAAATTCTCTGTTTCATTTAGCTTAGAGATTCCACGATCCTGGTACGTAATAAGTTAGACATATTTTGTGTGCCAAAAAAAAACTATTTTTTTAGACTAATCTGTAAATATTTGTATTACGTTGTAAATAGTCTGTCTTATTTAACTTTTTATAAACATTTCCATTTAATTTGTAAAAAAGGTTATTCTTACTTAGGTTTTTATTTTATTTGTCCTACTATTGAATTTTTTAATATATATAATGTTATCGCCAATTCAATATCTAGGGAAGGATTCAGGAACATGTAGTCACAGTGAACAACAAGATGAATTGTAAATTAATTGTGATTAGAGTTTTATTATCTCTCTGTTTCCCAAATTATATCATTATGTGTACCAAACTGTTTAAATGAAATAAATGGAAATTTAAATTTATTCATATATGTTCAGTAATTGTTAACAATCCCTCTTGATTTTGATTGATTGCGAAAGTGCAGCAAATTGCGGACCGCCCCAGGTGGCAAAAGCTCTTGGTACGCCACTGAAATTAGTCTCTCCCTTCAGGCTACTAAAGCGTATACTACGTTCCTAGAAGTAACTGGCTATCCTTAAGTGATAACTTAATGAAGATATCGACCTCATCCTCGAAGTAGCTTTTGTTCTCTGTTTACGAAGGCCATGAGGCGGACGAAATGATGGATACTCGCTGAAAGAAGAGATGCCTATTGTGTTCCACAAGTAACATCAGTCATCTCCAGACCATATCTGAATTCATTCCTTTCTCTTTTTTTCCTCCTCCCTGCTTTTCTTAACTATTCGGTTTTTCTTTTTCCTTATTCCTTCTTCAGCTATATATCAGCCTCTATTTTCATCTTCTTTCCTCTGCCCCTGATGTGATATACAACTGTAAAGATTAGCCGGATATTATTTTGCGTTTAAGTTTTTTTTTTACAAGCCCAGCTGAAAACCAACGACAGATCACCATGGCCCCGTTGATTACGATTGGATAATCATATTTCATTGGTTGGAAAATATTTGTATCTTGTATCACATTAGATTTTTATTCACCAACGAAACTAAATGTAATTGCATCTTCAAAATGTTTAGAAATTACTTCTTCTTTACGTTGTTTTTTTATTACCTAGTAAAGTTTAATGGCTAAATTTAATAAAATCATATTATTGAAGAGTAATTGCATCTCTTCTACTGGGTTTTAAGTAATTGTGATCAATGATCTCAATCATATTTACACTGCACGATTCCACTTATTCATATGATATATACAAAAAATAGTCCATGAACCTCCCTGAAGTAGTCTTTTTAGTTCTTGTCTTTTTAGTCTCGTGTGTGGTTTCCATGAAAGGCTTTTGTCTTCTACTGTACTGTATTCCATTCAGGAAGAGGGGTGAAATCGAAATAAACTGATAGACAGAATTTGCGACGAAGAATAAATGTAATGTGCACACATTTTCCTTCAATAACTTTGACCTGCTATTTGTGGCACGAAAAATGAATTTGGTTACTTAATTACTGGTTATTGGCTTAGATTAAATAGATTTTGAAGGTAACGGGATGGCGTTTCAGGATCAGAGTGGGACGACAGGAGTCCTGTGTCGTTTGCAATTTGGCCAGGAAGATGTTTGGGATTAGAGGAAATGTCAGCTATGTATAGGATGTATGAACGTATAGCGATGTTTAGGGCCCAGAACTAGCAGCAGCAAGCTGCATAACTTACGCTCAGATAGTAAATCAGTGATCAGGGCACTTGTCTGTAGTGAACCAAATTCACCGTTAGCTAGAGAAAGCAAGAGTTTGCTGGCCTTGAACCCAGTGCTAGAAAGAGGTCCACCTATACTGGGTCCTTGAACATACGGATGAACTGGCCAGGAAGGGAGAAGACTCATTCCTGAGCCTGTCGTTGGTCCATCAAAAGCCGCCTCCATATGGAACGGTGAATGTGGACTAAGATAGACGATTAACTATTTTCTGTAGACAGACCAAGCTGTTCATCAACACACCCTCAAAATGATCTTGTAAATAGCTCATGGTAATTAAACTTCAGCCGGCAAAACATTTACTTGTCGTAACAGCCATTTGAAGAGGACACCTCTCCTTAATAGGCATTGCCCAGAACACCATTTGCCTCAAATGTCAGAAGAAACCTCCTACCACTTTTTTTGGGTAATGCGAGGCATTCAGCAAACTAAGTAAGGCCTTTCAACTTAGCCTGCGATTGAACCCCGCTAGAAGAATGGCCTCCATGAAAAATAGGAAAGTTGTAGCATTAAGGAAAGGAATTTTGGTAAACATGTTTGAGCTCGTAAAGTAAGCCAGCATCCCAAACCCGGTGGAAAGATTGTACTTTATCCTGAAAGACCCCTGGCCAATACAGTTTGTTTTCGAGGGTTATGTTATGTGACCAACAACATAAAGGTCTTGTTGCCCGGTGAAATGTCTTCGATCGAAATAACATATTTTTTTTGGATCCAAGTTTGGGCTTTAGACGTTTTAAAATAGTTTTTCAAAGACATTTGAAACGATAGGGAGCAGGATTAGGTATCATTGGGTTGTTTACGGTCAATGATAGAAGAAGGTTTTTTGGATATTGCAACTGTAAGGATATAAACACTGTATCTTATGGAGGAAATTTCCTGAGCGATTTGGGAGTAAGAACATCAATCATATCCAAGAGACTTTCGTCAGGGTAAGTTTATCGAAATGTATCTGATATGAGATGCGTTGACTGTCTTCCGTGGAAATGAGAGAGGAGTAGGTGAAGTGAAGAGCTCTTCCACCAATGTAAGGTGTAAAAGTTAGATTAAGTTAATGTGCGCATTCTTCAGACTTTTCTCTGTCGAATGCAGCTCAGCGTCCATTGTAACGACTGATGGTTCTAAAACAGGAACATTTAATTAAAATTCTACGGATATCGCGATTGAACAGGAAGAAGAGGTGGGAATTAAAGGATTGGGATCGGCAGGTTGTCCAATAACCCTGCTTTACAAATCTGCTGTAATTATAGTAAGAGCGGTGGTCAGCTTATTCTCTGTGACACCTCTCTTGGCTGTGCTTTGGTTGATTAAGTATTTCAGCTGCAGATGTAAATGATTTTATTTGCAGATTTTTTTTTTTTTGAGTGTGGGTTGATAGAAATTCCCCACCTGACAGAAAACACCTTCTTTGATTGGTTGTAGACAATTTTAAACGGCAGAGCGATTTGGAAAGGCTGTGATAATTTAACAGCGCATGCGCATGATCCGGTTCTGTTTTAATTTATTTTCTCATAACTGAGTCCTTAACAAAGGGAATTTCTTAGCGTCCTTGTTAGGTTTCCATCCCAAGCATTTATGATCCGTGTATCGACTGCCTGTCTCATTGCCTCAGACCGCAAGTGGGTTTCATATTTTTTTTTTTGACTCGGAGGTCAGTTATGGAGAAAAATTAAATTGGATATGGGGATTGAATTGTTATATTAATAGTTCTCCATTGTACCATCAACCTGTATTCCCTTCTTAGTAGATAATAAAGTAACATTTCATATAAAAATGTTCAGGACCTTTAGTTGTTAGATTATTTTAAGCGCCATCTTTAGTTGATACATATTATTGCGATGATCAAATAAATAATTGAATTATAATGAAAGTTTAATAACTGATAAGGTCAAAGAAGAACAAACATTGTTGGTAATTGTTTTTAAACTAAATTAAAACTCAACAATGGTGTCATTATTTAATTAGTGGGTATTCATAATACAAAAATATATTTTAAATATCTTATCGAAAATCTTCACTTTCTGATGAATGTGTATTTATATTTAGCTGTTTCAAGCTATAATTGCAAAAGGTCATTAACGCTGTTAGCATCTTAATATACCCTACATTTTTGAACGAATCCCTTCCAATTCCACACAGTAGCCTTTCCAACCACCCTAATCCCGTAGCACAGTCATTGCACTGCGCCACTCATCCCTATAACCCTCCTCGGAGACTCAAATGCGTAACAGTGGGAGTCCTGGCAATGGCCAATTTCTCCAATCATGTCCTGAGCGTCTGTGTCTCTCCCGCTCTTGGTCAGCCTCCACTGGCTCGTATCCGGGACGCGGCTGACGGAGGAGCGTGGGGGACTTCCCTGTGGGGGCTGTGTCTAAATATTGAATGAATGATCGAGTGAATGATGAATTGTAAATATGGTATGAATGAGAGCATTTATCTTAATTACTTATTGCCTAATAAGGCAGATTGTAATTTTAGCAGAATAAAGGATAATAAAAAAATAAGCTGTTAGCAACACCGTCTCTGCTGTAAGTAAAGAACGGTGACTAAAGATGCATCATTGGTTCGTCACATCATACCGTCACCATCTGAGATTAGACGTCAGGCATCACCTGATGGTAATTTCGATGAAAGGTGTGTTAATTCGGGTGCAACCAGGGCGGTGTATCATTATTGTATTTGGTACTGCAGGAGGGGCAACTTTTTGTCTTGTGTCGGCCTGTTTTTTTTTCGACCGTCGGCTGTTGTCCTCGTGCCGTACACCATGCATACATTAGGGGAGGTTGTCCCCGCATCAAAAAAAAAGTCTACTTACTACAAAAAAAAAATTAGTCGGTGCCGCGGTCACAGGTGGCACATTGTGTGTGTGTGTGAGACACATGACACTTGATGCGAAGATAATTTAGGTTAAATAAACTTGATGGGCCGGCATTCGGAGCTTGGCGCTCAAGAAAAACCGCATGACACCTCTACATTAGCCTTATGTTGGCGACATGCTGGAGTCCATGAACCCTTATGTACGCTAGTTAGTTGTAGATCTATGTATCATTAGGCACACGTCACTTAGAAGCTCATTTTTCACCAGTGGAATTACGCACCTAAACTAATAATTACTTTGGCATTACACTAATCGTATTAGAAAATGTCGCGATTTCGTTCAGATTTCATAGCACCATTATTTCTAAATTACCGAATAAAACCTGTACTTTGCATTTAGTTATTTATTGTCATATTGGCATAATTGATCAGGCTTTCAGAACATGAATGGCACGAGTCCAATATTATACTTTTCTCCTATTCCCCCTCGGCTTTAATCCTTCGTATATACCAGATAATTTTAAAACTAGAAAAAATCTTAAAACTGATTGATAAATAAAAAATGGCCGCTAAGTTATTGTTGATATGAAAATAGTTAAAAACTTTAGTAATTACTTAACTTTAGCAGTAGTTAAAGTAGTAATGAAGTAAGTCCATGCGTTCTTGATGTACATATTTTCGTACACAAGGGACTTTAAGTGAACGAAAAACGTAAATATCCATTATCATTACATAATAATAGTTTACCTACAGAATTAATAACTTTTACTTTATTTCTCTTTTTCTTTAAGCTGTAAAAAGTTTTTAATATGAACTCTCCACATCTTCTGATCTGAAAGATTTTCATAAACTTAAATTTAAAATGAAGACTCAGATTTAAATCAGAATATAAGTGGGAAGACTTGAAGAAAATTGACGAAAAAAATTACCAATTCTCGCAAAGCATATACATTTTAAAATGTAAATTATATTAAACCGAAAACATTCCAAACCATCACTTGTAATTGTAAACGACAATCTACTTCGTAAATACCAGCTAAGCCCCGGGAAAAAAAACTGTTTGACGAACTTTGAAATACTGGAAATTATAGTAAACAAAATACCTTTATTTAAACTTCAATTCATCAAGATCCATTAATTTGAGAGTGGATGACAACCTTCGTTTACTAATCGCGTTAAGATTAAACAATTGCGTTTACTGAGCAGTAAACCTCGTCAAGTAGAAATCATTCTTTTGAAATTTAAAAATTTTTAAGATACAACACATCGTATCTGAAAGCCTTTTAAAAGTAACCACTGCACGTAATTTACATTTAGTAAGTGGTACTAGGAAAATTCCACTTCTCTTGTGTGACAAAACTTTTCATTTTCACCTTTTTGGGGTTGTTTTTTTTGTTAGGTATCTCCTCAAATCACATGCATGAGACATTTATTTAAACTATGGTTCCAGGAAACATGTTGGCCTCATGTGAGTAATAACTATTGGCATATTTGAACCTTTTAATAACGAAAGCAGAATAGCGTAGCGTTACTCTACATTATTTTTGAATGGGGACCGAATGTTTGCCGTGGATCGTTTGTTCATACGAGTTTCGAAGTCCCTCTGGAAATGTGGAGGGAAGCTCCAAAGAGATCTCCACAAAAATTAATGCTCAGATACTTATGGCTATCCGGTTTTATATTGAAATATTAATTGTAATGTGAAGTAACTGTGGTTTTATTTTTTATTTTGTTAGTGATATCTTTATATATAAAGTTTAGATCGTTAAGCCATATTACGGCTTAAAGGTGGATCACTCCAGTCCAAATCAGTAGTCCATACTATCTTAGTCCACATTCACCGTTCCATATGGAGGCGGCTTTTGATGGACCAACGACAGGCTCAGGAATGAGTCTTCTCCCTTGTTGGCCAGTTCATCCGTATGTTCAAGGACCCAGTATAGGCGGACCTCTTTCTAGCACTGGGTTCAAGGCCAGCAAACTCTTACTTTCTCTAGCTAAAGGTGAATTTCGTTCACAGCAGACAAGTGCCCTGATCACTGATTTACTATCTGAGCGTATAGTTATGCAGTTCTGGGCCCTAAACATCGCTATACATTCATACATCCTATACATAGCTGACATTTCCTCTAATCCCAAACCCAAACATCTTCCTGGCCAAATTGCAAACGACACAGGACTCCTGTCGTCCCACTCTGATCCTGAAACGCCAACCCGTTACCTTCAAAATCTATTTAATCTATGCCAACATCCAGTAATTAAGCAACCGAATTCATTGTGCGTGCAACAAATAGCCGGTCAAAGTCATTGAAGGAAAATGTGTGCACATTACATTTATTCTTCGTCGCGAATTCTGTCTATCAGTTTATTTCGATTTCACCCCTCTTCCTGAATGGAATACAGTACAGTAGAAGACAAAAGCCTTTCATGGAAACCACACACGAGACTAAAAAGACAAGAACTAAAAAGACTACTTCAGGGAGGTTCATGGACTATTTTTTGTATATAATATAGTATATTGCGAACGTGCATCCTTCCACTCCTCTATGCTATGAATAATATGATTGATTATATTTGTATTATATAAATTTATTAAGGTATAAGGTATTATTTAGTTGCTTCGGCTCAAAATATAATTTTATTACTCGATTTTTTTCGTCATTAATCGACTTCTAACTGTGCAGACACGGATTACATGCCTGACCTCCCTTGGAGAGTATATTATCAGCCTTGTAAGGGCAAATGAGTAGCTCCTTTAATAATAACTTAGTGACTCTGATTAAGAAAGCCTGACTAATGCCCCTAGTGTTTATCCTACCAGCACATCAGTGCTACCTACCAACTCTTTCGCCCTTACTTCTTCGTGAGGTGTTAAACCTTGGATTTATTTATTTTTTCTGATATTTTTATATTTTAAAGTGACTGATAATAAATAATTTTAATTTTTTCCGTTTCAGGTGAGTTGTCTCCTCTTTATATCGTCTTAAGGAACAGCGTAAGTATGGCTGTTTAATTAGCCCGGGTACTAGTAGATAGTTTCCATGAATACTAAACGCGTCCTTGTGCATTGGCTACTAATGAGACAATACCCGCAGGAATTTATTAGTTGATTAATATTCCTAACTCTTAAAGCATATTTACTTCAACTCTTATCGATTTATTGCCGCTTGGTTTTATCTTATTTTCTTTAATTATTATTAGCTATATCACTGCCGGTAACAAACACACTCACACGCCAATACCTGTCCTTGGATCCATAAGAGATTATACATACTCAATTACAGAGCCTCGACGACGCAGGCTGGAACGCGTTCCAAGCGCATGGATTTAATTATCGCGTAATCCTACATGTTGTCCACAGTCCTGGATATAAATGTCTTTACAGTGGTTTAAATATCTAATAACTTAGTAATATGATTGCACAGTGCTCAAGTACGACTTGGCGTTCAAGTGTCCCTGTTCGTGTTTACCTTTCATTGCTGGTATTTTCCCATAGAATACAAATCAACGCCTACTCAACTGGAAAAATAAATGACTGGTGAACAAATATAATTACAAGACATGCATACCACGTGGCGTCTGTAATGAGGTACAATCATTAAATTGTAAGCTGTGCATAAACAAGTATCATGTTCATTTTTTTGCGTGAAGATGTTAATTTAAATTATTAGAGTATTTAGACCCCAATTAGAGTATTTATTGTATTTCCTGGTTTAACCGAGTATATATTATAATACCTCAAGTAATTATTGTATACGGATGTGTCCAGTTAACTTATTTTTGTAAGTCTATTATTATGAAATTAAATATATAATAGTTTTGGGAAAGAAATATGTCCTCTAAAAATATATTTAAATTTCATTTGTTCGTTAATTAGATGTAATTGAACTGATAAAAATTCGTTTAAAACGTAAATTTCTTGACTTAACCTACTTTGGCGCGGGATGTTTCATTCTTTACGTAAAAAACTCCAGCGACTGGAAAATTATCCATGAAATCGATTTTGAAAATTGGCTCCCGCATTTGATGGTCTACAACGAAAGGTGAAGCAATAAGTTGGAACGGATTTATTGCTTCGGTAATAAGTTCGACTAATTAACAAGGCGATAGTAGAAGATCTTATTTAAGGATTTTACTAGTTTTGAAACTAACCTCTATTAAATAATAGGTATCAACTAGCAGATAGGATAAGTAAATGTAATAAGTAAAAGTATTAAGGAACATTTTACTAACTTTATTTAGTAAAATCACATACATACGTGTCCAGAATATCCTTGGAAGTGGCTATGTTGTTTTCATTTTTTGTATTTATATATTTGAAAAAATATGCGTTAAATACAGGCAATATTAAATACAAAGGCGTTAAATACAAGGGCATACGCACAAAGTTTTTCGGAGAGGGATTTTAATAAGTCAAGAGAGGAGTATGTAATTATATGTATATATAATGTAATGTATACTGGAATTTCAAAGGTAAACATTTTATTCGCATTACCTCGAAATGTGCTGATAAGTTTTTGTACTCTTACTATGGAAAACACAATTAACGTAAAAAAACAACTCGCTTCGTGAACGTTATTGGTGGCGAGAAACGTAACTTCTGAAAAGTATACAAATATTTAAGAGAAGTATTTAATATTCTGATTTTCGTAATAGTTATGGAGGGCACATTCCCACATAGGGCACATAGGTTGCCCTATCACGCAATAAACAAACGTTTAAATAATTGAAAACAAATTAATTTCGTTACAAGCAATTTTTTTTACATTAGCGCTTTAATTATTTGTTTTTATAAAATGACAATTTACAAGTGACTTTAATGGTTTAATGAATTATCATGATTAAAAATATGGACTAGCATAGTATTTTATAAACTCTCCACGGCTCCTCTGAATATTTCTTCATACTGTTCCTACACTTTCTGAGGCTTTCATATCCTATATATTTATATGTATTAAATATAATTTAGTTCATTATTGGTTTAAAATATTAAGTGAAAAACTGATATATACTGCTTACTGAATAAACTTGTTTAACATCTACACTTAATATCCTTTAGTCAACGATTCTCCTGTTCAACTATCATCAAGGGATACAATTTTGAAACAAGTTACATACAAACTTTTACATTGTATTATTTTATTATTATGTACATAAATATACAAAAAAAATAAATTCATACGCAGCTAAATTACAATAAGTTGTGGTTCGTTATAAAGTTCTTGTTTTTAACTCTGATTTGATTTGTCTAACTTTTATTCTTATCCATCCTTAAGCTATAATATTTCCATATTCAGAATCTAGATCTTCAAATTAGGCGATAAACTTAGCTGCCTCCAGTCCTTGATCTATAGTCACTTTTTCACTAGTTGAATCAAATGAATCCGCCTCAGTGCACAAAAGGATTTATGAGTGTTTTAGGAAGTGCTAGGCTTATTTCACAAATGAATGTCAACTATTTTGTCATCAGTGGGCTCTTTGTACCCTTTATGATTCATATGACTTTCCATGTCATCTTTCTCTACATTATAGAAATCAGAAATTGTTTCAAGACATGTTTTAATGTCGTCTTGTTCATTACCATGTTGTGGATTTTTCTCCGAATTCCTCATCGATTTCTGAAATTTACCTATATGCAAACAAAAGTGTTTTGAAAAGCAAGCTATGGCCACAAACGGATAAAATCGCATCTTTTTTCGCTCAGATTTTTTCAAAAATAAAACCAAGCAAAGTCTTTCTGTGCCTTTATTTTTAACTGGCTGCCACACATTGATCTATAGGCTTAGTTAACAATAATACATTAGGAGGTAGATAGTTGACGAAAATTTCTCCGTCGTCTGTTTTTAAACCGGATTCATATGAGTGACAATTGATCAATAAATAAACACCCTTAGTCAGTTTTCTTACTGATATTCACGGCCATTTGGCATAAATTTCCCGAAAACCCAAGTTTTCTCACTGATATTCACGGCCATTTGGCATAAATTTCCCGAAAACCCAAGTTTTCTCACTGATATTCACGGCCATTTGGCATAAATTTCCCGAAAAACCAAGTTTTCTCACTGATATTCACGGCCATTTGGCATAAATTTCCCGAAAACCCAAGTTTTCTCACTGATATTCACGGCCATTTGGCATAAATTTCCCGAAAAACCAAGTTTCCTCATTGATATTCACGGCCATTTGGCATAAATTTCCCGAATAACCAAGTTTTCTCACTGATATTCACGGCCATTTGGCATAAATTTCCCGAAAAACCAATCTATAAAAACACTTCGATTTATCAAAAAAAAAAAACCCTAATGATCAATTAATCGGATAATCGAGGCGGTACTGTATCTTTTTTCATTAGTGTAATTATATGTATCTTGTTTCAAAATTGTAGTCCCTGAACTTGCCTAAACGGGCGTAACGTTGACTGTATGATATTTAGTCAATAAGAGAATATTTGGGAGATATTATAGCTCGATGAACAAACCGCATTGTGCAAATATACATAAATAAGTGTAGATGTTAAACAAGTTGATTCAATAAGCAGTATATAGCAGTTTTTCAGTTAATATTTTAAACCAATAATGAACTTACCATAACTTTTACTAATTGTACCATAAATTTCTTATTGTATTTAATTTTTTTATAACCCCTCCCAATCCACCATCGATTAGATTAAATATATAGTTAAGAATGATATATAACACTACGGTTTACCACGAAGAGCCTTTTAAAGGAATATTTATCTGTACAAATAATTAGCCTTATAATACAGTCTGCAGGGGGGAGGGGGCGATACAAAATGGCGTCGATGCGTAATGAAGATGCGCAGTAGAAGAACAATTAGCACAGATGAAGTGGGCGCCGCCCCTCTGCCGCGCGGTCAATTAAACCGAACCGCCCCTTGCCGCCTTCACCCTCCTTCTCATTGCCGACTTTTGTCTCACCAGCCTCTAAGCCCAACAAGTAGTATCAATCGGGAATAGAATTATTCAATAACCATTTGGCGATTTCGAGTTCGATAATGATTTCATTCTCCTGTGAGTTTTAGGTGAAGATTTAGAAAATTTACTCGACGCAGGTATATAAAAGAATGATTTTCATCAAATTTAAGCACGGAAGAGACGTTTTTGACATAATACGACATGTCTGCATGACGCCATATGATTAGTCTAAATATCGAAGTAAGAAATGAGTGGCTTGGAGGTTAAAATTACCGAGTGCAATTTTTTTTTAAATCAAGAGAAAATCAGTGTGTGATTATATTCTCATTTTGTAATAGTAGAATAAGGCACCAAGAGATTAGAAAGGCTAAAAACAATTGTTGGTCATCAGAAAAGTCACATTCTACTATCTGAGAATTATATTTTTTGGCTCATTTTCGCTCTCCTGAAAAATTTGGATTTTATTAATTAATGAATTTTACCTTCAAGCAGACGATCTTAAGTAAGGACTTGATCCAGACACGTGTAGGTTGACGTTCACAAATAAACATAAAAATATTTATCTTACATAGCATCTTTCTGTCATCGATCCCAGCCCGTTCTTAACAAATATATCCATTCAATTTTTTTTTTAATGGTGCATAATATTTTTTTGTATCAAATTCTTTTTGGGACGTTTTGAACTCTCAATTTGTCCATTAGCAGGCAACTAGAAGAAAAAATTCTTCTAGTAAATACTTTGTTTTTTCTTAAGTAAGAATACAACAAATAAAAATCAAATGCTAATAATAAATATTAAAAATAATGAATAAATTAACATCCTTGCTGACATTTCCCTCATTGGAAAATATCCATTTCATATTAATTCGTACTTCCGTACATGAATGTAATATGTTCGTGTGTTCAGAACAAACCAGTTCAAGATAACATTGTTAATAATCGCATATATATTATACTTTCCCCCCTAAGTTTCCCAGGTTGCTAGGCATTCCCGAAATCCAAAAAGCTCCTGGGAAAAAAAACATCAAAATACTACAGGTCATAGAAAAATAATTTTCTTTTAAGACTTATTGTCTCACTTTAATTATATTTTATTTTTATGAAACCATATCCAAATAATTGACCTATTAAAGCAATGTCTGGGCTAAAGTTAAGTAAATGACAAATACAATGAAGACATAAATAAAAACCTTTGAATGATTTAAAGGTAATTATTTTCTTTTGAGTATTGTCAGATTGTCGTCAAAAATTCTTAATCAGACAAATATGAATTGATCACATACAATTTTTAATAGTTAAACAAATAAGGTTAAATAAGACTGAAAATATTAAGTGAGAAAAAGATAAAAATAACAGAAACAATTATTAATTATTCATATCATCAACGACACTGCTTTCATCAACCTATGTTTTCCTTTATTATTCCTTTCGGAATTATATAGTATAAGATTTTGTACGAGGTACCGAATCGCGAACCCTAATATTGGCTCCGGCGTTAATCAGTTGGTGCGAACAGCTGCGCAGGCAGGTGCGAGCCTCCTTGTTTTTTGGGGCAAAATGTTCGTTAGGGCTGAGAGGACAAATAAAGCACTCACCCCATGAACTTACCCTCAACTTCGAGAGACAGAGAAGAAAGAAGAGCGACTTTTTTTGCCTGTTCTTCCATAAAAGTGGAGAAGATGATCCTGTCTCGATATCAATAGTCTGATACAGTTTCATCTGCCGGTGCCCCTGCTGGTTCCCACGCCAACGGTCAGCGATAAGGCAGTAACTGCGGGGTGCAAATTTGTTTCTCTTTCTTGTACTTTTCACTGTTTTCCCCCTCCTGGGGCATTCCCCCATTCTAATGCTTGAGCAGCACAATCGTTTCATTTACCCCATTGTAGCCATGCAACGGTATTTTGCCTAAAAAGGAGCTGGTGTTGGTTCTGTCTTATTTGCCCTCATTTAGTTTGTTCGGTGGTCCGTATCGCAGTTTATTGTCGTTTTGAACCTAAGTCTGAAGCTATGTTCCTTTTGCGGCGTAGAAAAAAAATGAAGCCTATTGTGATACACAATAAAAAGATTTCTTGATAATGCTGAATCCAACATTTTTTAATCTGGGATTCGTGAGAACAAGTTCAAAGTTTATCTATCGACGAATTACATGTTTTTAGGGCATGTCAACCGAGAGTCGTCAATTTTTAGCGCGCGTACATACCATCATTTTCTTGATTTTTGGTTTTACGACAGCGATTTTTTAGGTTTATCGACGTGTTTTGTGGTTTAATACTAGGTAAACACTGCAACTGTGTATCATATGGATCACGACAGTGAAAAAGTACCATGTACCCCAGTCCCACCCACCTTTCTGGTTGGAGAACTGATCGGAGAATGTGGTTAAAAACCCTGTTGCCTACCAATATTTCGCGCATCAGCATAGTCCACTAATGTTCACATTGTGTGTGTTCATAGACAAATGGCCACAAATTCGTTTACACCAATGAAATATGTCGAAAAAGTAGTATTTATTAATCCATCCAAACAACAACATGGATAAGTCTATAAACCGTTTAATAAACAAAATTGTTATACCAGTTCCCTTTATGTGTTTATCTCTTTAAACTGAAGTTCGTCTTATTAAATTATTCATGTGAACAGTTTTGTAATTGAAGATTCTATTGCTGATTTTTGGTTAGTTTTATCTACAAATCCTACATTGTTTTATTATCTTTTTCGTCAGGTATGTATTTTTAATAGTGGGAAATCAAAACAAGAAAACATTGTTCTACCTACAATGTGCATAAACTGTTCAGACGAATAAATGGGATAATTCTTTAAATAAATAATGTATTGATGTAAATTAATATTTTTTTTATGTTACAATAATATTTAGTCTATTAAATATTTTCAAAACAAAAACAAAAAAAACCGGCATTATTTTTCTCCTAGATCCAGTTCACGATATAAATTATCAAACCCCGTAATTATAAGATGGTGTTCATTGATTGCGATATGATATGAAGTTGGCTTTGATTTTTAATACTAGCTAACATTCATACCTTTCAAATTGAAATGTAAGCAATCTAAAATTACATTGAGCATTCTTAATAAAACGTCGCGATCATTTCAACTTATTCATCAAGTAGAATCACCTCGTAAAATTTTCATCTTGGTCTTCAGGATAGTCCCGGTTAAATAATAAGGGTTTCAGTTTCGATACTTATCTGGATGGGCTTTAAATTCTAGAACCCTGTTCATTCTTGACAATTTTTCTTTAAATTTTGAGATTATGTTATTATTATACTATGTATATTATTATAAAGTATATTATATATATATTTATAAAATTATTATTATTATACTAGTATTTAAGGGGTTTTATTTGATTAGGTTTTTAATAAAATCAATGTTCCTCTTCGTATGCTTTTGATTGCCCGGGGCCTTTAATAGCCCATGTTTGCCACCCTCAGGTGCCACATATAGATCGGTACACAAAACCTATGGAGAACTGCTAAATTATACCATCTCCTCTAATCCGACCGATTTATTTATTATGTATATTTGTGATATTCTAGAGTATAACTATTGATAGCAAAATACTTCATTTTAATAATTGAGTTCTAAGCCATTAAAGTATTCTAGTACCATATTCTAGGAACCTCCTTCGAAAGATTGCTCTATTTAATATATTTTGTTATTCTAGAAATCCGGTGGTTACAATATTTTACAATTTCGAATCCCTTCATTTAAAAATTCTTCCCGAAATTCATTCTCTTACTTCTGCATTGTCTATTAATAGTATGCTAATATTCTTCACGTGCTAAACTTGATGAAATTTTTCTAAAAATGTTCAAGATTACATTTAGTTACCTACTGACTGTCCTAAAACCTACCCGACAATATGAATTCTCTTTTCAGTTCCTTATCCAGTATAACTCATCCTTACAATTGTCTTAAACAATGTTGGCCTTGTGATCTATCATGGCACTGACCACCATCCCCACCCATGTCCTGAGCGTCTGTGGCTCTTATACCCGCTCTCTAGTCTTCGCAGCGAAACGTCCGGAGAGGGGAGCTTCCCACCGACTTGCTGGGGGCCTTGTGTGCCTCCTCTGGCGTATATGTATCATATTGCATGACTGTGATTTCTACATAAGTATAAATTTAAAGTTTTATATGGATTGGCAGGGTCATCCCCGTGGGAGAAACTAGTCAAATATATATGCTTAATATAACGATTAAATGACAATATACCAAATGCCAATTAATAAATTAACATAATTTATGTTATATACATCTTTCCAACGTGGAAAACAATAAGTTGACCATCTCTATGGTCTACCCACAATTTATTTTATACTAGCACTTCAGGCGGCTGAAGTGCTCAAATTCAAATTCAAATTCAAAACTATCTTTTAAGTAAATTGGTAGCATAGGAGATGAAACTTTAAATGATGTTATTCAGTGTCACGGATATGACTGCGTAGGAATATGAGACGTTGCTTACTCTATAGTTATTATTTATTTAAACTTTTAAATCCCATTATGTCATTATAATTATAGGCTATTTGAAAATAACGAGGTATAGTCGCAGAAAGCGCATGTATCAGTACATACTAAATACATTGTGGATAGACCAGAGTGTGGTGTACATTTATTAATATAAATGTCCACAACCAGCCTTCCAACAACAATAAACAATAAAGAATACAATGTTGCAATTAAACGAACTAAGAGAATGGATAGGCCTGAAGAGGCTTAAAGGGTCTAATTCGCAACGGGCAAGGAGGGTCTTTGCTATTTACTCTTTAACCAATAACTAAACGTTTATGGATTATGACTCTTCAACGTTATCAATCTTACCTCCCAATCAATGATCCACACACAAATTGTAACTTAGCGGAATACATGTGTTAACTTAATTTTTTTTTTTTTCTAAGCTCTCTAGTTAGAAATTCAGGATGAGGGAAAAATATAGAATATTTAGGTTAATCGGATCCTTATACTAGGAGTACCTGCCTCAATTTTGAACTTAATTATTATAATGACTTAAATTTATTATGATTAAATTACAATATGCCTTATTGGGTAACAAGTAATTTAATGAAGGTAATAAGATAAATGTTCTCATTCATATCATATTTACAATTTTCATTCATACAGTATTTACAATCAGCCCATACTCCTCCCAAATTCACATGGTTGTCCCCCCCTTGCGAGTAAAAGAGGAACTGGAGTGCTAACTTAATAAAGTAGTAAATATTTATAATTATAATCACTCACTTTATTTAGTGAGTTTTTTTTGGGTCGGATGTGAATTGTGAATTGTTGCGATCCTCCCGCTGTTTCGCTCCGATTGTTATGAGTCCTTTCCTCGAAGCGCCCTTGTCGAACCCCATCGACTATCGGTGATAGACAATGCTCCGACAGACGAAGTACATGAGCCCACAATGCTCCGTTCAATTTGGGGCCATTGTCGCGCGGCCTAATGGCATGATCCGACGCCCGCCCCTCCACAGAAAACACCTGGGCTTGAGGTTTTGCATAATCTCTAAGGAGACGGCAGTGTGATGCAAATGTATCGGGTCCAGGGACTACACAGATGTACGAAGCTCGTGCCTCGCGTAGCAAATCGCCGCCACTCGTCCCCGCGCTCTGATTAATATATCAGATGGCCAGGAACCTTTTGTAGTCCGGGCATAACCCGTTTGGGCATGGTCTATGATATATGTCAGACAAAATGGAGAAAGGGTGACACGCTATCACCATCGGATCCGATCATATATCTTGAAAATATCTCACGCAGAACTAATATGTCTTTTATCTTATCAGCTTATTGTTTGCCATATAAGTTATTGTCGAGGCCGGTGGTGGGGGACTTCACTTCTAGGCTGCATGTATCAACACCACCGCGTATTTACGAAAGATCCCGGATTAACTGATGTTTAACGTGATGTAATGAAAAGTGAAATAAAATAATATCAGCTTGCTTAATTTATTATATGTTTCTACTAGTATCTCAAACATTTTTTATTTTAGAATACATTTTTATAAGTATCCATCAAAATGAATGAAAGCGATATCAGCGATGACGAAATCAATGTACCGGCAGGTAGAAAAAGGAGATGTATTATGAGTTCGTCATCGGAGTCATCTGACAGTAATTTTGACTAAAGAGCGATTCTAGCAATGAAGATGGTGAACAGGTTGGTCCTAGCAACAGCTTTATTTCTGAAGAATGCCTACCTCAAAATGCAGATAGACCACCCTTCACTGCACATCCTGGAAAAACTTTCAATACTCCTCCTAAAAAAGTTCCTTTGTTTTATCTTGAGAAGTTTTTAGATGAGGAACTTATCACATTAATTACTGAGCAAACAAATTTGTACGCCGCCCAATTTTTTGATAATGATCCTGAGTTGAAACCACGTACGAGAATTCGAAAATGGAAGGATACAAATGAAGCTGGAGTGCAGATTTTTTTGGTGGAGTGGTAATCTTACATGGTTCAAAAAAGTAATAAAATAAGACGTATTATTGGAAAAAGATACAAAAATTCACTATGACATCTCTTTATATTTCTCTTCACTTTTTACTTTCTTAGTTGCGTTTATGTACATACTTAAGAAATGCAATTACTCTATAATCGAAGGATTCGGCGGAATAACGGTGATACATTTTTGAAAAATCTGGTTTATGATTGTAATAAAGTACCATGTAGCTTCTCTTACAAGTTTTTACAAAACTGTGGCATAGTCCGTTGTTACAATTATATAACCCATCTACTTACAACTTAATTACCTTAGCTTGATACTTAAAATTCGACATAGACCGTTATTCAGCTGATGATGGGTTCAGCAGAAAAAGTGAATTTGAAATTTGGCGATTTCAATCTATCCGGAATTTCGACAACCACCCCCCTCCCCGCCTCTTTTGCGAAGATGCTAACGAAGAGAAGGCACAATCTGTCAGCTCCGACGTAACCGAACGAGTCAGATCCCATGACCTCCTCTAACCCTCCCCGCTCGTTGATTGGCTACACATGAGAAGATACACCAATTACAGTTTATTTCGAGTGTGGAAGATCCCCCGCATTTAATCCTAATTGACCCGCTTCATGATCAGATAAAGGCGAACACCCATTGCCGAAGAGTTGAGTGAAAGTTTGCTAAGTGGTTTACTTGAAAGTATCCTTTAGCATGTCCTATAAATCAGACGGCCTCATTACCTTAGCTCTCCTCCGCTCTAAGAGCTAAGGTTACCTTTGTCTTATTAATGTGCTTTCTGTTCGCTCTTACCCCCCCCCCCTACCCCACCTCGTCCCTCTATCACATTCACAACGTGCTGACAATTATAATATATTAGTGTTGATAAAGGAATATATGGGCCGTTAACACACACCCTCTCATTTACACACACACACATAAGTTAATAATACAACAAACTAAATATTATAATCCTTTTAAACCAAAATGCACAACCAGAAACTTAGCTATTTCTATTCCCTTCCCATTTACCAATAGAAATTCTAAGCTTAATTTACAGACTGAATTTCATTTACGATTTGTCATATTAAGTAACACAACACCTAGTTGTAGCTTTGTTGACCACACTACTACAGGGAAACTTTAAATAATCCAAAAAAATTAGGTGAGTAACCATGAAATTGATGTATAGTTGTATTTTCAGTGAGTTCTGCCGACTTTTTTAATGTTCATTTGATAGTTCTTATTTTTTTTAAATTTAATTATTTACTTCATATGGGTTGTATTTTTTAATTTAAAAATTTTTTTTGAAAATGATTGAAGAAAAAATTTCAAGATTTTTCAATTTGAGTAGAATAGAAAGACAGTTTCAAACTAAGTACAGTTCAGCAGTTAAGTGTCTAAGAATAATAGACTGTTGTTCCAATTATAGAACTCACCATACCAGCTCTGTAAAGTGGTATAGCAAATAAAACTGTTGGTTTCTGTAGAAACTTAAATCTTAAAAAGCAACATAGACCATCATTCGGCCGAACCCTTCAATTGAAATGAAAAGAAATAACCGCCTAACAACCGACCCGCCAAGGTTCACTACAATACCTAATTTGTGCGAAGTACCAAATAATCACAAAATTTATAGATAAATGTAAACACATTAAGAATCCATTACTTCAAAATATTGCTTGATAGATAAATTACAGGTTATAATATCTAGAGTGTTTGGTAAAATGAGTATAACTCAAAAATTTGTCAAAACCCGATAAGTCAATGAGCAGGTCTAAAAAAATTCTTCTTAGGTACAATTAATGAAAAAATACCTAAGCTGTTATAATCATAATGACAATAGTTAAGTTCAATTAAAGTGTTATTTAAAAAAAAAAAGTGTCTACTGAAAATTTTGCATTTGTGACTCTACCAAACACTTACCATGAAATGTTTTTCGATTATTTTCTATGTTCATTAATTTTTTGTACAGTGTAGTAATGTTGTTTAGTATTTTTCCCCTAAACTAATATAATACAATACTCTTTTCTTCAAGGGGTGACCAAAACCAAGCCATGTAAGTACACTTAGTTTTTGTGCTAAGGCGAATTACCTACTTATTCCCCGGAACCATAGCTGTATGTACATTCCTCTGGGCCTCTGAAATATTTTTTCTTCTACAGCAAACAATACCGTTTATATTTTAAATCGTTCTCAGTTCGCTTAATTATTATTACTTTTACTGATATTTTGTCCTATGCAGTTTGTTCGGCTTTTTTATATATTGTTGTAGTCATTGTGAATGATTCATCGTGAGGTATCAACTTATTTAAAAATAAAGTTAGATCCAGATATCGATTTTTAAAAACCCAATCTGCTCTGTCCAAATTTATGTTATTATGATAATACAAAAGATTTTCTTCCGGTTATATGGTTTTGATTAGTTATGATGAATCTAATTTTAACCTCTCGATCGAGGACGTTGCTATTGTTTGTTCCTATGGTGTTTTTTTGTATTGAACTTTTAGAAGCAAGACTAATTCGTTAATTATCGGTAGCGTGAAATTAGTCAGAGCTATACAGAGAACAGAAGGTGAAAAAAACTGAAGGAAATCCACCTTAGAAGAAATCTATTAAAGAACAGCTGAGATAATTATTTTCCAGTGAATGAGATAAAAGAAAAGAGCGGGAATTATCTGTGAGACGGAGGAGAATATTTGACGGCAGAGCGCGGCACCTGCAAGGTCGTCCGGCAACATCTGTTCACGGCTAGAAAATCTTCAATTATTATAAACAGTATTTATTATATTTTATGTATACTTAACTATTATTTTGAAATTTTTGTTGGCTTAGGGTCTTCTAGATCTTATCATTATTCTGGATAGAGTGGAAACGCTTGAGACCATAATGAGTTTCTAAGTATACTATTTGATAGACCAAGGTTAACTGCAATAGTTAAATTGCTCAAAGTCTACAAAGCTGATTACATTCTACGTGTTTTAAAAGCGACAAACGCAAAATTTATAGAAAAATGTCAACATAGAGAGAATCCATAACTTCAAAATATTTATGACAGATAAATTGCCCAAGCTTAGGGCATAGTGTATTATAAAGAAATTTGTTTTCTGTTAGCTTCTAGTTTTTAATTACTTTTTCGTTTTTAGGTTATTTATTTATGTTTTTCCTAAATTTAAATTTAATTCAATGATTGCTGATGTCAAGATCGACGGTGTTAGTTCTTAGGCTAGATGCTTTGTACATTAGCTTACGATTATTTTTTGTTATCTAAATATCAGAAAGAAATTGATTTGATTAGATGAGAAACGGTGAGTTTGTACATATCAGTCATCAGTTTGCAATAACTTCAGGAAGATACTCTCACCATTTTATCTCCACTCGCCAAGCTGTTGTTTCTTTTAATTCAAATAGCAATGCATTTCCAGTCCTTTGTCGACATCAGAAGAATACACCCAGGGCAATGGAATGATTGAATAAGTGGTTTGTATAGAAAGTCCGTGGTTTTTTTCCTTTAACTCTAAACGTATACCCGAATTGATCCCTCAAACTAATGCCGGTTATCAAATTAATCTATAAGTCCAGCTATTGAAACTATGTCTAAACATAAACTGCCGGTAAAATATAAAGTAATAATTTATGAATTGCTTGTTTTGCCTCTATTAACCTATGCGTAGCCATCTCCACCATGACCTGTCGTAGCAACTTTCTCAAAGTGTAAATAATACAGAATACGTTTCTAGTTATTATAAGAAATTACCTAGGTGTGCTGCCTGACTACAAGATAACACAGGTTTACATTGTATTTGTAATAGTTTAAAATAAAGCAGCAAATATTTATTATTTAAAATAAAATACGTAAAGACATTAATTATGTTTTTACACATCACTAAAAAATAAGGTCGTTTAGTTTCAGAATTTTTGTTTCGGTTATTTTATTTCTTGTAAATTAATTGTTACTATACATTTTAATTCATGCGACAAGAAAGGAATATCACGCAACATAAAAAAAAAAAGGAAATTAAAAATGCATTGAACGTATAAATAAACACTTAAGATGACCGACTCATCAATATACTATCTAATTTATTAAGGATATATTAAGTTATTTTATATTAACTAACTTAAAGTTTCTTTTGTTCTGAGCATATTAACAAAACTATTATCATTTTTTTATTTATTCATTTTCCAAATCCATTCATTAGAATGTTCATCATTATTATTATTAATTTGTTAAGGGATTAGTAGGTTTATATCGGGTTTTTTTTTACAAAAAGTGAAATTTAAATATTTTTAATTAAACAATGCCTTTTTTTTTATTAAGTTGCCAATTCACGCATGATGGTTGACAGATTTTTAATGTTAATATCTGTATGCTTGAATCATTCGAATGTAAATGATTCGGTGGAACTTTGAGTATTTGAAAATGATTGAAGTAAGTAATAATTAGACAGAATATGAAAATAGCTAACTAAGATTACTATTAAATAACTAAGTAACTCAGTCTAAAAACATAGAAATATTTTGTTTAAGGTTGTGTTGAAGTGTTTTGTTTTCTTTTATCAAGCGAGACTAGCTATGGGGATGATGATTTCTATCTGAATTAAATTATTTTTACTTTACTTTGTTTAAAAAAGAATCAATTGCCACACTATCGGAGGGACAGCGAGGGTCACTAAAACACTTGTGTCTTTGAGACGCATGACCGAAAACAACTCAAAGTTTAAAAAAATTGTTAGCAATCAAAACAGCATTATGTGTGTTAACCTTCTGCTGGATACAAAGTTAGGTGAATTTTTTGAATACCATTTTCGATTATCGTTTTCAAACTTTCTTAAATAAAATTTTACGTAAGTGGTAATTTTACTCTTCCAAAGACCACATTTTCTTGTCTATTGAAGTTGAGATTATCAAATCTAAACAGGAAATCATCTTTAATTTATTTAACTGGCCTCCCTAAGATTTTTGATATTTGTTATTTTAATGAATGAAGGCGGCAAAATGAAGTATTGACTAAGACTGCACCATGTTCTACTTTGTGTGACGATTTCTATTGTATTTCATTGTGTAAGATTGATTGCTTTGTCAGGAAGACAAAATGACATTCATAATGTTTCAAGGTAGTTATAAAATTATTCTGCAGATGTATATTAATGTTTCAGTATACCTAGGAAGCCACATGTAAGTCCCCATTGGGCTGTAAGATCCAAATTAAGGTAGGGCTGTTCGAGGAGGGAGAGAAGAGGCCGAGGAGAAAGATAAGATTTTATCCTTTAATCAAGACGGAGGTGAAGTGTAGCAGTGTAGTGGTCAGTGTATTTGGCCACCCCGCAGGGGGGATGAAGAGGGTCAGCTCCTGATTGGCCAGCCTGCCTCCTCCAATTAGACGGGTCCGTGTTAATTTACCCCCTCTTCCTCCCGGGCCAGGGGGCGTGGCCTCCCCTCTCCCGTCTGCCCAATTAACACTCGACGGCTAATTGCACAGCCCGCCTTGCGCAGGCGTGGCTCCTCCCTCGCTCTCTTCTCTTATTCTTTCACTTTATCTTCCATCGTTGCTTCCTTTTGTCTTTCTATCCTCTTTCTGCTCCCCTCGTCGGGCTCCGCTAGAAACGGGCACTCCCACCCCCCGTCAGATCTAATTGTCGGGATCGATTTTAATTGAAAGTGTCGTACCATCCTCCGCCCGGGACCTCATTCTACACGGTTCATTACCCTTACACATTTTTACACTAACTCACGTCTCCTATATTGTGCTTCATGCGTCGTTGCCTATTACATTAATTGTACTCGTCCCGTCTGCCCTCGCTTCCTTCCTTGTTTTTAGACAATGAATGTATAAGGGGCAAAAAGTAATCTCCTCTCTCCCCCTTCATTAGACTGCTTCCGGCCTTTTCATACGATGAGTGTTGTTTTAAACTTTTTTTTTTTTATACCTCAATTACACCAAAATGGAAATTCTTTATTATTAAATTACTACTTAACTTTTGGCTTGAAATTTTTTTTTTTGTAAAGAAAATGATTGTATTAGCACATAATTGAAGGTTTTGGTATTTTTCATTGAGTAACTTTTATAAACATGGATATTGGTCGATACTTTTACTAGTGAGGTCACTACCGGAGTTTAAAATAAACATTATGTAAAAATAGAATCCTAAATTATTCAGCGTTTGATTGTGTTGTATAGCAACTAAAGGCCCAATATATAATACTTATTATTGATCCGGATATTTAATTTGATACCTTACTAAATAATATTTTATTACACAATGATTAATTAACGACGCCTTATTATTGGTCATGGGACTACTGTTATTTTAGCATAATCGTGGCGTGGCGTCAAATGAAATAAACTACAAAATATTACATCTCTAAGTAAATCGTGAGGGTATATCATAGTAGCATTAAATATTGTCCTCTAAAGTCTAAACGCCTGTTACATGCTTTATTCGTAATGACGTCGACGTATTCAAGTTGATAGCCTGCTCACTATCTTTTTATTTTATTACCAAATAAATAATTAACAACCCTAATTATGTTTCATGGAGCTACGAATATGTTGTGTAATTAGTCATATGAAACCTCTATAAACATTTTAATATAGGTTGAACAAGAAACTAACAATATCTAGGAAAGGTTTAAAGACAGACCATGGAAGAAAACGTAACGGTTTCTGGTTTTGAAAAAAAAAAAAAGGTGTAGTCCGAATTTTAAAGAAAGGATAATCAAAACTATGCCCCAATGACTGGCAGCGTTATGTTGCACTATATATTTCCTGTAAACCGTAGTTGATTATATTATTAACCTGTGGTATGATAGTAGAAATTTGTTCAATGAGTATCTGTTTTGTGCCATTCATCCTTGTTTACTTTGAAACGTTAGCTCACAAAATAATGAATTAGATGGAAAGAAGAACTCACTGAATATCGATTTATCCATCTTTGACTCCAATAAAATAATTCAATGGGCACTGTGTGACTTTACCATTAGAGATCACAAATTAAATCCGATACCACTTTATGGCCTGCATTGATGTTCGTATTAATTGATTCGCATGTATCAATCTAAGATATTTTAATTGAATAGTGGTGTTTTATTACAAGTAGGTACCTAAGCGGAGACTCGGATGATCATGAATTCCTCCTGCGCCGGCTGTGCAATATAAAAAATGAAGGTAAGAGGTGTGTGGCCTATTTAATTTATAGAGATGGGTTTAACATGCCTTATCTCGAGTCCGGTAGGGCCGTTACTAGTAAGTATTTCATAGGTGGTCGTTTAACTTTTATCGCGGTTGTAAACAGCCCAAAGGGTCATCTTGATACTGTTCAGCGTGTCTGGGCCCTTTAACAGCTTGTCTCATTTTACAGGTCATATCTGAGGCCTTTCAGATTTAGTAGTGGCCTATGTGGTCCTTCCGGCCTTCACGGGCCATTCACAAAGAAGGGGGGGTGACGGTCAATTCATCTATTCAACAATGTAAGACGTCAGGTGTTCGTTTAACGTTTAATAAATTTGAATTACAATTCTAGTTAGTAAGTTAGTTCAATCATCGAAACGGGATAACTACATTGCAAAATGTTCATTGAAAGCATTAAAAAAGACCCAAACAATAAAAAAAACCATCCTAGCTTATTATGACGTGTTGCTAATTTATATATAATAAAACTTTGTTATGATAAAATTACAATCTGCCTTAATGGACAATAAGTAATTGTGATAAATGTTCTCATTCATACCATATTTACAATTTTCATTCACTCGCTCATTCATACATTATTTACAAACAACCCGGAGACCTCCCATACCCACATGGTTGTGGCCTCCCTCGCATGCGAAAGAGGAAATGGAGTCTTGGGAAGCCCCCCACTCTCCTCAGTCAGCCGCGTCCTGGATACGAGCCAGTGGAGGCTGACCAAGAGCGCGAAACAGACGCTCAGGGCATGATTGGAGAAACTGGTCATTGCCAGGACTCCCACTGTCACGCATTTATAATAGGTCACGAGGCCACTGCCGTTTTAGTCTCCGAGGAGGATTATAGGGATGAGTGATGCAGTGCAATGACTGTGCTACGAGGTTAGGGTGGTTGGATAGGTTACTATGGAATTTCATGAACTTGGGAAGGATGAGTTCATGAATGTAAGGTATATTGAGATGGTTATGAAGGGTTTTGTTCCTAACGGAATAATGGGCATTTACTATTGTTCTTGGAATTTTGATTGAAGGATTGGATACGCTTGATGCTCGACTTTTTAGCTGTCCCCCATAGCTCTATTCCGTATGTCCAGATTGGCTTAAGTATAGCTTTGTAGATTAGTAATTTATTTTCTATTGAGAGAATGGATGTCCTTTGAAGTAGTCTGTACAGTTTTCCGAAGCGTCTGTTTTGTTCTTGTCTTTTTAGCTTCGTCTGTGGGTTCCATGTCAGGCTTTTGTCGGGATGGAAGTGTTGCTAGTTAAAGGTCTCGGCGTACCGATTAATAATATCTATTACATGTTGCAGGTTCAGTGACTATAATTGCAACAAAAGCATATTATCAGATTGATGGCAATTTAGTTTTAAATATTTATATTAAACATTTTATAACAGCTGTGGCCGTGGTGAACAGCTCCCATGCAATGTGTCAGTCAATTAGGAAACTCATTTCTAATATGTATATCAATTAAAATAATTCAATAAAACTATCGCTCAAGAGGTAGTAAGTGATCAGTGATATCATTAAAGCCCTTAATACTGTAATACTGCACACATAAATAAATTTGTATTTATTTTTTCATTTTCATTTTGAGATAATATCTTATATTTATCGAAATACAGTTATTCTTCTTTACACGATTATAAAGCACTTAAGTTATTGTGACTAAATATAAAGTACATGTAAAACAGTTACCTATCGCCTATTGCCACCTATCGCATTGTAGTTAAGGTAAATATATCCAGTAAGCAAAAAGAGGAGTTTTTGTGCCTCATTCGCCTAGACTGCATCTGCAAATCTTTGGGGGGTTTTTTAATGTAACAAGGACCTCATATTGAGGTGTTTTTTTTTCTTTTATAGCCCCTTTAAATTTACAGATAATTATAGATCCTCAGGCGAATCTATTTACAAATTATTTTTGTATATACACTGTAGCATCGGTACATTATATACAGATTTGTTATTTTATAAAAATTATATAATGAATAAACAAGTATAATAATACACATTATACGTTACTGGACTGAACTGACTAATAAAGGTGATGGGGCTCACCTTTTATATTGAGTTATAATAAAATGGAGTATTTATGCTAAAAAATATCATGTAACCAATCAATGAAGTATCAAGAGAAATCATTTTCTCCGATGAAATGACCACATTCTTATGTGAAGTTATTGTACTTGAATGATAAATTATAATGAAATCAAGGTTAATTGGTTAAAATAAATTGATTGTAACATTTTCATGGTGTAGATGGTTTTTGTTAGGTTTAATTTAAGCTGATATCTTCATCATCTATGTACAATATATATGACTGTGTATGGAAATCAGTATAATACCACATACCGCCATCGTAGTTGTCTTGAAGCTTGTCTTGAATCCATAACTGTTACTCACTAGCTGTTAACTCATACAAAATTTCTTAACTTTTAATTAGTAAAATCAATGTTTCCAGGAGAACGCTTAATTATAGATTATCCTGCTCATAGACACTATTTTAGTCTGATACAATGATTAGCAAGGGTTTTTTGGAAGTGGAATAGAGAGCAGCCGATGGTGGAAGTTGATGGAGGGTCCGAAGCAACTCTTCTCCCCCCCCCTCCCCCTTTCCCATTACTAAATGAGGATTTTAAAATTTCACGGCGAGAGGAGGAGGGTTGGTAGGCGTAGGGTGGCTACGTACAAGGCGCGGAGGAGGAATAAGCGAGAGAGAGAGAGCGAGAAGGGGCGAAATTGCACCTAATTCCGATATAAAAAATGTATAGAAGAAATTAAAGTTGGGCCAGGGAGCCTCGGAGAAGGAAGCTGAAATTATTTCACTGAAATATTGATCAGAAGAAAGTTAAAACATTCTCCCCCGGAGACCGCCCTGAAAGAAGAAGAAAAGAAGGGAAAAAAAAAAAAATGAAGGCTCGTTATGTTTTCTTACGGGCCGCTACCCCACTCGCCGCCCCCACTCGCCACCCCCCTCTTACTTTATATTGATTGGGCTCCTATCCGCCGACTTAGTTTATAGTCAATTATAAACTTTTATACCGGCCAAAGGCTCCGATTCTTCCCATTCAATACTCAGATAAATAGCCCATTAATTGCATATTGTTGCTTCGGGCTAGCGTTTTTCAATTAATTTCTTATTAACCGAGGCGTTGGCCTGGGAAAGGCTTTAAAAAAATGATTTTTTATATTATTTATGGAAAAGAAATTAAGTATTAAAGCCAATAGCATGGAGAGAAGCAGTTGTTTTATATAATTTGTTTGTATTTTGCAAAACATATTTTTGGAAGCAAAAACCCCTGTTAAATCAACCTTTCCATGTCAGTGCCTCAATAGTTTTTAGATGCTTTGTTCAAACTATGTAGTTTTTTTCTTCAGTGTAATATATTTTATATAAAATAAACTTTTGCAATCTTTTTTTCGGTTTCAATCAATTTTATTAAGATAAAATTACAATCTGCCTTTTATTAGGCAATGAGTAATTGAGATAAATGTTATCATTCATACCATATTTACAATTCATCATTCACTCGCTCATTCATACAATATTTACAAACAGCCCAGAGGCCCCCCAAGTCCACTAGGTTGTCACCTCTTTCGCATGCGAAGGAGTAAGCGGAGTCTTGGGGAGTCCCCCACGCTCCTACGTCAGCCGCGTCACTGGATAAGAGCCAGCGGAGGCTGACCAAGAGCGCGAGAGCCACATACGCTCAGGACATGATTAGAGAAACTGGCCATTGCCAGAACTCCCACTTTTTTGCAATGTATATATCTTATTAGTTATATTGGAATGCTGGCTGTGTTCCATTCATATTAGGCAATACACAATCATTCTGGTCTACCCGAAATTTATTTTAAAACGGATCTTATTGCGATAGAATTGGAGGCAAAATGAAACTTTTTATTTTTAAACTTTTTGATTTGAAACTGGTGCTCTATTTTGTCATTTAATTTACTAGATACTTGAGGATGGTGGTATAGCCACCATATGTATTGAATATTTATTAACCAATTAGTTCAATTTCAAGCTGCAATTGAACATTAAAACGATACCATTCAACCGTTTCTAAAACATCAACTCACAACTGGAAATGTTACACCTTTATTGGTGAGGAGCAATGAAAGGACACAAATATATTGAAGGAAAAACTCGATAATAACGGAACATTTTATTCCTTGCAATAATAATAAACTTATAATTATGCGTGCCTATTTATATTAGAAACATTTGAACAAGATCCTTCATATTAGATTTTAAGGGCAGCAAGAGTGTCAACATAGGATCACGGTTTTCCACTTTCCCATGAATCATAGGCAATTGAAAACAATCTTTCGACCGCTGCATCAGTTCCAATCCCCAACCGTATTGAAAAAGGATGTATAAATTTTCAGATGGAATAATTTCGTTTGTGAAATGGCTGAATATATCATCTTTCGATTTAAACATGTTCATTTTCCCATTGTTTTCCCCATACCTGGATACCTGGGTTTGATTCTGAATTTAAATGGAAATTTTTGATGGAAAAGAAAAGAATTTTGTCTTTAAAACGAGATTTATATTAAAAGATTAAGTCATTATATATGAGACTCATTTCAGTAGCTTAAATGAGTTCAACCTAATCTTTGGTATCGTTTAGGGAAAAATTTAATAGTGATATGTACAGGCCATTCTTCAAATATCTTAAAGGACATGTTGAAGGGCACTGTTTGAGGAAGAACAGAACTAACAATACAAACCCACCCTAATGGAGGACGGATTGTCACCTCATAACTGGCTAAATAAAAATTTATTTATTTCTCTAGGAAAATCGTTGCATTAACATAATTAGTTATGCTATGTGTACTATGGCATCTTCTGATATATTGCCCAAAGAAATTAGATATATTAAAGAAATAAATAATTTAATACATGGTTTTAATATTTCTTTTAGTAGTAGCAGCATGGGAATGAACGAATAGATTCGAAGCACTATAAAAATATATTATTATACCGAAGGGTATAACTACAAAAATATTTCTGAGTTGAAAGATTTCTAAGTTTACACTCTTGAGTTGATAAATTTTTTGGAAAGTTAATAAAAAAAAAAGATTATGTTAGTTTTTTAACAAATTTATTTATTGATGATACTGTATTAATGAGCGAGCGATTGAAAATTGTAAATATGGTATTAATGATAATATTTATCACAATTACCTATTGTCCAATAAGGCAGATTTTAATTTTATCACAATAAAGAAGTTTATATAAATTGGTGAAATTTCGGCACTCTATGTATGTTCAGATCCTGATAATTAGAAGAAGAGAGTAGTTAATATTACAAAAAAATGCTATTTACAAGAAGAATAATTAGAGGTAAATAATTATAGTATTTTAAGAAATGATACATATCTAACATAGTTGAACAGTTATCAAGACTAATTTTCAGGATATTTATGTGACTGTAGGGAAAGAAACTATTTCCAAAATAATTTTTTACTTTGACCGCAGAGTGGGACTTTGATGAAGATTGAAATGTATCACACCTATAAGGAATTCAATTACGGAGATATAAAAACTATAATCTTATGAAAAATAAATATATTCATTTTTGACGATCGATACATCATCCAAGTGATATCAAATAACGTGAAAAAATAGAAGTCAACCGTCATGAATAAATTCGTAAAATATTATTTAGTCAACAGTCATGAAATAAACAAATTTAAAATTAAGAAACTCAACTTTTAATATTTTCAGAAATCCAGTTTAGAGAAGTATTTTTTTTTTAGCAGTATAACCATGTAACAGCCGTGAAAATTGATAAAACATTTACTATATGAAATGTCAACTTTTAATTTGTATGCGTTCTTTAAGTTGTTAAAAAAATGTTTTTAATTGTTTCTTAAAGTTTCCTGTGTTTAACTTTTGAAACAAATGCGACGAACGTAGTTTTCACTCGTAAACAGAGTCGCTACATTTATGCACGTTGGATATATTTTGAAAGGGGGTGCAAAATAAATAACCAAATTTTATTGAAAATACGGTATGGTAAGAGCGGGAAACGAGTTTTTAAGAATGAAGTTTTCGAACTGCTTTTGAGCATGGAATATTTTTTTTAAATGGGTATTTTATGGTCCGTTTTTTTGTGGAAATTTTTCTGGGAACTGATGGACGATCGCCGACGAGATATGGAAGAGGGCAAGAGATGATAGCCACACGGATTGGCGAGAGTCCTCAGGCTGAGGTATGCGAGAGGAGAGGCCCTCTCATGGCTAAATATTCAAATGAGAGTCAGCACCCGGTGTGGTGTGGTCCGGGTAAATTGTGACGGTAGCCAGTCAGCTGTCAATCACTACGTCGGCTAAATTGGACCCGACTGTCTTCCAATTTACCCGCCCTCATTGTTCTCAGCCTCCCTCCTCCCCGCCTATCCACTCCTCCCCCTCCTCATGTAAATCCACTGATTAATGCTTCCTGTCCTCCCGCCTCATTCATACCTACGGCCCTGTCTCTTAGGCCGGCTAATCTCGAGTCAAGGCTCTGTCTGGCCTCGGTGAGGGTGTCTGTCTCCTGGTCATGGTGGAGTATCCGCGCATAGCAGATCCTGTACTTATGCGAGGGGCTCCTGCGTGCCTCTCTCTCTTCAGCGTGTAATGGCCATGCCTGTCCAAAGGATTAAAGGGACAGCTTTCCTAGACGATTCACGTGGCTATGTTTTGCTGGTAATGGGCGAGCCAGAATGTAGCAGTTTGCTAATGTCTAACATGTACTTAGTAATCGTCTTTCGTCTGCCTGACGGTATTTTCTACTAGTACAAATTACAAATTGCTTATCTACTAATAAGAATTGTGATTTACATCATATACAAAATCACACTCGATCACTAGGTACAGTACACACCCATACCATCTGTAGCGACCGCTAACTACATAAGATAAATGACCCTATACTCTATTGCATATATATTGTAAGCAAAAGTAAAATAACATGAACTAAATGTATTATAGACAAATGTAAATAACATGAACAAATATAAATCATTGTAAATGTGTTAAGCAATAAAATGCAGAAGCCAACTAAGTCACATGAGACGGGTCACCAGCTGGCACTCATAAACCTTAACAACCCTTTTGGGGCCACTCTACCTCCAGGGCTTGTCCCCTGGCCGGGTAATTAGGCGTCGGTCGTGGCATCACCACATGTGTGAAAACCAACCGCCGGCCTAGGCAATCTTGCAGCCCTCCCGGTAGGCAAGGGGAGAGTGTACTTAAGCCTGGCCCTGAAAGTTAGTCTCTGAGGCTCTCGCGACCTTTACTCGGTGACGCTTGGTTTCCGCTTGACTTCTGAAAACTTGACTAATTCTTTATGAAAAACCTCTGTACTTCTTCTCTTGAACATAGTTCATTGTCGGGGCACATACCTATCAAAAATGGAGTCAGATAGTAAGACCGTCATGAAACAATTGTCCAGGTTATAAACCCGAACAATCCGCACTTGTCACCAGGGCTAGAGTGATCAGGCACCCTCCTAGTGACGACCCGACACCATCATTCATATAATATGTACAGACAAAATCTGCCCAATAGCCTGCATCGCCCCGAGTACTACCCCAGGGAAGTTGGTGGTGAAATCAAGGGGCCACTCCCCTGCATTTTCGGTGTTTTAGCGAAGAAAGAGGACAAGAGAGCCACATGAGTTGGGATGGTACATTTTCAAAGTACAATTGAGCCCGGAAGATTTTGAAGAACGATATTCTAAAACGTAAAAATAAAACACAAAAGAATCCTACATTTAATGTAATGTGGTAGTGATTTTCAGTGCTCAACAGTGTTTAACAAATAAAACGAATTATTTTAGCTCAAAAATACCGAGTTGTTTTTCACTGCCTTTAAAGAAGAATTTAAGTACTTCATGTGGTAAGAACATTTTCTCCACTTTCTACGAAGTTGAGGTAGGAATCGGAATTGTAAATGAACATATTCAAATCACTTGAGGGGTGAATTAAAATTTCAACAAACGGTGCTATTTAATGAATAATCCTTATGTGGCAACGGGGTTAGGATCTAAGGTCTGTCCGTTTGTCTGGCCGTAACAGACATTTTCTCTTAGATATGAGCTGAAAGGAATGCATGAATACAATTTAGCAACCGTAATATAAAATGCTGTAAATGTGATGCGTATAATCCATGATTAATAAAAAAAAGTAAGTTCCACAGTGAACTTTATATTGCTACTATGGATCAGCTCTTGAAAATTCACTGTAAAATTTCATCGAGGGCCCGTACAAAAGGCTCTTAATTGAAAAAAAAACAAAACAGTTTATTTCAAAACATGTGTGGTCGCTCAAATTGAATTGCTAACGACACGTCATATTTCACGAGTGTATTTATTCTGTTCTTCAAAACTATCTCTTCTTCATTTTTCAATTGTACAGTCTGGCTTTGAATTTTTCCTGTTCTTACACGATAGTAGTGCTTTTATTTTGATTGTTTTTTAGACCAATTTTTCTGAGAATCCGATGCGCGCAGTCGACGACTCTTTGTGTCACTTTGTTGTTGCATGGCCAGACGGTTTGTCGAGATCGATTTTCTTTCTTTCAACTAGCATTCAGTTTTAATTAATCTATTCCTTTTGGATGCGTTTTAAATATACGAATCCGTAGGCGTCTTTGCTCATTGAATGTTAACCGGACAAATGCCGTGACATTTTATAGGGGTGATCCTTATTTGACCTTTCGAAAGTTTTCTTAGATCCAATGTCAGAAATATTTGCAAGGCATAAATTTTGATTATTTATAACGGCTGGTCGGAAAATTTCACTACTAGTAGTCATAAAATAGTTCTAGCTCCATCGCCATTTATACGACTACTGGCTAGAGGGTTTTATATCTGTAATTTTGAGGATTGCCAATACTGCATGAATGTATATCGTAAATACGGTATGAATGAAAGATTAAATGTAAGTTTGTAAATGTGAATGCTACCTTTTATCACAATTATCTATTGTAATAAATATTGTAATTTTCTCCAAATAAAGATTTATTATGCACGATTAGAGATTGCCTGTTATTCACAGCTATCATTACAGCAATATATTTGTTGTTTGGGGGAAAATTGGTGCTTATGTTGTTTACTAGATACCAAAATAATGATTAATAAGATCCTTTTGACGAGTCTATTTAACAAGTGTTTACTATGGAATAGCATTTCTATCGAAATTTAAAATTCCACCTAAATTATCTAACCGTTTCATATTCTGGTTCAAAATGATTGCCTGTTGTGCAAACGTTTACATTTTTTGAACTTCAGAGGTTTGATAATTTACTTTTGAGCCCATTATTATTAATCCCACTAACATATTATTTGCCTAAATTCATATTTAACACTATACTTGAAAGTAACATTCATAAAGAAACACCTGTTAATATTTTTACTGTGTAATACTTAGTTATTTTAAAAAAGCTTGAGGTTTCCCTAAAATGTCTTTTATTGTTGATATTTTGGCTATAGTTTTTTATTTTGCCTATTCAGGCATCCTCAAGACTACAATTCAAAGAAAGAACAAACATTCTGGTAAACAGAATTACACACAAAGTACTTAAACAAATAGAAATTGCAATAACTATAGGAATAAAACTACACACCTATGAATGATAATATCATCAAACTAATATTAATTCGTTGCTGTATACTGAGTTGGGTAATTTTTCGGCAAAAATAAATTAAAATTTCTAAATGGTATACCAATATGAAGGGGAAAATTATCTCTTAATTCAGAATCAACATACAAACAACAAGCAAATATAAATAAGTTATTTGAATGGAAACCATTATTTGTGTGTTTTGTAATAAAAATCTTGTGTTCGGGGAGGTTATATACACTGGAAATAAAATATTACGCATACAGTTAGTCGCCAAACTGAAATTATTTATTAGCGTTCTGTAAAATGTATTTGTTTTTTGTTTTGTTTTTTTTCATAGCCCCTTCAATTTGACAGACAATTATACATAATTATAGATCCTCAGGCGAATCCATTCACAAATCATTCTTGTATTTCCTGTAGCATCGCTACATTATATACAGGTCCTGTTATTTTATAAAAATTAAATAATGAATAAACAAGTATAATGATATACATTACACGTGACTGGACTAAGCTGACAAATAAAGGTGATGGGGCTCACCTTTTTGATCAATCTTAAAACTAACTTACGTACTAATTCTTAACCTAATTTTTCCCCGACAGGGAATCGACATTTGTCTCGATCAGGGGCTACACAGCAAAAGAAAAATACTAAAACTGCATATAAAATGTATTTGTTTTTTTCCCTTAGCTCTCAAACTTATAAAAAATAGGATGTGGGAAAAAAAAAAAGGAAAATTATTTTGGGCTGATGAGTGCCTTTCACTAAGGGGAGTCCCCCATAAATGTATTTGATTTTGTTTTTGAGTTTAAATTTCCTTCTTAACATGTACGAGTATAATACTTATATTAAAGTCTGTTGATTTTTTAAAATATTAATATGAGATTCAAAAATATTATTGCCAAGATTTCTAATATAATATCTTTGGAATTAATGTTTGTTCTTCTATGTCGTTTAGAATAATAGGATAAAAAAAGTCAAGGTGTTTCCTCAATAACACCCCAGCCCCTCTCGATTGAGGCTGCAGTAACTATTAAGACAGTTACCTCGCAGATAACTCAATGGCATCTGGTGACAGTGACGAGTACTCGTAGCATTATTTTGGCTAAACAAAAAAAACTATTATCTTGCAAACACCTTGAGTTGCTCCTTTTTATTAGAATTGTCTATATCAAGGATATTTCATGAGTTTGGTATGTATTAGACTATGCCATTGTGTATGGCTACTCTGATAATATATATGTAAGTATGTTAAGATTAATTACACAATCTACTCAAAGTACTCTTACAACGCAGAATATGTATCAATTAAGTTAGCTTAAGAGATTAGAAAGTTCGAAAGAGTGAAAACTTATCATAGCTTTTTATTAGAATTATTATTTTTAATCCAAACTGCTAATTTTATTTTAAATGGCTCTTTGGGTTTTGTGATTTTTGTGATGATTTTGAATCATACTACTTGATGAAAATGACAAAATAATTGGATTATATCAATTATATCAAGCCTTATTTTTATTATTTTAGAATAAATGTAGTATACAAAATCCTCCTCGAATTTTAGTAGTATTCTAATTTTTGAATTTTTATAAAAGTCAAGACCGGCAGTCATTTCGTGAACTTCAGGTACTTGATTTTGCCTTATTTAGTTTGTTACTATAACTACAGTTTGTTTCAAAGTAATCAAGAAGTTAGATGCTGTCCTCTACTACAAAAAAACTATTCCTCTACTTAAATTTTTTGTGAAAAATATTTTTTTTGAGATAATAACGTCTTTCCCTGACAAATAGGGGCTTATAGTTTATCATACTTACGATATTTATAGTTGAGTATTAACGTTTTTGCGGTAAATGATTGAGTATCACCTGTACTTTGAAGAAAATATATAAATAATCATCTATTGAATAAAGATAGTAAAAATTATTAATCAAAGCATTTTTACTTTTACTTTGAAGTTACTTACATAAAAGCTAATTATATTCACTATACTTTTTATGGATGTATTAATTAATTCACAACTGTGAAATGGAATCACAACCAGTGACGGTGGATAAGTCAGACATAACCTGATATCATGAGGGCAAATGACATCATGTCGTAGTTTCTAAATTGTATTTAGGATTGGCAGGTCATTTTAAGAGGAAGTACTATTCCAGTCGCTCTTATTGCACCGTGGAGTATTGTGAGGGAAGTCAAGCGTGGGCAATTGTTCTCAAATGGCAAGATAGTCCGCCATGAAGTGCCTTCATAGTTTCCTCATGTCAGTCTGTACGTATGGAACACATATTTTCTTATGAGCGTTTCCTGATGTGAGTTGAACCTTCATAATCGATTACAACAACTTTTGTTAGATCTCCATTTTTTATTGTATTTGTAATAATTCAAGCGCGGATTATACCATCAACTTCAAATGCTACAACTTGAGAAAGCATATGTGCCCGCCAATAATTAACTGATTAATGATCAAAATACATTACATCACAATTCACATTGATCAAATGATTAAAGGTATAATCATAAAAATAAAGGTATTTTAATCATTTCCTTCTTTTTTTTTTTAATATGATACAAAACTTTGGGCAGACAAAAGTCGTTTCAATCAGTTATAGGGAACTTATAAATATATGTGATACAAGAAAAAAAAAATGGCGTTAAACGCCGTTGAAAGGCCAATCCGCGCTGTTTTTGACCAACTTAAAATTGAAATCTAATGTTTTATCGTTTTTATTAAAAATCCACGCTAAAAACAGTAAAGTTAAAGTAGAAATACTTGTGAGACTGGAAGTAATGTAAGAAAGGACGTGTCATCTTCAAAAGTAAACGTTACCTGGTTACAACTGTGTTAGTTGAATAAAGACTAGAACTGAAAAGTCTCCCTTGTGAAACACTTCTTTTACAAAAGCATTCCAGAAGAGGAAAAAGTGGTGAAAGTGTTAAGATAGGAAAGGATGGAGGATCAGACAGCATACGAAAAATGTTATTGAGTTTCCTTTAGGAAACTATTATGCCATACTCTGTCGAAGACCTAAGCCATGCCAATGATAAAGCAATTCGATGTATATTGTCAATCCTATTCACCTGTAGCAATGTTTGCCTACAAATCATCAATTTTATTATACGCACTATCTCTTTTAATAGGTCACTCAATTGAGTGCTTCTTTAAAAAACATTAAAAAATCAGCAATAAAACATTTTTTTTCTTTCACAACCCCTTTAAATTACAGATAATTTTTTTTTTTCTTCTTAGCTCTCAAATTTTTAAGATTATGGATAAAGGAAAAATAAAGGAATTTATTTGGGATGAGCTGATTTTTTTACTAGGAGTACCTGTTTGAAGGTGGAGTGAGGGAATTAAGGAGTGTGGGAAGCCTCGGTAGAGGTGGAAATGTTGCGGTGCAGTGGTGAGAGTCCACTGAAGGCTGAGCATAGACCACACTTAAAAAAAATGTTTTTATGTTAAATCAATATTTACATTAATGAGTAACTATATTAAAACAATAACAAAGGAGTATGCCTTAATTTTTTTTTTTTTTTTTTTTTCCTTAGCTCTCAAATTTTTAAGATTATGGATCTTCATTATGGATCCTTAATAATCTCCCCTCCCTTTCTTAGCTCTCTTATTATAAGATTAAGGATGAGAGAAAAATAAAGGAATATTTGGGTTGAGCGGATCCTTGTACTAGGAGTACCTGCTTGAAGGTGGTGTGAGGGAATTAAGGAGTGTGGTAAGCCTCGGTAGAGGTTGATTGTTGCGGTACAGTGGTAAGTCCACTGGTGGAAAAAAAAAAAAAAAAATTAAGGCGTACTCCTTTGTTAGGTAATGATTTAACATATTAAAATTTTTTTTTAAGTAAGCTTATCAGTTCGGAATATATAACTAACAACATTATATTAAAATTGAAATGATAAAATCATTAACAGGTTTGTTTTTATATTATTTTTATTGTTTCTAGTCGTATTCTTTATTATTAATTAAATTAATTGTTTTTTGAATGTAATTGTTCCAAGTATGCCCTTATCTGAGCACATGGCTTATAAAATCATTCGCAATGACTTTTCGAGTAAAATGCTGGCTGGTGCGTTGTGCTCGCGCCTCGGTGGGCCCCTAATTGGTTTAGAAACAAAACTACATAATTATTGATTATTCTGTTATTATACTTTGATAGTATAATGTACTAGACTATCTTTTACTTCTACACTCCTGTTAAAATTCAGGGAAAATGAAGCAGATAGAACATTGTCGGAATGGGGGCGGTTGTAATTGCTGATGTAATTAAAAGAACTAAGGACCTAAAAGAAAACGACCCTGTGGTATACCAGAATTTAGTAAGTTGGTATAAGTGAAATAAGAGAGAAGATAGTAGTCATTTAAGTGTCGTCCGAGAAATCGCAAATATACCCGGTGCTTCCTCGGCAGTTGTGAAGAGCGGATATCACAGGCCAGAGCTGGCTTGAACCGAAGCGATAAAATAAACAGTCATGATCTATAAATATGGTTCGGAGGCGTCAACCCGCATTAGCCCCTCTCGAGCAGAGGGCCTTTAGCCATAATTTCCCCGACTATTTTTCTTGTATTTCCTTCGGATAATTGCAGTAATTTCCACCGAGTCACGACTGGGGCTGCGGCCGTTATAAGTTTAAAACCCCTAATACCGCGGGTCATTTCGTATTTATCTTTCCTATCTCGAGTCATTATCCTCGAGCGGCCTCTTCAGCGTTAGACTTATTTAGATAAAGCGCTCCCCTGGGCGCTAATCCCATTATCCCCCCTTTTGGTAATTTTGGCAGGTTCGAGGTGTGAGCTTTGCTCCATCGTTGCTTTTTGGATCAGTTACGCTCCTGATTACATAGTTTACGCCTCCAAGTCTCACCTCATTCTTTATATCGCGATTTCCTCACCCCTCGCTGTATATCTTTTATTTAATACGCCCCATGTTTGAATATCGCACCGATAATATTTAAATTCATCCTGTCCAAATAGTCTCTTAAATATAAATATTAGAACTCCTGCCAATTCCATTCGTGTACTGAAAGTAAAGTGTTTATTTTGTATTACTCTTAAGATTTTGTTTATTGATTGGAAATGTATGAACAAAAAAAAAAGAAAAAACTTCGTACTAGGTTGTACAAGGATTAAATAAACGTGTTTTTTTTTAAATGTTGCTGTTATTTTTTTTAATAAATAATAAATCTTCCGGCTCTCCACAATATGTTTTTATTGATTACTACTTTGGTGTCATGCACCTCTCCAAAGGCTTGAGTGAGGCCCCTCTTCTGGTGTTATTGCACACTTTTTAAGCTAATTGAAATGGAATAAAAACTATAACATAACAGTAGGAAATTAAAAAAACAACTGATAATGGAAAAATATTCTTTATTGCATGCTGTGTGGGCTGGAAGCTGTAATCAAGGCAAGAGAATGAGCAATGATAAATAAGAATAAATTTTGTAAAAAGAATTTATGTACACTGATTAAAAACCTCGGTAATCCCATATATTTTACTAATGTTCAAATTTTATTAATTATAAAACTGTTCAAAATTCTTATTGTTTGAATTTTAACAGTAAAAAATGAAAACATCAACTTGTTGAAATATTTGTTATAAATTGTCCTCTTCATTTGCACAAAACATGGCTTACACTCGCACTTTCAATTGACATCTTGCGATGATTAATGTTTAGTCTATTTTTTTTTAAACTGTCAAACCATCCGTCACTGGCTCTAAAATCTTTGATAGCCATCTTCTCTCAAAAACGTTTACCATTTCTCACATTGACACTCCTCCTATTGGTATGTTTGATTTTCGGAATTGAGTAAACCATCCTAATTGCCAGATTTCTTGTTCGAGATACTCACTGTTTGTTTTTTTATTTTTATTTTTGAATAATCCAAATTTAAGATTTAATGGGTTGTGAATTATCAATAAAGTAGTGTATTATAAAGAAGCTGGTCGGGTATGTTTTTAATGTAGTCACTTACTAATTATATTAAGTGCAATTAATAACGATTAAAAATAAATGGGAGTCTTAGTAGGATTTTAAATGTCTATAGGAGTCTACAATAGAATATTGTAGATGAGTTGCATGTTTGCCCAACCAAGGTTTTGCCATTAGGCTAGAGGTAGTCCTTGCTAGTTCCTTATATCTCTCATTAGTAACAGCACCAGCACCCGTCAAAATTTTGGTTTTTGTTGTTTAAATGATCAAATGAGGTGAAGAGCTGATCACTTGAAATATTTTCCCGGAACAGGTATATGAGAGCAATGGTTATTTGTTAATATGCTATCTCCACTAGTTTTTTTTTTAATTCCATTCCTCTCCCTGTGTCTGAGACAGTACGGTATTCAGGCTTCCACCCCGACAAAAGACTGACATGGAACCCAAACCCAAGGCTAAAAAGACAAGAACAAAACAGACGCTTTGGACAACTGTGCATACTACTTCAAACGACATCCTATATCTCAATAGAAAATAAATTACTAATCTACAAAGTTATGCTTAAGTCAGTCTGGTCGTACGTAAATAGGGCTATGGGGGACAGCAAAAAACTCGAGCACTAAGCTTATCCAATCCTTACAATCAAAAGTCCTGAGAACAATATTTAATGCCTCCTATTACGTCAGCAACAAAACCCTTCATAAAGATATTAATATAATCTACATTCTTAAACTCATCCCTTCCAAATTCATGAAATTTCATCGAAACCTATTCAACCACCCAATCCCCTAGCATAGTAATTAAACTGCACAACACATCCCTATGATCCTCCTCGGGGACTAAAGCGGCAGTGGCCTCGTGACCTGCTATAAATACGTGGAAATGGCCAGTTTCTCCAATCACATCCTGAGCGTCTGTGGCTCTCGCGCTCTTGGTCAGCCTACACTGTCTCATATCCGGTTACGCGGCTGACAGATGAGCGTGGGGGACTTCCCAAGACTCCGTTTCCTCTTTCGCATGCGAGGGAGGTGACAACCATGTGGATTTGGGATGTCTCTGGGCTGATTGTAAATACTGTATAAATGAGCAAGGACCCTGGGTGTTATCTAGGTGTATTTATAATCAGATACCTATGATCCACTTCTTGCCGAGAGATAGTCTAGATATTAGATGTATAAGTATATATCTAGATAGGTATTTGTTTTTTCTGATTATTTATGTGCAATATAAACTATCAATTTACTTTCTCAAATTGTACGCTTAAATTTTCTTTACCCTTTACACAGGGCCACAACGATCAGTTGATCGCTCAGATTTCATCTTTCAGTGTGATTCCTTGCGCCAACGCTTTCCTTATTACTACAGAGCTCTCTACTCCAAGGTTTCCTTCATAATAATTTCTCTCTATCTTAGGGAACATCAGATCCATTCCCCCTTTCGCACATATTCGCCCGTTGAACTTTTTACCCTCCTGTTTGGGTTGAAATTGTCTTGGAGATCGACTCCTTGCGGTCAGGGGTCCCGCTCAGATGAAAAAAAAATACACCCCTCGCGGCGAGAGATGAATTTTTGAAGGGCCCCTAAAATCATTGAGGGGTTTGCTGTGGGCCCTTAATAATTTATAAGATGTGGGATGGTGATTCGAGTGGTGTCTAGTGTACACCTGATGCTCTGGGGTGCTGGAGAGGCGGGGGGGGGGGAGGGTTGATATCTTCACACGTCGTACAGCTATTAAATATTTAGCGTCTTGCTATTAAGAAAACAAGCAATTTTGTTGAAATAAATATTATCTGTAATATTTTTTTTTTTTAAAGAACAGTAAAACCCTCTTTATAAATCTGCCCTTGCATGGTTAGTTGCATGGTAATATTTTTAAAAAAATGTTGTTAGACTCTCCCATATCCGGACAGCCAATTACGTAAAACAAAAAAATCTCTTTCCTCATTTTTAAAATGAGAATTACATATCAAATAAGATAAAACCATGCTGAGAATTAACATTTTATAAATTTAAATAGTCTTCATGCTCACAGAGTACTGGCGGGTCATCGCGGCTTGGGAAAGGTTGACAAAAAAAAACAAAAAACTTTAAACAAAAATTTTTATGTAAAATCGTAAAGTTTATTCTAAATGTATAATTGCATACATTTCTCTTTATTTCGTATATATCCTAGTCATTCTCCCATATCCGTGGGACTGCCGTGCCCACATTAATCCTGAGGTGGGACAGTCTACTGTAGTTAAGGAATCCTAAATAGTTGTGAGCACATTTTTAATTACAGTTCTCATGACATTTAATTATAAGAACTTATTAATTATAGTCCGCCGAAAACGCAAAACATCCGAGTAATTCGTTAATTAATGATCCTCATAATTTTCTACATGGTTGCTTAAATATTTTAGCTTATTTGTGACAGCAAGTAAAACGTTCCTTCTAAATGTCATCATTCTTTGTTAAACTTAATCCATTATAAAAATTATAATTGAGTAATTTATCATCGCATTTGATTGAGTTTTTTGACGATGGGGCATGAAGCATTTATATAAGAGTCTCAGAACAGCCCCCTTTGGAACTTACTCAATAAACAAAGTGACCGAGAAAATAAGGTCATATCGGAAATTGTACCTTAAAAATACAAAAAAAAAACTGTTGTTTGCATTTATCTGTCTTAATAAAGTTGTATCAATTTATTTTTGGAAGAAAATTCTGATTGAAGTAATGAATTATTCTTTATATTTACTTAATAGGTACTTTGTTTATGAACTCTGTAATGTTAATCCTTTATGTGTAGTTAATACAATATTCTTAACAGATATGTACCACATTTTCTTTTGTTAGTGTTGAAATGATGAAGATTGAAATGTGTCTGTCTATACAATGGGAATAAATATGGTTCAATACCAATTGCTCACGCAACGAAAATGAAAGAAGAATACATCACCATAGCTTTGGTCTTGGAGAAGATAAAGTACTATTAACATCAATGGGTGATTTGTGTGGACTTAAAAATGGTAAACATCTTCCTTGCACAGCAAAGTGGCCACGCAAAATATCCTTGTTTCTTGTGCCTCTGGGGCAGCAGAGACAAAACACAACACTAGGTTAAAAAGAGTGGTCTAAGAGACAAAACATGGACGTTGAGGAAAGGAAAGTCATTAACGTCCCCTTAGTTGAACGAGGGAAAATCATCCTGCTAAATGTCATCATTCTATGTTAAACATATAAAAATTATAACCGAGTAATTTATCATGACACTTGAATGAGTTTTTTGACGTCGGGGCATGAAACAGTTAATATTCTTGACAGAAATGTGCCACAATTTCTATTGTTTGTTTTCCCCTCAGAGGTACACAAGTTACTCAGTACTGAATAAATTCAGAATCCATGTGGACTTGGGGTGAGGTGAGGCCTGTTTGTATATTTAGTATGAATGAGCGAGTGAATGAAAATTGTAAATTGGTATGAATGAGATCATTTATCACAATTACTTATAGCCCAATCAGGCAGATTGTAATTTTATCATAATAAAGCTGTTTAATAATAAAATTTTAAAAATGATTACACTATTATATTTATTTATTAAAACAAGGATAGGTGCAAAACATGCCAAAAGGGATTTGAAAATAAAACAAAGTTACATTTAATAGATCTATAACCACTAGAATACAGATCAGATATCGTAAAAAGAAGAAACCTACAGTTTAACTCAGGACGATGATTGATATTGAGTGGAATTTAAAAAGCTTTTCTGATTGGGACGCTTAGGACTTTATTATGAGTTGTTAAAAAAAAACAAATAAATAAACTCAGTAGAATCATTAGATGTGGAATAATAGTAACAAAGTTCGAACATTTAAAAAAGAATGGAAACCGTAAATGTGTAAACTGTTAAAAAAAACCCGACTTAGTATCGTTCTTTTCGCAGGTGGGCGACCGAACGTCGTAAAATTATTCGCCGTCAATGGTAGTTTGGAAATGGACAAAAAGCTTCGAAAAGTTCGACCAAAGACGGATTCGTAGTAAACTGCTGGCTGAACTTCAAATCACAAAATAAAGGATAAAAATGAGAGGAGCGGATAATTAGGGCTGTTCCTGCATTGAAAAGATGACTTAGGGTCACAGTAGCTCGAGTCTACAAAGGAAATGACTGTACATATTGCCCTTCGACCAGGATTGACCCAACACGGTGGAAATGAAGAAGGAAACGAAGGCTCGTTAAAGGTTGCCTTGGTTACGTCACGTGACCACTAATGTGCGGCTTGACCATTAAACCAAGGACTGATATAATGGCCAGAGCCGGTCTACTAATGAAAAAATATTTTTGTCAAATATTGCTTAGCTGTAGTTGTCCGTGTTTATTGCAAAAGAGTACCTCACAGTATGAACATGGTTTGCTTCAATTCCCAAATGATCTGCTTCTTTATCGTCGTCTTTCTCGCTCTCTGCCAATTTCTTTTGGCCTCTAAATTCCACTTGTATTTAAATTAAATATTTATTTATATTATAATAGCATTGCATAACTGATCAATGATATCCTTCGTATCTTGCATGTTTAAGAAGACGTCATTGACTCACTCACTTCTGCTAAACACATCCCTAGCGAGAAAGAAGCGTTAATTCGTAGGCAGATTGTAATTTTATCTTAATAAAATTGAATAAAAAAAAAAAATTCGCAGGAAAATCACATGCTACTCCTAATACTTCATCAGTGTAAAGGATCATGATACATACATTTAAGTGGCTGAGTTATGAACGGTTAAAATGACTTTTTGTAAGTGACTCACATGAACTCTATCTGTTATGTGCACTCCGGCATGTGAATTGAATACAGGAAATAATATGAAGAGATATAAATTACCTATAAGAAAGTGGCCAAAGTTCTATTACCAAATGGAAGAGTTGGAATGACATGTAACAACCTTTTTGTGTTACACATTTACGGTTTCCATTCTTTTTTAAATGTTCAAGCTTTGTTCCACGTTTAATGATTCTACTGAGTTTATTCAGTACTGAATAACTTGTGTACCACTGAGGGGAAAACAAACAAAAGAAAATGTGGTATATTTCTGTCAAGAATATTGTGTTTCACTGTTTCAACTGTTTCATGCCCCAACGTCAAAATAGTCATTCAAGTGTGATGATTACTCGTTATAACCTTTTTGTGTTGCTAGAGTGAAGGCTGAAATAAGAGAGCAATATTACCCAGCAGACAGTGTGGCTTCGATACTGGGTAGGAGACACGCCCTAAGCTTCTATATAAGGTGTTAAAAGATACTTTTTAACGTAAAACCATGAAAAGGTCAGCCTCACCGAGAGATAGAAAGTGGTTAAATATTTATATTTAACTGTTTGAATATAGACGTGGTAAAAGGACGAGCCCTTGCTCGTTTTCGGGGTGATCCCCGTAAACAGCCCACTTCTTCAGAAGACAAAGGGGTGACCTCTGTTCATTTCCCGATGACTGAAGACTTGCTTGGGGAAACGATAATATCTGATTGAAAATCTCCGCATCTAAGAAGACAACGTTGTAACCAGGATAAATAATTTCTAATAGTTAGTAAGACATATATGTCATGTTTTTCATCATGTGGATCCAATTTTTAAATGTATCTCATCGAATACTTTCAAACATTTGAATAAAACGTATCGTATTGTAAAATTCTGTTTTACATAAATCAAATTCCTTCTATTGATCGCCACGTTAATTTATTAAGATAAATTACTTTGGGTTAGAAGCGTTATAATTGATTAAATATTACTGAGCAAATATATTTTAGTATCACTTTAAGGTAATGCAAAACGCCCAGGATTTGATAACGGAATCAAACAGTTCAATGGCATCGCTTTAAATCAAATATTTAAAACTACGCTTGAGCGTAGAGGCGTAGTGTTAAGGGTAGGTGAGGTAGATATAAAAGGGGTGTATCTAGCCGTAGAAAGATACATTCCTTGTATATTTCCGTACATTTTATGTATTTGGATACAGTTGAAAGTATTCGCATACACTAATATACTGGTATCACGAGTAAAATTAACCCCCATTCGCCGAAAGTAGTCCAAAATAAATAGCATCATTAAAGACGGCGAGACAATCCTGTATTAAAAATAGTCTTTATTTTAAACATCTATTATTATAGTTTATTTACTTTTATCGTGTCATTATTCCAAAATGTTCTTAAATAATCAGTTTGAGCCCTTCTCTAAGTGAATAGTGAAGAGTTAGTCCCCCTAGAGATTTTAGCTCTCCAAAGGTTTCCAGAAATTACAGTTTTTATGCAGATAGTTTTAAATATATGCAGGTACTATTTAGTTATTATTATTATTTAAATGTTTATTTATGAAATCACATAAATTTCGAAGTTTCGTCTATTCAGCCATTTCAGTGCTAAAATTAACAAATCTTAATATAAAAACAAGCCAACAAACCTATGAAACATAACCTCATTCCGCTTATTTATTGCACTAGACATTCGTCAAATCCGGATCCCCCAAATTAACAGTGTAGTGAATAAGCGTAACGAGACCATGTTTCCCAGGTTTGTTGGCTAGTGGAAATATTTATTTTGTATGCCAGTTTGCATTACGCTCCTGCTGTAGATTGTCTGGAAGTAAAACAAGACTAATTCCATTATAATAGGTCACGGTTAATTTCTGTTTAGCTCACTCTACCATAGTATAGAGAAAAGATAGCAGCCAAGGGCAAGGACGATGCCAGAAAAAGGCGAGCACCCAACGAAGAAAAAGGGTCGCCACCAATCTGGAACCCGCTGCTCTAACACACAGTGTTAAGAATTGGAATGTTCATTATTTAGTTAATGTTTTAGTAAATATAATATTTCAGTCAAATCCATGACTTTTATTGCAGAGTTATAATCTTCATAATCCGAATTTATCGTCCGCTAGCCAGTTTTAAGCAATCTCTATTACCAACATTAGTTTGGGTCCTACCCCCTTGCTAAAGTTACAACTGCGAGGCTGGGATGAACCACCCGCCCCCGAGATTCCTCAGAAGCAACAGAAGAAGAGGAGAAGAGAAAGGCCATAAAGATATTGGGGCGAGAGAGGCATTAGGAAGGGCGGACCCAGCTCACGTAGGCAGCTTATTATAATAGCCATTATTGTGAAATGCAAAGGCACCAGCAGACTGTGTGTCGGACAGTAATCGTAAACCTATCTCCGCCTCGTTAGTCTTCTCAGTCCATCTCGCTTCTTCTTCGTCTGATTCCTCTCCACTTGTTCTAACTGTACCGGGCCAACGTGAGGGGCTCATTTACCTTCAGTGACCAATCCTGATTCATCAAGTTCACCCATCTATACTGATTCGTCAAGTTAGTGATAATAGTTGATCCTAGGATCAGAGGTTTTTATCAATCATGAACTAACGTTAAAAAGAAAAGCCTGTATATTGATATCAACAATGCGTGGAAATTAGTGATAAAAGAAACGTCACTCCCAAAATATCCATTATTTTTTTACATTACATCAATGGTCGACTTATCCAAACATCACTAAGGCTACAATTCAAAGAAAATACATGAATTTACATACATAACAAGATAAGAAAACTATTAAAATAATAAATTTGGTAACAATAAGTCTCTCTGTTTGTGTATTCAAATTTTCCAACTCGACCGGTTCGTGTGAAAGATTGTTATGACAATCAAAGTGTTGAATCGTTTGATTTCTTTATTACTTTTTGTGCGATTTGAAATCAGCTGTTAATTTTCCATCCTTACTTCTTTTTTTGAACTCCCCCGCAAGCATCCTACAGCTTCATTCTGACTTCTAACTGAGGCCGAAGGCCTAGCAGACATGGGCTCGTGACGATGAGTGATTGGAAAAACGAAATTAAGGTAAATTGTTAACCACAACTTAGACACCAGGACACCTACCAGCACGGTGACAACCTTCGCTCGCCCCATACCCTTTGATTTTAGTGATTTTATTAATGCCTTATAATGTGTTTTCTCCTCGTTATATCGTAAAGAATCGTATTTAGAATGGATGTTCAATTAAACTAGGTACTAGTAGATAGTTTTCATGAATACTATACGCGTCATAGCAGTAATTTATTAGTTGATTAATAATCCTAATTCTTAAAGCTTTTTAATGCTTATGCATATTTTCTTTAGTTAGTTTGTTTAGGAATGGCTTAATAGTATCTGTGCAAAACGGATACCTATGCAAAGGTGTAACAATTATTTCCTGTCTATAAAATATCTGTTAGTCACGCGATGGATGTACATGCTCTTTAAAGCTATAATGGAATAACCCGACGCTGGTGGTTGCCGACGAGAACCGCCCGAGGAGGAGAAGTCAACAAATAGGTTGAGGGAAATGAGAGGCCAAAGCTGTTAGAGAACAAGGGAGCCAGCCACCCATACAGATGACCGATTTTACAACGCCCTTACAATTTACATCTAACAACCCGCGTCCATTCGTATTCACTGTGCAGTTGGGCGCTCAGTTTACGAGGAATAATTGTAGCAGGTATACACTGGCTCTGACAACCCTAACTTCTGCCACTTACATATATAGCTCTGCTGGCTGGGGCTACCGGATCTCTTCTCGTTAGAGTGCTCGCTTGTCTTGGTCCGGGGGGCACATCTTCAAAGGCTTCAGTCCAACCTTCAACCAAAGGATACATACTAATATAACTAACTACACTGGCTGGGAACCAGGTAAATGGCTTATAATTTAATGGGCTTACTATACTTAACGGGTACTAACTTCACCGGGCCACCAACAGCTAACGTATCTTTGAAGAACGCGCTATTCTAATCCTTTTTGAGTAGGATGATTTTTTTTTTCTCATTATCGCCAATTTAAAAATGTTTAAAACAATATCATTTTCTAGTTTTTACTAGATATGTAATCATAAATTTTAGTTTAGAAAAGCAATGTTATTTTAGTTGATTATTTACTATAGAACCATTGCTGTAAAATAAATAAATTCACGATAACTGAAGGCTTGAATTACTACTATTTATACCCTACTACCGTTTCAAATACAACAAACCGACGTAAAGTACCTTGAAATATCCTCAATTATTAAATAAGATAAGATAAGAACTTTTCTCAGGCAGGGTGGTCTGAAAAGTTTCCGACCTAACAAAGCTTTTGTTTTAGCTTTTATTTATTTTATCATCATCTTCATGTTGAGGTCGGGAACTTTTCAGACCACCTGTGTATGAATAATTTGACTGTCCTCGCAGGAGAATAAAATACACGGGTTTCTGAAACGCAAAATGTTTAATGTGTTGATCTGAAGTTGAGCAACAATTGAGCAAATTTCATTTTGTTGAGGTCCTAATGGACTAAACTGAGTGTATCAACTTCAGAAAATGGTGTACTTACCCGATGATAAACCGGGCATTGGTTGGAGAATGTTAGCTCGTTAGACCCATATAAACAGCCACAAGTCGTTAAGGGCCGTTTACATTACGAACCAAATTGTATATATGTCTTATGTACATATATGTATGTGTCACACAAGTGTCTGTGTGTTTGTATATGCATATATATATAAACAGAGAGAGTTCACTGTTACCAGACAGACGAAATACGATTGTCCGATACTTGTTTGAATGTAGAACTTCTCCTTTTGAGCATAGTAATTGAAAGCAACAATAATAATTTTTTTTCAGTTTCATACTTAAAGCGACATGTAGATTGCATGATTACGCCTAATTTTTTTACGGATATTACATTCGTATATCTCCTATATTTGTATAAAGAACAGGTTTTCCCGGACTATTTCCTTGTACTGGTTGAAAGGCAAAAAAAGGGCATTTAAATATGGCTGAAAGTCCATTTCTGAACTTTCATTCAGCATAAACTCTTTGGTTCAATCAATCATATCCTTACTACTATCATATGAAACCCTAGCTAGAGTTGAGATGTCAGTAGATCCGGAAAATGATCTAGGACAGATATAGTCCGATCGTGTTACAGAGGCTGTTTGCTTAGAATCCTATCCTTTGGCAAGCAGAAATTTCTCTAAGATCTTCAGTTTACCCGTGAACATATATATAATTCCTACTTACTTGACTTCAGTTTACCCGTGAACACATATTTAATTCCTACTTACTTGACTTCATTTCAGGAAGAATTGAACATGATCATGAAAGTATTTGTCCTTCAGTTCCTCGGCAATCAAGTTGCGAGTAGGTTGACGATTGGGCAAGAATCAATCTACCACCTTACAGCCTCAGTTTCGGTATCAGTTTTTGACAATTGGTGACACTACTAACAAGCTAGTAATCCAGTAATTTTTTTTCGTTTTTTTTATAAATATAATTTCAGGAAATCCAATAATGACCTCCACAATATCGAGCAACTTGAGATACGGAGCAACGCTGACGGAGGAGCGTGAGGGTCTTTCCAAAACTCCGCTTCCTCTTTCCCATTCGAAGGAGATAAAAATCATGTGGATTTGGGGGCTCTCTGGGATGTTTGTAAATACTGTATGAATGAGCGAGTGAATGAAGAATTGTAAATATGGTATGAAGGAGAACATTTATCACAATTACTTATTGCCCAATAAGGTAGATTGTAATTTTATCACAATAGATTTATAAATAAACTATACTAAAGTCTACCTTATATTACTTCAAATATAGAAAAATATGAATACGTAGAGATATCATTCATCATTCGTTTAAATTCAATTGAAGCAGCTCAATCCCCTGATTTTTTCCATTTTCTTAACATTGCTTTTGAAAGAAAAGGGAACTACGCTTCACATAATCTATTTAAAAAAATGTTTTTTCCAATGCCAAAACCTGAAAAATGTGGTAAAGTTTACTGGATTTCCTATCACCATGGCATCATCATGGTTCAATTCTCATTCATCACATAAGTTGATCCTCTGACATGGGAAACTTTTCTTCGAACGCTGCTTATTTTTAGCTATTTAAACTGTAAAAAAAAAAACGGGTCTTTTTCAGGTTTTTTGAATTTTATCCCACATTTTTTTCAGTGTTACTGTATTTATAAATTTTATGAAATTATATTTTCGCTAGGTTTTCACAACCACTTCTATTTAGTGAGCTTAGTGTGAAATAAAATCCGCATTACATTTAGTTAAGTTTTTGAACCTGCTTTATTATAATGGAGAAGTTATCTGTATTCTTTTGTGATATTCTTTCAGAAATGTTCACTTTTCTATTTTTCAATTTTGCCTTGTCTCCACTTCTACCCTCCAATTCTACTGAGTGTTTACATTTCCAATATGAGTTGCCGGGATACCGTCGACTTCACTTCAGCTGCTCTTGTAGCCTATACGCCAAGAGAAACGGTTCGTGGAAGCTACGCTATAGCAACACTGTTGTTTCGGTTCTCGCGTGCTCTAAGTAGACTAATTTGACTTTAATTGAGGCCAGAGTCAGCTATGGAATTACACTTATTAGTGGAGGGTGCGCACCCATTGTCGGTTCGTGCAATATAAACAGCACCGCGCCGGGGAATTATGGGTAATTCACCTAGCCGCCAATAATGCCGTATGATTTGGACCAATTTTTAGTACCAATTAATTGTTCTCGGCTCGATTAGTCAGAGGAAATTGGCTGGGGAATTAAAATTTAATCCTCGAGAGTGTTTTTCTTGCTACTTTATCGCGGTTGTAATTGTTTGTAATCAAAAGTGGCCAGGCAATGTCTATAGCATTTTTCGTTAAATATTTATTTAATGATATACCAAGCGTGTCAAAATTGAATAATTTAAAGATACTGTTGTAAAATGTCAGGGAAGATTATTTAGGATTTATATTTAGAAGCGATGTGAGTTCGACCGTGGAATCCGAAGTGATTGAAATAGTCTCATTTTGGTTAGCGTGGTGACTTGTAACTGCAGAGAACTGGAGTCGATCCCAAGCGCGACCTAAGATTTTTCTTTGGGCGTGGGTCTAGTCGGGGTGACTCAGTCACGAGAGGATAAATGAAAAGCCACATGAATAAAAATGTATTTAAGGTGGAGAGGTTACGCCTAGTGCTGATCATACTCATACTGCCGCTACCAACTACAGCGGTAAGCTGAGTTCGCCCCTATACTCTTCAAGCCATAGATTTGTTTTTTCAGTATTAATTTAATTCATTCTATCATATTTTCGGACTTTGGAAACCATTAGAAGAGAGAAAAAAAAAGTATGAACAAGAAATTAACGTCGAGCAAAAATACTTAAAAAAGAAAACCTGAAATGCATTGATCTAGGAAGGATGCAGGATGAAATAATTGGGGCACTCATAGGAAGGCCTATTATAAACCTACAATGCATTATATCATGTTTATAGATGAATTCATTGTAGGATCAGGCTTGTCCGAAGAAGGTACAGCAGATAGAAATAGTCTGGGGGGGGGGGAGCAAAAAGGAAAATTCAGGCACTTCCGTTGATAGATCTGTGCAGAAAAGTCTGAACCTCTCAGATAGACTGTATTAATATTCAGATCTTCTAAATGAATTCTGTAGGATTCAGCTTGGTGAAAACGTTACTTCGCAAGTTACTTCTTTGCAAGACATTTCTCCAACCATGTTCCTGAACCATGGCATTAAGTGGTGGCAGCTTCGTGAAGCTAAGACTTCTTGCCCCCTACGCACGTTTATGCTTTACTTAAACCCGACTTTTTTTGTTGGTATGCATAGGTTTCTTCCCCCCCCCCTCCACACTCGCAGTTAACACTGCGCGTTTAATGCCACATTCAATTGCATCATTCTTTCTGCTGGGAAAGGGTGTTACTTGGCATTCCTGTAAGGTAAAACTGTACAAACTTTACCACAACCTCAGCATTAAATTCATGGATTATTCATTGGAAGGCGAGGTGGGGGCAAAAATGCATATTTTCATCATGGTATGAAATGTGTACCTTGAGGACTTTTTCGAGCCCACGAAGATGATGTTAATTTAGTTGTTCATTGTCCTGCTTAATAATGTTGCTGATTATAAAACTCACGTGGTACTATCTTCGACTGCTTCAAGCTACTGGGCAGAGCTGAACCATCAGGAATTGGGTGTCATCACAGTCAAATCACATAAAGCAAACAGCATGCTTATTTACTTTTATATAGTACAGAGGATATCACGCTCCAATGTTGTCCAAGAAACAGTCAAATGTACACACTTTGAAGATATTAAAATTCAGGAGATAAAATTACCTGTGTAAATCTAAAAAGCAATCGAGCCTACTCAAGTATTTAGATGCACTCATTCGAGGCTAGAGATTCAAAACTTCCTGGCCCATTGGCCCTTCTTGGATGCCAGGAACTTACAAGAGGTATCATTGACTGTCGCAAGATTAGATTGTGCAATGATACCTGTCTATTTTGTGAACACATAATTTCAATGACAAAGGATCAATCCAGCCTACACTGGCATAACTAATTAAATTTAATGTCAATCTTGAAGGTGTGTCTAGGCGGCCGAGTTAAAGAGGGCAGCATGACCAATCCTTTTTGGTGGCTTATATCTTAATCCCTCTGCCACGACTGGTGGGCTTTCGAAAGTCCCCTATTGCTAATAATTGCTTTCGTTTTAGATTTCTGGTTACATGGTGGTAAGAGAAGAAATCTCAACCAAAGAAAAAGTAAGATATTTTTGACACAATGTTCGTTACAAAAAATTTATCTTTGATTGTTTATTTACACCCTTATTTTCTCTCGTTTAGTGGTGAAAGTCCTATCGGGATCCATTCATTTCTGTTCAATGAATTGCTTTAAGTACATCTGGGGACTTGAACATCGCACAGGAGCCCGAAAAGTCATCTTTATACCACTACACCGGCGTGAGTTATATTAAGTTGACTTTAGGGTGAGATTTTGGCAGGATAATGAAAATTTCAAGTGCCAATTAGAATTTCAATCATTACCATGTAGTCATAATTTCTAATTATTGTAAACAGAAAAGTGACTTTAATACTTTTTTTATCCAATGGCAATCCTCCCTGACTCTAGTCATTTGTGATCTAAAAGAAACGGTGGTATCGTTATCATTAATTAGGCGAACTATGGATTTCAATTTTGTCCCTGTCCGGTATTTAAATTTCTGCAAGTTGTATCTCTTTATTTTTTTTTACTGTACAATACAATTTAAATGTTGTCAAAAGTAACGCACATTTTAGGAATATGCATAAAAGTAAGTAATTGTGGTTTGAACTTTAATGAACCAAGTGGTTGACTTCAGATAGTAATATAAATAATTGATGTTCCATGAGGGAACGATTGCGATTGGGCTGATTACAACATTTAGCGAATGAAATGACCCTGGCAAGGGAGCAAAAGTTTCAGCTATGTCGCAAGTGAAAAGGTTAAAGGAAATATCAATTACATAATAGGTTCAGATTAGATGGGATGATTATTCGTTGGAGGTGTAGAGTGGGGGTCGAACGATCGGTCCAGATATGCGCGCAACCGACAACGGTCGTGAGGTCATGTCAACTTGAGTGCTTCACAGATTTTTGAAGATCGGAGTCCTTTATAAAGTGAAAGTTAGACCTACGCCAATGGAAATATATCCTATTGAACGTTTGATGTCAACGAGCTAAATAAATAGACGAGATAACTCCAAGGATAAATTAGACCTTAAATAATGCACTCATGCCATCCAGTGCCGAAGTTATATGAGAATAAATACCCCACAGGTAAGCCCGGAACTGCTGAGTGGTAGTTTTCCTCTCTCAAGTGTGGAGTACTGCTCAACTCATACAATTCCGAAATACTCGCAGCTATATTTAAAAATGCCGCTGACCTTGCTTTGCTGATGGAATAGTGGTGTCAGCTGCTATCTCACCTACAAGCGAGCTCTCTCGTTGGCTGAATCAGCTGCCAATCAGAGCGCAGATAATCTGAAGAAGCTTCACATACAGTGAACGTCGGGAAGGCTGAGAATACGTGAAAAATTATTTTGCAAAAACTGTCCACTCGTTGCCTAAAACGTATTCTTTTGTCATCCAACCGAGAGAAGCGAAACTCCTCGGATAACAGTGTTGCTCACGTTGGCATAATAATGGATATGCATTTGCTGCCGATTTCACGACAAAACCCAAGCAAGTTCTTCCAATGTCTTAACCTACACCTACTCGATCTGACCCAAAATAAAGATATACAAATGTATTATCAGACCAGCTATGCTTTACGGTGCGTCGTTTTTTAGCCACTTCATCAAATCCTGAGCCAAAATCCACTATTCATTTGAGAGACATAACTAAAAAAAAAAAAGTTATACGGTATGAAAGAGATAGCCACGGAAGATGAAGTCATGTCTACTGTCAATATCTTCGATTCTTTGCAACCCACCACCAACCCGGTGTTTTGCACAGTCGCCCCACCACCCTTACGGAAGGTTGTCCTTTAACCTAAAGTTGAGCCATCACTGATAATAAGCTGCAGTATTATATAATTAATTTCTGTAGAGTCATGACCTCCAGCCCCAGAAGTCTGATCAAAAGTTATCCCTCAACAGTGAATTGAGTTGGAACACATCATGAGTCTATTGAATCATCAACTTTCCTCGCTTTTTTTTTACCCACCGATTTAATTATATTCCCCTGAACAATTGAAGATAAATACTAAACCCTCCGTTTAAATATTTTTGATGTATAAATTTTTCAATTTTCGAGACGAAACCCAATTTATGTTGGATTCTTTGCTTGGCAGTAACTATTTGTGATGGAGTTTCATACTCAATGATCTATCGCAGAACGTTTCTTCAAAACTTCAGATCTATGTGCTTAGCTCCCAACGCTGCTCTAATTAACAACCCACACATGTTAGATATAGCAAGCTTAGTATAATATGATATGCAACCAATGACTGCTTAATTGCAGTCGGGCCTCCCTATTGGCTAATAGCTGCTTCGCAGTGACCCAGTTGAGGCTGTCGCCTTAGGTCCTTCTTGCCGTGCTGGTAGAGCACGAGCCAATTAAATCGGACCTCTCTTCCCTGTAATCTGCATCCATTGGTTGGAGCTATTACAGAGGAGCGCCCCAGGCGAACACGCCCATCCCCGGGCACCGTTAGATCTGTACACACACACCTCATGTCTTCTTCCTACATCGCCACCAATCTGCGTGTCCTCAGCGGTGTGTGCTCACGGCAGCGGCCAGAAAGTGGAACCGGTTGCATTAAGGGTGCAGTGCGTAATTGACTCTTATATGGCTACTTCAAAACTATTCCGCTTAGTGGAAGAACGAGAAAACTGCACAAGTTCCAGTAGATAAACACAAATAACATATCATTGTAACCTTCTATCAAATATTACAAGAACACCTTCTAATCATTAGCTGTCTATTTCGTCCCTTTCTGTTCTTTCCAGCTATTTGAATTACTTTCCAAAACTTGTAAACTGTTTGGATTGGCTTCTAGTTGCTCATCAGAATTTGATCAGCGTCGTTAATTATACTTTCTGGTGTTTTCTTTTATTTTTACAATCCTCAACAAAATTCACATTTGTACCACTCTCTGTATGGTTTCTATATACAAAATCAAGTTGATATAAGAATATTAGTATTTTGTTTGGTTTCAAAGCTCCTTTATTTTTACATTTATTGAATCATAATATTTAGAAAATAAATAAATAAAAATTTCACCTGGTAGTTCGATATTTTCAGTAGCTACGCTACATTTTATAAAGAATCAAATTAAGATTATATAAGCAGTATTTTTTTTCTTCATATCCCCTATTTAGTATAAATTATGGAAATTATAGATCAGTGTAGATTCTACATAAATTAATCTATTTACAATAGGTCATTGTGTTCTGTAGCTTGGCTACATTTTATACAATTTTTAATAATTTTATATCGCGATTTGTGATTGTATCAAAGGTATAATGTATTATACATTCATTGTCTAAACATGTTTAAAAGTGATGGGACTCACCTTATGAATCATAGATATAATTATATGTAGATATACATAATTGGTGGCGATGTAGGAAGAACACATAAGGTGTGCCATTTCCTCTTGTTACAAATTTATATATGTACAAAATATAGATTCTACATATGAATCTATTTACAATTGCTGCATTGTATTTCCTGTGGTTTGGCTACATTTTATACAAATTCTAGTTATATAATACTATAACACTATAAAATAGTGATCTGCATTGTATTATATAAAAGTATAATTATGTACCTTATACATTAATGGACTGAATTTATTCAAAGTGATGAGGGCTCTCCTTAATTATCATAACATAAAAACTTAAACTAAATTCATCGGCATTAATTTTAACTTAATGGGCAAGAAGAGAGCCCCTACAGATTACTAAAGAATGAGTAAATTATTAAAATCATCATTTTTTTTTATAAAAAAACTATTTGTCATTAAAGTTATGACTTTATAAGTCATGACTTTGTTGATTGTCTGTAATCTGTAATTAATACTATCTGACAATCTAAGAATAAACAGTATGAACACAACGTTGCATTTAAACTGTGTATATTTTCAAAGTAGCAATAAATTCATTCAAAATCAATAAAATTGTCATTGATCATACATTAATAAATTAACTACTTTTAGTTGATTGTGAGTGATCCAATCTAGGAGGTCAACTGTTTAACAATGACCATTCATCTTTCGAGAACATTGTGTATTGTCGACTTTTCATATATAACCCTGGACAGTTTTTGACCTCCACAAGTTATTAAGAACATGAAAATCGTGATAAAATTAAACTGTAACCTTTCATCGGCTTCACCTCAAGATTTGTGACATTACACTGCTAAAATGAGTGATTTCGACGAAATATTTTTGCCGAGTTCTATTTTAAAATGTTAATTATTTTTTTTGGTAAATATAGGGGATCTCAATAGCTTGTTCGTTGTTCGGAAATGTGTGGTATGAGAAAGATGTATGTAAAGGATCATAAAACTACAACGGGACGCCCACACCGGCAGGTCTGTGGTCAGTGCGGTTTTCCACAGGCTCACACAATTCATCTTTGTCTTCGCCTCGATAGCAAATGTCTCCTCTTCCACGATGCATATTTATTATAGCCTGGGGATGTTGGTAATTGTATGGTCAATTGGAGTACCCGGTGTATCGTTTGAAGGGCTCGTTCGATATCATTGCTTTGGTTTTAATTAAATTGTTGCTCAGCATTTCTGCAGGAATGCATTGTTGCAGAAAGGGAGTTTAATATTATAATTTAATAATTAATGAATTAGTTTTGTAAAATAAATAACATTATAGGGTTCTTACAAAGTAAGCACTGTTATCATAACTGCTTCACGATATCAAGATTCTGGGTTCAAATCCTCTTTAGGTGTATTTGTTTAATTTATATAATAGAAGTAGGTGATCACAATAGCATAACCCCCCTTGTAAATTTGTCTAAATTATCTTCAATAGAGCTTTTCATTGACAATTTTTTCTAGTTTTAATACCAGTCTTCTTAGCGTATCCATAAATTTGGGCTCCATATAGGAAATGAAAATAAAAATTGTTGATATTAATAAAAAAAACAATACAGCGAGTCGACAGATCCTCAAATTGATCAGTGTATAGTTTATTGGTTCATACCTTTTCCAGGCCATCAATTACAATAGAATATTGTATATATTCTGGAGTTAAAAATCCTCTGCCAATTCCTGGAACACGGGATCCTGTCACTGATTTGTCTCACAAACCCAGTGTTTAACACTATGACCCCACCACCAAGTTTAGTTTAAGTTTTCATTGTAAGTTACTTTTATGTATATGATAAATAAGGTGAGCCCCATCACTTTTAAAAAATGTTCAGTAAATTAATGTACAATGTACATCATATTTTTGTACAATGCAGGTTACAATGTGTAGAATTCAGAAATTTTATAAAATGTAGCCAAGCTACAGGGAATATAAGGAATAAAGTGTAAATAAATTCATTTGTAGAATCTATATTGAATTCTATAATTTCTGTAACAAGGGGATAATAAAAAAAAAAATGCAGCATATACGATCGCTTCACTACTTTCTGGAACTCTGTCTATCATGCTTAGTCCTTACGAACCATCAAGGCAGACGTTTGCTAGTTTTATTTCTTACTCTCGTATAGGGGCTTACAATGTATTTTACTTTTAGTTCTTTTTGTTCGCCTGATATGAATCCGTTATCTATACGTCATTTTTATTCATTGGGCACTTGGCCTCGGAATAATTTCTTTTTTTTTCTATTCGATTCTATAATTAAATACAAATGTGCGATTCAATTCTAACGACGCTAGTTAAAGGACGATACCGTACACCGTACCTGACGGAGATACCGTTATGCTTGCCCGAGGAGACGTGCAGGTGTGCCATCCGTCAATCAACGTACCTAGGTACTGCGGTTCAGGGTACTTGGGTTCAAGTGTTCTCGATCCTCTCCAGTCTACTGTGTCTATCCGCCGCCACTCAACGGACTCATTCCTTTATTCTCTCGTTTTTTTTTCGTTTATGAATGTTTAATAGGTCGTGCACGGGCTTTCCTCTTCGGGAGAACTGTATCCTTTCTACATTATAGTTTCTCTTTTGACGTCGAGGAGTTGCACAATTATAGGCAAGGTTGTATAACAGAAGGGGGGGGGAAGGTTGTAGGGAAAAAAAAATAATAAAAGTGCGTAACTTTCCCTCAGATTCTCCCTCGAGTAACGTACAAGCAGATATTGGTGTATTGTCAATATTAATGAATAGAAGGGTTTGTTGAGGGTTCAGCTAGGTTTTCATCAAGCTTATGGACAATGTTACCATATTCCATGCATCTCAACATACATAAGGACCTGGAAAACAAGAAATCTAGGTGTGGTGTAGGTGCTTAACATAACTGCTTAGCCCATGAAGAATCCATCCATACCTCCTATATAAAGGACGTCGTTGAGTTAAATCAGTACCAATAACAACCCCGTTTAACCGTTCTACTTTATACATATTAAATCGTACACAATTAATTGGATGAGTAGCCGTAACATTGATAAGTTATTGTGTTTTTATTTATTTGTCGATTTTTTATTTTTATTATACGTGAAATATATGGTCCATTACCCGCTTAATACATTTAATGTGGAGTTTAGCACTTTAAAATTTTTACGTATAAGTTTTATTGTTGCATTTACTGATTGATTTTTGTTTTTTTTCCGCGCGCTCGATAAATATTTTTATAACGACGACAGGTTAAAACTGTAGAACGAGAGATTGTTAACGCTGAGTTATCACGGATATCAGGTAGTCACATTTTGTCACTATATTTTCTTTGGCTGGAAATTATCAATGATCTGCAGTGCACTAGTAGTGAGTATGACCAAGGCAAGGACGTTAGGATAATTGTTCAAATTTGTCTCGGAATGAAAGATAATTACCCTTACTACACTAGTATTAAAAAGAATCACGACTAACTAAATATTCCTTGCATCGAACAAGTCTTGTACTCTCAAACTACGATTAATTGTTTTCAACTGCCCTAACTCCGTAAATCTATTAATTAAATAAATAGATAACTGCACTAAATTACAACAGTGCAGCGTTATCGTTAGTCTAACATATTTTAATAAATTATTCATTCTTGTATCATTCACTTAATATTTAAGTCTATCACTATTTTGTTATTCACTGGGATTTTCGGTCGTTTTCCCAACATTGAATATTCTGTTTTTAAACCGCTAATCAATATAATAGTGTACAGTGAATTGATGGTAAGCTACATCATCATTGTATGCATATTTTTTTTAAAGGAAGTAATAAATACTTATCATTCAAAAGGACGTTAAGAAGCCAGACGAGGAAAAACTGCCATACTCGGGAAAGAAAGAATAATGAGACTGTCATTCATTGAAGCAATAACAATCCTTCAAAAAATAATAAGCCCAGTTAGTTGAATGATCGAAGAAATTTAGTAATGTAACGAGGGGTTCCTTCCAGGTACAGGAGGAGGAAGCAGGCCGAAACATTGGTCAAAGCAGTTGATAGGATTCCGCCGGTAAGCAGTGGGTTCTTTAAAGAAAATCAGAAAAAAAACCTTAGTTAGGGAAAACTCCTGTTAAATAAAATACAAGCTGCCCCCGTGACAGATGAGGTCCCTCAATATCTTTCTCTCGTGATTTTTGTGTTAAAAGTTTCAAGCGTGGTTTGGACTCGGCTATTATACCTGAAAAAGATTGATTGAAACATTTTTGAAAAAATTTGAAATGGTCTCTTGCACAGAGTGCTGTTCAGTTGAGCAACTTACCGTTCGGTCGGAAGTCTGTGGGGTTCCCTGTGTCGAGTGTCGTTGTCAAAGACATTCATGGACAACGGCGAGCCTCACTTTGTAGTCGCGGGTCATCGGTGGAGGGTTCCGAGACAGCAGATGTTCGTGGTTGAGGCGAAAGTGCCCTATCCTCAGGTGAGTCCAAATCACTTGTAATTCTGCCATCTTCGGGTGACAAGTGGTTTAGTCATGCTTCACTTCAGCATTTTTATACTCTACTCAACAGGGTCTTGATCAATTTAAGAAGTGACCATTCCATGCAACAACGATTTGAGAGTCGTCCAACAATTTTTGACGTGTTGTGCATAAAGATAACTGAATTCGACGGGGATTCATGATAGTTAATTGGGAGTGGACACAAAGAAGAATAGGAAGGAGTGGACACAAAGAAGAAGAATAAGAAGAGGAGAGAATCGTCCCTCACTCCCTTAACTACCTAGAATTATTTATCCTTTATCTGGGGGAGACGTCCCTAGGTTATTTTTCAGCCAGCCCAAGGGGGGCCTGAATGCTAAAACAGTCCTTTGCATCCCGCAATATCCCAGTCCTCAGAGCCTCCAAGAATTTATTCATCAAAGGAGAATTCCTGGGGAGGGGGGAGGTGCTCCGGGAGTAGGCCGGGAAATTCTCTCTAATCAACTGTACCGCTGGCTCTCGCTACTTTTTTTTTCTTTCTTCCTTAATTCTATGAGAGCCTCCCATCTCTCCCACCTGTTTTTAATAGCGATCCGCGGATAGAATATATTCTGCCCCTGTTCTAGCCACCCACTCTTAAGCTTAAGGTTAATGGGTGGAAAGAATCCGTTTTGAAATGCTTGAAACCTTGCGATCAAGGAAGGCGTCAATTCTTTCTTGGTAACAATCCAAGAGTATATTAAAATAAATATAACAATTCTCAAAACAAAATAATAACAAGACAAATAAATTCTAACCGATTGGGCCACTGACTGACCCCTCATATTTTTCTTTTCGTTCCATTGAACTTTCTTTTCTTTTAATATAAACGATTCAGTTTTAATTATTTTTAAACATAAAATTTTTTACAGCTTGTCGTATTTTTTCAGTACTACAAAAATTTATATATTGGAAGAAGGATTATGTCCGACGAATATTGCATTGTGTGTTAATTGTTTCAGTATCTTTAGACATGTGACTAACCTGGAGATTACACTCAACATACAAACTACAACAATTAGAGTAGTGCCCTTATTCGGCAGGAATCATCAAACTAAGGTAGAATCGTACAAAAGGAAACAATACGAAAAATGTACGCGATTACAATTGTTAGAATATTTCAAGTATTGCAATAGAGAGGTTAGGTACATTTACCATTGCTCTTTACTGCCTCGTGCTTTATGACCAATATTTAATTTAATAAAATAAATTTCATTAAAAAAACCTTATGTTGAGTACCAGGCTTTAAACCATCTTAAAACTACACTTTAAACGTCAGCTTATAACTGAATACCATAATGGCATAAAATCATGCTAGTTTAGAGAGCTGGGAAGCGATAAAGCAGCAAGCAGAATAATTTGATGCTTATCTATTTACAGAAGAAGTATTTACAAGAAAAACCTTTACAAACAAATAAGAAAATAATATTTAAGAAAAAATTTACACGTAAATACACTACGGGTAACAATACACAAAGGGTAAACAACTATACACAAAGGGTAAAAATCAAAGAAAATAAATTACAACTAAATACTAGTATAAACTACATTCGACCTAATAAGGTATGCCCGAAATCTTAATGATAAATTAAAGTAATATAAAAAGAAAATAACATAAACGATAAAGGTAGACCTTACGTAAAGGTCTTGTTGATATCTCTGGTTACTGTCGTCCCACGTGGAGTTATAATGTTTATGTTTAGTAACATAACTACATTAGCTGTTACTCTTAATCTTAGATATGCAATGACCTTAGATATGCAATTATTCAAAGTACAAACTTCGCCGGTTTGATCTTTCCTATCAATGATGCACGGTAACAATTTTAATCGTTAAGTACACTATCTCAAGTTGCTCGATATTGTGGAGGTCATTATTGGATTTCCTGAAATTATATTTATAAAAAAAACGTGTGAATTACGAGTTATTATCAGAACCGCAAGTGGTTTGGTGTTCCCTCAGGTTTCTGCACTAAATGATGTTTCTACCTTCGAATAAAGTGAAACCACAAAAAAACACAAATGTCCCTGATTCAGCTTTATAAGTTGCTTTCTTGAACAATTGGTAGGTTTCAATGCTCACAATTCGGACTAGTTATATAATAATAAAAGGTAATGTTATTAAGAAGTCACCTTCGTTTCCCGTAACCGATGTAACCTTGTGTGTTAGCCACTAACTGCACCCGAGATAATTTCCTTACAATTCAATGATAGATCATTTCTTCATTGATATTCAGTCGGCTGGATACTAAATTACAGCTATTATCTCGTTGTGTCCATTGCTGTTGTTTTTTTTCTTAATAACTATTTTCAAATCCTTAAGAATTAATAGAATTATTTAATAATAAAACAATAGCCATATACTACAGTGAGCCGGCGCTGTACTCATCAAGAAAACTTTGTTTGGCTGTTTTAAAAAAATCAATTATATCTTCTTGGTACTACCGGACAAGCGTTCTGCAAACGAAGGAGGCACACTTGCAATGACGTTTGATAGAGAAATGGTTTAGCAAATGAGTTAATTGAAAACTTAACAGACGTCTCTTGTCCTTTCTTGAACCAACAAAAGTGCACGAAAAATCAGAATACCTCACAACATTCTTCTGTATGATGGGCATTGTTCAGATGCTATTTCCAAGATCTAGTTTTGTAGGCTGAAATTAGGATTATTTATGTTACTGGCCCGAGATTGCAGTTTTAAAGAATGAATTTGTCAATTTTGTTTATTTATTTTGTAAATATTTTCAGAGCATAATAAACAACATTTGTCAGTAATAAATATATTTGTACGCATTACTAGAAGTTCTTAACAAATCTCTTAATTTTGTGATTTTTAGGATTTCGTTGATTTTATTTTTCGACATTAGAAACCCTTATTTTTTGACCTTTCATTCTGTCTGTACTGATATGCGCGAGTCCTCTGTTAGACCTATTTGGAAAGATATAGAGGAAGACCTCCACGAAACCTGAGTGAGAATCATTAGTTAATTAATTGAAGTTAATACAAAATATATTTCTGTATAATTTAGGCTGTCTTAAATTGAATATCTCCTGGATTAGCAACATGAAATTTATAATTGTGTAATATTATTAATAAATTATGATAAATGTTCTCATTCATACCATATTTACAATTATTCGTTCACTCGTTCATTCATACAGTATTTACAAACAGCCCTGAGAACTCCCAAATCCACATGATTGTCAACCCCGTCGCATGGAAAAGAGGAAGTGGAGTTTCGGGAAGTCCCTCACGCTCCTCCATCACCGGATACGAGCCAGTGGAGGCTGACGAAGAGCGCGAGAGCCACAAATGCTCAGGACATGATTGGATAAACTGGCCATTGCCTGGACTCCCCTTGTTACGCATTTATAGCAAGTCACGAGGCCACTGCCGTTTTAGTCTCCAAGGAGGATTATAGGGATGATTGGTGCAGTGAAATGACTGTGCTAGGGGATTAGGGTGGTTGGATAGGTTACTATGGAATTTCATGAACCTGGATGGGATGAGTTCGATAATGTATGGTATATTAAGACCGTTATGAAGGGTTTTGTTGCTGACGTAATAAGGGACATTTACTATTGTTCTTAGGACTTTGGATTGAAAGGATTGGATACGCTTGATGTTCGACTTTTTTGCTGTCCCCCATAGTTTAACTAAAACAGTAATTTTTTAGAGGCATAATATCTTACACGGCACTTCCATTTAATGGCCTGATAAAAAAAAAGTAGTCCCCTCAAAAAATTAAAAGGTCGTTTATAATTCTTTCATGTAGAGTAGAGTGTGGCATTAAACCTCCTGTTAGCAATATAGTTTAGGTTGACTATATTTTAGTAGGTCATTGAGACTATAAATAAGTAAGTTGATTAATAATAATTTAGTAAAATCGTCAAAACAAGTATATCCGCAATTTTTTTTTCCTCCGAGTTCACATATTGTTTGATGATACTTGACATGGTGTTTTCTTTCTGCTATTTGCGAAATATGGAATGTATTTAATTATCAACTGATGGCAGAGGTCGTTAATAGTAGGCAAGGAGAACAAAACTGATTACTAACCGTTAGTAAGCTGATCGACCTGTGTTCGTTATTCATCAGTCATGGCTGAACCTTTGCCTTAAAAACAGCCAGTTAAGACTTAAGTCATGTTAAGTTTATCAACTTGTTGGTCATTAGTCATGAGTTTTTTTACTCGTTAGTCATAAAGTTTCGCCCAACTCAGCTGAATAGAACTTGAGCCAAAGAGACGGTAGTCATTGAGAACGCCGAGCTCCATTGAGAAGGAGCCAGGGGTGTGAATGGGAATATGCAGCCGTTGGGAATGCAAGGAATCCTTTCTGATTTCCGATTTGTTGTTCTTCTTCAGCAGCTCTCTCGTTCACCTTCTTTATCGGCTATTGTCTTTGTTTAAGGATTGTTCGATATATTATTTATGGGCATCATACATTATATTTTTTTTTTGAGACAGAAATATTTTATTTGATTCTATGTTACATGCCGTTTAGAGCGCCACCAAAATAAAACTAAATTACAATTAATACGTAAATACTAAAATGTCCACTTATATCTATGTAGGAAAACGAAACAAATAAAAAACTACAATTAGAAGACTGAGTTGTAGTCGTCCTTCTTCATCGTTGAATTATAATGCCCAACACTTTTTACTAGACTGTTGCTGCTAATATTTTCAAGAGACCGTTAAGTGTTTCCATTTGCTAGGTTCAAGTCAGTGGTATCGTGTAGTCTGGAGACGGTTGTATGGCTAGTTTAATTTGTTATTATTCTTAGTGTTTTTATAGTAGTTTTAGTACCGGTTGTGTTTCAGGATTGCGTTGCCCAGGTCTGACAGGCATTGTATAAATTATCGTTTTATGTTTTATAGGCAGTTTAAATGTTTTGCAAAGGCAACAGCAAGAGTTGGCATCGCTCTAAGCTGTTAGTCCGATAGAATTTTGTAAGCCTTTATCGAAAACTACGTCTCAGTACTTAACATTCTGGGACCACCTCAGTTTTCTCTTTCATAAATTAATTTGGGCCTACGTTTAGTAAAGAAAATTGGTTCCGTTTTTTCAATATTTATTTTGGATTTCCATGGATGAATGGACTTCGAGTGGTTTTGTCGCATTTAACCATTTTCATACCGTCGGTGTGCAGGCACATATACACGTCGACTAGCTCAGTGCTGACTGAGTAGTATACTATATTATTAAAGTCGGTTATAAGCCCGTGTGGCAATTACTTTTATTTTACCGAATACTTCATTACGGAAATATATTATTTTAATAATAAGTATTAACGAGTAATCTCACTTGTGTAAATTATATTGACGAACGAATTGGCAAAAATCGTGACCCAGCCGGGATTCGCTCCCAGGACCTTCACCTTCCCGCTCAGAGGCCCTTTACAACTATCCGTGTTGTCCCTTCCCTGTGATCATCTATCATTTCCTAGTTATGCCGAATTTTTTCCTGTTCAACTAATAGTCATTATAATTTTATATCACTTGCAATTTCTTCACTTGAGTCATAACTATGATTTAATATTACTTACACATTAAAAATTCCCTATTAAATTTAAAACTACTTGATTTTTTTACGGTTTATTTATTCCATGATTACCTTCATACATTTATGTTCTTCGCCCAGCGTATTTTAACCACAGCTGTAAGTTAAGTTTAAACTTGTATGTAGAGGGGTTACCATTAACATTATCTCATAAACATTAGAAGCATTACTAAGTTTCACGATGTCTTTTAGGAATTAAGATGGCCATAAAAACAAAACCATATAGAATTTGCAGAAGTTTTAGGAAATCGCTAGTGGTCTTGGGCTTACAATCGCAGGGAACCGGATATCCTCAAGGTTGACAATCGTCCCAGAAATAAAAAAGATTAAATGATTCAATTTTTTATTAGTAATATGTTTTGTTCTGTGTGAATATTGTTTGAATCTCAATTCTTTGGGGGGATAAAGGACTGAAAATGCTTTTGATGGTTCACCCAGTTGATGTGACTAAGTTGAGTTTTCGATGGTAAATCACTTATTTTCCCAAACCACTCCCGTATCTGCCTCGCGTACGAAGCCGTGGAGTCAAGGTGGAGCAAGGAAGTAGTACTTGAAAAATGCGTGCGTATTTGACACCTCATTAAAATCTGGGTGAACTGTTGTAAAACACCTATGTGTTCATATGTTAGATCTGTGTATTTTAGATTAAAATTATAGACAATCCCGTGGCTGTCAGTCACCATAGCATAAGGCATAGTAAGGATCTATTCACTTGTAATTAGAAGTAGGTGTAATGACGTGGTGTAATTACACGCACCTTGTAATCCAGCGCGCTGTTACGCAATTAGATTAGCCAGCGAGTCACCCCTGTAATGGTAGGGTATTTTTTTTTTATAAAGGGCGAGTGACATTCTTTTTTTGTACCGGTATGTTTACAAAACACGGTGCGCAATCAGCACGCGACTCCTTAATGAGTCACATCTGCGGTCTGGTGGTAGTTTGGTGCTTTTTTCCTTTATGTAATTACCCGAGCAAAAAACTACCCCTTCCTACAGTGTGGATTGTTCAGCGTCCACGAGGGTGAGTGTTTATGCAAATTATGCTAATGCTTCCTGTCCTAGCTGACTGTCCTTTGTTTTCTACCCTTAGCCGCAACTGTTTTGTGTTTTTTTCTAGTAGTTTTTATTTTTTGTGATGGTGTTTAAGATCATTGAATTTGCCCTGTCATTATTCGTAATTTATGGATGTTATCATTTTGTAATTTATAATCGTGTTAAGGGCGGTTTTGAGGACACACCTTTCAAGCTGGAACCTTATTCACCCTTCAGCTCTGACGGGTGGTAAATTGTTTTTTTTTTTTAAGGAACGCCGCGCCGTATCATTACCACCTGCATTTTATTGGGCTTGGTTCACTAAAGCCTCATAAGCTATTTTCATTTGGCGGGATTGGTGTTAAAACCTCTTCGAAAGTTTAATGGTCAGTTTAAAAACTTATAATGCATACCTACTTCAAAATCTTTAATATCAGGAGAAATTATTGCCAAACCTGAATGAGGTGGTGAAAATGTCAATTGAAAATATAATCCGTACACGATATTACATTTCGATAATTATACGTCGATTACTCTACAGAATAATTTAGAAAAATATAATAAATTAGGAAAAGTTGGGCCAGTTTCATCAATCTAAAATATTTCTTAAGTAGCCGCTCAGAAACTATATTAATATAATTACTTAAATAATTAACTATAATTGTCACAATAATTAATTAAAAATTAATGTCAGAATAATAATTCCGATGGTAACATTTTGCCGAATTTCACTGACCAAGATAATTTAACAAATAAAATATTCATTTTACTCAATATCAAATTATTATTTTTTTTACATCTAAAAACGGTTTTTTTTAGAAATTAATACGTCTATAACTTCGACATCTCTTGACATAATTGTTCCTTGAATTGATTTCGTTTTTAAATATTTTAGTTTATAATGATTTAAAAACATGGTTCATAAATCTTTTACCTAATGAAGAAAAATTGGTCAATTGTTGTTGTTAGAGGAGAGGGTCTTTTTGAAGCCATTAAATTGAGTTCACTAATAAAAAAGTATTTATCTCCAATAATAAATTTTGCAAATAATTGTTAATTGTATGTTTTGACATTTGACATTTGTTTAGACGTCGCCATCTCACATCTGATCCTCCTTGTCTTAACTTTATCTCTGGGAAATAAACCATCTTAAAGTCGGATGGTCAAGTTTCCAAGAAGACACCGTTTCCTTGTTTAATCGAGTGGAAAGTCCTGAACAAAAGCTATGGTACACTAGGGCTCTCTGCTGTATGAATGAATGAATATGCATTGAGTATGGATTTTGATCACATATGCATACGACATGAAAATGAATGGAAGCTATTCGAGAAGGGACTGACTTACTAAGAGGGCAGTAGAGCCCTTGATTGATGTTTAGCTAATTTGTCCGAATCTTTGGTTTTTTATTAAAAGTTTAATCAAAAAAATGAATAATGTTAGTTCATGGGTAGCCACAGTAGTTATATTTTTTGGTACTCGGGGTTAAGTTCATAAACAAATGTTCCACAAACTTATTTATAGAAGCTATTTATTTGTGCTCACCGTCATATGTTAAACTGTTCACATATCTCTGCCATGCTCACTTAAGAACCATGTCATGTATGTATGTGTTCGAAATTACACATTGTGCGCTGATATCTTGAAAATTGCTACCGCCAGCTAAACCTAGTCACAAAAAACCTCGTTCACTCAATCTCAATTTCAAGATCAATTATGAACTCTTTATTTTTCAATCACTCGATAACGAAACCCAATGAGTCAGGGGTTCGTGTACAGCTCCCCCCCCCCATCTTTACATGTCTTGTGTAGCTTCAAATTCCAATTCGTGTAATAGAAATAAATAAGTTATTTTGTACTTATAGAAACTAAAACTCGGCCCGGTCTGTGTAACATTTATATATATTGAAACATCTTTATTGTGCTAAAATTACAATCTGCCTTATTAGGCAATAAATAATTGTGATAAATGTTCTCATTCATACCATATTTGCAATCATTCACTCGCTCATTCATACAGTATTTACAAACAGCCCAGAGGCCTCCCAAATCCACATGGTTGTATCTTCCCTCGCATGCGAAAGAGGATGTAACATTTATAATTTCTCAAGTCAGTTACTCAGCGCAAGATCTGTATTTATGATTTTTTTTTTTTTTTGTCATATTGAAGGGAGCATTAATATTAATAACCCTAAAGTTAAAGTTGAATAATTAAATATTGTACTTTTAGGAAAATATTTCATATATTTTCATATTAGTCTAATTTATTAATAGGCGACGTTTCGGTGTACTAACTTTGTCTGCATCGGATCCTGATGACAAGAAACGAAAATGCGCCTAATGCATGCAACAATAATGCATTTTACAAAGTGATACTGTTCAGAACTGGTAATAAGAAACATTTAATATTTTTAAATGTTATTTCTAATAGGGCACGTTTATTTATTGTCATACTGGTAATAAAACTAGTATACTGGCCTATGCTGCGCCGCGATACTGTCAGCCGTGGAGACTCCCGGAAACAGAAGGCATTCCAGTAATGACCGAAGCTATATTGCGGTGAGAAAGAGCGATAATGGTCAAGAGAAAGAAACGCGTTAGCTGCTTCATTTAATTGGGATCGTGATCTAGGCAGCACCGGTAGAAAAAGTTAAATGCGTGACCCTTGTCACTTCTTCACTCAGACACGACTACCTAGGACCGTTTTAATTATTAGCGGTCGGCATTTTCTTTCATTTCATTTCGCCTCTTATTTCTATTATTTTTTTTTTTTTTTTTGCGCTTTCTTCGCAACTTTGGAACCGAATAATTCCCGTCAATATAATAGGAATAATTACTCATTTGCGTTTTCACTGGGACGAATCAAATGTTTGTTTCCCAAGGCATCAGAAGGGGATCCCGTATAATACTATAGTTAGCATTGTTGCGTTGTAATATGATGATCCCGGGTTCAAATCCCAAGATGGAAAGTGAATTTATTTCGCTTCCGTGAATAGAAGTGCAACCACTATCCCCCCCCCCCCTCCCGGTAGAAATTTCCACCTTTCAGCCATAAATATGAGTCCAAAAGGGCGTAAATAATTTAATCGATTATTTCAGAACCCTTTCATAAGGAAAATGGCTCAATGGTAAGGACGGTCCCACACTTTATATGAGTGAGTCGTCATATACTCATTAAGGTTAACGGGCGGGGTAGAAAAATCCCCCACTCTCTGGAGTTATGGTGTTTCTGCTAGAAAATAGATTGTCAACACATTTCCTTAATTTTTATGGTAAAAATAAGTTTAGTTAGGGGAAAAAATGAACAAAGTCAACTTTTTATTAACTGATTAAACTTTATTTTTGTCAAACGGATGTTATAAATTTGTTTTATCCATTAATTTTCTTAATATTCAGAATCTTCCAATCTCTCCCTCTTCAACTAATTTCGGTCAACTAAAAATGATATTGAAATCAGTGTTGTGTTAAAGGAGCTAAAAGTGGGTATTTCAAAAAATTCTGGTAAAAGGTTTCTGCACCAATCGAAGCCTTTACCAATGGATTTTTAATTGTTTTGACCTAGGATTTTTGCAATAAGTGATTCAATTAAACAAACAAACTCATATGAGCAATTTAATAGTTATTAATAATATTTATATTGGAGGATCGAATAGTTTTTCTCAATTATTGAAGTTTGAGATCTTTAAATAGAATTTTTAAATGAGTTGATAAGTGGGCAGAAGGGCCTTTGTGCGTAGTTAGAAACTCAAAATAAAAAATCTTCCGTCCCTCCGCGATAGATTTATTATTTAATTTACATCCTTGCAAAAACGGCACTGACCATATAGCACTAATGTTTATGGAGCTGCTCAGCTAGCCAGAAGGGACGTTTGGTATAATGATAATTATAAGTAGCTTAATTAATAATAGGTGACTTAACAAATGTAATTTTCAATAAAATATAAAAAGTAGAAAATTACATGTCTGACCCGCGAAAGATTCAGATCCAGTCGAGATATCCGAACTAAATTCGGCACTAATACATTGCGATACCTCACGAAATTACTGTGGACACTTCTGGCTGTCTGGCTGTGAGGTTTTAATGTTTAATAGCTTTAATATATGTGATCGTTTGTGTTTCGTTGACATGGACCTTAAATAAAATAATTTATAGGTGTTAAAGTACAAGATCTTGGTGGACAATCAATGTCGAATGTTGTTAATGTTAATGACGGAAAATCGCATTACGTTTTGAACCGAGTAGCGTTCCATTGTTCAGGATGTCTTCAATATATATATATATATATATATATATATATATATATATATATATATATATATATATATTGTTTTCATTTATGAATGTTGTCTAATTGCAAGAAAACGGCTATCCATGGATCAACCTTTTTAATGCCCACCGAAGAAAAATTGTTTACATCAAATGTGAACTATATTTTTTATATATATAACAACTTTATTATGATAAAATTACAATCTGCCTCTTTGCTCAATATAAGTAATTGTGATAAATGATCTCATTCATACCGCATTTACAATTTTCTTTCACTCGCTCATTCATACAGTATTTACAAACAGCCCCGAGACCTTCCGAGTCCACTTGGTTGTCCCGGGAAGCCCTAACACTCCTCCGTCAGTCGCGTCACCGGTGTGAACTATAATATAAATTCCATTTTAAGCAAACTTTTAAATATATGAAAACGAAACAGAGGGCGTAGAAAATAACAATTGACACTTATTTAAGCAGGCGGAAGAAGTCGTCTGTCTTTTTTTAAAAGTAAGGCCTTTGGCCTTGATAATAAATGAGCAAGGCCCATTAGAAATCAAGAATCAATAATGTCAGTTCTACACAACTGCGAGTTCTGAACGTTGGATTGTTCTTAATCAGCTTTCTAGAACTACTGGTGAGGAATGTTTGTGATATAGCTGTCTTTTGATGAGATTTTTCGGAATCGTGAAAAAAAATCCCTTTCGAGAACTGGTAGTCGCAGACTTACTGTACGTGCTCGAGGATTGGCCAACTGGCGGGCCAATGGTGAGCCGTTGAAGAGGAAGATGGGGCAGTAAAAAGGTGAAGGATAGAAATTTATGCCCGGGTACTAAACCAGAGAGGCGAGTGAGCCATCAGCTATTAGGGTAATCACCGGGCTTCTGTCTTCTCATCTGCCAGCGCCATTACCTGTGCGGTGATGGCGTCGGGTATGTGCGACCATACTTCACATCGAAGGCGGGCTGCGTGTCATCAAATACTCCACTGTATTGATGTAATGATGATTATTGACAATAGAAAAGAAGAAATAAAAATACCCTTCCCTTCTTACATCTTCCCTTGCAAGAATACTTAACTCTTCAAACTAACCAATTTTCCCAAATAGAAAAAAAAATCTATTTTCTTGTTGCTATAATGTAATGTTCAAATGAGGTGTGCAAAGAAAAGTTAACACCAAGCTCATACGGAATTTTCAACACAGTAAAAACTATCACGTACATACAAACAATTAAAATACTTTAAATTCATTGTTAGCCGTGAGTATATAAATGAGTTAAAAGTTATGTTTTTCATGAATAACGTTTTGGCATGACATTGTAAATCTGCACCATATCCATGTGAGAAGGAGGTTGACATGATCAGTTTTCCAAATGTCTTAAACAGTTCACCCTCGCACAGATGCAGACATATGTATTATGTCGAAACGTTGTCCGTGAATTAATTTAATTAAAACCTATTAACCCGTTTTCATCAACGAAAGCCCTTCTCCCGATAAAACCTCCAGCACAAAAAAGTAAAATCGTCGCACCATATTGATTGAAGCATTTCTTCACCTAACCTGTCGCTTCGTCTCAAATTGATGATATATAAATGTGTCCTCCGGCCAGATCTGCTGTACGGTGCCCCGCTATTAACCCACTTGACTGACAATACAGCCAAATGTCTCCAACATTTCCAGAATGGGATCATGCGAAAAGTGGTCCGACATACCTCTCTCGAGAGGCTGAAGAACGCTGACCTGCACCCGTTGCTTGGTGTGCCGTCGGTGGGTGAGTTCATCCGCCGGAGACACATTAAGTTTTTTGGCTCGTTGCAGCACCTTACCAACCCAGTGTTTAACACTATGGCCCCACCACCTCTCCCGCATCGATCAGACTGTCGGGGAAAAATTAGGTTAAGATTTAGTATGTAAGTTAATTTTAAGGTTGATCAAAAAGGTGAGCCCCATCACCTTTATTAGTCACTTTAGTCCAGTCACGTATAATGTATATCATTATACTTGTTTATTCATTATATAATTTTTATAAAATAACATAACCTGTATATAATGTAGCCATGCTACAGGAAATACTAAAATAATTTGTAAATAGATTCACCTGAGGATCTATAATTATCTGTAAATTTAAAGGGGCTATGGAAAAAAAACAAATTGAAGCATTTTTATATAGAGTTAATACAATTTTTCCACTGCATACTTAACTATTAGTAGCTTTTTTTCGATTGCAGTCCACAAAAGTCACCTGTTTTTAAACGTCCCTATGTAGTACTGCTTGTAAGGCTAGTTAGAGTGGCCTGGACATTTGATGTGAATACAGGAATTTGAATCCCAAAGAACGGCTCATGGGACTAGAGATAAACAGACCCGGGCTCATGTTGGGAGATGGTGTGTGGGCAATGATGCGAGAACTCCGAGGGTACGGAACTGGAAGGCTACTCTGAATCGAGACAGCTGGTCGAGGCCGATTCAGAAGGGATTGTTGCAGTAATGCATTGTTTCGCCGATAAATTATGAACAGGAGTGAAAACTCAAAGGTTTATGGTTTCGGATAAAAAAATATCTAATATCGAAAGCTAGAAATGAATACTTTTCATACATTGCAATATGTTGGTGTTCCTTTATGAATAGTGTCACTTCATTCCTAGAGCAAAGTGTCTTTCATAGAATGATAAAACACAGATATATATTTTATTTTGGTACAGGCCTTCCTACTAAGAATGTCTCTATCGGTTTATTATATGCACCTTTGAGATATTTTTTTTCTGCATAATCCAATATTGAACTATGGATCCATCGAGATAGTGGGTTTTTTTTAAAATGCGTTCTTCATTTTAGTTGTCCGATTTTTCCCGATATGTAGCCCTTCCGACCTAAATTTAACTTAAGACATCATTAAACTGTTAATGCGTCTTCTTCGAGCTTTACAGATCATTTGCCTGCTTCACTGGTGACATAAATCGTTAATTTCGCATGCAAAATGTTGTTATTCGTGTCCTTTTAGGCGACTATGCATTGCTGAAGGTATATAACACCAGGGCACATATAAATAGCACGCAGACGGCCTGCGAAGCTGCCATCAAGAGACTGAGGATCCGTTGCTCGCTCCTATGAGAGATAACTCTCAGGTAATTGCACGTTACCGGTGGAACGGGGGAATTGCCGTAGCTGGGAGGGTATGAAGACGTTACCTTTGCTAATGCTGCACCATTAAAGCGCTTTAATGTCCGTTTTAACTGCTGTCCGCTCCCGGCCCCACTTTTAACTGTTATTACCCCTTCGTAATGTTCTCTTAGCTACTGTCTCTTTTGCTCTCCCGACCGCCTTCCTCATCTCTCAGCTTCTTCTTGGAACGAGGATACAGCATCAGGGCTACACGACTGCTCTGCAAGCAATAGAGGAACGTCTGAATAAACTTACAGAATAATCCCAGACAAATGAGCTCATTTTGCTACCATATTCCAGTACTCATTTTTTCAAATGAAATTCAAACCAAACAGACCTAACGTTTATTATTACTTACTATTAAAACGAATAATGTTAATTATTTGTCTTTGTAGGTCAGGAAGGGCGAGTATTCCTAATGGGATAGCTGCCAACTAACCTCTCGGTAAAAAAAACAACGTATCATGTATAAAAAAATAAAACTCCATCTGTCTCTTTACTGAAGGTGAGCCCCATCACCTAGTCCTGTACACATTGTATTGTAATTTTAACTTTAAATAGAAAATTTTGTTTTTGTAAATATTACCTCCTTCCAATGCATCTGCGCATGCAGCACGAGGAGAACATTGTAAACATTGTTCATTGAATTTTGATCATAAATTGTAAAAATGTTGCTTTATAGCATTATTGGTCTATTTTGAATTTGAGTAGGCCGTCATCCTCAAGTGAGTCTGAACCAACCCGGCAAGTACTATAGCTACCATCAGCTCGTAGCTTGTGGACGACAGAAAAGCCCGTCGCAAAACTTTTGGGTACACTTCAATAAAGCCCTCGAGAGACATGATATGTCTTATTTCTTAATATACACACTCCACAACGGCCCCTCACCATCAACAATACAACGTATAAAGCCGGTCTAAACTTATGGATTTAGTTAAGCTCTCGAACAACAAGCTCATCCAATCCTTAGTCCTGAGGACAATAATCAAAACCACTTTTGACGTGGGCAATAAAATCTCTACTAACCTTAATATACCTACTCCCTTAATCCCCCCAAAATGTCTAAAATTGCATAAACCGTCTAAACCACTTAGCGAGTTCTGCTTCAATCATCATTAGGGTGGAGTTAACCATCATTATGGTTTTCCTAGGCTGGTTTTCCATCATTATATCCTTCATTGGCTCTCGGCCTCTACGAAACATGACATTTTGAACGAAATTTTTTTCGATGTTTTTCTATCAACAGTAGGATATCAAATTGATGGTAAGTATTGATCGAACCATGTGCGATTTGTGCTCTGTCTTGTTAAACTATATATTATAAAAAGTCATCGTGCTTTCGATTTTTTCCAGTTTCACGTAGAGGAATTTCATTTAGTGCAGAATTTACTCCAGATGGTAAAATAAAAGCAACTCAATGCAAAATAATTTAATTACATTAACCTGTAAATTATTAGTTAATTAAAAAGCATGTTTTCAATAGCTGTAAGCTGTGCGTACTCCACCTTACCCGGCTGAAACCTTATTCCGAAGAGCCACATATATTTTATCGATTATTTTTCCACTGTTCGGATATTTCAAGTTAAAAATGAGTCATACAACCACGATTGAATTATTCATATTCCCTTTGACCCTATATCATAGAGAGATATTGGGAATGGGAACCCTGTCAAGTACTAGAGAAAATCATAAATTGATAAATGTCCTACTCATGAATGAACATCGATAAAAAATATTTCTTTATGAATCATCGGCGGAATCAGTCACTTGTTTATTCTCTATCTCGGATGTCACTTGTGCTGATTTCCCTGTTTGCCGATCCCGAAGGAAGGGGTTTTACTTCCAAACGAGTTGATCGTCTTCCGCCTGTGTTCTACGATAGCGTCAATAAAAATGATCCGATAGAATTAAAACTTTAACTGTATCCTAAACAACACTCCGGTATACGGTTTTTATAGGGTAAACAAATTAAACTATTACGAAATAAGCCCCACATACAGCCGAATTCACGCTGACTTTTAATTAATCTCTCTTCAATTGTTATTATTATTCAATTGTTATAAAAATTAAACTATTACGAAATAAGCCCCACATTTATTGGCTTCAAGCCAAATTCACGCTGACTTTTAATTAAGCTCTCTTCAATTTTTATAAAAATTAAACTATTACTAAATAAGCCCCACATTTATTGGCTTCAAGCCGAATTCACGCTGGCTTTTAATTAACCTCTCTTCAATTATTATAAAAATTAAACTATTACGAAATAAGCTCCACATTTATTGACTTCAGGCCGAATTCACGCTGACTTTTAATTAAGCTCTCTTCAATTGTTATAAAAATTAAACTATTACGAAATAAGCCCCACATTTATTGGCTTCAGGCCGAATTCACGCTGACTTTTAATTAAGCTCTCTTCAATTGTTATTGCTCCTTCGATTGTTTTTGCTGCCAATACATTTAAAAAGGCTCTGCGAAATTGAATTTCGGACATTTTGAAAGCCGGATTGTAATCTAATGAAAACGCCTCCTGGTATCGTCGCTTCGTTGGTATGTGAGGGAAAGAATGGCGACTCATACCAGAGATACAACTACTCGTTATAGTAACGATTCTTCAACAATATCCTACGCAAATGTTGTGGTTTGAATCTTGAGTATTTTCCGTCCTACGAATGAGAAGAAGAAAGAAATTCAAAAATATGACAGGTATATTTGGCTGAGAATAATCACCACTTACGCCATGTTGCAAGGATGAAGTTTCCACTTGCGTTCGTTCATTCCGCGGACATTCCAGATAAATGGTAGTAGCTATTTAAATTCCCGGAGATATAAAATATTTATTTTTTCATTTAGACTGGAAGACAAAGAGAGCCGGTGGAAAACTTGTATGGAGAAAAGCGGAGTGTTGACTTCATGTATTATGGAGGAGGGAAACTCCCCCGCGCTGTTGGCCCCTGCCCCGGAAATTATTAACAATGGAGGCGTTTATTGTCCCTTTTAACTTTTTTCTTTCTTATAAACTTAATGAACTTTCTCCTCTTGTTTACGGGCCTTATGAAAATGGGTTTCCAGTTCTTAAATTGTATGTATTCTCTCTAATTGATATTTTACCTTATTCACACCCAAGGTACAAACATAATTGCTTCAAGAACTTATTGTGACTATGGTCAACGACAATTTCTGAATGACATTTCATTTTGTATCGAACCTAAAACTAGTAAAGTTAACGTAATAAATCACCATTTTCGTTTCAGCTAGAATTTTTTTTTGTATTTAGCGACTACAATCCATACTTCCTAATTTTTTCATTAATTTATCTATACATCTGTATTCCTAAACCTAAATATTAAGCATATTTATTTGTAAATTTGTTTTCCTGGGTTAGGATCTGAAGACTTCTTAAAAATTTGCATTCTTAAACACAGATATTGAATTCACAATTTACACTATTGGTTCTGATTTATTAAAATCAGTTTAATTTACATAAATTGTAATCACTTAGTGTTTGTTCCTTGTTTTCATAAATCGTTTAAATTTCTTGCTGTACAGGTCTGCCTTTTATTGGCTCTGTGCCAGGAATGAATACCTTTCTCCCCCTCCCCAGAACCCCAATTCATTTGTTTATAAATTTTTTTTATAACAACTTTATTATGATAAAATTACAATCTGCCTGATTGGGCTATGAGTAACTGTGCTATATGATCTCGTTCATACCAAGTTACAATTTTCATTCACTCGCTCATTCATACTATATATACAAACAGCCCAGAGGCCCCCCAAGTCCACATGGTTGTCACCTCCCTCCGGTGCGAAGGAGGAAGCGGAGTCTTGAGAAATCCCCCACGCTTCTCCGTCAGCCGCGTCACTGGCTAAGAGCCAGCTGTTTATAATTATAAAATACAAATGGGTTACGATGAGCGGTGACTCCTTCTGATGCGTCAGAGCTGCAGTTTAAGGAGTGCGTAAATCTAAGAACAATCGGATTACAATAAAACATTATACAATTTAAAGGGACTAGGTGGTGGGGCTTATTTACAATCCAACCCCCTCTCCTCAACGTGTCACGTTTTCTGGTTTTTACCTGATTCTGGATTTTCCCAAGGTAAAAGCTATAATAAGCATACGAGTTTGGCTATCTTTTCACTTTGAAAGTAGCTCAAAATATTATTATCCCTGTATTGGTGAGGTTTGTTGGTGAAACACAAATAAATTATAGGATGTTATCCTTGACAATATCACGGTAATTTTCCACCTTTCCATTTCCCAAAAAACTCTGAGTAACATTTTTGAATGCTTTCCAAGCTTCTTTCTCCAGTGGATTCAATAGTTCCAGCAACTTTTCATCATGTATTAATGACCTTATAAAATTTAAAAATAACAGCATATGATAACATCCTATAAAAAATTTGGGTCTTAATATGTCCTTTAAAAATACACTTGTATTTTAGGCCTGAGGTTGCATGGATAAGTGAAAACGTCGACTAATGATGTAAAAGTGTTGACAAATTATAAAAGATTTTTGGAGGGAATCTTTTTTGAAAAATTGGTATTTTACTTAGCGTAAAAATTAAAATACAGGTGTGTGGAGAGTTCGCTCTTTAGAATATTAAAAAAATAAAACGCACATTAACCCAACTGTGAAATGAATTGGGCTTTAAAAATAGGATCCCACAGAGTGCATTTAACAGACCCAGAGCATTCTGCAGAATTATGCTGGATGCGATAATCGTCTCGCTTAAATGATTATGCGATAACGAAGTGTGCTCCATCATTAGTAATGAGCTCTTGCTGTATGAACATTTAAACCAATCGCCAATCCGAAATAAGAGACAGGGCCTAGAAGGAGGCCGCTTGAAGGAGAAGGGTAGGAGGGACTGAGGAGTAAGTAAAGAGTTGAGGGAGCAAACGGATGGTCTTGGATCAGAAGCCACACACTCACACACAGACGCACACACACGAAGGGGGGAGGGGAAATAAGAAGAGAAAAAAAATAGAGTGTATGGCAAAAGAAGCGGGTTCAATTTATTTCGAGTGGGATTGTCGTTGATATTGGACGCTGGGTGTCTAATAGCTTCCCCTCAGACTATTGGTTTTCCCTCCAGAGTGTTTAATATAGCCGAGGTTCCGCCAATGCCTCCCTCACTTCCGCCCAACTATAATAAAACTTTATCACTGTTTATAATTTTCCCCTTCCCCGAAGTATGGCCTCCCCCCTCCCATCCCCCCCCACTTGGGATCCATAATGCATGAGGGAGTCACCCCTTACGGTGAGCTACTTCCTTAGCCGTCCGCTTTTCATGGCTCTCTCGTCTCACTTTTTTATTTTTTTAATAGGCAACACTAACTGCATATATATTGGGGAAAACCGTCTCTTCTTCTCGCCGACTCGCCTCACGGAATACTTTTTCTCTTTGGTGCCGATTTTATACTGTCAATCGATATAGATATTTTAGTAGATACATATATTGTGTGTGGGCTAACAAAAATGTATTTTTCACAACACATTACATAAGAATAAAAAATGAATTAATAAACTATATGAACCACTGCTCAGCGACCTAGCCATTTACTTTTCACATAACATTAAAGGATTATAACAGCTTTATTTGAAATATTATAATTTATATATAATATATAATTATATATTATATTATAATATTTTATCTTAATTACTTATTGCCTTATAAAAGGCGGATTGTAATTATAGCACAATAAAGGAATTTAACTAACTATAATTTTCTTGTACAGCAGTATTAATTGGAATGTATGAATTCATTCATACTTATGTACAATGTCCATACATGCAATATATACATAAACATTTAGCCCAGGAGCCCCCTCTCGGACCTTTACGCCATGAGGTAAAGGAAGACTGGAGGGAGGACAAGGGAGCCACGGACGCTTAGGACATGAGTGGGAACGATGCAGTGACCCTATGACTTACATATCTGTTTACAATATATCACAAGACCGTCGCCATTTTAGGTGACGAGGAGGATCGTAAGAATGAGTGTTAATGGATAACGAGTTGACAATATGATTTGGATGAGTGGGTAGGTTTTTGGGGAATTTGGAAAATTTTGAGCGTATACCTTCAAAGCGAGTTGACACCAGCAGATCACGACGAAGGGATGAGTCGTAGTACAAAAGGGTGAACTGACTGTAGGTCTGAGGACTTCAGATTGGAATTTTTAGATTCGTTTGATGTTCGAAGGTTTTTTTGAGGGGGTTTTGGTTTTTTCTTTAGGGTTTCTCAACTACAAAGGTAATTGACGCCCACAAATTCGAAATTTTGACTGTGCCCCTTATATATTAAAAGATTATTTATTTTAATTTATACCTCTTAAAATAACTTTAAGTACATCAATTATAGCATAAATGACATGTTTTTTAAATATTTAAATAAGCCATTGGATTTGACAATTGATGGAACAATATCAAGAAATCTGCCGCGTTTTGTCCAGTGTGAAGTTAATTTTTATATTTTATCCATAGTCAAGAACGAGGAGCATTTTGTTTATAGACTAGTCGCATTTCACATTAGCATAAGATTTTTTCTTTGTTATATAATAATAAGAATTTTTTTTTTTTTTTTTAGTTCGTTTCCTTTTCATATTTAAAATGCCCTTTACCGTGGAAATAAAAATATGTGAAAGTTAGCTTTATCACGGATTAATTTTCCATACTTCCACTTAATGTAATTTATTAAAAGCGTGACTTTTTGTGTATTTTGATTTTAGACTGCAATTTTTTGTCTGGTTCTTAAACATAACCAGTGCTTTCATTCTCTAGGGGTAGAGGGTTCATTTCCCTTGCCAAGCTTTGGGATGGGAATTTTTTTGTTGAGAAAGTTTTTTTCATTGCGAGTTCTTGGGTTTTTAAATGGTTTTAGTATTCAACAAAGAAACCTTTTAATTTATTATGAGTTAACATTTTAAATTTCCATTAAATCATGTTGAGAAGTCACCAATTCGTTATTCAATAATGGAAGGAACAGTGAAACTCTCGTACTCTGTTTATCAATGAGGGACTGTTATTTGGAGTGTTTGCTCTTTAGATTATTACTGAGCTAACATTTAAGCCTGTAGCTTAAAAAGTATTTAGAAAGCAAAAATCGCTCCTTCTAATTTTGAATTATTATTGATCTGCTTTGATCTTCAAGTTGTTTTTATGCTTTTATTTGTTCTGTTTTAGCCTTTAAAGGTTTATTTTTGGATTTATGTGACACGTTTGCTTTTTAAGTACAATAAAAATGCACCAAGGCGCTTCGAAATCGATGGCTGGAGTATACTCAGATATTTATACCATTGATGGCCCAAGAGTGTGCAGTTAATGGCTGAAGCGGTACTGCCCCGATAAGAAGACACTATAGATAGCTGATGAAATATTTTAAGCGTCATGTTCGTTAATTTCCATCCATTATTACCATTCCGAAGGGAGGAAGGGGTGGTCATATTAATACATCGTGAATATAATTTACCTCTCCCAAAGCGGAATTGATAGGGACAATAAAACGGTTAGAAGGGGTGGGATTATAAAAGTTAACAATGAGAGGAATGGAGCTTGAGCTATCGTGTGTGGGCGTTGTTTCCGACGATAAAATGACCAGTTTTATTGCGCGAGTAACCCTTCGTCTTCCTATGCACTAGGTCCGCGTTTCATTGCGCACCATCATAGCTTATAATACATAAATAATATTTGAGACTGGACTATAATATAAGCATTATATTTTTTTTTTTTTTAAGGCTTGTATTTCTTATAATAATGCTTTCTGGATGCATTAGTTAAGTTGAGCCTCTCTCCTGTCTCTCTCTCTCCCTCTCTCTCTTTCTTTCTCTCTCCCTCTCTCTCTCTCTCTCTCTCTCTCTCTCTCTCTCTCTCTCTCTCTCTCTCTCTCTTTCTCTTTCTCTTTCTCTCTCTCTCAGGAATTAAATTTACCATGATGGTTTTATCATTATTTTATCAACCAAATCATCGGTCTTTTTTTTTTTTTTTAACTATGCTTCAGTTTACTCATGATTAACTGACAAAAAGCCAAATATAAGAAAAAAATATTAAATTGACATTAATTTATTAATTGAATATATTATGCTAACAGTACAAACAGCCCCATAAAAAATAGAGGACTGCAGTTCAAAAAAATGTGTATGTCCCCTCAAACCCCAATAACTTATTGACAACATTAGGAGATGACACTGCAGCCTGTCATCCCACTCAGACCCCGATAAAGCATCTCATAGCCTTCAAAACTATTGTTGAAATCGAGTATTGGTGCGATCAATGGTGGATCAAAGTTAATGAAGCAAAATGCTCCCACATTGCCTTCACCCTCTGCCGCAAGTCTTTTCCACTAGTTTCTTTTAAATCCATTCCTCTCCCTGTATCAGAGACAGTACGGTACGTAGGCTTCCATCTCGACAAAAGCCTGACCTGGAACCCACTAAGAGAAGAAGGCTAAAAAGAGAAGAACTAAACAACGCTTTGGACAACTATACAGACTACTTTCCCACCCCATCTCTCAATAGAAAATAATTTACAAAGTTATACTAAAGCCAATCTGGACATACGGAATAGAGCTATGGGGGAGATCAAGAAAGTCCAACATCAAGCGTATCCAATCCTTTCAATCAAAAGTCCTGAGAACAATAGTAAATGCCCCTTATTACGACAGCAACAAAACCCTTCATAACAATCTTAATATACCTTACATTCTCGAACTCTTCCCTTCCAAGTTCATGAAATTCCATAGAAACCTATCCAACTACCCTAATCCCCTTGCACAGTCATTGTACTGCACCACTCATCCCTATAATCATCCTCGGAGACTAAAGCGGACGGAGTAAGCTTAATAAATTAAAAATCGCCCGCTTAATCGATTTCTAAAGTTTTATTGAATTATTTTTATTAAGATGCACATTCAAAAGCATTGGTTGGCGCTTAGACTTTGTAACATGTGTTATTATTGAGGGCGATTTATGTTTTTTTGCTCCACAAACATAGTAAGCATATCTTTTTCTCATTGGCTGCAAGGGCAATACTTCTTGCAAAGCATTCAGTAGCTAAGAATTCTTGTTTGGTTGTCCGGAACTCCCTAGCAATAACGTACAGGTCATCTTTGATTCCTGTGAATTATACAGGCCCGTTAATGATACACCTATGTATGTATATCATATACCTATGTAGCCTTATATAGACCTATGCAAATATGTCGTGAAAAATGTTCACTTTTCGTCGCCTCTAGCGTAAGACCGAATGGATTCAGCTGAGAGAGGGCAATTCCCAGACTGATAACAGTCAGAATACGAGCTTTTAGCCAGTTTGTGCGTCCGTCTCATTACCATTATTCATCAATCTGTCTCTTTTTCTAACATCAAGCGGTGTCAGTCAATGTGTGGTGATTTAATTACATGCGGTCTCGAAGGCAGCTGAGCTTCTCATGCATCAGTTATCTTGAATGTACTTTGAATAAATATTCAAGTGAAATTCTGTTTAAAAGGTCACTGTCGCTGGATGAGTTTAACGCCGTCCATTCCAGCCAGTGAATCGGTGTCACTGACCTACATGCCAACCGTCTCTATGTGAAATTGTGTTTTTTTCTCTCCTCCGTCGTTCATTCACTCAATTTTCTTTAAACTTAATGAATGAATAATTAATTATTCAAACTTCTGCCTGGACACAATTTTTTATTTATAAAATACTAGTGCTTTCGATGCCTTAAACCATCATCCTCAGGAGCTATATGCTACCTCTGCAGCGGCAGCTATGAATAACTCACAATCTGCTCAAATTAAGGATAATTTTTTTTTTTATTACAAATTAATTTTTACCAATGACCCTTTATTATTTTTCATGGTATTTTTCCTTTTTTTTTTTCTTTGCATTAGGAAATCAAATGGAATTGCCCGCTTAAAAAATCAAACTTGGGTTGAGCGAGTTGCGATCATTTTTTTAATTGAGTGAATTTTGAGTTTTAACTACAGTTTCAAAAAAGAAACATCACATATTGCATAGCTCTTTAATTTGTGACTACTTCAAATGGTAGATTTTTTTTTTTTTTTCTTATGACCAAGTTATTAATTTATGATACTTTATCTTCGAGGAATTGACAGTATTTCTCATGTAGTCTTAACGTCAATAGAAACCTCCATTAAAAAAATAATATCCCTACAAACATGAGCAGCAGACAATCCCTGAGTTTCTGGTTTTGACAACGAAACCTTTCACTGCCACCTGCATAAAACATTTTATGTGTCACTTAGTAACTTGGTAAAAAATAAATTGCTATATTTTTATCATATGGAATAACCCGGAAATATAGTTCATATTATTAACCTTTGATTTGACATCTTACTCAACTTTTGAGTAGAATTTTTGTAGTACCTATCAATTGACAAATTGCCCATTATTATTATTATTATTATTGGGAGCTGGTTTTATTTTTAGCATCATCAGGCCGTTAAATCAAAATATCTTTACTCTAAAAAAATCGCTGATAGACGTCTAAGTTGGAAAAACAAGTTTAAGGTTAATATCTCGACATACTGATTAATTATACATATCACGTATTGTAACTTTATTGGGCTATAATTACAAAACGTTATTAAGCATGTCATAAAAAATGTATTAAAACTTTTTCGCGACAACAGTTTAACATAAAGGGATGATATTTTGTATGATAGTTTTTTCCCTTATGTGCGAAAAACAAAAGAAACCTCTTGCAAATTAATGAAGAGTTTTGATTAATCAATCACTTAGCAATATTTACAAAATTTCAGTGAATCGTGTTTGCCAGTTTTATGTACGGTCATGCTTTGCATAATGTTTTTATTTTGTTGTAAAAAGTTTCTAAAAATATAACAAATCAATAAAAAGTAATTGCATTCCTCAATCATTAAAGAGGAATTAGTTTTCAATTATATTCAGTAGTAGTTACAATATCTCTAGTTACTATCTTACTAATAATATGTACTATACAATGGTACTTGAGTGTATTATAATTACAAAAAGTAAATAAATATAATGATGACAACTTTTTTACAGCTTTAAGCACTACCTTTAACCGCGTCACATACCACACTTGACTTGAATTTCATTCGTTATAAACAATCAAAACTATCAAGTTGAGCAAATAAAATAATCAAGAAAAACTCTTTCTACTCCGCCCCACATTGAAAATCGACTTAGCGTTATTTAGTTCACTTTAGCTCAAAAACAAATTATAATAATGTCAATTACAACGTCGATATATTTGGTTTCATATCCTGAGGTAACTTGGGCATGGCATTGTATGACGTACATTTGTTATAACTTTTATGTATTTACCTTTCATAATTGAGCTATGATTTGTATGTCCATGGAGGGTTTTTAATTTATTTATCACATATCCATATCCCTTGAAACCAAATAGTATTGCACTTTCTGGGCACGAGCAAAAGCTTTTGACAGGGTCTGTCACGCAAGTTTGCTTTAGTAGTTCAAAAGATATTTACCACAGGCCCTTTTCCTAATCCTACAGTCCTGCCTTTCAAACCGCTTCTTCCAAGTCAGCTGTTGTTTGGAACATTCTAATTACAAAAGCAGGAGTTCCACAGGGCAGTGTCATGGGGCACATCCTCTATAACCTATACAACGCTGATCCCCTCTACTCCCAATACCTTTTTGGCAACATTTGCAGATGACACTGCAGTCCTGTTCAGAATCGTAAATATGTTATGAATGCGAACATTGACCATAATTACTTATTGCCCAATAAGACAGATTGTAATTTTATCACAATAAAGATTTTGTAAATGTATTCATAACCATTTTTTAACATACAAGCTTTGACACATATTTTTAACTATTTGCATATTTCATAATGGCAGCTCTTAATGTACACGAACCGAAATTGTCAATCGAATAATTGATACTCCCCAGCACCTGATGTTATTGATTTTGCCCCAGCACGTGAAGAATACGATATAACGAGTCTAAAGTACTAGTGATGTAATAGAAATACTGTGGGCAGACAAGCCTTTTACTCAGTATATTTCAGTAGTTACTTATATATATATATATATATGTGTATATAAATATGTGTCGCATTGTATTTTGAGATATATAATGCGACTGTTACTGCTGGTGCCGCTATTGTGAAAATACCTGATATGCCCCCTTGAATTAATGCACCGTTGGTTAGGTTTTCTATTATGCCCCAGTAAGAACTGGCCCGCCGTCTACGACCCCTTGGAGAATTATTGCTGTCTTTGACCATTGCTACAATTTATCTCGGCTCCCGGTGTCTTCGCACAAGAATAATACCTCCCCGTGTCCACTCTTTGTCTAAATTTGTCATTTTGCCCACCTCGCCAGCCATGCGAGCAGGGGATCCTTTTCAACACCTAACAACCTGTTTTCATTACTTTTGGTAAGCTCCCAAGTCTCCGAGAGACCATAAACAGCCCTATTTTCTATAGGGTCTCTGAGGATATACGTTTTTCCTTTTTCTTCCTAACGCGTCTTTCTTTTTCTCTTACAATAGGACCTTCGGCCTCGTCCTTTTCTTCTTTTACTTAAGGTTTCGTACTGTTTCTATTGACCACATTTCGTACACAGTCGCCCATTCAGCTTCAGATTTTATTGACGGGCACGAATGGATAGACAGGCCATTTCTCCTTCTGCTTGTCCTTATATTATTATTAGTATATCTGTTCGATATAGGTCGTGGAATATTATTAACTATGTCATCACTAGGAAATGTATGGAAAATCATCCTTTAAAAATATTATAGTGTATATACTAAAGGGCGTCCCAGAATTAACGCAAGATTTGAATTTGCTGCCATTTGTGCAGTAAAATGCTGGCAACCCTAAAAAAAAACAATTTGACAGCTGACAGCTTAGGGTTAGTAAAAATGGACCGTTACACGATAGAACAACGTATCTTTATTGTTGAACATTATCTCAAAAATAATGAAAGTTTGGCGGCCGCAGTTCGAAAATTTCAGACAAAATCATCAACTGTGAAGAGATTAATTGAAAAATTTAGGGAGACTGGATCAGTTGGAGACACTGGTCGTCCAAAAACAAGCCGTTCAAATGTCAATATCGAAGCAGTGGGTGAGATTGTTATTGAAAATCCAGGAACATCAATTCGGCGTCGTAAACATAGTTCTTTGTGCCGAAATTGGATGATATTGATGTGGCCAATATGTGGTTTCAACAAGATAGTGCCACATGCCATACAGGCCATGAAACAATTCAAATACTGCATGAGACATTTACAGGTCGCGTACTCTCTCGTTTCGGTGATCAGAATTGGCCCCCTAGATCGTGTGATTTAACACCTTTAGATTTCTTTTTATGAGGTTATTTGAAGTCAAAGGTGTATGTCAACAAGCCCACGTCCACCCGTGCATTAAAAGAGGAAATTCAACGCTGCTTCATCGAAATGCAACCACATTTATGCCAAATGGTCATGGACAATTTCGACAAATGAGTGCGTATGTGCCAGCTAAGTCGTGGAGGCCATTTGTGAATTCTCAGTATCTTTATTATTTCAGTGCGTTTTCGACTGTGGTTCGACGAATAAAACCAACAAACTTTTAAAAGTGTTTTAAAAAAAAGTATATATATTATGAATCTGTCCAACATTTCTTGTAATATACATGTCTAAAATCTCATACAAACTATTTATAATAGTCAAAAAAGCACACGGTAAGACGCCATCAAATAATTAATTGTATTGGTTTGATTCTATAACGAATTTTTGAAAGTACTCAAAAATAAAATGTATAGTATTAGTTTTTTAAATATTCTAAAAAATAATGTTTTCAGAGCCGACAATAAAAAATTCCATGTTTGATATCGTTCAAAAGAGATTTTAATTGATAGTTTTTCAATCTTTTAATAATTTAACGAATATCGTGTATACTAGCGTATTCTATTAGTCCCTTAGGTCGTTTTTTTTTTTTTTTTGTATCTGTTTCTTTTAGGTTACGTCAGCAACAAGAATCATTGATTCCCGCTGTATTGTTTTTTATTTTGCTTCAACACATTTATATTTACGATATAAATGATAATGATAAATGAATGTATCAATATAATGTGGCACTCCCCTGCGAAATTTTACTTCTCCAGATCAAACCTATACTCAACGAAAATTTAGGGAAAGAAATTATTTGAATTATTTTTGTAATTAATCCATTGGGTATTTTCAAAAATATTCTCCTACGTGTTTGAATTTGGTTTGTAGATGTACGTGTTAGCTTGGTTTTGTTTATAATTGGTTTAAATTTGTCTGTAAATTTGTTCGTCTCCGACAAGTTTTTCCTGAGTATATAACGACCATTTATAATTTCAAAATAAGTACTATAATGTTTACGTGGTCTGAAAAGTTTCCGACCTAACAAAGCTTTTATTTCACTAGCTTTTATTTATTTTATCATCATCTTCATGTTGAGGTCGGAAACTTTTCAGACCACCTGTGTACTCTATAGTTAGCCTGAAGTTGAATGATGTTCTGATAGATGATGAATGATGAATATATAGAGGAAGCTAAAACAACTGGCGTCATTCCTACTAAAATAAATCACCTATTCCAATCTATCAACAATATTATAAATACAGGAAAGTTTTTGTAATATAATTTAATTGTAGTTTAATTTGTGAAAATATATTTTTCAAAAACTACCATTTGGTAATTGATCTACAACAATTGTATTTGGTAAAATATATTTTTTTAAATAGTCGATGCCATTAGTCTTCAGATCAGACAACTTAATTGGATGCTACAAGTATGCAAAAAATAAATAAATAAGTGCGTAATTATTTGACTCATGTTCTAGTTATGTTTACAAAATGTGCATTTACTTCTAACTGAAATAGTGAAGAACTGGCGAGAGTCCGGGCAGCGATGTTGGAAAAAATCAAATTACCCAAGGGGTTGGGGGGTGGCTCACCCTTGCAGTGAGAGAAAAAATCAATGGGGCCAAATACCAAGGGCCCGTGTATTCATTGGCCCGTATTTAATAATTTGTGACGCCTAGATTGGCTAGGGGTCTCGCCCCTGCCTTATTCCGTCTACTGCACACGGTCGAGTAGAGGAATTGATTTAGAACTTTTTAGGCTGTTTTCTTATCATAGAAGACTCACAATTCGGTTTTAAAGACTGCATTGGCCAGTTTTTCTCCAATTTAAGTTCAATTAGATCAGTTTTTGAAAGTCCACTGGGATGATTTCCAACTTGAAAATCATTTAAAATTTTTTTTGGAGTAAAATATGGTGTTTAATTAACTGAGTAAGTATAGCAGATAAATTTATTCTGAGTACTATTCAACGTAGGAGTTAGTTGTCAACAAAGGCTTTCCATATTTCTCTATCCCTTGGTAAGGGCGGTCGGTCATCTGCGATATATCCTTTCCTCTTAATAACCCTAAAAACTATTTTTGAATTTCAATGTATCGATTAATGCGATCAGTACAAACAACACTCACATATATTCTCGCTACAAATACCCTCTAACTAAGCAAGATGTAAACAAATACATTATAGTAATAACAAAAAGTTTAAACCAACTAAAAAAGATATATACTTATGAATACATAATGTGCATGAAAAGAATACTTTGTGCCATCGGCCATGAAATCAATTAAACCTTTTTAGCTTTTTCTTTTTCCTTTTTTTAGTTATCATTAAATGCAGATTTTTTTTCTAAGCGACCGGCTCTACTTTCATACGATTTCTAGGAGGTTAAAAAGTTATAATTGTTTAAAAAAAATTAAGCATTTTTTTACTAAAATAAGTAGTATATTCTTGAAAACATTTAATAAGTATTAAAGAACCTCACTATGAAAATATCTTCACTTTATTCCGTCAATTTTCGATATAATTTTTTTTTCTTTTTTAATTACAAATCAAAAATCTTTATTGCGGTAAAATTACAATCTGCCTTATTGGGCAATGAGTAACTGCGATCAATGTTCTCATTCATACCATATTTATAATTCTTCATTCACTCGCTCATTCGTACAGTATTTACAGCCCAGAGATCTCCCAAATCCATACATAGTGAAACTCTCATGTTAAAGTGAAATTTCATTTCTTCAGATCAATGTTATTTGAATTGAATTTATTTCATTTTCTTTTTAATTATTCAGGGGCCTTAGTTATTTTTTTCAAGATTAACAATATTGTCCTAAGTGTTTGAATCAAAACCTTAAATGTAACGTTTTAGGTTTATATGCAACAGGGATTTTGAGCTCACCAGAACAAACTGGCACATAAGCGAAAGCATGATGTTTTCTGGTTTTGAAAAACATAAAATCAACGAGATCCTTACAAAATGTAAAAAAAACTAATCGTGGTGTATATTTGAGATTTTTCCAAGGCATATTTTAACGGTATGGTTTCCAGACATAGGTCATGGTATGTTTTATCAGTGTGAAACTTATTCATTGTGTCAATAGTTAGGCTATACTGTATGTTATAAAAATTGACTAGTGTGATTTAGTTGCACATAATTTGAATAACGACATAATCAATGAAATGTCATTTTGAATGAATCATGAGTGAGCACGTTAATCATCCGTGAGATCCGATGCAGAGCACTCTTGCGGATGGAGATGGAACACTGTGTACCATCACTGCCATCTAATGGTCTTGTTCTGAACTGATGTTACGTTGAGGTAACGGATAAAACCAGGTACCGACTTGTAATGACGAAGATTCGCCGAAAACTGCAATATTTCTCCCTACTCTAACGAATAGACGCGATTAATGATCATTCGCAGCGCAGCAGACCTTTTTTTTTCTATGATCATAGATGATGACCTGAATAAATACGGGTTAGAAACTAGTCCATAGTAAATGTAACATAGAAATTTGGGGTAAAACAATTCTCAAAATATGTGAGTACACTATAAAAAAAAAAACTTTGCAGTTTTTACTTTAAAATCGGCAGAATTTTTTTAATTATGTGTAATCGTTGCTATACCCTGAGCTAAAAGAGAACCATCAAACTAAAATAGCCATTGAGGATGGACGATTTTTGCATGTTATTATAATTTATTGTTTAATTGCTGATTGTGGGTTTATATTAAGTAAATAACGTCCTATTTTTCTCTTTTTGTTACTACAGCCTATGCTGACATTCTCAACTGCTCACGATATTGTTGATGAAAACGGCGTCTGACTTGCTTCTCAATTATTTCGCCTTATGCCTCTTACCTATTAGTTAGCAAGTCAGGCACCGCTTTCATTAACAACATTCTGAGCACTTGAGAATGGCAGTAGAGGCTGCTGAAAGCGCTTGTGAATAACAAATAAATTAGTTGTAGTAAGACAAAAATAGAACGGTATTCACTTATAACAGAAACATATTCAACTTATTCTTATTAGCTTGTTAATATATTTCAAATTTTAGATCGATTGTATAGTTTTTACAGCCGCTATCGTCATGTAAACTGAATTTACTTCGAAATATACATCAACAAAATTTAAAAATTAACGAGTTACAGTATTCCTCCCTATTTCTTTAAAAACTTGTTAAATGATTGCTAAAAAAATTGCATTTTTCAACAATAACAATAAATCTTTCTTTGAAGAAAATTGAAGAAATCAGGCCTAGAATGGCGTATTATATATGGGTTGCGATAAAATATCGCAGTTTATTCATTTTTATTTATTTATTTTTTTAAACCAAAATTAGTTTTTTTCTATTTATCGTCAGCATCGTAGCTTTAACCTCTGAATATTCGGAACTTTCAATAAAAAACAGGTTCTGAGCTTTGATCTGAGGAATGTTGCAAGAGAGTGTGGTTTAATATACCGACTTTTATCATTAATGTTTCGCCGATTCTCCTTTTGGACTAGGCATGAGAAGTCTGTCTTTCATACCATAAATAATTTTTTTTTTAGGTGTATCAAAGATTACAGTATTTTTATTCGTAAGGTTATTGTAAGGCTAAATATTTTATAGCAGCCTCTACGTTTTATTTGTTTTGATTTTCGGACTGAGCCAAAATATGGAAATAATAGACACTTTCGGAAAAAAAAATTACATTGTTAAAATCTATTATAATAGGATATCCCGTCTCTTCGACTGGTTGTACATAAAGGCACATACACGCCAATGGGAGCGGTAAAACAAAGTTGTGATACGGACGACAACAAGAGCAGCTTGCGGCGAGAGTGAGGAATTTCATCCCTGACGTATGGCGGGCACACAAAGGTTTGCGACTCTCGTAAAAAGCTCCGGGATGCCCGGGGGTGCACTGGAGATTAGCCCCTTAAAGGCAGCCATGTCCCATATTGCCCTGGGGACCTCTATGAAAATTTAGTCACGCCTTGGGACACTGGGGGTTCTGATATTTCACAGGCTAGACCTCTCCGCTCTGCTTCTTACTCTCGATTGTAAATAAATGCTTCAAAAGAGTGCAAAAGATTTCTGGTTTTTGGGTAGTTGTACCTACTTCGAAGATCGATGATCTCAGATAATCGATACAACACTGTCAAGAATTATCTCAAGTATTTACAGTTCAAATTCCAAGGCGAAGAGGTAAAAAAAAAAATTGAAACTAAAATGCTAAAATCACTTCGAAGCATAATTTCATTAATTTTATAATTTTGTTATGTGACTAAAAAGTTGTTGTATTGATAATTAACTTTATTATGTATAGTCTACATTCGATTTTAAAAAATATATATATATTTAGAGACCGGAACGCTATTACAGGTCGGGGGCCAAATTAAATAATTGTAAAAAAACTACTAGGTACTTTTCAACATAAATAATTGCATTTGTCATTCAATTCTCTTTTTAAAGGAACTATATTGCCGAGCAGTTGCCAATCGTTGCTAACGAAAATTGAACTGTCTTAAAATTGTATGAAGTATAAACAAAGGCAAAAATTAATTTATTTAGTTCCGGCTAAAATTAATTTTTGGAAATATCTTTGAATGTCTTTGTGAGTTACCAGGCGTTAAGCCAACCCTAAAATATTAGTAATAATATTAAAATTACTAATTCGACGTTTAAAGAATTCATTTCATGACTACCGTAGTATTGTTCAACCCATTGATTGAGACATGGAAAGTGGGTACTAAAAATAGTTTAGGCAGCTCCCCCCTCCCTCCCTTCCACGCTGCAAGGTAGTACTGGGCTGCTCCTCATATGGAACCATGAAGCGAGCGACCTTTCAAAATTAAGGATGTGTCTGTTGGCCACTTCGCCATGTAATGGTTGAACTAAAAGCATTAGTGGACTCCCCGTTTATATTTCAAAGAAACGGTTATTTTAAGGATTATGGTTATTAGGGCTTGATATTTTTTTTTATATCATAGTAGTCTTTTTTATTTTTTTAGTTTTAGTTTAGTTTTTATTTTTTTTTATTATTTTTATACCATAGTAGATATTAAATGTCCATTTTTTCTTTTCGGCTACTCCTTACATTATTATTGACATCTCCCTGTTGGAAGGTTGCACGATCAGAGAAATTGTGTTTTTAGTTTGGGAATTTCCTTAGATCTTGCATGTTTTGCATATTAGTGTACAATTCTTTGGCCAATGTATCAATCGCATATGGTTCTATAAATTCATTTGCATAAGGATCGTTAATTCTGATTGTTTCTTGACGCCGAAGTTTCCGTTTTATTTCTCCATGCAGAGGTGGAAGCTCTTACTGCGCGAACATACATGCCAGTTCTATAACGACGAAGGAGATACTTCCAGGAAGAAATTACGGGGAAGTGAAAGAGTGTTGGCCCGAGAGTGTTCTTTTTGGCCGAGGCGAGAGAAGAGGGCCTAGAAGAGGAGACATTAAGCGATGCTCGTTAGAGAACAGTGTGTGTATAAGTACGCTTGTGTGCGTGTGTGAGGCACATGTGATGGGGGGCTAATGATGCTGGAGGGGGACTGACGTCACGGCCACGCCCACCCCCCCTTCATATTCGCCATTCGCCATCTTCACGCGCTCGCAACCCCTTCACTCTTATCTCCATCTTCTTCCTCTCTCGCTCCTCTCTTAATTACTCTTATCAGTCCCCTCCCATGTGCCCCCTCCTCCCTCCGTCTCTGGGGGACCTCTTGTATGGAGGATACTTGCATAGCAGGCGTTCCACTTCTGCTTTGGCGATAAGTCCATCTGCTGTTAGTGAAGGAAAAGGACACATTTTTATTATGCATAACACCGGGTATGAAGGTGGCTTCATCCCATAGGTCCGCATTTATCTACCTTTTCTCCTCCTCGCCATATCTCTTTTCTATTTCCTCATTTCTGTTTAAATATACAGGAAATCCTTAACAGGTCCTTATCAAACCGATAATGTTGGACCTATTTTATTGCCTGAATCAGAAATGCTCTTGCATTTCTTGCTCATTATTTTACAAGTTTAGTGTGCCAAAGATATTGTACCTACATCGTCCTTCGTTGTAATATTTTCTATAATTTTTATTTGTATCCTATCCCTCCTTTTGATGTAACGTTGATGGGAATATTCCTTGGCTTAGACATAAAGAGACATATTATTTTTCTCGAAATTGTGCGAACCAGTTGTACCGTAGATAGAAATACTTAAAAATACATAATTTCGCCCGAGGCAAGTGTACCAACTAAAACCCTGTGTAAAAAAACAATTTTTAATTAAGTGTATCGTTGTCTGTTTGTAGTAAATTTTCAATTATGAAAATTCTTTCGAATCTTTGTTTTTTCACCTAAAGTAGAGTTAAAAAGAAATACATAGTATAATATTTGAAAATGGGTCTTAACACGAATGTGTTTGTATTTAAGAGATGAGACTGCTTACAAGTAAACCTCGTGGCAAAAAAAAAAACAATATTTTGCTCAAGGAGACTTCTGCTAAGTGAACAATACTACCAATGTCATTTGTAATTGTCGCGCAATTAATTATGATATTGATCTTATTTATTTATTCGCAAATGTAGTCAGTCAATAAATGATACAAGCAGTGAATGAGCGAATAATAGTAATACTCCGGATGGAATGACATGAAGGAAAGATAGTCCGGTGATGCCTCTCCATATTATATTGATCGCAGACAATTAGTATTTGACTTTGTTTTTTCAAAAGTCATGATTTTTCCAAACAGATCAGAGACCGTGTATTTGTGTCGTATTTTCTCGTTAAGAAACGAAATACCGTTTGTTAACCATTTGCATTCGTAGTATTGTTGATGTTAAGTTCTTTTATGATGTCAAATGGGATTATGCAGGGGTACACAGTACAAATACAAACTGCGAGTGTCTCTTAATTTGCATTTGTGTGATCGTACCGTGCCCAGTCGCCATCTGTATCCACCCCTGCTGACTTAGGAAACAGTGACTGGATGGCTCGGATTTATATATCATATGTATTTATCTATTTAAATTGTTTTATTATATTTATATATCCAGTGAGTATGTTACATAGCATATCGGCTATGTTAGCTAAAGGTAGGTAGTGGATAAAGATCCACAGAGATATACTATTCGAAAAGAAAATAAATAACTTTTTCTCTTCATAGATTATTGATCCCTTCTTGATTATCTGGGCATATCCACCATTGTATTTTATTCCTTATTGCAAAATGTTAGTGGACTATTTGATTTCAAGGTGGTTAGCGACACCTGGGCGAACTCATCCTAGTAGTTCTGTTTTTATTTCAAATAATAATTTATTTTATCATCTATAAATTAGTTACGGTTATTATATATAATATTATCAACGCTTTTCTTGATGTACACGTCCCTATAATTACTGTTCATGGTTACGTATACAAGTTTCACCTTACCCAAGCATTTCTATTTTCTACGGGTACAATCGAAACCCCTCAAACAATAAAACGTCGACCTTTCAGAAAACCTTCACCGAAATTACGAAAATTACCTGCCAGCATAAATGTCACTTAATAGATTATACCGTTATTGTTACTATAAGCGATAGTTTAGAAATCATAAAGCTACTTTAGGGAGAGAAAGGAAATCATTCCGCTAAAATATAACTATTATAACTGTTTGACACTAAGGGATTGTGAACTTTGAAAAAGTACGTTGGTCATAATAACACTTTGACGTTTTAAAATTATTGCATCAATGCTGTAAACATGGGCTTTAAAAGGGTTTTTAAAGGGTAATGGTATATATTATAAGTTGATTAATAGTTGTATTTGTTATTGTTATTACCTTGAGGTATGCCATATATACTGCTATCTAAGGGCCTCAAAATATTTCAGTTTTAAAAATTAAAACACGTAAACTAACTGCTAATATTACCATTATAATTTATAGTATTATTTTAGGCATTTTATAGTAGGATTAATAATTTAGTATTAGTGAATTTGCCACTAAATGGGTGTTGAGCACGGAACTAGTCAAAGATATATATAAATATGTATGTAATAATGCGGAGATGTAACCTATATATATGTATGTGTTTTTTATGTTAGAAAACACAAAACAAATATTTTCTAATATATTTTTTTTTCTGATTTGACCTTTCGTCTATCAGTCGACGTTTCGCCTATTCAGGCATCCTCAGGTCTGTGAACGATGTCATCTTTTCAATTTTTATTAATCCGTTGCTATATACACCGCATAAGTAAACTTATTAGCAATATAACCTCCCCCGACAAAGTATTGTTTATTTCGTTTGTAAAATATGCAAATTGTGTTTTCCATTATGAATTATCCAATAAGATTACGAATTCGGCTCAATTTCAAATTACCAATTTGAAAGATAGCATCATTCACAGTGCTGAGGATCCATCAATAGGCGAAAAGTCACCTGAGAATGTCAAATCATTAAAACTTTAGGAGAGACTCTAAGCTATTTTTTCTAACGTAATATAAGTACCAGTTTATTTGGTTTTGTATATCTGAATCATGTGACAATTGACTGGCTGAAAAAAATAATAAAATACCTCTAAAATTATTTTGGTTGTTTCATTTTGCCTTGCAAAAATAATCGAATACTCATCCTTATTTTCATTACAGAACGTTAGGAACCAATCACTGGTATTTCCTCCATTGATTATTTGCTTGCCCCCTGTTAATATTTCTATTGGAATAGACTCCACAAGATGACTGGCTGCAATCATACCCAGCAGACTTAATAGCCACTGAGCAGATCGCTTTCTCCGACTATATTGATCTTAAATGTGATTGCTCTCCGTATAACCTTTATGCTAATGACTCGGCGAGAGAGAGTATACAGTAATAACGGAGTATGAACCCAGGAAATCGACTAGGCATATTATCTCGAGCAAATATTCCTAGGTTATTTTGTTTAATGGAAAGAGATGGGATTTGTACCTGTTTCCATGACGTCTCAAAATTATACCAGATAGAGAATTATTGGTATAAATGAGTAAATTAACTTAAACCTTTTTTTCTAGAATTGTATTATTACAATTTGCATGTCCAGCATAATAAGTATGATTTAAGAGCTCATTCATACCTTACACACAATTTAACTCACTCAATAACTACAGTTCACACTCATGCCAACATTCATGTTTTCACTGTCACTGTGTACATACAAAATCTGTCCAAGAGCCCATTTGTACCCGAGTTCCCTAGGATTCTCCCAGTGAACCTGGTGTAGAAATGGGAGCAACGAAGCTCCTTCTCCGACAGTTTCGCTATAATTCGAAGACCGAAAAGATGGCAAGAGAGCCACAGACGCTCACGAGGGTTGAAAGCCAGTGGTAAGACTTATTCATTTATTCACAATGCCACAAGGCTACCTCTGCATTAGGTGACTACTGATTGTAAGGATGAGTGTCACTGCATAAGGAGGAGTTAACTATCGGATTTGGAATGTGGTAAATTTTAAGGTTATGAAATCAAGGACTGTATTTACATTAAGACCATTGTGAAGGGATGAGTTTGTGAGGTAAACTGGTTGTGAGAGATAAAGTTGATTTACCCAAAGTCAAAGTACGCAGCACCTTACTGGATAAGACGTGCAAGTTTGATGCCAAACTTATTATATCCTGAATAGATTATATGTCCCTCTCCTTATCTATAAACAACTATTGATCTAAACAAATATCGAACAATAAGAATAAGATATTTATAGATCTTTAAGAAGCAATTTTGCAGCTGATTTAGTCCTCATGAATTAGGAAGGTTAGCAAGTAGCAAATGCTGGACCGATACGTGTACGTAGGTTCTACCTGAGCATTGGAACGGAGGGGGTTTGTGAATGAGGTATCGTTTGCACCCTTCCATAGAGACAGGGGTAGTTTACCCCCTTGCACCTCAAGCGAACTGTCCAGGATTAACTTACGTAGTAGCCATATGATGTGAAGAAAGTTTCCTATAAAAATTGATATTACAGAGTGTTAAAGTGTATGTAAATATTAAAATACGGACTAAGCCGAAATACAAGTTAAAAATCTACCTAATAAATTTAATTTCTGCTCAGCAGGATTTGTTTAGGGGTTTATTATTTTAATTTTGGCTAATTAAGTCATATATTTGTATCCAGGCAGTACAATCTATAATGCTTCAAACAATCGCATAAGCACCTCAATATGTCTCCAACTAAACCTGCATAAAGAAAATTCCTTCAGCTTCTGAATGCAAGTAGTTACGCTATGAACATGTTTATTCTGTTGTTGTTTTTTCTTTAGCAATCCGTTAGTCTCAGATTTATTTTCACTATTACCGACAACCCCATAGCGAAGGTGTTCAGGCAGATTACAACCGATCGACGGATTTCATTTTGGGAGGAGCCAAAATGAGCCTATCACGTTAACTTTTCTCTTGTCGTCAATGTAAAGTAATAAGGGAGGATGATCTATCCGGATAATGTTGTCAAGCCTGTATAAATTAAAGGAGATAGGAACGACAGTGCGACACAGGATGGTGAGCTCAGATCCTCCGATAGGGGTTTCACTTCGCAAGCACACCCCCGACCCATTGTTAGAGTTAAGCTACCAACTTGGAGATAAGATAGCCATCTTACTGCAGCTTCATTGACTTTCTTTACTTCTAGATTGCTTCTTCCCTCAATTTTATCTTTGTCTTTCTTTCTCTCATCCGTAGTATATGAGATCACGAGCAGGAGACTGAGATGGGAGTTATTGGCTTCCATCTATCCAGTATATTTTACGTATAAATCTCTCTCTCTCTCTCTCTCTCTCTCTCTCTCTCTCTCTCTCTCTCTCTCTCTCTCTCTCTCTCTCTCTCTCTCTCTCTCTCACTCACTCCCTCTCTCTCTCCCTCCCTCTCTCTCCCTCTCTCTCTCCCTCCCTCTCTCTCTCCCTCTCCTCCCCCTCTTTCATATTTGCAGCAATGAATTTTAAACGTTGAAATGAGGCCCTTGACCAATCTTAGGCAATCCTGTAGATCAAATAATAAAATTGATTATCGATATTATCCCACCTTTATAACTTCCTTAACTGGTAATTAAATTTGCCATGATGATTTTACCATTACTTTATCAACTAAACCATCCGACTTTTTTTGGTTTTTGTACATAAAAAAAACAGAAACTATGCATCAGTTTCCTCATGATAAACCGAAAAAAGGCCAGAAATAATTTTTGTTTTTATCGCCCCTTTAAATTTACAGATAATTGTATACAATTATAGATCCTCAGGCGAATCTATTTACAAATTATTTTTGTATTTCCTGTAGCGTCGCTACATTATATATATGTTTTGTTATTTTATAAAAATTATACAATGGAATAAACAAGTATAATGATACACATTATACGTGACTGGACTGAACTGACTAATAAAGGTGATGGGTAAAAATAAATATTAAATAGACATTAATTTAATATATTGATACCCATATTAATGTATTTCAGGGCTTTCGCCCAAGTGCCCCAACCAGCCGCTGTTGTGCAGATATTCCAACTCGCTTAGAAATTCAGTTAACGCACCTTATTATATTTTTCTCTCCATTTTGATTAATGGTTGTTCAATATTTCAGATAATCACTTATTCTATTTCAATTTAATTGTGTGTACGATCCTAGACTATGGAAACTCAAATGTCACTATCCAACAAGTCATTCACTCTCCTGGCTCACATCCTGGCACGGATGAGAGAAAGAAAGACAAAGATAAAATTGAGGGAAGAAGCAATGTAGAAGTAAAGAAAGTCAATGAAGCTGCAGCAAGATGGCTAGCTTATCTCCAAGTTGGTAGCTTAGTATAGTAATACCACTGCCAATAAGTTTTTTTTGTAATTTCAAAACTTGTGGAGACTTAACTAGTAAATTCGACAGTCCCATAGCAGCCCTTAATTGCGTGATCTTTTCGTTTTATCCTATTATACTTAACTATTTTTTATTTGATGAGCTAATGTGCTACTGTCAATGCTGATGTTAAGTAGTAATTTGATGATTCACTAGGACCTAATGACAGATAGGCCATCCCAACCACCAACCCTGAAGCAAATAAGCGTACAAAAAGATGGTGGAAGTGGTTGGACCGATAAGAGGAAGCGTAGGAGGCAGACCATTACCATTGTGGCAGTAATCTTGAAGATCTCATGGGGCTAGGACAATGAGGAGATAGCTAAGCCTTTTATAGACATTATTATAACCAGTGCCTAAGTGATAAATCACCGGTGAGATAGCCTTCCAGGAGGTGGTGCCATCTAGTGACCATTGAATGGAAACTAGTTAACGTCCTTTGCTCTTGCACTCCACTTCATATGGATCCATTTCTATTCAGCCTCCGTCCTCCTCCTCTGCCGCTTAAGGGGAGTGTGAACGGCTTATCCATTCCTCTGTCAATTAGCCGTTCGCTGGAATCCGGATTATCGGAAGAACGGGTTCCGTTGAAGAAATAATTCTTCTTAGCTGCTGCTAGTCAAACTGCATTCTTCAAACCACTAGTCCACATGATATTTGAAAAGTATATTTATGGTTAAATTAAATTTATTTCCAGTACAATCTTTATAAATCGGCGGTCGGTTAGTCCGGCACTTCATAATCCAGCGATGCGGATAACCACGTATCGTTCTTTAACCAGCCGGACCTTTTTCAATAAAAAATTTAGTTAAAATGTCAAGGCTTTGGTCTGCTCCCAGAGAGACTGTACAACGCGTAATATTCTGGGCGATGTCTCAGCATTAGACCTTTCTGCTCTGTTCAGAAGAGGAAAGCACCCCAGGTAGACAAATGTCGAAAAACAGACTGATAATCATGCCTTGTGCGAATTCCACTGGCCCATAAAAACTTCCCTTACTGGTCCTCCACAAGCATTTGCCTATTAGTTACCATTAACATAATAAATCGAAGCCAAAGGATGGGTTACCCTGTTCTATCGAATGGTTCAAGGAAAATTTTGTTTCGGTTGTAAAAAGGTTACCCAAATCTAAACTCCGCTAAAGCTTTGCTACTTCTGGATAATGCTGGGCACCTTAAAGAAAAGCTCCTTATCTAAGAACCCTAAGAAAAGCAAATTCAAGTTCTGTACATGGCTCCAAACACACAATTCTTATTGCTCGTAGATCAAAATGTGATCCTATAAATAAAAATAAAAGGAGTTTAAGGGAATGAGTGAGGATCCCTTTCAGTCCTATATATGCCATGTTTTTTTATTTTTCCCCATTCCTCTTTTCAAATTTTGAAAGCTTTGGGAGAAATAAAGGAAGGATGGTTTTCGTTTGAGATCATTTGTATGGTGTTTATGGCCTTAACATGTACTAAGGGGTAACTTCTTGGAACCTTGTTTTATAGTAGGGATATGTTGCCAGTAAATAGCAGTTAGGTGGTCCAAAGACCCATATGTTCAGATCCTTGTCAAAGCGTCACGTTGTGTACTCTAAATGGAAGTGTCAGTATCTTGTTAGTGTGTGATATTCAAATATCAGATGTTTTAATACTCCTTTGATACTCACTTCCTTGCTTCCTAAAACATCCTTTCTACACAACGATGACCACAGGTAAGAGGTTAAGGTATAGCATTAGCCTCTGAGGTAAACGAGTTAATTTTACAATGTCTAACTGTATTATTTTGCCATCGTTTTATTTTATTATCGCAAAATTAGCTCCTCAACAAGCGCATACAATACCAATAGATTCACTTTTGTTTCGATAAAGGTATCAAACAGAAGGTTCCAACGTTCTCTTTTTCAGGTGATGTGCCTCGGATTTATGTTATAAAAAAAGATTCCCAACATCCAACCTCGAATTTCAAACTTCGAAAAACCTCTTATCCAGGTCTTCTAGCTTTCATTAAAAAATATGCGGTTGAAACCTTAACAATTCTACTTTTAATTAATGAGAATAAAATGTGAATGGGTTGATAAAAATGAAATAAAATTTATTAATGAACACCGTTTAAACATACTACCTCTGCCTACATAATGTCCCGATGCAAGATGTACACTGTTTAACAGATATTGGGGAACAGTTCTCTACTGGCGTGGATACAGCCTATTTTCTATGGATCTGAGGATCTTGTGTTACAAGAGCACGGTTTCTGTTTGGATTATATGGTACTTCATACCTATATTTAGAGTTTTTTTGGCAACATTGGTTAATGTTGTGGTATTATTCGAGAATAGAGGGTGTTCTGGAATAGTATATTGGTAACCGGAAGGTAATCGAAGGTTCGACTTGAAATAACCAGAAGGAAAGTTAATTTATCTCTTTTTCAGCCCTGAATTGGAACACTTAATAGGATTTTCTGAGGTTACACGACCAAATATATAAATCAAGTGTTTGTTTTCGTTTATAGCCTGTGATGTCTTTAGAAACTTATCTTCAGTTATGAGCTGTATTCTTAAATTTGGAATTCAAGGTGATCAATTACTTTATTTTTATTTTCACCAGCAATTTCACTTAAAAATAAATAAGAGCAGGCCACATGTTCTACAAAATTATTACTGAGGTCGTTGCTGACAGATAGTTTGCTCTTTCGTACTATGGTGAAATGAAATCAATAGTGAAATGAAGCCAACCAAGAGTGAATCATTGGGGCCCTCTTTGACCTCAGGACAGTTATGGGGCACTGGCCGGGCACAAGTGGGCCCCCGAAGACGACACATAGTCCCAGGGAAACAGTGGCCTCTAGCGAGCGGCGTTTGCTCCGTTTATCACCTTTTCCATTTTCACAGCTCGGCAAGGGTAGGGGTAAATCTTATTAAATTGCCCGAGGGGTGGGGCGGATCGCCATGGCAACGGGTGCCCCCCTCGCTGTTTTTTTAAAGACCTGTCGCCTAACACTCTTAGCTCTCACCCCCAGTCCTCTTCTCTTTCTGCTCGCTCTCTTTGCGATTTTTTTTTCTTTTTTTTCTGAAAGTCTAATGCTCCCCCCCCCCTACCTCGAAAGCCCTGGGAGAGAAGTGTGAAAACGTTTTGTTGTTCTTGAGGGAAGAGAGGTGGGGGTGGGTGTTTTAACATGACAATGCTCCCCCCCACACACACACTCACCACACAGGCAGAAAACACTGTCTCCAGTAGAGTACTTCTTATCGATTCCTTCGCTGCCTCTACGAGTTATTCTCTTAAGCACTATGTATGAGGCAGCCCTGTAACTAAGACCCGGTGCTCTTTGACCTTTATCCGACTTTATACTCGTCACTTCTCATCCGGCAGCTTCTTACATGTTAATGGGGGTCGCACCATTTCCATACATCATGTCTAGTGCCCTCAATGGTGAAGGAAGTTCGCGAACTTGCGCTATTTTTTATAATTACATGGAGCTACGTCACGTATGCTCTTTAATATTTAGTTACGTACTGATTTATTACACCAGTACACAATTCATAAATTAAGTTTTATTTTCGAAAAATGAGTCTCAGCTATGCATGCAATACTAGTAGTCGCTTCTAAAAATAGTAAAATTCACTTCGCAGCGTTTCGATAGATTATGGAATCCATTATAACAATTTCGATTTGCTTAATTCGTTTGTAATAATCTTACTTCAAGTTGAGAATAATAAATTGTTACTTTATGTAATGATAAATACCATACCGAGCACGTTAGTGGTGAAGTATTAATGATAACAGATTGTTTATTGTTTATCTTATTTACCTTTACAGAGCTGGAGGCTGATAGTGAAGTAAAGTAAAATAAGTTATTATCTGAAATAGGTATAGTTTAACTGCAGCAACAATCTTTTAGAGATGAAAGAAAAGAGTTGTTTTTTTAACTCTACAGGCAAGATTTCAGTGTAATAATTTGCGATTTTAATGCAGAGAATTTTATGGAGGGGGGGGGGTTGTATAGGGCCTATGTCCTTTATCAGCGGTGTGTTGTAGGTTTTATTTATAATATAAATTAAAAAAAATAATAACAGAGAAAAAGCCACGACCCCACTCTCTTTCAAAGCAAGATGCCAATTTGTAATATTTAGTCAGCAGTTTCACAAACATGCATTGAAACGTTCCCGAAATCAGAGGTCTTTAACCCTTCTTAGCGGATGTATTTAAATTAGCTTGGCTTGCGGATGAGCTCAAAGTAAATATTAGTGGGTTTTTTATTTGTGAGGAGTTAATTTTTCAATATAAAACGATGTAACACTCAAAGAATCGGACATTAAAAAATGATTTCGCTTACCTCAGTGTCTTATGCTCTAGCTAAATCTCTTATCTGTGATAATCATTTGGTAGTTTTAGGAAGCAGAGCGTTGAGTGCTAAAGGAGGATTAGAAACTGCTGATATCCAAAAACCACACTCAGATAACACGCGGAAACTCCCACTGAGAGTACTCCACGTGTCCCTTTGACAATGATCTGAATAGTTCTGTATTTGTTTCGCCATCGGCTATTCACAGGCTGCATAGAACGTGAGAATTTTTTTTTTCCAAAACGTCCTAGGAGTAACCTGTATCTGATCTCGCTCACATACAATCAACCTAAATATCAACAATATATATGACAGGCACTGATCAATTGTGTACTAGTCAGGTTAATTAAGGGCTCAAATCAAAATCGTTTAGAGTTAATTATTGCTCTTAGCTTAGTGATATTTGTCCATCATCACTCTATCCAATCAAAAGCCTAGTCACATCTTAATGTTTAAAAATAATATATTTTACTGTCATACAAAAAAATTCATTCCATGTTTTAAGCAGTTGTGCTTTTTAATAATCACGCTCTAAATTAATAAGCAAATATCCATTTTAAATGTATCTTAATTGCCCTGGGTAATAATCGATAACAATCGCAACAGTTTAAACAATGTAACATGTCTTCAGTTTTTCTCGCTGCATTGACCAAGGTTGTGCGAAGATCGTAGGTATTTGTCAGGAACGCGAGGCTGACCCCTCAGAGGACGTAAAATTATGCAACGAGCCCTGGGGATGAAGGGAAGTCCTCAGCCTACATAAACCCTGAAATTTTTATTGTCCAACCCCAGTTCTAGTTCTGGGCATATTCAGCTGGTTATTGTTGTACCTGGGGCGTTACTGCGTCACCTGAGGGCGCCTTTCGCCTACTGTAGCTGTCGTCAATTTGTAACTTGATTCTTTCTACAGAAAGAAAGTCTCAATGAGTAGATAGACTGTAATGTATTCCCATGTTTTTAAGTTTTGTCAATCCGTTCTCTATTAATAATATACATGGCATGATCATATAAATTATTGTAATAATGGTGCTTCTGGATTCCTCAAATTGTTGCTTTGTTTTGACTAAAATTATTGCGAATAGCTCCCTCGTACTAGCTAGAAAACGGTTGATACCAGCTTGTCGCCATGTTCCGATGAAACGTTTTACAGGAAAAAACTAATGCAGAACTAATAATCTTCAATATTTTAAAAATATGTTCCCATGTAATGCCATCTTTCGGCTGATATCATTTGTAGTGTTTTGGGCCTGGTCAGGTACCAAGGAGTTACTTACGTACGCTAAGAACCTTTTGGAAAAACACATTAATTACGGTGAGTATGTTGCCAGTACATGGAAAATTGGCGAAACAATAACAGAGCAGATCAGGTCCTCACCAAAGAAGAACAAGGAGTACTCTCAGCGAAATTTTCTGGGAGATATTGGTGTTTTCTTATTTGTTTATTGAATTAAAATACTACTCTAAGGATAATTTTTCAACGGTGTTCATTACGTTAAGTGTACATTTTTTTTTTTGGGAGGAGTTTGGGTATCAATGAACCAAATGAACCAATCCTCCTATGCCTCCATACCAATTCTCCACCCAAATTTGGTGAGATGTCCTTGAATGTTGCTAGAGGAAAGCTAAAGAGAGTAAACAATGACAAGGTTAGTGTTGGTGTATGGTTAGAGCTCATAGGCACCGGAGATTAGAGAGTCCTAGACTCGAGCCTCGGCCTTACTCAATTTTGTTTCTTAGAATATTCTTTTCTAATATCATTACTAGTAATTCTTAATATAAAGTCGATATATGTTCGAGGTTTTAGGGTTAGGCTTATGGTCACATAACTCCAAAGCTCTACTTCGTAGATCCAATATGTGTAAGAATACTTTCATGTTCAGTACCCGAGATACTAATTTTTATCGTGAGTTAAGGTCGCTTCTTTTTGTTGTGAGTACATTTCCAAGTCAGTCTTCGGACTAAGTGTCCTATGTAGAGTGCATATTTTTTTATGGGAAACATTTATTTTCCATTTTAACATTACTTTAATCCTCCGCGTTTGAACATATGGTTCAAAGGAAGATAGATAGATAATGGTGAATATCGAAGTGTACAAGGTGTGGGTCTTCGTTTCAGTACCACATTGGAGAATGATCAGAAAATTATTTAGTACTATAGGGAAATCTGAGGTAAAAATTCAATTGATCATTTAACCTGAAACCTTCTTGACGTGGGTCCGAAGTCCACAACCGGTCCTGAACATCACAATCAAGTGCTTTAACAATATTTTAATTATTTATAATATATACTTGATTTGTTAACTTGTGTAACTCAATTTATTATAGTTATTGTTATATTGTGTTACAGTTGGCTGGGCCGCGGCTCGATGTTCGTTCTGTCGAGGAGACAATTCGCCCACCTGTCAGGCAGGAAGATCGGGGAGGAAGGGGAGCTGGCAGACCTCGGGGCTGGCGATGGCTCCATTACGTCCGAGCTCCAGCAGTTCTTCCGCAGTCGGGTCACCGTCACAGAAGTGTCAAAGTCCATGCGCCCTCAGCTCATCAAGAAAGGATTCAGGTCAGATAAATATTAGAGGCAAATAAATTTATATAGAAAAAAAATTGGTATGTAAGTTAGTTTTAAGATTGATCAAAAAGGTGAACCCCCATCACCTTTATTAGTCAGTTTAATCCAGTCACGTATAATGTATATCATTATACTTGTTTATTCATTATATAATTTCTATAAAATAACAAAACCTGTATATAATGTAGTGATGCTATAGGAAATACAAAATAATTTGTAAATAGATTCACCTGAGGATCTGTAATTATATATAATTATCTGTAAATTTAAAGGGGCTATGGGGAAACCGACCACTTAAAATATTTGTTTGAATGTGATCTGCCTTCAATTTTGGAGAAATTACGATAGTATTCATAAATTGGTGGCTAAGTGACCGACCACCTTAAGTCGGTAAAGGCCATTTTTTGTGTCTAGGGAAAATAGTCACAACAAGGCAATGAGTCTTCTTCATTAGTCTTACCGACTTCACATCATCGTTATTTTTTCCAAGGTCACTATTCTTAAAAGTACTCTGAGATGACAGACCTTGGGTCTTATGCATTTTGGCTCAACACTACTGCGTAATCCATCCAACTTACGGCAGAAGGGGAAAATGATGTACAATTTGCCACCTATTTGTATCTTCACTGTTGCGACCCCGGTTCCAAAAATAACTATTTTCTTGATGTTCATAGACATTTTGGGGGGGGGGGGGGTATTGAATCTTCCCTACGCCAGCCATTAAACCCAGGCTGTACATTAGACATTACTAATTCGTGTTGATCACGCTAGGCAATCGATTGTGTATTAATCGAGCTAAGAGCATAACGTAAACATTTTCCCTCCGAGCACAGAATATTTTATTGAAAAAACTACAGGGCAAGTCTTATTCATGATGCTCGTAAACCGAATGTGCAAGTATTTGGATAATTATGGATAATAATTCCTGTAGACTGGCACTCACACCACCTTCAAGCAGGTACTCCTAGTATAAGGATCCGATTAACCTAAATATTCTATATTTTTCCCTCATCCTGAATTTCTAACTAGAGAGCTTAGGGGGAAAAAAAAAAAAAAAAAAAAAAAAAAAAAAATGTAGACTGGCCGAATTTTCAATACATCAATTTTTGCGAACAACCTTTTTTTAATGACTGATTTGTTGTCGTTTAGGGAACGAAAAGAACGGATGGTTATTGAGTCATCTCATATACGTAGGCACTTATAGCAGCCTATATTTTATTATTATTATTATTAGTTTGAGGTAAAAAATTATCGCATTCCCAAAAAAATATTTATTATGAGATTCAAAAACCCTGCATTGTTTATAATAACGAAATAAATGTGTGATATGTAACTATGTTATGTAAGTATACAGTGAGCATTAAAAGTTTGGATCTAAATTTTATCGTACTTCGATTAAAACGTTGCGTTGATCAAAATAGGAGTTGTTGAGGCCCCATTATGTAATTTTGTCTCTGCAGTTGTTGTTATCAAATCATGTAATCAATGTCTATCGCTTATATTTCGATGTAATACAAATAAGCCATTTGTCTATAAAATTGCTTGAAAAAACACATAAAATTTATAATTTTTTTTCGTCAATTTCGGGTATTCCGAGGGTTAGATTGAATATTAAAAAAAATTAAGCTAAAGTCGAACCCGAATTGCCAGGCACTTCTTTCAGACAAGTATGGATAATCATACTGTATACTTACATAACATAGCATAACATATCACACATTTATTTTGTTATTATAAACAATGCAGGGTTTTTGAATCTCATAATATATATTTTTTTGGGAATGCGATAATTTTTTACCTCAAACTAATAGCAATAATAAAATATAGGCCTAAGTAAAAATAAGTGCCTACGTATATGAGATGACTCAATAACCATCCGTTCTTTTCGCTTCCTAAATGACATCAAATCAAATCATTAAAAAAAGAGTATTTGCTGTGGTCACTGTAGTAATTGAAAGCAAATTAAGAGATCTGAAATTTTAAAGAATTTTCCACAATATTTTGATTTATAATGATTGTGTATTGATTAAATTGCAATAAAGGAATATATGAAAAAAAAAAAATCAAACGTAAAAAAAGTCATTGCTAAATTTTGAGGTTTCTGAAGTCCCCGCTTATATTCTAATTAAGATTTAACGTTCTCAACTTCTTCTCGTGTTAGAAGAGACATAAACGTCGGTAATGCAAACAGCAAATTCAAAGATGTTCCAGAAAATAAAATTTTGGAAAGCCAACAATAAATCAGACACTGGTATTGATATCTTGGGTTTATAAATCATTAATGCTCTTGATCTATTTTAGGTATTGGACGGAGTTCAAGGCCTGGCTTAGTAAAGTATACCTGATTGAATTTTTTATCCCTTCGTTCCTTTTTGTACTTTGAGCTTGGGCGATGCTCTCATCTTGGCAGTGACGAAGGAATGTGTCCTCCGGGCAGCTCTGCTGTACGGTGCCCCGCTATGTACTCACTGACAATACAGCTAAAAGTTTCCAGCAATTCCAGAATGGTATCATGAGAAAAGTGGTCAGACATACCTCTCTCGAGAGGTTAAAGAACGCCGACCTGTACCCGTTGCTTGGTGTGCCGTCGGTGGGTGAGTTCATCCGCCGGAGACACATCAAGTTTTTGACTCGAACCCAGTGTTTAACACCACTCTTCTCGCATCGACCTCAACAGACTGTCGGGGAAAATTAGTTTTAAGATTCATAAGGTGGGCCCAATCACTTTTAAAATACACTTATAATGTACATTATACCTTTATAACAATCGCAAATCACACTGTAAAATTGTATTAAATGTAGCCATGCTACAGGACAAATAATATTGACCTATTGTAAATAGATTCATTTATATAGGATCTATATTGAATTCCATAATTTTTAATAGCAAGGGGATTTAAAAAATAAAAGCATTGACGATGGAGGTGTCCATGGCATGTTGCGTTCCTTGAAGTTTCTCAAATGGTTTAACCTCAGTGCTTCCCATTCTTCCTCGTTATAAGTTCTATCTTGCTTTGGACTTCTGATGCAAGTACAAAGTTTGGGCAAGGTAGTTGTTCATTAATTTCGGCTTCTTTTACCAGCCTTCAATTCCAATACGGGAAGAAAGTTACCTAGAAGAACTACTTTATATGTTTGTAGTTTGTTCTAACTAAATGTTCGTTAACCATTTATTACCTCTAGCTAGATCCAGTAATAGCAACTTCTTGGGGGGGGGGGTATTTCCTTCTTTTAAGTATACTAAGTTTTTTTTGAATTGCGTACACTTTACCAGACCGACTAACGCTATCCCATAGCTTTGGTGCAGTATCTTGAATTTCGGATTCGTTATTCTCAATTCGGATCCTGGTATATGGATGGTATTAAATTCCTTTAACACATTGAGAGCTCCATGGTATTTAATATTTTCCTATTTTTTAACGTTATATAAATAATTACTATAAATATTGTTTTACATTTTAATATTTTACTCTTCTAATTATTTCTCCAATAATAGCCGTGATATTATTATTGATAATTATAATATTTAGTTACATAGTGGTAGCATCATAGGCATTCCATTCTTATATGTTCGCTAAATGTTTTCAAAAGTCCTATTTATAAGTTTTTTGGCAACTTAAAACTTTATTAAACCCAAATTTAAAATGAAACCTTCAATCAGATCTCTTGGGCATTTAGAGTATTCAGTAGTGACATCTAACGGTACTGATACCATGATCGTGGACAAAGATGAGATTATCTACTAAACCAAAAAAAAAAAATATAGATGTTTTCTTCTTGAAATAAGAAGGTTTCATAAAAATCGTAGATCTTAGTGGGGTTGAGTTGGTACAGACGAGTCGTTGTTTAATATATGACAATGAAGGGTGTAGAATGTTTCAGCTATTTTTTGTCAGTGGGCGCGCGCAAGCTCACCTGTAGCAATTATACCCTTGCTCAGTACCGTAACTAATACCCACAAGACATCTGCTCGTACGCTCCAGCGTGTGCCGTTCAATTGTTTTGTTTTTTTTCTCCTTCTGTTAGTATTAGTGCTACCGATGTTGATTTTTTGTGGCTCTGGAGGGGACAGGCGTGCATACGATTAGCAATAGTGAATGGTAGAGAAGGGAAAAAAACGACAGTACTGTCTATTAACAGGCAGTTAATAACTCCTTAGCCGTGTCGTCATTAGTACTGCATGTAAAAGACTGTAATGGCGACTAAGCTGGGAAAAATATATTCATAGCATAAGATGCGCCAAGTTAATAATCTTAATTTGTTAATGTATTCTTGATAAAAAATTATCATAAACGTTTTAAATAGAAAATCATTGTGCAAACCCCCAGCTATGTTCGACCAATGGAAAGATCTCTCATCTATTTCCAAAATTGGTTCATTATGAGGCATGTTGTAAATTTTTCCAAGCAGTATTTTCCGAATTAAAATTAAATAAAAATCATGGTTTTGTTCTTTGTAGCTGGCTATGGTTTCAATCGAAGTAAAATATAATGATTTTCGACATTTGTCATAAAATATTTATTCGTAATGTGTGCGCCAAATAACTTTTTTTTCGTTTTATCAAGACTTCATTTGCGAACCGTGGATAAATCATCAAAAATAAAAGTCTGGTTTTCTACAAAATTTTAAAAGCTAATATTATTGTTTACTTTTGCGCAGGCCAGCAGACATAGTGGCTATTCGATTTGAATCCTAATTAGTAGCATTTCAAGTTGGTTCGTTATGGTTTTCACATCCTCGTGACCCTTACTACTTTGTACCAGCCTACCAGACAAGTGGTGCTGAAGTGCCTCCTGGGATTCTGGGACAGCTTAGGTATCGTATTAGTGCACAGATCTTAAGGCATCTTACCTTACTCTCTTGCCATATCGGGTTCGCAAACTATTAAGTTTTTTTTTGTATATTTAAAAAAAAGTTGGAAATCCTTTTTAATATATATCCTGGATTTATTATTTGTTTTTACTTACTTCTTCGTACTAAAGTGAATTAAGACTCAGCAACATGTTTTACTCCACTTAACTTACTGCTGTTTTGGCAATGGCACTCGACCGTCTGTTGCCGGAACCCCTCAACATGATCTAGCAGTCGCTGTTTTGGTATTCTTGATCTTTTCAGCTAATCAGGCATTCCATTCAACTCAATCAGAATGCATTCTCTATGCGTCTCCAATCAGTATGGCCTCCATCTGTTTTTCAGAGGTCTTCCTCGCCTAGGTTAGGTTTTTTCCTTTAGTCGGAACCGTGTGGTATTGCGTTTCCAAGGGCTTTCAACTCATGTGCTCCTGTTCTGAGGTACTCCCTCCTTGATGAGAAGTGGGAGCTGCCCTTGGGAGGCCTGTGCCCACAGAGGCAGGTAGGTACGTGGGCCGAGGTGCAGTTCGCACCAGCTGTACTATCTGCTATCGCCGTACTCCAATCTGTCGTGGGCGGGCGCCTCGTGACCAGCTCCCGGCCTAAGTCCCAGCTTTATCTCCCCGGGGGCGTGTTCTCCGCAACATGACTCTTCGGTTTCACCACATTCTGCCGATATATTGTCTGTGTTCCTGCCTGTGCAACTCGTGTTCGCCTTCTTCTAGTTCTTAGATTAGCTTCTGCAGCAAGCTCCCTTCTATGCCATTTCAATACCTGATAAGGAGAGGTGTGGAATGCTGTTGATAGCGACATCATAATTGTTGCAATTGATTCCGCAGAGGAACAGCAGTATCTAAGACACGCCTGATAATCTAACTTTGTAAGATACCTCGTGAAGATACTGAAATATCCTTGGTAGAGGCTTTGATAGATTAAAACTCCTTAGATATCAGTTCTTATATCTTATGATTTGGGTTCAGGATATGTGGTTCTGCTGTGCACTTTGATGAATTTTACTATTTTGGTTGAAAAAATTCATAAGAGTATCCACCCTTTCTTGCTGCAAGTTGGTAGAAGAACACCAGAAGCATGATGATTATAAGTGGAAATTTAGGGGTAGTCGTAGCATAATAGTATGTAGATTGGTCAGTAGCAGATATGTAATTCTAATTTGATAAGGCTAAGACCGCAGTATATATATTCCTGAAAAGTAGCCTGCAAGTGTTAAATTGACGGAGCACTAAACAGGGGTGGGGATAACTTTTGGTGTAAAAAATCTTAAGATTGCTTGATCTGTCTTTGATCAGATTGATCCTAGGTCTGTCTGTCTGTTCTGCTCGGTTCTAGATGCCTTCCCTTTGGTGTCCGTGCTCGCCTCCCATTGCTTAGGTTTCATATGGGTCGTAATCGTCTTCCATCAGCACAGTAGGCCATCCGAAAACAAGTAGGTCGGCATGTAGGTAAATGAGATCTGCATTATAGAACTGCAGTATACTGTTTATAACGTCTATTCATTAGTTATTAATTATATTTCGATTTCAATTCACATAAAAAAATCATTTCGTTATAAAACAAATTTGTGGCTAATTGCTATTATTTCACAGCCAGGTATTCTATAAATTGTAAAATAAATTAACATTAACTTTTATTAAATTAATTGATGAGCTACGCCAATTTCGACTTCCCGCCTATTTTATATGTCATTACATTATATTAATTTGATGTATGCTACAATATATACATGTATATATGAGAATATATACTGATACAATGGCTGTGAGAGTTGAGATGCAGATTGTATGTAGGCAATATATGCAAGAGAGGGTAGCTAGATAGGAGAGTCTGAGGGATGAGGTAGGAGCGGTGCTTAAGAAAAATACCCCGGGGCCCCCATTTGTCCGGCCCTCCTACATTTGTCTAGCCCGTGTCCGAGCCTCCCCAGCCCTTTATTTTTGTTTTCTTCCACTTCTTTCTACAACAATGGCCGCCTCTCGCTACCTCCTTACACATTCTTCTCTCTCGGCTACCGTCCTTTTTACTCCTGTCGTATAATTCTTCCATTTTTTTTTTCCTTCGTTGTAATGCTCGTTCGAAATTGTTGTTCTAACAGGACAACAAGGAAACCGTTTAGTTTCCTGATGCCCAAACTTATAATATTACAACGCCATGAGCTGTATCCATCCCCTATCCTCGATCCTTTCCGCATATCATTAGTTGAATTTATTGCTAGTGATCAATTGTCTAATAGGTAGTTCCTGCTAGTAACTAATTTATCACTAGTCAACAAAATTAAGATCGTACAAAGTGAAGGAAATTCGGGAAATGTCTGATGTCTAGATTCTTCGATTTTTCTCAGGCATGCTTATAACTTCCTTGTACTATATCCTGATCGGAACTGTGTAATATGATAACGCCTGATGACGCATCGGCTTAGGAATGGTCTACTTCGCCAGCACGGGGAGAAGATGAAGTTATCGGAGCCTTTCCAATACGTGATGTATCATAGTAGAAAATTATTCATGGCGAGTCCCTATGCGGAGGAGATAGAATGGCAAAGGTATGTTGCCGAGGTGACAACTGGAAACGCCGAAGCTGAAGAATTCAATAGGATCCGCGGATGAGGGAAAAGCTATAGCTAGGCCCCCTCCGTATCCTTCAAGAGTCTAGCACAATATCCTACAGACCGAATCAACTACACCCTCTGTCTGGGAATTGGAACTCTTCTCCTTCTACGAATGATAAAATTAAATTAAGGACAAGACGAACAATTCAAGGCAAGTGTGATTGTGACGGCTTTAAAAAATGAAAGCGGGGAATTACGCACAACAGGGTGTGAAGAAATAACAGAATGCCTGATATGACATTTTATTTTATTAATAAGAAACAATGTTTTAACTTCTAAAAATGTTAGACATGATTTTATATATGAGTGGATGATTTTTTGTGATATGAGCTTAGCCAACATACCCATGTATGTCTGCATCAGATCCCAGTGAGAGATGGTTGTATATGAATATGGATGTGAGAAGTTAGATGCTTAAAGTGGACAGCAGTGAGGACAGTTATGGAAGCAGGCAACCTGAATCATATCCTGCCTGTTCTTCTCTATATGAACCCTCCTCTATAATAGCTAGCTCTTCTTCCCACTCAGACGTAAGGCTGTCACGCTACTCTGATCTATATCACTTACTCTGTTTGTCATTCATAATAAACTTTTTAAAAAGTCCTTTCTAGAGTTCTTCCAAGATGCATTCTTTAACTGGGCTTTCGAAGCCGAAAGAATAATTCACCGTGTGCCTGTAAAATACTCGCCGGTTGCAACAGGGTGGTTTAGGGTAGATGAATAATTGCTATTATGTTGGGCAGTAATTGAATTAATAAAAATGTTCACCTTACAACTACTTATGATATGGCTTAGACAAGGAGAGATCTTCAAAGAATAATCTTAAACCTAACAAAAGAAGGTTACGATGAGAAAATGTCCTTATTTAAATATTATGTCCTGCGTCCAATAGTCACTTGATGACGCACGCTAAACTGGGGAGGCCAGCGCTGCTGATTGCGACGGTCCTCACGTTTGACCCCCTCTGTGTAAGAAATTTAGTAACTGGAAGTAGAGTCAAGAATAGTAACGTTAAATAGGTTGATGAGGTTTCTCTAGCACCTTAGCAACTGGTGCAAACTCAACATCCCCCAAGAGGCGGTGAGTTTGTCAATGTGCCGATGAGTGGTGTCTGAAAGAGAAGTTGAAGATGGGAGTTGGCCGACTAGACGCGTCTCACTCGAGAGTTGCTCGACATCTGATCAGAGACTGCAGGTTGCTAGGTTACACGCTGCTTACTAATTCACTGTTAATTAATGAAATGAGGCCGCAAAAATCATCAGTAAACTTAATGATTATGTTGTCCATTATTAAATTTAATGAAAATCTAACATCTCTCTATTTCATCAACCTAAGCCAATATCCCAACAAATTCCTCTACCAAGTCCAACATTAATTTTTGTATTTGCTATGAATCATCCTCTGTACTTCCATATTAAAACCGAGGGGATGAATACATGGGGGGATATAAATGACTAAATGGAAAATGGCGAAAATAAATTAGTAATATTTGAAGTAACGTGGAGGGTGTTTGGAACACAGAACTAACCCCAGTCTACTGGGAGGGAGGTGGGGTTCGTAGGACCCACCCCCCGCAGAAATATTAGATATTTATTTAATTTCTAAGGGAGTCGATGTAAGAAACTCATTACCTGCCAGCGCGCCCTACCGCCCTTCATTACCGAGAGGGGAAATGTCAGAATGACATTATCAGAGCTCTTCTTGGCTCCTATCGTTCGCAGGGGGAGCCGATAAACACCAGATGGGGAAATACCCCCACCCCCTACTCATCACCACCGAGCAAACAATGGAATCGAGAGGGCGAATGAAAAAAAAAATTTAACTTCAAGGCTAATTCCGACTTATTAAACGAGTTAATTTAACTTTAAATTTAACTAATCTTGTTTATCTAAAAAATCGTAAAAAAAAAAAATTGTTCCATTAGTATTTTATTCCACAGTAATCAACGCGTAATCGACCATTTTTCCTCTGCCCTGAAGAGAAAGCACTTCTGCACTAACGTATTTCGTGATGTGGCTCAGGGATTATACCGGGTTTCTCATTCCGGTCCCCTCTTCATAATAAACTTTAACCTCCCGTAAATATTTGTCATTGTTTTCTCGTCTGTCTATCTAACCGTTTCTTCCTAGTGCGTTGTGTCTCTGAATACTCAAAACACTTTCCAGACGAAGCCGAAAGTTCCTCAAGGTCCACTTCCCTATCCCCTGACATTCCTACCACTCGTGACTCCTTTCTCGTCACCTTTGCTGATGGCACAGCAGTGTTTTCATCTCATCAAGACCCCGACATAGCATCCCATATCCTACAAATTCGCCTCTCCTAAATTGTGCGTTGGTGCCACCGATGAAAGTAAATAAAATAATAATTAATAAATAAAAGGGGACTAAGGAAAATGACCTTGCCTTACGATCCTGGCGGCCAGTCCTCTTCAATGCAGCTCCTCGTCCTCCCATACCAATTTCTTAAAGTTCCATCTAAAATTATCTGACCTCTAGCAAGATCACTTTCAATTATTATTCAACCCTACAACCCTCCTCGGAGATTGAAATGGAAGTGGCCCCGTGGTATTTTTGTAAATATTTAGTCACTGGGAGTTCAGGAGCTGGTCAGTTTTCTCCCACATCACATGTCCTGAGCATCTGCGGCTCTCGTGCTCTCATTCAGATAAGTAGTGGCGATGCGGCTGCAGTAGTACTGTGGGGGATTTCTCAAATCCTTGCCTCCTTAGCCAGGAAAGTGAAAATCGGGGGATCCCTGGGCTATCTATAAATTCCTATATTGTAAATAACGTATGAATGAAAGAGTAAATTTAAATTACTAAATGCTCTCTTTTATCACAATTACTTATTGCTCTTCTAGGGTACATTGTAATTTTCTTCAAATAAACATTAATTATTGATAACAAAAATAGTAATTCAACCAAAAACTCACCACCCTATTTCGAGGTGTGGAATAAACCTTGATAATTTCAGATCGACTTTATTAATGACGTAACTGCGATCATAGAACATACAGAGAGACGAAATGATCACCCCACGGGAAAATTAAAGCAGAGCCCTCCTTTTGAGCTGGGAAAATGCTTCATTATTTTAGGTTTTTGTTATGTGGGTTTCATGTTTTTTTTTGTTTTTTTTTTTTTTATTGTGCTGAAGGTGGAAACGGTCAGACACAGATCCGGACTAGGGGAACACCTGCATTGCCGTATTTACGAGAAGGTATAAGGAGGAGGCCATTAGCAGGGACGATAAAGGACATGGCCTGGATGATAAAGAGGAAGAAATGGGCGGACAATGGCGAGGAAGAGAGTTTTTGAAGTGTCCAGCCATGGGGCCCATAATAGAAGGAGGTCATCCCTCACTTTTGCATATCGGGCCACGCCCTCCTTTAATGGGCACATCACACCCCTTATCTCTCTCCTGTTTACCCTGCATATTTCACATCCCTTCCCCGTAGCCCCACATACATTACCTAGGTTTTTTTTTTCTTTAGAATTTACCAAGCTTAAGTACAGTGAGGCCGATATTTTGGTGAACCTGCGCTTAAGGGATAACGTCAATGTGTAGATAACTTTTTATAGCGATGTTTAATAATGGCCCTATTTGTATTCAACTACTCTTAGCACAATTAACGAAATTGTTAAAACAAATTTCAAGAACAGTTGTAATAATCTTTTGTACTTAAAGTCTACTTAAGTCTGGACACATAATACATATTAATAATCAAGAATTCAAGATCGTTAAAAAGCGGAAAATAATTACCTTTGAGCCGCCCCCTTGCGCTCACCCCGCACCCTCGGACAGGACATTCCACCAACAACTGTACCATAAATCAGAACCACATCTGCCTGGACCCATTCTCCCATGTCTGGCTGTGGTTATTGATAATGTTGCATGGGACAGGAAGTATGATTGGAGGATGTAGATAAAACTATGTAAGCCACCCCACTTAGTTAGAACAGTATTTACCATAGAGGTTTAAATTATTTTTAGCCTCATCGGGGGCATCTACTATGCAAAATATTGTATCTCAAAAGTCAAATTCATTTTGTCCTAAAGCTGCTCCAACACGATTTTAATGACTATGTGTGATTATAATTTAAAAAAAAAAACCCATACCACAAATTATATACCAAAATGCCGAGATCTCCCCCCCCCCTCAACCCCTTTATTTAACAACATTACTTACAAATAGATGAACAAAATTCAATGTACAAGAATCACAAATTTCTCCTCTTGCTGCATACGCAGATGCATTCGAAAGAGGGTATAATTATACCCTACTTGACTTATAAAAATTAATATTTTTCTATTCCAAGTCATTGATTATCGATCCTAACTTATTTTTCATGGGTTTCTTTTATTTTGGAGATTTGTTTGGCGTAAAGCCCTCAGATCATAATTTCCGTTGTTCCTATATTGAAACTTATTTGAGGATCCCACCGACGTTACCCCGAAGAGCCCAAGGGCGAGAGCAGAGCACAGGGGTTCCCCGGAACAGCTTGGCCGGGCCAGTTAGTGGTTTACCTGTGTAGACAGTGGTTTAGGAGATAGCGAAGGTTAAAAAACAGGAATTTTAACAATTTTTGTGATTTTCTTTAAATTTTAAGATTTTTAATAAATGCACTAATACTAGTGAAGGAAAAACCGTTGTATACACATAACATAAAAGCATATAACAACATCAGTAACTACTATTAACCCAAGAGCACGAATTAAGTATTTTGTTTACAAGCCGATGCACTACCATTATCAAAGGTATTCTTCTTCTTCCTCACCGAAATCAATGACCGATTCTTCATCTTCGAGAGGTGAACCGTTGGTGCAAATTCCATAGCAGTTGCCATAAACAGGTGAGCATGGAATCCCAGTTTTCTGGCATCCACCGCACCTAGTTGCGCATCGACGAAAAATATATTTCATGATTGTGTCAGAAACAAGCAAGTGTAAGTGGATAAAATGATTTGTCATCTCTTCGTCACCGCTGCTCTGTGACAAGTGGTTATTAAGCCACTCATGAACTTGTAAACACACCCTGAACGAGTTCATAACACTCGCCATTTGTTGCAGGTAGTGATGCAAGATCATTCTTTACCTTAGTCGATGACTGAAAAAATACCGTTAGCTGTTCAGATCATGCCCATTGGCTATGGCTCTATAGATTGTAAGGGACACCTTTTCACCAGCTAGGGAAAGTTTATGTGGGGTTAATGAAGGTTTATAAAGGACGTTAGCGACTTCTCTCATCTCGATGTGTGTTTTTGAAAATTTTTAACCAAGGTTGATTTGTCCTCACTGAAAATGGCCGGATTATTGTCACACTTAAAGCAAACAGGAAAAAGATACTTCCTGAAAAAGATAGTTGCTCGACCAGTCTTTTGAGTCGAAAAGTTTTTGTTTCAAATTTTCCTTTCCTAGCCTTTTGACCCTCGTGAGTTCCAAAGCATTTAATGACACCAGTAAGTCAACGTGAAAGGTTTGAATGCCGGAAAACTGGGATCCCATGCTCACCTGTTTATGACTACTGCTAGGGAACATGCACCAACGGTCCACCTCACGAAGGTGAAGAATCGGACATTGATTTCGGTGAGGAAGAAGAAGATTACCTTTGATCATGATAGTATGTCCGTGTGTAAACAAAATACCTAATTCATGCTCATGTGTATTCAGTAGTTACTGATGTAGTTGTGTGCTTCTATGTTATGTTTATATAACGTTTTTCATTATGCTAGTATTGTATGTATTAAAAATTTTTAATACTAATTTTTTTTTTCTCATGAATAAACCGCTCCTACAAAAATTAAAAATCTTAACCTTCGATATCTCCTAAATAATTTATTCGAGGAAAAGTGAATAAAAACATTTTTATAGCAAATTTTGGGCCCTTTAATGTTGTATATAAAGTACTTTATAAGTATAAAGTACTTAAGTAAGTGCTAAAATCACTAGTTTGCGAGATATTTGAGAAAAACAGAAAATAATTACCTTTGAACCGCCCCCTTGCGCTCACCCCCCACCCTCGGACAGGACATTCCACCAATAACTGTACCATAAATCAGAACCACATCATTTTTTTTCTAATCGTCATATTTTGGCCTTCGTTGCCTGGACCCATCCTCACATGTCTGGCGGTGGTTATTGAATATGTTGCATAGGACACGAAGTATGATCGGAGGATGTAGATAAAACCATGTAAGCCAGCCCACTTAGAACAGTATTTACCAGTGAGGTTTAATTTCTTTTTAGCCTCATCCGGGCTTGTATCTATTATGCAAAATATTGTATCTCAAAAGTCAAATTCATTTTGTCCTAAAGCTGCTCCAACACGATTTTAATGACTATTTGTGATTATAATTTTAAAAAAACCATACCACAAATTATAAACCAAAATGAATGGAAAATGAATAGAACACTAGTTTAATTAAAATTCCAAAGTCTGGGAATATACGACGACTGTACATTGGGATGATACAGGTGCTTGGACAGAAAGGTTGTGGTAGGTCGGCCCCCGGAGGATCTAGAAGCCCATAAAGACTGCTGCAGGGTCATTAAGGAGAACTGTTTTACATGGGTGCGGCCAATGGTCCGGCAACTGTCATCTAACTCAACGCAGCACTAACAGTCCGCGTAGATCCTCTCCTCACTCTTATCCTTCCCTTTATGGAGCTGGGCAGCCCGTGTCTACGGGGCCATTCATCTCTCGGAGCTACAATATCTACCAATCTCACCTTTCCGCCGCTCTTCGATGGCTGGGAACATACCGAAACATCAAATTTACTTTTAACTCTTTATACGTCAGAATTGAGATATCAAGGGGTGATTAATCATCTCCATTAATAATTAGTTTTTTTTGGAGTCCCTGAAAACTCCTTAATAACATTCCTTCTGATTAATATAGGGTAAGTTGGTTTGATATTTTTCTCCAACAGTCTGATTATCTGGTGGCTGGTTTCGAGAAGCCCCCTGGCTTCCTGAGTAACACCTTCAATGTGATTTTCCATTTCCTCAAGAACGTTCCACTGTTTTCTCCACTAGTTTCTTTGGGGCAGATACTGCCCATAGCCATATGTCTTGCCTGTTACCAACTTTCTAACTATATTACACGGCTAATATTTGCTGCTTTGAATAGCTCATATCCCTCCTAGTCCATATATCGCCTCCAGCTTTCTTTTATTCAGACTAGTCCAGATATAAACCAATCAACGATTCATTACCACCATGCAAAGAAGTTCTATAAATTTTCCTACATCCTCCACACTGCTGCAATACTGCTACATGCTGAACTCTAGATCAACCAACAATACCAATGGATCATCACAATACATGTAGATTTGGATAATGTGCTGTTTGTTCTAACGATTTATTTAGCGTTTGCGACTATGAAAAGTATTGTGCTCAATTTTTCTTTGGAATTAATCATTATACCTCGTTGAGCAATTTAAATAATTTATTAAGAACGACACCAAGAAGACTTCTAAAAGAATGAAATTATTGCCTTATGAATACCTTCTCGTTGTACTAAAAAGGACTAAATCGCATCTTATTACAGAGAGCCCCGAAAGGGGTATAAATCGATAAATAGATCTGTCAGCTTTCTTCTGGTTCTACCTTGAGCACTTGCTGTACTAGGTGCTGATGCAGGCATGATGGAATGCGTACTAGTCATGGCTCTTTAGTGGACAGGAGCATGGCTGGTGCCATAAAAAGAATCAAAGTAGATGTAGACCATACCCAAGCCAAGTCCACAATGGTCTGATGTTTGCGTCCCCTCAGCACATTTGACAGGGTTTGGTTACCTTTCTTCATGAGGGAACAGGAAAACCTGGATACACCAAGTGACTCATAAGACCTGGCAGCTATCTGAGTGTTCGAAAGAGGGTTGTCAGCTTATGTAGTTGAGGCTCTAGTAGAGAAGGTTTTTTGCTAAAGTTCATTTTTAGTCCTAATCTATTGAACCTTGGGCTCATGCTAAATTCTTATATTTATCGTTTATAATATTACTAATAAAGTATGAACCCCCACGAATAGCAAGGATAACCTATGGTCGCCTATGTCGACAGACCATAACAGCATAGACTAGTGCAGAAGGCTTAAAAAAAATATCCTGTGCCTCTACTACCATGTTAAAGGACCGAAACAAGAACAACAGTAACCCTTGTGAAAGATAAAATGGAGCCCACCAATGTAAACTCGACATAGAAAAGAGAAGGGAAGGATATAGGAGGTATAAAAATCACACATCTCCGACTGAGACTGGTAATACAATTTAACAATTTACATAAAAGTTTTACCAGAATAAGATGCATCAGGTAGGAAATAAGGATCCCAAGCTCGAGAACCCTCTACCATGCAACCATAATGATATATGGTCATCACAAGATTATCTTCGCTATGATAGTCAGAGCACATAAATAACGAGCAAGGCTACTCCTGCACTACTAGGCTGGCACAGACAGAGAAATCTCTACTGAGGGTCATGAAGTCTTTCAGGGGGCCCTCTCATTTTCCAAAAAGAGGGATAGGTAGTGGACCTTAAGCCAAGGCTAAAAGAGGGAAGATGAAAAATCTTCCTTCTCTTTACAGATATTGTACTCAGATATTTCCTGTGGCTTCACAGACAGTAAAGTTAAAAAAAGGTGGAGTTCTTAAATAATAATCAATTTGTTTTGATATTTAAAATACTTAAATTAAGTCATAAAAACTGAATTGTATTATTTTTGTAAAACAATTTTAATGTTGATGGCCATTATCGATGGGAGTTTTAGTCAATCTTAATCCTGTTTAATCCTGTTTGGTTTGCTAACTCAAAAGTAAATCAGGTGATTCTTTAATATGCTATAAATAAATATAACTATTAACACAATCTAATTACTGAATCATAAATCCATTGAATTAATTTAATGAATTTGGAATTATTTTGCCTTTGCAGATTAGCAGAAATTGACACCTGGTATAATAGACGCTATGACATGGTTTCTTGCTTGAACGTGCTGGACCGATGTGACAAACCAACAACCCTGCTCCACCAGATCAAAACGGCTCTTAAGCCCAATGCTAAAGCCGTCATTGCTATTGTACTTCCATTCAAACCTTACGTCGAAACTGGTAAGAAAATTTTCATGATTTCCATTTAGAAAGAACTTATTAAGTCCATATTTCATTGAATAATCACTCTCATGTAATTATATTCATCCAGGTGGTTGTAGAAGCCCATAAAGACAACTGCAGGTCCATTATCCAGATCTGTCCTCTTGGCAACTGTCCTCTAGCTTAACACAACACTAACAGTCCGCATAGATCCTCTCCTCACTCTTATCCTTCCCTTTATGGGGCTGGACAGCCCGTGTACGGAGTAATTCATCTCTCGCCACTACACAATCTCCGAATCTCACCTTTCTGCTCCTCTTTGAAGGGAGGGAACATACCACAACATCAAATTTAATTTTAACTCTTTATATATCAGAATTGAGATAGCAAGGGGTAAATAACTTACTTAGGCCTTTCTTAGGTCCTGTGAAAAGGTGATTTAATAATTTAGTTACTATGAAACCTTCAAGCAAACTTTGTCTATGACAATCAAGGGACTAACAATGATCAAAACGGGCAGGCAACATGGTGAAAACCTAAGGGTTTCGGGCTTTGGAAAAAACAACGAACCCCTTAAGACAACAAACCCTCCGTTTAAATAGGTTATAAAATTTCCTTATTTTCTGCTGTTATATGATTTCATAGGTCTGGCCGTTATCAAAAAATAATTTTTTGTATGAATTTCCTCAAGTTATATTGTTAATATTATTTATTCTTATTTTAAATTTTAAGATTTCTTGCACCCATTCCTCTTACCACAGCGTACCCATTTCTGGGATACAATGCTGGTTGTGAGCCGTTCATCAAAAGTTGAAACCTATGAGTGACTTTTCCTTTCAATCCTTTAATGGCCATTTCTCTTACTATAACATCCCTCTAAGTGAATTTATCTGATAGATTAATTTATTTCAATACTTAATTGTAATGAATACTCTTATTGAGGTTCCCTGCTTCTAAATGATACCCAATAATGGACTCGCCAATTCATACATACTGGTTTTTATAGATGTAATTCTCCCTTTCCCAGGGTGACCCATTGTCTTGGCTTAACATATACGAGATTCCCAAGAGTTGAAGTGACATAACAACACAAATAATTATTCCAACTATGTGAATCAAAATTAACATTTTTGATATAAATAATTCTTTTTTTTTTTTATAAAAAAATAACCTATAAAATATCTAATGCCTGTTAATTGACATGTCAATTCTATTTCTAGGGACAAAGGACAACAAACCGAGCGAAGAGCTGCCTATAACTGGTAAATCTTTTGAAGACCAAGTAACCAGTGTAATAGTTGATGTGCTGGAAACGGAAGGTTTCCAGGTGGAAGCATGGACCAGAGTGCCATATCTGTGTCAAGGGGACCTCAACCAGGCCTACTACTGGCTCCATGACGCTATATTTGTTGTCAGCCTCAAACAGCAGTCCATGAGTAACTAAACTAAAACCCCTCTCTTGTGACCACCTACAATCTCTACTTTACCTCCCAAAACAAGATAAACAAAATTGTACCATTTTATCTACAAACATATCTTTTTACCAACGAACAATCTTTATTTTCACATTCCATTAGGACAATAGATTGATATTGTGTACAAATTGTTTGACAGTTGTCCCAGCCATTGGATATCCCAATTTAAATTTGTTTCCTCCTTATTTATCACATACTACAGTATGTAGTTAATTAATTGTTTTAAGATATAAAGACAAATTTAAACTCTAGTTACATATTGCAGTTGATAGCTATCATGATAGTCACTGTCAAATTCATCACGAAGAGAGTAGAACAAGGTAACCAGTGCATCAGAAGATGTCCTGGAGGTTTCCTGTAGGAAAGTATGGACCTGAGTGCCAGGGGGAACTTGACCAGGCTCTAAGGTACTACTGGTTCCAAGGCATTATATTAGTTGAGAACATCAAACAGTAGTTCCTGATTCAAACTTCAAAAATAAAAAACATCAAGTTTAATAACTGCATCAGAAAGAAATAAAGATTAGCCAGACAACTACTAAATCATTTCCTATTTCATTTAATTTGCTACCGACTAAAGCAAAATTTACTCATGTTACTTGAGGGACTCTGATTAGTGAATTCACATGCTTGAGGTTATAACAGTGACTTTCTTTCTGTCTACTCCCCTGCGCTGTCAAAAAATTACTGAACAGTAAAACTTTTTAGAAAAAAAATAATCTGTTTCTATCCCATTCTACACCATCAACCTGACTTTACACTAAAAATTCTAGATTTTTCTCTTTAAGATTCTTAAGTAGTGTTGAACACCTGTAAATCATGAAAATATCTTGACTGTACTAAAGTATTTATTTTTTAATAATTCTTTCATATAGGGTCCATTCAATAAACGCTTCATTTAAGTAGGCAATTTGAAAGATAAATATTATGACAAACACTAATTTGAATTTGAAGTATTCTAGAAAGCTAAATTTCCATTTTTATCAGCTGCACTCTCTCTTCAGTTAACTACTTCAAATAGTCTAATTTCAAAATAAAAATGAATAAATAACATTCAGTTTATAGAAAATTATGATATATTTATTTGTGTATGTTGTGTATTTTCAAAATTTGAATATATATTTTTTTTTAATATTTATAAGTGTTCTTAACTATTTTAAATGAAATTATGTACGATGTGAAATGTTAGTAGTAAATACATTATTTAGGTCGATAAAAAAAGGGATCTAACTATATTGCATTTCAGAGCCTAGAATTGGGTAATCAATATAAAATCTTAAAATGACCTACTTCTGTATGTTTTAAAAAGTTGGTTGCATCTTAGCCGGGCAGTGGGAACGTGTTGTCGATCTGACCCAGTGACATTTGTGGAGAGCTCTACTAACAAAGGGAATTATTTCTTGACTTATCCCCAGTCTACCTTCAAACTAAATCATATTAAAAGCTGACATTAATTATATTCAGTTTATTACAGAACTTGCTGTGTTATTCGCATGAAAGTTGTTGATGGATCAATCAAGCCCAAGGTCCCTACTTACATGACTTTTTTACATGGCTGGCCCATCTCAAAAATATTTTAATTTAGCAGATCCGAAAGATATCCAATTAATACACATGGTTTTAGAAAATAATGACTGTTTGTCAGATGGAGTTATTGATCCATCATTGGAACTAGAAAGTTTATGCAGTTCAGATTTTGAATAAAAAATTGATGTAACTGGGCTAAAAAAACTGTACCTGAACCATTAGCTAATTATTAATTAATTTCCTACTTAGTTTTCATAAATGGTGTTGCTTTGTATTTCATTAAAGTCACCTCCTCCCCCCAAAAAAAAATTTGGCAAAGTACGAGCCTTTAAAGAAAGATCATCCGGAACAAAAACAAATCCCCTCCATTGATTCCTAGGACATAAGTAAAAACATTATTGCTAGAAATGCTTCCACTACATTTTTCTTAAACCATGCAAACAATATTCTATTTATAAAGAAAACGCTACGTTTTCATAGATAATATTTTGTTTAAACATTCATTTGACTTGTAAACACTCTTAAACATTAAAAAAAAAAAAAATGTGAAATATGAAGTGATTTATATTAGGTTGGGGATTTGATGCCATGTTTTACTTAATAATAATGTAATTGAAGAGTGCTTTAAAATGCTCCTAATGACTATTGGATTTTTCATGTTCCCGCTGCCGGGTTAGTTAAAATATACACAACTTTTTTTTGCAAATATAGATTTGTTTGGAGATAAAGACAATACATTACTTGTACTATTTACTATTTAAAAAATTGTTACATATGTAAGGGAAAAAAAAAAAAAAAATGTGCAATGTTTCATTTCATTAACTAAATTTATTATATTGATTATTTGGTAAGCCGCAAATGATTTTATGGTAAGCTATGTTTGTTTGTTTTTATTGTCAAAGACTATTACTGCTCACGTTCATATTCTTTGTGAGATAAATTCTTGAATTTGATTTTGTTATACTATATTTATTTTTTTGTACTTAATATTTTCAAATATGAAATAAATAGTGATCAAAACAAGTTGTGTTAATCAATTAAAAAGCAAAATACAAAGGTTTAAAAAATGTACTAATTATTTATTAGTTTTTATGAAGTCCAAGACAATGGTGTTTGTTTATGATTGTTTGATCTCTACTTCTAATTTTATGTAAGTAAAAAATTAACAACTTCATTTACATTTAGTGTAAGTAAATTAAAAACTTATTATTGAATTATTACTGTTTAGTTGTCATCAATTGATTATATTTACAAGTTGAAAATATATATTTAAAAAATGTAGAAACTTTAGTAGTTGTAATACAACCAACAATTAAGCCAATCTTATTAATGTGATTTGTTCTATGATAGTATAAAAATTTTATGTATTTTATTTTTAATTCCCAACTTTTTTGGTATTCTCCCTTACAGGAGGTGAAACTAAAAGCCTTTCACAAATTTGGTATCATTGAAGAGCAATCTCACTACCCTGATGTCTCATTTAGACTAAAAGATCTCATCTTACCCAGGGTAACTCCAGAGCTTATTGAGCTTGACTGTTATTATCTAAAGGTCATTCACTAACCTAAGACGGTCTCACGATCACCATAAAAATGAAAATTGTCGTGTGTATTGGTCCCTACTTATGAAGTCTAATTTAATTCTATGACGCATAAAAACTATTTTGCCTGTGTTTTAAAAAATCTAATATTTGGCCGCATAATTACAGCAGTGTCATTTTTGTTGAGCCCCAATCAACATTAGTATTTAATTGTAAAAATTATTATCTGAATTCAATTAGTATGTATGAGGTTTATTTACAGACACTGGTAATAATTGTAAATTATTTCAAAATTTAAAGTTATTCCTTTACCTACCAATAAACTCATAAAAAACTGTAGCTTATTTGTATAAAAATCTCAAAATTACTTTTACCTTGCTTAGTTCTATTATAATTATTTATAAACAGTATAGGAATAAATTGTTATATAGGTAAAAAGTAATAGAAGTAGAAGAAAAATAGAAAACTAATATAGCGATATACAGTTATTCAAAAATTAATTTACTATTTATATTTCTGCTGGGTTTAATATGATAAGGTATTTAAATAAGAATGTTATTCTGTGTATGATTGTTTATAATAATATAGATTTGTTTATGAGATGACTAATATTTTTGTATGAATAGAGAGGTACAGATGTTGGTTTTGAGAAAATTAAACAATTTATTTATTTTAAGTTTGTTTTAATATATTGAACATTGTGACATAACATTCAGAGATTCTTGTTCTTCTGTGAAGTCCATTGGCACTATATTATCACTGCCTCTAAATTAGATTTATATTTACTAATTATGCAATCGTCAAAATAATAAAGAGTCAAGATTTGTTTATTTTATAATTACTATTTAAATATAATTTCAACACTGATATTGTTGTCTGAAATAAACATGGATTTTAGCTATTGTTCAATCTCATAACTATTTATTTAAATTGGTCCATTACCTTATTTTTGAAAACAATGACAGCTGAAGGAGAATGCAAGAGCTGCAGACGCTCAACACATGGGAGAAAACTGCCCTGTACCATTAATCCCAATGACAAGGTTTCTAAAAAAGATCTCAGGGTCACTTTTTCAATGTATTTAGGTCGAGGCATAAGTAACTTCTGTTTTTTTATCAGACATTGATTTTGCTCTCATTAAATAACAAAATTATATTAATTTTGACGAGTGCAGGGCGCTTTTCATCGAGTTTCTCTTGCACTCTTTGCAACTGCTGAACATATCTATCCGCAGTAATCGTTAAATTTGACTTCAACAACTCGTGGTGAATTATTCCTTGACAATCCCACCATACACACAATAAAATCTTTTTGCCATGGATGTTTGCTTTGTTGATCGGGTAGGGGTGGTTGATCCTTATCAAGCCACTGTCTTTTGCGGACTATATTGTCATAGGTAACCCATTTTTCATCGCCTGTTACAATCCTGTTTAAAAAAAGGCTCAATTTTTACCCATGAGAGCAGACTTGTGGCGATTGACATGCGATCTTCTTTATTCCTCAGATTGTGAGGTACCCACACTCCTAACTTGCTGATTTCCCCTAATTTCTCCAGGGGGGCGGTTAACAGTTGATTGTATTGATTGATGTATTCATCCTTTCTGCTATACCTCTTGTTGATTGACTTGGATTTTGCTCCAATATTGCCTTTAAAAGGTTGTCATTAAAGTCGGAAGAACGTCCCGCCCTCGATTCGTCTTTTAGGGTCGTATCTCTAGAACGGAATTTTATAAACAAATCTCTAACTGCCCTATCAGTTATTAGTCCTTCACCATATACACTGCATATTTTTTCAGCTGTCACCCTAGCACTATTGTCTTGTTTAAATTCCCAAAGCATTGCATGACGAATATGTACTTTTTGACCCTCCATTTCAGAGGTTAAAAAAAACAGTTTAACGTAATGTGTATCACACAAAACAGTTGACAAAAGACTTACTGAAGCCTCGTCTATATAGTGAAAACAAAAACTTGTTGTCATAGTAACTCATAGTAGGTAGATACGAACAATAGATTCTACTTAGCTGCATCGGACATTACTTATGACTCGTCCTGATACAAGGATGATTGAAGGGATTGGTGCATTCACTGATGTTCTTAAGACTTTAGATACGAAGGATTGCTCCACCAGATGTTCAAGAGTTTTGCTTCTCCCAATAGTTCTCCAACTCCATAAGTTCAGATTGGTTGTAATATGACTTGGTATATGACAATTTAGTTTTCTAATGTATAGTGAGATTTCCTGTTTAGTAGTCAACGGGAGGCTCAGACTACTGTAAATCGTTAATCCTCTCATTTTATTCAAATATTAATTTTTTTTTTTAATTCAGTTTGTTTTTGGGATTGAAAGTATTACAATTGTAAATTTCTTTACATATCTGGAAATTATGAGGGAAAACTGGCATTTAAATTAAGTTGAAGTTTCTTGTGCAGTTCTAGAGGAAGGTACATATAAATACTTACGGTGTATTTTTCCTAGAAATTAGAAGATGCTGTGATCTTAAAGTTTCAGATACTGGTGACAAATTGGGTGTCTTGGCCATGTTCCGCAAGGGATAATAAGTGCCTGTGCCAAAAGATTGTCCAATGAATGAACTGTCCATGACATTGCAAATGATCTGAATTTATGATCAAAGCCTTTTATGCTAATGACTTATCAATGTTTCTGATTAAATAGACATATAAAGAGCAGTTGTCTACTAGAGTGCCACATTTACTAAGGCAGTACAAAGTTTATAGAAGTATTTTTGCTAACAGGGAACTCAACCAATCTGGGAATTGAAACAATGAATTTTATTTATATTCAAATGTTGGACAAAATGGAACTAGGAGAAAAATAAGATAGACATTTTCAAGAAGCCTCAGTTTGTGTTGATAAGGCTTAATAATGATGTGGCAACAATTTCCACAGATTACCAATTACATGTTCTTATGTATGAAAAAGCTCTCTGAAGTTCAGCGCTATACAGGCAAATTAGGATAAAATATTGTAATAATTTCTGATAGTTGTCTCAATTCCAGATACCAGGTCACTAAATACTCTTTTTTTAATTTAAACCGGACAATTTGTTTCCACCCATATGTTTGCCATTAAAAATTTGAATAATATTGTTTTTATGAACCCTGTTTGACCTTGAGGTATATCAGTTGTCTCTGAAATCCCACAGATGATATTAAATGCTTGTTCATTTGATGATTTGAGTTACAATCCATTTGGATAGAAACATTGTGTTCAATTTCCACCACAGAGAGAACAGTTTTTATTTTATCCTCAAAATGTTCTCTATTTTACAGCACCTTCTTCAATGTACATTTAGTGGGTTGGATACACAAGTCACTGAAGACCTTAACAATGTAAATTGAATTTAAATAATATTTATTTTTTATTTACTTACAAAAATAACATAATAATAAGTAACTCAAGCAATTGATCTTACAATCTTCATTAATTAATAATTTTAAATGATACAGATAATACCATAATTATGGGAAAAACCATCCTGAAAACAATTTTAAATAAAAATACTTATGCTAGTAATTATAAAATTTAAAGTACTGTATTTTTCAGTCTTTACTTTTGTACTTTTTCTAAAGAGGAATTCACAATTGCATTTAAGTATTCATAAGGACTTTGTAACAGGATCAACAAATCTATTGTAAGCTTTTTTCAGTTTATTTTTTGTATGTTTTAGGGCATGTCAATCACAAGGGTTATATATATGATCATTTTATTTTACATTTTGTTAATTATTTTAACTTTCATTATTATTTTACAACACCTAGAACATTTTGGGGTTTTAATGCTACTAAACACAGTAACTATATATATTTATTTTTTTTCAAAACCTCTTTATTATAGCATGAACAAAATAAATAATAATTAATAATTGATATACAAATTTCTCCTCTTCCTGCCATTCACAGATGCATTTGAAGGAGTGCATAAATATAATACTTTCTTTTTGTGGTTAAAGTTCAAAGTCTCATATACAACACTAGGTGATGATGCTCACCTTCAGCTTGTTATCGTGAAAACACTAAATACTAAACACTAAAAAACAAACTAAAACCTATACCTAGAACCCAAGACTGTAGTGTTCCAGCCGCGACAGCGTCCTGCCATTGATGGGGGAACGGAGCGGGGGTTATAGTGTTAAACACCGGGTTTGTTAAGTATTGCAAGGAGTCGAAAAATTTGATATGTCTAGGTTGGATGAATTCATCCACCGTATGCAGCTCAAACATCTCATGAAGCTCACTCTGACTATATATTAATGGCCCGAATAAGCACAGGTAACACCCCAATCCTGCCTGTCTGGTAGGCAGGACATGTATTCTCATTTTAAGGACACGAGGACAGATTGGAGGATGTGGGTTAAAACCTTGTTACCTACCAATATTTCATACATCAGCCACTGATGTTTACTTAGTTGTTGTGAATGTTCATGGAAAAGCCCAAATCTCCCCCCCCCCCTAGTCCTCAGACTGTGAGACCTGAAGTGGCACCATGAGCCCACAAGTAACTGTCCCCGATAAGCCAAGCACTCCAAATCACAATCACCGTCCCGGGCTCACCTTGGAATTTATTGTACTTTTATAACTCCTTTTCTAGAAAAAGTGAAAATTTATACCAAATAAAAAAAAACTTTACTTTATACTTTAAAAATAGGAATAATGACGGAGAAAAATGTTAGAATATCTCTGTAAAAAAAGAAAGGAAAATACCAATAAATAATGAGATAAATGGCTTTCAAGAGGATCGATTAAATATAATGAAGTATTCTTCAGGATTCTAGGAAGTTGAGATATTGCTTCTTCTAAATAAGGGCTTCAGAAATAAAAGAGGAGATGCCACATAATCTCAGCTCCTCCTCACTCTCAGGACATTCAATCAAAATATCCTTGAATGTAAGCTCAACTCCACAGGTAGGGCAGGTTTCATAAACCATTAAGTAGCCTAGGGTCAATCTGGTATGGCCAATTCTTCCATCCTATCCAGCATAACTTCCTGTCTTCTGTTGTATTTATAAGATGTATTCGAGGCTCCAACCCAAGATTTGATCTCTGTGCTTATTATTGATAACTAATCTCCACTCATTTTGCCAGAGATTCCATATTCCCAGTTTGAAATTCTGGATATCATCATGTCAAAGGACCATCTCAAAAGGTTCACCTTCAGAAACGGCCTTCTTTTGACAAAAACATCAGCTTCTTCATTCTTTGTTATACTACAATATCCCGCCAGCCAACAGAATATCACATTGAATCCCAATTCTGTAAGATGTGTGCTTTTTAGGATTGAAGAAACTATTGGGTCGCATATATTCATTTTTTTTAATTTCCTGGAGTGCAGATAAAGAATCAGAACAAATGACTTTATTACAGTTTGCTAATGAGTTTACAAAACTAAGGGCTTTGTTTATGGCAAACAACTCCACCGTGTAACTGCTAGTGGGTATAGAATACATATGCTGCTGATCGTTATGACATAGCTGCAACTGATTTCGATCCATCATTATTTATGAATTGATTAGGTTGTAAGTTTAATACTATCTGGAGGAACTGATTAATTTTTTTGAATATTTTGTTAATTTCAATTTTATTTAAGGTACATTTAATAAGCAGGGTTCAGGTAGGAATTAAAGGGTGGATTTATTTGTTTATTTTTGATAGGGTATGAGGCTATTCTATCAGGAAAATATTTGTGTTTTACAAGTGGGTCAGGTCATATGCAAGGGAATTCAATGGATGTCTTGGCGTAGAAAATATCTTCAAGAAGAAAGTTACTGACAAAATTTCCCTTCTCATGGCGAGTGGAAGCTCTCCTGCTTCAACCGGTAACTATTAATTGGACTGGACCTAAAAGCATCAGTGGCTATTCTCAAACCTCCAATGTGAATGGTGTGTAGTCTTTAGGACAGCTTGACTAGCAGAGTTTACGCTACACAGCCATAGTCAAGCTTGGACCTTATTATGATCCTACAAAGCATGAGTAAGCTTGATACATCTGCACCCCAAGAAGAATTAGTCACGACCTTCAGGAGGAAAAGAGCAGATGTACATTTAGCTTTGAGGGCCTTGGCATGTAATGCCCAACTGAGAGACCGGTCTATAAAGAACCCCAGGCAGACTTGATTGTGAAAGTAAATAGGAGCATTATAAATGAAGAGTTGATAAATGTTTTCAGTGTGACGATTCTAGAAATAAATGGCAGAACATTTGTCTGTAGGTAATCGGAATCCACGTTGTTTCATCCACAGGGCTTTTCTGTTTAGAGTTGTTAGCATGAGGGGATGAAGGTCATCAAAGGCTTTTCCAGTAACATATATTATTATTTCATTGGCATATAGTAACATTTTTATATCTTGAGTCAGGCATGTTTTGACCCTATCCAGAGCCAAGGAAAACAATGTAGGACCAAGCACATTTCCTTGTGGAAGTCCATTTTCTTGTTTAAATGCGTGGGAAACTTGCTGACTACATCTAACCTCTAATAAACTTACTCTGAATTAGAAATTTTTTTTATGAATGTTACTGTATTGCCATTTATTCTTAAATTGCTAGCTATTTTCATAATATGTTTTCAAAACATACACTGAAAGTCCAAAAATAAAGCAAGGACTCTCTGCCTAATTCTAAAATTTTTAAGTACCTCTGATTCTAAACAAATGAGATTCTCACCATAATGGTAAGTAAAATTAAGAAACTATACAACAGGATCGGTAAAAAATGTTAAAAGCATTGATGTACACTTAGATTATAAATTAATATTCACCGAGCATACAAAGATCAGTGTTTATATTGTAAGCTTTAAACATATTCTTGCAGCTTCAGAATATCTAAACTTCAAACTTCTTTTAGTGAATAGAATAACTTTGCTTTTGCTTTATTTTGGCTTCTACTAAAATGTTGAAAGCATTTTTCTATTGCAATAATTCTTTCTAATGGAAAAAAATGTCCAGTTGTTGAAGCACCTTCAGAAATTATTCAAACTGAAGAGTGGGATGTCTTCCTTGACTAACACACTGCATAGCATTGGCTTAAAAATTTAACACTTGATATAAAACCTTGGAAACAAAGAAGGGCTCAGAGCGATCATCGGTGGATATTTATGAGGTTCTTACAGCAAGCTCCAGAATCTAATCAAACCAGTATTTGCCATTGGATGTGGAGTGTCGATAGTCATGGTTAGTTGCCATCTACATGGTAAATAAAATAAATTCATGGCAGGGTCGACCAAAGGTTGTCACTATAGTTGGTGCTAATATACTACGAGGTTAGAACTAGGTGTTTGTTCCCTCTCAAACTTAAATTTGATAATCTAACTGGAATTATTTCTTCAATATTTAAGTAGCTACTCATTTTTCCCCACAAGTCTGCGTCAAACCTGATCAGACCCATCCGCCCTACAAATCCTGGGGTCAAATGCATAAAAAAAAATTATAGTCAGTTGGCGGTCAGGTAAATAGGGTGAATGTGATAAAACTTCTATTTTCAGATCTCGTAAATTTTTTTAAGTTCACTGACAAACATGTGGTTGGGCATTGTCATAAAGAAGTATAGGTCATATTTTATTGACAAGGGATTTTTCATGAAATTCGTCTATTTCTGAACAGTGAGAGGCCCCGGTGTAATAGTCTTATCACTATTACAAAATAAATAAATCTGGCCATCATTCATCTGTTTCAACCCAATAATAAAAACATCTGATGTGTGATTTTATCGAAAGATTGTCACGTTGAAGTGAGTTTACTGGCGAAATCTTGATACCCAAGACCAATGGCTAGACTGCAGTATGGTACAATCTTGATAGTCCGACAACCTCATGATGTCTAAGGGAAGAAATTTTGACCAGTCATAGTTGGAGAAGCGGAAGGGAGGGAGTTGCTTTCCTGTCACATGTCCGTCAATTACCATTAAACAACCCGATTTATTACCTATTAAGACAGTGCTGTAAATCACATTTGTTAGTTTTTTATAATACATTTTGTTATGTGATTTTGATAAGTGATAGCATCCACATTAAAAAAAAATAGTTAACACACAACAGTTACACTGAATGATAAATAGACCATAATTCAACCTGATGGTTTAAGTGGGGTCTACGGAATAAGGTTATATCATAGTGAAAAATGAAGACAAATTTTGTGAAATCCGTTGTAAATGAATTGCAAAACAGGAAAACATTTTCTACAACAAACAGACAGGAGCACTCCAATATCAGTATTATTTTGTATTTTAACTATTTTGCATATTATGTTAAAAAATTGTTTTTGAAGTTTTACAAGTGTCAGCTAAAATTTCTATTATGTTTTCTTAATGAAGAAGTATTAATAAAACAAATTTAGTTTTGCATCATTTCAACCTTAAATGGGACCCTCAGTCGTCCAGAATATTTGATAATTCAACAACTTCTCAGTCCCATAATTGCCAGATTATCAAGATTGGACTATATACAGTCCCATTTGCTGCCAAGTGGCAATTTGAAAAAAAAAAAAATCCATGCTGTGCATTTTTTGGAAGTACAGAGGAGTTAATATTCATCATGCTGATTTTTTGTTGGAATAGTTAAACATATGGACAAAATTGTTTCAGCATTACCCAGCTTTGGTCAGCCTTAAAGAAGTTCTGTTAAATCAATATAATGCTCAGCCACACTTCCTCTCAGGCTCAAGATTCATGAAATTGAACATCTTCCACACCCACAGTAAAGCCCCACATCTTGTTCTGATAGATTATCACTTGTTTTGGCTTTCTTTTAACAAGGGAAAAAAATGATTATTTTCTACTAAAATAGCTTAGTTAGATGTCCAGCATTCACTTCACATCTGGATCTGGTACTCGTATGATTCTACAGAGATCAGGTTCGTGGTCGAAAGGACCAGCCATAGACATCAGGGCAGCCTTACTTGAAGGAATGACTTTTAATTCCACAAAATCTCATTGTAGCATACTTTCGCCACAGTTTATTTACAATTAGGTAAAAAAATAGCAAACCTGTTCATTTAGTTCAATTTTTTTTTATTCCTTTACAATTCTAACAATCCTTAAAATGATACAAGAAGCTTATTTTGTACTTGTTTCCCTGAAAATAAATGCTAAAATATTTTAATTAAATAAATAATAAAAAAAAAGAAGTGATACTGACAGTTACAGCATTAACTACTATTAACCTTATACCTGAAAATATAATTTAACTATCTTTAGCCAATTAAGAAAAAGCGAAATTAAGTTCTGGTTCTCACACAGAACTAACATTAAAAATTATAGCAACAACAAAAAAATGAGGAACTTGTGTTCGGTACCTTTCTAATTAAAACATACAATTTTAATACCTACTTTCATAAAGAATTATAGTTTCATATAAAATACAAAAGAGCGACAACTTTAAACAAATCAATAGTTATCGAGTACATTTTGTTACTCATAAAGAATTTGATTGAGTGCTGTTTATTAATTACTTTTCTTTTTATAAATTCAGCATAATTTTTTTTTGTATGTCTAGTAATTAAAGGAAATAATTGAGCAATATTTATGACACATTATCTCTTTAAGAAAAATGATAAGACTAAATAAATGCACACATTCACCCCATACTTCAGAGCAAACTAATGAATGTTTCAGTAACTACTAGATGCAATATAATTCTAGGATAGATTATTTATAGTAAAAACTATAACACATTTCATCATTTGGTACATTAAATTAAATACATGTTAGTTTATTAGGCACAATTTCATGAGATGTTTCACATGAACTCGCAAAATTTTTATACATTTCATTACACATCTAATTAAAAAGTAAAAACAGACTGATTCCAAGAATGCTTAAAATATTAACAAGTTGGTCATCAAAATAAGACTTACAAGAAAGCCTTATTCTTAACAATTTAAGTATTTTACTTTATTCATACTAAGAAGTTTCAAAATACATTTTCTCGGCCATAATGCAACAAGCAACTATTCCTAATCGAAATATAAAGAAACACAATTTCACTCAAGGATTTTGTTATTAGAAATTCTACTAAGGGACACAATGAATAAATTTATCACTAAATGAAATAAATTGGCTGAAAAAATTTTTGTGTGACGACTTCATCACCAATCATAGATTATGTATTCATTAGGTAGCTAATATAGATAATTAATAATACAATACATATGTTTGCCCAAGGGGGAGCTGTTTGAATCCATTGTCTTAAACCCTGCCGATATTGCATTTACTGCCTCTAATCAAGTCTCAATATTTTGTCAGAGAAAAATATTTCAACAAAACTGGCGGATTTCCCATTTAAGTCTAATCACTGACAGGTATTATCTGTTGGTATACATGTAAAATTTATACAGCTATGCTAAAAAAAAAAAAGTTGAAATGAATAAAATGCTATATAGGCAAGAAATTGGCAGTTTTCAGATAATATTGAACCTCGATTAAAATTTGCAGTCTGTTAATACTTCAATTTGTAAAAGATTTTGCAAAAAAAATAGAAGAATAGAAACACAATTTGAAAATAGTACAAGATTTATAAATTATTTTTCATATGCCATCATAGTTCCAACAAATTATTAACAATAAACTTATAAATAAACTAAAAAAACATGAAGTATCATTTTTTTTACAAAATGGCTGCACCATTGATGCTACATTATTCAAAAAAAAAAAATGTACTCTTTGTATATGATAATTAATGTACTAACATATTTAAATAAATAATGCATTTGTAAACAGCAATGAAAAAATTAAATTTAATACAAAGTGGAAGAAATGTATTTAATAATTTTGTTTATGCCCTTTGACATTTATTGTCTATTGTTTGGCATGAAAGCAAAGGTGATATGATAAATTTATCATCAAAGATACTTGAGGCATGTTTTAGATACTTAATAAAATTATAAAATAAATTTTTTTTTAGCTTTTGATATCTTAAGCATAAATAAATAATATTTTATTATTTGCAGATCTTTCTACGATTACAAAAGTTCTTCCTTGGCTGAAAGCATTGTTAAATTATCATCTCAGGCTATGAGCTACACATCACAGACTTGTTGATCGGTAAATTCCGACGCTAAGTCCCTTTTCAAAGGTCTATAAGGAATGGTTTTGTTTAATAGAAGAGGCACAATGTGTAATAATGCCTCACACGTTCACAGTGGGAGCACTCAGTTTATTTGTAACTTTTTCTGTCTTGTAACAGGATTTAGATTATAATTCTCTTAAATCACTATTCACTCAGCGATGTTTTGTCTATAATATCATTCAATGCCTGGTTTTGCCAGTCTTTTGACACATCGTCGAGGTGATTATCAAAATCATACAGATCGTTAAAAGCTTGTTTTTGAAGCAATGTTGTAGCAGCTTCTAAACAGTTATCCTCCAAAATGACACTGAAAAGAAAATTAATTATAGCAGAATTATACACAAATCATAATTAAGATTATTTAATTCAATAAGAATAAAATAGTTTTCTATTGGTTAGAACCACAAAATCTTTTTGATAAATGTCATTAAACCACAGCTACTTCTGATTTCCAAGGCCATAATTAAATCTCGAGACCAAGTGATTTTCATTTATCAGCTCTTCTAGCTGAACTATCTGGCGAGAGGAGCGCTGAGAACCTAAAGGGTTTGCTCAGTTGGAACTATCAGGCGAGAGGAGCGCTGAGAACCTAAAGGGTTTGCTCAGTTGGAACTATCAGGCGAGAGGAGCGCTGAGAACCTAAAGGGTTTGCTCAGTTGGAACTATCAGGCGAGAGGAGCGCTGAGAACCTAAAGGGTTTGCTCAGTTGGAACTATCAGGCGAGAGGAGCGCTGAGAACCTAAAGGGTTTGCTCAGTTGGAATATTATCTTTTTCAATAATATTAATTCCATTGAAAAAAAACAACAACTTAATACTTCCAGAAACATCTGCTGTCAGAAGTGATCTCTCCACAGTAGTAATGAAGGAAAAAATCACATTCTCCACGAACATATGAACAAGCCTTTAGAGAAGTTGTTGAATTATAGAAAATTGTCTTGTAACAAAATTGTGTTAATCAAAATAATGTGACATAGTTTGAAATAAGATTCATAACTTCTTCAGTTAATAAATAAATAAATATATAATATAAAGTCCTAAATGATCAGGGAAACATGGTCTTTGAACTATGGTTACAATGGGTTAGCAAATCTAAGCAATTAAAGTTTATAACTCTGAAATTACTAACAAAGTTAGAGTTAACTCCAGTCCCTGTGACCTAAAGTGTAGCATTCTTGACTAGGTAAAGAGAACTAAGTTCAATTCCAGGCTCCGCTAAGGATTTTTCAAAAGGAAATAGGAGTCAGGTCGGTATTTACTCAGCCTCATGAGGGGAAAACAAATAGCTGCTTGAATAAACAGTAGGATATTCAGTCTAGAAGTTGAGAGATAACAGGCTGTTAGTAACATGATACTAACATCAACCAACTATTGTGGAAATCTCGGTCGGCCTTGTCTTTTCTGAGGTATTGTCGGAATAGATTTTTTTTTTTAAAGTAAAAACACTCCAATAAAAATATGATTATTTATTGTTACAATTAAGGTAATTAGTCTTGAGTTATGTATGCCAATCATGTTTTCCAGTAGCAGTGAAGATTTACATGTTCTAAGATGTTATAACTTCCAAATGTTAATTAATGAAAGGATCTTATTTACTTTTAAGCAGTTATTAATTTTAGTGATTTTGAGGCATAGTCTATATGAACAAATATGACCTTCAGAAAATCTTTCATCACTGTATTCTGGAGGTTTAATAACTATTTGAAATGTTAAACCACTAAAATTACATATTAAATAATCAGGGAAAAACATTTATTTAGTACCTTACCCAACATGTTTGGATTTTTTTAAATCACTAAGCAATAATTTTTTCTTTTACAGCAAGCAATCATTATTTTTAAATCATCAATTTGGGATCTAAAAAAATGTTATTTTACAAAGAAAAACAAAAGCCTAAATTGCCATTACAATATCAGGCAGACTTTAGCAAAAACATCAGGGTTTTGGGTTTTGAATAATGAAACCCTAATTTTATTTTAGCAGGGATCTTCTAATTTCACAGAATTCATAATGAAAACATGTATGATAAACAATAATACTATAGAAAGTATAACTGAACCCCAACACAAATAACTAAACACGATATTTGAAATATTAGAAACTTTATATATCTATATTGAAATGTTAGCATGCAATCAATACTTTGTCAGTGCCGAGAACACAACAGTTGCTGGGGATGAGTATAAAATATTAGCATACAGATTAGGATGGGCAGGGAGGCGGAAATGGAAGTTGCGGTAGCGGAAGAAATATCAGCAAATATTATTATACAATTATGACTATCTTATACTAATTTGTTTGAAATATAATTTACTTTGAAGCATCCACTGGTTTCCACTTTCCTTCAACTGTCTGTAAAACCTTAATACCAGGTTCCTCCATTATGAGAGTTAATCTTCTATTATCAACCTAAAACATACATTAATATTTATTGTTGCATTAAAAAAACTATTTTTCACAATTAAACTATAAAGTTAAGTGTGGACAAAAATTGATCTGCAAGCAAGTTATATACTTTCTCCAATAAAAACATATGAGATAAAATTTCCAACAATTTTAAACCTTGAATTCAATTACCCATGCTTGTTAAGTACGTTTTCAAGCTCATGCATGGAAAATAAATGGACTTAAAATTTCTATTCTGAAAGAAAGTTCCTTATGAATATTCCTAATAGGAGTGAAGTAAGACATTGTGTATACAATTTATGCCAAAGTTTTACAGTGAATACTAAGCACTACCAATTTCCAATCAGGGTTATTAGTAATTAAGGGGTAATTAGAGTTGAGTGCCCACGAATAACCGAGAACTTTGGATAATGGTATTTTGAAGTTTAAAACAGAAGTCAAATTTTTTATGAGGAACATACCATTTTTTAGCTAATTGCTAACAAAATGAACAAATAATGATACATGAATATCTAAACAATGCTAACATTTATGTAAATACAAATTATCTGATTCCATTTTACTTCTGAGATACATGGATATTTGTATACATATATATTTCATTTTTTATGATAATATCGAGAAAAAAAAGATAAATTAATTTTATTTTTAAAAATACACATAAGAACTTAGTGTTTTGGATTTCCTGTACAACAAATATTCACTAAATTATAACACTTGATTAAATTTGATAATCTTCATTTATATTAAACATCATTAGGGGAAAGGCGGGGCCAATTTTATATTTGTGTGAAATTCAGATAAACACATTTGAGGGACTTGGGGGACCTAAACAACACAACATAAACTTACGTTCTTTTGTTTTAAATGAGTTTAGTACAGATGGGGAGAGTAGCTCCCTTGCTGCCCTAATTGCCAGATTAATGAATTTCAATTGAGAGAAAAGCTAGTCAAGGCTGTTGTTTAATTGTCTTCATCCGTAAGGTCTAGTCAACTCCTACATTAAGTTCAAACATGTAGGCATAATAAGTTTTGCTTCATTCATAGGATCTAGTCAACTCATACATAAGGTTCAAACATGTAGGCATAAGTTTTGCTTCAATTATTAAGGTTGATAATAAAGATTTTAAGTAGCATCCATACAACGCAAAACGTACCACTTCTTGAATTTTACTTGGTTTAATCAACACTGAGGCCAAAAGTTACCAATAATAAAAAGTTCTTGTTCTAACAATTTTAAACGATGTTTTGTAGCAAGAACAAGTGACTGGTCACTGGCCACCAACCCGCAGTTAACTCATTAACTGCATATCTCAACAATAAGAAGAAAAGTTATGCGCTTACCACAACTACACAGGCTTGATTGAATGATTCTGCAATCTTATCTGCTAGCTTTGTTGCTGGTTTATCGATACTGTACAGCAAACAAACAAAACAACGTTAAACATAACATGAAGAAGTAAAAAAGCATAAGAATAAATTGTAGATAAAATACCAACAAGAATATATATAAATAAGGTTAGAAATGAACATATTCATTCATGAATTTGATGAGCATAACAAAATTTAAACGCACAAACCTCATGTCATCCAATGTCTCATTGGCAGTGTAATAACCGGCAATGGTAAATCCCTTTGATGCACCTACAGTATCAACCTGAATACAATAAAACATAATTTAAAGTCCATACCCTATTGAAAAATAATTATTGATTTTGAATGTATAATAAAATTACTCCAGTTCACTACCTGTGTCATAGCAACCTCTGCCATAGGCGATAGGTGTAAGCATATATGGAATAAAGGGACAACATCGATTATTGTCAAATCTTTAGGTTTTTTGGAGTCTTTTAACTTGGGAGTTTCTGCTAACAACAGCCCATTAATGGCACAGTGCGGATATTTCGCAGCGTGCAAAAGTAGCTTACAATAAGCACGGGGTGTAAACCGAACGTCGGCCATGACTGAAGCAACGGTTAATTTTGTTGAGAACTAAGACCCCTCTCCTAGGGAAGCGTCAGCTGATGGATTGTTTTTTTTTACGTAACAATACTATCTCGGTTATTTGAATTTAGTAATTTTTTAGCGGGATGATTTTTAAATTTTAAAATAAACGATAACGTTGACAAATAATTATTTTCATTCTTACAAAAAATCAATGACATATATCGAGTTGTGAAAATAGTAGGGAAGTGGAATTTCGGCCGTTTTAGTGATCCGTTCGTTCACTGTTCTTTAACTACTAATGAAATTAGTATTTGGTAGTACTTGGTTAAGGCTGAATGTCCGAGCGTGAGTTCTTCCAAGAGCCACTTAGTGCTAGCGTCAATTGATAAATCGAGCTAGGGAAGAACCGAACGGTCACCACTACCCCGAAATCACCTGTACCTCACCCGAGGTTTCCTACACACATCATTTTTTAAATATTTTTGGTCCTACAAATGATGGTTTTAAGTCTATATTATAGAACTATTTTTGCTGAATCTTAAGGAAAAATTTTAGAAAAATAATTTAAGCTGAAATAGACTGATAACCCAAGGGATGTTTTTCCCCTCGGAAAATCGTACTAGATTCAATTCTATCTTTGGAGCCTTTTTAGGAAAAATGAATATCCCTTCGATTATCAATCTCAAAATAGGCGAAACTAGCCCCTGAACGGATTCTATCTTATTACCCTTTTTGGAAAAAAAAAAAAAAAAAAAAAAACCCCTTAGATTATCTATGTCAGAAATCGCTGTCAATTGAATTCTACAATTTTACGAAAAAACACCCCTTCAAGTTATCGATCCCACAGCCACCCTTGGAAGTGGTATCAATTATGTTTCAGAACTAATTTATTAATTGATAATTTAAAAAAATATTTTTCCATAATATTGAGTGTCGAGTTCAAGATCTTGTCACCTTGTTTGATAGATAATATATAATTTTTGAATCATTAAATCATGTTCCCAATTGTAATAGGTTTAGTCAGAGAAATTATATTTTGCAAGTAATTTCATTTAACTCCTTGGCATGACAAAATAAAACCAGAAAGTTGGTAAATTACATGAAAAGTTAATTAATAACTTGATAATTAAAAAAAACAAAAAAACTTGCCTATTGAGAAGGGTTTCAAAATAAAGATCTTGTTCCCCTGATTAATATGTGTAATTTTTACTGTAATTTATAAAGTCATCAAAATCATTTCAAAACTTGAACTCAATTGTAGATTTTTTTTTAGAGAGGTGATAGTTCTATTTGATACAATGATATTTAAAATAATAATTCTATAAAAAGTAACAAATGTCATTAATCAATTAGTTAACATGTAATGAAAAAAAAAAAAATGTTTTCCCTAGTGCATTGTAGAAGGTTTCAAACTAAAGGTCTCATGTTGTTTAAGAATATGTTAATTAGGGGTTATAATTACAAAAACATAAAATCAGATTAATGACAATGTTTTTGAGTGAGTAATTAGGAAGATCACAGAACCCCTTAATTGTATGATATTGCTCACTTCACTAAATTTTATAGAGATTTTGGTTCAATCTATGAATCTGGTTGGTGATATTTATATTTTATTTATTTTTTTGGTGATGTATTTATTTTATTTACATGGTCAAGTATTCAAACAAAATCAAAACTAATATTTTGATCAAATTTTTACTAGGAAAATAACTTATTAGTGTGATTCCAATTGGAAATGGTCAATTGCAAGTTAAATCAAATAAAATTAATACATAACGTTTTAATATAAACATAAAAATTTAATAAAAATAAATTTAATTTAGTTGCTTTAAAATTAAATTAGATGAAATTGGTTCAGTTGTGCAATATAGCTGAAAATAAAATTTGGAAATAAGCTTCTTTATGTCATGAAACGGATAAATAAATGTTTTATTCATAAATTTAAAAAAAAAAACCACTAAACGCAAGAGAACAAAAAGTGCAACAACACGGAAATCCAGTCTCTAGTGATAAGTTCCAGGTGACTCGCCCCAGTTGCTTCATAATTTCTTGCCAAAAGTAGGACTGGGGCGAAAACAACAAAGATATATAGATTATACGAATCTATAGTTACATCAAAATCTATAATCCCATATATCAAAGTATTAGGTATGCATTCGGGTAATCTCCCCAACCCACCAGAACAGGAAGAAGGTGAGTGTTGTGGCCACCTCTTAATTACGAATAATGAGAAGTTCCCCTCTTCTTGGACCAGAAAATATCTATCTATGTTTCCATATTTTTTTAATAAAGCTTATGATGTCAGGTGGAGAGAGGAGAGAAGCTAGTGGGGGAAACAGCTGCAGGTGGGGAGCCATCCCCACCACGGCTGGGCTGCCTATATAACCCGAGCGACATAGGGCGGAATTTAGAAAGAACTAATCTCTCTCTCTCTCTCTCTCTCTGCGCTGGCGCTCCACTGGTGCTCCTCTACTTAAACCATGGTATTCTCATTCAACTACCTCTGCATCACTCTCTCCTAACCTCGCTATGTTTTAGTCCGGCGTTGTCAGACCCCACACCTTCCTAGTGGGAATATCTTCCTTCGTCTCGCTCAAACTAGCACCTTCTTGGGAGAGACCTATCCCTCGCAGACGACGGTTGCCGTGACCCTACCAACTTTACCTAGTAGCGTCTCCCACGGCAATCCAGTATGCTTCTCTCCGGTTCACACTCGCCTTTGGGATCCGGATAGTTTTCGCCTACCCTAGACACCGAGTGTGAATTCGTGGTCATTCCAAGACCACATAAACTACCTATAAACCTACCCTGTTCTTCTTCTTCTGAGCATAGTGTTTTGTTGGGGCACACCTTCTAAGATCTTATGGAGTCAGATCAAAGCGTATTAAGTTGCCCACTGACTAGGGCGCCAGCCAGGGTGAAAGACCACAGGTCCAGCCGTCTTATCTCTTTCTTGGCGCTCGACGGACAGCGGCTAGAGGTTGTAGTGACCCTAGCCCGTGGCGGTAGTCTCCTCCCCACTTTGGGGATATTTGGCAACCTTGACCCGACAGTGAGAAATCTGAAGAGATTGATTTTAACGCTACTGAATTATACTCAGTACATCCACAATACACAACAATAAAGCCACCCTCACAACTTCACCATCATCATCTACACTATCATACACATCTTCAACTACCGGTGTGTCACAAAGAAAGAAATGCACTACCCAGAGTCAGTGCGAGCCGTCGCCATAATTTGTTTCGAATAAAAAGCGTGGCTTAAAGAAGCAGCGGACAAGGCATTCCTTGAATACGTCCATGCTAAAAAGGCTAATATTGTGAGCGCTTTAGACCATGCTAACCAGGACCAAAAATCAGAAGCTTTGAAAATGTTTCTTCTTAGTATGCTACCTGATATTCGGAAAATGTTTGATAAAGAGGTACGGTTGTTCAAGCACCAATCCATACGTTGATGGCATTTTTTCAAACCGTTCGAAGTTATATCTCACCGTGCATTTTCATTTTCAACTACAACGCCTTCAACATACTCTGAAATGCTATACATACCTCAGGTTGCAATCCATCAACACACAACAAAATCCACCACTCTCGGATTAGCAAATGATAAAAACACTAATAACTTTTATGAAGTAGTTAATGAGTCCTTGAATGAAGTTAACCAACAGGAAAACAGTACATGATAATTTCGTAAGAAATATGCTTAATATTTGAATACAATTAAAAATAATTTTGAAATTGATTTTATTTATATTTTTAAAATTATAAATAACTTTTTATAATGAAAAAAAACCTTTAAATTGATAGATAATCTTGTAAACTTTCGCTAAAAATTCTATTTTTTCCTTTACGTAAGTTACACAGTGTTCTTACCTGAGAATAATTCATACCCTTTCCTCAGCATCACACACTCTCTCATGTTTGTACCATGGTTGTGTGTGGCAGGAGAAATCAGTTGTACCAAATTTAAATAACTGTCTTTGGATATGCGATAAAATCATAGGAATCTAGCATCTCAATTCTCTTGCAGCAACGAATAATAGGCGGTGATCAAGAAATTTCTTTGTATGAATGAACCCAAAATCTTCTTTGTTTTTTATTTCTTCTGTATGAGTAGTACGTTAACACCACTTTTTCATCAATTTCCATGATGTTGCAAAATTATAACGACGAAGGTCGTGCTTCGATGATCACAACGAATGGAGTAATGGTTTGGATCACGTTAGAGTAGGTTCGTGTGTAGATCCGAGTCACCAATGAGCTCGTTAGCAACCGATTAGTAATTTCAATGACAGGCCCGTTTAGTTTCTTTTGAGTAGCTCCGTGTGTAGAAGGGCTAAAGTTACTAAAAGTCCCTAAAATTACTAGAAGTCCTGATAAATGTCGAGATTTAATTCCGCAAATAAGACTACCTAATTTTTTTTTTCCTTTAAGTAATCCGTTCGTTCACGATGAACGTTTTTTCTTAAGATTCGATCGTTCACGACCGACATATCTTCCGTTTCAACCATTAACACTTTTTGATATCACCAACTTGTTTGTATTTTGCGGTGTGATATCTTTCGAAATATGTGCTCAGTTGCAGAAGTTTCTGCATTTTTTCCTACAGAATCTGAACTTAGTGAAATAATCACAAATATTAAATGCACCGAACAAGGGTGCACGTCGGTTTTTCCAAACAGTTCAACATTAGAAATGCATCTAATCAAAACTCATTCTAAACATAGTAACTTTTTAAGTAAAAAGAAAAACAATTGTTCATTCCGTTATTTTTGCCCAGTTAAAAGCTGTAAATATGAAATGAATCAGGAAAGATCAGAAGACCAATTAAGGTGGTTTACACAAAGAAAATATCTAAAGCAGGCAAGTATATCATTCAAATTAGAAAAATAATTTGCTATTGCGATTTTGAGGTCTGTACACATCATTAAATGGGAAGATGCATAAATTTAGTGGTTCTCCAAAAGACAAGGCAACTTTGTTGCTAGTAATAAGACACCATTTTATAATTCAGAACTGATCATGATAAGATTATTTAATAATTGAGCTGACTTATGAAACCAATTTCATTCTCTCATTTTTTATCCCTAAAATTTCTGCAACTCCCATGTTAACTGTATTCATGAAGTATTTTCTTATATCATCAATTTATTTGTAACTATATCATCTTACTATGTGTAACTATATCATTTTTAAATATTATTGTTATTAAAAGATTAAAGTGAACAGTGTTTACTATTATTGATAGTAGTGTTTTAACGTTTTCTGGAGAGCAGCAGGGACCTATTTTATCAGCCTTTCTTTTAGGGGAGTAGATTATCACACTTTCTCTTCAGGAGAACAAATTAGAATTTTTACTTATTTGAAAATTTGTTGTTTCCAGAAAGAAGAACTTGAAAAGGGATGTGTTGTCGACAGCCTAGATGAAAATAGTTATTATCACATGATTATAGTAGTTAAAGTAATTGTCAGACACAGATTAACATTTATTTCTTTTTGAATTATTGCTAGCATTATGTATACTTATGACTATGTCGAAGGCTTCTATTAAGTTATATATTAAGTTAACAAAGTAGAGTTATACTCCTGTTTCCATGGTCTATACGGATATTTACCTAAAGGAATTCTTTAAGAGCTTCTACCCAATGAGAAACTGTATTGTTCTTAAGTGATTGTAAATCGTCATCTTGGTCCATGGTCATTTCTCGAGAATCCTTGAGTAAACCTTGCTGGTAATACTTGATATAAGTGTTTCTTGGTTATTCTTCTGGGCCATACTATCTCCTTTTTTGGACACAACTGTTAACGTACAGTTGCCTGACTTATGTTATCAACTTTTTACATGTGAGGTTTATTAGAGTTGAGATGTTAGAGCATTGTCTTCACCATGGGTCTTATGATTTTAAGCATCATGACAGTCACATTTTTAGGTCCAGGCTTTATCTATTTTGCGGTTGGCAATGGCTTCTTCAATGTGTAGTTTGCTAATGTAATTATCTAGCTAGTTTCTTGTCCATAGTATTCTAAGATGTAGTTGAAATTGTAAAAAAAATTTGTTCTTTAATTCATTATTGATTTTAATGTTAGTTTACAGACTATAGAATGTTATTAATAGAATACTTAAATATATAATATATAGGAGTATTGTGTTGATAATGAACTCGGACACTATTGAAGAATTTTCAAATACATGATAAATTGCAGTTCACATATAATTCTATACATATATCTTCTATACATACATTCTATTTATATTCTATTCTATACATATACAAAAATATTCTTTCCTTTTCATCATTGTATTATATTCTTTGAATTGGCAAAGATTATCCTATCTTTGTGCTTGATGTGTATTAGCAATGATTCATTCCTCTTCTCTTACTTTTCATTATCCTGTAATTTTAATTTTTCTTAATGATATGGATGGCTGGCTATATTTTCTAGCTAAATTCTTCCCAGGTTTTCTTTTTAGTTTATTTACTGCTTCTTTTGTTCTATTTTGTTTTGGATTTAGTACGTCCTTCTCATAGTTCTCTCTGCTATCGATGGACATAAAATGTTGATGATGCCTATTCGGGGGTGGATTAACCCTGATATAAGAATGAGAGAACATTCCATTAATCGGAAATATTTGGCAAAATCAGTGGAGTTTAATACCAACAATAAACTCAGAGAGATTGAAGCTCGGTTTGGAGCCTGGGATTAACAGGGTCCTACAGAATACTGGAAGTCGTATTGGCTTGCCTAAGGATTGTCCATACCAGACTGACCCATGGCTGTCTAATGGCTAACGAAATCCACCCTACTTGTGGTTCTGAGCTTACAGTTGAGCATATTTTAGTTGAATGTCCTGAGACTGAGGAGGAGCGGAGCTCATGATGCATCTCCTCTTGTATTTCTGAAGCTCTTGCCAATTCAGAAAAAAAACAATGTCTGCATTACTCAACTTCCCAGAGTCCTGCTTCAATAAATTTTATCAATCCTGATGCTGAATTTATCTCATTATTTATTGTTATTTTTATTGTGCTGTTTTACGTATCTGTTCTCTCTTTACAGACATATACTTACATTTTTCTTGGTCATTATTCCTATTTCTAAAGTATAAAGTTTCTTTTTATTTATTATATTTCTTCCAATTTTTATTTGAAATAAATTATCTCCTTTTATAGATAAACAGATATAAATGTACAGTAAATTCAACCGAGGTAAAACCGGGAGAGTGCTTGTGGGTCAGCGTCCTTGGCTTAGGGTGGTACTTCAGGTCTCACTGAGCACATTTGGCTCCAAGGGCTTTGGGCTTTTCCATGAACATTCACAACAATTATGTAAACAGTGGACTGTGCTGTTGTCTGAAATTGGTTAGCATCGTGGTTTTTGCCCACAACCTCCAATCAGTCCTTGTGGCCTTAAAACGAGAATACATGTGCTCCCTATTAGACAGGGTTACCTGGGGGTACTAGGTGGGACCGAGTTGCCTCCTGCGCTCATGTTCAGCCCCAGGGGTGCCTGGAGCTTTGTTCTCACTATTGTGTTCACTTGGGCCTATTATATATACATGTACAGCATTAAGACCCTATAATGTTCACAAATTTCTTGCATTGAAAAGTAATGTAATTATAAAAGCAAAATCAATTAAATAATCATATTTATGGGCGTCAATGACTCATGTGGTTGATATGCACTTAAAAAATAAACTGAGATCAGAAGGGAGCATATAGGTTCCAATTATGAGTTGGTAATTAACCTGTCCTATAGAGCGAGCAATATACTGGTGGCACCCTCTTTGAAATAGGAACTGTTTTTTTCAAAAAAAGTACCTTACAATTATGTTGCTTGTCTAAGTATTAGATATTCAAATTATTAGTATATTATTAAGAATTGTTTTGTTGCTAGCTGCCTTAAACAATCTAACAAAATTATTTTAAAATGCTAAATTTAAGTAATAAAGAGTATTATTTCAGAGGTTTGTTGCAGCACTACTTGCAAGTTCATAAAGAGAAGAAGTTTAAGTGCCCTGAATGCGACAAGAGTTACCTAAATGACAAAGATTTGAACCACCATTGCAATAACGAGTGTGGTGTTAAGTTCACTTGTCTTTCATGCAATGCAATGTATAATAATCCAACATCACTCGCAGCTCATTGCAAGAGGAAGAATCACCTCAAATTGAGTCTGTCGAAAAAAATAAAAAATACAAAAGCATCGTAAGTTATTATATCCAATACATTCAAAATGATGATTTCTCTTTGATTCTTTTTTAAGTAAAATTATTTTTAGGAAAAAATTACATCTTTAGGAGATTATAATCTATTTCCTAAGATAAATAAATAGAGTTAAGACAACTGTCTTTATTAAATCTAGAAAAATAAAGTTCCAAAAAGACCTACAGTCATTCAGTTTTTCTATCTTCATAAAATCAATGTTATTTCTAATTACTAAGAATGACCCTATTCATATATATAATCTGTGAACCAATATCAATAAACATGTAGGTAAACTGTTTGCCACAAAATTATTGATAATAACACAAAATCCAAATTAACCACTACTATAATATGGTACCCTAGTATGTATCATGTAATAATGTTACTTCAAGATAATAAACTGCTAATGTCAACAGTAAATAACAAAAAAAAATATGTAAATCATCAAAAAATTTTAAACCAGTTTTAGATAATTTTAATAATTAATAATCCATTGGATATAAAAATATTCTGTAGCTGTTAAAGACATAATTGTGGATATTAAAACCATCAGTGTAGATGAAGCAGTTAAGTTTTGATTTTGAATAATTTCTGAATTGATACATTTGAATGTTTTATTTAAAATTATTTTTGAAGAATGAGGACATATTGAGTCTAAAGAAAACAAGGAAATTTTTATTGAAGGATTAGAATTAATTTGTAACTATGTTTTTTTTTGTAAAGAACAGAAATGAATGGCTAAATGATGTATGTTTTATAGAATACTTATAATGATAGTTTATAGACCATTTATTTTTTATATTCAATTCAGACACTATTGATAAATTTTCAAATGGACTTAATAATTTTCATGATGAATTGCAATTACTTTACGTAATTCACTTATGAATTACCTTTCAACAATGAAATTAGATTTTTAGACTTGAAAATTATTAGTGAGGGGGGGGGGATTTTGAGTACAATATATTCTGGTAAAAGCAGCAGTAACCAGGTAATTCTAAATTATGTATCATCCCACCCCAAACATCAGAAAAACATGTTTAGCAATTATATTCTTAAGACTATTAAACTGACGAATTTAAAGCATTTGAATATAGTTACAAAAGATATTTATGAAATATTCATAAAACAATTATATCCACTGGGCTTAGTTAAGAAATTTTGTAATTTAAACTTCAACAAAATTTACAGGAGTGCTGTAATTAAGCTTGCCCAGGTATGATACTTTTATTAATCAAAATATTGACAATAATAACAGATGCAATCAACAGTCCTATTTTTGCTATACTTATTATTTTAAAGGACTAACTAAGCCCATACTATCATCCATAAAATTATGTTGTTCCAGAGATAAAATTTGGCCACAAAATTACCACTAAAATGCAATAATCTTGTATTAAAGACAAATTTGAATCATAATTTTGACTTGGACATAATATCTCATTCTGTACAATTCTATTTCTTGTATTGTTACTTTTCAATCTACTTCTTCGATTATGTTCATACGACTTCATGAATATGATTTCATAAATAAAGATAGAAACACTGATATAAAGCTTTGTTGATTTTTAACCTTTGAATTTTTGTACATCTAATAATAATAGATAATCGTTTCTTTTTAGAATATTAATTTCAAGAATACTAAGATAACTGACATAACAAAAGAGGTGCAAAGGTTCTAGTTCACAAATGGACAGACTTTTGCTAAAAAGTGAATAACTAACACTAATATTGTTCAAATTGGTATATAACAGTTTCTTCCCAAGTAAATAAATATAGAGATGTTTAAATTAACTTTGGCTGTTAAACATTACGTTGTGATACATGTATGGGTCATATCAAAATCTTTCATTTACAATTATGACAATTATTTTTTAAAAAATCTGTACAAACTGATCCTTTTCAATTTATTTGTTCGGTCATACTACATATCTCCTCCAGTAACAAACATGGTAATTAAAAAAATATCAATGAAAAATCAGTTACAGTTTTTCATGAATCCGTCAGGACTTTAATTATACGTAAAAAATTAGTTAATCAAACAATTCACAGTTGTTTACATAGGAACCAGGCATAATTATGACAGACTGCTGCAATCCTGTTGGTAACTCTTACATAATTATTTTGCTCCTATTCGACCAGAAGGTGCTACGGATAGACAGAACACTTTTCTCTCAGGCGACTTCTCATTTGTCTGGTGCTGTCAGATTTTGCTCCAAAAGTGTGATGAAATAACTTTGTCCTGTCTGCCATGTTACTCTTCTGTGGACCCTCAAATATTTTTCTTTTTAGTGATTTCTTGCTATATTTTAAGTTATTTGTATAATAACTTCAGTTATTTTCCTGGCAAGTTGAAATCATGAATATCATTAATTACATTTACTTCTGGCTTTTATTTTGATTATGGCATAATATGTATTGATATTAATTCTATCAATTTGTTTTGTTCTAGCTTCAAGAAAAGTAATAACAATGATCGGCTTGAGCTAATGAAAAGGGAGTGCCCTATCCTTCCAAAACCAGTGAACAACCCAATAGAAAACATTGCTGCAGCTGCTTTGAGCGAGCTCTCTTGGAAGATAGTAGTTCGAGGTGTAGACAAAGAGGTGCAAACAGTTAGCCGAAGAAGAACACCAATACGCTCATTAAAGAAACGAGATTCACAAGAAACACAAACTGGGGAAAAGAAAACTAAAATATCAAAAGAGACTCAAACAACTGGTTCATATAAGAATCGATCACAAGGGAACAAGCTTGGCATTCAGACGCAAACATTTCATGATCTCTTCCCTGAATTGAGCCAGTCCCCGCAGAATCCATTAGATGATGTTATCCTCCCTCAGCTGTACACTTCCAGTACTCAGACTGCTGAAGAAACCTTCTTCGGCATGAAGAAAGACCTTGACTTGGACATTTTCAATGATCAGCACAGCCTCAGAAGCTACAGTGATCAGATTGACCGGCTCATTGAAAGCTCCATCATAGCATCCAAGTATTGCCACATTGAAACTCAAACAGAAATGGATTTTGTTGACACATTCATAGAGCCGATTTTGTCTAATACCGAAACACAAACAATACAAAATACTATTGATGAGTATAGCCATAATTGTACTCAAACATGTGATGATATCTTTCTAAATGACTTAGTCGAATTTTCAGATATTGAGACACAAACAGGCTGGGCTAATCTTAATGTAGAATCAGGTCTAGTTTCAGCTGAAACTCAGACATGCATTTAAGTAACTACTACTTATTTATTTTTTCTAGTCAATAACATATTTTTAAGATGAGTTAATATTTTATAACAACATTTACGTTCTTTGTTATTTTATATATGTATAATACAGTTAAATATAAAGAATTTATTGTTTAATTGTTTTAAATTATACCTTTTTAGGGTTTTTTTTTTTTTCAAACTTAAAACCCTTATTTTGCTTTCACCCCTGTCTGTCTGTGTAGGTCTTTGTGAATCTACTACACTATTTAACCTAGATAAATAAATTTTAAGGAAGTTCTATAGTTCCATATGCATACAAGCACATAAACAATACCTCCTCCGCCTCTATTAAACATGGTAGTCATTAATTAAGTAATTTCTTAGTAATAAAAAATAAAAAATTTTCTATCATCAAGGAATCAAATTGAAAATATATTTGACCTGATTATAAAAAATCATTGAAATTGCTGTTAAAATCATGTTCATAACTTCCTTGTGTTTGACATAGAGACACGATATTTTGCTTTTTAGTTCCACTTGATATGCCTCAATGGAGCTTAAAACTTAATTCATTGATGGAAAAAAAAAATGAAGGGTCATTAATCAATTACTTAATAATTATTAAATTTATATTTCTCCCCATACTAACTGGGTTTCAAATTAAAAATCTTGTCTATTTTGTCTAAAAATAAATGAAGTCTTCACTACCCCAGTTTCACATACAGGAATGATATTTTGTATAGAAGTTGTACTTGATGTCTCAATGATGATAAACACTAAAGCAACTGTCATGAAAATATTAGGAGTCATTAATGAATTAAATACTTGGTAATTAAACTAAATATGGTCCTATCATATTAAGGAGAATATCAACTTAAATACCCTGAAGTCCTATTTAATAAATAACATTGTTTTATTTTTGATTTTAATTTTATCCCCTGAGCAATTTTACAACCCTGATCATTGCAACTCGATAAATAAGCGACCATCTTGCAGGATTATTGTTAGGAGGAAAAAATAATAGTTTCACACAGAAACTATATCAGTTGTATTCACATTAGATGTACTTATGTTTTATTTTAGTCTAAACACTGCTTTACGATCGGGAAAAAAAAGTAATCTATGAATGGAGTGCTGACTGCCCTTAATTTAATTGTATAAAAGTGTAAAATCTTCCCTACATACTTTTAAGAAAATAACATTCATTAAAATAGCTGAAATACTTTTTGTTATTATTTATCTATTATGAGTATGGTGTAGTTGTAAAAAAAATAGTGATTCAATAATAAGATAGTTAAAATTATTTTAATTAAAAAAAAGGCTTTTAAACCCTGTATGAGGTTCGTCCTCAGGAAGGGGAAAAAATTGTTAGTAACATTTTAAATACGAGGGTTAATCTTAAAAACCGTAGTGGGCGGCTTAACGGTTCATTAAATGTTGTCCTAGAATAGAAGTAGATTCTAACCATGGTCTGCCAACCAGCTGATTTAACTTCATCATTGACAGAAGATGACGACCACTGGGGTCATGTGCCAGGCTCTTGTTAGATGTCCTCCAGTACAAAGTAGCTCATATGGAGGCCCAGGCGTGCTTACCCGTGTAATTCTATGGATGCTTTTTATTTAAATCACAGCAAGGATGTGGGAAAGGCTAAGGCTGATATGTAGGCCAATCCGGTAGCCGGACCATCCAGAGAGAACTTCTGTGGTCTCAACTGATGCAGAATTATGGCTCTTGTAAGAGCAGGACTGACATCGTGAAGAGTATGCTGTAAGACTCACTTCAAGTACATAATAGTTATGACGTATGGAAACTCCTCTGCTTCCCAACATTGTTGCGACCCTTCATGAGCCGGGATGCATCTTATCTGCCAATGCTGGTAAACAAAGAGGATGTAGAAGGAGCAACAAAAAAAAAAATACATTGATCTGCTCAGTAAACCCAACATAACAGGCTATGGAAAACCATGAACCTGTAAGCCTACAAGTGGTGTCTATGAGGTATGGCCATCTGAGATATCAATCTCCATGGAAGGAAAATAAAATAAAGGTTTGCCTCACTATAAATTAACTTGTCTATGGAGCAGTGGACAAGCCCAATTCCCACATAAGTAGTCTCAATTCGCCTTCCTTAGGAAAGGTCAGGGGAGGTAATTTGGAAAAGTGTGCGGAATTGTCATTCAGGAAGGGTCTTTGAATACTGCAGGTTAGAAGTGATGAAAAGTGTACTGCCAATCATAATGAAAACAGAGGTGAGCTTTGTATTAATACAAAAAAATTCTCACCCACATACAGTCGACATAATGTAATCTTTTCTTTAAACCAATAATATTTACTAAAAGTGTTATATGCTCAATCCCCGACATGGGGAGTGTAATAGGCCGACTGTCGGCATGCCATAAAACCTCTTTTGATATAGGCCAACCATCTGTTGGGATATAGAACTCAGCAGCTAGGGTGGTCCTAAGTGCTAAATAACCCATTCCCAAGATTGTGTGAAAAAGTATACACGATCACAAAGGTCCATAAAGAAAAAAGCCTTCTGTTGAAGAGATATAGATACGGTCCAAGACGAGAACATATATACGTTGGGACGAGAAGTGAGGGGGACTTGGAGCATAGCTGCTGGGAGGACTTATGTGGTGAATTACTGCCTGTAGCAGTGCTCTTGGAGAGAGCATTTCATGTTTTTCTGGAGCCATTGATTGCGGACTGGTTGAAAAAAAAAAAAAAAAAAGGTTGCAGACAATTGCCTTTGCTTTTGATTTGGCATTGAGGTTGGTTCTACATTAGATTGGAGACATCTTACACATGTAAGATTAACGTTTTATTTGTAGCTAGTAAAATAGAAGTAATCTGTTCATTATTTTGATTCATAATAAAATCAGTCATTCCTCGTTAAAACAAATTAATTAGGTATTTTGTTGTTCTTGGTTAATAAAACATTTTGTCTATAAAATCTTATTTTACCATTGAATTTCTTCCATTTTGATCACCATGTTAATTGATTAAGGTAAATTAATTTGGGTTTAGATTTAATTGGGACCAACAGTAAGTGAATTAAATATTTCAGTAAGGTGTAATTTTGTTCAAGTTTATGCTAATGAAATACGCTCAGGGTTTGAGGAATCTAATCCGTCAGTAGTTGAATAGTTAGATGGCATCCCTAAAACTTAAATATTCTAATTATTCAGCTGGTTGTAACTAGATAAACGGGTATATGTATCCTTAGAAAAGATACATTATATACATACAGTTTTCGTGCGCAGTACATGTATTCGGATGCAGTTAGATATCAGAGATATATATATATTATCGATACGTGCGGAGGTATCCCTACAAATATATCAAAATAAATTAAACCCCCCCTCCCCATTCACCAAATGTAGCCAAAGATATATGCCGGATTATATTATAGTAAAATTACAAAACAGCTGGCCTGCTCATTTCCTTGACTAATCCCTTTTAACATCACAAGGATCTAGGAAAGATATTTTAGGATGAATAGAATATTATCAAGAATGAAACATTCCGCCTAAAAAGCATGCCGAGTCAGCTAAATGCTTTAATAATTTTCTAATTCAATTAACTTTAAAAAGTATTTAATCTTCAACTGATCTGGCATATACCAATGGTATTGACGTCGTGGGAAGACCCTTTCAGGCTGTCAAGAATCATTTCTGGCCCTGGAGACTCACAAGGAAATTGGGCCTTGAAATAAATGCAAGAAGAGCAAATCATGTTACCAGGCCAGGATAGTACATAGGTATCATAGGAACCTACCTCTGAAAAGGTTGGAGAATTCGTCTTTCTAGCCTTTGCAAGAAGTATTTTATACCAAACTGGAGATGGAGGAGTAATGTAGAGCTTTAGGTATTAACTAAGGAGCCAGACAAGAATCATTTGAGTGGACATGCTTAGATGGCCGCCAGGATCTTTCTAAGTTGTCGGATCAGCTCAATCAAAGGCCAAAACTGCGGAGGAAGGACATGTAGCTAGAGGTACCAGAAATATGCATGGAAAGTGGAATTGGATTGCAGTTACACAAGGCAAGAAAAGATGCTGAGGGTTCTGTCTCTGGTGAATAATTATGCTTTGGAAAATTGTCTAAAGAGCAGGCAAACATTTAAAACATAAAAGAAGGTTGAAAAAGAACTTTTACAACAGTTTTGTAATTATTTATTAGTAAACCATTCAATACATATTTCTGTTCATAAAACTGAAGTTCATAAGTGCTTTTAGATACATAAGAAAAATACTTTATGGCTAAAAAGTACTTAAAATAATATCACTGTATTTCTCTTAAAATCTAACTTATTATAATAATAGTTAATTTTTGGGTAAACTGATTTGTTAATTGATTAAAGTGTGATAAAATACAACTAAACGAGAATTAACATTATATCTGATAATTATCTATAATTCACGAACAATCAATAACATTTTATGTTCTACTTTATTTACAAACTTCTTTTAACTAAATTCACATATTTATTTGCTCTATCTTGGGAAGACAAGTTAGAACCACATTAATGTAAAAGTCCACATATATTATAGAATACACTTACAATTAAATAAGTTTTTTCCATAGCAAAGCTTATTTAATTAAGCTTAGCAGAAAGTGATAAAATCTACTTTTGAATTGACCAAATTTTATTATGACAACTTTTTGCTTTACATTACAAATTTAAAAATTTCATTTACATTTGAAATTAATTAATTATTTTGTGCAGTTGATCAGTTTGGCAACTCAACAGCTCAATGGTTTATTGGTGTTCTTATGAACAGTAAATGAATAACAATTTGTAACTAAACACCAAATAGTAAGTGAGAGATTACAAGTAGTAACTAATAAATTAAAATCCTCAGGGAGGGAGTTGGGAGTTGAACACAGGTATGGAGAGTTAGTAGTTACGTAACCATTCAGCCATAGAGATACCCAGGTTATTCCAAATACGTAATTGAAACTCAATTTATAAAAGTATTTTATAGCTACTTGTGCAGCACACACCTTTGTGATTTCAGTAAATACCACAAACCTATAGCCAGTCATTTTTATGCAGTGAACCTGCATTTAGTGGACATTATTGAAGACAATTCTGAAAAATAAAGAATCTGAAATGTCCAAGTCTTATGAATACGACTCTCCTGAAGTCGTGGATGCCTATACTTTAAGTACAAGATTTTTTATTAGTTCCTAATGTTTGGCCATTTGCAGTAAAAGTTGTCCTGTGAAAGAACTTTGCTCCATACAAATCAATAATTGTGGGTAAATGACAACACATTTATCTATTATCAACAGCCAACTAACCATCCACAATGTCTCATCACTCTTTTTTGTCTATGTTGCAAGAGTAAATTTGGCCATCAACAAAAAAAAACAACATACTTAAGACTTGTCATGAAAATACAATACCAATGATTGATATTATATTGCAGCACATCAGCAACAATCAACTAATTGCCAGGAAAGGTAAGTCAACATTTAATAATAAATGCAAACATTAATCAGCCATAAACATACAAAAAGGTCCTTCAATTTATTACAGATTATTAAAAACATATGTAAAATGTACAATTTAGTAATGATATCAAGTGGTTGAAAGGATCAAGGTCAGTCAGAGAAATGAGAGTGGCAACTGTAGTTAAATGTAACTAAGAAATTTTATATTTATGTACATTATGTATAATGTATTAAAATTAATAAAGCAGTTATGGTCTTTTAGAATGTTCAATACAATCTTTAAGATTTACATTTTAAAACCTAGGAACTGAGATGTCATATACACAACAGTGAAAACAAGCAGAAATTCTGTTCAAAGTTCATCATGGAATCTCAAATTCATTTTCATCAGGTTTTCAACAGACTCCAATATGACTTTAGGATTCTGGCTGGTAATTTCAACACCTCTGTTATGGTCCCTTCCAAAATATTTAATTGTTGGATAGCCTGAGATACCAGCCTTATGGCAGAGCCTGGGATACATATCACAGTTTATTTTGCCACATTTCACTTTTCCAGCAAGTTTCTGAAAAAATAGTACAGGTAATTTACATTTCAACAAAACTTTATATAATGTACTTAGACATAAGTTTTATGGAATTTAATTCCTTTGCCCACAAGGAATGTTAGACTAGAATAGACGTGCATAAAACACAACATAACCCAGGACTGCTGTAAATGTTGCATACATTCACACCAAACATCGACTGCAAGGCATATTAAACTGGTTTGTTTACTTTATTATGGTAGCCAAATCATATCAAACCTACTTGTTTTAGTTTATCTTTGGGATCCTAAGAGAATTGTGATTCTCATTACGTGTGCATTTCACATTCATAATGTTTGAAAGGAGTCATAATGGGTACTCCTTTCCACGACTTTCTCAAACCTTTGTTTACCAAAAAATATCCAGTAAAACTCCCTCATACATATATAATTTAAATTATCAATCCGTTTTTGAATCGTCCGGTTTCTGTTTCTTTTTAGTTAAATTTTTGTAAGTAAATCCCGTGGCATTCAACATAACGATAATTAAGCTATCATTAGTACTACTCATATGTTTTCACTTCACTATAAATAGTGAAGAAGTTTGTTTACCCTTGTGGCCTAAAGAGAGTGCACTAAACACAATATGTTACCGCAGCACTAAGTCCTGCTTATCTGGTATCTATTTCTCCTCCACCCACCCAAAGATCCACATCTTTGACCACTCCTTCTAACAATCTTCGAAGTTCTTTACTTCTCACTATCTGTCATTTCCCTTAGTTTTATAGTAAAAAGAAATAAACTTATAATTATTATTATTAAAAGTAAGAGGTTTTTTTTTTTTTGTGGAGACGGTAGAATAAAAAAAGCATCTCAAGAAGTATTTTTGACAAGCTTGATGGTTTAAACCATCATATCTCGGTGTAGCAATCCTAGCATTATAGCAATGTGATATGCAACACTTTCATATAGCTTTGAAGATAAATCTTAGGAAACAATTCATCAAATAAGTAACATCATATACCAACAGGCATAAGGAAGAAACAGAAATGACATTGGTAAATCAGATACCAGAATCAGTAAAGTAAGCACACTTACCCCTGCAATAGTGATATAATCTGGTTCAAAACTGACACAGTGGCCGCACCAAGGAGCATAGAAGTCAACTAACCAGTGTTCATGACTAGAAAGTATTCTGTTGTATTCATTAACTGTCAGTTCGACGACAGGTGATGGCATGAATTTATGGAGCCACCTTCTCAATGACTGCACATCCCTTTGGAAGCCACTGAATACACTAAAACAAATCGATAGCTCATTAGCCACTGCTCATTGTTTTATCTTATTTTTGCTAATTAGTGCACTTTTAATTTTTTACTTTACAATTTTGTTACATCTGTCATGAACTAAATATTGTATAGAAAAACTATATGAGCCGTTTATTTTGAAAGTGGCTCTAACTCCATTCTTGGCAAGAAAACGCATATTATTCACTTAATAATTGGCATTATTTTAATAGGAACTATAAATTTAACAACTTTAGATACACTTAAGCAGTATGACTCATTAGTATCCTGTAGTATATTTTTAATTGCATTGAAGCACAAACCCTTAAATAACTCAATTTAAGTATAAATGGACTTAGGCCACTTTCAAAATAAACGGCTCATATAATTGAAATGTAGGATGTAGACAATTAATAATTAAGATCACATGAGTAAATATATTATTATAAAATGTAATAGATATTGTTAACTCTTAAAACTTTATTTCTTGGAATATTTTTTTTTTTTTTTTTAGGGCATGTCAACCACAAGGGTCATTGACACCTGTGTGGAATCTTTGAAATTCTTTTTTGCTTTGAATTGTCTTAAATCACAAAGAAAAAATCCGAACTTTAAATCTTAAATAGCTTCTGAACTGAATTCTACATCCTTTATTATGTTTACATATCCTGTAGTGATATGTCATGATCTTTGTTCTCTCCCTCAACTGCTAACCAACACTGATTCCTTCATATCTTATTTGTATCTGACAACTGACTATGTCAATATCTCCAGGATGACTGACTGCAACTTTGTCCTCGTAACAACTGACTGTCTCTGTCTGTCTAAGGACCCTTATTGGATGGTCACTCACCTTTCCGAGCCACAAAAATTCTAGAATCTCTGATCATCATTTATTCCAGGACCTCAAAAATTAAATCTTTCCAATAATATGCATTTACTTATTTTAAATTATATTTTATGAACCTTCAATATCACTATGGCCTATCTTTCCAATGTCTCAGAACCCAGCTCATGACTTTGCATTTTTGCAACTGAAGATGACAGCTTAGAGCTGTCAAAACATTTTTGTTTGAAAAAATGATATTGTGGTGAGATGGAAGATTGGTTAGTTGATTTATATCTTTCCACAACCGGCACTAACCATATAAACTTCATTTTATTAAATACATATTTTTTTCAAACCTTTATTTTTTTATTTTAAGTATCATTTTAAAATGTTCAAAAGTTAAAATCAGTTAAATTTATTTCATAAATACAATTCAGTTAATCAATTAAATAATTTATTTTTTTTTAATAAAAAAACCTTATATGAGGGGGCTGAAGTCAGGGTGGTGTAAGTCACATTTTAAACTTTTCTGACTTAAGTTCAGAAATACAATCTAGAGGACCTAAACTGGTGAAAGAAAACTAGAACTAAGTCACCACCTCAATATTTTGCTGTTTTTTATCAACCTCAAAAATTTCATTTATTTACTTGCACAATAGTGCAAGTCATTTTCAGGTATTTAAAATAAAGCAAAATTAGAATTTAGACAAGTTTTACTTCAAAATTACCTTTAATCAAACCTCATTTCAATATTTAATTGGTTCCCGGTACAAATTTGTGACTTGGGAATTTATCACAACATTCTAGTAAAACTTTTTGTTTCTCAAATCAAAGAAAATGTGACTTACACCATTCTGACATTAACCTCCTTGTATGATGAAAAAAAAAATTAAATAGTACATAAGAAGTAACTATCTAAAACTTACACAACACTTGATACACCAACATTATCATATGGGTGCAGTTCAATATGTGGGTAACTTCTTACGCCTCGTTCCTGACAAAGGTAAGACTCGTTCTCACAGTTTACCTCAGCTATATTAACAAACTGGAAATCTGCCATCAACTGTTAACATAAATTTTTATATATTTTTTTTTAATATTTGAACATCAATAAATTATGTACCATATGAAGCAGAATTTTGGATTTCTCTATCAATATCTAAATCATACAATATGAGGTTTCTTATTTACTATCACTCCATAAAAATATGTTTATAAACATGAGATTGGAATATTTATAGATGTTTATGAAAGTATGCTAATCAACATATTATTACAGTTTCCTTACCTCAATTGATTAGGTCATACGATTTGCAATGAAAAGTAAACCCCTACCGGAGCAATCAACCAAAATATGAAGAACTACCCTTATGGACTTATATCAAGGGTACACTTTGAAGACCATATTACTCAGGGATTGGTTAATTAAATGTTGTCACCTTATTCTAACATTCAAAGAGCAGAAAGGTAATCTTATCATGAAATAAAATCATCTTCCATGGTGGGATCCTAACCCTCAGCAACAGAGAAGGAGTCTATCATAATGATCCTATATATACATACTCTAATGTACTAATAACAAAAAGTTAATATAAGTAAAAAAAACTCAAATTAAGTTACGATGAATTCACTTTATATGGTATGGATCTTTATGTCGGATAAACATTTCTGAACCAGATATTGGCACAACTGTTGAATGTACCCCATTTTCATAGTCTGACCAATTCAAGTTACCCCAGCTAGTAAGTCAATTAATGTAATATATTAATCATATATATATATATATATATTTGATATATATATATATATATATATATATAACAAACAAAACAAAAGGCGAAGAAGATATTTAAGTTAATTATAAGGTAAAAAATATATTTGGGCGAACTAATACAAATTATTGATTGAAATAAAACAAAGATGTGTTTTAGATAGTTTTCTTTATTGATGTTTTTTGATTGGCTATCTCACATATTTTTAGTCTTGGCTGAAGAAAACAACTATTTTTAAATAAAACAGACTGATTTAGGAATACTGAATGGTAAATTATATAAAAACAATTGATGTTAGTGGAAATAAGAATATATCATTGAATTTTACTTTTGGTTAATTAGATAAGGCACCCCGAATCAAACATGCTGGAGATGCAAAAAGATAGAACAACTAGCTCACCATGCGCCACATAACTTAAAGGTTAAAGGGAAATCGCATATTTGGTGATCAAGTCAGCATTAGAAAAATTCACACATTAAGCGGCCATGGAGATAGTCAATTGTCAAAGGAAGGTAGATAAAACAGTAATTAATTGAAGAGAGGAGAGTTCAGACATTCATTGATGAACCCTGGGCAAGACATCAACTAATATTAAAAGTATAAATTGTAACTTAATTGGTAATTTATAAGATTTAACCCTAATAAATCTTGAGAATGTGAAATGTATAGACTATAGTCAAGTTTCAGGGAAAGAATGAACACGGATAGTGGGAAGGGCAAGTAGAAGTGGCACCTCCCACCCCAACCAGTGTTTTCCCGTCCAGGATTCTCAGCCAGCCATACACTTGTCATCAATAATAAAGTTATGTGGTTCTGTTTTCACATTTACTAACATCATAACTTATTTTAATTGAAATTTCAAATAGATAATTAATTGCCCGGCGCTGCCTGTGATACGTTTATTTGATTTACTTCTGTTTTTCATACTCTAACAGACATATCTGCCGTATTTGTTTGTAGTACACATACACTCGGGGAGTGGGAACTTTTTAGAAAAAGGTTCTGAGAGGGTCGGCGGTGTGGAATGGTGCCCAACCCAATCCATGTCAAAATCTTTCCCTGACTGGACTATGGTTGATCTGAGGACCTTTAGGCTGACCATTTTCCCCCTTATTTGATCAATAGTTTTATTTTATAATGACTGAAATATGTCCCAGTTTGGGCTGGATTCTCTGCTTCAGTTTCTAAAAAAAACCCATATTTTTTGCTGAAAATAAAAATAAAAATCCATGGAGCAAAACCTCATAAAGAGGTAGGGGCCATACTTGGCAGCTGGCACTGAGGAGTTAGTGTGATCAGCATTACGCATGTTACCGCTCAATCTTAAATTCGGTTTTCTTAATTGGGTTCGCTACTATTTCATTCACGTTACACTCTATTTCAAAGAGTTACTCGTTTATCCTCAAGAGGATGAGTTAACCCCGGCCAGACCATCCTTCAAAGATAAAATCCTTGGGCGAGCTTGGGATTGAACGTGGGTCTCTGCAGTTAGAAGCCAGCATACTAACCACTAGACCATGTGGAATAATCAACCAAAAATACTTCATTTTATTTTGTATATAATTTGAGCCACTAAAACTTGCCTTTTCAACAACTGAGAAAAAAAAAATTGAAATAGCTTAAATTTTGTCATGAAACCCGTCTTGGATGTTTTGGTTACACTACTGTTGGCTCTCAAAACTTAGGTTTTTAAAATATCTTTAATGTATCCTTGATTATGAGAAAACAATCAGAACTTTAAATAGCTTCTGAGCTGGGAGTTTTTTTTACATATTGCCCCGTTACTTTATTTCAACCAAAAATACAATCCAAATCAATAATGCAAAAACAAAATCAGTAACATCAAGTTATACATAAAAACATCCATATTTGACGATGTAGCACACACAAGCGCAATAGAAGACAGTTTACTATGTAAAATCTGAAACTCAAAAACATGAAGGACAAAAAAATGTAAAACTTATTCAACCATATCAAATAACTATAACAAGACATCATTTACACATCTTACAATGGAACCTCCACTTTGATAGTTCTGTATACACATATAACATGCACTGAATGCAGCCAGAACTTCTCAATCCCATTAAAAATATCACAAGGAATTATAACATCCACTAGATTTGTTTCATGTCCATCAGCTGAACATAGTGCACTTACATCATGACTTCTGAGCTTCCCAAGAATTGAAACTTTACGGATATAATGGGAGTGCAGAACTCTATACAGACATGGTCTAGAACTGCTGAAAATATCAGAAAGAATCTTCAAATTAAATGCTTCCAATGCTGCTTGCATCTATTATCCAGGAAAAGAAATCTAAATGTTTGATGTAATGAAGTCAGAATATAATTATATTTTAATAGCTACAAATTCCTGTACCTTCAATAAATATTTAAAACAGGGAATATAAAAAATCAGGGAAATGGGAATTTAAAAATTTAATTGTCAACAACTTAACTCAAAATTTTCAAATTAAAGTAACAACAGAGAAGTTCAATTCAGATTTACTATAACACAAGGTTTTTGAAAGGTAATTATAAACTTAAGATGGATATGTCTCAAAATAATTCTTAGCTTACATAATAAGCAAATTTTGTTTTTTCAAAATTGAATTTATTTCATTTTAATAATGACAATTTTAATTCACTACTATTTTTTATTCTACAATTTAAAATATCTTTTATGTAATCAGAATAATTAATGGTTTACCTTTGCTAACTTTCTGTAATGTGGAGCCAGTTGCTTGCATGGATCACACCAAGGCATGAAATAACCTATCACCCATATGGAGCCTCTTGTTTTACGACCAACAGTGTCATAGAACGTATCTAAGCTTAATTCTATCACTGTGAAATAAATAATATATAAGTGATCATAATAAGGTTCATATTAACCAATAAAAGTAAGAAAAAATGTTTTTTTTATTAAATATAAATTAGAAGAGTGTGGTGGGACATTTTGACCCTGATTACTGACTTTAATTAAAAAACATTGTTAAATATGTGTAATAGATTTTTTACTTTTATTGATTAGTATTATTTTACAACAAATTTAGGAAATCTTCTGCTTACTATAAATAATATACGATTAGTCAACACCGCCATGCTGGTTTTATGTAAACATTCTTTTTTTTAAATTATACATTAATAACAAGATTTAAACTTATTGAATTCATCGAGACCTTTAATTGATTCTGTAATTAATTTGACTCTTCATGATCAGAGAAATAATGTTATTAATTCCTAACATAGGATGTCATATTAAAGATTTTGGCATCCGGGTTAATAATATGCACCAGGTGTTGGGATTTCAGTAAGTAAGGAACACCAGAAGGCATTATGTTATGAATTTTTTCCAACTGTAAAAATAAGCTTTAATTGTGTGATAATAATTTAATTATCAATATACATGCTTTAATTAATGAGAAATTAATAATTTGGTGATTCTTGTTTATATTTTATGGAGTTAGAAATATTTTTCTAGTTGTTGGGTGATGAAATAAAATCTTAATGTAAAATTGCATGCCTTAAAGTCATACAGGAGGCTCTCCAGAACAAAGCCAAAAATGCTGTAATTTACTAAAACTAATAAATTTACATTTCAAATATCCTAACATACCTCGTGAATGCAACAGATCCTCAACAAATTCTACAATACTGGCAGCAGAATGTCCCCTGAAGCTTTCAGGTCTCCTGGTAGCATTGAACAGGAGAGTGGTAGGGTAAGAGTTCACACCCTGGCCAGTGCAAAGGTCTCGGTGGACGGTGCAGTCAACAGTTGCGAAGGAGACCTCCACTGGTGAAAATGAAAGGGAAGCCTTCCGCAGCTGAGGCAGTAGTCGCAGGCAAGGGGGGCACCATGGAGCGTAGAAGTCCACAAACATGGGACCTAACATTAAACCAACTTATCAGTGAAGTATTTTAAAATTAACATGTCAAAACAATATAAGGGACAAGAAATGAAAATAATAATAAATCACTTTCAGCTATTTTATCTGTTTCACATGAAAAAATTCCTGTCTTTTTTGTTAATAAACAAATTACATAGAAAACATTAGAAAGGAATGAGTCAATTTTTTTTTTCTTCTAACTCTAAATGTTAAAAAGAACTTTCAGTAGAGTGGATTACCACCATTAATGTTAATGACTGTCCTACATATGATGCATACTCGGAATCAAATTGTCAAAGACCTGCTACTCTACCTGTTCCATTCATCCTGGATGCTTTTCAGGAGATGTGCAGATGCAACAGTGTGTTCTGCATTCAACTGTTCTTCCCATCATCAATTCTTTATTTCAGACTCCTGCAGGAACATCAACTACAACTCTTGCTGTAAGGAAGGTGAGCATTATTCATCATTATGCATTAGTTGAAAATGGGGTCCAACTCTTAGTGAATAAACCAAACAAAATGGTTCAAAAACCCAGTTCTATGCTGCAGGATAATACCACTCCACACCATTACCGCTCCTCCTAGAAACTGGGCACATACTGGGCCACTGTAAGATATTCTGTCAACATGGTTTCATTGTTCTTGGGTGTAAGTCAAACCTCATTTTATTCATCAATAAAAAATCTTTCATCAAGTCCCGAGTTCATGTCCAAGAGTCTAATGGAATTCGGTTGTGCTCTTCTCCTTCTCAAAGTACATCACAGGAACCATCAAAGGATGCCTAGCATAAAGGTTAACTTCATGAAATGTCAGTTTGGTCCTTCGCATCAATCTGGTCTGTGCTTAATAGTCAAACCTTAGCATTGTGATTTCTTTGAGTTAGTGATTGTAGAAATTGATCTTTAATTTCACTAATTGTCCTTCAACGATCTTTATGCTGTTCTCCAACATAACCTGGCTCTTGGTGTCAAGCAATTAAGGACAAGTTTTTGAGTCTGGGATGTTTCAGCAACACCTCTTTGAGCTAAACCAGAGCTTGAAGTCTACCAGTAGCATATAGCAGGGTTCACGATCTATAAAAGGTCTTGCCACTCTTGATAAACACAGGGATTGAAGTGATGATTTGTTGCCTCAATGAAGGAAAGAGTTATTATTTTTAATAATGAAAAAGTGTATGCGGTATGTTTCAAATAAAAAGTTTATCATTTTATAAAAATTGTTAATCGATAGAAGAAAAATTTTGGAAACAAAAAGTTACAGTTTTTGAAAATTTCGTTCTTGATTTAAAATCAATAGTTTTTTTTTAATTATATCCCACATACTTACCACCACTCCGTACTTCTGCAAAAAATTCCACTTCCCCAATTGTTTTAATGTTTGTAGCTGCAGCAGCTTCCTTTGCAAATGCAGCAACTCCTAATGCTGTTTCACTGCCATGATAAAATTCCCAGCCGCCACCAGGCTAAGAAACATTATTTAATTTGATTATTTATTCAATATAATATCATAATAAATATTTTGTCAGACAGTTTATTTTACCTTGAAAACACCAAAGAGAGGATATCGAGAAACTGATACCGTTTGGCAGACATTTACATAACGACCACAATTTATCCTGCCTTTAACAAAATTAAAAATATAAATTTTTACATTAATAATAGTCATTAAACTGTACATCTTAGTCTTATTTAGGAGAAGACTAAATGGTGATTGGTCGAAAACTATAGCCTTGTGTTAAATAGATGTATAAGTAATGGTGGGGGATCGAGAAGTGTCTAGTAGCTACCAAATGTATGCAATATGTGCAAATAAATATTACGATTTATGTTAACTAATTAGAGCTAACCTATTTTGAAATTGCTCAGAAGAGCTGGTAGTTTCTTAACTTCCGTGTCAAGATCAGTTACTGGTCCCATATGAAAGTAAATAAGCCAGGGTGTCAGGGAGCCAAGCTGAAGTTCTGCCATTAAGTCCTAGAAGATAAAAACAATCCTTTATTTTATACCTATTGCAAATGGATTATTATTATTTATTGTATGAGTGCTGATATTCACAAAAACTATAAATTATTATAATAGTAATAATATTTCCTTTTAATGAAACTAATGGATATCATCAATGTTAATTAAAAAATTATACTAATTGTGGCTCCACAGATTTTTTTTGCAATGTTGAGTTACCTCTCTGTGACTTTTATCACAATTATCGAAGCTATTCATAAATCCACACCATACCAGTAATACCAGTCAAAACACATGCAACTAACCAACAATTTAGTTATTTTAGTCGTCTTTAGTTAATAAATAATAAAACTCAACAAATTAAAACACAACCAAATACTACCATATTTTGTAAACATGAAAGTCAAGAATCAAACAATAAAGGTTTGACTGCAAAAAAACTGCGAACACACTTTCAATGAATTATCATAATTATGGTACACTAAACTAACAAATATTACATATTATTAATCAGGATGTAGAAATTTTTAATATGATACCCTACTGAATATGGTAAGAAAATATTCAACAATTAATTAATGGACAGCATTTATTTTAGCATCATGTGGGCATTAAATTGTGGGAAGACCACACAAAATATAATTTCTCTACTTCTAACATAGAGAGAGTTGTGAACACAGTATTAATGACTTTATGTAATTATGGTATAAAAAAATATCACTATACAATGAAATATTATTTATTAGAACCTTCATATTTGTAATTTCATACCATGCCATAGTTACTTTTCATGAGATTGGTTTTATTTTTAGCATCACTGCGGCATCAAATGAAACTACCACATCTTTACGTTAAATACGGGTTAAGTTAAAGTTGTGTATAAGATTTCAGTGATAGTTTTAATAACTTCACATACTTAATATTGGAGATGTAAGTCATAAATAGCTGGTTTAGCATTTCAAAAGAAACCTGAGGAGAGACAATTGTGATTTATTTTACTTCTCCTTGATTTAAGGAACCCTACTACTGATATTCAAGTATTATGATAGATTTTATATATAGATCAATTTTATTGGCTGAATAAGCTATCATAATATTCATTATATGAAATAGCATTAAATATTATTTTGAATACATTCAATGTTACAACAATGGAGAAAAATTAATTAACTAGACTAGATAAGTTAGAAGGATTACTTGAAATTGTTCATCATCAATCATCTGTAAGCTTGGGAGCAAGTTAAGAACTTCGCCAAGAACAGCCCTTGGCTCTACCGAATTAATGGGAGTAGACGCCCATATGTTTCGAGTGGTTTTTGTGAGGTAAACAAGTCCATTGTCAGTGTTCCATTCTTCACAAGGAATATCTTTGCAAAACATCAAAGCAACACCAAGTAAACCACGCTGAAACAGGAGAAAAAAAACATAAATATTTTAACATAAATTTGAACTAACATACAAACGCCTGAAATAAAATAAAAGACAATTACTAGCATTGCACCGATTATTTTGTGCTTCTTAGTGATCGAGGGAAGAGGTGTGAGAATAAGCAGCCAGTTGGTATGAGTTTCTTTTTTTTGGTCCCAAAAATCTTTAGACTTCACAGTGACAATGTCAGCTTTTAAGCGATGTATGATAAAATTTTCTAATTCCTGCCTCCCTTTTGCTCCAAATAAAAATTCATTCTGAAAATTAAAAACATTATTACAACTGGTAATAATTAATTAATAATTTAGTAAGCATAAAGAAAAAGAAAGCTCACAAAAATAAATTTTTAAACACAATTTAAATATTATTTGCGGCACTTAGGTGATATCCGCACCTGAATTATGCACAGCAATATAGAAAAATTAGATCATTAGAAACCCATTAAAATTGGCATTTTTTTTAAAAGAAAAAAACACGTGCCAATCAAGTGATCAAACTTTTCACACTGTAATTAGTATCAAGTAAAGATAACATTGATAAAAGGTAAATAATTGCAAGGTATTACAAAAGGAGAGTTTTTATTTTAAAATAAAACAACTTTAGAATACAGCGAAACTACCATCCCTGCAAACATATAAAACCATCCTAACATAGTGAAACTTCTAATAATAACGAATATTATAGTGCACCTAAGGAGTCAAACTTATTTGTATATTTATTATTAGGATATTATTGTGAAAAATTTATTAATTAAAAAAATATACTTATTCCTGCAGGGCTAGATGATGGTCCCAGCTAAAGGGATTAACACTCTTCTCCCAGTCCGCTAAGTTCAATAAAGTTCACTTGAAAAACTTTACACATAGATCATCCAAAGGGGGGTACAGTGGATAGGGGTATTTGGCTTCTTGTATGCCATACTAGTCTCTGAAGTTTTGGACTTAAAACATCAGTAAGTTATACTAATGCATTTACGTTTGCTAGGCAGGTGGTGTTGATCACCCAATCAGTATTGCTATACAGATAGATAGTTTATGACATTCTATAAGTTTTTTTTTAACAAAAAGACTCTATATTTTTTTTTTATCCACTCGATAAATAAACTATGTGTATGTTTTATTGCAGATAGGAATTATGTATTTACTTTAAAGCAACACTAACAGAAATATAATAAATTTGTACAATGGACTCACAGCCATAAATAAATAAGGAAACAATAAGAAGAGGAAAAGACCCACGTTTGGAGCATGATTCTCCCTTAGTTCGGAAGAAATCAGCTGCTCAGGTAGGCAGGGTCAAGGCCCCGAGAGTATATGGCTTCCACCAGAGAAGTATAGGAGAACCTACCCACTACTATTCAATATTTGCAATTTTACTATTTTATACATAGTTTTAATTAATTGGATTAAAAAGGTAATTGAAAATATTGCTATTATTTCATAATACTTACGGTTGGATAAAAAATGAGAGTTGGATAAGAATTGATTCCTTGCTGGCTACATAACGACCTATCATCCTCGCAATTCACAGCCCCAAAATAAATGGCTCCATTCATTTCTTCCGCTAAAGCCCTCCAAGCTGGTGCAAGTTTGTGACAGGAACCACACAAAGGTGAATAGAAATTAACAAACCACTGAGCATTTGATCCTTCCACATTAGTTTCTAGAACATTAAAATATTTCAAATCTATATACAATTTATAATCAAAATTTAGGTAATCTAGGTTAATAAGTAGTCCATTAAAAAATGCGAACATAACATTGCCTTTTTACATTTTATTTAACGCAAGTGACAGGATAGCTGCTTAGAGTGATTGAAAATATTTGCTCTGACAAAAAATTTCAGATTTTTTCGTTAACTAAAAGCAGCTATAATTTTTTTTTTATAAACATCTTGTTTTGCTTATTCTTACAATAAAAGTTCCTATTACTTAAATTATGCTTACATGACTTCCTATAGGAAATCCAAACAACAAATTAAAGATAATTATTGATAAGAAAGTTAATTATTTCCAAAATAATAATTAACATTTTCTTACCAAAGTCTGCATTGTTTAAGGTAACAATATGAGGGTCATCGTCATATATTCCAAAGTGATCTCTATAGTAAGTATAACTATGATACTGTGGCTTTGTCTGTTGACTGTCATCATCTCCATGAATGTCATAATGTCTTCGCTTTTCCGCATCTTTAAGCACTTCATAAGCACGAGTTATTTTAATGAAATTTTCATGTGCCTTAGGATCATCCTAGGAAAGGAAATTTAACATATGATCACTATAAAATTTTACTATTGTTACTGCTAAGGATGTTCTAATCAACCTTGAATCTCTTGAACGTTACTCACCTATTGAATGTTATTTTAATACAGCGTAAAAATATGAAACACAACCATTGCAAACATATAAAACCATCCTAACATAGTGAAAGTTTCAAATAATAATGAATATTATAGTGCACCTAAGGAGTCAAACCTATTTGTATATTTAGAATTATTATTAGGATATTATTGTAAAAACTTTATTAATTAAAAAAATATACTTATTCCTGCAGTGCTAGATGATGGTTCCAGCTAAAGGGATTAACACTCTTCTCCCAGGCTACTAAGTTCAATAAAGTGCACTTGCATCTTTAGGATGCTAAAGAAGTCCATGAAATCAATCAGAATCACATTGGGTTTGTTACACGTGGCGACTAGATACTATCCAGAGCTCAGCTTAGTGGAATTTACTTAGTAGAAATTCAATGGCAGCAACAGGCCACAAGCAAAGATTTTGTTGTAGAGAATATTAGTCTTTTTATGTCATTTAATATGTAAGAAACGTTCAACTGTTAATCAGCAAATACATTAAATGAACAAAATATTACCTGATTTTTATCAGGGTGCAGGGTCACTGCCAATTTTTTAAAAGCCCTTCTTATTTCTTGAGTATTAGCGGTCTTCTTAATGCCAAGAAGTTCATAATAATCTGTCTTGCAAGAGATCAGTGGTATATAAAATAGAATAACTAGTTTTAAAAAAAACCTGTAAATAAAACCAAATTAACATCACAGTAGAAATGGTGATGAATAATGAGTAGTAAAACACCATACAAATGAAATACTCTCTAAGGGCCAACAATATGTCATTAGAACTTACATTATATCATAAGTCCAATAAGTCACTGCATTATAGGAAACAGGAACAAGTACCGGTCTATAAACGGCTATACTTTAAAATAAGCAGTCATGGATGTTGAGCTAAGAGAACTTAATACAAAATAAAAAGATCTCCATAAGCCTGTCACTTGATCAATGCCATAATTGTAACCTCCAGAATCTCTGAGATTACCTCCCACACTTGCTACTGATAAAAGTTTTAGATAAGCGCTTATAACAAAATGTTGACACCCCTATTCATCAACCCTTCCTGTCATGGTTTGCTGCTCCAGTCCCGCACTTAATGTGCATAGTTGCAAGCTCGGCGAACCGGTTCGCATAAAAGATGTTGAGTCTGTATGCTGTATTACTTGTCAAACTAAAAATTTTAATTGACGTTAGTTCATAAATAAGTTTTGTTAGTTGAGGTATGTAATTTCACTGGTGTAAAATTTAATGATTATTGGTCAAATACCAAAAATAGTGACAGCTCAGGGTTTTTCTGATTACCGTTCAGGAACACTTTAGCCTAGAGGTAAGGGCGCCTGAACGGTAATCCCTGGATTCCTGGTCCATCGTCCGGCCTTTTACTATTATTCTCTACAGGCAATTTTTAAAATTTAGCTATAATTCAAACCTATTTTCCGTCAAATGTAGCACCCGCTTATGATAATTTGTATCATTAATAAGAGTTTTTCTCTTAATTAATTAATAATAGAAAAAATTAGAATCAGTTACAAAAGAAGTATCTTCCTCATAAGTACCTATATATAAAGTTTTGATTATCCAAGTTTTAATTATTTTTGAGTATGATTACATCATTTATGAATATTTCGCATTAAAGGTAAACTCATACTACTCGTAAAAATTGTCTAACAACCGGAAACATTACGTAAAATATCCCTTAATGTATTTTTGTATTCAGATATGTCCATAGAAACGGAGGAGGAAACTCCAACGAAAACAAACATGACGTAACATCGTCTTGAGAGATGACGTTTGTTTAGGTTCAATGCCCTTAAGTACTGAAGCTTGAGGCTGTCTTTATGTAACCACTCTTCTCTGGTCCGATTGGGAAGCTGACTTTATTTAAATGGGTTTAATAATGAATAATCAGCGCCAATCATTACACTGGAGGCTGGATATTGGTACTGGTGATCAGTCAGTGTAATCATGTGCATTCGTATGGAGTAAGGAAAAATATTTTAGCTTTCGTGAATAGATATCATTACAAGTTAGCACCCGACATAACAAGCACGATTAGCCGAAAGCGGGAATGTCATATTGATATAGTGGTCAATGGGAATGGAATATTCCGATTTAATATCTTAATTTGGAAATAAGACAACTGCGGAAACCACCACTGACCTAGTCCTTACAGGTTCAGTCCAAAATTCCAGAGCGAGTAGAGTTACGAGTAAATTACTCCCGATTTGTTATCCGGCGTTAATAGTACGTTCTAATGTGATGATTACAAGTTATGAACCGGGTTTATAGATAATACGTTCTGTTCGAACGAGGCCGCACGTAAGGGCAAGTAATCCCTTCGTAAAGGCCAGCTGCGTTCCGGGAGGAGTCGTTACATAGGAAGCGCCGGTTCTAAGCTTAATAGGGAACGAAAAAATAAACACTGAATTTATTGTTGTTAGCGGTGTGTGGAAGTGTTTGTTTGCTTAGATGTCTTAAATAGTCGGTATCATCCTCCTTACTAGGACCTGATGCAGTCATACACCGTACGTATGTCGAAACTGTGCCCTCAAAAAAACTTGCTGTAAACTTAACATAATTTTATCATCAACCTAAGCCAATCTCCCAAAAAACGCTTTAACTCATTGAAAAAAATGATTAAAAGTTACAGTGGCTCCGACCGCAGTGGCATCTACCGGATAATAGTGAAGTCGGAAGAGGGGCCTCTACTGTCCATCAGTAAAATAAGCAGAATGGCATATACAAGAAAATCAATAAACCTAAATATTTTAAATTATATCATTTCTATTATAACTATTTAAAAAAAAATATATTTATGGATATTGTTATTCTTTTATGTGCAGTACGATGATATTAATGGATTTTACGTACCTTGTCAAAATTTTTCAAATTTCTAATCATTGTACCTCAGAATTCAAGCATAAATATGAGATACCATTTTTTGTTATTCCATTTAATATTTCAGGAAACCCCTAAGGTATGATTTTCAACAGACAGTTTATTCCTCTCCCAGTTCATTTTTGATCACACAGGAGCATTTGGACGATTGATAAATTTCTCATTACTAGTTTTTTTTTTAGCCCTTATTATGAGCTATTCAATGGTACTAATGGTTATTGTGTACATCATAATTTTATTGTAAACGTTCTCCCCGGAATTTGAGCATGTATGTTTAAAGTACAGGTATTTTACACCATTTAATATTTTGGCAACTTCCCCCCAAAAAAATATTTGAATTGTATTTATCCTTGGAAATCGGACTTCTTGCTTGAAAAAAAATCTCAATTGGACATTAAATAAAACTAACATGCAAAATATCTGTCTATGTGAAACACAGAAGTTAAACTTGTGAACACTATTTTAATGCCTTGTATAAACTCAGGTAAAAAATGAAAAACAGAAAGTATTATATTGCTAATCAAGATGATAGTAAAATATTAATTTCTTTAATACCAAGTAATTAAGAACCATTCATTATATATTGGGAGTTGAAAGTATTTGTCTTCGGATAATCAAATGGAATCACAATTTAAAATTTAATGTTTATAGATCAAACAGAGCACTCCCAATTGCCAGGATAGATGGACTGACATACAGACATAAAGTGTTTCTTTTTGAAAAAAAAAAAATGAATGAACCCCTAATTTTTTTAAACCCTATATGAGAAAATGAAGCACCTGCACCCTAGAATTATATGCCATTAATAAATGAACACTTTCTCACCAATTGCTTTGCTCATGACTGATTATGATAAGATTATTACCTATCTGCCCTGCACCCTGAAGGAGGTATTAGAGGATGGGGCTGTTCACATAAAAAATGTTTTAAAGTTCTTATAATTAATTAGGGCCAATAGTAAGGTGTAGTAAATACTGAATGACGGCATATAAAGGCTATTGCTTCAAATCCTAATCTGTATGACAAGACAGTCACAATTTTTTTTGTAAATGGGCTTACTTTTATTTGAGGTATAACTTGTATGATAGGGTTATACACCTCAAATAAATTTAATTTAAAAATGCATAAAATTCCCAAGTATATTATTATATGATATTTATAGTGACCATATTATATAAAAGAACTGTAGTAGATTCTTAGTGTTCATGAAAAGAAGGCTGCTTCAAATCCTTGAAATAATTTTGTACCATCTGCATGGTACATTGTCATTCATATAATGTTTTTAGTTTTAATATATTCTATTTGGTATGACAATGGAGAGGTGTCTTTATTTATTTAATCAAGTAGGATTCTGGCATATTTATGGTGGGGAAAATAGGCAAGGATTATAATTGATGATTTAAATTTGCCACAAGGGAATAGAATTACACCTAATTTCAAGAGAAGAGATAAGTTTTATTTTACCCGATGTCATTGTGTTTTTAGTATTGTACTTTTAGGTGTTTTGTCGTTTTCAGAGTATACATTTGCAGTTTGGGAGTACTTTTTATTGTTTAAGCATGCATGTCCCATACCTCATATGTGTTCTTATCTTAGTGCTTATCCAATTATTCTCTAATTGCCACTAGGGATACTTCACAGTTCACAAGTCCAATTTTATGCACTTAATCTTATTGGAAAGTAGGTGGCTAAAACATTGAGGGTTAAGGGTCACAGGTACAACAGTTTCTTAGTAGGTAATGCGTTAAATAACCACAAATTATGACAAATAGGTTGTTCTCCCCCCCCCCCCCCCAAAAAAACATCAATTTAAAAATGATATATCATGGCTAATACTCCCATGGGATACCTTAATAACAGTAGCTGACAGCCATTTCTCCAGCTTCAACTCATAGCCTTACAAGTATGAAGAATCAGATATTTTGGTAAACAATGTCCCTGCATTTGCTTAGTTCCATTAGTCAAAGTTCTGTTACTTGCTGATCCATACTCCAGCAAACCAGAAGTCGAATTGGATTTCTATAAACCGTTCAATAAGTTAATCTATTTTCAAGAGGCATATTAGCACATTAAGATTTGAGTTCATATTCTAGATGGTATCTTTCGTCTAGACACAACTCGGTTAATGAGTTGTTGTTTTTTTGCTCGCTACACTTTAGGGATTGTAAAACCCATGACAACATCCATTAGTCCTCCTTAGGGCTGATGGAAACCATCTTACCCTCGGAGAGTGCTAAAGCATAAAGCAACCGATGCTGGCAAGCATAAGGAGGGTACAAGTATCGTTTAGTTACCTTGCTAATAGCCATGTACTTACCTAGAAGTAACTGGGTCTCTGAACAAATAAAATAAAAATGACCTTTTGTTGTGTTAAATATGGAAATTAATTAATATATATTTTCATAACGAGTTTATTGTATCAGAACACAATCAAGCTCGCCCTAGTGGAAATTCCACACTGCCAATATGTATTGTTTTTAAACTTTTTTCATTCTCTATGCCTAATTTTGGATTTATTTTATCTAGAAAATTTACCTTTACTGTTTGTTTATGGGCATGTTGACCATATAGTTCATTGATGTCCACATTTCATATTTAGGCTATTCAAGGGTTTTTGCTACAATTGCAACATGTCCACCTACTAGAATGGCAGGATCACGCTACTTGTGTTTCCAAACATGGCCCATTTAACCCAGGAGAGCAGCCATCCAACAGTTCTTATCAGTTCTATTAAGCCTAAGGAAAGCAGTAATTTTTACTGTATTGGGTTTGTTTAACAATTGCCTCTAGCCCCTCTCTAGTTTATTCTGCAATGAAATCTACCCCCTCTTCTTAATTCTTTATAGTAATTATGAATTACGTACAGTGAAGATGTTTAAAAATTAGAGCATTTAATTCATAGTGGATCTATTAACGATGGGATAAACCGTTCGGTCAATGGAGGGACGCGCAACTTCCAGGTCAGCTTGGACACCGCGATCAGGAGTAGAGTGGGGACAAGGTGCAACTGCGGGAGATACTTCTGGGTACTCATGGTAGAGAACACTATCGATGTCCCTCAACGTCAAAGAGAATATCTCCTGCATGATGAAACCCGTGTTCTAAGTAACAAAAAACGATCGGTAGTTAAACCTCCAAAGAGATGCAATTGCCATTCAAATTGCACAAAAATGACCATCTCTCCATTGTTCACGCTGATAGTTCGTTCCGTGAAGTTTTTACCTAGTAACAAATTGTCTATATTATAATGTTAAGTAAATAATAGCCCATCGCTGCCGAGTTATCAGATAGCTATACTTGATTGTTCCAGTTTCAAATAAGCGATGCCCGGTGCCATACCATACATCTCTACAGGCTGGCCTCATGATAAGATCCATTGACGTCAAAGGAAGCTATAATAACCTTGTATAACCTACTTGGTCATTTTCATCTGTAATTATTAACCTTTCATAAAACTATGTGTTTTTTATCTTTTATTTCAGCGTGCATGTGAAGCCACGACCCGCCTGCACATATACTATATTCCCTATTATATATGTACCTTCCATATAAGATATTTAGTACAAAAGTTACCCTATTCATAGCTAACACAATCCAATGGATTATTAAAATACCTGTCTCCATTAATGAACGGACACACCCGAATCAAACGGAAATTAGGCAACTATCACGTTGCGGAAATCATAGAACTAATTACGAAACTAAACATTCAGATCTACATGCATGCATCGAGGGAGCCTAAATATTAACTAAAACATTGGTTCCAAACTCAACCAATTATTGACAGCTTGTCCCAGACGTGACAAATGTAACCAAGAAAAATAGTATGAACGATTTAGTTTGTGCAATATGCAACAACTAAAAGGATTTCAGTGATCTTATAAATTAATCCCTCTTGATTGATTTCCTGAGTTTTAATAAATTATTTTTATTAGCATACAATTTAAAGGCAGTTTCTCTAAAACGCTCCATTGATTGATAATGTACATGGAAACAACGGTCACAGCTGTTTTATATTAAAAAAAAATTGTCATTTATCTGATTTTTTTCTTGTATTTATAGTTCACTATACCACCAACATGTTATGGATATTCCTAACTAGCACGTCAAGATGGGTAATTTGATACCCTTCAAAAAAAAATTTTTTCCTTGCACAGTAATTAGCTGACTAACGTCACTTATCAATTTTCATAGGATTTTTAGCACCGTCGTGGCATCTTTCTTTGTACAGTACGATATGAGTTAAAGATGCCAACACGTATTTAACGAGAGTTTTTAATTTAAAAAATAAATATAAAATTACAAATTATTAACAAGGGTGACGAGTAATTAGATCCCATACTACACCACGACCTGTATCTAAGAGCTAATTCTAGAATATTGGTTGAGCGGCGGCGACCATTTAATTTTTTCGAGGTAAGTATATAATTCACAGTTAATTATACACACAATATACAAAAATATTTTAACATAAACAAAATCATTTATTATATTCTTATGTGTAACAAATAATTAGTTAATAATACATACAGAAGTTCACATGGTATTATAATTCTTTACAACAAATATTAATCTCAGTCAATGTGATCTTTGCCACTCCATTTCATGGATCATTGCTTCATAATTAGGAGAGTATGATGGTATTCTTGTTCGTAACCAATCATCAAAATCCATCTGCAAGTCGAGAAATATAGTTTATAGTATAATACATAGATAGAAATATAGTTTATAGCATAATACACAAATAGAAATATAGTTTATAGCATAATACATAAATAGAAATATAGTTTATAGCATAATACCCAAATAGAAATATAGTTTATAGCATAATACATAAATAGAAATATAGTTTATAGCATAATACATAAATAGAAATCTAGTTTATAGTATAATACATAAATAGAAATACATTTTATAGTATAATACATAAAATAGATAGAGCTTAGTGCAGTTCGACTCTTTAAAATTTTTAAATCGGTTTTGTTTATTGATTTTTATTTGTTGTTGCTTTAAATAATTGAATTTGTTTGTCTCCATATGCGCAGTCAATGTTTTGTTTATATGTCTTTTCATTTTAGCAACTGAAGATGACAGCTTAGAACTGTCCAAAACGTTTCTGTTGGAATAAACGATTTTGTGGAGAGACGGAAGGAAGATTGGTTATTTGATCTATATCCTTCCTCAATCGGCACTAACAATATAGATACGTAATTACTTTAAGGGAGTAATGATTCCCAATTTGGATTTAACTAAAAGGAAAAAAAAATGAAATATTAAAGTCAAAGTAAAGGGTAAAATACTAGACTCCCCCGACCTTGTAAAATCCCTCACCTTCGATGGGTGGTGTCCGAGGGAACTACCTACCATGAGCTACGTTAGTTTTATTTTCGGTGGGTTTGTTTTCCTGATTTGTATGTTTTACTATGACATTGTATCTGTAAGTAAATATTCGTCATATACCGACTTTAAACGCAAAGGACTGACTCAAACGAGACCGCATTTATACGATTTACTAATGGTGGACATGGAGGTCGGGGCAACAACTTCATAACACAGTACAGTAATTAGTAGCGGCAATGAGTCAGATAATCAATCACTCCAGACTAAATTGCCACAAACATGATGTAAGCAGATTTAATCATGGTATTCAAAGAAGTTGTACCAAATTTAATTATGACCTAAGGACAGGTGATGAGTAATTATGTTATTCCCTCTCATTATCCCTCTATAAATAAACATTTTTCTCCACCCTCCTGCAACAAGGAATTAGGATTTTCTTCTAGGTAGCTTAAGTAGCTTAGTAACTTCCAAATCCACTTAGCTCAATACGCCCGTAGTTATTGTTCCACTTAATTCCTTATCCGTGGGGTCGTTATTTCACTTGTTAGAGCAGGTACTAACTGGTACTTAGTAGATGCTAATAGGTACTTGAGTATGCAAAACATGAGGATCGCATTATTTCTAATGCTTCCATTTCATAACTAAATATTAACACTCGACTGCTCGCGCCCTCAAACCAACATGAGTACCTGCGCTGTATCCAGTGGCGTAACTATATCATCTGGGCCCGTGGCAAATTCCTTTAATGGGGGCCCTATCATTAAGCTTTATTATACTTACGAGTAGTTTAGTTACCCACGACCAATAACAATTTTAAATTGAAAAGAACATGGGTTTATACATTTACAATAAAATAACAATTTAATTTCAACAAGATATTTATTAAGAAAAATCACTTGGGCCGGGGCCCTCTTGGGTCGGGGGCCCGTGGCATTTTGCCAGCCCTGCCACCCTGTAGTTACGCCACTGGCTGTATCGATGAGATACTGGTTTTAAAGTTCTTATTCGGTGTCCTAAAAAACAAATTAAAAAAGGTAGATAAATATTTAAAATGGTTTACACAATAAGCAAAATATTTAATTACAGATATCAGTAATGTATTGGAATATATTTAATAAAGTATATGCACGTAAGCAAAGTAAGAAAATTGTATTAAATAAAATTTCAAAGTTAAGGTAAAAGAATTATTGACGCTTTTTTCTATTTTTAAAATAAATTTGTTAGACGTTTGTTTATGAAAATACAATTATTACATCCTTCTCGGCATCCAAATGCACAGTGAGAAAGGCAAATATGACATGAAAACAATTATTTTCACCATGTTAATCTTTATACAAACATCTGATTCGCTCTGGTCTGTGCTTTAAGTCATCTTCCACCTCTTCTTCGTCAAGCGTATCTTCCCCTTCAACTTCGTAAGCCTCTCTGTTATTGTCATTGTTATCGTTATCCAGATTTGATTTTTTTCGTCATTTAGCATTGAATCATTGCCTTCAAATAATAACTTTTATGTATTAGATATCGCAAAATTTGAAAAGTCTCCTTCTATATAAATTTTTATTATCAAGTCATACTAATAAATATTACTTTTATTAAAATCTTAACCTAATTTTCCTCTATGTGGGAAGGGTGGTGGGGCCATAGTGTTAAACACTGGGTTTGTGAGGTGCTGCCAGGAGTAAAAAACTTGATGTTTCTTGAAGTAGTGGTATTGTATAGATCGGTCCATCCCCCTTTGCTCGTTTGCAGTACAGTGCCAAAAATCTTTGCCATTATGAAATTTCGGACGTTAATCGATCATATCTTTTTACCAATGCATCTCAGAGGGAAAAATTGTAAACTGTTAAATTTGCTGCATTTGTATGCAAAATTGTTCTGTGCAACTAATACGTAAATAGTTGCGCAGCTTCAAACTTATAAAAAAAACCTGTTAAAAATGCTATTTTTTCTAAATTATTGTAGAGCTTTTTTTTATAGCTCCTCTACTGTATGTCGTATAAACAAATAAAAGTTGTAGACCCTTAAATTTCCAACAATTTTTATACGACACATTATTGTCTACGACTAATAACAAATGGACTTTTTATGGTCTATTTTTTTATTATCTCCCTCCCTTCATGCATCAAGAAAATCGATCGAGCACATAACATACAATCCTATTAATGAAAATAGATTGTTTTTTTCCGACCATATAAATAAGGTTGTTAAAAGAAAAAAAAATGAACATTAGTTATAAAGAAAAAAGTAAGTTATGAACCGAAATCACTTGATAGAATGCGGTCCTCTTGTTTTGCATAATCAAGTACCTACGGCACCGACTTTATCAGGGGTATAGCTATTTACTTTTTTTCATTAAACGTTCAACTTTATTGCGATTCAGTCATTTTTATCCATGTTATAGGCTTTTATAATTCTTTATTGCTTCTCTCAAAACATAACTTTCACCTTTGAGGTACATGGGACAAGTGGCTTCATTTTTTCTTTCTGCGTGTCTTCTTTATTTCTGAAAGTAGGTAAAATGTATTGTATAATTGACGGAAATCCATTGGGTTATTGATTGACCGCGTCTAGAGCGTCCCTGACCGTCCTCCCTGACTCAGCCATGAGGAAAATAACGATCCAGGATTCATATTTCCTCATCCTGCGAAGTAAACAAACTATTCATGCTGCATATTACCATGGACATGGATTGGTAGAATCTGCAGGCGCTGGTAGTCGGGTCATTAAAATGACTAAGACTTGTTACCAATGACTTGGTCTTGCAATAACGCAATCATCTTTCAAGCAGAATGGAATTTAAACAACAAGTTAGGTGTAACATTGACTGGAGCCAAAACAAAACGAGGCCAAATAAATCAACACGTTAGGAATACACAATTATAGATATAGTCCCTACGGAATGCATATTACACGGCATAATAACTACGCCAAATGCAATGTAATCGTAGAAACACCAATCCATGTGTTTCTCCATTTCTCTACCCATTTTAGTAACAAAATAGAAAAGGTACGACACAGGTCTTACCGGCTTCACCACTTGCTTACTTTACCCACCTTGTCGCTGCGTCTCAAACCGATGATATATAAATGTGCCTGCCAGCTCTGCTGTACGGTGCCCCGCTATATACTCACTTCACTGACAATACAGCTAAAAGTCTCCAACAGCTTCAGAAAGGGATAATGACAAAAGCGATCCGACATACCTCTCTGGAGGGGTTAAAGAACACTGGTCTGCACCCGTTACTTGGTGTGCCATCGGTAGTAGAGTTCATCCACCGGAGACACATCGAGTTTTTTTACTCGTTCCAGCATCTCACAAGCCCAGTGTTTAAAACTATGACCCCACCACCCTTCCCGCATCGATAGCAACGGAGACTGTCGGGGAAAATTATGTTAAGATTTGGTTTAAATTTTTATTGTTCGATGTAAGTTAATTTTATATCTAATAAATAAGGTGACTCCTATCACCTTTAAAAAATGTTCAGTAAATTAATGTATAATATACAACATTATACTTTTGTACAACGCAGATCACAACGTGTAGAAACCAAAAAATGTAGCCAAGCTACATTACAACAACAAGCTACATCATTAAATATAATGAATAAATTGTAAATAGATTCATTTGTAGGATCTATATTAAATAATTTTTGTAACAAGGGGATATGAAAAAAAAACAAAAAAAAACCTTTTAGAAACAGAATGATTCATATACAGACTTAAAAGGTCGCTTCTTCTTGAACACTTGAAGAAATTATTGAACGTTCTGGACCCAAAGGCATATTTAATTAGTGAGGTATGGCTCTAATGTACATGTTTGAACTTATATGAAGTAATATGATGACCGTCGTTCTTGTGCTTCTTTACTAAGGGGTCCTGTGATCCGATGAGACACGACTATTTGAGGCTACTGTCAAGGAGGGTAGCGCTCAAATTTTGAATATGTCTCTTGGAGAGACAATGGAGTGCACATTGCACTCTAAAAAAGCTGAATTATCACATCCAATTTGAATTGGTATGCACTTATGTACCAATGGCCGAGTGCAACGGCCGATGCAATGTTAATAACAGTACTGCGACAGACCGGTTGATGAATGGATCCCCCGTTTCCAACATACCAGTCTGGCGGAGAGAGCTCGGCACTTCCGATCCTCGAGGCTGTGCCCTGAGTCAGCGGTGGGTATCCTTTACTTTTTATATGTCTGTCTGCACCGGTTCCCAAGGGATGACTAACCTGTCGTGACCCGAATCTATATGTCGAGCTACCGCGGGCGTAGAACCCTCAGATATGCAGATGATGGCCTGATCCCGTCACAGATTCCATCTCATCTACTCCACTCCTTGATCTTTGAAGAACCTATAACGCTTAATTTTCAGAATATTATAATACAACAGAGAATATAAATGATCTATTCGCCGATCACGACTACACTAAAAGATCGCATTAAATGGATAAGTAGATCCATGAATTACTGGTTCCGCCATTGCTGTTATTATTTAAATGTTTACTGAGTAAAATTTCTTTTTTCATTCATATTTGAAAATTTCTTCATTAAAATGAGAAAACTTCTTTGTATTAAATTTATATTCTTGGCTCTGAAAATTGTACCCTTAGAAATATCATTGCAATTAAAGCAATCGATGTACGATGTAGTTCCAACACACTCTAAATAGTTGAAAAACAGGTATGGATAAGTTTGTAAACTTTGGTATTCACTACGTCTTAGTGCGTCGTCCATTTCTAGCATTGTCTTGTAAGGGATCATTGAAATAAGTAGACTACTGCACTCTCGTTGAATTTTTGTTAGAAAGACACAATGTAAACAAGGTCCACTAGCTGTAGTGTAGTTATGACGACATCGTAAATCAACATGGCCAGTCCCCAGCTGGGTGAAAACAGTGCGAATCTTATAGCTAAAATATATAAAAAAAATCTGAATTAATCATTATATTTTTATTTGAATGGGTTTTTATCTTTTTCTCTTACCTATTGATACAACACCCCAAAGTAACGTGTTTAATATTTTTTTTGTGCCCGAAACAACGGTTACCGCGGGAAAGAACCTACTAGTAAGCTTAATTTATCATTCACAATCAACGGAAAATACACATGAATGTTGTCAACTGGAGAAATTCATATTAACACAACTCTGCATAAACATTTTTTTTTTTTTTTTTCCATAGCTCACAAACTTATAAAAAATAGGATGTGGGAAAAATAAAAGGAAAATTATTTTGGATTGATGGGTGCCTTTCACTAAAGGGAGTCCCATTTTAAGGATGTATAAGAAGGATATGGGGTGTGGGATGCCTAAAGGAGGCGGGTGGGTTCGGGAAGGTAGTGAATCTACCTATGGTGGAGCCTAGGGGTACTAGGCATTGGATTGTAGTCGGCCAGGTCATACCTGGCCCCGCCCCTGAAGGGGGCTGCACTGTGTCAGCCTATCGGCCGGGAGATCGACCCACCCTGAGCAGGTAGAAGGGGTGGTCATAGTGCTTCGGTTGAGTCTCGTGCGGGTGCGGATCGTTCAGTCCCCGTCAGGGGGCTCGGGTTCTATGAGGTCCATCTGTCTCCAGGCTTCGGCGGTCCTGGAAGCACAGCCATCGGACGGGCATTGGTGGTGGTTGAAGGTCGGAGAATAGTGGGTTGTGGCTGTGTCGAAATGAATCGAAAAATTTGATGTGTCGTCTCTTGATAAAATCTTGGATGGTGAGCACTTCAAATTTTTCGTGGATCTCGTCTGCCTTCATTCGGTCGAACGGGGTATGTTTGAGGGAGGTGCGGAGAACTCTGTTCTGGAATTGCTGGAGCGTTTTTAGAGTGTTAGGAGTTAGATACTTGAATAGTGGGGTCCCGTACTTCAAAGCAGGTCTCAGGACGCTCTGGTAAATCAGCAGCTTGAGGCGTACTGATAAAGCCGGGCGTAGAACACCGTAGGTGTTCTAGGCTGTAGAACGTTTTCCTAGCACTCTTTAACTTCTTGCTGAGATTTGTCGTGAACGACAAGTGCCTACCGAGGGTAATCCCAAGCATAGCTTGTTGCTCACGGTGCACTCTTTGCCGTCTAAGACGAAGGATTTAGGTAACTTCTTTCTTTCAGATTTATAACTAAATATAATTCCTTGCGTCTTGGCCGGGTTGACTTTGATGTTGACGGCGTCGAGTTTCTCAGCAATGTGTTGACTGGCGCTCTCAGCAAAGTTCAGGGCTCTGGTGGGATTGATGCTAGTGCTGTAGACACCTATGCCGTCTGCATACGCCGATACCTCGCAGTTGGGGTACGAGGCTCCTACGATGTGGGCGGTGTAGATGTTGAAAAGCAGGGGGCCTAACACTGATCCTTGGGGGACACCGGCAGTGTATTTTCTTCGGGTCGTAGACGTGGTGCCTATCCGAACCGAAAAGGTTCTGCCTGTGAGGTATGAAGTCATCAGGTTCAGTAGCTGATCCGAGAATTCGTATTCCCTCAGACGTTGGAGTAGGGTGTAGTGATCCACAGAGACGAAGGCTTTTGAACAGTCCAGTGAGATCATAGTGGTAGCTCTGTTGATCCGGACGTTCGATGCGACGTGGTTTTGCAGTCTCACCAAGTTGTTGTCCACACTTAAGCCTTTGCTGAAACCAGTCTGCTCCGGTAGGATAACTTCTTGCATCTCGCAGTGCTCGGAGAGATGTAGGTGGATGATTCTCTCGAACAGCTTCGAGAGTTGAGTCAGCAGACTGATGGGGGGGGGGGGTAATGAGATGGCTCATAACCGCTTTTCGCTGGTTTCAGCAAGGGGACGACCACAGCGTGCTTCCAGTTCTGAGGAAAATAGTGCAGCCTGAAGCAGGAGTTCAACACGTTGGTGATTGGGCCAAGTCCCTGTTTTTGGTTCTAAACCACTTGTTCTTGATATTGTTACGCTGTCTGATCAGTTGTAGAATGTGATCCGGAGGTTTCCTCAGAGAAGGCGGTTTCGGAAAAAATTTTGGGATCGATGCATCGGCGGCTCGGTCGATGACGTCTTGAAGCTGATAGATAGCGTAATCGATATCCCAGGTGTGTCTCAGGGGTGTAATTGTGGGCAACTCGGTCTTGATGAGATGCTTGTAGAGGTCCCACTTGGCTTCATTGTGCCTGTATCTAGGAACAGGTGGCTCTGGCATGTCGCCTTCTAGTTCGTAGAGCACAGCCCGATGGTCGGAGGTGGTAAAGTCCAAGGCGGAGCATCCGGTGACTCGGTGTGGCTGTTGTGTTAGGAGTAGCTCGGGCGTGGAGGTCCTGTCGGGTACACAAAATGACGGAAGGTCGGCAATCCTGGGTGGATGACCGTAAATGGTGTCTTTGTGATGTAACAACCGACGGCGTTAGCCCTCGTACTGCTCCACTAGCTGTGGTTCGCATTTAGGTCACCCATGATGACGTGTCATCGGCCATGAGCTATGGCAGTGAGGAGGAGCTTGTCCGAGTCGAAGTTGGCTCTCGGTCTTCTGTAAACTCCTGACACTATCATGTTCTTCGTGAGCCGTATCTGGAGCGTTACGATGTAGTGGGAGGGCCCTAGGGTCACGGGTGGGGGTAGTCTCCTACAAGGAACTCCGTGCTTCACTAAGACTGCAACTCCTCCAGAGATAGTCTCGGTGTCGTGGCGGTAAGTGGTATAACCCGGGAAGCGGCATAAGTGGATCTTCTTCAACCGGGTATCTGTGCATACGGCAACGTCTGGCAAATGGCACCGTAGAATTGCCTCTACGTCGGCTTGTTTGGGCCGAAAGCCGCAGACGTTGTAATTATAAATTATGTGCCCCATCATTTAGATTTTTTGAATTCTGTCATCATCTGCGTTACCGCCTGAGTTTATTCATGGCAGCGGTCATGCTGCTCAACATGTTCATCATACTGCCTAAGATACCCATCAAGGCATCATTATTGCTGCGAGTGGGTTGAGGTAGGGGCTCTGGGAGAACTTCCGGGGCCCTGGTGTTTCCGGAAGCCATCTGGGCATAGGAGGCAGTCTGTCTTGGTGAAGGGGGGGGGGGCAGGCATGCATGTGGCTCTTCTCGGCCCGGCTGTAATGTTCTGAACCTGCTTTTTTATGAGTTTTACCCTGTACGGGCACTGTCGGTACGACTGGACATGATTTCCCCCGCAATTGGCGCATTTGAGGGGAATTGAAGCGTCTCTTTGGCAGTCATTTATGTCGTGATTCTCGCTGCACCTCACGCACTTGGCCTGCTTGAAGCAGTACCTTCTGGTGTGGCCTGATGTGCCTATGTACATCCGGCTTTTTTTATGGAAAGTGCTCACTCGAAAGAGCACATTATTATTATGACGGAGCAGCTTCAAGGTCTCCACCTTCAGTGTGTGATCCCCTATCACTAGTATCGGTTCGATCTCTGTCCGAGCGCCATTTTGGTCGGTGCGTCTTAATCGATAAACATCGATTATGTTGCTACCCACGCTATTTATGTGGGCTTTTATCTCCTCGATCGGATAAGAGGGATCGAATCCGTGAAGCAGGTATTTTTTATTAGGCTTAGTACCACGGGGGGCGAACGTGTGAAAGGGGATTTTTGATTCCCTGATTGCAGCAATTGTTTGGTGTTGGTCGAGCACGCTGTGGCAAAGCACCTTTGTGTCCTGCTGCGTCTGCACTATTTTGAAGTTCTTAACGTTGTAATCAGCTAGTAACCTCGTGAGGTCGTAGCTGTTAATCCGTCCTAATACTAGGGGGGGTGGCGATTTGGGGGCAGCGGGGGTGGCGGATGTGCTGGCCTCGGACTGAGCCGCCGAGTTTAGGGGGGGGGTGAAGGAGTTAGAGGTTTTAACCTCTGGGGCCTGGAGGAGAGTACGTTTGCGGCATACTCTTTTTGGGTGTTGAAATTCATCAACTTGGGGGTCCTTACGGTTTGCCATACCCCTGCTACATAGTCAAGAGGAAATGTAGTACGAAGCCGAATTCACTATTTTACATATTAAGAGATAGATATATAATAGTGTTTATTTTTGAGATACTATTTTATTTCTAATATGCCCCAGAATTGAGTGTATATGTCCCGAATTCCACATTATTGTGCGAATACTGCTACAAAACAGTAGCGCTTATATGAGAAGTAGCTTCGTACTGGCCCGGAAAGTGGTTGGGTCAGTTTGGGCTTCAAATATTTAATTGTAAGTCTGCCTTCAATTCTTATGTATTCAAAAATGTGTCGCCCATTGTAAGTGTTGCTGCCTAAGTGCGTGTTCTTGATCCCTACAATGACGTAGCATCCTCTTCCCTTTTCTTATTGATAGTTAATTGTTGTGGTTTTTATATCTCACTGATAATTAATAATTGTTCTTTAAATATGAGTGAAGGTGATTATAGAACTAAAAGGTAATTTTCACCGGTAATTATTCTGCGGTTATAATTCACTCCTGTAATCACGCTGCAAGGCCATACCATGATGTTCTCCAAGATATCGGATGATTCATAGTCAAATACGACAGTTCCGTACCCGAATAAAAGTAAACCCTCTCCCTTGGGACTCAACAATAATGCTTATTGACAAGTGTCAGTCTTAGAGTAAATTAAGGAGTAATGTGTGAAAATAACTATTTTACAAACATTGCTGTCCATTTTGTTCTTTCGTGTTAAAAAATGGGTTTGAGTAAATAACATTGATTTAAGAACTTTGAACGAGTTATTTTACCTACTTTACCCATAGACACACGCTCTAGACAAATAATTAAAATGTTTTATTTAATGGGATGCTATTCATTTATTCAATCAGTAATAGATTCGATTCTTCTATCAAACTCTGAGTATACACCATTGGTGTACAATCATAATGAAAATAAGATTTAATTAAATTTAATGATTTCCCAATTAATTCTAGTCCAAAGCAATTTATCTTAATAAACTAACGCGGTGATCAATAAAAGGAACGCCTTTTGTATAAATAAACGATAAAATATGATATATTTTATTCAAAATGGTTGAAAATATTTACAAACATAAAATATCACGAATTTAAAATTATTGCAATACTTATATGGTTACTATCAAAATTTATTCTTACTAATACAGCGATGTATTCATTGATTATCAGTTTAATCCTGAGACCAAATGTACTGGAAATCTGAGAGGCCTTCACCCAGAAGCTAGTCAGAGATCCGTTGGGTCAGATATGGTTCTAACGGGTACTTATTATTTTGAGCATTTGATGAAGTACTCGCTAGTAGTGACTATCCTCATGAACTCTATTGTTGCTTTTTAACATATTGCAAATAGGCTTAAGGCCTGTCTTAATATGAAGTTTTTCACTTGACATTTGCGCCAATTCAGGTATATCTTCCGTTGCTTTTGAAAGAAAAAATAAGCTTACCTGCTGGTTGTTCCTCGTGGTAACCGTTCCGTGTTTTGCTAAAAAAATCACTCACTCATTTATACGATATATACAAAAACACAAAGCCCAATCTCCACAATTTGTTGATTGTCACCTCCCTTTGATATTGACGAGTCAGTGGAGGCTGTACAAAAGCCCAGGAAATGGCTGAGACACTTTCAATTGTCAGGACTCCCATTGTCATGAATTTATAGCATAGTACGGGGCCACTGTCGTTTTAATCTTTGAGTATTATTATTGGGATATGAGAAGTTGTATAATGACTGTACTATAGAATAAGATGATTAAGCAATTTTTGATGGAATTCCTTCAACTTTAACGGATGGGATCGAGGATGTGAGGTATACAAAGATCGTAATCGAAGAATTTCGATCCATGCAAAGAAAGGAGGAGCGATCTTTAAACGTGTGGTCGATGGATTTATCATTCGTAATCCATGGGGGAAGAATAAATCAAGAATTTCAACTGGGATTTGTAGGTAAATAATGGAGAGTAGGAGAATGAGAGAATTTGTCGAGTTAGTGTTGTAGAGTTTGGCGATGTAGGTACAGGTAGCAAAACACTCCTTCTGGAGTTATTGCCTATTGGGCATCACTATTCTTTCTTCGCATTGAAGTTTCCACCCATAAGGAAGTGGTATCCAATATAGTTAGGAATGAAGGTAAATTATGAGCCGGAAATGGATTTATTAGGTGAGCAACGCGCTGCTGTGATTAAGAGGGGGTAAGAGAATGTGCAAATCGACACAGGTTTGTCTTGTGTGACCTATTAAATACGAGACTTCTGTTCATGGTCGCTTGATAGAGTTCCCACAAAAGTATAGAATCTTTTGATTTCCGTAGGAAACCTGTTTGTTGTTGATGAGCTAATAATCAAAATGAAATCTGTAAAATTAAGACAAAGAGAACACCAAACAATCAGATTGCTTGACATGTATTATAACTAATTGACAACTGCTCGCATTATCCATGAATCAACTTGATGCTTGATGCCACCCACGGTCAAAGGTTATCTAAGACTTTACGCGTTTATTGGTATCTCTACAAGACAAATGTCCTGAGAAGCAGATAAGAACGGAAGTCAGTGTGGCAGTCATACAGGAAGCTCTACTGCAGCCATGCCGTTGGACCCTTTATCGTTAATGGTGCACAAGTGAAGGAGCTTTCGTTATAGTTAAGTCGTCACTGCCCTCATCGTCATCATCATATCGTCATCATACTCCACTACGTCATCACCGAACCGTCACAAGAGGTCGAATACTTTGTTCACCATGCGTTGTTTTTCGTAACTGAAACAAACATAGTAGATATCAGTCTTTAAAACGGTGGGCAAGGTCGATAGTGGGTGATAGTGGAGTTCCTTTGACGATAAAAAATTCTAAATTTCCGCAATCTAGAAGAAACTGGTTCCGGTGAAACGTAAATTAACTTCCCTAAAACTGACGTGTAATCACTCCGCTATCGTTGTCCAAATTCCTCAGTAACGAAAATTTCCTTCATAGATATAATTTTTTTGTGCACTACTGTGACGTCACGTTGGCTTTCCTATAGACATGATCAATAACTAGATGGAAAGTTGGTCCAGGATGGTCTACATAGGTTCGTTTCTTTTAATAAATATTTGTTAGTAAATTGTTTAACATTGTATAAGTTAAGTTTTAAATATTAAATCCAAAGTATTTGAAAAAAAAGATTACTATAACTACTTCAAGTGTATGTTTCTTCGGAGGATGCAATAATGAAAATGTGAGAAGAAATGATACACGGATAACTGCCAAAGCTAACCATAGCCATGAACTGAATAAAACGTTTCTGCGTAACAAGGTAGTATCTAACTAAAAGAAAAATAGCGATTTTAAGAGCAGCTTGAACAATTAGTTCCAAACACCGAATTATGACTCGTTACATGTTGTAATACTGATGGCCATTGACGGCATGTTGGGGGCACTCCGTTGGTTTGAGCATGGATAGTGGACCAGCAGAAAATGTATTTTTTTTTTTTTTCTCAGCTCTCAAACTTATAAAAATAGGATGTGGGAAAAATAAAGGAAAATTATTTAGGACTGACGAGTGCCTTTATCTAAGGGGAGACCCCCATTTGAAGGATGTATGAGAAGGATATAGGGTGTGGAATGCCTAAAAAGGTGGATGGAATCAGGAAGGTAGTGAGAGTCTACCAAGAGTTGAGCCTAGGGGCACCTAGGCAGTGGATTGTAGTCGGCCTACTAAATTGGCTGCTTCAGGCTGCAGAAAATGTAGCTGAGACAGGCCAAGGAAGCTTGAAGGGCCCACATGCACTCAACAGGTAAAGAAAAATATTTTAAACAATAACTCAAACACTACTTGTTTGGAACGTTAGTTGTTATATTTGAAAAAATGAACTGTTGGCCGCTGCTAACTATAACTATGCATTATTGGTGGCTATGGTTTAAAATTTAAAAAATAAAACGTGTAGCCTATCAACAAAGTCATAATATTTTGCGTAGCACAGTCATCGTCAGAGATGCAATTAACAATAATGTGATAAATATTAACATAAAGTATGTGTGGACATGTATTCTCTCTAGGTGAGAAGCTTATTTTAAAGCCCATTTATAATATTTTGGCATTAATCTATATCGTAAAAAAATTAGAGCATTCAGTACATTAATCTACTATAACTCCGATCGTTTTAAAAAATGAGTCAGCTTTCACCATCTCCAATCTTATTTGCATTTTTTGAAAGCTTATAATGATCTCTCTTATCTGTTCATTCCTTAATCATCTCTGGCTTAGAATAACGCCAGAATTTTCATCAAAACTCTCAGTATAATAAAATAATATTTTTCACGGCAGCACTTAGCCCGATGGTGGATTATAAACTTTGCTCCACAAAACCTGGATAAGCATTCCAATAGTTTCCTTCCTACCACCACAATCTCCTTTATTTCCGTTTTGATTCTACATGAATTAAATTAATTTCCAATAATACATAATGTTCTTCCTCATATAAAAAAAAAATGTATTCCATAATTATAAGTAATTGTTATTTATAATTGACTTTTCATTACTTGGCGCAAGGTAACTTTTATTTTTTCCATCAATTGAAACTTTAAAATGCAAAATATCATCGCTCAGTACGGAACTGGGGCTGCAAATGATTGGTAATATACTTTTGACGAGGATTAATGGCTTTACGTAATTAAAGTTCACCTTAGGCACAGCAGATACACATCATTAATTAGGTAGTAAATAGCTTTAATTTTCTTCCCTATTCAATATGATATAAAAAAAATAATTGTTGTATTTGAAGGTGCCGAACGCTTACTTGGATAAAGAAAAGAGAAAGAGGAAACTCCTCTGTTAGTAAATTAAAGGTGCACTAAAGTGTTTGTAAACTGAGTGCGATCATGAATGTAATTTCAAAAATTATAATTGAGTTAAAATTTAATACGGCGATGAAAAAAGTATCTAGCAACTTATACACGGGTTAAATATTTAGTGTCTCTTAAATTTAATGACAAGTATATTCTTGTTGACAAAATAGTTCTATATTACTGTATTTTAACCATTTCATAATTGGCGTATTTCGTGGTGTTGGTGAATATACCTTTAAAATTTCACATCGATTATATCTGGAATGTGACAATATGAGATAATAGGGGATAATACCCCCCGAACTGCTATTATATTAGAATATAATATTTGTATCTTATTTTTTAAACTTTCTCGGTCACTGAATCCCCATTTCAACTATAAAATTTGACGTAGAACCCCCTGGCTGGGGTTGCTTTAATGCTTGGAACGTATTAAATACGCGATTTCTGTTGATAGTTCTTGAAAGTTAATTTTTTTTAATATCTTCGAAATTATTTGTAACATGGGGGAATCATAACTTGACATCTTAATTAATTTCTGGACTAGGGCTTGAAAAATTCTCTCCTCTAACGGAGAAGTGTGATTCCGTTTAGATATTGCCAGTACTTAACAGGGTGGTGGGTCACGTTACACTTAGATAGGCTTTTTCCTATAAGCTGACAGATCTCATCTTACCCGGGTGAAACCTAGAGCAGCCTAGGGCCCTGACTTGACCTCAGCTAATGTTACTATATACTGGTATTGCACCCAGAATGAAAAAGTAAATTTTATATTTAGTATATATGCTCACAACTTTTACTCTTTCTTCAGTTATAGAGCCTACGAAAATTCAAAAATAGTTCAGAAACAACTCTAATTTCTTTAGCTAGAATAAAAATCAATGTAAGTAAAAATTCGCATATAACTTTTGACCTAAATAAATCTTATTTTGTAAAAGCAATTTCGAAACTTCGGAACCAAAGACCAAGTTACTCATATACGGACAAAAATAATGGAACTATTTTAACATATCGTACTTATCCAGGAATAGTTAATAACTCAAAAATCAGTAAAGTTCATAGTTAGATTGGCAATTTTGTAAAGTTTATTCAGAGAAAATAGTGAGAAGTTTGGTTCGCCCTAAGAAGTCCAAATCATATGAGAACATAAAATTATACATTGTAACATTACTTGATAAGGCACATTCTTCATATCTATAAAGTAGTATTACTTAGTCTTACTAACAATGTTCATTCTTATATGCCCTACAGGACGGAAAGATTCTTTCTCGTAATTGTCCCACACTCTCTCTGGTGTGGGATAAAATCTGTTTCCGATATTTATCGATATTACGTGAAAATCTGCCAGGCAGACGTGCTAACAGTTCGTAAGCGGTACAGTGTTCACAAATGAGTTCAATTTAGGGTTTTTTCGTCCCAAAAAAAGACCAGTGAGAACATTGTACAGCATTTGATAATCCTGGCCAGCAAGACCGAGCATTGGAGTATAAAGAACACTTAGAGGAAAGGATAAGAGGCTATGGATAGAGAACAAAAAAATAATTCAGTCATTGACGCTTTATAATCTTGAGGACACACTCCCTATCCTTAAGGGCAATGTGTCAGGTGCGAGGTTTGGTCTAAACGTAACGAGAATTTTATAATCTATGTTTTGTTTTTTTCGATTTCAATGGCGTAGTGCATCACGAGCTCCTACCAGAAGGTCGTCCGGTTAATACAGTGTATTACTTGGAATTAATGTGCCGTTTAAGTGAAGCGATCCGACCGGCATTGTGGCAAAACAATTAGTGGGAATTGCATCAGGATAACGCGCCCACTCACACTTCACTGATTGTTCGTAATTTTTTAGCAAACAACACTGTTGTATTAACCTCAGCCACCGTATTCGCCGGACATGGCTCCCTAAAACTTCTTTTTGTTCCCAAAGTTGAAAAAATCCTTGAAAGGACGACGTTGATGGGGCATCATTGAAGAGATAAAAGAAGGATCGCTGAAGGAGCTAAGAGCTATATCGAAAAGTGCTTCGAAGAATGAAAAAAGCACTGGCACAAGTGCACTATATCTGAGAGGTATTACTTTGAAGGGGGAAAAATTTCTATCAATGAAGTTGTCAACCTACAAACTCACCATCTACAATTTAAAATACCACTCAGCAGTCTAATGGCATGAGAGAGAAAGCGAAAGGGGTGCCATAGAAATCACTATTTTGTATTTCAGCTCATTCAAACAAAGTCACTAATAAAAACTCTAATTATTATAATGATTATTTTTGGTTTATAATTATTATTGTGATATTAATTTAAAAAATGATTAATCCTATTGTTCTGTGATTCTTATATACAATGATGTAAGATGAATAAGACTCACATTTTGTGATTATACTTATACCTAATTATAAGGTGAAAATTAGGACTGAAATTAGTGAAAAAAATCAGGTTAGTAAGAGTAAGTCATACTACATTATAGTTATGAAGGATGTGCCTTTTACTGTAATGTTACAATGTATAATTTGCTGTTCTCAATAAACTAATATTTCGTTAATTGTTGAGATAGTGTAGACATAACTTTTGTTGAGTCACAATTTATTTATCAGCCACAGAGACTGATTTTAAAAGAATTTCTAGTTACCACACTGCAACAAGTACAAAAAAGTTTAAGAAGTATCAATATCAACTTTAAAATATCACTTTTATTTAATACATTTAAACTTGAGAAAAAATTTTTTTTTTTAATTAGCAGCAAGGGAGATATTATTAATTAATGAAAAATACTATTTTTATCTGGGTATTTGGACACAATTATACTTTTGAGTTGTGGCACTATTCAAGGATGAGTGCGATATGCAAATATATTTTTTTATAAAGTCCTTTATTTTAAAAATTATATATATATAAAACATTATTTTGACATATTTATTTAGAATCTGTATGAAACTAAATTAACTAAAATTGCTCCTGGCGCGTCTTTTTTTTTCTGTAGTTTTGCGACATTTTATATAGTGAATGAAGTTAGACAACTAATTACCTGATTTATTGCATGTATATTATTGTGTATGTATGCTGGCTAACGAGGCAGTTGAAGATCTGCAGTCTGGTTCGCTGCAGGCCGGGTCAAATGTTGGCGTGACAGAAATCTTCATAAATGGGGTTGAGGTTGTTGACGTCTTCGCCTGACATCCAGGCAGCTTTCATAGTTATGATATAAAATAAAATATTTTTTAACTGCCTTTAATAAATAATGTAAAGTCACAGATGGATCCTCGTAAAAGAGATATAAACAGAAACAAAATACAAAAATAATAGTGTGAAAATAAAATATAATGAATAAATAGTTTCTAGTCTAACGAACGTCTGTCTCGATGATAAGGAGGGTTTTAAAGGTCCGCAAGGATAAAGCATGGAGGATATTAGAAGGTAGAGAATCCCAGAGGGCAGTTAAGCGAGCTAGTAAGGAAGTATGGTGCAGTTTTTTTTTTCTTTCAAAACCTCTTTTTTGATAATATATAAAATGAAAAAAATAAATAAATAACTTTGGAATTACATCTTTCTCCTCGTGCTGCGTACACAGATGCATTCGAAGGAGTGGATAAAATATAATACGTTTCAGTTTTTTTTTCCCCTAAACCCCTAGAAATTTTAATACAATGTGTAAAAATATGAACAAAATAATTGACAAATTTTATCCTCTTTCTGCTATGCGCAGATGCATATGAAGGAGGTTGGGTTACATAAAATCAGATTGAAGTTAATAGGAAAATAACATGAATACAAATCTAGGTGATGGGGCTCACCTTCAGTTTAATATGTGGGAGGAAAAACTTACAAACTAAAACCTAAACCTAGAACCTAAAACTAAAGCGTTCCAGCCGCGACAGCGTCCTGCCATCGATGGGGGAACGGAGCGGGGGTTATCGTGTTAAACACTGGGTTTGTCAAGTATTGCAGGGAGTCGAAAAATTTGATAAATTCATCCACCGTAGGCAGCTCAAAGATCTCGTGAAGCTCACTGTTGCTCCGCGGCTCGAATGAAGCACCTCTGACCACTTTCATCAGTATACCGTTTTGGAATTGTTGGAGTCGCCGAGCTGTCGTATACGTCAGATAACGAAAAAGCGGCGCACCATACAGCAGAGTAGTTCTGAGTAAGCTCTTGTAAATCATTAGCTTGAGACGCAGTGATAGATTGGGGGAAGTCAACTTTACTTTATTAAATAGTGCCCAGGTAATGACCCAATCTACGTCTAACCTTGGAAAACGCAGTAAATAAATCGGAACGTACTAATTTGAACTGAATACTTGCAATTAAAAATTCTTCCTTTATTTTATGTACCAACTTATCTCTTGCACAAAAATTTAAATATTATTTTTATTCCACATTTACTCAAAATCAAGCATAAACGATTCCATGAATTAATTTCAAGATACGAGAATCGATTCATCCCGTTTCTGTCTTATTCTACTACCCTCAAGGATCCAGAGCGTCGCCTGAAAAAGTAATGGCTTCAGCCAAATAACCCTTACTTAGTTAATGTATAATTTCTTTAATAAAGATAGTTTAAAAGCAATTATGTATATTTAGTGGCCTTAGCATTAAACCAGATGGATCGTATTTTGCAACCATAGACGCACGAGCAGAAACAGGTTGTTTTTTCGACACCTTGCGTTCTACGTAAAACTCGTCCCCGACACATATTTCCTCCTTGCGAATGCTTGGCGAACCTTCTATATAAATACCTTTAATCGTTTGGTACTTTCCATCCGTTGACGAAACGTCTTACCCACGTCATAGCTGAGCAGGAAGATACGTACCAACGTGAGCTCGATGGTTCGCGAGAGGTTTGTGGGAATCCCATGGAGCCGAACGATGCTGGAGCCGGGCCCTTGGCTCAATGTGTGGGAGACTCGGAGCATTAGTGCCTTGCCTTGTATCGCTTTCCCAATTCGATTGAGCTATTAGTAACCGCATCTACGTCACAGTGGTTATTTGTCTTGCCAAGCGGATAAAAATAGATGGCTGAGATGAATGAACAGATTTTGCAACAGGTGTAATTACGTAGCAGAGAAAATCCCGAGAATATTAACCTCGCCTTCGCCAGCCGACCTGTCGCCGTCTCTAGTTTCCTCAATCCCATTCCCGGGAGATAGAGCTTTTGAACGGCCACAAAAAACTTTTTGACTCGTTCGTTATCTGTACAGGTGAATATTATCTGTAAAAATGAAAAATGTCCACGAAAGATTCAGGAAATATCAATTTTGATTGTATTTCAGTTTATTTTCAGAGTCGCTCTGTGGTGTCTGCTAATTTTATTTAAGCCGCACATGTAAATGCTTTCTACCATCTCCTGACTGCATGAAATCATTGACATTGACTTTATTTATAACATTGTAAAAGAAAATTATAAAAGTCGCAACAGTAATTTAGTAAACTTGTGTTGTGAATAATAATTCAACTAAGATACACAAAGACCTTGTTGTTATTCTCAAGGACTACTTGAAATTAAGTTTTTTTAGTTGTAGTTTCATTTTTCTTTTTCCCTAAGTGTCATTCTATTTTTTTTTTCTACGTATTAATTTACATATTAAAAATTTTAGAAGTGCATAGCCGTGTGGAAACTATATGTGTAAGCTATGTACCTAAAATTAAATAAAAAACTCCCTCTCTCAAAAATAAAATAAAAATTAACTTTTTATACAGCGAAAAATGTGTATTGATTAACCAGTGTAATCTAACGGCCTGCACAACACTATTGCAGTAGCTACACTTAAAAGCTTTCAGTAAAATACCTGTACGCATGTCTCCACTGGTATTTTGGGTCACCTGATCAAGCTAGAGGGAGATAAAACCTTACATGGAGATCTCGTTTGATATTGGCTAGATATGAATAATATACCCATCTGCATACAACGTAATTAAGTGACATTAACTGAATAATTATTTGATATTTGCATAACTTATAAACAATATGTATTTAACGCTTTGTTTTTTTACAAAATATTATTTAAAAAATACATTAACATCTTAAACTCAACCAGAATTTTTCTTATTGGCAAAATATAATGCACGTTAGTTCCATTTAGTGACCTAGTGATGAATTAAGATTACAGTTTCGTGAACAATGATGAAGGGTCATTAAAAAATCTTTTAATACATTTTTTTATCACGATAATGAGTTTGGCGCTTAAGTGGATTATAATTACTTAATGGCACTAAAAATACAAAAAGTGTATTCTTAACCCCCGTCTTGCATTAAGGGAAATTTGATACCACAGAGACGGTAAAAATAAACCCAGGCCTAATAAAAATAATGAAGGGTCATTAATAACTTAATTAGACATTAAAAAATAAACATTTTACCTATTATTTTTAAGTAGTGCATTAAAAGAAAGATTTAGACGTTCTGATTATTAATATATAATAAGTATTCGGGCTTTAGTGGATTATAATTACAAGAAATCGTAAAAACTGTCAATAAAATCGTGTGATGTATCAAGCCCTCGTGGTTTATGCTAGCTAATGTTAGCTCTCCAAAAGTTAATTTGGACCAAGTTATTTTTGTCTGAAATTTACGATGAAATATTCTATTGTATTTATTTGTTTTTTATTATTGTTATTGTTAATATTGTTGTTTGTATTTATTTTAATAGATCTTTCCATTAGTATCAACCCATTTACACTTTTATTCGTTTATATTTACCTATGGTCATTAGATTCTATTCAACGCAATTTATGACCTACTGTAATGATTTAAAGTGTAATAAATTAGTGGATTAATGGATGTGAGTACGTCTCCATTCTTATTGTATGTGATTATTGTCAAAGATAATACATAAGTTTTAGTTTTGGAGAAGTTTTGATGAAAAAACCTATTGAATTAGTAGAGATGGGATAAATATACATTTACGTAGACGAGTGACCGTTATGTGGCTGTGACCTTGACCGGCTTGTGAGCAGACGCCAGGCAGCCTGTTATGTTTCTGATAAGGGACAGTCAGCTTCACGCAGTAGGACAAATAGTTCTGCGGACAAAGCATTTTTTCGTTGTTCCAATGAAGTTCTGTCACTTCACTTACAAATCAAGTTACTTTTCATGGCATCAATTCACAATTCGTGTTTTTCTTTTCACACACGTCAACGCTGTTATAAGGAGAGTAATTAACATGAAATGGAACTCAAATTAAATACAGGTGTCAATGATCCAAAAAAATCCAAGTTTTTAGCCCTTGTACGTTTTCTGGCATTTTGAAAAACCCGCACAGAAAAGCACCTTTTCCGTTTTTCCTCAGTAACTCGCTTCCAGTCCATTTTAAGGAAAAAGTTGTCATCGCCGATTTTAAAGATTATTAAATTTCCTGCAAGTTACCTGGGTGATATTTGCAGTTGACAGCACGAATTAAAATTGTTAATGGAACATTTTTCGGCATATATTGATAGTAATTACAAATGTTTTGTATGAATCTCGTAACAAAATTTAATCTTTTCCAAGATCTATTATTGTTCATTTTGCATTAAACTGCACAAAAAAAAAACACAACGCTATTAAGGTGAAACCACTGACATATCTAACTTTTTGATTTTTTCTGACTTTAGCAGATTTTTATGGCCGTATGTCAGTACCTGTTTTTTCCGACATGTCTCATATAAAAATTACAGGAGATTTAATGTTCTTTAAAATTGGTAATGACATTTTTTTGCCTAAAATCTACTGAAAGCGAGTTACTGGGGGATAACGAAAAAAAAAAGTGCTTTTTCATAGTGAGGGTTTCAAACTTGGTGGGAGTGGAAAACTTGGATTTTTTACGAGGTGGTGAATATATACGACATACCTAAAGATTAAAATTACTTAACCTTTTGAAACAACGCCATTTTTTCAACTATCTCTACTGGGGTACTATATTGAGAACTTAAGGGTCATAAAACTACCTAAATGCAAAAGATCGCATGCAATTTCTTGAATGATATGGAATCACGTATGTCATTGGGTACCAAAAGAAAGAAAAATCGTCTTGATTACCTCTGCATATAGGCAAGTGTTGACGAATTTTAGTTTGTTCGTAAAATTACTGGGTTAAAAATAAAAAAAACTACATTATCCAATTAATTTTGTGCTCATGTTCTTACTAGAATAAAACAATGTGCTGAATGTTTACAATACCTGTAGAAATGACATCCATAATATTCACTACATGTTGATAGTAACACATTAATAGCTTAGTCGAAAACTTCACGAAATTCATAGCACTATTTAAAACTGTTTTCCAAACAACGCTCTGGGATTATGGAAGGTCTTAAATCTATTATATTTATCGAGATCCGTGACTACTAAAATGATTATCCCGTGCGGAATCATTTTTTTCAATCTAAATCGGGGTTTTAACCCACTGTGCGTGGTTTAACGGACTATGCATACACTTTTTGGTTTCTATTATATGGTACAGACCATTAAAAGTAAATTACTTAACCATTATTTAAAATTAAAAAACAACGCAACCTTCCGAATTAGTATAATATTTGTGAAAAGTAATATGCGGAACCAATCCAGGTGGCTTAGTAGTATGGGGGCATTTGTAGGAGCTCTTTGTGCGTAAACAAATGAATGATAAAGCTTATAGAAAAATAAAAGATGAAAAGTGATAGATCTAGAAAGGCATATTGCCTTCTACTGGAGAGTCCCCCCCCCCCACTACCCCTGCGGCCACATCACCACTACGTAAGGCCAATGGAGGTTGAAGGAGATCGCGAGAGCTGAAGCCACCTAAGGAATAAGGAGGGGCATTTTTCGTTTGGTGCTGCTGCCAGATCCGTGATAAGGGTACTAACGCAGTTTGGATTCCAGACAAGAATGGATAAGATGTTTGAGGACGTCATAACGGGCTTGGTTGACGGGTTAGAACGTATCGAAGCAGGTTTGTTTTTTTAGCAGCTAAGTCCTCCAATTGTTAGATACTACTTGTAAACAAAAACGAATTTACATTTTTTAAATCAGTTTTAATAATAACCAGTCAATCAATTTTATAGTCGAAAATAAATTTAATATAAATGAAATAAATCCATAAAGGCGTAAAACTGTACCATATGTTAAAATTTAGACTACTGCAATCTATGAGCTAAGAAAATCCGTTTAATTTTTTAAGGTGATCGTTGACTAAACCGGTTTCCGAATAGGCGATGTGCCATTTTTATTTACTCTTGCTTTGGTCCACAATGGAATAGTAAGTGGTATTATGCCTGTTCATTACAGCTGTCACAAGGGCGCCTGTTGTTACTAGTCACTTTGTATTTGTACAAATAACTTCAATTCCTTCCGTGTCATGTACGAGAGTACATACTCTACACGTTCTCTGTACTCATGTTATTGTCTGTCCGTAAATGATTAGATGTTTTTTCCCGCCAATAAATTCAATTACTATGTCTAGGATCTCTGCCTGCTTGCTTGAGCATGCTCTCAAGTATGCTTGACTTAACATTCTAGGTGGATTGTAAAAAAAAAAAAAAATGGTTGTATATTCTGTAGAGTAAATGCGCAATTCTCCAAAGAAGGAGCAATAGATCGCTTTCAGCGATAAACGTAATGTTCTTCATTTCTTAGACCGTTATTGCATTACTTGGTCTAATTATTAAACCACTGTTGATGACTGTTGCGAGCCAAGTGTAAATAGTTTCGTTTATAATGAAATCCTTTCCCAGATGATTTCATTAATGTTAGACATTTAACGACTGGAGGACTCATGGATTAATAACTTGTATCCATTATCAAAACATTTTGCGGTTTCTGCTTTGTTTTGTTATTTTTAGCGACTTGGTACTTCCCCATATTACTCCTTTCAGTGCAATGAAAATAACTGTGGTTATATTGGTTGTTACGACAGAGGAGCTATATGAAATAAACCTAATGCAATGGAATATATGAAATATAGGGAGCAATATAACAAACGTACTGTTTGATAAATTATAAATAGGAAATTGTCATTGGTTTTGTGATTAGTATAATGCTGCTTGCTATTCTCCTATGCCAATTACCGGCAGCTGCAATAGAACAGCAGTTGCTTGGGGAGAGATTGTATTATATTGCAATTACTTAGGGATTACTTTCTTATCCCATACATTTTTGAATAGGGGCTGTAGGGATACCAATCATTTCCTACCCTCCAATTTTTATTTGTTTGATTTATTTTAAACAAATATATTTCCAATTTAGTTCTTTTTTTGTTGGATATACATCGGTTCCATACATTTTTTTTTGGCTGTGGCTATTATTATTTGGTTCATCCAATAGTTGGATTTCTTACCCTTACAATAGTCTTCTCACCACCCGCATCAATAGGAGTTTCGAAGACAATACTTTTACCAGACATTGGCTATACTTTCACAAAAGTATGTACTGTTTAAATGCGATTCAGTGCATTTTTTCCTTAATTCCTCTGAGCTTTGCAAAACCACCGTCAGCTACATGATAATATAGCTATATATAATATAACAATTATATAAATCCATAATTTTTGAAAATTCAACATATTAAAAGTTTAAAATAGATTGTCACACAATTCCAACAGATCATGTGATTAAAATTACTAACTTAAATTAAACGATAAAAAAATGTAAATAATTAGAACAAATTGAATATCAGTCAATTCTAAAACATGATAAATAGTTAAAATTGAAATAAATATTATGAATGGTTAAAATCAAAATAAAGAGAAGAATGTACTATGTTTTCTGGCCAAGTGTCCCCTACATGTAATCCTTAATTTCTTATAAGTCTTACCCGCATTCGTGGGACACCATTTTAGTCGCCCCCCCCCGCGATCACTCCTCTTTAGGAATTTCGCCTGTGGTCTTGGAAATTTACTTTTTTCCCGTTCTTAGGCTTGTGTAGGAAACTCTTGTTTGTGAAGTCTGTATTATTTCCGAAAAAAAAGTTTATCTTTCTTTTTATATAATATCTGTGTGGTAGGGTTCTGGGTATAACCATTCACTATCGTAATTTCGTTCTATTTGTTTTTACATCCTTTCATGATTTCCCTTAATAAGATGGATTTCCTGTTGACTATTTGGCAGAAAACTGAGCATGGCTATTTTGTGGTGGAACAAAGTCTGATTGAGAGTCGGAAGATTTACTAAAAATATTCTACCAACGGTTAAATCCAGATATTTTATGCTTTCTTACTCTTCTTTTTCCATGTTAAATTTAATGTTTTTATGTATAATGTTGTTATAATGAAGTATATTATGTACGTTCTCATGTGAGATTTCCGATTTCCCCGACGGATGGCAAGGGTGCCCCATCTGTTGTGGAGTGTCCTTCGAGGGGTGGAGAATTGGACAGTTTGCAACAGTTCTATTTTTTTCCTGTCACGAAAGTAAGTGGCAGAAGGGGATATGGGACTAAGGAGTTACAGTGACCGGAGAAAGTGTGCGTAACTATTTCGCAAGAATGTGTGAAAATGCGTACACGAACACAAAGAGCCATAAAGAAAAAATACTTCCATTGCAGATAGAGACGTGGACCGTATAAAACGAGACGATATATACTTCGGGTCGAGACAGCGGTGGGGAGCAGCTGAAGGAGATTCTTCGCCGGTGTCAATGAAACCGAGCACCAGAGCGCGACGGGGTACAAACTGTTTTGATAACGCAGCTGCCGAGGAGAGGGATTACACAATTCGTCAACCTGTACAATTCATGTATAAAGTCGCGATATTTCCCGAAAACGTGGGAAAAGGCTATCTTATTCCCGCAGCGGAAGCCCACAACGAGAGGCAACGACCCAGCCCACTATCGCCCTATGAGTCTCCTTCCTCACATGGGGAAGATTCTTGAAAAGATAATATTCAACTACCTGAAGGAATTCTATAATTCCCTACGAGCAGGCAGGGTTTTAGGCTCATCTGAGTACAGAACATCCACTCGTGAAGGAACAGACGGAAGCCACCCACGGTATCAACAGGAGCTATGATCTCGTTGGACTTCACGCAGGCTTTCAACTCAGTGTCGCTATGCCAACAGCTTTGCGAGTGGAAATGCCCAGATCAGTTATATACCATGTTGGCTTCCTCCCTGAAGGACAGGACAGTGAGGGCACGGGTGGGTGATTGGCTCTCAAACCCATTCCTTTTTAGCTTTTTAGCATGTACACATTTTACATTGTTGGGATGAACTACAAGAAAGCTGCTTTAATTGCTTTCGCTGACGATAATGTAGTTTTCAGCAGCAGCAAGAGTGCTCTTACACAGGCCGAGTCAGTTTGTAACGTAATCAGTGACAGACTGGGTAAGCTAAACGTCAGCGTAAACGCCGGGAAGACCGACTGCGTAATCTTTTCCCTACAAAAGGGGAAAAAAGCCTTGCCAAAATCGTATACTTTAGGAGGGCAAGAGAACTCACCGGCTTTTTCAATGTACTATTTGGATATAGAAATGGATATGCAACTCCATTTCTCTACCTATTTTAGTAACAAAATAGAAAAAGTACGACACAGGTCTTACCGGCTTTACCACTTGCTAACTTCACCCAACTTGTCGCTGCCTCTCAAACTGATGATATATAAATGTTTCGTCCGGCCATCTCTCTGATGTAGGGTGCCACACTATATACTAACTTGACTGACAATACAGCTAAAAGTCTCCAACAATTTCGGAGTGGGATCATGAGAAAGTTGGTCAGACATACCTCTCTCCAGAGGTTAAAGAACGCCGACCTGCACCCGTTGCTTGTTGTACCGACGTTGGGTGAGTTCATCCACCGGAGACATCAAGTTTTTTGACTCGTTGCAGCATATCACAAACCCAGTGTATACAACTATGACCCCACACCCTTCCCACATCGATAGCAACAGAGATTGTCGGGGAAACTTTGGTTAAGATTTAGTTTAAGTTTTTATTGTTAGTTGTAAGTATATGATAAATAAGGTGAGCCCCATCACTTTTTAAAGATGTTCAATAAATTAATGTATAATATACATCATTATAATTTTGTACAAGGGCAGACCGCATTGTAAAATTGTATAAAATGTAGCAAACTACAGGAAATATAATACATAAATTATAGATAGATTCATTGTTGAATCTATATTGAATTATGTAATGATTTTGTAACAAGGGTGTTGTGTCAACTTCTTCGCCACGAATAAATAGAAGTTCCCCTCTTCTCGGCCAAGGAAATATCCACGTATGTTTCCATATTTTAATAATAAAAACCTCAAGCGTCAGTTAAGAGAGGGGGAAACTAGTGCATGAAACAGCTGAAGCCTACTAGAGGCGCGGGTGAGGCCTAACCTCTGACCTGCCTAAGGGGCCAGATTTGGGGCTTGCGACGACACGGTCGAGGCAGGAACGTTGTAGTTTGTAAGTTTAGTTTTAGTTTTTTCCCTTATTGTAACCAGACGGTGAGCCCCATCACCGAATTTCTTTTGCAATGCTATCAACTTTTAACCTCATAAAGACTGTTAGTTTTTAATAACAATTGCTTAAAATTTATGCAAATGCAGTATAAGGAGAAATCAACATTTGAAAAATTGAAAAAAAATTTAAAGAATCATTTTAAAACTAATCACCCAAGGGGTTAAGGGGGGGAAAATAGCTTGCGACAGACTCTTGGAACCCGGCACCTGAAGAACACTGCTCTCTCTCTCTGCACTGGCGCTTGCTGATCTACTCGTACCATGGCTTTCCTATTCAACTGCCTCTACCTCTCTCTTTCCTAACGTCACTATGTTTTAGCCCGGCGTTGTTAGACCACAGCTTCCTAGTGGGATTCTCTGCCTTCGTCTCGCTATAACTAGCACCTCTTTAGAAGAGACCTCTTTCATGCGGACGAGGGTCTTGGGGTCATACAAAATTTCCTAATAGTGTCTCCCCCAGCGATCCAGTCTACCTCTCCTTGGTTCCCACTTTCCTTTGGGATCCGGACGGTTTTCATCTACCCTTAGATACCGAGTTTGAATTCGTGGTCATCCCAAGACCACATAAACTACCTATAATACCTACCCTGCTCCTCTTCTCCTGAACATTGTGGTTTATTGGGGCACATGCCTATCAAATATGGATTCAGATAGTAAGACCCGGCATGAAGCAATTGTCCAGGTCATAGCCTAATCAACCCTCACTTCGTCACTAGGGCTAGGGTAACTAGGCATCCCCTCGTGACGACCCGGCAGTGTTTAATAAAAAAAAAGATAATTTCTTATTATAAAGATACAGAAAACAATTAAATTAATGATTTTGGAGTCAAATATTTAAAAAATGGTTATAAATAATAGAAAAGTCTGCGAATCATGTCTTGATTGAGTTTCTGCTGGAGTTCGATGGATCAAACCCACTTTGGAACCAGTCCTGTCGTTGGTTCGCTGCTCATAGAGTGGTGTGAGTCAACAAATCTGTGAGCAGCATAAGTGATGAGCTGCCACAGGAGCAATCTCAATAACCGATGGCTGGAGATCTCTAGTAGGTTTACCTAGTGGGATTCATGGATTGTTTACGCTACGTACAACAACATAGAGCTAGAGTATATCTGATGTCAATAACAGCACTTGTCCACTTGATAACGCGGAGATAATATACAATAAACAAAATATATGAAAGTGACAACTGTTCACGTCTGCGTTTAATTTACCTTGGAACTTGATTATTAATCAATATAAGAAATGATTTCTGGTTTTCAAAAAAACCGAAATAAAACTGCAAATCAAATCTTTATTGCGATAAAATTACAATCTGCTTTATTGGGCAATAAGCAATCGTGTTCAATGTTCTCATTCATACCATATTTACAATTCTTCATTCACTCGCTCATTTATACAGTATTTACAAACAATCCAGAGACCTCCCAAATCCGCATGATTGTTCATCCCTCACATTCACAAAGAGGAAGTGGAATCTGGAAAAGTCGCCCACACTCTTCCGTCAGCCGCGTTACCGGATACGAGCCAGTGTAGGCTGACCAAGAGAGGGAGAGCCACAGACGCTCAGGACTTGATCGGAGAAACTGGCCTTTGCCAGGACTCCCACTGTCACGAATTTATAGGTCACGAGGCCACTGCTGTTTTAGTCTCCAAGGAGTATTATAGGGATGAGGGGCGCATTATACTGTGCTAGGGGATTAGGGTGGTTGGATAGGTATCGATGGAATTTTATGAACATGGAAGGGACGAGTTCAAGAATGTAGGGTATATTAAGATCCTTATGAGGAGTTTTGTTGCTGACGTATTAACTGTTGTTCTCAAGACTTTTGGATGCGCTTGAGGTTCCCCTGCTGAGTTTTTTAATGTCCCCCATAGCTCTATTCCGTAAACAAAAGAAAACAAAACAAATAAATTGAACCATTAGTGATTAAAAAAACAAGAAAATAGTAATACAAAAATTATTATCCCGCCACAACAAGGAGGACGCATTGAATGGATGAGATAAAAAGTGAGAGAATAAGAGAGTGAAGGAGAAAGTGGCGGAAGTAGGCAGCCCGCGTGTCCCTGGGAATTCCTGGCAATGGGTGTGAGGATGGTCAGGGTCGACGGGTACCTGACCTGCATTTTCGAGGAGTGTTATTGTCCGGACGGCAGGAGCTGATTAGATGTATAGTCACAGCTGAGAACCAGTTGTTAATACACTGAGTGATTCATTATCAACGTGTCTGTCAACATTCGAACCGACAAGCGTTGTTTTGTATATCGTATCGTTGTTCGGGTCTATAGTTTTAGTTTTATTTGGTAATCCTGTTTTAATGATTGCCATATTTTGCTCTACATTGTCAGTTCAGATAAGATTTCAACAATAATTTCCCAAAAAATTGCTCTTGATATATGCAGTATTTGAACAAAAAGTGTAAGTGGAATGTTACCCGTATATACTATATTTGGATTGTTTTTTTTTCTTTTTTACAGATAATTGAAATACACATATATATTAACAAAAACAAAACATACTTTCTACGGATATAAGAGGCATAGTTGATCAGATAGAAGACAAGCTAAATAATGTAGGATCATAATTTCATCACTAACACCTTCTGCAATTACCATTGGGCCCCTTAATCCTCTCTGATGCATGAATTTCGAACAACATAAGAAAACACCCACTTCTCGGAACTCTTCCCATGGGTGTCCAAGCTATGACAAACGTGACTATAGAATATGTCTATTCTGTCTTATTCTCACCAACGTTTGAATCCATGGATCAAAATAAACCTTGTACCCTTCCCCTCCTCTTCCAAAGGATAAGACAACATTTTTTACCTAACTTACTACATCACTAAAAAATAACATAAATTTACACGAATGATGTATTATCCTTTTAACTGCACATGGAACAAGTTTTATCGTATAACTTCAAAAAAGTCCAATTCAGCCAGTATGGTCCAGATGGGTTCAGTAATTGGTGATTCCTTCGGTGTGGGTGGCGTCCATTCGATACCTCACCCTCATTTAGAGTAAACAAGGATCGTTTTACTGGCGTTGGATTAAAGCTCGAGAGTGACATGGGTCAAGATTCCTGAATCGTTCATGATTACTTATTCATCCCCTGTCATAATCTTTAACCCTTAATTTAAACGTTAATCCTTCTAGCCAAGTTTCAGGAGAATAAAGTGCTATACTTCGTTATAGTAGGTTATGATAACTTCAATACTGATCCGAGACATATGATAGGAGCGTGGTTCTGGTCGCTTATTTAACTAGGTACTATCGGAAACAAAATTGTTGTCAATACTGGAACCAGACCCTTTTACTTCGTGAAGGACTGAACAGCTACGAGACGAGATCTGATAACTACTGATCAGCATTCTAGTCAATTAGTGATAGTCAGTTTGCATGAAAGATGCGATAGATTACGCAGGTTCTTGGCTGCCACGGCTCCATTGATGCCAAAACTGCCGTGTCCCTGACTGTTCGGCGAAGAAGACGTGCTGACGGTCACGACTCCACTTCGCTTCGGATGGTCACCGACCCTCCATATTGCTTAGTCTGATCGTGTGTCCATTCATCGTGAGCTTTTATCCCAATATCTTTCAAGACCTGTATTTGAGTATGCTCTGCCACAGGTGCACCAATTTTTGACAATTAAGTAAAAGGGTCTAACGATTACATGTGTCAGTTGAAAGGTTTGAATTACAACGATAATTTTATCTTTTATCTTTGAGATTCAAACCGGTCCAGTGTTATATTAGTATCAATTCATTAGCTGCCCATACTGCACTCAAATCAAACTTCTTTTTGTATTCTTTTGAACGTAACTGTTGTCAATAATTATTAATAATCTTATTTTACATCGATATTATTTCTAGTTTTTTTTCTCCTTAACAGGGCTTGATAACATACATATAATTAACAACATTTATGATGAGCTAAGCACTCTTTTTCATCAAACTTAGCCGATCTCCCAACATATTCTCTGCTAATTAATACATCAAAGTCACAATAATAATAAAGTGAATACATGTTTTATATAAATTAAAACAATTTTATGTCACCAACCTGTCGGGTTGTTGTAAATATTATTTTTTACGTAATACTTGTATTACTTTATAATGTACCATAATAAATAAAATAACGCTTAAAATTTCTATTTCTATTGCCTCTACTAGGGAAGTAAGGGTGACACACCAACACCCAATCCAATGGAGTGTAGGATATTATTTTGATCCCTACCTACTGCTAAGATTTTTTGATATGAGTCAATTGAATAATTACATGGGTTTTACATTTGAAAATACATAGTTTTATACATATAACATTTTATTTATCTCTAATAACTTTTAATATATAAGTGGAATTAACGGAAAAAAGAGCTAAGGGTACATACACGGTATGGTAGACTTTTACACCGTAAACAAATGAGTATAGTTGGTTTAATTTATGAAACAAATAATTATCAAAACTGATACAAACTTAAAAAAATGTTTACTAAAAATACATGTTTTTAGACGCCTGCTTATTCCCTGGAGCCATAGGTCCTCTAAGATCACCCATCAACAGTATCAGTCTATACATTTTATTTTTATTTTTGTTATATAGTTATCTTATTAACACTGTCTGCACTGTTTACACACATCCCATTCTTGTACACTTCTCTAGGGTTGAATCTGGTTAAATCACGTTAATGAACCGGTTACTGTTGGTTGGTTGAAATTGTTGCCAACTGAAGAATTCCAACAGTAGTGTAGAGATGAGTGTTCTTCCCTCTGCCAAGAAGAAATGGCACATTGAATAAAATAAAATATAATTTTTTTTTTTGGATACCGTCGTATAAGATGGAAAAAACCATGAATTCCATTATTCTGATGAGATCATCCAGTTTCTAATAGTTATTCTCTGGGCTGTGATGTGGGTGGCTGCTACATCTTTCTGCCACATCTAGGTCTAATAACTGGTTCAGCGTCCTCACTTTAGAGACTCTCTTAGGTGAAAGTTATACATATCTTTGGCAGAAGACGAGTACTCTAGGTATAACTTACTCCAAAATGGCCTGGTATCCATTGTAGAACCACATACAGACAGACATACGATAGAAAATAAATATGTCAATTCCTGTGATTACCAAGATATTGAATAATAGAGTCCATCCATCAGTTTTACGATTTTGGTATTGGGACTTCTACTTAGGGATTTTAATTTTGACGGAAAATTGTCCTCTGGAGCTTTCCATTTTATTTATTTTTTTTTTATTCTAAACCTAGGTTTTTATGTTCAGTCTGCCTTAAGCTCAGGAAATCAAAACCGGGTAGTGTAGTTAAAATATTCCGTTCCACTCCAGTTTTTAGCATTCAATTGGAATATTCTCAACTATGTTTTACTATCAAATATTTAATACTTTCATCCCAACTCTCCTCTCAATGCTTTAACTACCACTCCTGCTCCTTTTAGCATTTTTCTTTCTCGTTACATTATCAGAGTACACTATCCCTTTTTTTGATATTTAAGAAAATATTTTGTCTATAAAAAACAAGAGCTCTTATGTATTAGCCTTGGCTCTAATGTTGTCACATCCCTTGAATTCCAACAAAGGGACTCTCACCTTTCCTAAGAGTTCAAAAGATTCAAACACACCCGGGATACAGTGGCTGCTGTGACAATAGGCTAATTTGTAATTATATGCACGGGTTATCCAGAACGGAATTAAGCACGGCTGTCCTTGAGTAGGCCATTTCCTGCCCGCGGCCTCACATTTATCAGTGCAGAGGACATTGAAATCGCCACCAGTGACGTGGGTGGCTAGAGGCTGAACACGGCTACAATAATACCATGAATTAAATAAATAAAAATAGGACGGCAATCAAGATGGCAGATCTCACCTTCATTTTTGTAAAATTGACAGAAACACAGCCAGGCGAAGACAGGCCGGAGAGCGCCCAGCGACTGTTCTGACGTAGGTACCATACCAAGGCCACCAAGATACAGCCACTGATAGATACAGTATACCTATTTGCTTGATTATCTCCGTACAGACAAAGCACCTGACTTTTTATTTATTTAGATTTTGTCTCCCTATACATCTTTACTTCCGACTGATTTTATTTCACTGATACGAAGTGTAGAATAGAAGAAAGTCTGTCAAGCTACTTACTGATTGGTGTTCTTTGGAGAGCAGAGCTAATATCGAACAAAGTGAAGTTAATCCATTGAAAATAATATTCCTCCTCTTAGCACCTCAGTGATGCAAAAAGAAATAACAAATTTCGTAAAATTGGGGATACGTCTAAGGGTTTAAGTTACTATTTAATGAATTAAAAAAATAAGTGCGATGAGATTAAGTATTTTTTATTTTAACTTTAATTGTTTAACGTTGATTTTTTACGTATAAAGGAGAGAACATTTAATTTAAGTAAAACATAAGCAGGAAAGTATAGATATAACCATACCCTTAATTCATAAAGTGACCTTCGTTTATAGTTCTATTTGAAGAAACCCTAGCTTCTTTCTGATTCGAGTAACTCTTGTGACACACTAAACATCTGGAAGTTTCGAAGCACACTTTTTTATGAAATCATACAAGGATATTTCTAGTTCTTGGTTGAGCTAAACGTTGACTCGAGCCACGGTTCATCTGCTTAATGTCTAGTATGTCTAATTTGTGTTGGAAATTCTGGGGTGTAACGATCATTATGCTTTTCTTAGGTCAATTCATTTTCCTGTTTTGTGTTGAACCACTGCTAAGGCTAACTCGCTGTAACCTGAACTCTGTAGACCTTAGTCACGTCAGCGTGTTACCACTTAGTCGTGGTGTAGAGTTGGAAAATCGGGACCATATAAGTTAAAAAGTGTTGGCTTCCGGTTTGAGGGACACCCGATACAGGATTCCTTGCAGTAGAAACGATCTTAAATTCGTACTAGGTAAGAACCATACATATGGAAAGACAGCTTTGTATAATGCTTCTTTTCGAAACCTCAAACAATAGCTATCAATTACTTTTTGCAACATTTGATTAGTATTTACATTAATTCATTGAATAATAAAGAGAATTTTAGAGTAAATTAAATTTACCACATTACTTCAGAAGACTTTGTCAGAATGGCCTGTCAATCATTCAAAGCTGTGCTGAACTTATGGATGATGGTGCTCCATGCGTGTACAATTTCTATTTTTCAACGAAATGATTTTGTTTTTTGAGGCTTGACAGATGCAGCAACATATTTAGTTGCAAATTCAAATTTATTCATTATTTTAATAAATTAATTTAAATTTAAATAACCTGACAGAAACATACAAATTATATTATACCCAGCTGTTTACAAGCAATCAAATAATTCAACCGCTTTCGGAGTGAGTAGACATATAAGATAATTTTAATAGTCGTAATGTCAATATATTACCTATTTACATTTGAGCCCTTGGAAAAGCACCAGCATAATTTACAATTTTACAATTAAATTATCAAGTAGCTTTTCAGAATAATCATGCAATAACCTGCATCTGCCCGGACAATTCTTTAATACTCGCCTCTTAGTGCTCTCTCTTTCGTCTATGACTTCGAACTGCAACGTTTGGCGAATGAAATATTTTTATTTCAATATAGATGGATACTTCCTGAATATCGATATACTAATATATCTTGTATTCTGTTGTATCCGATAATAGATAAAACTAAGGGCAATATATAAAGGATTTATCTTTTTTAAGGATCCCTATATCTGTTTATATATTTACCTAACTTACCCACAAACGCCACGCTGTTACGCTCTAGTTGAATAATTGATGTGTAAGGATGCCACCTAATTATTAAACAACTGAAATCATGAGCGTGTTGCATTCGCGTGAATTTATACTTCAAATTATACTTTAATAGTTATACTTAAATAGTTTTCTATTGTCCCTATTGGAATCTAAACCCTAAGTCTCTTATCTTAATAAATTAACGTGCTAATCAAAATGGAAGGGATTTATTTATATAAAATCAAAATTTCTATGGTATAGTTTATGATGTTACAAATGTTCCACTGAAAGAATAAGTTCAAGATTAAGATGTGTGTCCACGTCGATGAGGTCTGCCCGAGCCCAGTGCTCAGCAAACCAAGCAACAGACCCACTCCAGGCAGCTGCACAAGACGAGTCCTCAGGACAGCAGAGCTGCTAAGGAAGCCCTCTCTACCCTTTTTTCCCCCTCCCCCTTAACACCTGTGAGTATTATTTCTTAAAAATGAATATTATAACAGAATATAATGCATTCTAAGGAGTGCATATCTTACAAACTAACATTTCTTTCTATGGTTAAAAACGTGATACAATGCAAAGGGACTAGTTGATGGGGCTCACCTTCGTGTTACAAAAAAAGGACTAAACTAAACTTACATTTACTAACAGGACAACCTAAGAACCTAAGACTAAAGCGTTCCAGCCGCGACAGCGTCCAGCCATCGATGGGGGAACGGAGCGGGGGTTATCGTGTTAAACACCGGGTTTGTCAAATATTACAGGGAGTCGAAGAATTTGATATGTCTACGGCGAATGAATTCATCCACCGTAGGCAGCTCAAAATCGTCGTGTAGTTCACTGTTTCTCCGCTGCTCGAATGTTGTGTGTCTAACCACTTTCATGAGTATGCTGTCCTGAAATTGTTGGAGTTGCCTCGCTGTCGCTTCAGTTAAATGACTAAAAAGTGGAGCACCTTTCAGCAGAGCAGGCCTGAGTGCACTCTTATATATCATAAGCTAAGGCGTAATGATAAATTGGGTGGAGTTAATAAATGTGTAAGGTGGTAAGACTTTTGCGTGTTTGTTTGAATTTCCTGGTAAGATGGCCACAAAAACGGAGGTGACGGTCCATTTTAATGCCCAGATATACGAGGCTGTTTGCTGGGGAGTTTTTCTGCGTTCCTACAGTTTATGTAGTAGGCAGTTGACTTTTTCCCTTTTGGTATGAGAAAATGACGCAGTCTTACCCGCGTTTACAGAGATATTGAGTTTCCCCAATGTCTCACTGATCTGGTTACAGGTTATTTCAGCCTGTTTAAGAGCTAGCTTGGCGCACATGCTGCTACTGCACACCGCGATATCGTAAGCGAAAGCAGCGACTGTCGTGTTTTTGTACCGGGCTCTGACAATTTCAGACGTATACACGTTGAAAAGTACTGGGGATAGCACGGCTCCTTGTGGGACTCCACAGGTCAGTGGCACAGCTCCGGAGAAACTATCACCTACCCTCACCCGCATCGATCTGTTTTTCAGGAAACTAGTCAGAATTGAATTATTTCCAGAATTTTCCCCATTTGAGGTAATAAACTGGTAGTGGGCTGGGTGATCTCCACGCTTAGCAGGCTTAAGCAATGGAAACAAGATGGCTTTTTCAAGAAAGTACCGCAATTATGGCATGCCGACTTTATGACAGTCGGCCTTTTCAATCTCTGTATCTTAGCATTACTTAATAATTTTACATTACGTTCCCCCGGCATGGGGTTTAAAAAGGTAAGAGGTGTTTAAAAACTTTAGTGTAATATAATATGATATATGTAATATGACGAGGCAAATGGTCCTTGGATCTTCGGGTAAATACATGTGAAAGATACATGTGGATCTGGCAATGAGTGAATCGCATACGAAAATATAATGTTACTAATCAGGATAAAAAAATTATTCAGTGTAAGCCTTTGGTTTGAATAAACCCCTGCGGTGCGTGGTTTCCCCGAACTATGCGTCAAGTTTTATTATTCCTTCATATTTCCAACATTTTCCTCTTTCGAGATTAGTACTGAATACTAAATCGAGTCGAGCACATCTCATTCCAACTATCGAACTATATCTTCACGAATGAGTCCTATAGACCCTAAACGTAAACGTTTAGTTCTTTCAGTTAGTAATATCGTGGGATAAGGTCCGAGCGAAATCGTCAAATGAATTTAATGTAGAGCTTCTAAGATGATTTCAAACGTTAAAAGCAGTGAGAAGTTTTCGTGTCAAGTGCGCGAAGTGGTTGTCCAGCTATGCTCAAGTTGAATTGGCAGATCACATTTTCTTTTTGCAGCGTCAATCGTAAGGTGAGCCCTTTCTAGGTCCCTTGTTAACTGACAAAAATTTAGTTGAATTATATTAAAATTAATTTGAAGGGGGGAGAGAGAGGGAGAGGGAGAGAGAGAGAGAGAGAGAGAGAGAGAGAGAGAGAGAGAGAGAGAGAGAGAGAGAGAGGGAGAGAGAGAGAGAGAGAGAGAGAGAGAGAGAGAGAGAGAGAGAGAGAGAGAGAGAGAGAGAGAGAGAGAACCGTCTGTCTGTTTGGCCAGTGTTCCTAAGCCACCCAGGAGGTCCTGGCCAAGGCTTCGTTACCTTTTTGTTTATAGTGGAAAGGTATCGCCCCACTAACTGCAAGGAGCTTGATGCAGCCTGCAGAGATTGGAGCCCTACGAAAACCACTCTTTAATAATCAGTGAAACCACTATTATATAGAAATATACTCTATAGGAACCAACGCTAGAGAATAATTAAATATATCCATTACAAACAAAACTTTATTAATAAGTGTTTTTTTTCTTTCTCGTTGATTTCGAAACATTTCTATATAATAACAGCTAAACTAATAATGAATACAGTAGTTTTTTTGCTCATTTAGTTAGTCTTTACTACTAACAGTTAGAGGGTTCTTTATATCAAATGGTACACAATTTTTTTAACAAATTTAATATGTAAATAGATTCGCCTAAGAATCTACAGCAAATAAAAGTTTTGTCATTTTTTTAATTTAAAGAAATGCAGTACCGTTTGCAATTGGTTCTAAAATAAATTTTTGGCAAAGGAGCAAATATATGTATGTATATACACACTTGATTCGGTCGAATTTTCATATATATACCAATATAAGCTCCTGGTAAATCTTACATGTTAAAACCTAGCCGAGAGGACTATTATTTCTCTGCCTCTCTTGTTATTTCATTATACCAACATTTGAAAATACAGTGACTTTTCGAACTTAAGGAAATGAGTCTAATTACATAATGAAAGACAAAAAGGAACTAGTGAGGTTTATGGCCGACCTATACAAAAGGTAAGGTGCATTTACGAAGTATATGCATTTCTAACTTATATATAAAAACAAATTTGTTGTCGATCACAAGCCCCATTTTTTATGTCAATTTAAGTAGCGACGGACAAATAAACGACGTTTTTCTGTAGACTACTTGCGGCCATAGGACTCACCAGTATCACCGAATATAACTTAAAGAAAATGCTACTACTTACTCAATCAGCAATACTAACGGTTATTTGTTCAATGTTCTTTTGGCTTATGATTTTGCTATGCGCTTTTTCTTTTCTTTTTTTTTAGTACCATATTATCAATAAAACAATATTCAAGAATTTATTTTTGTTGACATTAGCTATTGTATTTCTGAAATGTGCATTATGAAAAAAAGTGTGAAATCATGGAAACATCATTTATATCAATATATTAACTTACTTGAGATTTTAATATATGTATTCATACAAGTATTCATCTTACAACAGTTAAGTAAACATTGAGAGAGAGTGATATAGAGGGGGGGGGTATTCAGCTCAAGTGTCTGATTCCAACTTAATAGAAAAAAAAAGCTTGTAATTTCTGCAGGTAGATTGGCGAATGAGAGGCGTGAACGTAAACGTTTGGTTCTTTCAGTATTATTATCGTGGGATAAGGTCCGAACGAAATCGTCAAATTAATTTAATGTAGAGCTTCTAAGATGATTTCAAACGTTGAAAACAGTGAGAAGTTTTCGTGTCAAGTGCGCGAAGTGGTTGTCCAGTGATGCTCAAGTTGAATTGGCATCAGATTTTCTTTTTGCAGCGTCAAGAGAGAGGGAGAGGGAGAGGGAGAGAGGGAGAGAGAGAGAGAGAGAGTGAGAGAGAGAGAGAGAGAGAGAGAGAGAGAGAGAGAGAGAGAGAGAGAGAGAGAGAGAGAGAGAGTACTTTATATAAACAAAAATCGGCTTCTAATTGTATTTTACAGGGGGTGAATTCTCTCTTTCATAACTTTAATGTATTCCAAATTCTGAATATGTGAGGGATCTAAATGCTACCCCAATCGCTGTGAATGTAAAGCCTGTTGGTTTCACCACCAGCCAGCCTCTTTCTAACTTTCCTTAAATGGGAAGTGTAATAAAAGCAATATAAATCGATATCCTTATAACAACAACGAAGCTATAAACTGCCCACCTAGACACCGATACTAGTCAACTCGAACAACCATTCGTCATATAATTATCTTAACTATTTAAACTGAACTGTAATAGCTGTTAAAAATACTGAACGAAGAGTTATATTTCAATTGTCAAAGACTAGGGGTTACGGAGCGATAATGCTTGTTCTATGACTGTGTAATCGGTTGCGTAATTCATAATATTCCAGGACACGCAGGTCAAGTCAACGACCCAACATCCTAGCACATATACTGATATAGCTAAGGTTTTCGTGGCTGATTCCTGGCGTCTTTATACCTACAATTGCAATCTCAATTTTAACAGGTATAAGTCACTTAAATAGTAACTGCTATAGTAAACAAACTGGTGCAAGGTGTTAATGCTTTGGCTTGGTCGTTGAGTTTTGAGTCTGTTGGGCTGAATGTTGATCTTATGGGCCACGGTTAATTTGTTTAAATTCTTATTACTTTGTTTACTCGAAAGTATAATGACATTTTTGTTTTTATTAGTTTAATTCACAATTTAAGTTGCTAAGTGTTTAATGGTAGAATCTGTCTAGCTTGAATTTGCCAGTGGTAGTGGAGAGGGAGATGTACCCTAGCCCAACTTTCTTCCCACCAACCCCCTCTAGTCATGTTCCCCTTGGATTGGCACATCCAATTGGCACATGAGTGGGAAAATGCTGTGAGAGCTACCTTCCCTAGCCGGCAAACTCAACTCAGACTACCTTAAGGGAAACCCAACAGAAATCCTTGATTCATCCAGTTATTCTGAAACGAACTTGAATACAGAAAGGAACTGAAAATTTGTACTATGTAAGAACGTACATCTAGAAAAGCAACATTGTGCAACAAAACAATATTTCTCGTTATTTTTTACAACATTTCTTAAGAAATGGTATTAATTCATTGAAAAATAAAACACATTTTAAAATTAATTACGTTTGCTAAGTTAGTTAGTAGTAAGTTAGATGACTGTTCTGTAAATCATCCTTTGCTTTGGATGGCGATTTTCCATGTTAATGTATTTTATTTATTAGATATAGTAATGTAGTAATTTTATTGTTTTTTTTAAATAAAAACTTCTATATTTTTTGATAATATTATAATCTGCCTTATTAGTCAATAAGTAATTGTGATAAATGTTCTCATTCCTACCATATTTACAAACAGCCCTGAGACCTCCCAAATCCACATTGTTGTCACATCCCTCGCATGCGAAAAATAAACGGAGTCTTGGGAAGTCCTCCACACTCCTCCGTCAACCACGACACTGGATGCGAGCCAGTGGAGGCTGACTAAGAGCGCGAGAGCCACAGACGCTCAGGACACGCTTGGAGAAATTGGCCATTGCCAGGACTCCCACTGTTATGTATTTATAGGAGGTCACGATTCTACTGTCGTTTTAATCTGTGAGGGGATTATAGGGATAAGTGGCGTAATATATTAAGTGTGCCAGGAGATTAGGGTGGTTGGATAGGTTTCTATGGAATTTCATGAACTTGTAAGGGGTGAGTTCAAGAATGTAAGGTATATTAAGATCGTTATGAATGGTTTGGTTGCTGACGTAATAAGGGGCATTTACTTCTCTTCTACATTGTTCTCAGGATTATTAATGAGAGGAATTGATATGACGATTTTGCTGTCCCTCATAGCTCTATTCCGTACGTCCAGATTGGCTTAAGTATAACTTTGTTGTTTAGTAATTTATTTTACATTGAGAGATGGGATGTCCTTCGAAGTAGTCTGTACAGTTGTCCAAAGCATCTGTGAAGTTTTTGTCCTTTTAGGCTCGAGAGTGGGTTCCATGTCAGCCTTTTGTCGAGATGGAAGCCTAAATACCGTACTGTCTCGGGTACAGGAAGAGGAATGGAATTAACGAAAATCAATGGACAGGTCTCGCAGCAGAGGTAATGTGGGAACATTTTGCTTCATTAACTTTTATCCGCTATTGGTTGCACCAATACTCGATCTCATCAAGGTGTTTTTGAGGGTAATGGGATGCAATATCGTGGTCTGGGCGGGATGACAGAACTGCAGTATCATCTGCCAATGTTGCTAAAATGGTATTGGGTGTTGAGGGGACATCAGTGGTGTATAGCTTATTGAGGATGGGACCCAGGACACTACCCTGTGGAACTCCTGCTTTTATGGGATAGTAGTTAGAATATTCTAAATCACAGCGGACTTGAAAGAAGCGGTTTCAAAGTTAGGACTATAGAATTATTAGTGCCAGACACTGTCAAAAACTTGAGCTATGTCCAGAAAAGCAGAAGTGCAATACTGTTTGGTTTCAAGGGCTGAGGATATGTGATCAACAACGCGAAGGCCTTGTTGAGCAGTGGAATGTCGTATACGGAAACCAAACTGGTGAGTAGGAAAATGGGTTTTGGTATCAACAATTGGAAGTAGACGTTTTATAGAAATTTTTCTATTATATTTGAGAGGTTAGGGAGTAATTGGGCGGTAAGATGAGGCATCATTGGGTGGTTTACCGGGTTTAGGGAATGGGACAATAATAGATGTATCCAGAGGAGAGGAAAGTGCGTCGTTTTGATAATGCAATTATAAATGTAGGTCAGGAAGATTATTGCTTTAGGAGGAAGTTGTTGCAGAATTTAACGAGTAAGGAGTTCATATCCGGGAGATTTTCGGTAAGGTAAGTTTTTCAGAAGATATTTGACTTCAGAGGGGTTAACGGATTTTGGTGAAAATGGGAGAGGAATTGGTAAAGTGAGGAAATCTTCAACATTTGTGCCATGAATGTGGTTTTCATGACAAAGGTGAGTTTGTGGTATTTAATGTGATTTTGAATAGCTGTTTGACTGATGAAAGTATAATATTTAGTTACAAATTGAAATTTCTTCCTCAGTTCTAATTCAAATCTGCAGATAGATATATACGAATTTTATGATATCCAGCTTCAGCACATGGATTTAAATAATTTAACCACTTTCTGAGTGAATGCCCAACAAGAACAATAGTAAATTTCTAACGTAAGCCGATTATTCAGATTTAATTTCAATACTCAGTGAAGTTTTGCTTTCAGAACTATGTTTGCTGAGCAAGAAAACGTGTGATCGTTATCCATCCGGATTTGGAAATGTTATCTTATTGTGCGTGTTATGGAGAGTGCTAGACGGATCCAAATTTACAAATTTGTGGTTCACAGTTTTCTCATTAGGGGCCCAAATTGGTTATTGTATTGAGAATTTAATTTGATTCATTCGTCTTATTTTAGTTCTATTCGACCAAAAAAAAATTCCAGTTTTGGTCGTCTGACATTGATGGAGGGTGCTTCTGATTTCCATCTTTAATCATTATTAGGGGAAGACAAATTTGGTCTTATCAAACTTCTGTTCTATTGAGAGTACAAATGAGTAAGATATATTGCCCGTCCCATGGATTGGATTGAACCTCACCATTTGTTTTTTTATTATTTGAATAAATGTACTTTAATACTGCCTGAATATATTTCTTTTTAAATCAACAAAGAACAAATTAGATTTTTTTAATTCTATACTATTTTAATAAAGGAAATAAAAAGCATTGTTGAGACAATTTAAGGTACTATGCGTCCGTCTTTTTTTAAATTAGTGAACGAACTTGTTTTACAGGTTAGACCACGTGAGAGATCAAAAATCTTTATTTTAATAAAATTAAAATTACCTAATAAATAATTTTATTATGATTTTGTTTATATTATATTTACAGTAGCGCATTCACTCTTTCATCGTTTCCACTGAACAAGTGTTCACTGAAACCTTGTCACATATCTTAACTTATGCATACCTTTGGCTGTTGTTCTATGTACCTTTAAAATTTCAGATTAATTGGATAAATTTTATGGTCACTATAGGTGGACATACTGACAGACATATAAATGTAGTTCCGATATTTACAAAATAAAAATAATCTTGTGCTAATATTCAATAGATCATAAAACATAAAAAAAAAAAACTTATATCATCCCAATGATGTCTTCTTCTTTAATGTATGTACTTACATATTGCGTTCTTTAGTGTTACTTCAATTACTAATAATACGTTTTATGGAACTGATTAGTAAGTATGCTGTGTGTTTTCAGCCCCAGGGTATATTTAAACAGCCTCATTGTATATTCTCATTTTTTAAAAAATAACATACTTTTTTGGCCTGTTTCCACATCCTTAGATTCAATGGAGGATTTCGTGTGGGAGTGGAGGAATTGAATTAAAAAAGTAATTAAAATAATTTATTTTATTAAATCATAATAATCGCAATCATATTTCCTAAAGCAATAAAAACCGATCACAGGATAAAAATTACCTTTTGTTTATTATTTACATTTGTAATTTATTGCTTATAGGTCTTACACGTACAATATAGTGCTGTGGTATAGTTGTCAAGGTAACTACTTCATGATAGGTATGGGTTCGATTCCCTGCAGTGAGCTTTTTTACATTATATTACATTATTATACATTATTTCCCGCTCATCCGAATTTGAGTAGGAATAAAATTGAAAGACAAAATATGAACGGAACAAAAACAATTTACACAATAAATGACTGCTTATAAGCATGTGAAGAAATAGTCAGTTTATAAATAAATAATAAATAATTAGAAAGTACAATAAAATAGTTTTAATTAAAAAAATAAATAATTTATCACAACCAACGTACAGTAAAGTGGTTCTTAATACTCTAAATATTTACATATCTAACTTATATAAAAGTAATATCACATCGAACGAGCTACAGTTTAATAACAAATAGTTCATTATTAAATAATCACAATTTCAAGATAGTACTTGATCAATTGCCTACTTATAAACTAATAATTAATTTATACAATTATAAATAACTCAATAGTCAATTATTCAAATAAAATTGTATTATTAATCTTGCTCTTTTGTACAAACAAAAAAAAAATTCATATATTAACAATTAATATCACAGTTCAGTAGGTAAAAATATATACAAATTACATGTGTATCATAAATCAATACTATCAGTATCTTGTTAGGAATGTAGAGATCAAGACAAAATTATCCTGGAGTTTTCCATTAATAAGTTAGAGCATCTTATAAATAAGTGGCACCGAACATCAATCCAGTTCTAAGTAATTCTTTTAAGGCAAGTGAAAAGGTAGTGCGATTTTATTGACTAATTTAAATAACCGCTGGCTTGGGAAATGTTTAATTATTACATCGTATTTGCAGCTCAATCGAGTTTTTCATCTTAAATTTGCGAACTAAATCGTCGTCTTAAACCGAAACTTAAATTTGCTGTTTTTTCTGCGGAAGCACTCATGTTTTAACTCTGTGGGCGACTGTCTGTCTAATGGTCATTGGGAGCCCCCCGTTCGACCTGGTGGTGTTTTACCCGAAGCACCCATTTGTGATATTGTTACAGATCAATCAGATTAATTAGTATTAACTATTTGGTAATAATTTCTTCCTCTCTCCATTGAGTGGGATATGAAACTAAATATGTCGAGGTGTATTTGAGAAATTTTATATTTGTTCATCGGACCACAGTAACAAAAATTTATTCAAATTGATTCAATGGCGCAAAAGACATTAAATATCTGGCGCATCACACTTATATTGAATGGCTTTATAATTATTTTTAAGCGAGCTGGCAAAAAACTGGTCTTTGACTATCCCTAATAAAGAAAATATATGTATATGAATTTCCGAATCAATAAAATTAACTTGAGAATAATGGTATGAATAGTCATATTTATGGTGAAGCACAACTAGTTATATATTTACAAGCAATATTTTCAACAGTTAGCCATCCATCCCTGTTTTCTACAAAAGCATTTTGTGGAATAATTTTAGCCTTTTGAAAATAATTATAAAAGCTATCTATGATGTTGCTATCTTTTAAAAATCATTTTCGGTATATACTTGTCGAGTCCATTGTCTGCCGGAAGTCTTTTTACACCTCATCCTTCAAGTTTCAATGCACACTGTTGATGCTGAAGGACTTAGCGGCCTGGCTGCTGTCGTTGATGCACATGCATCCTATGGGATAAATAACTTTGTCCATCCTCCTGTCCTTCGTGGCCCTTCGGTACTCCACAGTCAGCTCCGTAAGGATCTCCGTGCAAGTGCACGTTCTGTTGAACCTGCCTTCCGAGTCCACGTACGTTATCTGGTGGCAAAAAAATTATATATTGTCAGTATTAATTAAAATATTTATTCATAAAATTTTAATCATTTACTAAATTAATATATGTTAATATAAGTAATATTAGAAACAATGGCCCATAGTGCAATAAAACCGCCGGAATACACACTAGACCAACATCTTGTTTTTGTTCTTTTATCCTGGTTTTGTTTTTCGACTTTGAGCCTAGAAAGCGCCCTGCATTGTGTTTGATAAATCAAGATTCAAAAATTGAATTACCTCAAGTTTGGAATGTCACATAGCCAGTTCGTATTGTGCCTTGTCCACACCTAATTAGACAAAGTTTATGGGTAAGAAATAGTGCTAATGAATGGGGTACGCTGAGTGCAACGTTGAGCATGCGTCTTTCATGCGAACTGATCCGTCCAGCATGGGTTATCCCGAAGTTGAGTGGAAACCTTTAGACTTGTTTCGTACACGCGACACTTCTGTTATTTTATGACTACGTCTACACTTTAATACAAATTATTTTTTCATCCTACGCAATTTAGAGCTGCCTTTGCCAATTATATAAACGAACCGTAGTAAAGAAATATCATCATGAGGTCAATAACCAATAATAATTATTTTAACAGGGTCTTAGCTCAAATTTCAAGTAAAGGGATAATTTCTTTTGTAATTTACAATTTGTTACCGTAAGGGGATACAAAGAAATGCGACCCCATGAGAAATAGTGAAGGCAAATCAAATCCTTTGGTAATTAAAAAAATAAATATTATCCTAGAATATTGAGTAGGTTATGAAATTAATCTCGATGATTAATAATTTTAATAGACCCGCAATTGTACAATAAGTCACATATGACTTGAACACTGTTTTTAAACGTATCCTATAGCGTATTATTGCCATAGAGGACAGAAATAACCTGTGTGGTGTGATGTCACTCACTTTTAACTTCCTTTTGACTCCCTTTTTTACAACGCGTCGAGCCTCTAGCAGAAACCCATAGGAAAAGGGTGTGTAGAAGAGGCTTTCAGTTGAAAAGATGGCCATAGACATTTTTCTTTACACGGGCCGGAATGCAGGCCAGTTCGAGGAGTTCTGGAATTGCTCGAGGAGAAGGCAGAGTTTTGGAGGAAGAAGAAGATGGAGAGTAGAACAAAGGGTTGACGGAAAATCTGCTAAGGTTCTTGACTAGGCTGGCTTGCATCAATAAAGATCGTCTTCAATACATCAACTATGTGTAGAATTAAGTAACAGACAATTTATAATAGTATTTGACATATAAGTCTAATGCAATCATATCCATTATTTTATTTCATCTAATTATCATTCATTTAAATACAGCACTTATCACATCGTAAATTTAATTATGCATTACCTTTATTCAATTTCAATGTCCCTTCCAATGATAAACACGAAATTCACCTTTGGATAATAATTATTTTGGATCGAGGAGATTAATATTAATCAATTTTATTTTAAAATAACTTTACGCCAATACAGTACGCACCGATCTAGACAGAGTGATCAAGTAGTTTGAATAATTAATGACATCCCTAATCAATTCAATTCAATTAAATGTATTATTTTAATTATTCAACTTGAGCCTGGCTGCGTGTGGTTCCGGATAAGGTAGGGGACAATTGTATCGATAAACATTTTATACGATATCTTTTGACGTAACGATAACATTTATTTCTGCAGTAAGCTAGAGTGAACTTTCACAGTAGGTTAACAAAATTAGGCAATTCTCGAAGTTTGTTTAAATGAGAAATATAGCTGTAAATAACTTAAGCTTTACACAATCTATTAATACAGACTCGTTATATGCTTGCAAACGTGTCCATTTTCATGCGGTACTTTTGATTTATTCAATGGCAAACACAGATTATTCTTGATTATTCGTTCTAGTGCTACCTAACTGACGATATATGATTAATTCATAAAATACTGAAGACATGGTATCAGTAGTTGATCAGCATCGTTATCTCTATGATGTTAAGACAGATATTATTTTGCCTAGGTAAAACATTAAAGTTTAACGATTTAGCGTCACGAATCCGTGTGCTCATTCGTCCAAGTGAGGAATCAAAGAATTAGATCAAACGTTGTATTAAAATAGACCATTTTCAGACCTATCGGTTTTAAACGTCCTAGGCATCTATTTTTCTAATATTCATTTCCGTTTGAAACACAAAACTATTATGGAAACCCACAAGTAATTAAAGTGCGATCTTTTTATACTTTACCCACTTAGTGTTGAAAATTTTATTAAAATCAAACTTTGAGGAAATATTCCAATTTTATTCCGTATGAAAGAAAAAAAAAAATGGAAATTTTTCTGTAGTTGAAATCCTAATTTGAAAACCAAACATTCACTAAACATCCCGAAAATAGATAGGTATTTTTTTAAGCGTTTGGCTAAAAATTAAAAATTGATAGAAATAGGAATGGAAAAGTACGTTTCGTGTTTTTTCGCTTGTGACATATAAGCTTTCCCTCTAAATATAGCAGTTTAATTTTTATTCCCAATTTTTTTTATAGAAATTTAGAATACTTAGACGGAGTTTTTCGTGCTTTTGATTAGTGCCGGTAATAGTCTTGAAGAAGGCGATGGTTTAATATTAAAAAATGGAACGATTCGCTGATGGGTTAAATGGATGTTAGTAACGTTAGTTATTCTCATACGCGATTCTTAATTATTTTCAGTTTAATATACTAAGTTAAAAAAACAAAAACCGTAAATAATGGCGATATTAGTGCTAACGTGTTAGGATAATATTGTAAGGACAATTGATAATAGTACAAACTTTGAGATCTGTTACTAATTATTACATTTTACGGGGCAAGAAACTGTTTAAAGGCAAAAGGTATTGGCTGGTAGAAAAGGGGCGGGTACAGTTTCAATAAATTCCGCCATCTTGGGTGGTGGGGGCTTTCACCGCCTGGGCCTTCCCCACCAAGAATTCTTGACTCCCACTGCATTTTTTTTTTTAACTTCTGCTTTTGTATGCATACTTAAAACACAAATCTAAATTTTAGCCAACAGCTCCAGCCACTCACAAATTGTATAGGTGACATTTTTTAACCCACAAGTTGTTTTAGAGTCATTTTGTTTTTGTACCTACTACTACTACTACTGTATGTACACGCTGTATGTATATGCAGTTATTACATCTATATGTTATTTTTATTTTATTAATATTTATGTAAATAGGTAATAATAATCTCTCAATACAGGCTACCTATGTATTAATTTTATTATTAACTGTTTTTACGTGTTGATGCAATTGATCTGCTCCTAACGTGCGATAATAATTAATATAATGATAACCACAAATGTGGGCATAGACATTTTTTAATATCAATAGAGGGAGGGGGGAGGAGGCACAAATGAAATTTACGTTACCGCGACTAACAACCAGCCCTTAAGAACACTAAATAAGTGGCCACGATCAACGATTTTAAATTTCCAAAATTGATTTTTCGTAATTCTTTCTCTTTTTTGGGTTCTAAAATTTTTGTTAAGTTTCAAACAGGTAAAACATTATGAATGTTTAACTTTCAGAATCTGGAGTAAATAAATGCCTTCAACATTAACCTAGAAAAGGCAAAGTTTTTAAGTAAAAGCCTATGATACATAAACACACATTTTAAATATTTCAATATAGCCCTTATTGAGGCATACTGAATATTGAACAAATTTTGAATGAATAGTTAGAGGATAGGAAGGGACAAAAAACGATTATGTTACATTTCCGGAGAGGTATAACTTCTTGGGTGCGTTAAAGTCTCTGGAATTTTTTTCCATTTACAGGTTTACACTTGACTAAAGTCAAATGGTTTTGAAAAAAACATTTGAATTAAGATTCATTCAGGTGAGAAAAATGTAATAACGGATTTTATGGTTTCGAATTCAAATTTCAAATGAAACAGGAATTCGCCTTTAATATAGAAAAACATTTTTATCCCAATACTGTAAGTAATCTAAGTCATCCGTGGCGACCCCTTACACCCTTGGCACAATACCTTATTCAAATTATATAAGGGTGATATTTTATGTTAGCCCAGGTTGAGAAGTTTTATAAGATTTCTAAAATAACATTACTTGTCTCTCTACAAAGTGTTTTTTTGGTAAATCAATCCGACTAATCAAGCAGTCATCCTCTGTGCTAAAATTAACAAACTAATAAAATTAATAAACAAATAACCGATAAATACAAGATAAATTAATAATGGGTTGTATCTGTATTTCATATTTGCTTGTTACTGGATGCTTATGATAGCTTTGTTAATTTTAACAATGATAATGACTGTCTGATTACTCAAAAACGATTTGAAACTCTGAGGAGATCAATGTCGTTTTATTTCATTAGAGCGATTAATAAATTTCTCATTGAACAATTTAGGTCAGATTGTAAATTATTTTTTTTATAATACACCACGGAATTAACTAAGCATTCCTATTCACATCCTTGGTCATCAATTTTTTTTTTTTCGATCCATTAATATTATCATTTATTACATATTGTTTTCTGGTATTAATCACCTGATCGTTAATTTATCCGAAATATACAACAAATATTGAAATAAAAAATTGACTTGAAGAATGGAAAAAAAATATATATATAAAATAATATCACGGTAGTGCGTGATGCATACCGAATAATTCAGTCAATCCCCACCCCCTTAAATATTAAATTATTTCTTAGTCTAGAATAATGAATAGTGAGATTTTTGTCTGATGACGTAAATTTTTTTCCCCCATCCTAGAAACTCAAAGAGAGGCCATACTTTTTTTTCGGATGGGTGAATAAGTTTTATGGGCCATACTACTATTTTTTTCATGAGTAGAGACTAAAAAAGAGTCATTAAATTATAATGAGGTATTCATGCTTAGTTTTTCTGCTATTTTTTTATTTATGCTACGCCGCTGAGCTCTCGATGTTTTTCAAGCCCCACATTCAATTTTCAATTATTTATCAAAGTTTACTAGTAAATACTGGGCAAATTTATAAAAAATATTTTTTCCTTTTACTGATTAATTGCGCGGACATTTTGGTTACTATCGGATATAATGTTTTAAATGTTGTTTTAAAATTTTGTCACGGTTATTGGGTACTGACCTGGTCTTGCTTAGGCCTCTGCTCGCACTCCACCTTCTCGATGATGGCAGGAACCCGGTGCTCGTCGATGTCCTGGCGGTACGTGAAGGGGCAGAGTGCCCTCCCCTGAGCGTCCATCAACGGGAGCCGCCCCCAAACATAGGATAGCCCGCTTAACAGGGTCAATAGGATACCGAACATGTTTGTCTTGTGATCATTGTGATCCTCCGGCCGGGCTCCCTCTATATATAACCTACCTGGAGTTAGAGGGGGCGCGCCTGCGCGCTATCACTTCGCCGCACCTGTATTCCATGGATATAGCTCTGGTCTTGGAGGAAGGGGTGCACGTATTAAAGGAATATCACGTTATATAAATTAAGCCACCCAAGAAAGAAACAAATTATTAATTTTTTTTTTCATCCTTGATACAAATTTTATTCGATTCTCCCTCAAGGTAACTGAAGTACGATACACAAAGTGTGGTACTGAGTTGTAATGATCTCGTGACACTAGAATCATGGTAGTTCTCCCTGATACATACGAATTTATACAATGAACTGTATCTTCACCAGCAACATGAAGTCACTTTGAGTACAGCGTTTCACGCAGGTCCACAGTAGCGAACTAAACTCTGATAATTACAAATCAGAATGAGTATTAATTTACTATTTCATTTACTATTAATTAGTTTACAAAGGTAAAAGCATTTTTACCAACTTACATTCCTGTGTGCGTTACAGTCTCAGATGTTTTCGGTTTTTTGGGACTAATGCCAGTTTAAATAAATAAGTTTAAAAAAAAATGCAGAAAGATTCTTTTAAATGAGAAAAAATATAACATTTCACAAAAACCTTCAAAGTACGGAGTAAGGAATGAGAATTCACCTTTAGTAGTAATACGTGACTGATGCCTATATTTTAGAACTTTTAGAAGATTTTATTAACTATGAAAACAAGAGGGGGCGTGAGCGTTTGTGGCTCCCTTACATAGTATGGAGCTTCCTGCCTTATCCAGATTATATAACGGTCATATTACATATTCGCCGTACCTTTGTGCCTTGTATATAATTATAACATGCCAAGAGTTGTTTTAGATAATAATATCAAATAATTTATAACAAACTTCTGATAAATTATCCAACAGGAATGGTCTATATATCGTTAGGGATTACATTTCTCACCCTTTTCAAAGTCTTAATGTCAATTCCAATTGAGATTTAGTGAAGGACTGTTTCCCGGGAAAAAAAGATGAATGTTTTGAGACCCAGCTTACTTTTTTAATATTTGAGCTTTTTTGGCTTTTTCATATTTTAAACAGCACCAAGCTTGTCTGATCTTGCTACTGAAAAATGTCTCAAACAGCCTTGTGGTAAAACTTGCGGAAGTACCAATGCACCAATGTACGGAAAGGTGAATTCATCATAAAAATGACTTGGTACCATTACAGCTCTCAGCCAAAAAAAAATCCATGTTCACCATCGATATGTTAATAACATCGACCTGAAAACATCGATGAATATTAAAAAAAAATTCAAATGGTTTCAGAAAGTTAGCCAAAATTCATAAATAAACTAAAATATGTCCATGAAAACCAAAATTGTAAAAAAATCGATGTTTTGGGAAATTAGGGTGTTGTAAATAAAATTATATCTTAGAACCAAGCTAGGCCTATAAATCTTATTTTATTTCCTTTACTTGTATCTTACTTTATTTCCGTTGCTGCTTAGTTTTGGTTTAGTGATAAAAACTTAGGCCTACAGAAAAACAGGTTACATATCCTTTGTAAACTACAGAAAAACAGAGTTGTTGGTTAAAATTTATGTCATTAAATAAAATAAACCATTTATAAAATTGTTATTAATAATATATATATATATACATATATATGTATAATATACTATATGTTGTTAAAGACAATAGTTTCTGAGTTGAAAAAAACAACAGAGTACTCAACTCAGGCTGACTGCAACTGCAATCAATGTGTTGTTGAAAGCGATATTCTGTCAATACCTTCTCAATGTCCAACTCAGTATGTCAATTTCTCATTAATTTAAATCAAAATCAGTGCAAAAAAAATACTATAAATATTTAAAAACATCGATGTCAGGGAGACCGTAGAGGGAGGGGATACCTTGTGGTAAACATCAAATAGTGAACATTAAAGTGGTCTTGGAAACAAACAAATCCCAGCATTTATTTGTTGATTGTGCTGTCTCTTATTCCTGAGACAGTATTACATAAATAGCTGGAAAAATAAATAAAAATCTACTCTATGATGAAATAAAATAATAATAATTAAATAACTAAATAACCTTGTTTGTAAATTAGATGAACATATATACAATGAAAATGAGCTATTTTTTGGTAACTATGTTACCAAAATTGAATCTGCAATTCCCAATACCAGTCAAAAACAGTAATGTATGTTTAGCTGTCTTGTAGGTGAACCTAAGAGATTCATTAAAGTTATGAGAGGTTTTCATTATTTCCTATTTCCTTAAATTAAGGGATTTTTGGATAAAATTGTGTAGTTAAAACATTTTTTTTCGAATGGTTATGCTCTTGTAACAATGGCAATTGAAGATCAAATTTTAGATTTTCTTGTGGACGTGGGTGTCCATTTGTGATACTAATGCACAGATTTTGAACAATTTCATGTTTTATGTAATACTCCAAGAGATAGACCCACGTCATCGGGCCGGTTCCCAGGTCTGACATAGTTGTCTAAAGGAAGTTGTAGCCATCAATTGGCCTTCAAATTCTATAAGATAATACCAATGTTATGTTATGACGTCGTATGCAACTTATTCGTAAAACCTTGGGATTGGACACACTAGTGTCACTTACCAGATAGGCATAATCACAGGGCGCTTCTCCTATTTCTCCACCAAGGCTAGCTAGTTACTACATAGACCGGCTCATTAGACATTTCAAAGGAAGCAGCAAAAAAACTCAAGAGCCAGGGAGAGACGTGCGCAATATGGTCTATACTGGGCTGAAATAGACAAGTTGAGAATCAACACGCATCTTATTGAATGGGCGATACAACTCAACCCGTTTTGGCCATCTTGTCTGTTAGCCGATTGTATTGTATTACAAATATTTAAAATCTTTTAAACGAGCAGTAATTGTAACAAGACTAAGAATTTATATGAATACATTTACAAATTTTACTCATAGAATAGACATTTCTTGACTCATTTTTTTTTTCCATATCCCACGTTATTAAAAATTATTTAATTCATTATAGATACTATATGAATGAATTTATTTACAATAAGTCAATATTATATGTCCTGCAGCTTGGCTAAATTTTATACAATTCCGCAGTTTGATTTGCGATTGTTACAAAAGGATAATGTACATTACACATTAATTGTCTATAGATGTTTAAAAAGTGTTGGGGCTCACCTTATGAATCATAAAACTTAAAACTAACTCATATCTAACAAATAAAATTTTAACCTAATTATCCCTAACAGTCTGTTGATATCGATGCGGGAAGGGTGGGTGTGGTCATAGTGTTAAACACTGGTTTTGTTAGGTGCTGCGACGAATCACAAAACTTGATGTGTCTCCGGTGGATGAACTCACCCACCGACGGCAAACCAAGCAACGTGTGCAGGTCCTCTCAAGAAAACTTTTCTCATGATCCCATTCTGAAATTGCTGGAGACTTTTAGCTGTACTGTCAAGTCAAGTGAGTAAATAGCGGGGCACCGTACCTTATTTATCATAGACTTTAATAATTTTCCCCGACAGTCTGTTGCCAACGATGCAGGAATGGTGGTGGGGTTTGTTAGATGCTGCAAAAGTCTAAAAACTTGATGTGTCTCTGGTGGATGAACTAACCCACCAAGCAACGGGTGCAGGTCTGCGTTCTTCAACCTCTCGAGAGAGGTATGTCTGGTACTTTTCTCATGATCCCATTCTGAAATTGCTGGAGACATTTGGCTCTATTGTAAGTCAAGTGGGTAAATAGCGGGGCACCGTACAGCAGAGCTGGCCGGAGGACACATTTATATATCATCAATTTAAGACGAAGCGACAGGTTAGGTGAAGTTAGCAAGTGGTGAAACCGGTAAGACCTGTGTCGTACTTTTTCTATTTTGTTACTAAAATGGGTAGAGAAATGGAGATGCCTATCCGTGTATCGAGAAAGAGACTTTAAAAATTACAATAATTATTTTCTTTTATTGTCTTAACTACTTTCATTCAAATGTTAAAATGGGAAGGGGCTGGCTCAAAAGAGGCATACATTTATTGTCTTTGTTGCGGTGGCAAATACCAACATATTAGAGATAGAAAATATTTTCTCAAAGAAAACGACTGTTATCGTTAAACATAATTAACGTAGTGTGTCCAGTAACCCTTTTGGATAGAAGCACAGCGATAGTAAATTAAACTGAATAACTCCAAAAGATTCACGACACTAGACTAACATATATTATTACAGAATAATTATGGACAAAACATTTGAAAAACGAACAAAATGTAAACTATTCGTTGGTACATACTTACATAAGCACAATGATTTATTTTTTCATGTTATTCTTTATTGTATTTATTATATATTAATACTTAACGTAGCCGTATATATTATTATAAGAAAACCGTGTATCTATAATCTATGTAGCAATTATTGTAAAATATGCAAGCAACGCCTTTGTATATACGTCAATGGGATAAAATAGCAGAATAAACATGATTAACCTCATATATAAATATATATATATAGAGAGAGAGAGAGATAAAAAAAAGAGTTTGACTACGATTATAACTCAAAATGCGTTCTTAAATCGAAATAATTAAAAACATTGATCATACCAATACAGCTATTTAGTAATAATTGAATGAAAATTCCAAGTATTATTGATATATATTATGTATGGTATCATTGGTATATATTAAATATAGTGTTGGTATTACGTATATATTTTATCTAAAAAATGAATAAAGATTTGTAATTATTATTATTGTTAAGTGAAATTAAAGTCAGGACCGGCATGTAGTACAAAAAATCCTTCCTGGCGCCGATGCAGGAAATTACGAAACTCGGTATCAGGATTCCCGCTCTACGCAAAGCAGGCATGAGACACGGCCTATTCTAGAATGAGAATTGAGTTAATGAATATTTCTTTAAATTAAAAACTCATTTTATCCGTCTCAAGAAGCTTACTTCAATTGTGATTCCTCGCACAAATAAGGGTTTCGTCAAAAACTAATCAGATATAAATATATTGTTCCAGCCGATTGCACTTGATTTTCAATGACTGAGATGGTTCACTAAATAAGACCAAGTATTTGGAATTTAGAATTCCTAGTAGATCTTTTTCAGAATCGTATTATAAGTATTTAACAAATCCACGCAAAGTACTGTAAATATAACACATAATTTTATTCAATTCATACATTAATAAAAATATCATTTAATTTATATTTGAGGTCCTAGCACTGTGCAGATATCCCCACTGATGGATAGCTCACTCACGGTCGGAGAGCGAGGTGGGGGGATCATGTTTGCCCCCGACTTCTTCATCAGATTCATTGGGAGAATCCTTGGAGCCGTGGGAGAGACAAATCAGATTTTGTATGTAAATAGTGTATCAAGGTTGGAATGTGTGTGAACTGTACGTATTGAATGAGTAGTATTGTATGTAAGGCATAAAATGGCCTCTTAAATCGTGTCATAAGTGCAATGGGGAATATTATCATATAAATACATAAAATTAGGTTGCTAAGAAACAATTATTTTTTTTACCTTTTTATTAGAATATAATTTTTAAATAATGGGTCAATGTATAAAAAAAATATTTTAATAGTTGAATTGGACAAATCAATAGTAAAAACTGGGCAACACAGGCAAAACACCCACTAATGAAAAATTAGGTGTGAAAGCTTATTTGTCGTCATAATAATCGTTGACGAGAAAAATTCAAAATGACCTAATAAACCAAGGCATAACCTGAGTTTATAACACAACAAAACTCAGTAATTTTGCGTACGACAATATCTACCAACTCAAGTTTCGATTTCAATCAGAGCAATTAGTTCATAGAATTTATTAAAACTACTTTTTTTAAAAGTTTCAACTACTTTTTTCTTCAAACTGGAAGTAAAGAAAAACTGAATTGTAAAATTTATTACCTCTGTATTAATGTAATAATATTTTGTAATCATTACCATCTTAGTTAAATTCCTTCATTGTGCAATAATTACAATCTGCCTTTTATAAGGCAATAAGTAATTAAGATATATGCTCTCATTCATACAGTTACCCATCTGAAACCATGTTTTGAACTGTAACTAAAGACAGCCAATAAAAGCGTCTACGTAACATTAACTCTCATCTTACAAATAGAGATGATATTTTTCATGGTGCTAAGAATAAAACCAACTCAATGGTAAATTACAAAGTTCCATAATTATTAAATTACTTGACAATTAACAAAATAAAATTGTTGTCCTGTTGTGTAGGCGATCAAATCGAAGATCTGGGAGTGACGATCATGATTATGTATAATGTATTAGTGAAAAAACAAATAAATCGGAATAAGGACAATATTTTTTTACAAAATCGTTTACAACTACTTGTAAACGTAAAGGAACGTGTAAAGGAATAGTTACTACTAACTATTCCTAATCAACCCCTATCTGCTTCCCTCACTAGATCGGATCAGTGCCTGGGCAAACCTGAATAAACTGAGGTTAAATGTAGTGAAAACCCAGGCAATTCTCATAGGCTCCAGTTTCCTCCTCAGATCCTTTACCAATATTTCCATTTTAACCCTTAATGACCTTCCCATCACTTTCTGCTCCACCGCCAAAAACCTAGAGGTAACCATTGTCCAAACTCTCTGGAACCTGGAACCAGCATACTCAGGCGGTCTGAAAAGTTTCCGACCTCAACATGAAGATGATAATAAAATAAATAAAAGCATTTCCTTGGTTCATTCCTCTGTCAAACCATCAATTCTCATCACCCACCTCTTAGAGACAATATTTTACAGTTCAAAACCTCAATCATCTCCCGGAACACGAGATCCTGTCTCTCTGACCTTTATATTCCTGCCTGCAAAACTGTAGAATGCAATCGGTTCTCTTAAATTCTCTGCCTCCTAAGATTCACCATGCTTCACTTCATCCCTACTAACCTTCAAAGATATTCTATTCCAACACCTTCTCACCATAGTTCTCTTAGTCTGGGAACAATTCACTCATTCATTATTTTTATATATTTCCTGACTTTAATTTTCACATATATTATTTTTATTTGATTGTTGTACCAGCTACGGGCATGCTGGTGACAAATTCTCGTTAACAGCATCAATCAATGGAGAAAGTTAGAAAAGCAGTTTTTGAAGACGTACGTTAATAAAAAAATAATTCAATTGAATGAGATCAATCTAAAGGGAGACATTAGTAAGATCGAAACCCTTGATTGTATGATCCTGCACAATAAATTAACTTCGTTATTTTAAATGTTCTGTCATCACCTTACCACGCGAAAGATGAAGTGGGGGCTCGGGAGATTCCCCACGCTCCTCCATTGCTGCCACACCTGTTAATAGTGAGTAAATAGCAACAAGAGAAAATGCGTCCACTCGAGAGATGTAATGAATGGTTTTCCCACGGGAAAATAATAGTTATCTATTGGCGACATCCCCACAACAAGGTTTTCCTTAGACAGTGCGGTACCATTTTTCTCAATGCTGTGTAGGCATTCATCTCTCAACCCTTACACACCATGAATGGATATGTAATCAACATCAGCCTGCATTATTTTTCTCTATGAGATTTTGGAATTTTATAACTTTTTTCTTTCATCTGGCTATAATTTTATGATGGCTAAAAGAGTAGCCTATCCCCTATTTTGATCTGTAATTATACCATTCCCAACTTCCCTCAGTCATTTTGAGGAATGTCTTATCAAAGTAAGGATCTCTCTTTCTCAAGGCCCAAGAGCTATATAATTAATAATATATAATATAAATTAAATGGTATTTTATTTTGGTGTTGTAAATGTAATGAATTAAATCAAATTATGTCTTATATTTACGGGACTTCGTGTGGGTGTGTAAATATATGAAAGATATCTTCAATAATATGCGAAAGAATATTCATTGATTGTCGGATCAATTGATATTAGCACAACAATTAAGTTCCAAACCGGTAGGTCATATGAGATAACCAACCTCCTTACTTCCTTTGAAATCATTTCATTATACTAAACAATCAACCATATGCCTTAACTTAAAGTGCTTTTTTTAAAAAATTTCACATTGTATTAGGATGATTAAAGCACAGTGTTACCAAACACCCAAACAAAAACAACACTCTTGTCTTAAATGTTTAAATGCTTAAACTTAGTATATTTTGGAGGGTGTCCTATCACCTTCAGATATAAAAATACTTGCATTGTATAAATCATTAAATAAGTTAATCAGTTGTGTACTTAACTTCATATATTATATAAAATTTAGCATAGCTACACAAAATATAAGAAGCACTGGGACGTATTGATACAAAATCTAATGACTATTACACACGGATAAAGGCAGTTTGCTATGGCTACATTCTAATATTTCTGTTTTTCGCTCTTTTTTTTTAAATTAAGGTGCAATAACATAACTTTTCAAAAATAAAAACGGCAGCGATCAGCTTTCGGATCAAAAATTCTTAGTAGTTATCATAATCGTATTAACACACCCACAAAAAGTCCCGTAAATATAAGAAATAATTTGATTTAATTCAAACACCAGAATAAAATACCATTTAATTTATATTATACATTATTAATTATATAGCTCTTGGGCCTTGAGAAAGGGAGATCCTTACTTTGACAAGACATTCCTCAAAATGACTGAGGGAAGTTGGGAGTGGTATAGTTACAGATCAAAATAGGGGATAGGCTACTCTATTAGCCATCATAAAATTATAGCCAGAAGAAAGAAAAAAGTTAGAAAGTTCCGAAATCTCATGGAGAAAAATAATGCAGGCTGATGTTGATCCGTATCCATTCATGGTGTATAATGGAGATGAGAGATGAATGCCTACACAGCATTGAGAAAAATGGTTCCGTACCATCTCAGGAAAAGATTGTTGTGGGGAAGTATTTTATTGAGACGCTGTGGCAGGAACGGCGTCATTGACAGAAATTTCATTCATTGCCCATTGCCGACGTCTGCATGATACATTTTCCTGCCCCAGGCCCGCGATTAAGTTAACCACCCGTGACTAAAACCCCGCCTTAGCAGGAGATGGCCATAAAAGGACTCAAACAACATTGGAGGAATGCGCAGGCGGACGTCATAGGTGCTGGCCCAAGCGCCGGTTTCCCACTCATTGTTGGGACGGAAGGGTAATCTATATATACGCGCGGCCGGGATGAACGGCATCCAGCCAGACAAGCGGTCTACTTTCCTCCTTGTCATCAATGGACTGTTCCCAAGCGTCAGACATAGCGTAATGGCTCATTTCTGGTCATGTGCTCTCTTTTATGAATGAACTGCGCGGGCTGGCAGGAGAAGTGCGCTAGTATTTATTCGAAGAAACAATTTAAACAGAAAAAATCACGGAGTCTCTCCAATTATGTATTTTTATTTTTACCTTAGTCGACTTTAGTCGTTTATTCAAACATCTTTAGAACTAAAAAACGAATATGTTAAGTGTGAAATAACATTTAAATATTAACAATTATTTATATATAAATAATATACATAAAATTGGTACCAATCCAAAGAATAAACAACAGGCCTATGAATGATTTGATTTTTCTAAGTATTTGTTTATACTCTTCTTCGATTGCTTACGGAATAGGTAATTTTCTCCAAAGTTTAATGTACATTTAAAGGTAACTTAAACTGTTAACTATAGTGATCATTTACGAACCCGAGGTATGTAAAACTACTTTTTAAAAATTGCAATGAGAAAAACATGCTAATCCAAGAAGAAATCAAGTAATACTGTTTGGGTAGGAATATTCACCATTTACTCCTTCCTAGACAGTGAAAGGTAATAATAATATTTGTTTAAAGATTTAGTAATTAGTTTATTCTAACTAAACATATAGCTTCTTTTTTTTAATCTTAATCTGTCCTGTTAACTTTGTTTATGATGATAAGTGAACACTGCTTTACGCACAATAATCTTTATTTAAATATAATTTTAACTAAACAGATTTGTTTTTAGTATAAGTTTCAATCTCAATTGAATTCAGATTTAGTTTTTTCTAACTAAACATATACTAAGCTTTTTTTTTTTTTTTTAATTTTAATTCATTATTTTTTTATAATGTCATTCATTAATAAGTAATTCATTATTTAAATTATAATGTGTTTAAACAAACCTATTTTTTTTAATCTTAATCTGTCCTGTTAATTTTGTTTATATAATATATATTGTAACATTCATGATATTTGAGAATATCATGACCAGCCACCCTCCCACTTTGTCCAGCATCAGCCCTTATGCTCTTAGGAGTGGGGATGAGATAAAGGTCAGTCTTAGCCTGACAGCCAGAGAGCGAACAAGAGCAAGACCCCGACTTGGCGGTATCCAACAGAAGAAGAAGAAGAAGAAGGAGATCAACAGTAACGTTGATTGGATTAAACGGAGATCATCGATTGGGTGATATAGATATTGTTTTTTTATTATTATGGATCCATTAAAAAGAGATTGAGCTCAATTTTCATTTTTTATATAATTAATTAGTAGTAACTATCCTTGTTCAAAAGGAAATGAATATTTTTTTTATATAATTTTTGTCAGCACTATTTATAATTATAAGTATTTGTTATAACCATTTTACTTGTATATATTTCACAATTCCCAGTTTCTCAATTTATTAATAACTATAACATTAGCCTTGAGATCGGGCGATTCAATCGGGATAATTTCCTATGTCGAAGACATAAAAACAAGTTGAATTAAAGATCTCATGACGGACCTACCAAATTAGTTAAGGTCAATTGATCTAATAAATTAGGAAAAGAAATGGTAGAAAATGAGGTAGGTTTCAATATATATATATATATATATATATTGTTGTGATATTAGATATTGTGGAGTTCGTATATAAATATTTAATCTAACCTTAAATCAAGAAGGCAAACAAAAAGAATTGAGAGTGGAAGAAAAAACAAAAGGGAGTATACTGTTTTTTTGTGATGATGAAAACACACACAGAATTATTCTCTCTCTAGTTATGGGATCGGCCTGGTGTATAGGTGTCTGGGTCTAGTGATCATGGAAAAACGTTTATAGTATAGTTGTTGTGAAAAGGAAAACACACAGAGCATTATACTTATCTAGTTTTGGGATCAGCCCGTAATACATGTTATTAGCTTGAGATTATGTGAGTAAGAAAAACTTAAAAACTTTGTTGGTTAGTGGTTATTGACTTAAAGCAGAACGGAAGAGAAATAGCACGAAGAGAAGAAGTATTAATTTTGTTTAAAAATGAAGAGAATTAAAGAAGAAAAGGAATCGAATTTATAGACAAGTATTTATATAATTAATATAAATTTATTTTTTATATGTTTGTAAAATTAAATTCATCTGTTTGCCAGAATTATTTTTGTTAATAGAACCTAATAATAAAAAGTAAATAAAATAAATTTAAAGTAAAAGAATAAAAAATAAAATTACGATATCTATCAAAGAACGTAATAATATATGATAATAGAACACTGCTATACGCACAATAATCTTTATTTAAATATAATTTTAACTAAACAAATGATTTTTTTAATATAAGTATCTCAATCTACATTCTTGCATTCAGATTTAGTTTATTATAGCTACTTGCTTTGGTTTAATCTTATTTCTAATATTTCGGTATTGCATATTTAGTTTGGTTAAAATAAACTTTAATATTTAATGTTTATTTTGAGCTTTGCCCAACAATAGCACTAAGATGCTTTATTTCAGCACTGGATTTGGAAAATGTAAAAATAAATTCCCTTCCTGGTCAATCATCGATCAAATTCATAAAGGTCGAATAAAAATATCTATGTTGCATAACAGGAGGGATCCAAGGAAGTGTTAGCGACTGGCAAAAGAGTACAAGAACAGCCATCCCAACTCGGGGTACAGCAGTGGAATGCGAGAGTCACTGGGGATTTTCGGAAAAAAATCAACAGGCGTGCCATAATAATAATAAAGGCCACTATACAACTCACAACCTAAGCTCAAATACGGGAAGACAAGAGAACTGTTACTCTTAAATCATATGAGATTTATGCCGGGTTCCCACTGGGAGTGTATCACGTGATTAAGTTTTCAAGTGAGTACTATTGAGACACTTTAATAGTAATAAATAATTATTGATAGCACTTTAAAGAAATTAATTACATTAAAATTATTTTTGTGATACAATTCGTTTGAAATGCCAAATTCTGTGAACGATTCAAGACTCTTCCCTTGAGTGGGTACGAACATAAGCAAACCTCACTTTCGTTATTCACACCCTGTAGGAATTCGACAATATTTTGTTATCGACTGGTACTGTACGCAAATCTGAAATTTATTGTTAGTGGTTAGGTTAGGTTTTATTTTAAAGACTTAGTCCTATGTGTTACTCTTATTTTGTATTAATTTATCCAGCACTAATCGTTAGTTCAATAAAATCTTATAATGTTTTAGTAAAATGAAATATTTAATCCAAATATGTTTTCTAATCTGTTTCAAACGTACCAAATGTTTGTAGGGTTGGAAAAAACGTAATTCTTCTTAATCAATGTTATAATAACAATTAATACAAATGTATGCTAAATACAATTTTTTTATTAACGTTTCCAATAATCAAACTGTCATCTTCGTCACTATCCGTTCATGAATGCTCGTTCAAATATATTGCTATTGCCTAGTCTGCGGGGAAAGTTACTGACTAAGCTGGACGCGGAAAATATCATAAATCTTAAGGTGGAGCAGCCTTTCACGCCTGGCCCCTCAGGTATAATGATTAATTATTATCTTTTGTCTTAGCTTCCAATCAGTAATTTGTAAGTGCACAAATTTATTAAACAAATTATAGCTTGGTGTATATTCTAGAATTTAATGAGCACTCATAAAAACTTTGGGTCAAATCGGTTCGAGAATAAAAAATAAATAGTAATGGAGGACATTAGGAGATTAAAATAAAAAAGTGCCATTATTGAGTCAATATTCCCGAACGATCTCAGAGGAGGAATTTGAGATGTTCGAAAGTAATATTGCTAAAATATTTGGGGGTGGGACTTTTTGTCAGGGGTGGGAAATTTGGCAGTGTAAATTTTAAGATCATTGTGAAAGAAAATAATTCTTTGTTGAAAGTGACATACATAGGAATAAGTAGTATTTATTCATTTTCTTAGAAATTAAAATTAGAAGGAGTGTAGGTGCCTGGTTTTCGAGGGTTGGGGTGTAGCCTGATGTTCGTATGCAAAATTATAATTTTACACATGATAGTTTTGTTTTCTAATTTATTTATTCTAAAGTATGCTGTTTATTGATTTTTATAGACAGAGTGCATTTCACCGGCGCGTAAACATGAATTATTTGATCTGCCAATTTTTGTTATCGGTTCTTAGTTCATCTTTATCTAGTTCTACCGTTTCTACAGTGTTATTATTAATTACCAAGCCTCTAGGCTTCATATTTTCATTCAGCTGTGTTGCGTATTTGTCTGTCTGTATATATGTTATACTATAGAGGATAATTTTAAGTTTTGGTTAAAACACGATAACTAAAAGGATGGGGAAAAAATTGGTGTGAAACAAGTAGGAAGATATTCAAGATTTGAACCTGATCAATGCCCATGGTTTAAAAGATATTCTAAATAATATTTGAGAGCCTAAAATTGAAATCGCGTATTGATACACCGATCTCTAGGAGTTTTTTTTATGTTAATGTTTTACAGCATAGAATTAGCTAGTTTATGTTAGTTTTTAAGAAACTCGCCCAGTCTCACGAGGATCTCACGAAATAGCTTCTTTAATTTCTACTTCTGTTAGAATCTGGTTTATATATATTTATTTTAAAGTACAATTTAGTCGGTGTAAAATTATTGATGAATTATTACTTAGTATTAGATTAAATTGATTGCCCAATAAATTGACTTGATCTTACGAGAATGTAATAAAAATTTACAGCTGCCTATCTTCAATATGAACAAAAATTTGTATCCGTCCATACTTTATTGAAACTACTATTTAGTTAGAGAAAAAATCTCTGATGTTTTGAGAGTTTAACTGAAACTCTTATTATTACAATTTAATTATATAGTTTAGGATTTTTTATAATAAAAGGGGGCAAATGTTTTCGAGCCACTCGCAGTGATGGTATCTTACCATATTTTTGGTCTCTAAAAATGTAAGTTTTATAATTATTTCGAAACAGATTCAATCCCCCCCCCTTCTTCTCTGAAATCCGGCAACATTAAAAAATGAAATATTGATCAATACGATAAAACCAATTAATTAGTTATTTTAATTTCCTGAAAATACTCCTGAGGGTTGAAATGATTTCACGAAATCTATTAATCACTATTCAGAAGGACTACCTTATGAAATAAACACTTATTAACTAAATAAAAATCTCTTAATTTTTTATTACAGTATATTTACGGTACCTTCAAATTCGTTAGGAGGGAAAAGATCCTGGAATCTTACCGGCCAATACCCGTCATGATGGTCATCAAAAAATAGCGTCTTATTGCGACTGGCATCTGGTGGCATGGTGGATTTAATGACATCGATCCAGTTAGATTGATAAAATGCCAACGAATAGCACTCCCATCCCAAATCACTTAACACAAGCGAAGCATTGATCAGGTCTGATGACGCACTCCCTCACTTGTAGCAGAGCTGCTAAATCACTGGCGACTGGACTAAATTACTGTCCTTGAGTGTACAAGCACTTATGCCTCACGACGGGCTCATCCGGACTAAGACCAAAGACAACCACGGACAACAAGCAACTAAACTTCGCTTCTCCTTCCAGAACATTATATACAGGATATAAGGGGAATCACATAGCTATGGGGATTGCTTCGGGGGGCGTCCCCGTGCATGGCGTGCATCAGTTTTTTTGCTTCATAGTATGCTCTAAATGTAAAAGTACTATTTTAATGTTTCTATAATGCCGGTTTTGAGTTAATTCTAATTGTGACAAAATTGTGGTGTTGCGTCAGTTCTTTAATTTGCAGCTCTCGGACTCTCAACAGCCAAACTGTCAGCTTCATCTCATTGAATAGGTATGACAAAATAAGAAACACTGATGTATATATATACAACTTTTTCGACTAATTACAATCTTGTACAATTCGTACACACGTAGATTAAATTACAATAGATTACATTGGATTAAAATATTAATATCAATGATTTGAGTTCAAAATACGAATTTAATGTTATATATTGAATAATATTCAGGCAAGGTTTAAAATTTTAAATATATTAATACCAATCAAAATAATGCAGGAAAATGACCTTGTTAAAATAGGATGGGGAATGAGAAAATTATACGAGACTGTTGCACTAAGGTGCTTAACTCAATCGTTCCTAGACGTATACTTACTAGTCAGGCAGAGCAACTGCCTGCTTAATAGACAGGCAGAGCAACATTTGATCAAGTAAAATGCAAAATAAAGTGAAGTAAAAGTAAAATTAATAATCATTAGTTGTAGTAGAGGAGTAGACTTTTAACCTTGGCAGAAGTCATAGGAGCTTCTAGAAAGAAGAGACATCACGCGTCCAATTAAGTCTGGGACAAAGGACTCCTGCACAAGTTGAAAAAAAGTAAAAACCCAAAAATATTTGCTTGTAAACATCCAGTCGTTTCTTCTAGACGTATACTTACTATTCGACAGGCAGAGCAACATTCGATCAAGTAAAATGCAAAATAAAATGAAGTAAAAGTAAAATTAATAATCATTAGTTGTAGTAGAGGAGTAGACTTTTAACCTTGGCAGAAGTCATAGGAGCTTCTGGAAAGAAGATACATCATGCGTCCAATAAAGTCTGGGACAAAGGACTCCTGCACAAGCTGAAAAAAAGTAGAAATCCAAAAATATTTGTTTGTAAACATCCAGTAATTTCTTCTACAACGATCTGGTAAGAATAAAGAGCGATAGCACAGTACTTACGCGGGTACTCTGCAAGGATCGGCCTTTTCTCCACTTCTATTTAACATATATCTGCACGACATAAGCCAGCCAACATCCACTTTTACCACCATTTTTTCTGATGACACGGCCATATTTACCCAGCGCACAGGCATTATGGCTGTCAAGGATTCTCTACAACATGCCTGACAGCATCTTACTCTATAATTCTCATCTTAGAAAATTACAATGAATCCTTTTGAATGCCCCCCCTCCCAACCAGAATTAATCATGAGCGATAAATGAATTCTTTATAGCCCATCCGATGAGGCAGTCAAGTTTCTGGGTACCCGTTTAGATAGCCACCTGTAACTGCCGTGTGAATTCTAAAACAGGCTTATGATAGCCTGGCTATGTCTAAATAAATTTTAGTCAAATCTAAAACCAAACTGTTGGGCCAACTTCTTTACCAGGAATAGATAGTTTCCCTCTTGTCGGCCCAGAAAATATCCACCTATGTTTCCATATTTTAATAACAAAAACCTTCAAAAGGCGTCAGTTAAGAGAGAGGGAAACTAGTGCACGAAACAGCTGAAGCCCCTTACGGGGTGTGGCGGGGCTACCCCCACCTTTGACTTGCCTATATAAGGCCCGGATTAGGGATTTTTTCCCTCTACCCCGTACTGGAGACACCCCCGATGCCGGGCCAGCCACCAGCAGCTATGCGAGACCTGTGGACCACCGAATGCACTCTCGCATCACGTTCCTGGCCCAAGACCAGCGACGAGACTTGGACTGTAGACCGAGATGGCTGACCAACCTCGTTGCTCTTTGCTGCCAGATGTTTGCGGCCTTCATGACTACTAACTAACCTGGTGAGTCCCCTCATATTAAATTGCAATACTGACGGACTTATGACCAAGATAGACGCGGTGTAAGTCTCCGATTTTCACTCGCCCTTGGGATCCGGACGGTTTTCACACAACCTTAGATAGCGAGTTTCAATTCATAGTCATTCCAAGACCACATGAACTAAACTATAATACCTACCCTGTTCATCTTCTCCTGAACATAGTGCACTGTCGGGGCACATCTTTTAAAGTCTTCTTCTCTCAGATCTAAGAGTCAGATTAATATGAATAAAGATGGCCACTGACTAGGCCGCCAGCAAAGGTCAAAGACCACTGGTCCACTCATTTCAAGTATTCCAGAATAAAGTTTTTCGCACAGTAGTCAACTCCCAGTGGTTGATCGAAGATCGATGATCACAGTAAAGTTTTTAAGTTCACTTAATAATTAAATCAAATTGATGAATTAAAAAAAAAAATTGTAGTAAGCTCTTGTGTCACCTAATGTGACTATGCCCACACCATGCTATTGTTAGCATTTTTTCTCTCTCTGTGTGGATCTGAGTAATGAGGCCTTATTGAGTTGTCTTATTTGAGGGCATCAGATATTTCTGCTTTAATTTTTCCGTACTCAACTGAGGCATGTTTACATTATGTACAAAATGATCCGTTCTTATCAAGAGCCTTTACAAACTGCTTCATAAGGCCCAACTTTATATATAGTGGAGGAAAGATGATTATCTCTCGTTCAATTAAGGGATCGATAATGACCTTCTATTCCCCAACATCCATGTTTTGTCTCTTAGGCCACTCTTTTATAATCCACTGGTGTTTTTTCTCTTTGGTATTCCAGAGGTATAAGAAGCAAAGATATTTGGTGCGGCCATCCTACTGTCCAAGGAGAAAGTCCAAACAAATCACCCATTGATTCAGGATACTTTTTCTTCTTCAAGAACAAAGTTATGATGTTATATTTTTCTTTCATTTTCGTTGAGTGAACAATTGGTATTTAACCATTGTGTAGAAGGACAAATTTCAAAGTTCGCTTTGGGCTCTCAATAAATAAGCCAATCGTCTGGAAAATAATCAGGAAGTCCCATTGTTTCTAGGAGTCCTCTAATTTTGTAACAAAATACAAGATTGTCTTCTTGAGAGAAGAGGGGGTAGCAGTCCGTTTTTTCTTGTACTGTGAAAGGTAATTTTGGTTCCTTGTTCCAGCTAAGGCCATGTGGTCTTTCACCCTGGCTGCCGGCCTAGCCGGTGGGCAGCCTAATTCGTTTTGATCTGACTCCATAAGATCTTTAGAAGGTGTGTGCCCCGACAAAGCACTGTGTTCAGGAGAAGAGGTACAGGGTAGGTTTATAGGTAGTTTATGTGGTCTTGGAATGACCACGAATTCACACTAAGGGTAGGGGAAAACCGTCCGGATCCCAAAGGCGGGTGTGAACCGGAGAGAAGCAGACTGGATTGCCGTGGGAGACGCTACTGGTAAGTTTGTAGGGCCACGGCAACCGTCGTCCGCGAGGGAGAGGTCTCTCCCAAGGAGGTGCTAGTTTTAGCGAGACGAAGGCAGAGATTCCCACTAGGAAGGTGTGGGGTCTGACGAGGCCGGACTAAAACATAGCGAGGTCAGGAGAGAGAGATGCAGTGGTAGTTGAATGAGAAGACCATGGTTTTGAGTAATGCAACAGGCGCCAGTGAAAAGAGAGAGGAGAGAGTAGTGTTCCAAGTGACGGTCCGCTTCGTTATGCTAATTCTCTGTAATGCCGGGGATTATTTAGGAGGCCAGCCTTAGTGGTGGGGATGGGCCCCCACCTACGGCAGTTCCCCCCACCTACGGCTGTTTCCCCCACTAGTTCAGTTCCTCCCCTCACTCCCACTGACGTCATAACCTTTATTAACATAATGAAACATAGATACATATTTTCTGATATTCATTTGATGACATAGATACGAGGTCTGATAGAAGAAGAGGGGAACTTATAATTATTCATATTTAAGAGGTGGCCACGATGTGTGTGGCCACACACACACTTGTATATGTGATTTAGAACTACACATAATGGAGTTAGAACTAGGCATTTAGTGTAGAACTGCACGTTAAAAAAAGATAGAGAAAAACTGATTTCATATATAGATTGAGCGCCTCAAATATAGCTAAAACAGTTCTAAAATACTAGGTACAAAAAAAAAAATCTTGTAGGCCTGTATTACATACCAAGTCATATACAACAAATCTTTTATATACATACATAAACAATACTAAGGACGTAGTAAAGTAAATGAACGCTATCATAATGCGATCTGGGAGCAGGGAGCGTGAGAAAAAAAAACTACTCTGTGCCTTTGCAAAAAAAATTTTAATTAATTTATTTTTTAATTTATCCGATTTGAAAAGTTTTAACGGAATTACTAAAAAATAGTTTGTTATTGATTTATTTTTAAATAGCAGAACTACTGTTGCTTACATAGTGACATAACTAATGCCGATTTTAGTATTGAAATTGACATTTTCCTCAATGCGTGATTCAACAAAGCAGAAAGAAAGAAGTATGCTTATTTGCGTCATTGATAGGTCTGGCGGGTCTATCCCCTATCTATCCTCAGCGCCGTCAGGCATCCCATTTACAGTTGCTATACTTTATTTTTTAAATCGATATATCAAATGAAGCTAATCAGTTTCTTCTGTTATTAATTTTTTAACTAGAATGTTTTTATTAATTAAGAACTGAGATGTGTATTTATAATTATTAATAAACCGGCCTAACATAAGAAACGTGATTGGGTGCAAATTCATCATGTCAGGCCTAGGCATGCCGCTTGACAGATGTATATTAATCAAATGGTTTTGAAATAAACCTAGTCGGTATTTTTACTAAACACAATTTTTGGTATTTTCACTAAGAAGTGGCGTGTGTACTGAAAATCACTGAAACATAGGTTCTATCCATTCATATTGGATGGATTAAAAAATTTTAAAAATTTTTTTTGCAAAGTAGTTTTTTTTCTCACGCTACCTGCTCCCAGACCGCATTATGATAGCGTTCATTTACTTTACTACGTCCTTAGTTTTGTTTATGTATGTATATAAAAGATTTGCTTTATACGACTTGGTATATAATTAAATAAAGCCACGAGTTATAGATCTTTTTAAAAAGCACTTAATTTGAAGTACAATACACTGGGTTGAAAATATATAAAAATAACTGAACTACTATGAATGTGTACTGAAATGAGTCGCGTGACTATAAGAGCATAAATGAGGCCGAGAGCCGTAGGCTCAGCCTATATATAGGGGGGAGTCTAAACATGGATTAGCCAATGTTTTGGATTAGTTATCGTCATTTAACTATATAATACAGGCCTATAAGAATTTTTTTTTGTGTCTATTATTTTAGAACTGATTTTAGCTATATTTGGGGCGCGGAATCTATACATGAAATTAGTTTTTCTCTATCTAGGCTACTTTTTAGATGTAAGTTTTATTTTAACGTGCAGTTCTACACGAAATGTCTAGTTCTAACTCCATTATGTGCAGTTCTAAATCACATATACAAGGATTTGAGGTTATGAGGGGATTTATCAATTGCTCAACGTTTCAACCAGTATGAGTTAAATTACCTCACCAGAGATCTCAACCTTGTCAAAAGAAGGTACTAAATAAAATATAAACATCGAGGAAAGTCTATTAAAATCGGCTCGGACAAGCGGAAGTATTTAGTTTAATCTAGTCACGTTAGATGACCTGCCGGTCCGGCGACATGTAGTGTAATCCTAACGTGACATAGTCCGTAATAACTGCTAAGCATTAATTCTGTTCTGTGTGTAGACTTTTAATAACCTTTACTCATTTACTAAGTCTATTTACCTTGTGGCCGTAGCGTTAAAATGTACTTATTTTGTTAAATAACTGCTGCTAAACAATGAATAGCTAACAAATGATACTTACTACTTATAAGACTAACACCCCTTTTTATTATTTTAACCTTTAAAACATATATTAAAAAGACAAGAACTACACAGACGCTTTAGACAACTGTACAGACCACTTCAAAGGAAATCAATCCCATCTCTCAGTAGAAAACAAATTACTAATTTACAAAGTTATACTTAAGCCAATCTGGACATACGGAATAGAGGTATGGGGGAAAGCAAAAAAATCGAACATCAAGCATATCCAATCCTTTCAATCAAAAGTCCTGAGAACAATACTAAATGCCCCTTATTATGTCAGCAACAAAACCCTTCATAACGATCTTAATATACCTTAATAAACCATTCTCGAACTCATCCTTTCCAAGTTCATGAAATTCCATAGCAACTTATCCAATCACCTTAATCCCTTAGCACAGTCATTGCACTGCACCACTCTGTTTTTTTTTTCCCTCAACCCCTTGAAGTTATACAATGAAAATATTATAAGAAACTTTGCAAATTTCTCCTCATTCTGCTATGCGCAGATGCATTTGAAGGAGTTCGTTCTACTCAACAATACAGGTTGTGGTTAATAGGAAAATAACATGAATACAAATCTAGGTGATGGGGCTCACCTTTAGTTTACAGGCTTCAGTGCCTAATCTCCTGGTCTTAAATACCATTTCCCCTTCCTAGTGAAAGGTGGAGTTGGCAGAAAGGGGTATGTTTTACGATACCCAGGTGGCCAATCCCCCTTAGGTTTATGACTGTTGGCCTAAAAGGGTGTGTTTTATGGCTCCTAGGGACTCACCCACTTAGGTTATTTGACCGCCTATAGGTGCCCCTATGTCTGCCCTGGTCTAGTCAGGTATCGTTTATGACGGTGCCCCTCTATTTACCTGCCTTGCTACAACTGCCGCATGTACCCTGGTTTATTACAAGAAGCTTACAAAGATTAACACATTATTTGCACCAGAGTATAGGGTGATTTACATATATGGTTGGCGCTCGCTACAATCATAATAAAGCTGTTTAATAATAAAAACATATATTTTTAACAAGTCATATTATTTTGGCTGTACCTTTTTTTAGTGTTTTTTGTATTGTAATTTATTAGTATCTTGATTGTAAATATGAATTTAAATTTAAAATAATTTTATTATATCTGTTGTATAACTATTTATTGAAGAAAAAATTAGCAACTCTAGGAATATTTTATTTTATTATTAAACAGGTTGCTTACTTTTTTTAATACCTAATAAGTTATTTATATTTAATACTATTGTTAACCTTGTCTTGTTTTATAGACTGAAGATGAGAACGTAGAGTTGTGGAAAGCGATGGTTAAATAAAAATATTTTTTAGGGTAGGAAATATATTCACAAACCAATAAAAGTAGCCTCTTCGAGTGAGCAACAAATTTTAATTAGCCTCCTGTGACCATTTACCCTCCCCGCCTAAATAATGGTTTTGTATTGAGGAAATGAAATTTTTTATCGAGAAAATAATTACTACTGATGTAAAATATAAAACACAGTGTATCCTAGTCATCCTATACAATTAAAACCGATCCATCTAAACCGCTTTACAATTAGCCGAGCCAATTACAAGTAAACCGAGCTTACAAACTAAAACTGTGTAGTGTAAGCTAAACCTTTTTGAATTTGAAATAAAAAATCCAATCTCTTAATTCTATGCAAAATCCGTTTCGTAATTGCCAATGCCCCTTTCCATCTCTCCAAATACACCATTTGTTGCAACCTAAATATCCCGTTTCTCACTTCCTTACTTAAAAAATAATAAATGAAATTTATGAAAATTCTACGACTCAGGAAATTTTCGTCCAAATTATAAGTTTTTTTCCAAACAATAATAAAAAAATGTAGCGATTGTGAATTAAATTCACATGTCAAAAAGACATTCCGATAGGCCTACAAACTTATTACCACAATATCAGTATGCACGGCTTTAACAGTAACGTTATCATTTTTAACAGAGTCCTCACATCAGAGACTCACATAATAAATCTGTGACAGGCGTGGTGTAACAATATTAGATCATATACCAAAACAGGTAGTAGGTGCCTGATGTAAACAGTGTGGACCAAACATCATCTATCTGTTGTGTTTATTATAGTAAGGGTTAGGTTAGTCATCTTTAGTCATAAACTAGAGAATGATTCATTTCATCTCATGCATAATATAATTACAGATAAAAAGGAAGTTATAGTAGCCAGATGTTGAACGTAAACATACGTCACATATTCCTTAACAGTAGGAACCTTAGTTACTACTCGATGTTGTTTTACTCAAAACTTCTTCAAATTATTACAGAAACAGATATTTGAGTCAAAGTACCTACTGCGCAATTTCCTTACATCAGACACCTTGGATTGAATTGTCCTTGGATTTTCTGTCAAATAACTGCTGTCATAAGAGATTTTGTTTTCTTCCTATCCCCATTATAATTATAAATTATGAAAATCAGTATAGATCCTACATAAATGAATCTATTTACAGCAGGTCAGATTGTCCTGTAGCTTGGCTACATTTTATACAATTTGCGATTTGTGATTGTTACAAAAGTATAATGAAAATTATGCATTCAAGAGACTAAAACGGCAGTGGCCAAGTGACCTGCTATAAATGCGTAACAGTGGGATTCCTGGTAATGGCCAGATTCTCCAATCATGTCTTGAGCGTATGTGGCTCTCACGCTCTTGGTCAGCCTCGTATCCGGTGACGCGGCTGACGGAGGAGCTTGGGGGACTTCCCAATACTCCGCTTCCTCTTTCACATGCGAGGGAGGTGACAACCATGTGGATTTGGGAGGTCTCTGTGCTGTTTTTAAATAGTGTGAATGAATATTGTAAATATGGTATGAATGAAAACATTTATCACCATTAATTATTGCCCAATGAGGCAGATTGTAATTTTATCATAATAAAGCTAATTAATAAAATTTTACTTGATCCAAACGCATACAATTAGGTAGTCTAAAACGTCCCCACCCACAGGACCTTCTTGGATAGGAAAGCTCGGTCAGTCTCTTTAGCGTTTCAATAGTTTTATTTAATATGTTTTTATATAGATCAGATTATTAGATTAATAAGTTATATAGATGTTATCCTGTTATGTTGGTAGCCCTGACAAAGATGGAAAACCCGTTTTTATAATGTTGTGTGCTTTGTATACTTACTTCGTTACAAAATATAATGCCTTTGATGTATTTTTCTTCTGTTTTTCTTACAGAACTGTAAAAGTACAAAGTGACTTTTGCGGCGTGTTCCTCCCTAGTCCTGTAAAATGGCACCAAAACTTTCAGGTAGTTCATCAAACAACTTAACAAAACATTTTGATGTCAATCTAAACTGTTCCTTTTTACCATGTAAGATTTGCAAATCTTAAAACGAAGGACATTGATTGACGAAGTGCGACATTGATAATTCAAGACATATTTTGGCAAAAAGGACGAATTCCTACAAGAAGAAATGACCTGTACATTGATAAGTTACTCAAAATCTGTGATGAATGGAACGGGTCACAAATAAATTAATTAGTGTTGCTGAAAAGGGAAAAGAAAAAATGAGGTTTTTATGTAAATGAAAGATGATTTCTAATACATAGCTTATTCAGATACTTTTGGACAGAGCAAAATTCAGGAGGAAAAGAAGTCCTTAATTCTTTGGCGCCAAAAAGGACGATCGGGCTCCATTGTTGGGGTAGATCAAAAACTAAAAGATAAGGAAGAAAGAGCACTGAAATGTACCTCAATTGTAACTGCCAAAAAAAAAAAAGGATTATGAAGAGATAAAACAAACTTTCCAGCAGTTGATAAAACAGTTTGCTGCATCTGATGATTCAAAGATTCCGAGAAAACTTTTATTCTATATGAAGCAGCCAATGCAGTGACGAAAGGAAAAATTCTCTTGAAATGATTAGCATACCCGTGTACACCAATAAAAATCACATCAGAGGGCACAGCACCCCGTTTCCCCGGAGTTTTGGTTGGCTGCTCCGGATGATTTCGGTTACTGAAAAGGTGGTAATAACTCATCGCACTTCTTTTCAACATCTTGGATAAAACTCTAGAGAAGGGAGACTTATAGAAATCTTGCACACATTTGAAAACCTCCTCACACAACTCACAGGCCTGGTTTACACTGGCAATCATAGTGACTTTTGAAGGCAAGGAGTCCCTTGAATTCCAACATATTTAGGAAACCAATGGTGATAAGTGGGGCTAATCGGTACAATAAATTCTTTATTGTGATGCTGCAGCAAGTCGAGTAAGTAGTGCTTTTACGAATCTAAAAAAACTGTTCAATCACGACCTGCCGTCATCACATTTTTTAATCAGTTTTGCGGATCTGTTTCGACTCACTTATGGGTAGAACTTCTGGTCGAGATTTGGCGTTTTTCAAAAGATTTAGAGAAACCTGGACGAAACTTAACTAGATGATTTCCAAGACTGGTACCAATGAAGTGGCTGATGGTATGCTCTCTACCACTCTTAGATCTCTTCTAGCAATAACCCCTTTCTCCGCCGGTACAGCAGCGCGATAATTACCAAGAATAGCTAGAGCTAACGTTGATCTTTCTTGGTGGTATTCCAAAAAACGAGTAGCAGTAAGTCAGGCTGAGTGGATGATAAAATGGAATTATGCTTTCAACATAAACCTGCCCCAAGATCAATTTCTGTTATAAAATATGTGTCCTTCATGATCCAGTGTACGTTAAAGCCTGTTTTCTGTTATCAGAGGTAATTTAGCAACTTATCGTGTTTTCTTTTTCATGCGTTACCTGATAAATTATCGGGATATTGGAAAAGTATTTCCAGTCATCTTTAATACCTAGCTCCCAAAACTGTGGCTCTATCCATATTTGACGAAAATGTTTTAACATACATTAAGACAAATATGGCTCAAGTTATGGTGGAACCAGATACAGGCGAGGGAGAAGGTAACAATGAACTGAAGATGTACATTCTGCACCAAAATCATTATTATTCTTTCACTAAAAAGCATCGAGTTTTCGTCTTTTGCAACTCCTAAAGTAAAAACTTTCTTCACGAGATTATCAATCGACACCGATTTCCTAGACAAAGGCCGTTTAACATAGAAGGTTGATCCTTGTTACAAAAGTGGACTTGAAACACTTAAGAAGTCGGTTACAGAAAGGAATGTCAAGCTCATTCATGATTGCAATAACAATCTCACAAAAGATGAAACTGAGTATCAATTTGTTTTATATATATTTACAGATCATCTCTAAGGAAAAAATAATATTCAATATTTAGTATTCTTCACATTACAATTGTGATTCTACATAAAAACACTTTTCTCTATTATTATAAATTAACTTTGATTCAGAACGTTTATTAACAATTTTCGGAGTTACCTAGATGTGTACACAAAAGAAGAGAAACGAAAATGTTCGAGATAAGCAAGAGAAGATAACTAATCCAAGCGTTCCAACATCAAGTCGTTTAAGGGTTGTCAAACAGTTATTTGGCCTCCAACTGAATTAGGAGGAAGAAGCAGCAAAATTTCGGAAAATGACTTATTGCTAAAACCACCCTAATGTATATATCGATAATAGTAACGACTAATAATAAGTAGCGTACCCAATGAAAAGTCACTACTACTACGAATCATATTAAAGTTTGAATGGCACGTTTCTTTGTCACTCAAAACATTTATGGGAACTCTATCCAAGCCAATATATATATCCAGTATAATACACATACACATATACATACATAATCTGTATACGATATATGATTATATTCAGGAGTCTTACTTGCTTACCAATATATTTATGTATCTAATATATCCAACTGTATCCAAATATATAAAATATATGGAAATATAAGAAGGATGTATCTTTCTTTATGGATATATATATTCCTTTTTATATCTACCTCACCTACCCTCATATATCAAGCCTCTACGCTCAAGCCGAATAATTAAATATTTTAATAATTCAACTGCAACAGATTTGATTCCTCTATCAAATCCTGAGTGTATTGTGTTAGCGTAAAGCGGTACTATAATAATATGTTTTGGACTATAATAATTCCCCAATTGCTTCTAACCCGAAGTAATTTATATTGATAAATTGACGTGGTGATCAAAGGAAGAAATTTAATTTCTATAAAATTGTTTATAGAATTCCTTTGTACCAAAGTTTAAAAGTATTTAAGAAAATATAAATAAAACATAGCACGAATTTAAATGATGAAACACATTACACTTATCTTATCTAATGACTATGCTTACAAATATACATCGATTCTTCCGAGGTGAGCAGCCCGGATCAAGACCTCGTCATCTAAGCAAAAAAAAAATCATACAGTTCTGCATTTTGGTGCAGCCGTTCATTGGAGTGTTCTGAACAACATACAAAAGGAGTGGTGGGTGAGCGGGCAGTTTGAAGCTCCCTTTCTTTGGTTGTTCTCAAATATCTCGGGAACTAGCAACTTAACCAAAAGGTACGTCGAATACAAAACTAAAGTACACGACATTTCCTATAAAAAAATCATTTTCCATTAATTTTATTCATAGAGTCAGTAGTTAAGGAAATAGAGGGATTCATTTACTGATATTACAATTTATCCATTCCTTTTTATTGAACAAACAGGCATGATGATCCAAAAGTACAAACAATCAAAACTAGGTATATACAATATCTTATAAATATACCTTTTAAAATAAATGTATCCAATCACAATTTTCTTCTAGATGTTTTCCGATATTTTCATTGGTTACTTAGGAGATAGATTCATCTCTTCTAGATTGATAAAATATTATTTTCTGGTACAAAATTTCCTTTTACTTTTTATTTGAACAAACTAACATGATGACCCGAAGGTTCAATTAACAATAATTGCATACAAAAACCTTCAATACTTTTAAAATCACTGTATCCAGTTACAAATTAATCTTTTCACAGGTTTCATAGAGGATAGATTCATCTCTTTTAGACAAATGCAAGTGTGCTAATTAAAGTTAATTTTACCTGAAAAAACTCTTGAGATAGATTTATCTCTTATCGATGTACAAGTTTGTTATTTGCAGAAGTTACATATAACTTTTCTTTAAAAATTGGCATGATAATTTAAAAAAATACAACACTTAAAAATAATTACATAAAATAACTTAAACCTATAACTTATTATCTGCTTTATAAATTTACAATTAGTCTACAACCCTACATTAATTTTATTTTGCATTTGTTCCCTTTCTTACAGACATAAATAATTTTACTTTCTGTCTGATTTATTTGTGATTATACGATCATAATAATACACTATGTATAACTTAATGTTATTTTCTCCCGAGTTTCAACAAAAAAAAAAACAAAAAAAAAACGCGTACAGAGAAAATTGGTCTATTCCACATTTTTATCGCTGTTTTTAAATTCAGGAATTCCTAAATACCATGGACACTATCTAATTCACCTTATTTTCATTTCATCTAAAGTATTACAACAAACATATGGCTATATCAATCAATCTGCAATTATTGAACATGTTCACAATGCTATGAATTACCACCCTTTTCCCTGTAAATGATATTAAATGAGATGTCAACACAAAAAAATCAGAACAATCTATTAATTATTAAAACAACAATAAAAGGAACTTTATCTGAATTAATAAATGGACTTAATAAACCAAACCAATCAAATACAAGCAACTACTCTCAATTTTCTTGAGAAAAACAAAAAAAAGCTAACCACGAAACACAATTTCTTTGATTTCTGACATGAATCTACCCAAAAGAATTAAGACCAAATCTTTTGTCAAGGCAGCTCGTCTCTTTCTAAAGCATGGACCTTATTTTGGCGTGGCTTTTGTATCTTCTGGTAGGTGATAAAAAAAAAGATGCTTGTTAAACTATGACAGTCACTGAATATAGCCTTAATAAAAAAATAATAAGAAAGGTAAATAAATAAAACATAAAAATAGCCTACCAAAAGTGGCACTAAGTATATTAACCCTCTAGCGGGCGCGCCCAAATCCATAGGCGAGTGGTGCACTTAGTACACCACCCTTATTTTAATCTCATTTCCTTTAAATAAAACAAAATTATCTTATTAATCATAGATTATGACTAAGTTTTGAGAGACAGAAAAATAATAATGACATAATTAAAAACAAAATTATTTATTAGGCTTAAAAAAATCAATGATATACAAAGATGTAGTACAATGGCTGTGCTAGGAGATTAGGGTGGTTGGATGGGTTACTATGGAATTTCAAGAGCTTGGAATGGATGAGTTCAAGAGTTTAGGGTATATTAAGGTCGTTATGAAGGTTTTTGTTCCTAACGTAATAAGGGGCATTTACTATTGTTCTCAGGACTTTTGATTGGAAGGATTGGATACGCTTAATGTTCGACTTTTTTGCTGTCCCCCATAGCTCTATTCCGTATGTCCAGATTGGCTTTAGTATAACTTAGTAGATTAGTTCATTCTTTTATGAATTTATCAAACAGTTTTTCACGGGGGTAAAAAAAGGAAGGCGAAGAAATTTCCAGTTTTGTGAATTTTCAAACTTTTCGAGACTTGTTTAGTGAACATTAGACCGGCCAATTAATTTCTCTTCCCCCAATTAATTTATCTTCCTCCTCATCATATTGGAGCCTTTGATATAAGAATAAAGGCCATTAGATTTTTCATTATAATGATTAATCTCCTAACCTGGTCGTGCTATAATGGCGATTTTACAACGCTGAAAGCCGCCTTTGCTCCAAAATTAAAAATAGAAATTGCTCCCGGTTTTGTTTTATTAGCTAACCCGTGAATTGTCTTTTTAGAAACGCCGAAATGTCAGATGGTATAGTTTGTATTTTTGATCTCGATATCAAACGCTCGTTTATTAATTGTCCGGATAAATTCATATTCCCTTTAGCTTCGGGACTTCGGGAGGGTTTTCCCATCGAGTATATAACCCGAGAATTGATTTCGGGAATGTTCAAAAATATGTAAAGCAATACCATGGGTCAAACCCTTGTAATTCTTTAGGCGATGTAGGCTACTATCATTTTAGCGGCGGTGTCTACACCCCCTTTAGTTTTGTTGTAATCTAATCTGATTACGGGTTTCCATCCGGAGGTATGATTTCGTCCATATCATTATTATCGTGGATGGTTGATAGTATAATCACGGAAGTGTTTGTTTTTTTTTCATTGAATATGAAACTAATGTTTTATTTTTTTGAAATCCGAATTTTGAATATTCAAATCTATGATAAATAAGGTGAGCCTCATCACTTTTAATAAATTCAGTCCATTAATTTATAATGTACATAATGATACTTTTGTGGCATACCCCTTTTCGTGAAATGAAGGCTTCCGACATGCACGAAAAGTTCAAGCTCCCTACCATCACCGAAGCCATCAGACGACGTCACATCAAGTTCTTCGACTCGATGAAGCACAGTCTAAACCCTCTCTTCCGAGACACGACACCACCACCGCTACCGGCACGATGGCAACTCACAAGATCGAGTAAAGCAGAAGAAATGGTTGACATCACGGCGCTCGGCCAACCAACAACAAGCCTCTAAGGGGCACCCTCACTGATATCAGACTAACTACGACTGCACTACATGCCTAGAGAAGACTCTAGGCCCAGCCACCAGTGGACTCTCACCACTGTACCGTAACAATCAACCTCCACCGAGGATTCCCACACTCCTTACTCCTCTCACACCACCTTCAAGCAGGTCCTCCTAGTACAAGGATCCGATCACCCAAAATATTTTATATTTATCCCTCATCCGAAAATTCTAACCAGAGAGCTTAGGAAAAAAAAAAAAAAAAAAAAAAAAAAAAAATACTTTTGTACAATGGAGATCACTATTAGTAGAAAACAGACGTTGTATAAAATGTAACCAAGCTACAGGAAATATAATGAAGTAATTGTAAATATATTCGTTTGTAGAATCTATATTTTGTAACATATATTAGTTTTATAACAAGGCCTCCCAAATCCACATGTTTGTCACCTCCCTCGCATACGAAAGAGGAAGCGGAGTCTTGGGATGTCCCCCACGCTCCTCCGTCAGTTGCGTCAACGGATACGAGGCTGACCAAGAGCGCGAGAGCCACATACGCTCAGGTCATGCCAGGACTCCCACTGTTACGCATTTATAGGTCACTTGGCCACCGCCGTTTTGGTCTCTTGAATGCATAATTTTCATTATACTTTTGTAACAATCACAAATCGCAAATTGTATAAAATGTAGCCAAGCTACAGGACAATCTGACCTGCTGTAAATAGATTCATTTATGTAGGATCTATACTGATTTTCATAATTTATAATTATGATGGGGATATGAAGAAAAAAAATCTCTTATGACAGCAGTTATTTGACAGAAAATCCAAGGACAATTCAATCCAAGGTTGAATAGACAAACAACAATAATCTGTATAAACCAAAGAAATATTTTTATTTATTTATGTTCAGTAATTGTTAATAACTCTTGATTTTCATTGACTTGGAAAATGAGGCAAAAGCTCTAGAGATACCATTGTTTTATCCAACTTTAATGTAGGTACGACGAACGGCCCGTCTACCGGGAATTGAAACCAGCTAAAGTAGCCATCACCTCCTTAGCGTGGAAGCCATGGTTTTCCTCCTAATTCCCCTTCAATGAAAGGGAGTCTACGGAGACATAAGTGGTCTAGAATATACCTTACAAACTCACACCGACCGAGGCCGGTTTAACACTGGAGTCTGTCTGCATCGGCGCGCGATAACTCCCCCACTACGTTGATAAGCCCCGCCCACCTACCTCACGCAGTCCTATCTCTGCATACGTTAAAAGGCCTACGAAGCTATGTGGATGACTGGGTCATTACGTATAGAAGAGGAAGTTTGGCGAATGACGACGTGTTCAACCAAAATATACGTGATGCATCAGAAATAGCAACAGGAATTTTTGTATCTCAGGTACTCTCAGATGCATGAAAATTAAATGCACCATATATATATATATATATATTCAAGAATTTTTCGCCAGACAAATCTGACAGTTCCAAGTGAAATTTCAAAATGTACAAACACGCACCAAACATCAGAAGGGTCCCACCAGATCCCATGATGGAAAACATGGTTATCGCAAAATAAATAATTGACTTCAGCAAGGGGTCCATCCATACGGACAAGACAATTTAAGTTACTTATCAACTAAATGGTATTATTTTTAAATGTAAGACAGACGTATATATATCTGTATATATATACAGAAGAAACACTACCGTGAAAAAAATAATTTTTTTTTATATTTAAACATATTTTATTAGTTAAATCATCAGAGTTCAGTTGTTGAATAACTTTTCAACAAATAACAAACATGACAATTGCGTAGGGTTGATTAGAGGAGTGGTGGGGAGGGGAGGTCCGAAAAAAAAATTCTAAATAATAATAATGTAGTTAAACTTTAATAAACAACAATGCCACTGCTCATTATAACAAACAGAAAGTTTCTAACCAACTCAAGAGCTCTTTTTGTTGAAAACCTCGCCGCTCGAACTTGCAATCAGCGCAGAATTTCACATATTTTTTATATATATTATTATCTATTTGTAATATACCAAATATTAATTTCCTTCACGATCCTCATTTACAAGCATAATGTTTTTACTTCCCATCAAGATAACAATTCGGTAATCGGTTCAGGTGGTAGTACACCATTACACAGTACTTCCAGAAACAACCGTGGACTATCGAGCATCATCCAGTTTTTTTTTGCTGTGTTAAAATAAAACTTTCAATCTTGTTGAGCAGTCAGTTATAAATACTGAGGATTGAAGAGTTAAAATGAAGTTATAAAGGTGCTCCTGAAATCAGTAAGAGATTTTTGTGGCATATAAACCAGAAATTAAAAGCTTAATCGCTAGGTCCAGTGTTTTTGAAAAGACATAATATTTCTTTGTAGACTTTCTGACTATCACACAAAAGCTTCTCCAGCAATCAACTCATACATAGAACATACAAAGAGAAACATAGAAAATAATTTGAAGCATTCAAAGACCAAACACGCATAAAATGTAATAATTTTAGTTTATTGCCAGTATGTTAAAATCACATGTGGGCAAATTCGCCAGAAACTCAAAGGTAATATATTTATACCTACAATAATGATGTATTTTATTCCAAATTTGATAGTCCAAGCGAGATAAGTTTGTCAAAAATACTCTGACCCTTTTGGAAAAAATTGTACAAATGTATATTATACTTACGGTTAGATTGAAAATATTGTCAATCGCAATCGCAGTTAACGCCTAAAAGACATCTACAACAATTATGGAAGAACTAATTATATTAAAAACCAAAATGTATTTAACGTTTTTAAGAACTATTTCACACGGAGCTAAAACCGTTATAATAAATCCATGTATGTATCCAAATATACAATTTAATTCATCAATCCCATTTTAACACTTGCTGATATGAGTATGTCTATTTAAATATAAGATATTTATGTATAGATAGATGAGTATACATTGATTTAGATGAGTATAGATTATGGGGATCAATGTCAATGGCAAACTAACCGTCGTTTCAAAAGGATGATAGAAAAAGGGAATGATGAATAATTGAGACCGGTACAAGTTTGATGGTGGAAGTTTATCTTTTTTTGTGTGGTGATAAATATTGTTGTTTTGTTCACTGCATTTTAACGAATACTTAGCAACCCATAACTTAGTATAGTAGCATGGTTAGTATTAATTAGTACACTGGGTCCTTTCCCCCCAATAATTATTTATGATGCTAAGAGCACATTCGCTACAGGTATATTTTCTACTGTTCGTTCCAGCATTTTCAATACAGTACATTTCAAGTATAATAAGTATAATAATCATTATACAGATTCCCTATTATTATTATATTCCTCGAATCAAACGTCCTATTGGTAACTTTAGTCCCTATTAATTTTCAAATTTCATTAAAAATAATAGGAACTTTTAATTTAAAGAGTAAAAGTTTAAGGAACTTAAATCTTGGGTAGAATTGTTTGCCCGTGTGTATTTTAAAAAACAAAAGATAACTTAGTACACTAGCTATAAAAAAAAAAAACTTTAATATAACTTGAAATTAAATGACGACCCAAATGCCTCTAGGATCAATTAGTTAACGTATTATTCGTTGTTTTGAACTAATTTTTTAACAAATCAATAAATTTCCTGTGTTATTCATTAATATAGTTCCAAGACGTATCTGCGATTACAATTAGTCATACATAAGTTAAAAAAAAATGTTAACATAAATAAATGTCACAATTCAATGTGTATCACACTCAAAATAAAGGATACTGTAATGGATAGCTTGTATGTTGTAGTATGTATATGTAGCTATCGTTTCTTATGCATTTTAATTATTCACAACTGTGACTAACAATACAAATAGAGAATATGCAATAAATGTTACAAATTAACACAGAAATTCCACCAGTGGTTCTTCCCCGGTTTCTTATGGTTATTAATTTATAAAATCTTTAACACGTCTTCGAAATCGAATCGAGAATATTAAAAGTAAGGCGTATCTTGAATCATTGGGTTTGGATTTCAATTCAGTTTGTTGTAAAAGTATCTTTATACGGTTCTATTCTGTAGTCCTGAAAGTAGGGGAGTTTTCGGTCAGGGTATGAAACGCTTGTTGCTGTTGTTAATTCTTAAAATTTTTTTACTGTAAAAAAATGGGTGTTTTCATATAAACGAAATCCGTATAATACGTTGTGTAGTTTGAGGAATTTTGTTGAATTGAATTGACTGTTTGATGTAGTGTTATAACGTTAAAAATAAAATATATATATATATTGTAACATTCATGATATTTGAGAATATCATGACCAGCCACCCTCCCACTTTGTCCAGCATCTGCCCTTATGCTCTTAGGAGTGGGGATGGGATAAAAGGTCAGTCTTAGCTAACAGCCAGAGAGCAAAGCAGAGCAAGCTCCCGTTCTGTTGACGGTCATCAACACAAGCAGAGGAGAAGAAGAAGAAGAAGAAGAAGAAGAAGAAGAAGAAGATTACACGGATATCATCGATTGGGTGATATTGATATTGTTTTTTTATTATGGATCCATTGAAAGGGATTGAGCTCAATTTTCAATTTTCATTTTTTTATATAATTAATTAGTAGTAACTATCCTTGTTCAAAAGGAAATGAATATTTTTTAATATAATTTTTGTCAGCACTATTTATAATTATAAGTATTTGTTATAACCATTTTACTTGTATATATTTCACAATTCCCAGTTTCTCAATTTATTAATAACTATAACATTAGCCTTGAGATCGGGCGATTCAATCGGGATAATTTCCTATGTCGAAGACATAAAAACAAGTTGAATTAAAGATCTCACGACGGACCTACCAAATTAGTTAAGGTCAATTGATCTAATAAATTAGGAAAAGAAATGGTAGAAAATGAGGTAGGTTTCAATATATATATATATATATATATATATATATATATATATACGTTATATAAACAAATCATTCTGATTTGATGACATATCATTTTTAGGAACGGAACTCACCCTCTGAATGCCCACCGACTACTGAATCTTGACAATGATTCTTCTTAATGATTATTGGTTGAATAGATAAAAAACAGTTGATTACTGATTACCCATTGGTACCTAACCGTTTGGGCATGCCACCATTTATTTATTTTTTTATCCAATAATCATTGAAATTTACACTAATCAGTAGCATTTCATACTAGGAAAAGTTTCCATACTCATTTATACTATTATAATAGATATATATTTCTAATATACAAAATTAACTTGTCTAAAATTTGCTTACATCAGTTATGAAGTTTTTTTAATTCATAGATTAGATAACCTAAACAAAATATGTTGAAAGTGAAGAGAAATTATCAATAAGTGTGATTTCGGGGCTCCATTTCGGTTTGTTAAAAAACATGATGGTTTTGAAAAAATAATGAATTCCGTTCCTTTTGTCATCTCGGTCACTTAAATTCACCTCGTCGACAAATGAAATAAACTTTAAATTTATTTATAAATTTTAAATAACTGACATGTGTTCCCCCAGATTATTTTATCAAAATTCTAACCAATTGTTAAATATTTTGTATCCTTCAAAATAACCACTTATATTCCAAGTTAAGACTCTAAAAAAGAGAGAAAAAGACAGTGTCTAGTACACTATGAGAAAAAACACAAAAGGATTTAGAGTCACTCCAATTATTCATTTTAATGAGTCGACGTTTTTCTTGTAATGTAATGCTAAACAAGTATAAAAAATGGTTGAAAAATTTAAGAATTCATTAAGTCTGTTCTTTTATTCATTGGATTGTTACTTATTTAATTATTTCATATTTTATTTTAAAATGTTGTACCTGTTACGTGTTTGATTTTTAGTGATGAAGATTGATTAAAGAATAAGTGAAACGTCGACTGATGTAAAAATAAAAATATATAATTGAAGAGACTCCTTTCGGAAAATTTGTTTTTTTTTAACATGATAATAGTATAAACTTGGTTAGGGGTCAAATTTATTTATTATTACTCCGTCAAATATAAAATGTATTTGAATACATCCATGGTGACACGTTGAGGAAACTATGGTCATTCCCCCTCTACATGGCTGGAAGGGTAATGAATATATAAGAAGGAAGAAAGAGTATGATGCACATCAAACAGGCGATAGCCCAGCAGCCGTCATGTCCAGCAATCCAGTAGCACTTACAGTTTCCCTACTTGCCGTGGCAGTTGTCTATGCAGTGACTGCCGCTCCTCACGCAGGACGAACGACAACGGACAGTAATAAGTGTGTCTACTGGTATGGGAAGAAGAACGGGGCTGAGGACAATTTGCACTTGTGCTCAGGTTGTCCAGGCTACAAGTAGGTCTTATTTGATTGTTTCTCATTAGTATTATATCATTATGTAATAACTATTATTATCATTATTATTAACTATTAGAATTACTGAGAGAGGGTAAAATATCGCCGAAAACGTGATACTCGTGGACTAAATTCAATTTTTTTAAAATGCATACAAATAAAGCACTTCTTTCAACTTCGTGGTTCTTTATGGGTGAATTTATAAGAAAGTAGAAATGTAACTAAATTTTTGTTCAGTATCAATGAAACATTTTGTATTTCATAAACTTCGAATTCGAAATTGGAAGATTGTTCACTTGTTTCAATCTCCTGAGACAAAATATTCTAACATATATCTGTAAATAAAAACTTTCATGTCTACGGTTATTTATGCAAGCATAATTTTTCTCACTGATCCATTGGCTATATTTCATTTTTCGCCTCGAGCCAAAAGTGTTCCGACTGACTTCATCGAGTTTTAAAGTTTCAAATAACAGAAGATAAATTTTAATTTATCTATATTAACGTAATCATTTTTAATTCATTTAAAAAAAAAATGTTATATCATACTTTGTGTAAGATAATGTTTCATTTCATTTTTTTTTTACCAGCTCTTGAAGCCATTATATACACGCATGTAAAATATCATGGATTTATATTTTTAAATGATAGTCAATTTCTATATTAACTGATTTATTTGCTTATAAATATACATAGATTCGAATCCTTTGGATATTCATAGTTCGTATTTATATGTTTCCATAAATATTATCTAATATGCTACGGTAATTTTATAGACTAGAAATTTATTTTCCAATAAATAAATGGGAACTAATAAAATTGATAGAATAAAGGCCATAATAATAAGATGAGACAAAATATTGAACTTTTTTTCCTTAGCAGTGTAACAATACAGTGAGAAAAGTATGCGTAGATAAATTATTTTTGTTTTAATCGGATATATCCCCCATTCAAACAGAAATGCTGAAGGTAGTAATTATATAATATAACATAGGGCTCGCAAAGACCAGAACAGACATACAGACAAACGGAAAAAAACAAACAAAATCCAAAAATGTTGAGGCTACTGATCCTTAGGTTGTTACAAAAGCACCTCGTTTGAACACGTGAAATCCTGACTTGCACTCTCGAGTAATCGGTCATCATCAACTGAAGGGCGATCCAATATGTGGAGGATATAAGTCAATATGGAGAATCACAATTACTTCTCGGGAAATTCTCACTGCAATATATAATGGCAAAAGAGGCGTAATTGAAATAAAAGTATAAGCCAACGTAAATATAAATAAAATATATATATATATATATATATACTTAGTTATAAATTATATTAACATAAGAGTCAAATAAGGATGCCATTATCTTAGAGTCGACAATGTTTTCATCCAATTGGACTTTTGTAGTGAGGTGTAACAACCTAGTTATAGCAGTAGTTAACATTTACTGAAGATTAATTTGTTTGCAGGGCGGTAGTGGTTCTGCGAAAGGATTACTACACCTCAGAGAAAAGCCTGTACTTGTACTGCATGGTTGCGCCGGAGGTTCCATCAAATGAACCCACCGTAAAGGGCGTGGGTGGCCTAATTTCCTGAGCTTCATTCAGTCTTCCGTAGTCCTGCTTCCTAGAAAACTACCACCTATGCGAAAACACATCTGCTTCATTTAAGATTATTTATATTTATTTATTGATCTTACTATAAACTGCCTCTCTACCACGGGTTGCCATTCTATGGAATTTTATTTATTAGTTTATACTATAATTGTTAGTACTCAGGGGCGTAACTACAGGGCGGCAGGGCTGGCAAAATGCCACGGGCCCCCGACCCAAGAGGGCCCCGGCTCAAAAATATTGTTTTAATATTGTACCTATTTATAAAAATATTAAAATATATATACCATAATACAAATTATTGGTTGTGGGTAACTAAACTACTCGTAAGTATAATAAAGCTTAATGATAGGGCCCCCATTAAAGGAATTTGCCACGGGCCCCAGATGATATAGTTACACCACTGTTAGTACTTATTACTATTATAAGTTTTAGTAAAACGACTGAGCTCTGTAGTGAAGATTTTATTTATTATATTCCAGTATTTAGTAGGGTTTGTATTTAAACTGTGATATTTATCATGATAAAGGACTTTTGAATTTTCAGTAAAGCTTTTAATGGTTAGGCACTGCCATCGCTTCGACGATGTTTCTGACACATAAAAAAAATCTGTAATAAATTTACCATTTATATAATTATTTCTATTTTCTGGAATAAAACGGCAACTATTCCTCTTTATAGATAAGGAATATTGTATTAATTAAAACTGTGTACAGTCAAAAGACAGTAAATGGCAATTTCAGGTATTTATATCCTAGGTTAACTAGAGTAAGTATTTATTTATTTATCTATTTATTTATTTATTTTTTTAATATTTATTTATTTATAAATCAATTTTTTTACCTGTATATAAGTAGTTGTTATTAGCCTTAGAATTCAATGTAAGTGAATAGTTTCATAATGATAACATTAAAAACCATTGATAATTTAATAAAAGTTTCTTTTTGTTATTTAAAATAATTTACCTTTTTTTTTTTACTATTGTCTTTATTATCTTTATTGTGATAAAATTACAATCTACCTTATTGAGCAATAAGCTGATGCATAAATTTGACTGTTTTGGTTATATAATTTAACAATATTATTTACACGGACTAATCTATTGGGACGTGTGTGATGGTTGTGGGTTGTGCTCAAAAACTGAGCTGTGCTCAAAAACATCAATGTCCACAAATTAGTATATTTTATTATTAATCTCACTAGCGCTTTTCTTGATATTTTCAAGTGGTACAAATGCTCATGAGGATCTGTCTTCGGAAATACACAAAACTATGGTAGTGATCATAAATATCATTAAAATTTGCAATATTATTTCATCAAAACTAATAAAACAAACTGCCCTTGGTAATAATAACAAAAAAATTCAGAATCTAGACCAAATTGAGACATGGAAAATAATAGCAGTTAACTCATTAAAACGTTATAAATAAATTACGTAATATACAAATTTAGATTATAATTTTGAAGGATGTGTACATTAAATATCCTTCTGTATCTATTTTTATTACAATTTCATATAGTGATTGCGACGTTTCGGACACATTCAGTCCATCATCAATCATGTAATCCATGGCTTGTAGTTCAAATTAAATAATTAATAATGAAAATTAAAACGATTAATAAATATTGTCAAGATATAAAAAATAAAATATTTTTAGGAATGGTAGAACCCATCAGTCAGTCTGTACTCGAGATCGATAAAGATGACTGATGGGTACAACCATTCCTAAAAAAATATTTTATTTATTTATATATTGACAATATTTATTGATCGTTTCAATTTTTATTATTAATTATTTAACTAGACCAACACGATATGGATTGCATGATAAATGGACTGAATGAGCCCGAAACGTCACAATTATTATAAGAAATTACAATAAAAATATTAGGAGGACCGGAAAGTAATGTCGTTTTTTTTACATTAAATTCAAACAGATAAATTTTTAACAAGTTTTTGTTTTTGATTAATGATGTAATCACCCTCGTTATCAGCAACCTTTTGCCATCTAGTGTTTGGTTTTCAAGCAAAATATCTGGAGATATCTTTTTGGACATCATCCAAATTTTGAAATTTTTTGCCACTTAGAAAATGTAGCGACGGAATAAATATAAATCCGATATCGGGCGGGTATGGTGGTTGAGGCAATACCTCCCACCCCAATTCATTAATTTTTTCCAGGGTTCTTGCTGAAAAAATAGGCGCAGTGGGGTCTTGCATTATTGTATTGCAGAATAACGCCTTTTTTATTGACAATCGCTGGGCAATTTTCAGTTAAAAATTGATTTACTCGATCCAATTGTTCACTGTGAAGATCTGCATTCACTGTTTTTCATGGTATCAGCGATGAACTACCCCGCGAATACTCCAGCAAACACACAAAAGCGCCTTTTTGGAGTGTTAATCTGGCTTAGCTGTACTTCGTGCCGATTCATGCGGTGAGAGATTTTTGGATTATCATAGAATACCCATTTTTTATCTCCAGCCTCACCCTCCATACTCGCCCGGTATTGCGCCATCGGATTTCCATTAATTCCGTTAGTTAAAAATTTGAAAATTCGGATGATGCCCAAAATGCCATCTCCAGATATTTTGCTCAAAAACCAATTGTTTTTGATCGATCAGGCATATAAAATTTGCACACTAGATGGCAAAAGGTTGCCGATAACGAGGGTGATTACATCATTGATCAAAAACTTGTTAAAAATTTATGTGTTTGACTTTAATGTAACAAAAAAACGACATTACTTTCCGGTCCCTCTATTAGGTACAGAAGGGTATAGCGCACTTTGTGTAGACACTTTTTGTAGATATTTATCTAAAAAGTCAAGTCAATCTAGGGTTGACTTAAATTTTAAAATCTATTTTTTGAAACATTTTAAAATCTAGGGTTAAGAGTTAAAAGCAAGAATATAGATAGTAAGTAGATAATAATCTGCGATCCAGACATAAAGATCGAGACCCGGTGAGAGACAGTTCGTGTATCTAAAAAATACCATGTGTCATCCTGTTCGTCGTGATTCGTCCATAGTGAGAATATTCTATCTGCGAATGGACAAGAACACATACGAATAATGCCGAACAGGTGAAGGGGTGCTGCATCGCGAAATACGGTAGCGCTTACGGTCGAATGCTCAATACTGGGGAATACCAGTATTCAAGACGTCAAGATTCATAAGTGACCACACGAGTATTAGCCTGTACAATAAATTCTTCATATCCCATTGTAACTAGAGTTTATTTTTTATAATAAACTAGTTTTATTATCAAGAACTTTGTAACAGCCTAGTATATTAAGATGTTGTGGATTTTTGATTTTACATAATCCACAACCTGATATGTTTAATTTCAAATATCGAATAAGTGACCTCTCCTTTGGCCAATGAGAGAGAGCCAGGTGGCGTTGAGGAAGGAAAGGTTTAGTTCACCCATAGTTTTTAGTGAAGGGTCGTGTTCCCGTTTATAGTGATCGGTTGTTTTAAAGTTATTGAAGAACAATTCTACTAAAGAATAAAGAACATTTCCACTATTGACATAGTGGTGGGGGCCGCTTGAAGAAAAAAAAACACTCTAGATAAAGAATCATTGGACATACCAACGACTAGAAAAGAAAAATAGGAAAAGAGGTGTGTTACAATATAAATAATGTTTATTTGCTAAAAAAATTATGTCTCAAATTCAGTATTATCTCTAGGCATGTGCTAACAAAATTATTTTTTTTATTTTTTTTTCTCAGCTCTCAAACTTTAAAAATGTAGGATAAGGGAAAAATAAAGTGAAATTTATTTGGGGTGAACGGATCCTTTTACTAAGAGGACCTATTTGAAGATTGGGTGAGGGAATTAAGGAGTGTGGGAGACCTCGGTAGAGGTGTAAATGTCACGGTGCAGTGGTGAGAGTCCACTGATGGGTTTGACTACTTTTTTGGTGGGGTGGGGAGGAATCTTTATTTGAATATAAATTACTTCACTTTACGGGATTGGGTATTTGTGATAAATGATCTCATTCATACCATACATACAATATTCCATTCACTCTACAGTGTATAAAGTCGATAAAGAAATCGCCAAAAATCGCCTGCGGGAATGTCACCTCTCCTGCAAAACAGAAGGAAGATCGTGGAGCTGCCCCACGCTGCTCCAAATGATGAGTACTAATTGACAGCTATGACCTGGAATAAATGCTTTGTTTATAAGGGTACTATATAGTGGGTTTTTTTTCATAACCCCTTAAAAATTTTACGATTATTACCATTATAGATTCTCATTCGAATCTATTTACATAAGAGTTTTATATCTTCTGTAGTGTCGCTACATTATATACATAGTTTGATTTCGTATAAAATTATATAAACCAATACAATAATGATACACATTATACTCAACTTGATTAAAAAGACTCTTTAAAAAGAAAATTTAAGGTGATGGGGCTCACCTTGGGTAGATTTTTTTTTTCCCCAAAACCCCTTTATTTAAACATTTTTACAAAAAAATAAACAATAGCATGAACGAATTTATAGATTTATGGCTCCTTTTCCTGCACAGCATAACATGCGTTTGAAGTAGGGTAGAATTACAAAACATTTTTCGTTTTACGGTTAAAATTACAAAAACAACAGACTAGACTAAGTGATGGGGCTCACCTTCGGGTTTAAGATAGATATTTAGGAACACTGAAGGTTCTACTGCTTGTAAGTATTGTTTCTGTGACGAGAGCCACGTCAATTTTCCTGTCCTAACACCGCGCCGTAAGTTCATTTGTATGGTTTCGAACGCCACTTGCGTTGCAAAGAAGAATGTAAAATGCATTACGACTACAGATGTGTATCAAGGAGGCCTTAGGCGTGCGAGCAGGTGTCTCGGTTCGGAATTGTGTAAGGAATGAAGTGACTATTGATGCCTGTGGAGTACGAAGGCTGTGTGTTAAGGATTTACAGGGGACAATGTGGGAGTCAATAGGAGACGCTCGAGCTCTAGAGCATCTCGTGTTGAAAGAGGCTGGTCTACTAATTAACAATTTATTTATTATGTAAATGTACCTAATAAATGTGTGTGTTTATACACAATTCTTTCTTAAATGATGTAGCATAATAGTGGCACTTTAAGCCATTAATAAGCATCGCTTAGGCAAAAAAATCGTCAACTATGTTGCGCCCCCCCCCCCAAGATTCGGCCAAAATCCGCCCCCAGATGAATTAGTCCCCATCATTAATAATTCCTTCCGATCGAAGGAACAGTCGCTAGTCAATGAAGAGATAAAAAAGAAACGAAGTGGAGTAACGCGGTGAAGGTCGTCCGGTGACCTCGCACACTATCTGCCGTATACATGTCTACTCGTCATCCTGGGGTCATCGTCTTCTTTCATGGCAATGTTTACGGCGCAATCTAGAACGATCATATTGATAGGAAGGGAAACTTCAATGTTTGAAATAGAAACCGACAGTCAGCAATTGCTGAAATTAGATGTCTACAGAATAAGGGACCGATAAAATATTTATTTTTACTTTACAATATTATTTAATAGAGTTGTTTACTTAATAAAAAAATAATGATTATAATTTATAGCTATTATGAAGTATCTAAAAGTTGATAATATTTGAGAAAAAAAATTTTTCTTTAAAAACAATTTTTCACTCCCCTGTACAGACTAGAGACATGGAATTCTTTACGAAGACCTAAAGACATAAAGAGATGAAAAGTATAGCCATATCCAACAAACATAATAAAATTAAACGGGTGGTATTTAAAAAAAATATTTTGAGTATGGTATCAAATGAAACATCATGGACAATATGTAATTTTTTATATGCTTTTATGATGACGATGATATGTAGGTATACCAGCTATTAAAATCGTTATTAATAAAGTTAATGCGAATTTTTTCTTAAGGTATACCAATAGGTTGTTTGGTCGATTTGATGACCTCATGATGCTGAAAATCAAGACACTCCCTTGAAAAACAGGAAAACATAAGACTTAAGAAAGCACTTAATATCGCTCAAAATTTAAATAATGCTGTTAATTATTAAACAGATTGCGAGAACCTTAATACTTTCTATGAAAATATTTTAAACAATTGATAAGTTATAAAATGATACAGCTAACCTCGATATTTAAATAGAATGTTTCATAAACGTAAAATTATAGGTTTTTATTTTATTTTTTATTAGTTATATACTACTATATGAATCGGCCACAAAATGGAACATTAAAACAATACAGACGCTACAATACATTATAATCAGACATAATCAATTGGGCTTGATACATAGCTAATTAACTTGAGCATGTCTCCGTACAAAACGTTATTCATAGACCATATCGCACATTTCACGAAATATTACAAGAACATACGAACGTACACTTTAACACCTTACCGGCTGAAGATAACCTGACAACTTCGTGTCTCTTATCCCAGCAGTAAAACAACCCCTACTCTTCTAGTCACATAATTTACTAGTAGCAATTTATTATGCCCTTGTAAATATTGCATGTCATTTAAATAAATGAATTAATTATTAAACCTTTAAAGAAATTACGAGATGTTTCTGATTTCTTGAAAATATAAATAGGTTATTATTCCTTCCCCAGCTGATCACGTAACCTCTCCACAACACAATAATGGTCTCTTTTTTTAATAACACACATCTATTTCTGAATTATTTAAGTAAATTCACAAACTAGTTTATGTTTAATTATTGTTCATTTATTTTCTATAAATTTACCAACTCATATTATTAAATTTTAAAAAGTCATTACTTTTTATGGTACCGAGCTAATTCGGTACATACATAAAAATGTTAATCATGTCATTATAGACATCTATCTCAGGTTTTTTGTTATGTTTTTTATTCTATATTTACTTTTCCGATTTTTTATTTGATAAATTATGTCTCATAACATTCCAAATTTTAGTATTTATTCGTTAAAATTTGTGCTTTGTGTTATTTGTTCTTTAACACACAATTACTTCGATGTAATTATTTACATCTTGTTTCAAAATTGTAGTCCTTGATGATGAGTGAACAAGCGAAACATATCCACAATCCATTATATATATGTATATATATAAGTTAAGGTTCGGACGTCGTAGGCAGCCAGCCTAATCCTTAAGTCATCGGGATGTAAACATCCCGAATGTATTTAGAGAGGCTTTAAAAGCTCAAATAAAAACAGTCTTGTGACAACTCTCGTTCAGTAACTACATTCAACCTCTTTCCTTTTTCTTCTCGTTTTTCGTTGACGATCGTTAACTTATATATATTGTAACATTCATGATATTTGAGAATATCATGACCAGCCACCCTCCCACTTTGTCCAGCATCTGCCCTTATGCTCTTAGGAGTGGGGATGGGATAAAAGGGTAGTCTTAGCCTAACAGCCAGAGGGCGAACAAGAGCAAGACCCCGACTTGGCGGTATCCAACAGAAGAAGAGGAGAAGAAGAAGAAGAAGAAGAAGAAGAAGAAGAAGAAGAGGAGATCAACAGTAACGTTGATTGGATTAAACGGAGATCATCGATTGGGTGATATAGATATTGTTTTTTTTTATTATTATGGATCCATTAAAAAGAGATTGAGCTCAATTTTCATTTTTTTTATATAACTAATTAGTAGTAACTATCCTTGTTCAAAAGGAATTGAATATTTTTTTATATAATTAATGTCAGCACTATTTATAATTATAATTATTTGTTATAACCATTTTACTTGTATATATTTCACAATTCCCAGTTTCTCAATTTATTAATAACTATAACATTAGCCTTGAGATCGGGCGATTCAATCGGGATAATTTCCTATGTCGAAGACATAAAAACAAGTTGAATTAAAGATCTCATGACGGACCTACCAAATTAGTTAAGGTCAATTGATCTAATAAATTAGGAAAAGAAATGGTAGGAAATGGTAGGTTTCAATATATATATAATGTATAGCACGTGTTAATGCTTACGTGGACTATTGTTACAAAAAATCATCAAAAGTTTCAACAAATAATTTTCACGAATGCAACTATACCCTCAATCGTATGAAGTATCACACTTGACTTGATTGTTTTTAAAGACGGCCTATCACATCTCAACCAAAGCTCATACAGCATAGCCATGTTGAATATACCTCCCAAATTTTGGATCTATTGGATAAGTTTTACGCCTGCTGTCATAAAACACGCATATAGAAGAAGTACCTGCTTGAGAGTCTGTGGCTCTCTCAGCCTCTGCTGTTCCACTTATCATCGTTGCGGCTGCAGGACAAGTGTCCGGAAACTCCACTCCCCTACCCTCCACCTTCATTGCCGAGAAGATGACAATTTGCAGATGAATTCTATGGATTCGTGGGCTATGCATATATTTTAATATTCTATGTATGCACTGTTATATGTATAACTCGCCCCATAATACATAATTTATAGCAGTGTATAATTAAGATAGATTTTTTTTTAATACCCCCTTTAAATTTACAGATAATTATATACAATTATAGATCCTCAGGCGAATCTATATAACAAATATTTTTGTATTTCCTGTAGCATCGCAACATTATATACAGGTTTTGTTATTTTATAAAAATTATATAATGAATAAACAAATATAATGATACACATTGTACGTGACTGGACTGAATTGACTAATAAAGGTGATGGGGCTCACCTTTTTGATCAAACTTAAAACTACGAGTAACTTACATACTAATTCTTAACCTACTTTGTCCCCGACAGTCCGTTGCCATCGATGCGGGAGGGGTGGTTGGGTCATAGTGTTAAACACTGGGTTGGTTAGGTGCTGCAACGAGTCAAAAAACGTGACGTGTCTCCGGCGGATGATAGATAAATTAACAATAGCTTTTAATTCTGTACAAAACAAATCAGTTTTAAGGGTATATATAGTTCGGCCAAAACAGAATGACGAAGCGGATCTAAGACACTTATTATTTATGAGAATGCTTTTATTTTTGCAGCGTCGATAATCAAATGAATGAAAAATATCATTTCTCTTTGTAAAACACGGAATGAGTTAAAATTGCGAACACAGGTTTAAACCTGTGACTTTGTGTAATTGCAGTTCGAAAATAAAAACAAATATTACATATTATTATTATTAGGGCTAATATTATTATTATATGGTTCCCTAATTAATATGGTAGGAAATCATTTTCTTTTAATTACCAACTAACTAATCAATTATGACCCGTAGTAATTTACCATTTGTCTGATTTATTGTTAGAACCATCTGGCATTAAATGAAATATATCATATATTATATATATCATCTCTATTTTGTAAAACACAGAATTATTTATAATTACAAAACACAATTTTAATGACTACTGTGAGAAATGACTGTGTTATTATAGTTTCGATGTCGATGTTTTCGTGTATCCAAACGGAATCTCGTTATACAATTTCATGTTTATTGAACAAACAGGGTACTTATAATCACCAGGGAAGACAGACACACAGTTAAAAAGTGTTTATAATTTTGAAAACAATCAACGAAACGTAAAAAATTCCAGGGGAATACATCACACAATTAAGGGCATCGCTACAATTGAGGGAACGAATTTACTGAAACGTTACATGATTATAGTCCACTAAATCCCAAACATAACACATAATATCAATTAGGACGTCACGACCTTCAATTTGACATTTTACTTAATATTATAGGAAAATATTAATGTTTTAATTATAAGTAATTGATTGGTTATTACTGGCCTTTTATTATTATTCATAAAGTGTTTTGATTTACAGCAGCTCTGCGGTATCAAGCAAGACATCATTGCAAAATATCATCTTTCTATATGAAACTATGATTGCTAAGAAATGGCATATATACTTTAACCATATCAAATGGGAATTGTATGCCTCTTGAAAAGAGACTCATTAAGACCTGGACTGACAGACATACACACGGGTAAAAACGTGAGGGTTTTTAGCCTATTTGGAAGCGACCATTTAAGTTGTTCTTAATCGAATTTAAAAAATTTGAATCCCAGACGAGAAAGCCTGCGTGTTAGAGAAACGGAATCTGTTTTGTTCAAGATCTTTTATTATTATTCCAGGAAAAGTAAGAAAGGCCGGTTATCTACAGGCTATTGCATTATTCTGACATACGTTTTGATTTATGAACGAGTTTTGTATCAAATTTGAATGGATTGATGGTGAGGTGCATTACTTTATCATGAACATGTGTTGATGGGGACGTATGCGCTTACTTACTTCGTGCAGATGACGTTTCCCTGTCTAAGAAGTAACACCGATTGCATTTTCCAAGAAGCTAGGCGAAATGGCATCGTGAGACCATCAACTTAGTTCTTCTGGAGGAAAACAAAATGGTCAAACGATAAATTTCAAGAGAAGGCGATCCCTTAGAACCACCTGATGACGCAATGGGTATAAATTTCTACGTCAGAGATGCTGTTAATGACATGCTGTCCCTCGTTTAATGCGGATGATGTGAGCACTAGAGGAAGGTGAGCATTGATCTTCCTCTACATACTAAAGGAAGTGGGAGTGAATTGGCTAAAAATAGCCATGCCAATTAATTCTTTTACCGTCATTGGCATTCCACTATTAGGAGAAGCGAGCAGTCCCTTTTAAATAATTGCACGATTCCACAAAGCAGCAACTGAACTATGAAAGCGGTTGCTCACACCTGTAATAGAAAATGAATTTGTAGATCCTAGGATCAGTTGTCTCGCTTTGTTATTGTTTTATCAAAACCAGAAACTCTTATGTTTATACTCGCATGTCTGTCTGTTCTCATGTTTGATGAGTCCTTTGTTCATGGAAGTCCCATTAAATATATATATATTTAAAGGAAGACGAAAAACATATCTCCTCCTTAATTATACACCGTTAGTTTTTATTAATTTGTTGGCATTGGCAAAAAATAAATACAATTTTGAGAATGGTTTCAAATACTGATTAACAATAAGTAATTTGTGTTTTGCTTTTTCATACTAAGAAAATTCAACTTAAACCCAACTAGTGTGTTTTTATTAGAGGCATCACATAATGCATAGTAGTTCCATTTCAAGACCCGATGATGGTAAAAATAAAACCGGCCTTTGAAAAATAAATATGTTCACTAATCATATTAAGTACGGTATCAAATCAAAAGTCATTTTATTGACAAATCATTGACACTGTCATCAAAAGAGTTTAGCAATTCATTGTAGTTTTTCACTTCTCAAATATTCAATGCGAAGTGTGCAGGATATTTTTCCCCAATGCGGTTCATCACACATGACGATTTTTTTTTTTTTTTTATTAAGTTAGTAAGTTATTCAACTATGTTTTTTTTTAATTCGTTAAATCGTCTTGGTTACTAAAAGTTGCTATTTCAGTAAATAATAGAAATTGTAAATACCAACAATATAAATGGTGTCCCAGAATTAACGCAAGATTTGATTTAAATAGAAAACACAGTTTTAAGTATTTTTTTATTGAATTATAAAGGAAATAGGATAGGGTTATTTATGGAATAACACATCGGGCAAATGGCCTCCACGACTTTGCTGGCACATACGCACTCTTGTCGAAATTTTCCATGACCATTTGGCATAAATTTGGTTGAATTACGTTGATGCAACGAAAGGGGTGGATGAGGGCTTGTTGACATACACCTTTGACTTCAAATAACCCCATAAAAATAAATCTAAAGGTGTTAATCACATGATCTAGGCCAATTCTGATCACCGAAACGAGAGAGTACACGACCTGGAAATGTCTCATGCAGTATTTGAATTGTTTCATGGGCTGTATGGCATGTGGCACCATCTTGTTGAAACCACATATTGGCCACATCAATATCATCCAATTTCGGCACAAAGCTGTGTTATCATGTCGATATACCGAGCACCAGTAACAGTCATTGCTTGACCAGCCTCATTTTCAAAAAAGTATGGTCCAATGATGCCTCCAACCCAAAATCCACGCCAAACAGTGACACGTTGTGGATGCATTTGTTTTTCGACAATCACATGTGGGTTTTCCGAACCCCAAATGTGACAATTTTATCGATTAACTTACAGGCCATCAAGATGAAAATGTGCTTCATCGCTTAGGATAATTTTGCTCGAAAAATCAGCATCCACTTGTTGATGTTCAATAATCCATTCAACGAACTCTCTTCGCTGTGTATGGTCATTAGGCTTCAATTGTTGTGTTAACTGAATTTAGTAAGCATGGAGACCCAGATCTTTAGTGAGTATACGCTGTAGAGAGCTTCTTGAAATTTGCAATTCTTGTCTACGACAACGAATTGATGTTCCTGGATTTTCAACAACGCTCTCACGCACTGCTTCGATATTGACATTTGAACGGCTTGTTTTTGGACGACCAGTGGGTTTAGTGTCTCCAATTGATCCAGTCTCCCTTAATTTTTCAATTAATCTCTTCACAGTTAATGAAGTCAAAACATTATTCCGACCTTTTTTGTGTGAAATTTTCGAATTGCGCGCCCCCCAAACTTTCATTATTTTTGAGATAATGTTCAACAATAGACACGTTGATCTATCGTGTAACGCTCCATTTTTACTAGCCCTAAATTGGCAGCTGTCAAATTGGTTTTTTTGGGGGGTTGCCAGCACTTTACTGCACAAATGGTGGCAATTCAAATCTTTCGTTGATTCTGGGACACCCTTTATTTATTAATTAAATTATTATATAATATTATTAGAAAGTAGATTTCGGGTTTAAGAAATGTTTAGTTTTATTTTATTTAGGTTAGCTTTTATTTAGTTTAATCGAGTTTCTTTTACACAGTAAATATTTTATTGTCTAATTAGTATTTCAGCAACAACAAAATAACCAGTTTCGAAATCTCATATAGATAAATTAAGCTAGAAATAAAATAATTAACTGCGGTTACCAAATTAAATAAAAGCCGTCAAAAATAGTTGTTTTTGATAAATAATTGTAACATAAAAAAAAAGCAGAAAACTTTCGAAAGCCCGTATCTTAAATAAAATTTAATTCAGAATAAAAAAATATAAATGCCATTTATCTGAGAGGCTTACTGATTGAGCTTGGTATGTTTTTTCTAAAAAAACAAAAAACAAATCTATTTCCAAGCATTCTGGGGTCAGGCAATTTACGCACAATTGAATACGGAAAATAAATAATACAACAAAGAGATTGTGAGTTCATTATCATAACAATATGTTTGAATGTCATGCAGGAAGGATTGTATCAATAGCAGATTGTTTAAATTAATTTAAATAGATTATTTAATTATAAGATTATAAAGTCCCTCAGGAGTCGTCGAGACGTGTCAGTTCTGATCCAAGTACGTGAGGATTCGGATGTTCCTATAGTTTTTGATGGAATTGTCTTTCTCGTCTTGTTCCTGGTACGTACCTGCATGTGGGATTCTTAATTATGTGGTATTCTTGACGTAGGGAAATTTCTACTGTCAACCCTTAAAACTTAGTCATACCTTCGAAATTATTTTTCTCCAATCGACTGGATCAGAGACCATGTGGAAAAAAATTAATGATTTATTATATTTTCCCCCAAGATTAATCAGCATATTTTCGAGCTTTTGTGAAATATATACCTTTAAAATTTTAGGCTGGTTCAATCATTTTCATTGCCGATATCGTATAATATACAGTCTAACGAACCAAAGACAATCGCCCAGTACTTGAATGAAAGTACAGCCTCGCCCTTTTGAGTTTCCCGTCATTGATCTTATTGCCGCGATAATGAGACTGTCTGCTTAATCATTATTAAAGGACTCCTGAAACGTCACAACAGAACTCTTATGTAAGGTGAAATTGGTAGGGAATCATATGTTTCCTGCGCCATATTAGACCTGTCCCCTACGATATTTGGTTAGCCGGATTTTAAAGTGTTATCTCGTTTTTTAGACGCTTACTTCTTAGTATTTTTATTTTTTATCGGTAATATTGACCTTTACTGTTGTTAAAGTTACTTGAACTATGTCGGTCTCACCCGTTGTTGTTGCAGCTACCTCAAAACATACAGCCACCGTAAGTAATTCAAATTGTTTGAATTCGTAGCTTTATTCCTTTTTTTAACGTAATTGTTAATGGATTTTTGCTCACATATAATCTATTTCTTAGTTTGTTGATGAGCTTATACTGCATTGAAGTTTGTTATTGTTTTCATGACAGGTTATATTTCTTCATGGACTGGGAGATACTGGGTAAATATTATTCATTATTGTTTGTTTTATTAAAATTTATGGCTGCATAATCTAAATCCTTTCATTTTTTTATAGTCATGGGTGGGCAAGTGCAATCGCTGCTATTCGCCCAGCTTTTGCCAAAGTTATATGTCCGACTGCGTAAGTGGAATATTTCATTGTTGATTATCATGTATTAATATCATTATTTACTGCATCAATTTGTCCAGGCCTTCAATCAGAGTTACTCTCAACAGCGGTTTGAAAATGCCATCATGGTTCGATTTGAAGTCGCTTGATGCATCTAGTGAAGAAGATGAACCGGGAATAAAGAAAGCTGCAGAAACTGTACATGCTTTGATAAATGCAGAGATTAATGCAGGTATTTAATTTCATGTTTAAATAAACTTATTTACATACTATAAAATTATCTATTGTTTCCTATGCCATGCAATAACATGTTAAGTTTTCATAAGCTGTTTAAATTATTTTAATAAGCCAATTTTGTGAATATGATTACTCCTCTATTAAAACTAATTTATACACTGACTATTTAATTTTAAAAAACATTTAATACGTTATCTTATTGATGTGGTCAAATATTCAATAAATCTGAATTTCGAATTTTATTGAAAAACTTATTTTAAATAGAATTATTACAACAAAGTATCTTTTGTTTTATGTTTGCCTCTTTTACTAAGTGAACAATTAATTTGCTTAAACAGTGTTGTATAAGAATAAATAAATAAATCCATGACAAAAACTGTAGACAGAGGTAACCAAACCGAGGTTGCTGTATGGCATTAGGGAGCTAGTTTGGTTGGCTATTAACTAGACTGTTAACTCTCTCCCTTTAATTTATTTTTTTTAAGTGGATTCACTACTTCTTTATTGAAGTATATACTAATTAATTTTCCCTCATGGGGCTGTGCGAACCCCGTCAGAAAAAATCCCCTGAAGATAATTGTAGTGTGATACTCGATCATCAAGACAGACAAGTTAAAATGGTTTAAAAAATAAAATAAAATTTTTGAACAAAAATACCAAAAAGTTTTCCATAGTTTCTCAATGAGTGTTGAAGAAATTAATACGTTTTCCTATAGGAAATACTTGGCACTTTTTCTTCACTATCCACTTCCTTTATTTTGTAAACATTTTAAAAAATAAATAAACTTACTCTGGTGTTTAGGTGTTCCATCTGAAAGAATTGTACTTGGTGGTTTTTCACAAGGTGGCGCTCTTGCTCTTTACTCAGCTTTCACTTATCCTAATCAATTGGGTGGTGTCATGTCACTCTCTTGCTGGCTACCTCTTCATAAACAGTTCCCAAACGTAAGTATATCTTATAATTAGACAATAGATGTAAATGTTTTGTCACAATTATTTATTTAATCTTATATATATTTTTTTTAGGTTATCAAAGGTAATCGAAACACCCCTATTATCCAATGTCATGGGGATTGTGATCCTCTTGTCCCATATAAATGGGGTCAGATGACTGCTTCAACTCTAAAACAGTTTGCTGCTAGTGTTGATTTTAAGACGTACAGAAGTCTTGGACACAGTTCATCAGATGAGGTGATTGTTTGTAATCATTTAATAAATTAGTTTTTTATTATCTCCATATATATGTACAAGACACTTTTTTTAAAGTGATATAAGTCAAGTTACTTTTAGTGAGACATAAGTGTTCTCTTTTTGAAGATCATGTAAATCGTTGTAATGTTAACTGTTAATGATGTACAATATCCTCATTAATTAATCAAAATAAGTTTAACTTTCTTTTTTTTATTTTGGGGGTATATTTCCATACAAAAGGAATTAGTTTACATTACAGTCGATTCATGTATTATATTCACTGGCTATGAAAAAGCGACTGCCAATAGATTAAAAAAAACCTGTAAATTCTTTTAGTTTTTGTATCTTTAGGGGACAAAGTAATATTTCATGCAAAATATCATCCCTCTATATGAAACTGTAATTCAAAAAAAAATTAGTAGTACATCTTTAATGACAGTTTCAATGACTATGTAATAATCCTCTTTACCTGAACACATATATATTATTAATCAGGATTCCTTGATAATTAATTTTTCAAAGGCCCTTCCATGACAGTCATTTTTTTTACACAACCCATTAAATACCTATTCGGTCTTTAATCTGGTAATTAATTGTTATAAATAAAGTCATAGCCTTTAATGACTTGACTTCAGCAATCTAAACTTTTCACTAATCTAACACTTTTTTAAGGATTAAAATGTTTTTATCTTTCCACTAAGTTATGGTATTTGGCATAGCACTATCTACTGTGAAGCAGTCATCCTCAGTGCTGCAATTAACAATAATGTGATAAGTATAAATGTAAAGTACACATCTTAACAGGTTCTAATAATAGATTGTTGATTAATTTAAAAGACAAAACACTGTGGAGAGACAAGATATTTTTTTTATTAAGTTTAGTAGTCCACAACCACCACTAACGCACAGCAACACTGTTAATTATTTTGGATTAGTGAGTTTAGCTGAAAATCCTGATGTACTTCATATTTATTATTCTAATTTTTTTTTTTTCAGGAAATGTCAGATTTGAAGAGCTTCCTCGAGAAGGTCCTACCTCCTCTATAGACTTTAATTAATAAAAAGTGAATACCTCCTCCTGATGTGATTTAAAAATGGGTACAAATTCCTTTTCACTGTTATTAATTACCAGGCACATTTGTGAACTTGGAATTAATTATGTATTTAATATTTCTCATGTTTAAATTTCCTCTGAAGCACCCCTACTTCACCAGCCCATTTATTTTTTGAACAATCTTTAATTCAATTTTTTTGCTCAGCATTGTTAAAAATGCTTTTTTACTCCCTATTATTATTGACACCTATTATTCTACTATTCCTATTATATTAATAAATGGTACACTTCTTAAACAAAATCCTCCAAGTTATAGAGCAAAATGTTTATAATTTGTGTCTCATCATTCTTGACCTCAACTATTTTTAGTGTATTATTTATTTGTTTGATGTTTCTATATTTTAGGAATAATATTCTTACTTTTTTCTAGTCTTGGAATTCATGGCATTCCTCTACTAAGATTATTGAAATAAGTCAAACTTCCTTAATCAAAAGTTAAAGACTCCATTCAAAATTATAGTTAAAATTAAAATGATATTGTTTCAATATGAAACATATAATAATTTTAACTTTTAATTGTAGATTAATACATTCTGGAAATAGCAATCATTTTAGAATTCCTTCCAATTTTAGCAATAATCGCTTAGGACTCGATTTTTTCAGAATGGCAGTTAGGTGATATTCCATTCCTTCTTAACTAGAAAGAATAATAAACAATATATTTTTAGCTGTCATATCCCAGTACTTGTAAATAGGTAATACCGGGATAATAATGATTATATAAAATTAATAGCCTTATTTCTTCTAGATTTGGAAACCTTATACAAATTAAATTCTAGTTATATATATTTGTAGATGATAATAAAAGATTTATTGGTTACATGTTCTTTTTCTAGTGTTATTCTATCATAATGCTTCATTTTTACTAAGAAATACATTGTTTAGTTTATAGAGTTAATACAAGAAGAGAACTACGCCAAAAGTATTTATTTTATCGCCATTTTCAATTCATATCAGATCCTTATTTCCATTCCTCCAACGTGTGGTTAACTTTCCTCGCTTATTATTATTTACATTATATTTAAATACCTTTACATCCCACTCCTGTCAGTTTTTTGTTATAAAATTTAAACAACTTTAATTAACTTAAGTAATAAAAATATGTTTTCTGTCAACACTCATACACGGCAGGAAAGGCTGATAATACACAAGTCGTCATTACTTTCTAGCAAGAGTGAAAGCGTTTAGTTTCTTTCATATTAAGTCACTGTAAATGAAAATGTTTCTTGCAGATTTGAATTAAATTAACAGTCTTGCCTTCTAAAAAAATGCTCACTTGCTACAGGTTTTGGAAATTTTACTACTTAACTGTGATTTGCACATGGACATATGAAATGAAATAAACCAAAGAATGAAAAGTTTAGTAAACTTTGGATTTGTGGAGTTAGCAAACATGATAACAAAGTTTGGAATCAATTACTTAATGATTTTGTAAAATAAATGGTTAAATTTGTTACATTTAACAATATTAAATGTTAATTGCTAGCTAAAGTTATTGCAAATTCAATGGAGTTTAGATCAAAATTATGAACATGGACATTCATACAATTCTATAACAGATTCTTAGTATAAAGTGGCCAAAAAGGATTGTAAATGAGAAAAGTAATGGATTCATGGTGAAGGAAACAAAAGCAGGGGACGAAGAAAGGGGAACTAAAAAGACTAGCATAACTGGGAAGACTGGAAATTTCTCATTTAGGAACATGTTTCACAGGGATCAACAGGATTTAATGATAAGCTACCGAGTGTTCTCCCAGGACCGACACAGAACTTTCTTGAGTATCTACTGTTCTCTAAGATTTTGGGATTGGTTTATTTTTCAAAGAACAATAAATACTACACAACATAGGAGGCAGACCAAAATTATTTTTGAAGCCATAAAATCAGTACTGAAAGAATGGCACCTTTACATAAAATTTGAGATGTTTCTGTTGTTCAAGCTGCTGTAGTCAGTTTAAGGCATCCCTGTAGAGGAGGCTGGCTCTGGATGTGGTTCGTGGCAATTGGTACATTTGTCCAAGAGCACTCTGCCACTTGTGCTCGCCAGCACACCATACACAGGCCAACTTCCAGCCACACTGGTCTTTTGTGTACCCAAATGTCAATGACTCCAGAAACAGCTTCCTTGAAGGAGCCGTTGATGAGGGCCTCCTGAGCATTTAACCCTATAATTAAAATCTGTTTGTTTCTTCATGCAATCTGTAGCATGAAGAAGTTGAGTAGATTAGGAACTCCAGGATTTCCTTCCGGTTGGCCTCTGTTTCAGATATATGATCACTGCCCTCCTTCAGCTTCTTTAAGGCAAAGTTGCTGAAAGCTCCTCTCAGTAGCAGCTTACTTACACTAGTAGTCCTGGTCTTTTCGAGGTTATCATTTGTGAGCTGACACCCTCTCTCTCTCTCTCTCCACATCTTTTGGCTCAATTAAGTGCTGCACACTTGTTTGATTAGGTTGAACTTTTGTTGCATTTCCTAACTGTTAAATGTAACTTCTCCGGTCGGAGTTGTCTTTCTGACTTTTGGCTGTGGGGTCCATAGATCTACATGGTCCATAACCATACATGGTCACACCGCCATCCTGTCCCCCAGGTATTTAGTATTTTAACAGAAAACTCGAGAAAGTACAATCAATGTTCAGCTGAGCAATAATCTTACACACTCTTCTTATGACTATGATCTCGCTGGACTCTACGCAGGACTGTGCCCCACGGAAACCTGTACCAGATGCTTAGCGGCCGGAAGGAATAGCTCTCCGTGTTAGCTTCCTGAAAAACTCAACGCTGCAGATGCGGGTAGGTGAGAGCCTCTCCGAAGCCGTGCCTCTGACATGTAGACTACTTCAAAGAGACATGCTATCCCCAATGCTTTAACATGCACACATCTCCCTTCACTGTCAACATTACTCTGCTCAGTACGAGCATGAATGCTAAGGAAGCATTTCAATAGACTGAATCACTCTCCAACAAAATCAATGAGTCGAATCAGTGATGATAAACTTTGGAAGTTGATCATCATAGTGAACGCTGGGTAGACTGATAGTGCATTATTCTCATACTAGACGGAGAAGAAACCGCTGCCTACTTCCTACACTATAGGAATGCTGAAGAATGAACTCTTAATAAGTGGCTTCCACCCTTGCTGACATCTACCAATTTATCACTGTGCCTCAAACTAATTTTATATACAAGAATATACTCGGCCCGGCACTGCGGTATGGTATACCACTTTTTACTCATCTAATGGAAGTGACAGCTAAACAGCTTCAGCAATGTTACATCGGGATACTCATGAAAATAGAATGATGACATACATCATTGCAGTGGCGGAGAAATCACGACACAAAGAACCAATGGTCCTGTAGACATATCAAGTTCTTTGATTTGCTGAAATCACTATCAAATCTCATATTCAACATACACTACAGTACAAGTGGTCGTGTTTATCCAAGGGTCCCAACATGCGGCCTCTTATCAACACCTGGTTTCATGGCTACTGGCCAACTTGACTAGCAAAGATACAATGACAAAAAAAGAAAGTAGTAATTCTAAACTGTTGTATTTAACAAAATAATCGCTTACATGACTCTAAATTCTAAAGATGCACAACATTACTTTTAAAAAACAACATTATTTCCTTTGAAACAGAATATTTACATAACTTATATACATTATTACTTTAATAAAACATTATTCCTTTTTAAACAAAATATTTACATAGAATATACAATATTACTTTAATAAGACATTATTCCCTTTTAAACAGAATATTTACATAATTTTGTCCTTTCAGAACACTGCGTGACTTTATTCAATATTCATTCAAAACACTTTAAATTTAATTAAACTGGCACAATTAGTTTGGTACATTATCCAAATCTATGTTGATAAATGCAAAGCAGTTTGAAAAATATATCTAAAAATGAAATTTTATCTGTATCTTAATAATAACAATGTGATGATAAATTTGATAGTAAATACTAAAATAATAAAAATGCTACTAAAAAATATCATCACAATAAGTATAGATAAATTATTTAATCACAGTAAATAGTAATTATGGTATTTATATTTACAACCACAATTATCACTACTTTTTAAAAGCTAAATATTTATTAAACAAGCAGGAAATTGTTAATATTAAACAGCTCTAAAATGGTGTATTTATTTTTTAATTATTGAAATATTAAATAATAAATTATTAACAATACTGAGTACGAACAATAGCTAAACGGGCAAACCTGTATTGATTGGTGTTAGCACTTCTAACTAATACAAATCGATTTTTCTCAAATCTTTCTACTAGCTCAATGAAAGTTAAAAAACCTTTAAAACAAATATAGCCAACACCGCAGCTCCTTGCGACTGTAAAAGAGAAGTCACCATCAGTGACAAAACCCATTACAGATCTGGAACCACTGTCCTTTATTGTCGTGCATTCTGGCAGCCAAAGTTGCTTCATTGCATCATTGTGCTCAGCAACAATGGCAGATGACTTTGAACTATCATCTATTTTTTTCCCATGTTTTCTATCCTTTTGCCTTTTTCTTGAAAGACTTTTAATTTCTTTGTGGTGTTGTAGTAACATTACTTTTCTTCTTTCATCTAACTTATCACAATGTTTTTCCTCAATAGGACCACAAAACTTTCGATCATCTTTTAGTCTTTGCAAGTCAGCTTCAGATGGAATACAAATATAAGAATTATTTTCAATATTTCCTTTTCCTACTAGGCTCACCATTACACCAATCAAGGCAGAAGTTTCTGTCTGTTCAAAATCTAATTTATCCTTAATATTCTTTAGTTTTTTTTGTAAATTGAGTAGTGTTTTCCTATGACGTAGTACAAACAATGTTTCCTTTTCGCCATTCATCCAATCATTAATTAGAATATTCCAGGGGCAATGGAATGGTGTTGGGAAGCCAAGTTTTATATAGTTAGGCCTCTTGGCTGGAGGTAATCTGAAAAAAAAGATAAATACAGTCGTCTAGGGATACATAATCATTGTTAATTTTTATTTTAGAGAAATGAAAGTTTTATTTCCAATAAAACTATACACTTTTGAATTATGACTTGAAAAAGAAAAAATTACTAACACACAGATCCTTTGTCCTTGCCCACCACTACTCTATATAACGGGTTTCCCTGGCAACACGCGTCACTGAATCTCACATCTTTTCTGTCTCATCCACCATTCATCTAACTAAATAAATTTAATATATGTTGACATTAAATTATACTGTAGTGTTTAATTGATATGATAAAGTAGAATTATTAAAGTTGAATAAATGGATAATGTTCGATTAAACAAATGAAAGTCTTGGTAATGGCCAAGTACCAAATATAACTTTAAAATTGAGTTCATTTCACCCATGATATATGACATAGATAAGAAGAGATTAATAAGGAGGGAGAGGCCATAATTACTTTTTGGAATTGGGCCTGATTATGGATTAAGGTGTCTGAATATATAGAGCCTATTCTAGTTAGAGTGACCGATGAGGAAGGAGTGTTTGTTCGCTTGAGAAGACGTATACCGGCAGGCATGACTGAGAGTTGAAGGCATTAAGCGGTGAGATCCCTTTCTTGGAGTGTGTCAGACAGGTAAGTGTATGGAGGAAAAGCGAAAAACACCAACGAGGCGAATGAAAGAATTCTCCTATTGATGTGTTAACCCCAGAACGTGTACGTATTTCAGACAAACAGAGAGTACAATAATAAATTCAATTCTCCACCGTTAGAGACAGTTAGATTCGTATTTCAAAGTGCAATGGCAATTTATAAAACTAATAATGTTAAAGGTAAAATAGATTAAAGTATGAATGTTAGTTTAAACTGAGTTTTTAAAATAGTAAAGTCATAAATAAATCAATATTAATTAATTAATTTTTATTATTAATATCCTGTCTGTTGAATAACACTTCAATATTTAGCATTAAACCCCCAAAATCTTCATAAATTTCTTGTGTTGTGAAGTAATAATTAAAGGTAATATAATTAGCAAATCAAACGTGCTTCACTTTTTCACATTTAGTTATTTATTCCATATTTCCCATTATTGTATTGAAACAAAACAAAAATCAGCATTCTTTTAGAATTTGTGGATTATGATTTTAAAACTTTTGATCAATTGAAAAACTTTATGGATGTTATCATAGAACATAAATAAAGACAGTCAGACAGATGAATGCTCATTGACATGAAACTGGAAAGAAAGTAGTGTGTCTACCTTTCACCTCAGTAATAATACTTCATATAGTTACCTGAAATATTTGTCAGTTTGTTCATTTCTTCTACTTTCCTGTTCCAGTTTGCCTGCTGATGTGTCAGGGGCAAGATACAATTTGCCAGCCTCCCTCATAACACTTATCGTTTCTTTGAGTCCACCAGCCCGGCCTCCGTGCTTTATCAGTCCGACCCACACAGGTTGGCCGTAACCAGCCGGGACAATGATATCCCATCCACTACTGTAACCTGGGATGTCCGATTCAAAAATTTAGCAGAAATAATAAAAAGCATTGCAAGTAATAATCCTTTAATAATTTTAAAAATAAATAATTGTCATAATTTCTATTGTGTCTAGCTGGTTAGTGTTCTCTTTGTTATTGTTCAAGCAAATATATATTTAATAAAAAGGCTTTGAAGTGTTTTATTTTTTTAATAAGAGTTTTCCCTAATCAATTTTTAAATAATAATAATAAAAATACCAGTTAAAAATTAACTTTTTTGATTGTAAATTCACATTGGCATAACTCTAGGATATTTTCAAACCATTTTTACTTATTTAGGAGCATCACAAAAACCTTGTAGCACTGTTCCACCAGGGATGCATATTAGTTTTTATTTAAATAACAAATAATAAATAAATTTTAGTTATAAGAAATAAGAATAATAAAAAAATTTTATTTACAATTTTGGAAAATATTTTTTTAAAATTAACCTATTTTGAAACAGCATTAAATTTAAATGAAGAGTTGACTTGGGAAAGGTCTACCTTAAAGTAAGTATACAAAAAAAAAATGAGTTTTTGAATTTTTAATAGAAAAGGTAGTAAAAAGTCATTTAGTATCTGTAAAATCAACATTTTAGGACTTACTACCTTTCCTAGTAAGCTCCATAAATAAGTTTAGAAATAATACTATTGTTTCTTATAACTAACATTTTTTAATTTTTTTTTTTTAATAAAAACTAATATTATGCATCCCTGGTGGAACAGTGCTACAAGGTTTTTGTGATACTCCTAAATAAGTAACATTGGTTTGAAAATATCCTAAAAGAATGGCAATGTTTATTTAGGCAAGGGGTATTTACAATCAGCCATATTTTCTCAATCAGGCAAATGAATGCATTAATTGTATATTTATAGCATCTTGTAATCATCTTATTTAACATGTTGAATGCCACAGGGGACCTAGAACACTGTCCAAATTTCTTTAAATATTGCCTGTGTTTCTCAACATATTTGTTATGGTATCCTAAATTTTGTTTGTACTGGCAAAAACCTGAATACCTGTTGTTTGAATGTTCTCTAGAACCAAATGATAATTGCAAATGAAATTTAAAATTCTCACATAATGGGAGTCGCTGCATAAAATATACTAATAACAAATTGTAAAAAGAGTACTACAAGGGCAATATCGTTTTAGTAAATACAAGGGGCTTTTGGACAATTTGGTGAATATTTATTGATTAAATAATTACATTTTTTTTTATCATATTTTCAGTGATTATATCTCCCTCTTTATATTAAAATCATGAATTTTTAGTATTTTATTAATTATTTGTTATTTTTCTATTTAAAAATTGATGTTTTTTTTTACCAGGCCTGTAATGATAAAATTTTGATTTTTGTGAAAAATGTCTATATATTCACTCTGCTACTTCTAAAATATACCTTCATGTTTTAGGTGTGAGAGGGGTGATATTACCCTTGTGTATATAAAGTAGCAAAAATAACCTAAGGACGAAAAAAAAAAAAATTATATCCCTACTTAAATACATAAAATTTCACACAAATTAATATCTCAAAATTAACCTGAACATTGCCAATCAACTTTTTAATTCATTCTCACCTAAGGGTTTTCCATCAGTAAATGTTCCTGGCCTTTGTATAAACAAGCAAGGGATTGCTGGAAAATTGTCCATTTCTGCTTTAACTCCTGATATAAGTTGATTTGATCTTAAGCCATTCAATTGATGATCTGATAGTTTATTGGTAGTTACTTCATCACGAACCTCACTTGACCATATAGGACTGAACCATAACCCTTCTTCAGGAGTTATAATAGATTGTCGAGAAACATCTAATGAAATATATATAAGAAAATATAAAAGAAAGTAACTATATAGGAAAATAAGTTATAATTTTATAAAAATTATTAATTTTTTTCATACCTGTATTACCTTCCTTAACCTTGTCTCCATAGGCAGGCATTGTAAACCTTGGATCAACAGCTATTAAACCAAATACTAGGTTGCGAGGAAGTTGATCTGGATCATAAACATTTTTCAGTTTTTCCAAAAACTCTAACTGTAAATTGATTTCTTTCCTATTTTTGAACTTACAACACCAATCATTGACAGTTCTATTTGACAAGTTTATTCCCTTAAAAACTGAAGTGATTAGTTCTTGACTAAGAGGACCAGTCAGTCGGAAACGATTCAAAGTATCTTTAAGGAGAACCATCCTTACAGAACTAGTCTTGGAGTAATACTTGGGAGTTCTTTCAAAAGGAATATTTTTCATTTCCAGTTTCCTAGCTTCAACGTTCTTTTGATTGGGTTCTTCTGAAGACTCTTGTTCCATGGGTTCATCTATATTTTTTTCAGAAGAATCTAAACTTCCCTCCCCTTTCATTTCTAGCTCAAAAGCAAAAGTTTTGATTAATTCATCAAGAACTTCTAAATAGTAAGATGGATGACACCACAACCATAATACTTTGGTAACTGTAGTTGAGTCAGTTGGCTGCCAAATGAAATTTATGTCTCCAATAGCACCAAAGGGGTATTTTCCAGAAGCAAAGAACATAACTACACCTTCTGACTTCCCGGACTGACGGTAAACTGCAGCAGTAGTATGTCCACAATCAGCACTGGTGTGATTTCTCAAACCTTCTACTATCTCATGGCATGGACCACGCAGTTCTATACAACAGTAGAAAGAAATGTCCTAAAAAACAAAAAGTGATTATTTAAAAAAATTGTTCTTATTAGATACAAAACATCACCTATCTTACATACAACTGAAAAATGCTGTTTTATAGATTAACATAAGAAAGTCACTATAGATAGCCACAACAACCTGAAATAATGACTCCAAAAAAAATGAGAAGGGTAACTCCAACAGTTGATATAAATAAATGTATGTTTAATACAATTTTAAATGGGGATGATATGATTGCTCTCAGTTATGACCACAATCCAATGATTTTAGGGGACCATAAATTTGCACTGATAACTACAGTTAATTTGAAGAGATCATTTTCAAATTATAAAAAAATATTTTAATTGGTAGACAATTAGATGAGAAATTTTGACTGTGGTATTGGGCCAACAATTTTTTATAATTAACAGCTAAAGAAAAAATTACTAGGAATTTTTTTTTTAATGTACACTAGAATATTTTAATATTTCGGCTGATTTAATACATATTACAGAATTGTTGGTGAATAATCTTCTGCTTTTCATCACACTATATATGGTATATTTTACAGTTTTTCACTACTTATTTTGCAGTTTTTTACAACATGAAAATCTGGGCTCTGGTTGTCATGTTGGTATTAGATGACTAGAGCTATTCATTTTAGGCAAAAATCTGTATATATTTAAATAGTTGTATGTTTGTATGTAGCTTCTAGCATACCTGGAGCAATTTATACCAAACTTTGAACATACGACTTTCATCCTGGGATTTAGCGTGGGATTTTAAGACAGAAGTAAAAATATATCAACATATTTGTATAAAATTGTTTGTAATATTGATTAGGTAAGGTAAAGGCACCAGTAGTTGACACTCTGGAAACAACTTGTTCAAATAAGGACCCTGTAGCGACCGCTAACTACATAAGATAAATCACCCTATACTCGTATTGTATATAGGTTATAATATGTTGTAAATTAATTTTAACAAATGTAAATAATATTACCAAACCACAAGTCATATCAGTGTAAATATTGTAAACAATAAAAGACGTAGCTGCAGACAGTCAGAGGCAGAGGTCAGGTCTTGTTCTAGAACCTTCCAGCTTCTCCCAGCCCTGCAATGGGATTGGCCAGAATAAAACCACAGATCATTGGCTACCTTGGGCTATATATACCGCCTAGTTTTAGCCAACAATTCATTCAAACTATGGCTCGCCTTTGGACTGGTACTTGCAGCTGCACTCATGTTCAAGATTTTTACCTACCCTCAGACTCTAGGGTAACTAGGCCCCCCTCGTGACGACCCGACAGACCCTGTTAGAGATTTTCAATTGAAATGCTCTGGAAAGATAAATAAGTTATATTCCTACCTCTCTGGACAAGATAGATTCTCTCAGTTGAGTAGGTTAGGTGGTGTGTAGGGTTCATTCGATAAATGGTGACTGCTGGTCTTGAGTCCACACATAACCTGTGAATTTTGATAAGGAGGAAAGTTTATTTTATTTTTATCTTCCCATCTTTGCATGTATTTTATTCAATTTCAAGTTACTAAATAAAATATGTACATGTTGCTTTTGTTTTATTAAAACGATTGGTACTTTACTATGAAATTATAGAGCCATTGGTATGGTATCAACTACTAAAACAAAATTTTAAATGTTTTTCAGTAGTTGACACCCACCCCTGTGCACGATTAAAAAAATGTTGTTTCTTAAGACCAGTGAGTCAGCCTTTCTTTAATGGTTCTATAAGGTCCTGGAATTATCAATGAAGAAAAATTACTGATTTTGATCATACGTCCAATCAAGACGCTCAAAACAGTATTTATGCCATCTAATTCCAATGCAACTGTAATTACAGATAATATTAACTGTATTTTGCAAACACCATTGTTTTAAAGCTTAGGTGAAACTAAAAGGATATTATTTGAGATAAGTATTTGAATTTAAGTGCTAAAATAATTTCAACTTTTCTTTTGGAAAGTTTTTATCCTGTGTTTACTTAAAGCATATTTTAAATCATCAGCAAATAAACGTTTTATTGCAGTAAGCATAAATATATTTTCTTTGTCCTATATTTTCATTTTAATATTAATAAAGGGTGTCAACTACTAAAAATTTGAGGATCCAAATTGTCAATTACTAGTACAAATTAAGCTTTCAGAAGAACATATATTCCAGGCAAGTTATTAGGAAAATAGATCTTTAACTGATGGAGATATAACAAAAATGTTCGGCCTACACAAAAATGCTCATCATGGATTATTTCTTAAGTACAGTGTTCATATTTTTTGAATGATAGATTTTTTCCCCTTAAACTGTCAACTACCAGTACATTTACCTTAAATATTATTTAAATTATAGATAAATATCTCTTTAATATTCTTTTACTTCTTATGAATAAGGATATTTAAGCAAAGATATCTAATCGTTATATTATATAAATATAATAATTCACAATAATGGCAAAACACAGTAATAAATTATGGTATAAGTAATAACAGTAACAAGTAAAAAAAATTTAAGGTATAAGAAAATATACCTGAATCAAACAATGCTTTGTTGTGGCCCTGTAACATGCTCTGTAGCTTTTGTCATTGGAACTAAGTGGGACTTTGTAGCCCCATTTCTCAACCATCTGGAACCTCTTTGCATGCCATATATGGGTTTCAAGCCATGCAAACTGTTTCTGGCGCCTGTTGTACTCGCTAAGTAAATTCTTAGGTCTTCTTCGATACTTTCTACTAGGCCTTTTAATAGGTACCTCTTTTACTCCAGACTTTTCTCTCTGTTTGAAAATAATACGCATTAAGATTTATCAGCAATAAAAGAGATGAGACGTATGCCTATTACATAATGGCAAAGAAAAATAAATATTACAATTCAACTATCATCATTTAGCATTTAGCATTAGATGAGCATTTAGGCCAACCTAGAAAAGAAACGGTGTAAGTTCTTTATTTATTAGACCAAATTCCAATGCCAGGACTAAGAGAGGCTCTGTTGCATGTAATTTCCTGTCTAACCTTTCATTTAACAACTCTGTAATTAGAATTTGTTCCTGACTAGTCTCTAGAAGGTAAATTAAATTGATTACTTGTTAATTATAGAGGCCCTAGGAAACCGAATCTCAGTGAAATGTAATGTGTAAAATGAGCTTTACAATTTTTTTTGTGTAAGCTTTTGGTGATTATATATAAGGGATTGATATATTGTTGTTGTGTCTGGGGCCAAATTTATTATTATTGTTACCATATTAACACCACTTACTTTGGGTCCTTAATACAACATATAATTGGATCAGTTGAGCCCATGAGTCTCCATCCTCTATATGGTGATATTATTTAATTTCAGAAGGTGTATAATCCAGTCACTCCTTACTTAAAAAAAGGGTTATCGGAAAAAAGGTAAATAAACAAACTGATAAATTCTGGTCAGGCATATGGTTGGACATGACCAACCCCGTATGAGGTTCACCTCAGGAAGGGGAGAAACAAAGGTTGGACATGACCATAGAGCAGGTTCTAATGAGCGCGATGAAGAGTTATGGCAGGCTGACTCATGGACGCAGCATAGCTGGCAGTGTGCTTTCTTAATGATGTTGTTATGCTGTGTCTCCAACACATCTGTGAACAGATAGAGATGTTCACCAGAGTACGTTCAGGAACATCTGAACAACAAGTAGATATGGGACCTTCCCATGTTACCAAGGATAATGTCTCCTTTAGTACTTAAACTGTTTATTAACTATTTGATATGCCCAAACATGTACTTGACTTGATCCACTTCTGCAAGAACATAACTGATCAGTATCAATTAATAAATGATAGCTTTAATACTTCGCAAAATTTACCCAGGGACCCAATAATCAGAATATCACAGAAACAGTGAACAATTAAAGCATAACTTGCATTATTACTTCAAAGTTTAAGTTATACTAAAAAATAATTTATGTCAAACTGACATGATTGTTTAAAAATAAAGCTTCAATTGTCAAATTTGTACTGTGACATTTACCTATTCTCTTAAAATGACATTAATATTAACCCACCATATCAGCTTGGTGTTCTCTTATTCTTTTAGGAATTCTTTTGACATTCTGGCTCATCGCTCTCCTTCTCATGTGTTTGGGGAATAACTTCTTCAAAAAAATATTGTTACTTGGAGTGTCTGCAAAATAATCGAGACGTATTAACAAGACTCACAAACTAAAAAAGCTGTAAAACATTTATAGCTATTCTTACCAATTAACTGAGTTAATGCTTCTATCTCATTTAATCTTGTCCTTAAAAATGATTTAACCACAACACTTTGAGGAACTTCATCATCGCCTTCAAGTAGAGCCTTAGACTGTGAATCAGTTTCCATAGTCACTTAATAGACGTACAAGCAAGGGGAATAAAAATATATAAAAGTGAACCCGGTTTGTTTTCAAACAAGTACACGTGAGTAAAGACAATGACATGTTTTGGGTAACCTGCCAACAAAGAGCAAATATCGCTTTAAGTTAACTGCTTGTGTGTTGTTTAAAGGCCAGCTACGTTCCGGTCGGAGCCGTTCCAAAGAACCGGTTCCTGGCTCGGAACGGAATGAAAAAAAATTATGAACAGCTCGGACTGACAGCAGTGCCTTTTAAGCGTTAATAGCAGAAATGGCAAGAAGAGTGAAATCTACCAAGAAAACACTAAACCTAAATGAGAGATTTCAGTTGTGGTATAGGCCCCGATTCTAACAGTATATTTTTTTTAATTTTTATGTTTATTATTAATGATAATAAAGCTAAACATTACAAATTAAATCTTTTTTTTACCAGTCTTTATTGGCAAAGTCTAAATCCCTGAGAGCGTGAGTTCTTCCAACTTAGCGATGGCGTCAATTCATAAAGTAGAGCGAAAAGGAAAATCAAGTAATCCCTACCCTCGGCTATCTTGCCTTGCTAAAAATCCATAACGTACTCTTTATTTAATTACAATATTACACATAATACCAGTTAACGTTCGTGAGAACTAGAACAGTAAGAAAAGATCGAGAAAGAGGTAATAGAAATGAATAGAGCAAGCGATAGTATAAGACTGCTTTATTCATAGCTCTTAATCCCATACACATACACTCGGAATGTTTACATCCCGATGTTTTGGTATTAAGACTGCGTACCAACAGTGCCCAGGCCTTAACTCCCCCCGCCAGTTTACGCACACTCCCTCGTAAACTCTAAGTCCGGCCCGAGTGTACAATCAGGTGGCTCGGGTTCTTAAGGGCCAAGGCCAGCGCATCCAATACACAATCTATAACCCATCACACTACTAAAGACACATTTAAACAAGTCAAATAAAATATAAATGTACAAAACAAAATAATAAAACCTCCTATAAAATAATAATACTATAAAAACTAAGAACAGAACTCTCTGTCTGAATGTCACATATATTAACAATATGACCTATAACAACACAATTACTTGCTTCGTGTTGGATCGAGGACACACCAGTTTACTCACGCTCCCCCCCCCCCTAGAGTGGGAGTTTAAGTTGTTCAATATGAACCATCCGCCGTTTCCTTGGGTGGTCCACACTCTCGATAGTTACAAGATTGTGTTCTCGGATCACAACAACCTTGAAAGGGCCTTCATATCGGACCGGCTCTTTACTCCGATTCGAACCTAATTTCCTATAAACGACGGTCCCGATCGTAATCGACCCCATTCTGTCCCGGACTTTCATATTTGCCCTCGCAAAGCGTTTGGTTTTTCCCCCCGATATACGATCGCGCACTGTACGCCACATTTTTCCCAGCCGCATGTGGGTATTCACGAGCTGTTCCGTGCTCCCTTCATCCGCCACCGTCTCTGCCCAATTTCGTGGTCTCGCGCGTAACCCAAAGATAATTTCAAACGGCGCAAATCCCGTGGTGGTGTGAATTGAGTGGTTATACGCCGCCACCGCCATTGGCATCGCAACATTAGCTGACAGCCCCTTATCGACCTGGTATACCCGCAGGTGATCGCTGAGGGTGCTGTGCAGGCGCTCAACGTTTCCTCTACTTTTGGGATGTCCCGGGGTATTAATATGCTATACCACGTCTCTATTTTTCATCTCAGCGCGAACTTTGGCGTTGTCGAACTCTCTCCCACCATCCGACGAAATGCGCTCGGGGATGCCATAAAATTGGAACCACAAGTTGACGGCATGCAGAATAGCGTCTGCCGATTTGTCCCGCACCTCGTATGCCATAGCCACCTTACTAAATGTGTCGATTGTAGTGACCCATTTGAATCCACGCCACGTAAACGTGTCGATTTGTAAATCGATCAGTGGCGACTCTGTTGTGGGTGTCTCCACCTGTCGTCCTTGTGGTGGATGGCGGTCATATTTGGTTTTCAGGCAGATTTCACAAGCCCCTATGATCTCCTGGATGGTCTGCCGCATCCCCCACCAAAAATATCTCCGCTGTAGCGCCTGCGTTGTCTCTTGCACGCCACGGTGATTCGTCTTCCCCTGGTGGTACGCAAGTGTGACCTCCCGCTGTTGCTCCACGTCACGCAATGTCTGAACCGCCGATAGGCACCTTATAAACGTGCGGTCGATTCCTAATTGCTCGCTCTGCCACAATCTTCTAATTTTCTCCCAAATCGTCGCGTTACCGACAAATAGGTGGTACGTTTTTCCCGGTTTGGAGGCATCTTTCAGTGCCTGGCAAATTTGCTCTAGCCTCACTCCCGGCTCCGACCAGATCGTCGAAATTGTGCTTCGACCGTATTCGTCGTACGTCACCGTCATCAGGCCCGAAGTTTTTGTCTTCCAAATGATTTGGTGACGTTTGTCGTTGATAATCTCCTCAGACGTTCCCATGTCTCGTGGTCTTTCTCCAACAGACTCTTCTGATGTGGGGCTATTTCTCGCGCCACCATCTTCCCGCAGATCGGTACTTCCTGCTTCTCCTGGCGTCCACTCCGCAAGGAATTGTCGACTACCCCCTGATTTCTCGCCGTCCTCAATAGCATTCGTTATAATGGCACGCGACAGCCAGTCTGCCACGACATTATCCTTCCCTGGCTTATACACAATCTCCATATTGTATTGTGACAGAAACTCCTTCCAACGTGTCACGCGTGCGGATGATTCCTTTAATTTCCCCACCCATTGCAGCGGTCTGTGATCGGTGTGGACTTTAAATTTTCTCCCAAATACGTATGGGCGGAAGTGACCAATGGCCCAGATGATACCCAGTAGTTCCCGTTCAAGGGCACTGTACCTCGCCTCCGTGTCAGTCAACCTTCTGCTCGCATATGCTACCGGCCTCTCCCCATCGATTCCCTCCTGGGACAATACCGCTCCCAAGGCGTACTCACTTGCGTCCGTTGTGACAGTAAACGCCTTCTCAAAATTTGGAAATGCCAAGATAGGTGCTTCTTGCAACCGTTCCATACATTTCTGGATATTTTTCTCAATTAGCGGCGTGATTATCACTCGCGCCCCTTTGCGTAATAAATTAATAATAGGGACCGAGAATTCCGCCATATCCGGAACGTAACGGCGATAATAATTTAGCGTCCCCAACAACCGCCGAATGCCTTTAACATCTTTTGGCACCGCCATTCTCCGGATCGCATCTATTATCATGGAGTCCGGTTGGACTCCCTGCCAAGATATAGTATGTCCCAGAAAACTAATGGCCTCCTGACCCAGGGACGACTTTTCTATCGATAATTTCAGCCCACATTCCTTTAACCTCTTAAAAACACTCCGAAGGTGTTCTATATGTTCCGGTTCGGTACGGCTGAAGACTATGAGGTCGTCCATATAGATCTGGCAGATTTTCTCATCAATTCCCCTCAGGAGTTCATCCATTAGCCGCTGGAATGTTATCGGGGCGTTTTTCAAACCGAACGGCATCCTTGTAAACTCGTAATGACCTCGTTCGAATGAAAACGCCGTCTTACTCTGATCATTCGCATTCAGTCTAATCTGGTGATATCCCGCTTTCAGATCTAACGTACTGAAGATTTTCGCTCCACTCAGCCTATCCAGTATATCCTCAAAGCTTGGAATAGGATATTTCTCGTCTAGAGTGTTCTTATTGAGCTTTCTAAAGTCTATAACTATTCTGTAATGATCTTCTTCCTCGCCTGGTCTATTTTTTTTTTCACCGTCCACAGGGGACTATTGTACGGCGAAGTGCTATTTCTGATAATCCCTTGACGCTTTAATTCGTCGATTTCCCTCCGGATGTGTTGACGAAGTGCTTGAGGATATCGCCTTTCTTTAACGTATGTTACGCGCTCTACTTTTAGAGGTATCTCGCGCTCTGTCTTCCCTGTTGCTCCTAACAGATCTCCCTCTACGAAAAAAATGTCTCTAAATTCGTCACGCAGCCTCTCCCTCCAATCCTCTACTCTCTTTACCACCCCAATTCGTACCTTTCCACCCCGTACTGTCCCCTGACTCCGATACGTTAAATCCCCTAATCTAATCCTCCAGTTTTTCTCTTCGTTCATTATGCGCGCGCCTACCCGTCCTAACAAATCGCATCCCACGATTATTTGATAGTCACGCGTCATCTCCTCTACGACGTGCACCGTTATTTCCCCTCCTACATTCGCCCATTTTTCTAGTCCTACCACCGCCTCCCCCATCACTTCGCAGGGTCCCCCCAGAGTGAGTAGTTTACAATCACATACCTTAATCTGGTGTGTACTCGCTCCTCCACACAGCCTCTCTAGTGCACTACGTGACACTATCGTATTGGTGCTACCTGTGTCTATTAAGCACCTCTCCCCCTTCTCGAACTCAATAATTGGCAACTCGCACATCCCTTTCCGCACCGTATTACATATTAGGATGTGGTCGCCTCTCTGTTGCCACTCTCCTCACGCTTCTACGTGCCGCTCCCATCGACGCGATTTATTCTTCTGCTTCTCCTGTTCTTCGCTCCTGTGGCGCCCTGGCTCGTCTCCCTCAGTTTCCGATGTTCCCAATGAATCATCAGCTGACGATCCTGTGTCTCTGGGGGTTGTTCTACGCCTCTCACGAACTTCTTGGGCGTTGACCTCCATAGGTTCTGCCTTATCGAATTCCCTTCTTCTGTATACGTACGGGCACTGTCTTGCGATATGCCCTTCCTCACCGCACTCGAAACATTTCGTTCTAGGGCACTGTGCCACCAAGTGACCCGTCTTACCACATCCGTGGCTCCTCCTCTCTTCTCTACGAGGCATATATCTAGGCCTTGCTCCTCTGAATTTCTTTTCTCCTGTCACCCCCCTATCTCTACCCGTAAACGCTGTTTCGGGTTTCTTCCATACGGTCTTTGGGGTCCTGATTTTTTTATAAACGACCCGGCTCCAGTCACTCTCGTCTTCTCGGATACGCAATTCTGCTTCCCTTGCGCTGGCGTCGATCATCGTTTGCGCGCACTCTAGGAAAGACCGTTCGTGAGCGAATCCCTCTTTCCTTCCCGTTTCCTTGGCCAGCTGCACCTTCAATATTGTTGACAGGAAGCCCATCCGGCCTTCTACTTCTTCCGCGCTAAACGTCTCTCTCATCTTTTCGGTAACCTGATTGTAACGGACTACCAGACCTGCGGCATACTGTCCGTTTCTCTGTCTCGGAGACCTCGTTTCCCGAAACATCTGGAAAATATCTTCCTCAGGGGTCCAACGCCCCCCTCCATACGCTTTTTTTAGTCGCGCCTTTACCACTTCCCATGGGGTTTCCTCGTCAGCTTGGATCTGATTCAGGATGCTTCTTTTTACTCGACATATCAAAGCCGCGCTCAGTGATTCCGCGTCCCTGAGGTCCAGCCAATTGCCTTCCACCTTTGTCCCGATTAACGCTGTGAGGCGGTCTCCTCCCTTTAAAAAGTGATTAAGTTCACCCAGCTCACCTGTAAACTTCTCCAGATCCGAAATCGCTTTTCTTAGATCCTGGGTGTTCATAGTCTTCACCCTCATCAGGGCGAGTGCATTTGCGTGAGTCTCCGGTAGCAGGCCCACTCTCCTAGGTTCCGTCCCATCAACGATATTTAAGACGGGCTGTCTTAATACGCCACTTTCCGTCATATCGTCTTCTATGTGTATCGATCTAAATCGGGCCACAACAAAATTTCCCCGAACTGTGTTCCTTAATTTTTTTCCCGGGTTTCGGCACCAGTTAACGTTCGTGAGAACTAGAACAGTAAGAAAAGATCGAGAAAGAGGTAATAGAAATGAATAGGGCAAGCGATAGTATAAGACTGCTTTATTCATAGCTCTTAATCCCATACACATACACTCGGAATGTTTACATCCCGATGTTTTGGTATTAAGACTGCGTACCAACAGTGCCCAGGCCTTAACTTACCAATAATAATATACAAATATTAATACACAATAAATACACATATTAATTAATTAATACTAATGCACATATTAATTTAAACCAACTTTAAAATTAATTAAAATGGACATTCCTTTAAAGTTTTTTTTTAATGCAGTAACAAATGGAGAAAACTATGCAAAAAATATATATAAACGGGGAAAAAGTACAAGCGCAACTAAAAGGTTAATTAATTTTTTGATGTTTATTTATTGTTAAAATATTTTGGGGCTCTCAAATTACAGATTTAAATCTATATTATAGAACCAGTTTAGCTGAATCTTATGTAAAAATTTCAGAAAAATAATTTAAGCTGAAATAAAATGAAAACCTAAGGGATGTTTTTTCCCTCAGAAAACCGACCTAGATTCGATTCTATCTTTGGAGGCTTTTTAGGAAAATTAATATCCCTCAGGTTATCAATTTCGAAATACGTCAAAAAGAATCTTGAACACAGTTTATCTTATAACCTTATTAAAGAGATACAAATTGAAGTAAATTAAATAAAAATGACCGGTAAATCATTCTAACTACGGCTCTCTGACTGGTACCTGCAGCTGCACTGATGTTTCAAGATTTGGGGATTAGTTCTTCTGTAGTTGTCCTCTTGTAGTAATTCTGTAACTACAGTTTTTTTACTTATTGTTGATATTCCAATGCTCATTGGTCAATATAGTACATAACGAAAATGGATCTTTATATAAGTTTGATTTGCGATTAGGTATTTCGATTCACATTGATCAGCATAATATAAAACGAAAATGTGTTTACTTGCTTTCTAATAATTTTGACTTCGTAATTAGGTATTCTAATCTGTGGGGCAGGAAGTCTGGGGATGGGCCAGGAAATGGTCAGGGTCAAGTGGAGTGTGTCTTGTCTTAAAGGTACTACGGCTGGTATGGGACGTGTCATCCTCAGGCCGCATCGAAACTACGTGGTGATATCACACAGATTGAGGAGCTGGCAGAGAAAGCATAGCATGGGCAAAGGCCAAAGGAAGAAAGCTTTGAGGTAAGACTAGAGAAATTTAAGGCTAAAAATCTAAGAACAGTTCTATATCAGGAGAATGGAGTGACCAAGACGAAAGTAGTTGTCGCAGGGTAGTGTTATGGTTTAAGCTTTATAAGGTAAGGCGCCATTTAACATAGTTTTGACTATGTAGGTTTGGTACACACTTCCTGTATGTAGGTTTGACTCACAATACTCTATCAAGTGAGCCACCTTTGTCTGAGTTGCTCCAGTCTTTTGTTTAGAGCCACTCTTAGATTCTTTGCCCTCAAGTTTCTCTTGACTTACCCCAGTGCTTTCTTCCTTAGCGTTTGTTTTTACAAGGCACTTTCTGTCAGTTTTTCAATCCGTGAGATATTGGCATCTAGTTTTGAAGCGATTTAAGGGCAGCATGGGCTCATCTCATTGACATTATTTTCAACACATGACATGCATGAGTATTTTTTAGCTCTGAACTTTATTTTTATGCTCATAGCAATAAAGGGGATTCGGGTCTTTTTGGGAATAGGGATCCCAGATTGTTTTTAATCATTTGTCTAGTTCATTATATGTAAATGAAAGGTTCGAGAAAAGTGTTTAGTAAAAGATGTTTTAGTGTTTGAACATATTTATTCTGGTGGCGAAAAATTCACAATGTCATTTATTAATTGTTTGAACAAATTATTACCGTTATTTCTGTTGTGTCATAAACATTCACACAAATATGAGTCTATCAAACTTCTTCTACTACCATGTTCTTTTTTGTTTCTTGCCTTTGCTTGTGCCCATATCGATTCAATTCATTATGTATGACTACCTGTGGTGGGATCTACGAAATTTTGTGAATCATTCACAGTACAATGCTGGTAATTCATTCCTGGTATGTTAATAATGCGGTGTAGGATGCCTACATGTCAGATATGATGGTTGTACCGGGGTAAATTCATTCTGATATTGTTTTCAGTAGTATTTCCGATGTACGGTCTGGCAAGCAATGCATGAACAAACACCTCGGAAGACCCATGGATTAGAATAAATTCTACCCACGTAATTTTTGCGCCAAGAACTTGATTCTCTCAACTGTTTTCCGTGGCCCTCCGATCTTTGTGAAAGTTTTTAATATATAATCTGAGCAAACTTCTCGAAACATATTTTTCCAATTTGTAATAGTATCGGTTGCTAATCCTAGTTCCTTTTGACAAAATTTAGTAGATGTCTATTCTTTTGTACAGTAGTATAGTAAAATAAAAAATTTCTTAAATGGCAAATTACTGATGTCCATAAATGTTCCTTTTCTCAATCCAAAGGTTTCTTTGCAGCCTCTCACCTTGCATCTCCATCTATCTTTTTCACGTACATAAAGTTTCATTTGATAGCCATTGGAACACATTTTTTTACTATGCAATACCCCCTAAGATTGAAGAAACAAAACCGCTTTTTCCTTCGTATCTACTTCAGCAGCTAAATCAAATAACTGCATGATGTTTCCCTTCAGGATTACAAAACTAAACTGAAATATTACCAGGTACCAAGGTTCACTAAGACGAGCCAAATTAAACATAAATATAGATAAAAACATTACAGGAAAGGTCAAAGGTGGCAAAATAACCCAAATAATACTAGATATCAGTGGGGTCCCTATTCACAAAAATACCTCGATTTTTTTTATAGACATTTTGTAAGAACAGACCAATAAAGCTCCACATGATACATACATATTAATCAGAACATTGAGATTTGGTACCCTATTTAATGTGATGGGCATTTTTTTTAATATCAAGTAATTAATTCATAATTGACATTCAGTACAACTTTCATGCAAATAACTTCCTTCAATACAACTCTGGGATTGCGAATACCCTGTAGATAAGAGTTTTAATGACTATACGTAATTGTAGTATACTTAAGACCCAACCCATATTACATAGGTTTTTAGAATGAGTTAATGAAACTCAGTAATGACTAAACGAAATCTGTTTAGACTTTTATTAAATTATAAAATATTATTTAAGTAAATATACTAAATGTCATTTAAAGGTAAAAAAAGGAAAATTAAACTATTAAGGTGTTTGCTCCTCCTGATGTTCTTAATGTTATGTGTGTTTTCACAAGCAGCACTCAGTTCAATAGCCAACATTTATATGACTATCTTCTGAATTTACTTTTCTTATTTCATTTTATTTTTGTAAATATGTACAATGCAATCAATAAAAAAAGTATTAAGAGTGGTGATTTTGACTTTGTATTAATATACCTTGTTTCATTTGGGAAGAAAAAGGCTCAAAGCCACCAACCTTTCACCAACAAAACCACTTCCCTTGTAATATTATGACACAATTTGTATATAGGATGATCGAATTAGGTAAGCAACTGGAGGGTTTAGTTCAAGCACATTGGCAAGTTTAGACATCAAAGCTTAAATTATGTGTACATGGCTTAAAAAATTCTTACTTATTATCTGTGTTCTTTAACCAAAACTTCACAAACTATCCGTCTAAATGTATTTTTTTTTTCAAATTTATTTACACCCCTGTGTAACCTAACAACCTAATCTCACTCCATTAGATACTTATATATAATTAAAAACATGTTAATTTTAACTTTTTAAAAAAGTAATTCTTACCATTTTTTATCCTTGGAGATCCACTCCAATCTTGGAGACCAGCCCACTTTCCAGCCAAAATATTTCTTTTAAATTTATAATTTTTTTTCTAATTGAAACTAACTGATGAATTAATTGTTTTTTTTTGGTAATTTTATAGGTAAATGTAATTTAATCACATTAAAGACAATAAATTATTATTATTGTGTCTTTTCGAGCATGTCAACTACAAGGGTCATTGATACCCCCATATACATTATTATTATTAGATATATGATTATTATTATTTTATAAGACTTAAAAAGAGTTTAGTTTTCACAAGAACCCCAGTGGCCCACCAGGGGCCTAGCCGCAGTCCTGGCCTGTAGGATGGTACATATTCTGATAGTAAAGATAAGATGATTTAACAGAGTTACTGTTATATGTGGATCTCTCATGTATCTATAATTTGAAATAGATTAAAGAGATTTACGGGAGGATTCGCCCCCTGTAAAACTGAATTAACATTTAAGCTGATTTTTATTTGTGTTAAGCAATTTTAGCACCAGTTTTGACTTTTTAATATTTGAAAGATCTCAGTTAAGTTGCATAAAATAATCAATCTAATCAATTTTATCCAATAATGTTAATTTTTAATTTTAAATATTTCTCAACATTTTAGTCTTTAAGATTAAAATTTATTAATTTATATTAATACTTGTTTTAACATTGATTAAGAGATAATAGTGTTAGTTGTGTGACCGATAGACTTTTATAGCCAATGTAAATTAGCGATTGTTTACGCCTGTAATTCGTTTATTTTAGTTATTGAAGGAAAAAATTATCAGTCATTGTTTAAGCCGAATAAGGGGTCTTGCGCTGACAAGTAATTATCTAACAAAGTACCCTCGTAAAATTTATGATAAAAAAAAAAAAAAAGTGTAAATTAGAGATAAATATTTTTTTTGTATTTGGTTAGTTTTATATAAAGAATTAATAATTATTGATAATATTATAAATGTTCTAAGAATATCTTTGTGTTTCAAATGTGAGTGTATTGATTTTGTTTTATGGGAAATATGCTGGAAAGTAAACAAAACAAATAACGGTGCGGGACGCCTCCGAGGCCCCGTAAGACCCTACATCCTTTATAGAGGATTAAAAGGACGGAGCACCGGGATCAGTCGCTTGCAGTCAGTGTGTGTATCCAGAGCTGGGTTGGCCAACACCCGCCGGAGCGCCCCCCCCCCCCTCATCTCACCACCTTATCGGCCTATGGTTTATGGGGAGCACCTCTGGTTGGAGATTTGACTTGGAACTAGTATGGATATGAGCATATCGATCATCGACTCACCGATTCCCTCCACCTGGAACCTCACAGCTGATTGACTAATCCACTATCTAGCTACGACAGGTAACCTCGTTGGACGTAGCTTCCACGTACCGAGGGTTTATGTTGTTTGTTTACGTCGTTCATCAGTTTACACCAAATAACACCAAACTATGCATACGTATAGATAAACACGGACAGTGATGTATTTATTTTGTTCTCATTCTTCGATCAGCAAACTTTAAGTTAATAAAACTCTGGTTTACAAGTTTCAAGTTTAGTAAAGTTTAAGTATTTTTCTGTCCAATAGTTTAAGTAATTTTTCTCTCAAATAGTTTACTATTTTTTTTATCAAATAGTTTAATTATTTTTTTTATCAAATAGTTTAAGTATTTTTTTTTTATCAAATAGCTTAAGGATTTTTTTTTGTTTTTTTATCAAATGCTATTTGTTTATTATCATTTAATAAATGTCGGTCATCTAAATGTCTTCCCCTAGATATGTCAATTCCCTGTAATATTTCAGGTTCCCCTGTCCTTGGGTAATGCCCTCTCCTGGCATTAATATTTTCCCCCAGATTCCTGTAAACATTTAGGGGGAGGAGGAAGAGAGAGAAAGTCGGGGTTTACAGTTGAATGTTCTATGCTATTTTATTCACCAAAAATGTAATATGTCCCAATATAGCAAACAAAAGCAAGGACAAATATCGTCATAGAAATACACTTTTTGAAGTTTATTAATGGTATACAAAGAGAGAAACTTGTATGGCCATACATGAAAAATAAAACCTTTTTGCTCATAGAAAAACCATTTATCCTGATGAAAAACCTAAAGGCAGATTTTTCTATTTCAACAAAAACTACGGTATTTCAAGGAATTGAAGAGGGGATAACATGAGTTTATAAACCTTGCGATTTGGGCAATGGAGGTCTCTTTTTCTTGACTTGGGCTGTTTTTGACCTTTGGTGAGGACTTTGAGATGAGACTGGGCACTGTCCCTTGATGGATTCCGCGATGACTTACCTTCAGCTTGGAGACAGTCTGGATCTTCACCTTCTAGAAAACTGAAGACATCATTAGAACACATTAGGAAAAATAGTATGTTTTCAGCTTATATACATTTTGATCAAATACTGCAGTTTTCTTGTTTTGTATTTCGGTATTGTCAACTACATATCTGCCTATAACGTCAACTTTCTTTTAAAATAATAAAATACTTTGTTATATCTCATATAAAGATTACAATTACTTATTCTTTTATATATCCAGATAACCTTTCATTGGTCAACTCTAAACACATTTGTGAGAGGAAAAGGGGACATAGTGTTGAATCATTAATTTAATATTGAACAGACTTTATTGTCTTAAAGAAATTTCTCAAGGAAGAAGTGTCTTATGGGAGTATGACAGAGTAATCAAGCTTAAGGATTTCTGGCAAAGGATTTCTGAATTGGCATCCCATTAATTATGCATTGTCATATTCTATTAATGTGGAGTTCATTGCAGCATTGACTTAAGTAAACTCATATATACTTTTTATGAACTTACCTTACTTTTTAAATGATATTTTTCATTATTTGTTATTAAGTCAGAGTGGAAATTGAAATGATATGATAAATCAAAGCCAATGTTCCATTAAGATATATGTATATGTATATGATATTTATTTAAATAATTACTTTCTCCAATACAGTTTATTATTATAAAAAAATATAAAAATATTGTATGTTCATAATGGAAACCAGTAAAACAAATGTAAATACAAATAAAGAATTAAATAACTGTACAATTATTATGTAAAAGAAAAAACAAAGCATATGATTGTGATAATTAGAAAAAAAGGTTTATTTGTATAGATATGCTCTATCTGTATGCCATCTAAACCCTGCGTAGCTTTAAGAAAGAACCTATATTTTGGTTCTGCTGAAGCTACCTACTAGCAAATATACATTATATAGAACCATATTAACTTACAATGTAATCTTTTTTTTTTTTTTTTGAACAATTGATAATATATTACAGAAGATACAGAGTTTCTTTATACAAGAACAACAATTCTTATAAGGTCTCATGAATTTCAGATTGAATTAAGCAGCTTGAACACCATCACTTGTTCCATTTTTGTCATTGTTATTCTCTTCAACACTTTCATTTATATGTTTCGTTTCTTCTTCTTCTCCTTTATCTTTTTCCACCTCCTCAATATTTGTAGAATGTTTATCTAATTTTTGTTCTTTTTCCACCTCATCTATATTTGTTGAAAGTTTGTCTACTTTGTGCTCTTGTTCCACCTCATCTTCAGTTAATAAAATGTTGTCCACTTTTTGCACCTCATCTATATTTGTTGAAATTTTGTCCATTTTTTGTTCTTTATCCACAATTTCTTCATCATCATCAGATTTTATCACATGTACAGTCTTATCTATTTCTTTTGAAACCTCAACAACATTTTCTTTTTCCTTCTCTATAGCTGTGTCAGCTTGTGAAATATTCTCTACCCCATCTTCATTTTTATCCACTTCCTCTATATCAGCTTGCATTTCTTTTAGATCCTCCTCTATCTCTTGCTTGATATCTTCTAGTTCTGATGCAGGAAACTTTCCAGAGCTCTCATCTGGCCTTGTCCAGATGTCTGGTGAGTGCACCGCAGACTCCATCGAACTGAAATCAATACCGCCGACTATCAACTCTTGTACCATCACCCCATTTCTTCCCACTTCCATGATTAAAATCCTGCCCACTGCAGCTGGTGAACTTCCATAAAAAACAGAAATTTGCTATGATAAATTTTGCAAAACCATGCATTAAATAAACTCTTTCATGCACACTTGAAAGCATTGGTAATTTTACATGTTGAAGCAGTGCATCAATAAATAAAATTTGCCTCCCTATTAACCTGGATCACCAGCCTGGAATGTTTAGGAACCATCTCCCAACCCTTGACATATGATCTAGGTTAATAGGAAATCACTTGAAAAAATAGTTTAAAGACAAACCAACAATAAGCTGTGATGCATTCAATCAGTACTTGAGCTAAAAACAAATCATTCCTTTAATAATCAATACCTTATGGTTTATTTAATATATAAAAGTATGTGTGTATTTATGCTTGTAAATATGAGCTTCTAAGCCAGTAAGATATTCACGCCAGATTTGGCAAATGAATAGTTAGCCCCATGAGCAAAGCATGGAAGAGAAAATTACAGCAAAATTGATCACATTTCACTCACCGTATTTTTTTCCACTTACTCCTATTTAAAGTTTACCCCTTTTTATATGCTTACTGGTTAGCACACTACAAAAAAATATTATATGAGTCATATCACAACCTCAAAATTTTACCCCTACCCCAAAGTCTTATTTATTGGCACGTTTGCACCAGATTTGGCCCAAATACTATTTAACACATTACAAAACTTACTATAGTTATTGCAAGCAAATATTGTACAAGCCAAGTATACAAAAACTTAAAAAAGTAAAATCAAATAAATAGAAAGAATTAATAAAGACATGTGCAAGTCTTGAAATTTCATTTGTTTGTTCATGCGAGTGGGTTCATGTGACAATTCCAAATTTGACCATGTGATTTATTACGATTACAGTTAATACAGTCAAACATTTACATTTTTCTAAAACACATACGTACATTTTTTGTTGGTATTTTCACTTTAATCATGCATTGCAGGCTAGTATTCAACTACAAATCTTATTACAGCTATATCTGCAACTATACTTTCAACGATAGTTATTACATAAAGTAAATAATTGATTAAAGACATTGCACAATACCATTTATGTACAAAGTGATGACAAATACAAATTTTACAAAGCTTCCCTGAAATTCATCTAACAGGAGTAGCAAATATAAACAAATCATTAAGCAACTTAGATACAATTTCTGGTACAACTTTAAGGCACAATTGGTACATTAAGTACACTTACAGTAAACTCCATGGCATAAAGCATTTTCTCAAACACTTGAAATGTATTACCTTAGGGCTACATATTTTACATATATTACAGAGAAAATTATAGCAACTGACAGAAGAGGTGAAAGATTCAAAATGTTTAAAATTGAGCAAACTAAGCTAGAAATATTTTAAATTACTTAAAAAATAAATTATTTATTAACAGTTATAATTGCTACTTTAATATTGCTGTAAATTGCAATGTATTAAGCTTTACTGAATTTTAGTTCCAAATTTCTGTAAATTAAAAATATTATACTTTTTAACAATATTCTTAATGAGTTTAAATCTGTTTCTAATTGCTATAAACAGTAAAACTACAAATTTATGTACAGTGCATGAGGCTGATAGCTATAAAGTTGGTGCAGAATAAATTTGTTTTTATTTTTTAATGATGGTTAATAACAGCTATGAACCTCATGTAATTACAAGATATGTGCAGCTTGCTGGTGTTTCGACATAACAATATACAGAATATAAAAATATGATAGGAGGATATGAAGATTTAGTCAATTTATTTTATTAGTTATTTATTAATTATTTAAGTAGAAACAAATACAATGGCTCATCTGACAAACCTTAGCTATTGAGTCATATACAATGTTTAATGTATAACATGTTAACATGTAAGTATAATTTGTGGTACTTGTGTATGGTGATGCACATCATCAGCTGGAAGACAAGTGCTTTCGCTACTGCACAAAAAACTATTAATAAATGTTCCTGGTCATGGTGATGAAATAGTCTTTCAAATTAGCAATTTTATACTAAGAAAGAATAAATCTGGAAGGGTCCTCCCAGAACATTGGATAGGGAAGGAGTGCCTGTATACTGATCAACCAGGTTTTTATCACCATCAAAAGTTATTGCTGAAAACATTCCAATTGTCTTCACAGACTGCTGGAGTTACTAGAGTATAAGGCCATTGGTTAAGAATTGGTCAGTTTCTCATGTTCAGGTGAAACAGAAATAATAATTTGTCCATCCTCACGCCAGCACATGAAGAGAAAACATTCTCATTAAATAATGTAATAAAAAAGACAGTGAAATGGTTATGCTAGATTATTATGTTGCAGACTTCATATAGAAGAAGGATATTTTCAAAATATTTAATAACTGTGATTAGTTTCCTTTCCTGACTAATTAACCAATAATCAATAACTTTTTTCAATAAACCATTATCTTAATAGTAAAGACTATTTTAAATTGCAAATGGTTAGAGAAATAGCAATAATGTTCAGCAAGTACACAAGTACCGTCACTCGACGCCCTACTACTTTGAATTACATCTGTACTTGTTCTATTAATCACCAGCAAACTAAAGCTAATAATATATATAAATATAATAGTTAAGAAAATATTTCACATCTTCAAAGTTAATAAAAGACAGAGTTAATTAGCTAGTAACAACTATTGCAACAAATTCATGAAAGTAGTTCTGAACAGGAAAACAAGCAGTTATAAAAGTTTATTGAGTCATTTATTATAATACTATTATTAATGATTTTTCCTTCATAATCATAATTTATCTGTAAATTTTTATTTATTTCGCTATAAAATTATATTAGTTCATGACTACTTAGGAAGAAATCACCGTTCTCTAAAATTTTATTTGTTTATACAGGGTGAGGCAGCGATGTTTATCAAATAAGAATAGCTTTCTTAGTAGATTTATTGAAATATAGTTAATTTTATGTTCCATGTATATGGCCCCAAGTCAGTAATATGTTAAATATGTAGATTAAATAATGGTCTAAAAAGGAGGGGAAATGGGCTGGTAAGTAAGAAACCCAAGTTTTATTACCAGCAGGAAAAGCTTTTGGACAGAGGAAAAACATAAGTGGCAAATAAAGAAAAAAATTACGAAGAATGCATTCTTGAATAGAAAGGTATAGGAAAACACGAGCTTACTTCAAGTTGAGGATTAGGATTAAACATTCATGTATGAGCCAGAGTTTGTATTGTAGGTTAAATTACTGTTTAAAGTACTGTTTTTGTGTTGGATCCAAATTAATTAGTAAATTATAATTAGTTAAAGACGTTTTCAATGTTCATGTTAAAGACATTAAAACCCTAAGTAATAATTAGATAAAAAATTGTAATGTATTATATTTGAAATACTATGTATTTTTTTGTGGTTAATATTTTTGAAAAAATACAGCCTTATTACAACAAACAGTGAATTAATGAATATTTCAATCATTATTTAAGTGGTGATAAGTATTATTATTATCCACAAGCTAACAAAAAAAGGATTTTAATGCTTTAGAGAAAAAAAAAATTAAATGATGTCCAGAATACAATGACCTTCTTGCTGTAATCACATTTGCAACCACTCATAATATTCTTCATCTCACTTATCGCAGGTGGGTTCAAAGACAATGCCACTGCTCACAGTATTGGGAAAACGTGCTAATGTTCTTCAATGTCCTCCATCATATCCCTATCAGTGTTCTTGCTGTGTTAGGGGGGGGGGGGGGTGCTTATAGCTCACAGCTATTGCGTCAACTTGGGACAAAGGTAATGAGCTTAGTACAGATCATTGAACAAGAAAGGTTTCATAGCCATTACTTTTTTGTGCATAGGTTTTTAAGTAAGAATCTGCATTCAAATATCTATCTTTTGAACAATATCAATTTTTTCATGTGAAATTCAAAAAAAAATTTTTATTTTAAAAACATCGGTTACCTCTGTCCTGCCATGTATTAGTGCCATTCAAAAAAACTGAAAATGTTTTATTTTATTTTTTTTGCGTTTAGTTAGAAATTATCACAACCAGTACAGTACAATAACTTGAGAAAATAGAGGATATCAAATTAACACATATTTATGTCAATCACAGCAGTCAATGTCTATCAATCAATTATCACAGACATTTCACATTTTTTCGAAGATAATATTCTTAACTACAATTTCACAAACATTTAAAATGAATACAATTTTTTTCTTTATTTTATATTAAAACTGAAAAAAGGTCATAAACACTTCATCCATTGAGTCTTGTAAGAATGTAAATACATTTTTGAACTTTCAAAATAAAAAATTTCTGTAATGTTTAAACTCCTCGTAATCTAATTCTGAAGTCAAATAAGTATTGTTAAATTGAATAGCTGGTTACCAACCGGCTTTCTTCATGAATAATTACTCTATACTCACTTCCCGGCCTTACAAAGTTTTAAATAAAAATGTTCTGTTACTCACATTTTTGATTTTTGAGACATGAACAATATCAATTTTTTCATGTGAAATTCAAAAAAAAAATTTTTTGCCATTAGAAAATGGCAGCGAAAAACCCTTATGTCTTTTATTTTTTAGATATATTTACTGTTATACGTGCTGTGATACGTTTTACTTGTCCTTAAATAATGATAAAATTAACAAGAAAAAAGTTGAAAGAATGTTGTAAGATGGCTACAACTAATGATTTTTTTTTAATTCAATAGAAAATTATCAAATTTACTGAAGGCAGCTATATGATTGCTCATTTAAAGGTTCTGATGATGTTTCAAGCTATTCTATAAACTCAAGGAAATTCATATTCACAATCACAGGTGGAAACCTGTGGTGTTCTTATAAATAAATATCATAGGTATGTAAATTTACTTTGTTAAGTAAAAAATGTACCAAATTATAAATATTGTTAGCTAATTAACTCTGCCTCAAAAAAAAAATCATCTCTTCATCACTTACTCCAGTTTCCCACTTTCATCCTCTATGTCCTCGAGTACTGCATCACTAGTTTTTTTTATTTCTTCTTCTGCTTTTTTTACTTCTTCCTTGGCCTTTTCAACTTCTTCGAGGGCATTTTCTGTCTTTTCTTGGACTTCTGCTTTTGCTTCTTCTTTTGCCTTCTCAACTGCTTCCTCGGCAGCTTTCTTCTCTGAGCTGAAAACTGAGGTCACTTTTTCTTCTACTACTTCTACAATTTCCTCTGCCTTCTCTTTGACTGCTTCACCAGTTTCTGTAAACAAAAAGACAAAATATATGAACAATGTGTTGACAATTCTTCATTCTCTAAAACTAGAATCCTCTAAAAATAAATTGGCATAAGGATGTTATTCTCAAACCAAAATTTTATATTTGTTCATTCATATTGCACACCCAAACTAAAACTACCACATATACAACATACTGTATTACCAAAATATATTTGAGCATTGATAATTTGATTTCCGAGAACCAGATATTGTGAAGACCATTTGCCAATGAAAAAGGCACAATGAAGTATGGTGGGATCTTCAAGAAGGAACTGAGTGGAGGGATGCCAAATGAGTTTTTAGCGATCAAGAAATGCAGCACAAAGAATAATGGTGATTTTGATGTAGTCATTACCTTTTGCAACTCCTAAAGAAACAAGTAAGAAAAAATATAATTACCAATTATCAAAAATTAAATATTTAAAGCATTACTTGGATAGCGCAACTAAATTCAAGAATATGTCCATCCATCTAATCTCATGGAATAAATTATTTTAGAGCCCATCTTTCGTGGGGAGCTCGTGTTATTACATGAACATTGCCCATACATCATCGCCTGGGTCTGATCCTTGGCGTTTCCTTCAAGCCAGAAAATAATTATTCTTCAATAAACCTTAAAAAGTGAAGAACCAAGAACCGGTGTTTCATCGATGATAACGATCGGGAGTTCTGCCACCACCCCCTTCCGGTGGAGAGATAGCAGTTGAACAAACCCTTGCTGGCGTTATTGTGGCCGGCGGTAATCACTGGTTGGACGAACGAGATAAGGTTGGGTCGATAGGCCAACCACCCTTTCGGCCTTGTTTACCTGAAGTCCACCAGCGGTCAACAATGTTACTTCCATGGTCACATCCACATTTCTCATGTCACTTTCTTTGAAATTTCACGACCATAGTGTATAAAGCATTTGATATTGGCTTCTAACAACGAGACTTCTTACTACTGTTTTTTTTTGTTATGAAAAATTCATCCTTGTTATATAGGTACAACAGTTCAAACGGGTCGAGGCGCAGGTCGCGCGAGCTATTTTTTAACAAAACACTCATATGTCAACCTACCAAGCTAAAAGTCAAAAGTTAAAGGGCTCAGGGTGACCTACAAGCTTACAATTTCACTTTAAGCAAGCTATTCAGCCCGCTTCCAGGTTCAGCGATCAATCGCGATCAGAAGGCCTTCTGAAGGGATGGAATGATTAATCTATTTTTTTTAATCCAAAAAACTCTCCGAAAAATGAGCAATGCAAATATAAATTCCAAAGTTTACTCAAAAAGTACCAAATAAATGGATGAACAAATAATTTCTAAGATATTTAGTAAACAAAATGTTTGAGAGAAATGATACAAATCACGTTCCGTCCATCAGATTTAATAGATTTTTTTTTTTTCAAATATTAATATTTCTGGTTATTTACAAATTCTTTTATTAAAAGACGATTTTAGTGTTTAAATGAAGTATTTTTGATTTAAAAAAAATTAATAATATTACAGTCTATTTAATCTATTTAAAATGTAGTATGTAAATAGATTCGCCTATGAATCTATAGTAAATAAAAGTTTTGTCATTTTTATAAGGGATTGGGGAAAAAAAAAATAAATAAATAACCCATTCCCTCTGACTTGAGTTTCTTAAGGAGCTGGTCTGTCTCCGGTTCTTTTCAGCATGTACACATCTGAAATTGTTGGGACAAACTATAAGAATGAAAGCTATTGTAATCGCTTTCACCGACGACATTGCGGTTTACAGCAGCAGCATGAGTGCACAAAGAGCTCTTACACAGGCCGAGTCAGTTTGTAACGTTATCAGTGACAGGCTGGGCATGTTAAACATCAGCGTAAACGCCAGGAATACCGACTGCGTAATCTTCTCCCTCCGAAAGGGGAAAAAATCCTTGCCAAAATCGTATAGCATAGGAGGGCAAGAAAACTCACCAGCTTTCTCAGTGCACTATCTGGGTATAAAAATGGATAGGCATCTCCATTTCTCTACTCATTTTAGTAATAAAATAGAAAAAGTACGACAGGTCTTACCGGCTATCGCACTTGCTAACTTCACCCAACCTATCGCTTCGTCTCAAACTGATTGATGATCTATAAATGTGTCCTCCGGCCAGCTCTGCTGTACAGCGCCCCGCTATTTACCCACTTGATTTACAATACATAAGTGGTCCGATATACCTCTTTTGAGAGGTTGAAGAACACTGACCTGCACCCGTTGTTTGGTGTGCCCATCACCTTTATTAGTCAGTTTAGTCCAGTCACGTATAATGTGTATCATTATACTTGTTTATTCATTATATCATTTTTATAAAATAACAAAACCTGTGTATAATGTAGCGATGCTACAGGAAATACAAAAATAATTTGTAAATAGATTCGCCTGAGGATCTTTAATTGTATATAATTACCTGCGAATTTAAAGGGGCTATGAAAGAAAAAAAAAAAAGTGCTCCAACATACCTCACTCGAGAGGTTAAAGAACGCCGACCTACCTGCACCCGTTGCTTGGAGTGCCGTTGGCGGGGGAGTTCATCCAACGGAAGCACATAAAGTTTTTTGACTCGTTGTAGCACCTCACAAACCCAGTGATTAACACTATGCCCCCACCACCCTTCCCACATCGATGGCAACAGACTGTAGGGAAAATTAGGTTAAGATTTTAAGCTTTTATTGTTAGAAGCAAGTTAGTTTTCAATCTATGATAAATGAGATGAGTCCCATCACTTTTAATAAATTCAGTTCATTAATGTATAATGTACATCATTATAGTTTTGTACAATGCAGATCACCTTTTTGTGTACTAGAATTTGTATAAAATGTAGCCAAGCAACAGGAAATACAATGAAGCAATTGTAAATAGATTCGTTTGTAGAATCTATATTTTGTACATATTTAAATTTGTAACAAGGGAATATACAAAACCAAAAAAAAAAAAAATTAAATAAACAAAAAAGTAATAGCTCACGAACTCTAAAATGTACTTAAAAAATAAATCAAAGAATATCAACCATAAAGAATTAATTTTTACTCCTAAGATTCCTTAAAACGCCCCTTATTAGTGTCGGGAATATGGTACGAATGGGTGAAAAACGTCTGTGTGCTATGTTTTTTTTTTACTGTATTACCTTCATTTTTTAAAGGCATTGTTTATTATTTCTACGAACTTGAAGGTTTCCATGAACGATTTCCGATCGTTTGAGCAGGGCATACAACTCAGGAGTTTGACAGATTACCCGTTGATAATGGAGATATGTTGAACCCGTTCTGCTGACAATGAACACTTAGGCTCCACTTGAGGCCTGCAGCTGCAATTAATCACAGCGGTATTTTACCCTCGGTTGCCATGGTCAAAGGTCACCGCCGTTTCAGGGATGCTAAAACAAACATTCCAGCTATGACCTTCCTGACCATTGGCCTTTGCACTGCGATACAAGGAGGCCTCCATTACCATGAACATTGCATTACCTTAGCAGATCCTCATTTGACTTTAAAATTGCTCCAGTCTTTATTTATAACCAAGCGCAAAGTGAAAGGTACTACTTCAGTCGGTCGGTATTTTCTAATATATAGTATTCGTAAAAATTATTCAATATAGCTGAAATCGTAAAGCTATGTTCGAAATACGTTGATTAGTATTTAGTTACGATGTAATAAATGGGGAACAACAACAAAAGGGGAAAAGCTTTCAAGATTTCTTAAGTCTCACTTCAGAAGTTATTTAAGATGTAAAGTTCTAGTTTTTTCTAATGGTTAAGGAAACTAACTATAGTTATAAAAGTTATTACTATCCTATAGTTTTAAAAGCCAATAATAGAAATCGCGCATTTAATGAGTTCTAGCCGATTTCAATATTAATATTAATCTTTTAAGATTTATTTTACTTGTTAAAATAGCTAAGTTTTAAGAAACGAAACGGTTTAAAATTTTATCTCTTCTTAACTGGGAGGTTTTCTAATTCATGGTAAGGCGAGCACCGGGTGTATTTATTTCTTGGAGTACGATATTTCGCGAAACTAAATGTTATAGGGTGAATCCGGGTCTCCTTCTTTCTTGTTGTAGTTTGGAAAACAATGGGAAGTAAAACTCCAGACTTGATAAGGAACCCCCTCTTCTCCTAAATAAAACTAAAAGCAGCCATTCAGTTGTGCAACAACCATGTTGAATGACTGAGTCATGGCCTACTTCATCTTTCCCTGTATTATGCTGCTGCATTCCAATTCTGCACCCCAGCAGATTCCTGGCATAATACTGCCATAAGTCCAGTGTGAACCACAAAGAGGCGGGCTGGACCGCTGGGGGAGATACTACTTGGTACATTTTGTAGGTCCCAGAGAGTGGAGGGGGGAGAGGTGGGAAGGTAATTAAATAAGAAAGCCATGTTTCGAGCAGAGGAACAAGCGCCAGTGCAAAGTGAGAGAGAGAACAGGGTTCACTTCAAGCGTCTGATTCCGACTGTCTGAAAAAGCTCAGAATTTCTGCCTTATATTGGTTCCTGCATACAGCGAATGAGAGAGAGTTTTATTTCGGCCAATCCTATGACAGTTTATTTTTGCGAATCAGAGGCCGGGATATGCCCGCGCCCCTAGTGAGCTCCGGCCTTCTCGGGATCATGCACTAGTGCCCTCTCTCTATTCGGACACCACAGATTTATTGATAAAATATAGAAAGGTAAGCGGGCGTTTTTTGGTCCGAGAAGAGGACAACTTCTATTTACTCTTGGTGAAGTAGCTGGCTCAACACTTGCCATTTTAGTTAATGCATAGAGCACTAGATTACTCCTTTACCTTCAGTTCTGATCTATTATTACTTATAGCATAGAATTTTTCTCTCGAAAACCTGGCATTTTCGTTCATCCGATCTTGAGATGGCCCATGTCTCATAGTTATTAGTAAAGACAGGGAGGCTCAGGGTTTTATGTAACTTATTGTTAATAATGTTGTCCATCAGCGAAAGCGACTTCTGAAGAAGTGTTCGTCAGGAAGTGAGTGTTTCCATGGCGACCATTTCAGATCTTCCCGCGATGTCGATATCACTGGTGCATGCCAAAGGCTGGAGGGTCTGGTTGAAAATGTTGCCATTCATCGGTACTCCAGATTCCCTTACAACTTTCTCTAGTTTAAGGTATAAGCGAAGGCATCCCAAAGCATCACCCAACCTTTATCGATCTACAGAGGGTCCTCCTTGGATTAAAGACTGTGCAGTCAATCCCTGTCGTCGTAAGTTGTGAAAGGTAGATAAGCTTTCTAGGTTAGTTTTTGTACTCTATTAAGTTTATCATGTAGCTTTAAAGTTTTTGACCGTACCTGAAATTTACTACCTTTCTGATAGATTTTCCTAGGGGATAATAAGAGATTGGAGGCTGATTTCCCTCCTTGAAAGCCTCACTGATAACTGTCAAGCTCTCGTTCTGCATAGGGTCTCAACTTCTGAAAATGTATGTCAGACAGAAGTTTATATGCAGGAGGGAGCTGGGACATACCTCTTTAGTTACCAAACTCCAGTTGTCTTCTCTTTTTTGGGCACGATATTTTTCTGTTTATATATCGATGATGAGGTAATGTTTGGCTTTCTTGAACTCGCCAAACCTTACATGGTTCCCATTTAAAACTGACAGCCGTGTTATTAAATTTCTGCCTTCACATGTATCTAATTTAAATGGGCTTTCTTACGGTTTGTATTCAGGAGCTAAAAGTTTACTCCAGATATTTAAATTGAAATGAATTCTGAAGGTAAGTTGACTGCACTATGTATTGCTGCTGTCGCATTTTTATTTAAAATAACGCAATTATAATCACTCGAGTAGCTAGCCAGAAACGAAGTACAAGTCATCTTGAAGGCTATACTTAAGGACTTGGCGTGTATGGTATCTCTAGCAGCGAGCCTTGCCCTAATTAGATCTGGTCTCCAGATACCTTGTATTCTCCAGGACTGGCCAAAGATCGGCTATATCAGCCCCGTGGAAATTGGATTCAATGCAAATAACAGGGGAGCCAGACCTGTTCGCTTAGACTCTTCAAAGGTAAGATATTTCCTTGATCTAGAAATAACATTAGTTTCTAGATTTATCTGATTAGTGCGTTGTTTCATTTCTTTGATCCATTCCAATCGCTATGGCATGTTAAGGTTGTTGCTTCTTGAACAGGTTACAGCGTTATATTTTTCTATATAGCAGAGTGACACATAAAATTTATAGATAACAATTGTTATTTCCTTTTCTTTTTTGGGGGTTTTATTGGTTTTTCGAAACCAGAAACACTCATATTTCACCCGTGGATTTGTCCCCGGTATGAAAAGAGATTACACATATGGGGTTTATTTGATATTGGTAAGAAATGAAAAATATAGCACAAACGTGAGTAAGTTTTCTTAATTAATTAGTCGGTTTTACCAAAAAAAGGCTTATAATTTTAAATAAGGTACCAAACAAACAGTGATTTGATGCAATGCTGGTTGATGGCCGTCCTTCATAGGGACTGGTTGAAAAAGTCACACAGGTATCTACTTACAAATTAATTACGTGTACATCACCCACAAGTGCTTACGGCAGCACTTGTACTGCTCACGCTGCCATTTTCAAGTGCAAAAAAAAAATTATAAATCACCATGTAGTTCATCGGAGCTGTCATTTAAATCGTAAAGTAAAACTTTTCGTAGTCGTGGAGGAACTCTTAACGGAACCGATAGATCAAAGTTTACATGAATTTTCGCTATATATTCATCGTCCATTGCAGAGACTTCTGTTTACCCGAAGAAACTGTACTTCTGGAGAGCAAACCTGAAGTAATCAAAAGATAAAAAATAAGTTGTTCTTAACATAGATCAAACAAATTTGTTTATCTAGCTGCTCACAAATTGAAGTGGACTCACTATTTTATTGATAGATTAGGTTATTGGATTTAAAAAAAAATACACCTGAACAAGTGTTGAAAAAACAGTTTATTAGTTAATAATTAAGAAAAAATTAAAATTAATTTTTAGTTTAAAAGGTGTTTCTTTTTTTTTTCTTCTTCTACGTCTTTAGGTAGACTGTTGGACCTCCTCAGCTTCCAATCAAGGATTCAAATCGATGTTTCATACTCCTTATAAGGCTCAAAATGTAATGTTGGGGCAAGGAAGCCCATTCCTCAATTAATGCATCACCAAGTTCATCCATGTTATCTGGACAAGACGAGCCCATGTAGAACTGGCATTGGAGTTTATCTCAAATATGCTCAATCGGATTTCGGGAGAACAAGCGGGCCTGTTCATATGCATGATTCCTTGTTCCTGTAAATAACGTTAACCACCCTTGCTCTATGAGGTCAGCATTTACAAGCATATCATAATCAAGAATGTAGTTTTCCCAAATTCCTTCTGATAAAAGGAATATAACAGCCCTTATGACATTGTCCAGCTGTTTGTACTCACTCGTAAACAATATCAGCTGAGTTTTTCGATTACTCCCGCCCGGACCATTTTTGAAGCTCCTCCCTAAGACTGTAATGGCTGTCATGGGTTGGCTCTATCCACACTTTAAAACGTCGATCATGACGACAAAGAACAAAGTTCGATTAGTCAGTAAATAAACAAGGGTCCCAGTCTTCATCAGTCCAATCAACATGTTCACGAGATCATAGGAGACGCTTTGCTTTCCGTTGTCTTGTTAAAAAAAACCTCTTTGCTGGTCTTCTTGCCCTCAAACCGATTTCATGGAGGCGGTTTGTAGCTGTTTGATTTGAAATCCGGACCCTTGTAGCGTCCTCAAAAGAGCTTAGGAGATGTCCAGCTGCTGAACCCCGTTGCCTATTGGTCTAGATTTTCAAATATCGGTCCTGCTGAAGGGTAGATTTTTGAACTCAGCCTCCTCCATGAGTGTACTGGGCAGTACCCTTTCCCTGGTATCATGTCTAGGCTCTTCCGATAACTGTGTGAAAGCAAACAGTTCAGGAAAGTTAATTAATAGTTATTGAATACAACCCAGGTGTACATAACCTAACGCTTACTTAGTATGGTGATTAAACGTATTGATTAAAATGATCTAAAAAGTAGGACTGTAAATACAATTTACACAGAAATGTCCAGGGATATCTCAGAAATGAATAAAAATGAAAATTAGCTGCACGAATAACCCAACGACGGTAATTCGTCTATGAGGCTTTATGCCAACCATGCATGATCTTGCAAGTGGAGTAGCCAAAGTCAGCTAAGATTTGATTCATCACTTCTCAGCAATACTGCGTACTATATCATCTGGTTATCCGATTGATGCAGAGAAGTTTGTTGAATACTTATTTACCACGGCGAAAGTACAGCATAATAAATGATATTATATGCCAGCCAGCAATTATAAAACACGCCTTGTCACTCATTGGTCAGCTATCAGAGGAGGCTTAAGAAGCCAGGAATAAGTACTTTAAAAGTTTTCGTAAAAACTTTTCTCTGCAAATCTCAACAATTGTGGAATTGGCAGACTTATTCCACATGTTAATATCTTCTGACCCCGTCATCACCGTTCATCGAAATCTTCCACAAGCTTTTCTTTTCTCTCTTTAAATTTTTTGTAACGCTAGTGATCTGGAATTTAAAACTGACTCCGCTTGGGCCTGACTCCTCATTTGGCTTACGATTTCTCACTGTGCTCTTTTGTGTTAGTTCAACTTATCATTATTCGGAATTATTTGGCTTTGACTTGACTTGTTATCGGAGCCAACAATAATGGAATCAACAACACCACAGGCCTCATCTTCAGAAACTCAGAAGAAATCTCGACTTGGATCTCTTGTTAAAAAACATTGGGGTTCTCAAACCAAAGGTGTTTTAATGAACGGGTAGACATTTGTCAGCACATTCGTTTCGTTTTTGAAGAAAAGTAATTTTAAAAAACGGCAAGAAGTTACTGCAGAAATATGTGGCATAAGCCTAAGATCTGTTCAAATATGTTGCCACAACAGAGAAATTCTCCTCCTTCTAAAAAAATTAATTCCGGTTACGAAAGAGAAAAACTCCAAACCGGATTAGGTGGCTTCGATAGTGACATTGTTCGTGGTTTGTAATTGATTCTTCTATCGTCCTGAGTTTCCTATATCCACCAGGAAACTAGTAAGCTGTTACCTATTTTAAAAGAAAAAGTAGATTATTCAGGGAGTGAGAGATCATGCCGAAGGTTGTTTAACAATCTCGGATTCAAATATAAAAAGATAAACGATGGGCGATAATTTCTCCTCGAAAGAGCGGACATCGCTTTGGCTCGTGTCAATTTTCTACCAAAAATGTAAGCATTAAAGCTAGAAACGAATCAAAGAGACCGTCGACGAGCATAATTCGCGACAATGCATGGGGAAAACTGCAGGCAGCAAAGGAGGATTAAAAGTGCCAGTTAAGAAAGGTAAGTGCCTTATAATATGCCATGGAGGAAGTAAGGAATGTAAGTGGGTATTCCGGTCAAAGTCCTCTTCAATAGATTCTCATGACGAGATGAATTAATTTTCATTCAATCAATGGTTCACCACACGTCTTCTTCCCAGCCTCGAGGAGCCATCGACAATCGTAATGCACCGTACCACTCAGCATTGAAAGAAAAATATCTAATTTTTAACAGGCGAAAATAAGATATAATCTTGTGGTTATATTGAAAAAATGTGGACTTCCTATCAAACGGAACAAAATAGTAACTTCTTGCGAAGGCTAAACCTCTGAAGAAAAAGGTGTATTTATCGAGTGTGATGGCTCGCGAAGCTGGTCACGAAGTTTTAAGATTAACCCCACACCATTGCCAATACAACCCCAAAGAGCTGGTTTAGATTAAAAAAGAGGTAGCTGAAAAAAAGTTTTTTTAAATGAGCGATGGGGAACGTTCAACGAATGATTCAATCAATAATGTGATAGCAGAAGCAGAAAAAATGTATTCGGCACACTGAACTACTACAAGAGGTCTACTATAAGAGGGCTACAAAAGGCAAAATATATTGTGAGGGAAGATATTCTTCAACCAGTCATAAATAATCTCAATGAAGATACTGCATCAGATGATGCAGAAGATAGTGATGCAGATTATTAATTAATTATATTAAATATATATATTTTTAAAACAGTGTAAATAACTACTTTTTATGTAATTAGTATAATCTTCGTATTTATATATTTTGTATCGTAAAAAAAAGCGTTATTTTAGAAAAAAAATCTATTTGTATTATGATTTCTGAATTATATTGTAAGTAAAAATATAATTTTTGATAGGCTGTATTAGATAAAAATGTTCTCTTATCTTTTCGCCTTATGCGTTTCAATTATTTTGATTCTAATGAATTTTAATTTTCAACTGGTTTGTTGTTGAGAGAATTGATAATATTAATTTAATTGATATTAAGTTTTATTTAAGAATAGTGTAGGCATTGATAATTGCTTTGAGCATTCTTTATTTTATTACGACGAACTGTGAAACAACAGGTAAAGGATTCCAAACTTTCCCTTAGTGAATGGTGAGTTAGGTTATGTTGTGGAGCGAGGGTTGGCACGCCGCGATTTGTCAGAACAGCCTAATTTTGTGTCCGATAATATAGATTTGGTACATTTTAGTTACAAATAATTGATTAAAAATTGACCCTTTGGTATTTTTCCTCAGGTGGCCTTTAATTCTAACATCTCTGTGGCTTCAAGTATAACCTACAAGCAAAATAACACCCTACCATATGAAATTGGAGTCCTAAAAATGTGAATACAATTTTGATGACTTTACATAACTATAGCCCAGTCAAACCCCATGTCGGTAAAGGTCAACAATTGTCGGGTGTCAACAATTGTCGGTGGGTCGTCACTAGGGGAGTGCCTGATCACTCTAGCCCTGGTGACAAGTGCGGATTGTTATAGTTTACAACATGGACCATGTTCCATGTAGGCATTAATATCTGACTCCATTTATTGATAGGGATGTGTCCCGACAATACACTGTGTTCAGGATGAGGTTCAGAGGTTCATAAAGAATAAGACCAGTTTTCAGAGTTCGAGCGAGAGATTGGCAGCGCAATAGGTACAAGTCGTCAGAGGTCTGCTAGAGGCTGTGAGGCAAGGTGCCGTCGTAGAGGTGTGGCAGAGAGTGTGGACCAGTGCAAGGCTAAGTGGGCTTACTCCCAGGGCCCCGGGACCCTGGCGTATCGCGACTAGTAGTGCAGCTGTGGAGACTAAGAAATAGAGTGTCTTTTCAGGGCGAAACTTACTGATATAAATATTGTACCCCCCTCCCTCGTGGAAGGCGGAGTCTGTCTGCAGGTGGTCTGTTTTATTATGCCCGTTGGTCCAAAAGGGTGTGCTTTATGATGTCCCACCTCCCAAGCTACGTGATATAAACTGTTTCTGGCATGATTTTATGACCGCTGGAACGTGACTGAAGGTCTTAGTAATAACCGTGTAAAACCGTGTTGGTTTTATTAGGTGCAGGTGGCCTAGCCCTAGGTTTTATGGCAGGACCCTCTGTTACTTGTTTACCTCTGCCGATCCCTCTATGATTTATTACAAGAGGTTTACACAGATTTGCATTTCTATTATAATACATTATGAACCAGAGTGTAGGGTAATTTACATATATTTAGCGCTTCGCTACACCCCAATAGGTGTTAAATATTATCAAACAAGGAGTCGAGATATTTAATTTGATACTATATTCAATTCCATTGGAAAATATTTATTCTTTAACCGTCAAGTGACTCATTACTGACCCTTCATTATGTTTCATGATGTTTTTTGTTTTATTTTCACTATAATTGGACCATCAAATTTAACAACCCTACAAAATATCATTCATACATTGATACATTTTGTAATTGTCGTTTATAAGTCAAAATAAACTTTAACTACTGTTGTTATGTATGTAACTGCATATAGCCTCTGAGATTGGGATATCAGTTCTCGGACTTGTAGCTTTTAGCCACGTTTTACATAAAATAAAGTTTATTATTATTATTATTTGTGAGTGTAATTATTATCTATATAATAATTGTTTATCTTTAATTCGATTCCCTATTCAAATTTATAGAAAAACATTTCTGCTTATTACCAAGTTATTAATTTGTTAATTACACTTAATCATGTTTTATGGAGATGACTAGTTGTTCGTGCTTTCCTGTTACCAAGTGTTATTTGGTAAAATTGTTACCAAATCCAAGTAAAATCTCATTTATCTAGCTTGACCAGAGGAGTCACAAAAACCAGTACAGAGAAAGTCACAGTGATATAAGGGTTTTCGGTATTGAAAATATCCAAGAAACCAAGAAATAAAAAATAAGTTCATAATTTCTGTTCAAAACCATTTTAAACAACGCCTAAGAATAAATAATCAAAAGAGCGACCCACAACAAAAAAAATAATTAATAATAACAACGAGTACAAAAATGGAGGTCAAATCTGCGTCATCTGTGTAGTTTATACTTTTATATGCAGTTTTAGTATTTTTGTTTGCTGTGTAGCCTCAAGAGACCAATGTCTTGACACAGTGACACATCGTACCTCCACACGGGAAGTCGTGTTTGGTTGAGTATATATATAGAATAAAATGTGTAAAATCACTTTCCGCGAAATGCTTGATATCTAGCATGTACATTGCAACTCAGAGGTAATCTTAGACCCAAAAATGTTTAAAATTTTGTTCACAAGATAAACCGGTTCAATTGAAATTTTTATTTATTTATATCAATAAGTGTATATTTTGCTGCACTTAAATGTGTTGCATTTCCCAACAACCAGGGAGATGGCTATGCGGATACAACGCATCCTAGCTGTTGATATAGTAACTGTTTAACTAAGAACAATTTTAGTGTGAGGTTGGCCATTCTTTTTAATTTGTTTGGTGTACTTATCCAATAAATCTATTCTGTTATTCAATTGGAATGAAATAAACTATTATACTTTCAGCCATCACAAAAGTTACTAAGCACTAATTGATAATATTTTTTTAAGTTTAAGTTACTTGGAGCTATGCTGAATCCTGTATTAATCTCAAGTTCCACTGAAGGAACTTTAAAGTAGTGTAACTTAATTTTACAAAAATCAAAACAAATAAAATACTGTTTACTTTATTTCTTATTATCTTAAATAAAATTTTAGATTTCTAAATTACAATTCTGACATTGTTTGTTAACAGTTATTTAACTATTTATGTATGTTAAAAAGAAAGAATTGGTTATGATAAAGGTCACAAACTAGATTAATAAGAATTCAGCACCATTTTATGTGTAAATATTTATTTAAATAATTACATGATTACATTTTATAAATATCATATTTTCATTATCAAATATAGTCCTGAATAACAATAATAATAATTTCATTCATGATTTTATAGATTCGTCCTGAAGCTAAAATTACAGTATCATCAGTAGATAATGTTTTTGCACACCCTTGATCACTTACAATACATACTTTATTTTTTCAAGTTTTGTATGAATATATGTACACTGCTATTTTCTATGCTAAGTAGATATTTAGGAACTAGTTCTGATTTAATACAAGGAAACATTTAGTAGATGAAAAGTATGCAGTGATGAACATTATACTATTAGACTTGTTTTTTAAAAAATAAATTTGATTTGAAAAGTTAAATGTATAAGGTACATTTTTAACTGGTTGTTGCCAGATTAGGTTTACTAATTTATATCCATAATTGTTTCATCAAGGTAAGACCAAATTGGTAGCCCACACATCCATTCACAGGATTATATATTTCTTAATATCCTATAATACATGTATATCTATACTAACACATTGTATATAACAGTTGTACTCTCAATTACTGTTTCACAATATTTAAATTTAATAAAAAATTCAGAATACAGAGCAAATAACTCTTTCTCTTTATAAGCTGTCATTAGTAATTTTCATGTATTTTGTAAATTTTTAGGGATTTAGTAATTTGAGAGGTTTATTTTATTATATAAAATATTAAATGACATAAAATAAATCATAAAAGTTTAATTTCAAACAAGTGAATGTAACAGCTGGGAAGTTTCTCAATAATTGGAACAGCTGAGAGGAACACTAAGGATTCAGTTGTTTAGAGATACTTTAAAGGAGAAATCATCAGTTGTTAAGAATTGCATAAGAAGAGATGTGTTGATGAGCATTTTATGAGTTAGCTGATAGCCTAAGATATTTCTAGTGAGGGCCCTCTCACCTCATAGATCATATTTGCATGTATCTTCATATTTCCTAATATCCTCGTATTTACTCGTACGAATATGTAAGAGAATCACTCATCAGATTGGCATGAGCTACAGGATACCATTGAAGCCGCATTATATTTGAAGTGTCAGGATCAGCTATTCATAATACTTACAATAACGACAAGATAATTATGACGGACAAAGCAATTAAATATCGGAAATAATTACAATAAGACGGAAAAATTATGAAGAACTTAAAAACAGTATATGTCTTATTTTTACTTATTTTATGTAAATGATTGGTTATCATGGACCTTCCTGAGATATAATAAATTATAAGCTTAATATTTTCATTACATTTTTTTATTAGTAAATTTACAAAATATTGCAATTTACATGCATCAAACAAATATTCTTACTTTTTCTTTAATATCCTCTTTGTGCCTTTAGCCTTGAGTATTGTTGTCGAGATATTGGGTTTCTATGTTCCTCTACCCATGGCAAGACCTCTCAGCTGTGCCATAATCATTCTTCTCGTCTATCCTGAATGGATCATCTTGGTCAGTATCCATTCAGCAGTCATTCCCCCACCATTAGAGCTGCCACTCTACTTTCCCCAATATAAAGGAGAATAGGTATGTAAACTCCCTAGAGATCCAAATTTTCTTCTGCTCTATTATGGCTTAATTGGTCAGAGAAAATTTACTTATAATGTCCTGGTATATCATCAGTGTCAGTTAAATGAATTTAATTGAGCTCGTTATATAATACCTATAATACCTCGTCTTTAATACCTATTGAATTCTGAAGGAATTCATTCAACATTAAATAATACTGATCAGTTTATCTTTTAATTTTTATTCAGTACCTTAATTATTGTTCATTGGGAGTTCCTTGAGTTTCTTTATTCTGTCGATACAAATCATTTTCCTTTGTTGCGTTTCCAGACTGAATCCTTGTTATGCCTTTACTATTTCTTCTATGATCACACTGACTTATTATTACCACCTGACTTTAACTTATAGCTTCTTTATACTTTGAAAAATGAAATAACCGTTCAACTTGACACAGGAGTCAGCCTCCTTCGTTCGGATATAGATGTGGACTGCCTACTCCTCCTACTCTTCCTGATGTTTTCAGAGTTATATCTTCCTATCCCCATTCTATTGGACAAAAGAAAGTTCACATGTCAATTCTCTGGATAACTTCTTTTATTTATTAATTTTCTTTGATTTTTACCTTTTGTATATAGTTCAATCTCCTTGTAAATTATTTCTTTGTATAATTTTCTTATTTCTCTGCTTGTTAATGTTGTAAATATTTCTTCTGTAAATAGGTTTGCATGAAAATACTCTGCTTGCTGCTTTGTAACTTCTCACATTTATTGAAATTTAGTTTTTTTATCTAGATATTTGCCATACAGTGAACTTGAAAACTTCCATTTTTGATATTTTCTTGCTTTTAATGGCAGTCATTCTTGGCATGATGAAGTTGTATGATATTTGTAATCAAATTTTATTTAACAGGCATATATTGCTATTACTTTACTAGTCGGTATATTATTAATATATTTTACCTGATAATGAAAACCCCAAATTAGATACCTTCTTTAACTTCTTAGGGTTTTATGTCAATATACGTAGGGACACTAAGTAACATCTTCGTTACAAATAAATAAGAATATCAGGTTTACATAAGTATGTAATAATAAAGGATTTCTTAATCATAGGTTTATTTTTTAATTCACTTTTTTTCAATAGCTAATTAAAAACTCATAGGTCGGGTTCAGACAAACTAACATTTGTACTTGTATCTACAATAACCTGATCAATCCTTAACATTAATAATTATCTTTACCACTTAATATGAACACTTAAACTGTCTTTAAATGATGGGGAATCGTAGCTGATTTTGTACTCACTGGTCACCTGTGGAATACATACAAGTTCTGTGATTAACTAGTGGATAGTAAAAGTCTTTTATCCATGTAGATGTGCTCTTCTTCTATGAAACTTCTTCCATCATATGCCCGACATACTTCAAGAATGGAATATGAAGGGAACTCACCCCTTAATGTTTCCAACTCTAAGCTCTGCCAGCCCCCACACTACTTTTCATAGTGAGGGCCTTCTTCTTCTTCACCCGTCCTTACAAGAATAGTCCGTTATTTTTTTTATTTTGTGTTTTTCCTCCTTAACCCCTATAATTAGTATTTTTAAAATTAAATTAATATAAAATTATATAATTGAGCTGCGACTACAGCTATGCATTTTAAGCAATTATTGTTTACCTGATATCTGTTTTATTATTAAAAAATTATACAATGAAAAAAAGACCAGGTGATGGGGTCTCACCTTCGGTTTACAAAGAGGGCTTACAAACTATAAAAGGACCAATGGTCGATTGGTTTAGATCATGGCCCTGTGACAGGTCGTATCTATTTCGCAGCTCCCCTATATTTCTATTTCCCACTTCTAAGTTATTATCATAGACTATTCCTATTGGTCCCTGTTCTTATCTCTACTATCTCTTATCTTCACACCCTTATCTAAACCCACCATTGGAATCTAACCCATAAATATATCTTCAATATTTCTGTATATTAACTTTAATAATAATAACAGATATTTCTTAATATTAAGAATAACATTACAATATATATATTTTTTGGCATTGGCAGTTTTCAATATCTGTATGTAATGATTGAATGTGTAGCCAAATACCCACCAATTTCTAATATTTTTTTTTAAATACCACCAAATTTCACAAGAATAATCTTTAATGCTTTAAAAAATTGGCTCTAACTCTAAATTATGTCTCGTACTGAACAACCTTAACACTTACAGATAGTTGCTGACCCCGAAGGGAGTCTCCTTTTCTATTTAGATTGACATTTATATTTATATTTTTCTAGTAGTCTATTAGTCTACTTTCATTTAGATATGGAGTGATCGATCCTCTTTCTTTAGTATGCCTGACATTGGTGCACAATAGGAGCCCATACCGGGAGATAGTTTTTTCTCTCTGTGTATGTGTTTCTTTCTGTATGTCTGTTCTATGATAGTGGTCCTAAAAATTATTCTAAGATCTGATCTTTTCTGAAAGTAAAAGTTCTGAAAATTTATAATCCATAAAACCTTGAACTATGTTCATTGGATTTGATTACAGATGAAAGTATGAAAAAAAAAATTGAAAGAGAGAAGAGCCATCCCATTGCGCAAAGTCACTAATTAATAATAATAAAAGTCAATAAAGTCAAATTATTTACACACGGTTCAAAAAACATTAAAGACAGTAAGCCAAAATGAATTTCAAAGATATTCTAAAAATAAAGTTTTGAGATCCAATAATAGATATTACGTTTTAAAACGGTTTATTTCAATATTTTAGGTATTCACAATTTTGTTTTAGCTGTTAGAAGGGATATTTTCAGTTCCAAAACATGTATATACGTAATAGCATATTTTCGGTCAAAAGTTTCATTATCATTTAATAAGTTTTTAACAAACTTATGAGGAGTCATGTAAATACCTCTCAATATTGTTTCTACCAGTTATATATTATAGTGTGGTTTACCATCGATCAAACATAATGTGAATGTTTATTCGTTTAAAAAATGTAAGCCCATGAACGAGTGGTCTTTAATAGTTCCCAGGTCACAAATTTAGCATCATAGAAAGTAGAAATTAAGATAATTTTAAAATAAAAATTATTTTGTTAACGAAACAGTAAAGTGCAAACATAAAAGGATCTCTTTAGGTAGATGATCTACTACATGGGTTTGATCAATTGTGTACCTTTAAAGGTTACTTTAAACCAAAAATCCATTGCACACTGACAAAAGAATGAGGTTTTAGTGGTTGTTACCTGATCTGGCTGAAATACGAACTTGTCCTGCATTTTACATAAGAGTCGCTCCACAAAATTTGAAGAATTTCTGTTAAGCAGATTTACTTTGAGGGAATATCTGAATATACCAAATAATAAATTAATCATGTATTTGTATGTTATTTGCCTAGAAGAATTATTAGGATAGCTCATGATCATTTGACTCTATATAATGCTAACTAAAATTAAGGGATGCTGCGTACCACTACCTGGGCACTTTCCTTGGGGTACCACTACCTGGGACACTGACAGTGATACCTGACCTAGTAGTCCTATGGTTTTCCTCATTTTATAAGGATGTCCATCACATGCCTTAATAACAATTATGTATACCTATCTCTGAACAATAAAGTTAAATAATATGCTGGCATATACTTCTTATGATGACTTTTTGTCCTTATGTTAAATGAGTTGCATGCTTTGTTTAGTAGCACATTATTTGGGATGGCTCCAATTTATTCAAAATAATATAGTCCCTATTTCAAATAAAAAACTAAAAACATCCAAATCCGAAAAAAAAAATCAAACCCGATCCCTGAATTCACTATTTAGATATTGATAGTGTAAACATTTCAGGTGGTATTGGCAATTTTTAAGATTTCTTGATTATTTAACGTGTTGCCCATGGAATTCCTAATTGTTTTCAAAGTGAGGCCGAATCCGACAAGAATTATATTTAATACCTCATAAAGTACTGAGGGCTCCCGTCATCAAAGCATTGTACTTGCATATACTTGTGCTATACATTTGCAGCTCGCAATAAATATAAATTGAACTGCTATTAGATCTGGATAATAGCTATGAAGGGATGGCCGTTCGATGCAGCTGAATCATTAATAAGCGTCGGCTGATGGATCGAAGTTCGTAGCTCCCAAGAGTGTTGTGTGTGTCCTTCACTTCTGTGGTCCACGCGTGCACCAATCCGCCAATAAGTACGCCGAGACAATGTCGGCCGAATGTGACGCATTACGAAACTATCATTTTCGTTGACATTGTTTTGCTGAGCTCGAATATTTCTCATCTTTCTGTTGGATTGTCATCATATTTTACGACAGCTATCGTAAAAATGATTCAATCGATCTGAAACATGTTAATGAAACACGTAGAGAAATGCTGATTAGTTTTCAATTAATATAAAATAATGGGAAATATATTAAAAAAAATTAAAAAGTCAAGTCTGTTTCGCTAGTATTAAGATTTTTTAACTCCCAGACTTGAACCTATTCAAAATTTGAAGTTCTAGTTTTCCCAATTGTAAACGACACGTTAAAAACGGTCTAAATACTGTTTAAGAGTAACTGATAGAAATCGTTCAAAATCGATTTAATACGCTCCAAGCTATTTTCAATGTTTTGTTTTTTTAAATGTCAAATAATAGCTAATTACATTTTTTTTTAAAGGAAATTTTCAGTAACCGAGATGGGTTAACAAATAAATAAAGTATGTTTGGTCAGTTGTTTTTGAATAATTTATTCATACCAAGTTTTCAGAAACTCCGGACTACCTCCGACATCTATCGATATTGTTCCTTCACTTTCCATGTCATAAATTTTGTTTATATTGTAACTTACCTCGTTTCCTATTTTTCTTCTGGTCGTCGGTATGTCCAATGATTACTTCACCACAGTGCTAGTTCTTGAAGCGGCCCACACCACTATGTTAAAAGTGGAAATATTCTTTATTTCGTTGTATAATTGTTCTTCAATAATTTAAAAATAACCGATCACTATGAACGGGAGTACGTCCTTTTTCAAGGATAGGCGTAAACTAACCGTTCCCTCTTCAACGCGACTTGGGTCACTCTCATTGGCCAAAGGAGAGGTCACGTGTTCGAAGTTTTAAATTAATCAAAATTGAAATTACACATGGTAAATTTTCCAAAATTTACCGTATGTCCATTGTCGGGATATGTTAAGGTAAGGAGGGCGCCCGCCACGGGACGGGGGTTTTTACGACCCGACCACTGTCCGACGGGGGTCAAAAAAGAGCTACAATGGGTAAACCTGTGGTCTTTGACCTTTGCTGGCGGCCTAGTCGGCGGGAAGTTTTTTATTCATATTGATCTGACTTATAAGACAGTGCACAATGTTCAGGAGAAGAGGAACAGGGTAGGTATTATAGGTAGTTGATATGGTATTCGTATGACCACGAATTCACACTCGGTATCTAAGGATAGGCGAAAACCGTCCGGATCCCAAAGGCGAGTGTGAACCGGAGAGAAGCAGACTGGATCGTTTGGGGAGACGCTACTAGGTAAAGTTTGTAGGGCCCCAGAGATCATCGTCCACAAGGAAGATATCTCTTCCAAGGAGGTGCTAGATTTAGCGAGACGAAGGCAGAGAATCCCACTAAGAAGGTGTGGGTGACTAGTTTCTCCCTCACTTAACTGACGCCTAAAGTTTTTATTATTAAAATATAGAAACGTAGGCGCTTATTTTCTAGGCTGAGAAGAGGGGAACTTCTATTTATAGTGAAGAAGTTGCGAAGAATTTGGTAAAACATCCGCGTATATATAAAATAGTTCCGTATGGAATTAATGATAAATAACGAGTTATAAGGAATTTTGGTTGAGAAAGAAATATCTTCTATCTAGTTGCGAAAAATTGTTAGGCTACTGATCATTGGACCAAACTATTACAACCTTTTACTAAACAAACGTGTAATAAGGTCTTGATAATGTTTTTGTCTGTAAAAATAATAAAAAAAGTAATATTAATGGTGAGGCCACTAATCCTTGGAGTAACTGATAATTTTCATTGGGATATTCAGTATTAGTAAGTTGAATTTCCATGTAATTAAAACTCCGGGAATAGTTTAATAACATTATTAGCATCAAGGTAATTAGTGCATAAATACTTAAAGATTACATTTTTAAAATTTATTTATTTTCTAATACAGGTCAAGCGGACAGAAGTATATCAACGAAATTGTCTATCCGGTTTCCTGACTCCATAGCAGTGGTCACAAATCAGCTGGTCATGCCGCAGGTTGCGTGTCTCCAAAGGCAGACAGTAATGAAATATTCACGATCGAACTTGGGGCTATGAGATGAAAAGCTTCAGGTTAAACGCTGACCAATTACAACAGTTATTTCAAAGCTATAATCATCATTTAAACACCTGACAAGTTAATGACTCCAATATCCAATATAGAACAACCATACTGCCGAAAAGAAAAAAAGTCAAATGCTGTGATACATCAAACAATGAGAGTAAATTTCGAAAAAGGCCCAAAGCATCCCCCTCAGTTTTTCTTTATTTATTTTTAAAATTATAAACATGTCAAATTTTTGTATATTCAGGTTATCTTTCGAAATGTGGATCATCAATATATTAATTCTTTCATTATCAATTTGTCACATCTGAATTGGAAACTTTAAAATCATCAAAAATATATTTTTTTAAACTTAGCGTTTAAACGATAAAAAAATTAATTAAATAACGTGATCCCGGCAGATGCCTGAACATGAGAAACGTCTACATCATGTGAATTCGTAAAAAATGTTAAAAAAATTTTGTAAGACCTTTGGCCTTACTGTTTATTATTTATTAAATGACTACTAAGTTTTACAGACGGGTACAGGGTTACTAAAATGTTACAACAATATAATAAATGGGAGCAGTGTTACACAAGTTTTTTCAATTTTTCCAGAGACTGTCGCATTTCACAGCACTACTCCGAGTTGGGATAGTACCCTTCTGCCCGTCGCCCATATTTTCTTGGAGCCGTCCTCTTCAGTAGTATCATGAAAAAAACCTCTTTACCTTAAGAACCTAATCCAGTTCAAATCTCGCAATATCCCGACCATCAGACCTGCATCTCCCATCTGACAGAGCTGCTTCCTTTGACCGTTCTTATCTTACCCGCGCTGAAACCTTAAGAATTCCCATTAGCATTGTTCTCTCTCCAGCTCTCTCAATCTTTAAATCTCGATTTGACCATTTCCTTATCTCCCCCCAAGCTGAAAACTCATAATTCATCAGCATTATTATACTTTTTATTTTTCATTAATTTTATCCTAGCAACCTTTCACTTTTTTTTTGTCTTGGTAATAATTCCTACATCTTCCTTATGTTCCTAGCAACAACTGTTTGTGAATGCTATTCACCTATATCCATTTACGTTTTTTGTTTCGATATTATACTATTGTTTCATTGAATTCAGCACATATATATAAATAGGCCCATAATTATTTATAAGCTAATCATATCAGTATAATTCATATTATAATTTATTTTCACCTAAATATACCTGTTTGAACATATTTTTTATTTTCTTCTTTGTTCAGAAGACAATGTCCCAGAATAGAATGTTTTCCCATTCTTTCACAATCTGGGCTACGGATACACGACCACAAGAGCTAATTATGTTTTAGACAAAACAAAACAGAAAAATTTTAATGCTGTTGGGGTAACTCTCACAATAGTTTAGAAATGTCAGATTCAGATGATAGAAGATATTTATTTAAAAAAAGGTATATGAATACGACAAGTGACAGACAAGCAAAAGAACCTAATCCATTTCAAGAGCTCCAAAGGAAGAGTGACGAGAAAGAGAAGATCGAAAGAATCGGATCTGTGACCCGGGGGTAGAGTTCGGATAAGCTTTATTTCTTACTGCAGGTCTTGGTTCATGAAAATCAATAGAACACGATAACTCCGTAATTTGTTCTTACGAATTTAACTCATTTTCGTAAAAATCAAGGTGATAGTTGATTGCTTGTTGTGACTGATTCGGTGCTTAAGAACTGACATAACGATCAGGGTCGTTCAACAACCACCCACAAGCCACCCTCAATCTAAATATATATTCACGCAAAAAAAGAATCACATTTGAATAACAAAAATGGTCACTGCAATTTTCGTTGTCCGTTCCTTCTTAAATTCAATAGAAGAATTTTTCCAAAAAAAACATAAAAAAAAATATTTTACTGCTTGTTGCCATTGGTGTTATTACCAATTATCCAACAGGATTAAGATTCCATCGGGAGTTGTTGGTGAATTAATTAATAACTCAAAAGCATACTAACTTCTTTTGCCACTGTATCGAGGGTTGGTTTCGAGGCATCTTTTTGACCGAACAGATGGTTTTTAGTAACGGAGATGCATTAAGCAATAAAATGAAGTGTATGAAAGTGAGAAACCTATACACATATATATTTTTGTAAAAATTTGTTACGTGAAAACTCAGGTTCGAACGCGGATTTATCTCGAAATGGTTCCTTTACTATTTACGTTCTTAATCCTTAAAAATATCAAATCTTTATTCTGATAAAATTACAATCTGCCTTATTGGGCAATAAGTAATTGTGTTCAATGTTCTCATTTAAACCATATATATAATTCTTCATTCACTCGCTCATTCAGTATTTACAAACAGTCCAGAGATCTCTCAAATCCACATGGTTGTCACCCCCGCTCCTCCATCAGCCGCGATACCGGATATGAGCTAGTGAAGGCTGGACAACAGCGTAAGAGCCACAGACGCTCAGGATATGATTGGAGAAACCAGACATTGCCAGGACTCCTACTTTTATGTATTTATAGGAGATCACATGGCCACTGCCGCTGTAGTTTCCGAGGAAGGATTATAGGGATGTGTGGCGCAGTGTAACGACTGCTAGGGGATTAGGGTGGTTGGATAGGTTTCGATGGAATTTCATGAACTTGGAAGGAGAATTTGGAGTTCAAGAATGTAGGGTATATTAAGATCGTTATAAAGGATTTTGTTGCTGACGTAATAAGGGACATTCACTATTGTTCTCAGGACTTTCGATTGAAAGGATTGGACACGCTTGATGTTCGACTTTATTGCTGTTCCCCATAGCTCTATTCCGTATGTCCAGATTGGCTTAGGTATAACTTTGGAGATTAGTAATTTATTTTCTATTGATAGATGGATGAAGTAGTCTGTAAAGTTGTCCAAAGCGTATATCAAATTTTTTTAGGCATCTTCAGAATTAAAAAAAGGAGTAAAAACATTTTGTACTCCAGCCAGCAAAAAAAAAAATCTTTACATCACAGCATGTAAATCTGATAGATGCTATTATTACTGTGCTTCAAAAAATTTCAATTCTACAAAAATTAAAAACACAATTTTACGTTAAATCAAATTAAAAAAATTTAAATCGATGAAATATGACTGATATTATATTTTCATTAAATTTATTAATGTTCATTTTGATATTTTATGAAAATATAATCTTTCCTTCATCAGCCTAAGTGTATTTGCCAACCCATTCATCTACTCAGTTGTAAATTTACAATGAGCCGTCAAACTATTCAAAAAATCTTTAACAACAATAGTAACCTATCCAATTTTTAAAAATATTAACATAATAACTTCGATTCTTAATAACAACTAATTTATGGTTTAAAGAAACCTGTTATAAAATAATTATTACAATGGTAATCTTATTTAATAGTTTAATACATATGAACATAAAAATATATTTATTTATTAAAATATATATATATATCTTTTTTAGAGAATATGTTATTAGCCTATGTTATTAATGTTACTATTATTGATATAATTGTTTGTTTAAAGGATTACTCACTTTACTCAATATGTGTATGTACTGAACGATAACATGAAGATTAGGTTTATATTAATAAACCTCCCCACTCAGATCAACAATCAATCCAAAAGCACAAAATTCCTAATTTCAAGGTTTTTACGGTCAAAGAAGAAAATGTGCATGATTTGTTTACATTAATTTGTTGAAAATAGCGAAGCAACTGATCCTTGGATCCACTACTATTATAAGATCTTCTGCGATAAACTGAAGAAAACCAAAGACAGAATGGTCAGGAGATGAATACCGCAAACAGGCTGATGAAGATTCGAGCGAAATGTCCTTGACCTAGCTAACTGACATTGAAAACGTCTATATAGACAGAGGCTATTAAACTGGCTAGGACTGTCTTTAATAATGTAATAGGTTCCGTGACTCAGCCCTAGGATGTAGCAATAGTTAGTTGCCGTAAGCAGAATGAGACAATTACAGCTTTCGAAACGCCTCCTATTTACGAGTACTGTTAGAATAATTTATAGCCGTCCAGAAATAGCTTCTGGAATAATAATTGGTAGTATTTTGCATCTGTCAGATAAATCGCGAGGAACAACAAATTACCACCGTTGCCGTTACTATTACAAGATTCATGAATCATATTGGTACTCGAAGTTCAATGTCTCCTAAAGCAATGATAAAAATGTAAATCTTATTAAATGTTTACTGTATTATGAATGTTTCTATTATGGGGTCATCATATCTTTAACAAAATAGGAATCGACCAGAGACACTCATGGTGCTTCTGTAATTCTTCACATATATGTTTTAGGCTATTTATTATTGCTGTGTGGTACTACAGTACGGGATTGCTTTCTCGGTATGGCTCGCCATCCTATCACGCCCAGTACAGAAGGGTTGTGTATGATATGGGAAGAGGAGAAAACTCGTATAACTATCCACTTTCTCGACAAGCAACGGGAGGTCAGATTCGAGTCGTCCGCAGTGTCCAACTATCCACGGCATGGGCAATGAGATTCCACTCTTTCCTTATTCTACTCTGCTCCAAAATCGACCTCAGGGAATCAAGTACACCGGATAGACTCACATTGCTCCTAGCATGTCGGTGACTAAATACCCTCTGCAGTTGTGTGTTCAGTCGTGGCAAGATTCCCCCCGGTGAATCTGGAAGTAGAAAAGAGAAGAGCCGACTGTAAACTCCGAAAGAAGGTCGCTTGGAATAGAGAGTAAGGAATATCCGCGGGCATAGAGGCCAGAGAGCGATCAGACCCGTGGTGTTGCGTAGGAAGAAACGACAAAGGAGAGTTGGGCGTTTGAGTGGTTCCCTCCGGTGTAAGACAGATCGTTGGTTACCTCGCTACAGCCAGAAGGCACGGGAACTTCAATTTAGACTAGCGAACTTTGGAGAAAGGAACTGTGGGATGTATTCGAGGTATCTTCATTTTTATAATGACTAAGAACAAGTAGAAAGGGCTTGAGCAGAGTAATACCTGCCTCATGATTTCATGGAAGTCACTAATGGTTCCCTGATATTTTTAAGAAAGCAACCTCATCCCTCCAAGGCCTCTCTATTTCCCAAAATCTTATCCTTTTCTTATACATATATGTCTCAGCTTTGCCCCCAGACCCCATTCGTTCCTAGACATTCCACCCAGTATGTACTAACGTAACTCTTAATATTTTTATATACCAGTGTTTTGATTGTACTGCATAAAAGCTTTCTTTCTTTTCTTTTCTTTTAAAAGACTCTCCTCTACAAAGATTATTTAACTTTCGATGAGTTGGATATTTCAAGGAAAACCACATTGAGAAGTTTAGGGCATTCATGAGGAGAATAATGAAAAGGGAAGAGATAGTGTTTAGATAGATAGGAAAGTACCGAATGTCGACAGATAGAAGATAAACGGATAGAAATCTAGTAGAACCTTCTAGAAGATTGTAGATTTTTTTTTATTATTTCAAAACCTCAAAAAGTAATACAAGTAACAAAATAATATAATAAAATAATTGAATTACAGATTTCTCCTCTTCCTGCCATTCACAGATGCATTTGGAGGAGTGCATAAATATAATAAATTTTGTTGTGGTTAAAAGTTCATAGTCTCATATTCAAAACTAGGTGATGAGGCTCACCTTCAACTTGTTACCGACACTAAGATTGTAGATTGATGCTCTCAAGGTATAGAGAAGGAGAGAATTATGTATTCTCAGATCTTCAGATTCTCCGATTCTTCTCAATGTCTAAGTTCCTCTTTTTTTTTTTTGATAGATTCGGGTCTCCTGTAATCTTAGCATCATACTTTTGGAGCTCCTCGTATGTTTTTTGTAGAAGGCATGTTGAAAGCAAATCCTATTTCCTGCTTTATATTCTGTTGGTGCTTGATCAGTATGGAGGTGTCGTTAGGTCGTTTTTTTAGGCTGACGGTGAAAGTCCTCTCGTTTATTGCTTTATAACTAACAGCGAAAGCGTGATAAAGAACACCACTGATACTATCCTATCTTTGGCTTCCGCACTTTATAAGGGTGTAGTCCCTTATGTAGACGTATTACATTCCTTGAAGCCAATCTTATGTAACTATGACTCGTAGTAAGTTCAGCTTATTGTCCAAAGCTACATCTAAATGAGGTGTTTTTTATGTATCCATTTTGTTTTTATGTTTTTTCGATACCTATTGCAAAGTACACTGGCCAGTTAAATAATCTTGTAGAGAGTCTTTTAAAAAACTTTATTATGAATAACAATCAAAACACTGGTATATGTACAAATATTAATCACTTAAAGCGTTAGAACATACTGTAGGGAATGTTTAGGCACAAGTGGGGTGTCTTGTCCCTAAGCAGGTCAGAAAAGGATAAGCTTTTAGGGGAGGAAATGGTTACTTACAAAAAACCAGGGGACCATAAGTCTCAACACGTTTCTACTAAAAATGTAAGATATAATTAGTATTATATAACTGGCCGTATATACATATAGATAAATATCGTTATTATAGCATTCAGGCACGGTACTGAGATTATGCAGTATTGTTGAGTACCAGGTCTTAAATGCCCAATATTTTACTAAAACGAAACATCGCGCATTTATAGAAAGTCCCATTGATTTTTCCAGGTTGCGTGTGAAGAGTAACACCCTCCATTTTACTTTTTTTTTATTATCAACTCGAATAGAAAGTTTCAATAAAAATAGTTTCGAGCTTTGGAAACATGAATAAAGCTTTTTTTTGATTTATGTAAGAATTCAAAAATATATTTTAAAAACTGACCACCCTCCATCCAAATCGGTACCACTTTTGTCCCACGTCGACCCAATCTCTTAAGTAATCCTCTAAACAAAATTATTAGGGTTTGCAGACTATCCTCTTAGATCAAAAACATAATTACTTCGTACTAGATTCATGATATCATCAGGGGGACCAGCATCATCCCCTATTAAAAACAAATTCTATAATTTTGAGTAGGGTATCAAATTAAAGATTTTGAGGTCCTGATTAACAATATGTGATTTTTGTTTTGGTTTATTAATCTTCACACCGATCTTAAATCCCGATTTTACGTTATCTACCTTCAATCTAATAATTTATAATCCTTTAATAGTATTTCTATTATTTTTTTTTCTTCATTAACATTATTCATTCCTTATTCATTCTACATTTCACTTTCACCACCTCTCCCCGTAATAGGTCATATATATTATATCTTATGTTTCTTATATATACAATTGTTAGCGAGCATTATTCGCTTTTACTCATTTATGCATTGCGTTTGTTTAATATTTTTCTGTTGTTTCTTCTTAATAGTCATCTTATACACATCGGACCATTATTATTTATAAGCTAACCACAACAGAGAAATTTTGTTTTATATTTTTTTTTCAGTAACACATATTTATTTATTGGTACATTTTTGATATTCTTAGAGCACATAATAAGGGCTTGTTTTCATTTTATCCAAATGAAATTTTTTTGCAATGTCGTTTAGATAAAGTTTGTTATTTAGTTAGATGGGCTAAGTCCTGTTTCAATATTTCTAGTCTCATACTCATTTTTGGTTCCTACAAACTATCTTTTTGACCTTTTTTTTATACTTTAAAAAATGTATATTTTTGGTTTAAACCGACAATGGGGATCCAACAATCAGGTCACCACGCGGTTAGTTCTTTATTCAATATTTATATAATCTCATTATAACAACTATATTATTTGTATTTCATTAATAATATTACCTATTTTTTGTGTTCTTCTTTTGTTTCACGAATTTAGGCATGTAAATAAAACTAGGAATATAAGCAATAAAAATCATTTGATCTACTTTATTATTATTTTTGAAATGCATACATTACTATTATTATTATTCATTATTAGTGTAGACTAGATTGATAGACGAAAACAGCTTTTTCAATCCCTCAGTATAGATTAAAATTGCCCTAACTTTGGAAGTTCAAACTTATGTTTGGGTCGTTAGTGGAACTTCCTTGCAGCAACTTGTTGACAATCACGCAACTCGATCATCCTAAAGTTAGGATAGCAACAACATTGTTTATCAATTAATATTATTAGCCAATTATATATAGTTTTTTGCATATTATTTCTATGTAGTATATAAGCATACATTAAACACAGACTAGACTTAATGGTTTATCTTCTAGGCCTAGAAGTACGTTAGCGTACTGAAAGTATATTTCTGAGGTGGGTAAGTTTAGCTCAGTTACTCTCGTATTTACTAATACGATAAAGGGATTTATGATTATTATATCCAGTATTATTTGCCCTATATTAAGGAGGTATGAGTAATTAAGTCTGAAAATGTGTAATTTCGGGGAAAATTACAAACAAAGCCTGTATGCACAATTATGTCGATTTGAGATTAAGTTGACTTACCCACTTATTCCCCGAAACCGCAGACATAACCCAGATGTTAACAATTTTCTTCGTAAGAGGTGAGTAACATTTCGGTTTGGATCGCATTTGTTGCCAACACGATCGCGTGAGCTGGTCGAAAGGGAATGACGTTAGCTTAGATGGATGTTGAGATAAACCTCAAGGTTACTGATAAAAAGTCGGGTAACTTTTTTTATAATACTTTACTGCTTTCTTTTGCATACTTAATGACAGCTATGATTAACTTTTTTAACTGCTGGCGTTGCTCAAGCAATTGTACAATTTTAGCCTGTGAAGTATTCGTTGACCGAAGTTTTAATTAAACATAAAATGAGATAGCCAGATCGCAGCTAAGCTATTCAGAGCTAAAAATAATATCTACTTGGAAAGTTTTGGAATTATGAGTATTACCTCCTTTGTGTATAATAGGGCGCAGATTCGTGGAATCTCACCTTTTCCATCTTGAAAAAGTACGGAAAATATGAAAAAACAAAACACTGTTTTAAAATTAAATTATGACTTCAGGGAAAGTTGTTTTTCTTCCTCGAATTAAATTGACTATCGGTGATACCTCTGCAACGAGGTTACCATTAGTACTTATGGTAATTCCCTATTGCATTAGCTTTTGTTATTACCATCAATAAGGTTAAAAAGTAGAGTTTTGACCACGTTGAGTTGAACGTAATTAGCAGACATACAGAAACAGGTATGCCACGTTTAAAATAAAGTCTGTGTCTTTTCGGATTTCAGCTTGTGCCATAGAGAGTCAACCTCGAAGGGCCTTCAAAATTATGTTATATCATCTTTTAATGTACTATCCATGTACGTAAAAAAATTTCTCAATTGCTCAAATCGTTGTTAGTGCAATGGCCCTTGATATCCACTGCAAACAGCGATGGTAATTAAGAAATATTAATGAGGAGAGGTGATGATGAACCCCAGGTGACCGAACCCGTGGGAGCGATCTTTGATAACCATCTGGGCTTAGAACCGCGTCGGTGCATTCGCCTTAATAATTTGTTGCTGGGCAGCCTGTGGTGGGTCTAAGACCATCTTCCTGGCGACCAGTCCCGGGGCCAACTTGAAATCTTACTCAGTACTCGGAAACTCAGAAGAATCTTTAAGGAAACCTGCAAAAATCACTTTGATGCAAACATGAACCAGTCTCATTGATCATAAGACATCTTGCAGATGACCGGAGGTCTCGACCATGTCGCTTTAAACCACCGCTTAGAAGCATTAATGTTTTTTCATGTAGCTTAGACATTTTTTATAGAAATGCCTGAGCAGATCAGTTCCGACCAATGAACTTTAGAATAAAGTTTTGATGATGTAGTTTTTCATGTATATATACTAATCCAAAAAAATAAGCTATTAAAAATTTGTTTGTGATAAGAACATATCGCATTATATCTGACACAAATAAATGATTCATACAGTATACAATAGTCATTAATAATAACGACAAAAATGAACGTTATTAACAAGGCCACTGTCCTTGCGCTGGCTGACCGTAGCAAGTTGCTTATTTCCTGACACGTCACAAGCTGTCACGGTGAAGCAGTATTTGCGAACGAGGCTAACCTGGAACCGATACGGCTGATTCAAACCGCAAACACAACCTGTGACATACATTCCTGACTTGATTAAAACACAGGGTTGAAGTCACTGTCCATATTTAAGTGATAAAAAAATTACATGCTAATAACAAATCATCATGAGGTACAAAACACTTCAAACAATAGTATATCCTATTCAAGAACAAACAACATATATTAATAAATAATTATATTTACGAGGTCACATTGCTCAAACGTTTCTTTAAAAATTGCTCATCGATTAAAAAAGTCGAAAGTCCCTAATGTCAATAAAATTCCAAAAGGTGATTAAATATATGTAATGCAATGTTTTATTAAAGAAAATTAAAACATTGTAAAATAATGAAAAAAAATTAAAAACTATACAAGTTCAGAGTACCAATAAATTACACGATAGAATATTTAAAATAATAAAATAAATAAACATGTTATAAAATGCAATAAAAACGTCACATGCATAAAATGTCATTGAAAACATTTATTTCATTCTCAAATTATCATTAGAATAAAATTCAAAACAAAATATATAATTCGAAACCTGAATTGACGTATTCAACTACGGTTTCAGGCGGCTTAGGGGTGGATTGTTTATCCCTTCTGATTAATGGACTTCCATAATCTAAAACCTTCCACTAACTCTAGGTATGGCGTTACCGGCGAGGCGTTTATTGTCAGTTAAATAATCATCGTAGAGGAGAGTCTTTTAAAAGAAAAGAAAAAAAAGCTTTATTATGAAGTACAAGCAAAACACTGGTATATACAAATATTAAGAGTTTCATTACTACATACTGGGTGGAATGTCTAGGGACGAGTGGAGTCTGGGGCTAAAGCTGAGACATATATGTATAAGAAAAGGATAAGATTCTGGGAAGTAGGGAGGTCTTGGAGGGATAAGGCTTACTTAAAAATAACAGGGGACCATCATTGACTTCCATGAATTCACGAGGCAAGTATTCAGTTCTGCTTAAGCCCCTTCTAATTGTCATTAGAATTATAAAACTGTCCATTGTTTATCTTACATTAGTTTACTTTATGCCAATCCGACGTTTGTTGAAGACCAGAGAACTGCCCTATAACAGAACAATATATAAACAGACTGACGAAAAGGCCATCGCCCGAACCTTAATGAAAGTAGAGCTTCCCCCTTAGGGTTTGAATCTACTAAAGATGGAACACAAATTATCAATCGGGACACTAAGATAGAAATAAATTATTTGTTTATTTTTTTTTAATAATCATTAATTAATGACGATTAATCGTATATTGTAGTCGGCAATATTGTTCAAGTCGGTCAACGAATGAAACCTCCAAGTTGCAAGGTTGAATGGAGAAACTAATATCACAAGAACTGACAGGAGCTAGAAAAATGAGATGAACCGATGAATGTTTGGGTTTCTTGTTTTAAAAAAAACCTAACTGTTGAGGTCAGACAAGGTTTTTTTTTTCCTTTCAAAACCTCTTTATTGATAATATATACAATGAACAAAAATAAATAAATAAATTTGAGTTTACATCTTTCTCCTCGTGCTGCATACACAGATGCATTCGAAGGAGTGCATAATATAATACATTATTTTTGAAGTTAAAAGTCCATAAATCGCGTACACACACTCAGCTTACTTCCGGAAAACTAAAAACTAAAACCTAAACCTAGAACCTAAGACTAAAGCGTTCCAGCCGCGACAGCGTCCTGCCATCGATGGGGGAACGGTTATCGTGTTAAACACCGGGTTTGTCAGATATTGCAGGGAGTCGAAAAAATTGATATGTCTACGTTGGATGAATTCATCCGTTGCTCGAATGAAGTACCTCTGACCACTTTCATCAGTATACCGTTTTCGAATTGTTGGAGTCGCCGGGCTGTCGTATATGAATATATATTGAAGCTTCGAGGGGAATTGATATTGCAAGTAGGGTGCTTAGGAATATGCCCTATTTGATGCCCTACTCAAATGTGTGTAGGACAATTAATAGTTATAACATGTTGCCCATTCTGGAGGGAGTTTGGGATTAATGTTTTTTTTTTATATTCTTACTGTTATAAAAACTTTTAGTTCATTAATAAGTAATCAGTCTTCGATTATTACGTCACGAATTTAAGGTAGGTGGCAGTACCTCCTGGACCTGTTTCTAGACTTAGCACTTATCTGACATCAGGTTACAAATAACAAAAGGTGCCCTTATTTTAACCCGAAGGTGAGCCCCATCACCTACTCCAGCCTATTGTCCTTGTAATTTTAACTATAAAACGAAAAATGTTTGTATTTCTACCCTCCTTCGAATGCATGTTATGTATGCCATGAAAAGGAGCCATAAACCTGTAAATTTGTTCATGTTGTTGTTCATTTAATTGTAAATTTTGTAATAAAGGGGTTTTGAAACAAAAAACAAAGGGTCAGTTGCCGGAATACAGAGGACCAGAGGTAGTGCAGGAGCTTATCGAACAAGGTAGTGAAGAAGTCTTAATATCCCCGCCACTGAATCTCTCCACGAAGCGAATAGGCAAGAAGCAATGGAGGATGACTAAGCCACTCCGAGCTTGACTATGCAAGACTTTTTCTTTTTTTTTCTCCTAAAACCCTTGAATTTAATAAAATGTAAAAATATAAACAAAAGAATTGACAAGCTTTCTTCTCTTTCTGCTATGCGCAGATGCTTTTGAAGGATATGCAAGACTGGTATCCAAGAGCGTTCATCAACAAGGTCTGTCATTCAGCTGATCCCTATGGAACCATTTTGTTATTAAAAAAAATCAAAATTGACGTCATCCAAGTTTTTTTTTTCATCAACAGTCCTACCATACGGACATAAACATTTGATGGAGTCATATTTACCCGACTAATAGCACTAACCCCTTTTGAACATAATTATGAATGTATTCGTAGATATAGGCTTTATGTTATTTATTTCGTAGAATATTTTAGGCTCTACCAGAATGAAACATGTACACATCTTACAACTAAAATCCAGATGGTATTGATTTCATTTCTTTATTTGCTAAACAATCCCATAGCGTCTATACAGTACGACCCCATTGAAAGTTCTAAACGTGGCCTTCTCTAATGTTTTAACATCATACGGGTCTAACCACTAAATTAATCTAAAAAAATTAACTAGGCATTCATGCTTAGTTCATTAACTAAGCATTCATTTTGAAAGCAACTCATCCGAAGTTTCACCCAATAGGATATCTACAACAGCAACGCCTCGAATCAAGGTGATTAGGCAGAAAGTTATCGACCGAAAGCAGACCAACCTACGACTGGCCAGGTTTTGGATACCCGTGGCCGTAACTAGGTCGAGCATTATTACACCGCCTTATCTTGAGAGGCCACGCAAAGTTCGAACCACTCACACTCTTCAGTCTTACGGTTTTTTTTCCTCCTATCTCATAAGGGTCAGGTAGCCAGTACACTTATGGGTAGAACTTCAACGCAGCAATTGAGCATTTCATCTTCATTGGTATCCATACAGCCAAATCACCTAGTGCTGGCACAGAACCGGCTCGTTTTTGTCTGCCTAAAACTAATGAACCCACAAGGAAAGCAGCTACTAGTCATGAAAGGACTTTTGTGCCATTGGGTCATTGGTTCAACCCTGCAACGGCTTGAATATTTATAAAATGAGAACAGCAAGTTGTGATAAAATGAAACTATGAAAATCGTACTTGAGAAATTTGTTATTCACTGATCAAACTGAAACTGGCCAATGCCCCTTAAGATGGCTAGATTAGTAACGAGAAGGTTGCGTGCTTGAAAGCTTGAACCGAACGATTGGTGGAGTGTTTCTTAGATTTATTTTCTAGGCCCCCAAGTATATATACTCCGACTTCTGTCTTACTTTGGATTTATAAGGGACTACCCTTCATATTATCCAGTACACGAACCTTCTTTTACATACGAAGCTAACCATTTTCACTATTCTTTCTAAATTCTGAACTTTTTAGATTCAATGATTGTTCCTCTTCATTTCCCCACCCTTCAGTCAGGATATTGTCCATTGCTACGTATTCATAGCAGGTCACAAGGCCACTGCCGCTTTAGTCTCCGAGGAGGATTATATGGTTGGTATTACAAGATGCAGTGCAATGACTAAGCTAGGGGATTAGGGTGGTTGGATGGAACTTCATGAACCTGGAAGGGATGAGTTCAACAATGTAGGGTACATTAAGATCGTTATGAAGGGTTTTGTTGCTGACGTTATAAGGGGCATTCACTATTGTTCTCACGACTTTTGATTGAAAAGATTGGATATCCTTGATGTTCGACTTTTTTTCTGTTCCCCATGGCTCTATTCCGTATGTTCGTCCAGATTGGCTTAAGCTTAACTTGGTAAATTAGTAATTTATTTTCTATACAGAGCTGGTTGTTTTAAGCGTGTGTTAAGTTAGAGGAAAAATAATAAATCCACAACTAAAAATAAAAATAAAGAACAGCCATTAGTTTCAGATTGTATTGAAACTAGAAATTGAGATGTATTGAAAGACAAATTTAAATTTAGATAATGTATAATGGTAAAGAGTTAATCAATCCTCCATTGGATTAAAAGTAAAAGTATATACTGATCGTTAACATTGATATATTTTACCAGCCTGCCGGTAATAGCACCTAGAAGCGATTGTCGTCAGTCATATTGATTTGATGACCCTCTCACTTTAAAAAGAGTCAAACGCATTCTCTGTGAAGAAGCTACAGATATATACAGCAAATATTGTACCAAATTAAACATTTCTGTCTATTATATATTATATTATTTTATTAAAATATCAATATATTTTATACTTTTAGACCCAAGTAAAAGAGGCCTTAGTATTATTTTATTTTATTCAGATTCTATCAATTTTTTTATCAACTAAAATTTAACCGCTTTATTTGTATTACCTTATAGGATATTACTTGGAAAAAAAATCCCTATTTATATTATGAACCTAATCTATTTATCATGGCTTTATTGCTAGTTTTTGCCGTAACTTAATTTGGTGTAAAATAAATTTGTCTCTCCGCAATGTTTGATTGGCCCACAAGGATTTTTGAAAGTGCTACACAATCATTTTCAAGTTCACATTTTCAACTGTGCTACACAATCAATCATTTTCAAATGCTACTATTATCTCTAAATTCTAAGTAAACACAGCGTTAAATTTAGTTAAAGCGATAATATCGCAGTGGTTGCCGGTCATGTATAGCGACAACATGAAGCAAAATAATAAAGTTTTGTGAAGACGCCATTTTTAAGCATTAAATGACCTCACCACGTATGCAACATCTAACTTCTAAGCCTTGTAGTAAATATTAAACTTTTATCACGAATGGATTCTGAAATAATAGTAGCAACATTTTTTTTTAAATATACGCAAGAATACAAATTATTTTTTCGTAATTCTTGAAATAGTATCATCTCGTCCGTATTTTAATTTACTGTAATTTAGAATATTCTTGATTGTGGGTTTTAAAACCGCTATCTTATCAAATTCAGACGGACAGGCAAGCAGCTTCTGTGTAAGAGTGAAACGCTAACATAAACTTTAATTGCTTATGGACATGTGTAAATTAAGAGGATTGAGCTTCGAAAAGTAATGAATTTTTAAAGGAACCACATTAGTACTTAGCGTGAGTATAAAACGATTGCCCCAGAATCACACAGGATAAAAGAAGGCAGGATAAAACACTCCAATAAAGGACCTATCTGTTGAACTGAGGTCCCGTTCAGTTCTTGTGGTCTTTCGAAGTGTGCCAAGGGCTGGTACATTATCCTACTTGCCTGGTCCTTCGAGATTGTCGTACAATAGATCGCACTAACACCGCTTGATCGATCAAGAACGAGCTCAGCTAATATCAACGGTGGCAACAGTGAAAGTATGAGAGTAACAACCATCGGATGATAAACACTCAGGATATTTCATAAATTTTTTTTATTGATAAAACTCCTTCAATAAAAGCCTCCTGTTTTGTAACTCCCAACTGACATTGCCCTCCTGACACTCCTAATTTGTTTCGTACTTCTAGTTAAAATATTCACAGCACCTTGAGCTAAACAAATGATAATTAATCTAGAGTAATAAACAATGGAGACAATTATCGCAGGAACCTGCTAACCCAGATGTTCCCACGCATAGTCGACTAGGTGCCATCGAACTCTACTACGTTTAATTTATTACCCCATCATAAAAAGTAATTGTGACGACCTTGGCGGCATGCAAATGCAAATGCACTACGTGCGAGGCGGCTTGCCTCTTATCGCCTATCTCGGCACAAATGTATGATAAGTCCTTTCCATGGCAATTTCCCCATCGATCCGCTGTGGATTTTCCTCAAAACCAAGATGGCAACAGAGCCCCCGTAATGAATAACTGGTTGAACGTTCCCACCGCACGAGTCAATTTATTCCTTTGCAGTCTATTCTTAGGTCCCAATGCGTATTTCCATTCTGCAAGGCATCATAAAGTCTCCATGACTGCAGAATGTAACATTTAATAAAATGACTAATAGAATAGTTAAACTTGGCTCATCTCTACACATCTTCAAACGACTACTCCCTAAAGTTATTTTGTATGCGATGAGCTCCTTACGGGCCATTGTGAGTAGGATGGGGAATCAAAGCGCTGTCCAATATATTAAACAGAACCTCTTGGCAATACTAGTCATCAGCTTGATAAAGGCACGGGTGTGAATGTCATATCTTAACTTGCTGGTCGTTTCTTCGGAAGAAGCGTCGTTTCTAAGATTTTGAGACCTGGATAGTCCAGTAAAATCCACACACACCAGCGTATAGATAGTTTAGGGACATATGTCAAAGTAATGATCTATGGTTTTAATAACTAGTTTATCAATGGTAACCTCGTTATTTTCCCAATTTTATTTTTACCAACTATTATATTTTTATGTTTGTAATCGGTTAGACTAAAATGAGGGAACTTTATTTATTGTAATAATATTGAATTTCTTTTGAAGTTCTGTTATACGATTATGTGGGAAAAGCTAATTGTTAAATCTTGAATAATTGTTAAGCTGGAACTTGAAAAAGCTTAAAAGCCAAAGTGATACGGTTCAGTTAATTAGTGGTTGTTAATAGAATTTCTTCACTTTTTCATGTTTGTACTGTTTTAATATATATTTCTCGATATTATATCACAACTCATAGGAAAACAGGGTTGCCCCAGAGTTTTTCTTAATGTACCTTTAAAATTTCAGATTTTTTGGATCAGTTTTACAGCTGCTATCGTAGAGCAGACTGACCGACGAAATGGGTTCTGAATATTCTGTTATTTCAGATAACTAATTAAATTCTATATTCGATTGAAAGAATGATATATTTAACATTAAACTATTATGTTCAAAACTGAGTAATATTTATGATAAGCATGTGGGATAACAATTTCTTTCTGTATTCCTTCATTACATTTTTATGTTATTTACTTCGTTTGTAATAGTCCATATTCCATTAATAGTGTTTTGTTAGACTAGATGCACATCATATTAGCATTAGACATTTTTATCGTGGATCGCCATTCTGGTATATAACCTGTATTAGTAACTTCCTTAAACTGAAGAGAATAAAGAATAGAAATTCCTAAAAATAGTAACAAATTCACGAGGTGTACTGCCATCTCTCCACTGATATTGACTATATTTTTAACGCTGTAAAAGAAAACACTCAAAGGTTCCTCAAAGTGTAGCGACAATAATTCAGTAATAAGTGTTTGGAGTGCTGTTTCAACTAGGAAGAAGATAAATAAAGAATTTGTTTAGTCCTTAAGGACCTTTACAAGTTTTTTAGGTGTAGGTTTCTTTGTTTAGGTTTTCCTAGAGACAAGTAAGAAGATATCTTAGTTTTAGATTAAAGGTTGCGTTTGGCAACTGTTTGTAATGTGAGCCGTATACACAAAATGAAATAAAGAAAGTTTCTCTTTCTCTCTCAAAAAAATATTGATTTGATAGATTTCATTAAAACAGAATTTATTTCATGATTGAAGTAATATTTGTTAATAGCAAGACAGCCGTTCCTCAAATAATTTAGTCATTATGATTTCAATGCCAGTCCCGAAGAACTTATTTTGTCTGTATGTACATACAAACATACAATATTATACAATTACACTCGTAAAAACTATCATACCAATGAAATATTTTAGTTACACTCCACATCCCTCAAATCATAATATCCCGACTACATGCCAGTTAAAATACAGTAATGATAAGAATGAATAGCAAAAATAAACCTGAAAAAATTCGTGCCTGTTTCGCTAACTTTTCAGATTTCCTAACTCCCGGATCACAATTTATTTAATATTGCGTATCTAATGATGTTAAAACCAATTTCAATGAGTATTTTATGGCTCAATGATCTATCTTTTTAAAACCATTTTTGTTTGTTGAAACGGCCATTATCACAAAGAAGCTTTTAATTAACTGGCGCTGTGGTCCGACCTTTGTCATCTCTCGACGTTGTTCCTTGAATTTATATGTTACTAATGTCGTGTTTATAAACTTAAATCAATAATATTTAGTTGTAAAATGATCGGAGCAAATTTTAGTCGGTAAATAAATGGTAAGCCTACTGATCTTGAGATCAACAAGAATATGTAAAATGTTTATCATGGTATTAATCATGTAGAATAATTTTTGTGTGGCTACGTAGATCCAAAGATGTCCATATTGACAAATAAAGATGTTATACCTTTCATCTTCTCGATGGCATCGTCTTTGACTTTGCTGGCCTCGTTGGCAGCATCCTTGGCCTTCTGCTTGGCATTGTCGATGGCACCTTGGACCATGGGAGCACTGCTGGCGCAACCCATCGCTGGACTGCCGCTCCTGCCTGCCCCCTCCACCGCCTTCTCTCGCGCAGCTGGTCTCCGTTCTTCTTTTATCAAGCTGAGCTATCTACAGGTCACCTAAGTCCAGCCAGGTCTGCGATTCGTTGTCGATTCCGTTGCGAGATCGTTGTGATTGCATGTCACTCCCCACTACCACCAATCTGGTGATAAATTGGTTGGTTAAGTCTTGTATGCCGATAAGGATTAATAGTATCTTTACTGTAAAGTCACCCTTAAGAACAAACATTTATTTGACAGAAAGTGGGATCATTGACGTGATTTAAACAGAAATAATATGATGAAAACAAAAACTTGCTAGAAAAATATCTACACAAATTCACAATTCACAATTGTGTAATCGCCCATAAATATATACCTAGATTTACACATTAAATAATAAAAATACCCTAAGTAGGTATGTAAAACTACACAACCTACATGACCTTAACAAGAATGTTATAGAAATCAAGTATCATTCTTTAGATAGCACTTTACGCAGCTACTCATTTGTTTTTTATAGTAATTAACTAAATAATGTGAATACATCTAATGAAGGAGCGTGGTGAGTTGAAGGTGGGCCCGAGATGGGCTTGTGGCGAAGGAATCGTGTAGTCTTGGACTGTCGATTCACTTTTTAACAGGAGTGGCTGTGTCATCTACGACAGCAACTGTGCACAAGTTCTAATCCATCTGAACCACCTATAGCAAAGATATATAGCTAAGTGAGCTACCTAAAACAGACATCAGAGAATCCACTCATTCCTAAATTTACGGTCCCAATATGAACGAATTGGTTCTCTAAAATTAATAATGTATCGATCTAGCAATGATAATATTATATAATGATTATGCATTATTATGTTCAATGAGTTCTCATGCATTATCACAATTAATCCCACTGGTTTTAATAATTATTGCAGGAGACCACAACAAGATTACAAGAAGCATAACAATTTCACCAAAGACAGTTTCAAACTTTGTTTGAAAAAATATATATCAATATGTGTAAATAAGTTTCAACCTTGAAGTTATTCTGTCAACATTTTAGCTCGAAGAGTAAGTATAAAATTTTCATTGATATTAATAATTTATCTTATCATTAGTTAAGATATGATGTTTTAATTTTCAGATTATGATAACTTTTTACTAATATTTTTTTTTATTTCACCCCCTTTATTCAACCCCTTTTATTTTATACATTTTTACAAAAAGATGAACAAAATTCAATGAACAAGATTTTATAATTATCTCCTCGTGCTGCATACGCAGATGAATTTGAAGGAGGTAAGATATACAAATACAATTTCTTTTTGAAGTTAAAAAGTCAATAAACAATATACAGGACCAGGTGATGGGGCTCACCCTCGGTTTATAACCTTCGGTTTTTACTTGTTTTTTTTTTGTTTTGTTTTTAGTCACCCCCCCCCCCCCATAACCCCTTTATTTATCAAAATAATTACAAACAGATGAACAAAAAATACAATGTACAAGATTTACAAGTTACTCCTCTTACTGCATACGCAAATGTATTCGAAGGAGGGTAGAATTACAATAACAATTTCTTTGTGAAGTTAAAAGGTCAAAACATATATACAAGACTAGGTGATGGGGCTCACCTTCGATTTTTACTTGTAAATATATTCTAACTAACCTTACATAAGTCAGCACGAAATACTTTTGAGAGATTAAAAAGAGACATTGTGAACAATCATTGATTCTGTATTAAGCAGATTTATTAATCTTTTTCATTTTCAAACCCAAGTACATGTCTTAGATGGAGTATGGTAGGGGAAGCTTGAGCAGATTTGGTAAATTAGTAACCCATTTATTTCTATATTATTTTATTCTATCGACAAAACGATAAATAATTATTGTATTCAAAAGATATTATTTTTTCGAACTGTTGCGTTAAGTGTGGACCTCAAGTAAGGTAGGTAGAATATGAGGTTACGAAATTCCCTTTTTGTGATGCCAACGCGTTATTGACAGCGCTTCCGTCGTTTTGTCTTTACTTCTTCTGCGTCCATAAAACGCTTTCCTTTCATGTCCCTTTTCAATCATGGGAATAAAAATAATTCGCAGGCGACTAGATCCGGTGAATAGGGAGGATGGGGAACAGTCGTCATATCATTTCAGCTGTTTAAAATCGGCGCACAGAGAGGGCGTTGTCGTGGTCGTTTCCCGACTGCCACAAATCAGCCCTTTTCCTCGGCAAACTGTAGCGTAATCTTTTCAAAACTTCCAAGTTGACCCGGGGGAATAAACTCTAAATAGACGACTCCTCTTACATTGAAAAAACAAGTGAGCACCGTTTTAACGTTGCTCCATTGGCTTGATTGCTGCCTAGTTTCAGGATCGTATCCACAGCACCATGGGCAATTTCGGAACTCTTCCTTCAAAGCAGAGCATGCTTCCAAGCAACCTTGTTATTGCTGTGCAGTCAGCAGTCCAGGAACAAATTTTGTAACCAGCCTTCTCATATCATCCCCAAATCTTCTCTTAAAATTCGTTGTACTGAACTGCAGATTTCTTCACAACCTCTTCGATGGTTCATCGTCGATCTTCTAGGAAGTTTTCGCGATTTTTGTCAACATTCTCATTGGTTCGGGCCGTCAAAGGACATCCAGATCAATAATTGACATTTCCCCAGTTTTAAAACGGGAAAAACACTATGGGTTTCCCCGCAGCTTTATCGTTGTAGGCCGCTTTTAACATTTCAAGAGTTTCTGTGCCAGTTTTCCCGAGCAGGAAGCAAAACTTCAAGGCCCTCACAAAAACGACGAGCAAAACAACTGCCTCAAATAAATTAACAAAAGCAGACCGGAACCTTCTCCAGTCACAGCACTTGGCATGCTGACTGTTGAAAAGTGCTTTACACGGTCCTACCGGCGAAACCCGGTACTATATAAACTCCGCCACATACAACATCAGTTCAGTTTCTTTTGGGTACGCACTCATATACAGATATGAATATACTCACATGTATTCACCCGATTATCGCACGTAGCAGACAATATGAAGAAAATAAGGCGAAGCTAATCTGGCTCTTTGGAAACCTTAACATGACTTTAAATTCACCAGACACAATTTAGTAGCCAGACCCTGCTCTTCCCCAAAAATGCAGATTGTACAACTGAGATACAATAATCTTTGGATTCACAACATCGATCCTGTTCTGCTTAAATCGGAGGAGGTGGAGCTATATGCAAAAAATAAATTCAACCCCAATACATCGATATCCTACATTTTAAGCTATTTGAAGGTAAGTAATTTGGAATAAATATTTTTTATGGAAAATGGATCGATAATCTGCATTGATACTTGATGCGAATCTTTTATCGATTCTGTGAGATTGATATAACAAGATGATTTTACTGATGTCTCTTCATGTGCCTAATTATTACATAATTGAATATTAATCATACGGAAACAGTGCTCAAGAATGCATTGGCATGGAATCTAGCCAAGACTATGATCGCGTCTGTGACCGTGGACTCACTACCAGTCACAGAAATAGCATTGCGCTTTCCATAACCGTTTTAAAAATAACCAGTGATTGTCATGCTGCCAGTGACTTCACAATCAATCACCGTTCATGATCCCGATTACAAGTTTATAACAGATAGTGGAGGTTGCACAACTACTTTTCATTTCTTCTCACTTCAAAATGTATTTATTTGAATTTTTTTTTATAAATTCTTCCTCCCCGTTAATGGCACGCTTCCAGGAATGAAGGTGACATTACTCAAGTTCCTTGATGCGACATTATAAATAGGTAAGAAAATATTTATTTTTGTATGAAAACTATTTTTATGCGAATCATTCAAGGTCTGAAAGTAGAGATGCTTTTGTCTTGAATTCCTCGTTTCACTATCGTATTTGCCGAATTTCCAGATGAACTTTCTAATAATTAAAAACTCTTATACAAGTTAAATTTTTTTTTCCGTGGTTAACCCTTATATAATTCCTTTAAGGAAACAACCTTATACATCCTGTCAGGCTCCACCGATATATATTGATTGAAGTTACAGTTAAAAAAAATCTAGGCTTCTATCTGTGAAGTTGACATTTCAAGAAACAGAGAAGGTCCCCAACCATTTGAGAGTTCTTAATAAAACCGTTCGTTGTTCAGTACTTAAGCGTGAAATTAGGTTGGCTTGCTACGCTCGCATTATCGAATGGAACGTTGCTGTTGATATGGAAATTGAAATTGCCGGCAATTAGCTGACATAGTTAAGTAAATTAACTGTCCTAACTTTTGTCATCACTACGGCTCGGATCTGAAGATCTTTATATTACAAGCTAAAGATAAAAAAAATCTTTCTTACATTACAAAAAATATTTTACAGTTAAATGTATTTAAATCGTTTAGTTTAGCTTTGAAATATAATTAATTTGTTAATTTAATGGAATAAATGAATTTTATATTGAAAAAAAATATCAATAGGCCATTGATCAACAATTGTCTATATGATCCTTGGATTTCTTTCACTAAGTAACTCGCCACCATCGACCACACCATTCTCCTGTCAAAACCAGCACTGATGTCCTTTAACAGTGCCATTGGGTGGTTCATTCATCTCCGGCCTCTGCCAAGTAGTCCTCAGCCCTTATACCTTCAGTTGTCAGCTGGGACAGTGCAAGGTTCATCCATTTCTCCGCTACTCTTGTATGCCTACATCTGCAAACTGTAGTATCAAAGTGTTATACTGAGTTGGGATCGCTGGGCCCTTCAGTCCGTTTCTTCCTTTGGTCCCTCCTCTACGCCTCCTAAAATGTACTTACCCTTTCCTCGGAGGGGTTCAATCTGCTTTCTTATTGATTTAGGAAAGCCTGAGAACCACTCTTAAATTGAATATGGAGGTATCCAAGGAAATTATTATTTCCCCTCGCCCCTCTTTAAACTGCTAAATGACATCCTTATCTTCACCATCGACGTTCGTCCTATCCATATCTTCATGTCAGGAAAAATCTCGGTATCGTCCAGGGTCAAACTCCTGGAAAGACCACAGCTGCGGGCACATTTAGTTATTTTATCAGTGAGTATTTTACTAACCTCGAAACCTGCAGTCTTTTGTCTGAGTAACCTAACAAGCTCCTGTATTTGTCTAGAACAGATCATTGTGAAAAATTCCTTGTGTGAAACGTGTCTGGTCGGTTTTGGAGCGCAATATGACCAGCATTTTCTCCTAACCTTTGGACATGGGTCGATAGACCAAGTCTCTCTCGTTGGTTTTCCGCATGGAAGAATCCCTTCCTAGGATGTGCTAGTTTTAGCGAGACGAAGGCAAAGAATCCCCCCACTAGGAAGGTGTGGGGTCTGGCAGCGCCAACATAGCAAGGTTAGGAAAGAGAGTTGCGAAGGTAGTTAAATAAGAAAGCCATGGTCAGAGTAGAACATCAAGCGCCAGTGCAGAGAGGGATCAATGTTCACTTCAGATGCCGGCTTCCGAATGAATGGAATGTTGTTGTTTTTCTTAACCCCTATCTATATTAATATGTTTTAGAAATTATAAACAGCAATATAATTTAGGTGTGGGTTGCTCCTTCTACTGCATAACATATGCATTTTAAGGAGTTCATGTCTTAAAAACTAACAAGATCTTTTTATGGTTAAAAGTAAAAAAGTACCTTTCTAAAGTTAAAAGTACCGGGCTCCGACAATTTTAGACGTATACAGGTTGAAAAGTACTAGGGATAGCACTCCTAGGAGTCCTTGGGATATTCTACAGGTCAGTGGTACAGCTTCAGAGAGGCTATCTCCTACCCACACCCGGAACGATCGGTTTTTCAAGAAGCTAGCCAGAATTGAATAGAGCTGCTCCGGGCATTCCCGGTCACGGAGCTTTCGACACAGAGTCTCGTGGAGCCCCGAGACGAAGCCCTGCGTGCAGTCTAGCGAAATCATAGCCATGGCTATATCTCTGTTCAAATTTTGGCTAGCTTCTGACTGTAGTTTCATAAGGGGGTGTTCTGGCTGGATTCAAATTCAGCCTGTTCTGGCGGAATGATGTCATTTTCCGCATTATACAGTATATAATTCAAAATAACTTTCTTCAGAATTTTCCCCATTTGTGGTAGTAAACTGATGGGGTGGTAGTGAGCTGGGTGATCTCCGCTCCTGGCTGGCTTGAGCAATGGGAACTAGATGGCTTGAGATCCCTTGAGCTGCTTCGGAGATATGAACATGTGGTTCTGTTCCGTTTCTAGCAAAGGAGGTGGTTGGTAGTCGCCTGTCCTAGCCGTAATATCCCTACCGTAATGATCGGCCAGTTTATTTACCTGTTGCTCGGCAGTAAGAAGAGTGTCGTCTTCGTGAAGGCGGACAGTAGCTGTCTTGCTTCTTGTCGTCTTCAACAGCTTCCACAACTATCTTGGCTTGGGGGTCTCAGGCCCAATACCATTTTTCTTCCAATTATTGCGCAAGACAATAGGTTTCAAAATGTGGCAGGTCAGCATCATCGGGCTGTTCTTTGGAATAGTAGTGTCAGCGGCGTCGACTATCATCACTTCAATTGGAAAAAATGTCGGCCTTATATAGTTCAGAGGCCGGGCTATGCCCGTACCCCTTGGTGAGCTTCAGCGATGTTGTGGACTAGATCCCCCTCTCTACTGTAGCCTAAGGTTTTATTATTAAAATATAGAAAGTTAGGCATAAATGAACGTGCGTTTTATTTGTTATAGAATCATCGATTATTTAAAATAATTAAATCTGGATCCAAAATCCCTAGGCCAGGAATAATACTATACTCTTTTGTATATACATTTACATTTGACAATAAGACGATGCTTCTAATATTGGGTTGTATGGAAATAATCACAGCTATAGTGGTTTTATAGGGAAATTTTTTTTTGGACCACCCTTTAACGGTACACTCACTTTAGCTACCATCACCCCAGACTTCCATTGATGTTCTGGTCGTTTGGGCCTCATTTTCACCGAGTTTGAATTCATAAAATGAAATCAAACATAAATCACATTTGTATAACCCTGTGAAGACTCTATTGTTAGAAGCAGCAAGCTACTATGGTAAAGAAAAAGACTGTCATATAAGAATATGAGAATAATTTATCGAACGAAAACAATACATAATATAGAAGATTAAACTAAAGACAATCTGAAATTTGGCGTTATTTTCCAGACAGCCCATTAGTAAAGTGATGTATACAGGATTATGGAGTTTATAGATGCATACGAATATCGAGGATCAGTAATAAGCAGATCTTTTTAACTGAATAGTGTGCTTTACCAGATTTCAAGTACAATAATTTGAAGCTATAAATTAGCGATACTGCAAGAATAAAGTTTTCTATATCCCTCTAACGATAGATTGCTCCCTACAAACTAATTGGTAGGACCATAGCAATTAATATGAAATTCCTGTAGGATGGGGGAATAAGAGAGGAGTTGGATGTGAGGTCAATGTGTGCTTCATAGATGAGCACCAGCTGAAATGCTTTGATCAGATAAGGGAGAAAATAGAAAAGCCAAGTGGAACAGGAAGGCCTCTTTGGAGACTCCAAAAGCAAGGAAAGGGAGGACTTTCCATAGGTAAAATGAACAAGCTTCTAATAAACATACAGAGAGCCCCGTTGTCCGTTACCTTTTGTATAATTCGTTTTAAAGATGCACATTTATTTTAAAATGCTTTCTTCTATAGTTAATTAGCGAGTGCAACAACACACTGTGAAATTGTGTCAATTAAACCTTTGTGAGTCCCAAGCGTTATTTTATATTTTGTTATTGTGGACTGATATAACATTCACCAACCCTCACCTTACGATTGATTAATTATTGCATACATTTGTCTAAATAACGATAATCTATTCTTCTTTTTTTTTTTTTTTAGAATTTATATATAATGCCAGGATATGACCACTCGAAAGAAAACCTCTCATCATTTGAATATGCGATTGCTGGTGGCGTTTCAGGAGCTTTTACTCGTTTTTGTTGTCAACCGTTTGATGTCGTAAAGATTAGGTTTCAGGTATATGAGTAAAACATTTTGATCATACATAACTGTGTTGTTTTACAAACAAGTATTACAAATGTATTACCCTTGGAAATGAAAAACTAAGGCAATAATTTAATCAGATTAATTGGCTCATCTTGGCAGTTGTCATTACACACATTCCTAACTATAAATCACTCACTTCTCACAATAGTTGCAGGTCGAGCCAATCAATAAGCATTCATTGTCTTCGAAGTACCATGCGGTTTACCAAGCTATGAAAACTATACTGGTTGAAGAAGGGATTTTAGGTCTCTGGAAGGGTCACAATGCTGGACAGCTGTTATCTATTTCGTATGGGTTTGTCCAGGTACTCCTTCTGCTATAGCATTATTTAAGAATAAAATTTTTTAACAATTATGAAGAAGTTAAATTTATTTTTATAATTAGATTAGTACTGTTATTTTGTTTTATTTGTTCGTTCATTTATTAAGAAACTTTAACAATAACTTCTTAAACCTTTATATTTGTAATTATTAGTGTACTATTTATTAACGGATTGTACCTTTATATTAATACTACTCTACTCTTGGTACTGTAACTCTTGGTTTAACCTGTATATTTTTATAATCCATTGCAGATTATTATTAATAAATCATGTAATTTATTTTTTTTTTCAATTGTATAATAAGATTGACTTGAGATTATTTCGGATATTGTCTAGGAACGGTTGTTTTAGGGGTGTTGTGAAGAGGTGTGCTTAACTGCAATTGGTAATGAGCTCTCGTTGGTCTGGGGTCAAAGGCGTTGTAATGAAAAGTTCACCTGGCAATTCAAGTATTTCACTTGTATGTGAAAAGTAATTTTCACTGCGAAGTTGTCAGTGTACGGCCGTGCGGATTTTCATTTAAGCCATTAGAAGGTGCTTAGCCCAGTTCTCCCAAGCCAGTGGGCAAACAGCGATCTTTTGGGTGCACGGTGCTTAACCCGGTGCAGAACGCCTCCAAAATGCGATACCCATTGAACACAAATGGTCCATGAAACGGGTTCCGCCGAAATGTCTTCTAACATTATATGTCTATACTATAGACTTCTGGCCGGCCATGGAGCGGAGCGGGCGTGGAGGCGAGAATTCGGTGCCATCGATGTGCAGGGAATCGAAGGGAACGTTTTATAGTTTGAATCGTGGGCTTGTGGGTCTTCATTTTTTGCTCTAAACCACTTTGCAATGTCGCTATTCATGCACGGCAAAAAACAGCTATGTGTGAACAGTTTTCGTGTGCTTATGTCTTAACCTGTGAATCCACCGGAAGGCTTCAAATAGAGTCCTGGCAAATAGAGCTTCGCGTTAGTGGTAGATTCCTTGCACAGTACTTCTTGGTAAGATCCAGGAAGGCTGAGCCGTTTCACCTGTAGCTAGAGCTTTTCAAGAACCCCAGGTACATCGCGATCATTTTTCTGGGCCGTGGTGAGAGCTTCCGAGTTGTCAGCTGCTGTCATATCATTCAACCTGGATAGCAAACAGAAAAGATGTTTTCTCAGGTGATATTACAAATGTTGGTGGAGAACTGGCTAACACAGTCCACTTTCGACTGCTATAAAGTGGAGTGTTGTTGAAAGTGCAGGTTTGTGGGTGGTGTCCTGTGTGGGTTACGAATTCCCTCCCTTCTAGAATCAGTCTCAAGTGCTGTCTTCCTTCTGTGTCAAACGAGCAATATTTTACCAGTGCTGGCGTCAACGGTTTCAAAAAGAATCCGAGCCGTAATCAGCAGGGAGGTGTCTTTTTGGCACTGTAACACCGGGTAACTAGGCATTCAATTTTGCATCGTTCAAACGTTGACGTCTTAACGTTTTTCTTGCTGGCCCCTAAAAAGATGTTCATTGGGCGTTGGGTGTCAATGGTACTTCTTTATAAAATCTTTTGTCTTCATTCATATATTCAATTAATTTTTTTTTTTTTACGTAAATACGATTAGATGTTTTGCACAACTTTGTTAAATAAATATTATTTGTTAAAAGTATAAATTATGCTTTAGACTGTTTTGCTTATTTACAGCAATAATAAATATACAGGAATATAATGTACTAACTCTATTTTATTTTAGTTTCAGACGTTTGAAATGTTTACAAAAGCCGCTCATAACTATTTCAATTGGTCTGCTAAATCCCCAAATGTTCATTTTGTTTGCGGATCACTTGGTGGTATCTGTGCTACAGTTGTATCTTTCCCATTTGATGTGGCTAAAACACGCTTTATTGCACAAGGAAATGAAAAAGTAATATTTATTTATAAGTGCTTATTAGTATATTTACTTATGAATGGGCCACAATGTCACAGGAGGATAGGGTGTCCTACTTACAAACTCCTGGCATGGGTGTGAATTCTGCCTAGGGAGGTGGATATCCAATACCGGGGTAATGTGCCTATATGATGCCTAAATAAAATATGGAACACACCAACCCTTAAAAAACTGAAGATGAAAAGTTCATTAAGTTGGCAGTTGTATTAAAAAATCTAGAAATGTATTTGATTGTTACAAAACATGCATACATATATACATAACAATATATATATTGTTATGTTTTTTATCTATATTGTTTATATTTAAATTAATCTGAGGTTTTAAAGGTTCTGTTAATATAAAAAAGAAACTCTGGCACAGGAAAATTAGATTTTACAAAACTTTTCATTAATTTATTATATATAAGCACGTCTGTGACAAAATTATAATGTTAAAACAAATTTTCTATTTTACCTTAATATTTGCTAATTTTTATGTCCTTTTCTCTTATTTGTTCTTCCGTGAATTCTTCCTTTGTTGCTGCTGTGCCACGCTATCAGTAAACGTCCACTGCTACCTTCTCAATCCTTCTTCTTTTACAACTCTTCTTCCATCTACTGCTCTTCCATATCCTTGTCTCCTGGGATGATCAAAAAGAACAAGGCTCACCTTGTCTCCTGGGATGATCAAAAAGAACAAGGCCTGCCTTCTGCTCTCTTTTCCTTTTTACACTAGCCTTTTGCCCTGCCTTCTTGATTTTTTCATCCTTCTTTCTTCCAATGCCAGTTGTCTCATATATTTTAACTGTTCTTATTTTAAAGTTAACAAATACACTAATAAAATATTTGACTTTAATCATTGATATTATTTATGACAAATATTAATATTATACAATGGCAGCAAATAATGTCCATACATTCATAACCATGATCCACGGGTCGTTTACCGCCCTTTTATGCCCACTAATTTCAAATCAAAAGCAACATCATAGAGTTCACAACATCAAATATCACAACAATATTGATTGTTCCCTGAAAATGTTGTTTCTGATAAAATTAATGTCCGAATTTGGGGAATTTCATTCTCTTAAACGAGAGCCAGGATCGCAGGGGAGTTGAACAGAAAATGTTGAACCGGAAGAGGGAAAAAGGAAGATTTCTTTGCAAGTAAAAAACATTGGACGTATTGCGACACCTGTTGGAAGAAGCTAGCGAGGGGTTGTAGTTTAGGAGGGGTGGCTGGTGCTCAGATTTTAAAAGGGTACATAATTAATGTAAAATATTAATATAGTTAAGGCTGTACTCATATTAAATCTAGAGTTGTCATACACTGTATTTATTTTTATTTATCTGTTGATTTATTTATTCATTTTTTGGTCACTGAAAATTAAAAAATAAATAAATAAAATAAAGGTAAGATATATGCATACATGTTACATACTGATATGTATTTACATGGTTAATGAGAATTTTATATTATATATATATATATATATATATATATATATATATATATATATATAATCCTACTATCCCCATTAACCAAAACCCAATACAAAATTCAATTCATTCTTCAAAAGTAAATTGAATCTGTGATTTGACACCTCATGATGAGGTTATGACTGGTCCTCGTGAATGATACTGAAGAGCTGGATTGATGCTAGGCTTTTTCTAGACTAGATCTGCTGCTTTTTTAATTCAAGGAGCAACTTATTTTTCAATTTAACCCCCTGGACCAGACCCACCCCCAAAGAAAAGTCCTTAATGAGAGAAGCCAGGGATTGATCCATGTCTTTGTAATTGATAGGCAGACTTCTTAAACTTATATTCTTTAAGAATTACACTTTTTTCATATAGTTGCTGATCGAATCCGTTCAGTTTAACATTAAAATTTTAAGGAGCTTCGTTTCCTTTAGGATGAAAATTAGTAATTTGAAGAATGTAAATCTTTACAAATTGTATGTTAGAGACCAGACAGAAGAAGAAAACATAGAGAATATAAAAAGCCGAAAGAGGAACCGGAACCAGTTATTCAAAGGTTCCAATGTTTGAGATATAAGACTATTAATAACTCCCAGGATTTTCTAAAGATAATAATTAATTAAATATTAATCTCAAATAAAAAATGATTACTGGTTGATTTCACTATTTTAATTAATCACAGTTACTATATCAATTTACAGATATACCACTCGATGTTTCATGCATTTAAAACTATGGTCAGAAATGAAGGAGTAATTGCATTATTCAAAGGTATGACACCAGCCATGCTCCTTGTTGCACCACAAGCAGGTGCAATGTTCACTGTTCACAACATTCAATTGACAATTCTCGCTGATCTTAGTAGGTATTAACAATATTTATTTTTGACATTTTAATTCCATTACTAAACTTAGTCCACATTGTAATATATTTGTTTACAAAAAAAACTACATCTTTCCCCGAATAAGACAAATAATCGATTGAGTCAGATGGGAGCGCTGCAAAAATGGCCATGTTTGTTGATAAGTTTGCTGGGTCAAGATATAATTCAGGGACAATTATGTCTGTACTGCATTAGTTACTGAAGCGAGAAGTACCTTGTTCTTTATCTTAAAGATAATGCTTTGCAGGAACATAATAGAATGAAAATGAACAAATAACTCAAAATAAAATAAAAAAATTTAAAAATGAGTAAAAAACAATAAAAACATGCTAGCAATTCATGAAAGCAAATGAGCTTTAATAAAAAAAAATCTTCCAATGTTGGTGTGTTTCCTGTGTAGAGTTCGCTATATGATGAGATGAGATGAAATGAAACAAATGAAGTTTTGGTCTCTTCACAGCGTAATCATTCAGCCCAGAACGTTGTTTTTGATGGACTAAGCTGACATCTTCAAGGAATAGAGCTGAAGATGAGCATTCTCGTTGCTCCTGATGGCGCCCAAATCATTTCTAGGACAGAAATGGTTTGAGAGCTGCCCTATACAATAATAAATATGCCGATTCAAACAAACTCTAAAAAATACAAAATGAAGAAGTCAAAGCCATCGAACAAATGATCTCAATGAAATATTTTATTCCTTTACCTGTTATTTAAATCCCAAATGATTTTCGAGACCCAGATTGTGATAGTAGCAATGAAAACTTAAAACATCAATCAGATCAAATACTATTCTGTCAGGTTAAACGAGCTAAAGGGGCTGTTTGAGGATTAAAGAATCTGCTCTTAGGCATTATTTAAATCATGTGTTATTTTATTAATAATTATTACCAGAAATATATATATACCAGCAAGGTCGAGCCTCTAGCCAGGAACCTCCCGGCCATTCAGTGAGTGGATCTATTATTTTTTTTTCTTTGGCTGATAATTATTAACAGTACCTAATGAGTTCCATACCACAACTAAATTTAACTATGTGTTATTTTATGGATTTTTTTAGTAATTATCTAAACTTCTTTTTTAACTTTTAAATATTTAGCGAGGCTAATTTATTAAGAATTAGACATTAGAGGTGGGTTTTCCTATCAAGGGTCCTTCCTCTTCTATTTACCAAAGTGAAATAAAATTCACTATACCTCACAAATTTAGATCTCAAACCTTCATATTACGACAGCATATGATAAGCCTTATAGCTAATGCTTGTATAAAAATAAATATTTACCTGTCCAAGTAAATACTGCAATAGCGTTGCTGGATAACTCTCATCTTCCAAGCAAAATGGGACATTGTCAAAAGTGATCATCACCAATCCTCCTTTCTCCCAACTAATGAGGGGTACACGATAAAATAAACAAAACAATCTGACTGCTTTAATTGGATTATAACTACAGGGGGTAGTCATCTTGAAATTATACGTTTTACCATCTTGTGATGGAGGTTTTAAATCTAATTTTAATGTTATTAATTAAGTGGTGTAAGTAATGGTTAATGGTGTAAATAACAGGGTATAATTATAATGTAATATGATTTCAGATTTATTGGGTCCTGATGACCTTCCTTCCTTAGGGCAAAACCTTTTTGTTGGATCCATTGCTGGGCTTGTATCCAAGACTTTAGTGTATCCACTAGATCTATCAAGAAAGCGGCTGCAGATGCAGGGTTTTCAGAAAGGAAGGATTGGATTTGGGGAAGTATGAAAAATATTCTGTAGATAAACTTTATTTAAGAAAATATTAAAGTAAAAAATATGTTTCATATAATAATATTGAAAATATTTTAATTCTATTCTGTTAGAAAAAGGTAAAGAAAATAAATTGAATACTTGCTACATCTAATTAGATAATTTTACGCACCCAAAAAATTTATCTTTTTTACAATGCTACTTTTTAGGAAAACTCATTGGATTATCCAAACAAAAGTTTCATTAAATAATCAAATGACAACTAAAGGCACCCTAATTAAAAGACGATGTTTGAATTAAAATTTGTAATGCTTCGAATACATTGGAGTGACATTGAGTTATTTCTAATTTAACATTACATTTAACATACATTGAGTGAATAGGTAATTTAATAAAGCATTAAATCATTTTCATTCAGTTTACAGCTAATTCTTATAAATCACTTCCAAGATTGATGAGATGCCATGATGTAGGATATTTCAGCCATTCCCATTTTTAAAGGAAATTGGCTGTGATCGAGATAGATTACAAAAAAAAAAAATGAAGTACTAAGATAAAAATAATTGTTTTATTTTTCAAAAACTCAAAATTATTTTTGTTAAATAAAAGTTAACAACACAGTGCGTCTCTGGGTTAATGAAATGCTTAAATATAAAGATTAGTCAGATTGCCACCAAACTATTTGTATCATTCCTCCAGCCCTAATCTCCTTAGTACACTCATAAATCATGAAGAGACATCTTCTTCCACAAAACTATCTTAAAATATATTAAGGATGACCACTCAGTGTTATTGCAAGCCGACCTAGCTGAAGCAGTTAGTGTGTCTCAAAGCGGTGATCTCCAGACAGATCAGGATCAGGATTCTTAAGAGAAAACCGAAACATCTTGATCAAAATCAAAACAAGGCCCTACCTCTTTCTCAGCACCAATGGCAAACATTACATTTTTGGTGATATGCACATGTACCATTTGTAATTTAGAACTGGTATAGGTGAGAATTAGGTTATTATGACTTACATTTCTTTGGTCAGCAGCAACATCATTAACAACTCAGAAGAATATGGTACAGCCTTCGCCTGGCTTGCACATCAAATAGTTTACAATAGCAAGAAATGCACAAATTTCCTCAATTGGTGCAACCCAAGCTCAAGCTCAGTTTAGAGTATGTGGGACTATATTCTGGGTTGAGGGTTGGCTACAGATGGGCATGCTTCCATTATTAATGGAACCCTCAATTTAGTCCATTATGTCAATGATATCATTGTGAGTATTTCCACTATATTAACAGAATCATGATTTCTGCAACTTCCTTTCTTCATTAGGTCCAGCCTCATGGCTCTGGCTCATTCATACACTTCATTTGTCAATACTCACTCCAAATATTCAAACCTATTGGATTTTTTCATTTGAAAGGCTCTCAATCCCATCTTCTACAATGCAAAAACTAGCTCTGATTTATAATCAGACTAAAGGTAAGTGTTTCTTTCTCTTTGTGAGGAACCACAAGTTTCCGAAGAGGAGGCTTTATTGAAACTATGACCAGTGATCAGGAGCTTGTTTCAAGAACATTGAGATCTTCTACTGAACTAGAATAATCAACATATTTTTTCACCAAACAAGTTCAGTGTGCTGCCTATGAAGCCTCAATAACCCTGCCAGCCAAAAGGCATCACTTAATCCCTCAATATTTTTCTTATATCAGAATCAATGATAAATAGAAAGATTGGAAACGTTAGCACAACACACGACTTCAGATTGACATACAGACAATTACTGATAATTAACTATAATATTTATAATATGTATTATATTTAAATTATGATACTTAATTATTGTTTCATATATTTGTTATTTATTTCATAATTGTTCTAGAACTTCAACTGTAAAGGTATGGCGGATTGTGTATACCTTACTGTACAAAAGGAAGGGATCAAAGGATTGTACAAAGGGCTAATTCCAAGCATTGTTAAAGCAGCTATCACAACAGCACTCCATTTTACAGGATATGATGTCATGTGTCAACTATTTCATGCTTTGCATACGCGATTTTGACTATATAATAAAGCCTATTTTATCTGTTCATTTTATAGCTGTTCTTTCATTCTTCAAAACCCTCCCTGGCACCGAACGTCCATCTTGCGGTCGTTTGTTCTAATCGTTTACAATAAATAGATGTACCCAGTAACTTCTACTTTGTTTTAAAATATATATTTTGTTCACTAGGTAAGCAAGTACTACAAGTTTTCTTCGATAGACATCCATCGTTGGCATCCGAATGCGTACTAGCGTCAATTCACGGCCCATGTGTGTATTGAATTGGTACGGCTTCGTACATTTAAAAACCGTACGGGGGTCGTCATGTTCAATAAGATTATCCAACTTCATTTGATTAGATTTTTTTTAACGTAGAATAAAAACAAAATGAATCTGATTATATTAAATGAGCTGAGATTATTGAAATGTTGGAAAAAAAAACTATACGCTTCAAGAAAAGTAAGCAAAAAAAAAATGTTCGTATCAATAGGTTTGTCGGGGAGTGTCTAATCACTCTAGCCCTGGTGACAAGTGCGGATTGTTGTAGTTTATAACATGGACCATGTTCCATGTCGGCGTTAATATCTGACTCCATTTTATTGATAGGGATGTGTCCCGACAATACACTGTGTTCAGGAGAACAGGTTCAGAGGTTCATAAAAAATAAGACCAGTTTTCAGAGTTCGGGCGGGAGATCGGCAGCGTAATAGTTACAAGTCGTCAGAGGGTCTGCTAGAGGCTGTGAGATAGGGACGGCGCAGAGGTGTGGCAGAGATAGTAGGCTGACGAGGAGTCTGTGTGTCTGCCTATCAGTGCCAAGCGGCCCTGGCGTAAAGCGACCAAGTAGTGCGGCTGAGGAGACTAGGAAAAAGAGTGGTTTTCCAGGGCGAAACCCCTTGGTTTTAAACATTACTTCCCCTTCCTACCGGAGGAAGGAGCCTAGTTTGAACGGGGTATGTTTATGATGTCACACCTGCGCCGAGTACGTGGCCCTCGTCCCCTAAAGAACTGTTTATTGGCATGGCTTTTAGATTTTATGACCACCGGAAAGTGACTGAAGGTCTGCCTGGGTCTATTTTATTAGGGGCAGGTGGCTTACCCTCTCAGGTTTTATTGCTGTCTTTCGACCCTCTGTTACTTGTTTCACGACTACCGACCTCTCTATGATTTATTACAAGAAGTTTACAAAGATTTGCATTTATATTATAATACATTAGTTGCACCAGAGTATAGGGTAATTTACATATATGGTTAGCACTCGCTACAAGGTTTTTAGGGGTATTGACTGAAAGTTTTTTCTAAAATTTTAGGGCACGCAGGGTATGATATGTAAGAATACAATAGGAACACGCAGAAGAAAAACAGAAACCTACATTAAGAAAATGTAGTTCTTAACTTAAAATTAGGGCGCTTTTTCAAGAACATGTGTAAAATAGTTTATGCGCTCAAAATAATATATACACGATGTTACATAATTTTAGTTGATTTTCAGTCGGGAGGAGACCTCATAGAGACCGTCTTGCGGCTTAAGGCAAACTTGAGTTTGCCGGTAAGGTAGTGGGGAGAGAGATGTGCACTACTCCAACATTCTTCCCGCCAATTCCCTCCACTCATGCTCCCCCTTTCCAATACTCTACTTGAGTTAGGACATACGTATACAGGGTTAACACGGGGAAATTAAAGTAATAAAAAGACGGAAATAACGTCCATTCCATACTGGGGTTAAAAATTTAATATTTTATAATGCTTAATATGTAGGTAATATACAGATAAAAATAAAAGGACTAGTGTGGGTTTTTCCATGCCCTATCCAGTTCAGCTATCTAGCTATTTTTCACCCCTTCGTATCCCCTTGTTATTAAAAATTGCGGATTTCAATATAGATTCTATCGGTATAAATTAATCTGTTTAGAAGTAAGTATTAGATTCATTTATAATAATCCCCCAGGACGGACGAGTGAAACCATCGTCCTGCGGGTTGTATATAATTATAATGAGCTTTCAAAAGGACCCTAGTTTATGTCAGTGATAACAGTTCTTACTACCAGCTATTGATAAGCTTTCCTGCTAGCGAAAACGATCTTCAAATTCCGCGGGCTCTACTAAAATCTGGCAATCTCATTGGTCGGGATACCCGCCAATCATTGCTTAATAGACCAAACCTAGGTGTGTGGCGGTTCAGTGAAATCTATCACAGCTCCAACTGCTACTGGGACACCATTGTAGCAGCACAAACTACCGGTACCGGTCCAATGACAGTGACTAAACTCTTGACCTTGTCACAGCTGGGAATGAAAATAATGCCTTTGCCTTTCATTTAATGTTCTTGTTAGATTTAGGTTTAAATCAGTATATTACCTATACCTATATATTAAGTTTTATATTATATTATATTTTGATGCTTGTTCAAATGTAAATTAATTGATTGTTTTATATTTAAATTAATTGATTAATTTTGCACATTTAATTTTACCTGATTTTTAGAGTAAACAAATGTGTATACAAATATTTTTTTATGTGCTCATTACTGTGTCCCCAGCGAATAAGTGGTTGAGTCGAATTTTGTCCAAAATGATTTGACTGGACTAATGGAAACAGGGTGGTGTTTTCTTTATAGAGTATAAGTGACAAAGCCAGATGGTGGCTTGGAACAAAGTTATTGCGATGTGCATTTTTAGCCTAGCAGGTGAACAATTGGTCAATTCTAATAGCTCATTACTGAGTTAAGCTATTAAACTGACTTTATGGTGGTACGTTGATAACGGCCTTTAAGTATTTTTGACAAAATTTCACTTTATCACAAAAACCCTATTTAAGATAAAATTTCAAACTTTAAAAGTCATGCCCTGAAAAGTAAGATAATTCAAATTGACCACTTATTCGCTGGGGGTTACAGATATATAAACATCCATATACGTAAATTATCCTATTTTGCAAAATGTTTTTAATGGAAAAATTATCTTGCAGTAAGTATTAATACTCTTTGATTTAGCCGGGATTAATATTTTTAAATGTTTAATACAGCAAGATAGCTAAGGGAAAAAAGTGAAAGAAGGCTCCTGTAAAGCAACAGAGGAAGGAGCGATTGAGACGGTCACAGGACCTTAATAAAAAGGGTGGAACTACTAAATGGTACTGCTACGGGGTTGTGACTGTGACAGAGGCCGGAACGCTTAGAGAAAATGGTTCAGCTCTAGCTGCTTTATTTATTTTTTTTTTTTCATATCCCCTCGTTACAAAATCATTACATAATTCAATATAGATTCTACAATGAATCTATTTACATTTTATTTATTATATTTCCTGTAGCTTGGCTATATTTAATACAATTTTTAATAATTTTACATTGCTGTCTGCGCTTGTACAAAAGTATAATGCTGTACATTATGCATTCATTTATTGAACATCTTTAAAATGGGGCTCACCTTGTTTATCATGCTCTAGCTGCTACTGCTACGAGCCGATATTAGGTGACTCGTTACTGCTACATCGTGTACCGGTAACGTTCAAGAGAGTGGAGCAGGTACTGCTACGAACCGATATTAGGTGACTGGTCGCTGCTACCCTAGTACCGTCACATCCTTAGTTTAACCAAATACTTTCAAATTCATAAGATTCCTGCAGTCTGCTGGCAATCACAGGAGTATTCTTCGAATTTTATTGGACTTATCAAGACTAATACTCTACTGTGTCGTTAACAACATTCATCTAACATATTAAGTACTGTGTACTGGATGCATATTTACTGTATGTCTGTTTAATTATTCAATCTAATAGAAGATAACCACCCAACGTAATATTTTTCTTATTTCAAGTTTTAAGGTATCATCATTTTACAACAACTTTCTTTAGTGGTTGAGTTTATTAACAAATAATTAAAAAATAACAACATATATATATACAATTTTTCATACCCCTAAAACTTGACATATTGTGTAATATTTTCGTTGAAGATAATTTGATTTGTTTAGACAACCATAAAGATCATTAAGTTTTAGGCAGTCTGTTTTGCTTAACATTTTTCGCTGGCCTAATTTTGCAACTGCATTTTTGGGGGTGATAGTTGGTTTCCCTTTCCCTTTGCTGAAATTAAATATGAAAAATTAGAATATTATGGGGAAAATGTAATGCATTAAATGAATCAAATGTGCATTACCTGAAAAAATTCTTTCCGTAATGCATAATGCTGTCGTAGTCATATTCAAACTTATATGTTGTATTTTCCAAGCTTTGTTTGTCAAAATTTGACAAATATTCTGTAAAATAATAAAATATTAACATAGTATAGAATTGCAATTAAAACACAATAATATCCTTTGAGAATCATTTGGAAGTAATTTATAATACCAATTTTGAGTTTGGATGTTAGCAACATAAGGGAGTAATAAATCGGATGCACAATTTAAAATGTTTCGGAATTTGCTTAAGAAGAAAGAGAAGGTGTCATGGTTCAAAATAATGAAAACATTAGCATTTTATTGATATACTTAAGAGTTACTCTCCAAAAATAAACACTTGTATATTAATTTTTACGCCATGTGAAAGTTAGTTTTTCAATAAAACTCCCTTCTAATATCTTTTATTTATGATGTTACATCTACAGTTGATGTTTTGCCTATTCATAGATTTGATATTGATTTGCATATATATAAATTGGAATTGGACCTGCCCACTCCATGAAGGAGGAGGTTTCTAACTTTAAAGTAATTTTTCTATAATAAAAGAAAAGTGTTAATTCTGTGATATTTTTAATTTATCCTATGCAGTATTAATGAAACATTGATTTAAATATGATATTAGATAATAATATTACATCACCTGCTCAGATTTACAGCTACACTGTTGGACAAAGTTACGCATTTATTTTGATTAACTATTGATATTTAAATACAAACCATGAATAATGCTTTGTTTACTCTTAAATCCCTATTTCACAAATAGTAGCATTTTATATGTCCAATCTACACATCATAAAATTTGGAAAGGGCTGTCGTTGAAGAGTGGGACAATATTCCTCAGATCTTCATTGAAAACCTCTTGCAATCAATGACAAGAAACGTGATTCGTGCCAGAGGTGGAAATACCTGTTATTGAGTATGTTTTCTTTAAAAAAATTTTTTTCCAAGTTTATCTTTTTATTACAATATTTTTTTTTACTCATTATGTACCTTTGATTATCTGTATGCAATACAATTTTGTTTTCAAATGACTTATTTTTGAACTCTGAAATTTGCACAAATTAGAAATCTTTCAAAAAATAAGGGCAGTGCGTTCATTTTGTCCATCAGTGTATGTAATGATTTTGTATGGTTCATGACTGATTCTAAAAAGTGGTCTGATTTTATATTTGTATATTGATTTTGCTTCTTCAAAGGGAGACGACTCAAATGTTTAGTTGATGTAGCACTCATGAATTATTTCCTTGCAAACACAAGGATGACATGAAATCTTAACAGATTTTCACCAGTTCGATAACTGTCATATATCTACTATTACCTTGTAATAATAAGCTATGCTTCTAATATTAAAATTAATTTGTTATTTTTTAGCAAAATAATAAAGTTTCAATTGAAAACCGAATTTGTTTGTTATTTGTTTAATTATTTATATCCATATGTACTCCTGTTTAGGGATGAAGATAGGCTGTCCTATAAGAGACACCCATTTCTGTTCATGGAAAATGAATTAAATTCAAAATCGGTTTAGGGATTTGAACCTGAACAGTCATATCATATCAGAAGTGACATGAAGCTGATGAACCACTACACCATATGAGTGCCCAAAGTATGTTTTTAAAAGTTGAATACTGAAATCTTATGTTAGATAAAATGCAAGCTTTAATTTGATTCTTGTCGATTACAATTGTTAGCTCAAAAAAATTTAAACGTTAACCTTTTTAACTATTTTTTAAATATTTCATTCCCAGATTTGCATCCCAGTCGACTACCCTGACCCAATTTCCTACTGTTACTTCCATGTAGTATTTCTAAGTTAAATGTTAATTTTTTAATTATTTGTAGTACTGTTATTGGAGTTCTGTCTTCGGAATATGCTATTTTAAACCAATAACAGAATACAGAAAGACAGTGTAAAGGTGTCTTGTGAACAGCTTTCCCATTTTAATTTCCTTGGCCTAAGATAAAAAAAATCTCAATTAAAATAATCATCACTTACGTGGTATAACATTATCCTTATGGATTGTTACAAATTTGTCCCTGTCGAATCTTGCTTGCTCATGGAAAATTCCCAGAGCATGTAAAATTTCATGCATTGCGCGTCCTTCATTTCCTAAACAATTTGGGCCTTTTTCATCTGGCGCTTGAAGAGAGAGTAGCTGTGGTCCTCCATGCTTCCCAACATATGACCAACATCTGTAATATAATGTTAAAAACAATGCACTTAATTTTTATATGAAACTACCACTACCTATGACTTTAATTCTAACATTGTTGTTTATTTTGGTTTAACACCCTTATATTACCTCTCCGGTTTAGGGTTATCTACAAGTCATTATCCAGGATGGGAATGTTTTTTTTTTTATTTCTTAGGACTGTTACTAACTAAAATCTTTCTAGTAAGAATTGTACATGTCATTCTGATCTGCATACTGCAAACCCCCTTAACTGTGTTATTATCATTACTTAGAATCAAATTGATGCAATTACCTCTTTTTACCTGCTATTCAAAATTATTAAGAACTAATTAAAAATCCATATAATTTATACTCATTTCGGGAATTACTTATTTATTTTAACTCATTCGCAATAAATTATCTTATTAACCTTTAGTATGTGTGTTTGGACTTAGAGAACAAAAAATATTAAAACAATGAAGAAAAGCCAGGTCTAAAGTCTAATTGCCACAGGCTGCCAATTTCCTAGCAGTTTCCTGCCAATTCCTTAATTCTTATAGACAGAAATAATTGAGTCATGTTTTTTTTAAATGTCATCTGCATGCCCTGTAAATCAAACAATTCAAGTCAATAGCAATTTATCACCCAATTAAGGGTTTCGTTTTGGTTGCCAAAAATTCAATCTTTGTTCTCTCACATACCATTCTTTACCCTGCAAAACATTTTTTTCATACGGATTTTGAGGAAAGGTTTTATTCAATATGAATTTTAGTGTTTGGCTCAATATTGACTCCAGTTCATTCAATAATTTTAAAAAAAAAATGAAAAATGAAGTTTTATTTGGAGTGATTATTGATGAAATTGTGGAATGAATCATGGATACTGTTCATTATATTAACAAAGATGATCAGATATCTTTAAATCCATCCTATGGATAAGGGTTTCCTGTCTTCAATGTTCCTGTATGCATATACCTGAACATAATGTCCCAAAAGTGATTTAAATTTAAAATTATTATCACAGGTTTAAATAAAGTCCCCATTTTGGGTTACATTTTGACATTGTAAAACGTCAAACGATTGTTAAATAAATCGTTTAATAAGAGTGCCAATTTATTACATTTTTCAAAATAAATATTAAAACACGTTACCTTATCCTAGACAGATTAAAAAAGAAGATACCTTATATACTAAAAGTAGATATTACTGAAATAATTTTTCCATTTATTTTAAATAATCCTGTTGTCCTTACCCCTTCGGATATTTTATTGGCCATATCAACAAGTAGTCCTTCTTTTTTCCATCCCATGGTACAATTTTTACACAAGTCATAAAATTAATTGTTGAAATCGCTCTTGATATTGTAATGAATTCCGATGGTTCTAGAAATTGTAATGTTATGTGATTATTAAAATAATCATTTTGCATATAAGAGAAATATTTATGATTTTTAATTTGTATAAATTTATTTTCTCAATTGAGTTTTGTTCATCCGGTACATACCACAAGTATTTAGAAAAAACAACAAATATTCATTATTCAGATAATAATAAATCCCTTGAAAATTTGTTACTTCTCTATAATGGAGGATTACCAAGCAGAAAAATTAAGACTAACAATTTTTTTTTATTATTGGAGGGGCAGTTCATAGTTAAGAATTTTTATTTAACTGAGTAGTAATTGTAAATTTTTTTTGCAATTTTTTTATGATTTGGACACTTAAGATCAAGAAAATATCAGGTCAATTGAGATGCATCTCATGATGAATGGTTTTCTGGTGGCACTTAATGATTGTTATGAGTTAGTGGTTATAATCCACTTAAGTCCCAACGCATATTGGATTTTATTAATCTGAGCGTTGATATTTTTAATTTGTTACTTAATATGATGGGAAAATATGTATTGTTTAATTACAATTATTGATTAATAATGACCCTTCAGTATTTTTCTTCCAGTTAGTTTTATTTTTAACATCTCTGAGGCATTAAGTGAAACTTTCATGCATAATACTAATAATCCTCTATATTGCAAACACAATTTTGATGACAGTTGTAATGATATTTTGTAGTTATAGTCAATAATGAGTTATAAGTAACTCAGTAGCTATAATCAACTTATAGTCAATTATTGAGGCATTCAGTATCAAAACCAGCTCAATCCACTTTTTTTCAGTTTTTTCAAGTATCTATCACCTCCTTTTGAGCAATTAATGAAAACCAGCTCCATCCCATTGAATAAAGGCTTAATAAGTGCATTCCTGAATCAAACCCACCTCAACATATGTTTTTGTCTCTCCTGTACTGAACGCCACAAAATCCTCAATACATATATATTAATCAAGGCATCAAGATTTGCTATCTTACTTCATCATGATAGGAAAATCTTTATTTTTTTGATTAATTGATCAATTAATAACCCTTCATTATTCTCTTGGGATTTTTATTAACTTTGAAGTATTAACTAAATCACCCATGCAAAATATCTAACATATCTCTTATACATCTGTAGAATGTATAAAGGGTTGCTCTGTGCGATACTGGGTTTGCTAAAAAAGTTGTGAACGCATTTGATCAAAATTTTAATGAATTTTTGTAATTATGGTCCATTAAAGTTCAACAGATAATACATATTCCTGATCAGGACATTGAGATATTTAATTGTATCTAAAAAATAAAATAAATCAATAGCACACACCTCATGAAGAGGTAATTGCCGATTGAAGATTGCTTCAGGGGTAGTCTAATTCTGATAGGATAGGGGTGGTCTAATTTGATAGGCTACCCAATATGGCAGGAAAATATTTCTTATTCAATTATATCTAATCTTAGTTAATAATACTATGTGACTGATTATTGACACTTCATTATGTATCATGGAGTTACTTTAATTTTTGGTATCATTGGAACTGGATGCAAAGTTTCATGTCTTTTATTCAAAATTGGGTTGATTTAAAGTCATTGTTACCATTATAATTAAAGTTTCAATTACTTTTAGTTTGAAATGCTTTACTTTAATGATTGATGCAATTACATGATTAAGTAGCACATCTATATCTTTAATTTGATACCCTACTAAGTATGATAAAAAATAGTTTCTGGTTTTGAAACAAACAAAACCTTAAAATGAACAGATAATGTGGTCTGTGTCTATGAAATGTGAAAAGTTCATTTGATCTGATCATTTGGTGACAACTAATTTTTGACTGATGAAGTTGGGTAATTTTTATTCTCTTTATATTTTATTGCTTGCAATCTAAAAATAAAATACGACAGCTTACTATTAGTTTCCATATGTACCATTCATGCAATTTAATTATTTATGAAATATAAATTAGGTTCTCATTTTTAATTTCATTAAATAAAGCAACTTTTTATTAGTTGGTTTACTAATAACCCAGTAATCTAAGAATATACTATAAATAAAATCGTGATCATTATTTTTATTGACGATTATTATGTTGTAATGTAAAGTGAGAGAGGGGAGAGACTTAGACATACCATACAGAGGACTGATGACGTATGGCACAGTTCCATTGTCCCACATTTTCTCTGGAAAAACGTCCCATTTGAGGCCAACTCTCCAATATTTGTATACCTATTCAATAAAATGATTCGATTAAAATTACATATAACAGAAATAGCTAGCTGATGAATTTCATTTCTAAATTGATCAATACATACTCAATTTTTAAAGGATAAGATAAATACCTCATTAGTCATTGCCATATCTCCTTGGAAAAGCCCAGGAGAAATCTCTGGATCATTTTCTTCATCGTCAAATATTTCTGAAATGTCTTCTGACAAAGCAGGAAGTCCAGCTAAAATTTTAATATAGTAAAAGCAATTTATTTATGCTTTTATCTCATTAAATACTACCATATTATTTCTTTAATATATAATGGTTTCTTCTATTAGTACAGGGCATTTCATCATTATTCAATAGTACATTTATCCTAATGCCCAAATATATTAATTAATTGATAATTTTTTAAAGATTTTATTTTCATAAATGTGAAATTAATGTCATACTAATATAATATAAAGTTGCCGATTAAATAAATATATATATGTATCTATTCAATAAGAAGCATTATATTTAAATCGCCTGAATTTTCATTCAGAATTCAAGGAAACAAATGAAGGTCATTATTACATTTTTTACTAAGCTTACATTAACACTAGCATGGTTAATAATTACTCATAAGTTGTTTTTTTTATGAGACATATAAAGGTAATATAACAATAATTTGAATTTTATACAAATTTATATTAACATACAATACGTTTAATGGGGAGGGGTAATAATTGGGATGAAAACTGTCATGAAAAATTGATATACAGGGAGTCATGCGCATTCCCAGGTGATGTTTGTTGAAAGAAGAACATGTAACCTGCTTTAGAAGATTTCAGGTGTGGGCATTCACAACAATATTCCTCATATTACACAGCATATAAAATTTAAAAAATGAAACTTATTAATGCACTTAGTTTATGTGGAAATGAAAATTTTTTCATCTTTTCCTGTAAATGTATAAAATCCTAATTTCTTTCTTCTTATCAATTATTTCAATCCACACTCTTTATATGATATAATATTGTTCATTGCTTTATGAAATTGTACAGAGTTATCCTCATTATAAGTAATTTATTATATGCAATATATTAGCATTAAGCATTAAACAGATATAAATTATGAATATTTTTGAAAATTTACTTAAAAGCCAATTTACTTTGCTTCTCATTTATAATTTATTAAAGCAGATATGGTTTATTTTTCACCCATTTAAGGCATCCTTATTTAATAAAAAAAATATTTTGAGAACTTTTTACATGGTATGATGTTAAATTTAAGTAATTATCTAGGTTTTGTGATTGCTTTTTATTACAATTCAATCTATTTACTTTATGTTTGGGTGATTATTTTAGGTCAAAGTTTCAGTCTTGTATAGAGTCACCTTAATATCAATTATTTTTTATTTATTTTAATATAAGTATTAGATAAAAGTTTTTAAGAGACTTGTTAATTAACTCCCTTTCATGATATGAAGCTGGATTCAAATCATTGGAGGACAGTGATCTTTTGTTTTCATTAAGGGTGACTCCCACTTTCCTACCCTTAATTGGAGTACATAACGATCTAAAACCCAATTAAACAGCAAAATTGACTCCTGATTTATATTTAAAGTATTTATAAAATAAATGATTTTGATAACTTTTGTTTATTTTTATGTTTGCTCACATCCAAAAAAAAATTCACACACTTCTAATGGAAGTTAATGCTTTCATTTTACTTGTAATGTTTTTTATTTATTTATTAAATTTAGTTGAATTTCAAAATGAATGAAAATAATTGAAATCAATTGGATGGTATTGAATTTTTTAATCGGTGTACATAATATATTCTTATAATATCACTGTTAACATTTCCCTTGCATTGATTACTGGTTCTAGCCACTTCGGCATTCTTTGCATACAAATTTGCTTTCCATTTTCATTTTTTTTTTTCCCTATTATTTTTATTCATCTTCAAATCCAAATAACAACAAAGTTTAAAAGCTAAACCAAGTGTATAATGTAATGTGAGTGTCACATCTAAATACAATTTTACAAAAAGTTCTAATTTCATTTCATAAAAAGCTACTTTTTTTTTCTTCTGATCAGGCAAATTTATATCATAGATTATAATGAAAACCTCGCTGCCTAGGGTGAGTATCCCATTTATGAATTATGTGTTCTTATTTGTATTTATTTGTTGGGGTCTTTTGGTTTACCATCATCCGGTATGGGTGGGTGCACGACATCGGGCACGATTGGTAAGTCAAGGCGGAAGCTCCTCGGCCATGCGCTCCCTGGAAGAAGAAGAACCAGAGGCACTAGGATGGCCTTCATCACTGACCGTTGTCCGGCTGGCTACCAGAAGTGCTGGTCTGTGGTAGTGGGGAGATCTGGTTCTCTGCAGGGGGTCGATGACCCTCCACCAAGCACCTCAGCCAGGTATTGTCCTGGAATCTTGGTCCTCTGGCCTGCCAAAATTGCCCACTCCTCCCCCACCCCCTCTTTTGTGATTGCTTAACCCCTTCTCACTGCCACTTTCAATAAACACACACCTTTGTTTGCTTCTGTCAAAAGGTGTACTTTCCCTCCTTTTGCCCGTACTGCAATCGGTCCACTTTAAAAAAAAAAATCTGTTGATAGGCTGCATTATATAATTCACGAAATTGTACTATCGATTTAAAGATTTATCTTATTTATAAATACATCAAAATTCATATTTATATTACTCTAAAATAAATTTTATGGAAATGTAAGTATTAAAACATTTTTTATAATTAGAATTATATTGCAATTAGAATTTGTGTTACTAGCTCTCGATGATATGGTGTTTTAATTTATTGTTATTGGTATAATTATTAATTTTATAACTAAATCCAGACGTGCAAAACAATCTTTAATTACTAGTTTAAAAAGATTACATTTGGACTTAAAAATAAAAATAAATAAATTTGTAGCTGTTATTTGTCAAGCATAAAAAGAGAAACACATTATTTTTAAATATAATGAGAGGTTGCCCAATTTTGATTGGGTTGCTAAAACACAGCAATCAAATGACAAGACATTAAAAAAATTTATAGGAAAAAGTTTTAAATAGAATTTTTTTTAACTGTCATTTTATATCTTTAAAATAATAATATTTTGTGGAACTGTTCAAAAAAAAATTTTTGGATTAATTTAATAACTTTTTGCATCCATGACGTATCATAAAGTTTATGTATGTCGTATGTCTTATTGATTTATTTTTAATAGCATCCAAAAACTATAATAGCAATATAAATATAAATTTTACCCTGTCATAATAACAACTATAGCACACTTGAATTAAAATTAATCAATTTCATAGTAAACATAAAAAAAACATCATACAATATGAATAAGAATGGCATATCAACCACTCTGTCATTATTAACATGAGTTAATAATATATGCAGAAAAATATTTTTAATATATAATGTTTTCAATTGTATCTGTTGCCAGTAATATTTTGTTTCTTTATGTTCATTTTTGATATTAAAACTTAGATTAATACTTATAAAAATATTTTGAAAGGAATCTCATTTAATATTCTAAGCTAAACATAGCGGTCAGGCTATTAGAGCCTTACTGTATGTTAATGTGGGGACTGTTCTACTTACCCCATTAGCATTCCTCTGCCTCTAAATTTCATCCTTTTTCTGTCATTTCATATTTGAATTAAAACAAAAGGAAAATTTTACAGTTAATTTCAAGTATTAATAATATTTGTGTATCAATAAATAAAAAAAAGGAACCATATTTAATTCCTTTTTTTTAAAAGGATAGTAAGAATTTGATAAATCATTTAAAAATTGAATTAAACCCTTCCTTTTATGGGGGGGGGTTAATTAAATTTAATTAAATTTAAAAAAAATCTTTTATGAACTGGTAGAATCATCAAATTTAATTTTTTGAAATGTATATGATCATACATCCCTTATTAATTTAGTGTACTCAAAGAAAGATTTAACTTAGATTAAATTGATGAAATAATCTTCTATGTTTATTAAAATGTAACATTAATTATTTAGTTGATCTTACTAATATAGAAACAGTGTTTAAATGATAATTTAAATCAACTTGATTAAATTATCTTTTGGTTTTTCCCATTTACCACTCAGATCCTGCTAAGATTTCATACAAGACAGTTTATGTTATATCTAGTCATGTTTATTTCAAATGCATTTATCTCACAGCTATCTTAAGATAAAAACAAATTTTGTTGTAAGTACTTTAATAAGTTGATTTATGTACTCTGCTTGGATGTTGTATAGCTATTACATGTTATGAATTAAGAATATATGACCAAACTTTTTGTTCATCTCTTACATATTTATATTTATTTAGAATATAAATATTTATAAAAATGCTGGACTTAATGGTTAGATCTGTACCCGAAACTAACAAAATCTATACTGAAAAAAAAGTCTGTGTATGAGAAGTGTGTGGATTTTTTTAAAGAAAGAAAAGTCCAACAGTGGATATGGTAATGAAGCAGTATGTGTAGCCTATGGATTGACACCCACGGTAAAATTACAAAGAAAACCTTAGTGAATTCTTAGTAGAAGTTAAGATCCAGTTATATCTTCTGACTTCAGAATCATCTACCATCAAATATATGGTTATTAATGTGCAACATAGTTTGTAATAAATTTGTTTTGTCTCACAAATAAAAAAAAAAATTATATTTGTTGGTTTTGTTTATTCATATTTAATTTTTTTTTTAAATGTTTGATCAATTTGTTTGCTGTGTTTTAGCAGCCTTATTAAAAATGGGCAAATTCATTCAAAACTAATTATTTATGTCATCGCCTCTGTATGATGAACGTTATAAAATAAACTATTATTCTTAATGAACTTTTTATAAATATCCATTTACTCCTTATGAATAAGAAAGCAGAACTTTTAGCTTAACCTGGTATTATTACAATATTTATTTTGATATAGTTTTCATTTTTTATCAGGAATGAGATAGAATGGTTGGATATGATAAAGAAAAACCCAAACTCTCGTCATTTCAGTATGCGATTGCGGGAGGTGCTTCAGGTGCGGTTACTCGTTTCCTTACTCAGCCATTAGATGTTGTGAAAATCAGGTTTCAGGTAAAACATTCATAATGTACAAATTATTTGAGTTTACAATTTATACTGTCTCGTGAGCCATTTCATTAGAATAAACAGCAGATGCATCACACCCACATACAGTTAAGAATTTACCCAGTACCGAATATTTACTAACTTAACTCATTATAATTTTTTAAAAGGTTCCTTATGTTTTAAATTGAAATTAAGATTTGTATGACTTCAGTTGCATAATTAATAGTTTTAAGCTGAATATGTTATTTACCTATGACCAAATACTTATTATTATTCCAGCTGCAAGTTGAACCTATAAAGAAAAACAACTTGAAATCAAAGTATAATGCTATTTATCAGGCTTCTAAAACAATATTGGCTGAAGAAGGAGTTTTTGGACTTTGGAAAGGGCACAACCCTGGTCAGCTATTGTCAATAACATATGGTCTTATCCAGGTATTTATAACATTATAGTTTGTTATGATAAATAATATAAATATACAGATAATATTTTTAAGTTTATTTGTCTGTCAACATAGTACTAACCTTCCTAATGAGCTTCTGCCCTCCAGCTGTACCTTGTGAAAGGTGGCCCTAACTGGATAGTTAGGGATACTTGAACTTATGTTTTCTCTTTAGAAAAGTTCTTTAAGTAAAAATCTGATCAGTCGTACATCTGTTTTTTTGAAAGCTAGCATGATATTTATCAGCTTAATATCAACAAAAGGGCACGAGTCTCTTAAATGGATTATTATTTTGTAGCAGTAGAATAGAATAAAAATTTTATTCCAGGGTAAAGCACCCTATGAATAACATTAATCTTCAAATGACAAATTCAACATCTGGCAAATAAAAATAACTATAATATCTTAATAAAAACAAAAAATTAATGGCAATGTAAAATAAAGTTTAAACCTCTATAGGAACGATAATAATAATAATTATGAAATAAAAATAAAACTTGATTAACTGCTTTCAGTAAATAAAGTTTAAAAACATTAGTACAAAAGAAAACAAGAAAGTGGCATACAGGATGGCATCCAACCTTTATCTATACATAGTAAACAATTAAATACAAATAATTAATATAATAATAAAAGTCAGGAAATATAAAATAATGAATGAGTGAATCGTTCCCAGACTAATAAGTGTCTCTTCGGATGGTGAGGAGAACATTGAACGTTCATTAGGATGAAGCATGGTGGATATTAGGAGGTAGAGAATTCCAGAGGGTATTAGGGCAAGCAAGGAAGGGCCGATTGTATACTGCAGTTTTGTAGGCAGGAGTAAAAAGTCCAGAGAGATGGGATCTTGTGTTCCGAGAGTGGACTAACGTTTTGAACTGTAAAATATTGTCTGTATTATAACAATTTGAAAAAGTGATAATAATAAATTTTTACCTTTATATGCAATTAAACAATTGTACCTTTGTTAACTCTTATGGTTGTAAAGTTAATATAATTGAAATGAACATGTGACCACCTTTGCTGCACGAATTTATAAAGTTTTCAAATAGTGTCTACATGTGGTCAACAATTTGTAACCTTGTTATACACAATAACTAATATCAGGTTTTATAATATGTAATAAAACAACTTGTGGAGAATTTAATTTTATTTATGAATCAAGTTAAAATTAATAATCCCGGATGGATTTCAGACATTCTAAACACAAATACATTTAACCTAATTTTACTTTGCTATTTTTTCACAATAAAACCTTTTTTTAATCTAAAACAACACCAGAATAAGTTGTGGTCATGACTGTTTATATCTCTGGAGAAATTTAACTAGTTTTGGTACTCACAACTTTAGTCTTGAAATACGCAGTGTTCCTGGATTGGCTTGATGAGATACCATCTTCCATCCATTTCTATGTCTGCTCCTTGATCCTCTTCAACACACACGGCTTAACATTCTTCAGCAATATAAGACAGGAGCTTCTTATGCATCATGTCTTAATCCTTCAGCTATGCCCTACGTGTGCGCCTATCTCAAACTCATCTCAGCGATGTGTTACTTACTCTTTCGGATTGAGTCCAGGATAGAGACCTGTTTTGCTTGTATTCTGTAAAAGATAGAGAGAGAATATCCTTGACATCTTCCTGTTTAGCTGTTTACCCCTCCCATGTTCGCATTGTAACCTTGGCTCTAAAAGCTCCATTCCCATCTACGCCACGGGCCTTCCACATGTGGTACCTTTCACATCACTTCGTAAGCATTTAACCCCAGATTATTCAGGTTTGTCCAAGTACTGATCCAATCAAGGTCTTCTTGGCAAACACAGATGAAAAATCAGAGGGGGGAAGGATAAATAGATTTTGGAGTCGATAGAATAAAGGTGATGAATAGAGTTAAGGAGATTATTTATGTAATAGCTAAAAAGAAGCTACACTCGAGGGAAGAAAGTAGGGGTAGTTACTACTTGTGAATGGTTGAAAAGAAATGATCAAAACTATTGGTTGGAGCTATTAACCTTCGATCAGAGCTATTCTTTCCAAGTAAAATGGAAAGAAGGATTATGTGGCCTACGGTATCAAATGCTTTGGAGAAATCTAGGAGAATTAGGACTGTTAGTTTTTGTTAATCAATAGCTACATGAATCTCACTAATGATGTTAGATTGTGTGGAGTAACCGTAACGGAAACCGGATTAAAATCCGATGAAACCAATCTCTGGAATTCTCTGTCTTCTAATATTCACCATGCTTCATCCTTACAGCCTTTCAAAACCCTTTTATTCCAACACCTCCTTACCACCCAAACAAATGCTTGCTAACCTAGGAGTTATATATTCATTATTATTATTGTTTTTATTATATTATTTGCCAGCTAAACATATGGAAAAATAAATAAGAAAAATTAATAGCCTATTAGTAGAAATAAATGAATACTTCCGAAGCAGGCAAGCATCTGGTATTTGTGAAGTGGTGTAGTACAAAAGTGTGAAAGCTGACGGCTCAATTCTGAAGACATTGTGTGTTTAAAGTGCAGTCAATTTCAGAAGTGTTTTCTATTGATGAGGTGTGTAATTTTGTTAAGGTAAATAGTGAAAAAAATACACCAGAAGTATTTAAAAAGTATTGAGAACTTAAAAAAAAAATCTTATTCTTCTAATTTAAAGAAAACCCCTGATCATTTTTTTAAAACATCAGAAAATTAATCATAATTATATATATAATAAAACTCACATTATACTTGTCACTTTAATCTTTATCTAATAATTTTTAGTAATAAATTGATTTTATGCAAAATTTAGATAAGTATGATTTTTATTAACCTTTTTTTTTAAATCTGGATATAACAAAGTTCGGGTATGACAATCTGAAGCCCTAGGTCCTTTGAAGATTTTTGTAAGTGAATTACACTGAATTTATTTACTGCAATGCTTGTAAATCTTTTATAATTTATATATTGTAAACCCCTTTCATTTATTTTGTATTATGTCTGTAATGTATTATATATTTTTTGATAGTGATTGCTTAATTTATTTATTTTTGCTTCATTATTATTCATTGGGTCATAGACCTAGAATGTAATTTTTTTTCTGTTCTATTCTGCATATTGACATACAGTATAATTAATTAGATAACAATAATCATTGCCAGAAATTGAGTAAATTTTTATTTTAATGATAATGGGGTAATAGTTCATGTTGATGGAGCTTGAAGATGAATGAATGGTTTAACGATTGTGAAATGAATATAATAATATATTACCAGTGAAAGATATAAGAACAAAATTATTTAAGGTTTAGCTTTTATGCTTACTTTATTAGTTCAAGTTTAAAAGAAGCTTATTAACCATTTGTTATTTACTTTCAAACAATGTAATAAATTATATGTAAAAAATTTATTCTTACAATTTTAGTATTTTTACTTATTAATATTACAATTGGTGATAAATGTGGGATACCCACTACCTCTCCGGTTTGTCAATTCAGGAATTTTCTACCACTGCTGTGGATATGATATTCTTGGAACTGCAGTCTGTTTGTGGATGTTTTTAATGTAGTGCTAATATTACAACTTATCAAAGTTCTTTTTATCACAGTTTCAGGTCTTTGAAAGGCTAACAAAAGCAACGGATAAGTATTTGAACATTAACGCCAAATCACCAGGTGTACACTTCATTTGTGGTTCTATTGCTGGAGGTGTTAGCACAATTGGTTCTTTTCCATTTGATGTTGTCCGGACCCGTTTAGTTGCACAAGGAAATGATAAAGTAATACATCATTAATTTATTTTTTTGTTGAGATGTTTCTATTTATACCAAGGTTCTTCTGTAAGATTTTAATAAACATTTAAATATGGTCTACTTTACATTTTAAGTATAAAATATATAATATAACAAAAGAAATAAATAACTTTAATGAATATATTATAACTAAAAAAAATATTTGAAGGGGTCTGGGGAAAAATTCTCCTTTTTTCGAAACTTTTCAGGAGAATGAAAATCAGATTCACCTATAATGCTGAAACATCTATTAGAGGTAAAAAAAATAAAATAATTTCTTATACCATTTATAAAATAAAGGAGGGGTTTTGTTTACCTATACTGGATAAAGATTTAAACAGTTCTTCCCCAAACTCCTAGTAATTATGTTCCTGTCCCCACCATCCTTTTCTGTTTAAAACTAGGCATTTAGGCTGTTTTTCTCCTGAACTTTGCACACTATTCTATTTGTCTGTCTTAGAGCTACTATAATGCACCAAATTCATGAAGCTATACAGTTTTTCCCCTGGCCCCTTCATTTACTTGTACATTGGAATAAATTATCCATTAACATGGAGATGTTATTCCTTCATCTTACTCGTAATCATGGAGAGTCATTCCTTCCACTGGCAGTTCAAGGAAATATGAGGATGAGATCTCATAGTCACCGTCATATCGACATCACCGAAGCTGTCGGTGAAGTGTGTGGTCTCTCGTACCATGGTAATTTTTCAGTTTTGTGATTAGCTGCCTGGTAGGAGACCCAAGGATTACAACTAAAATTGTTTAATTATGCAGTAATTATTTAATAAAACTTTGTTATTTTTCACGGGATTGCTTAATTTTTAGCATAAAATGGAATTATTATGCAAAATATCATGAGTCTATGTCGAACATATGCTGAACTGATGTCCAATTTTAATGTCAGTTTTAATGATGTTTAAATAATTATAATTCACTTTAGGCTTAACATGTACTACATATTGTTATTAATAAAGACATTGACATCTTTAATTTGAAACCCTACTTTTAGAAACATTTTTTTCTATTAATTTTGTAACTAATGCCTCTTCATTATTTTTTATTGGGCTGATTTTATTGTTATTATCAAGGCATTAAATGAAACTATAATCATTGTGCAACAAACCACTTAACCTCCGTAGATGTCGAAGTCTCCTCCACCCTAGCTTTTACCATTCTTCCCTATGTGGTGGAGCTAGAATCCAATTCCACGCCTTGAGCAGATTCTTGACATTATTCACCACATAGTCCTTCCACTGCAGTTTTAACTTCCGTTGATTCTCGGCCCATAAAGTTGATACTACATCTTTCTAGGAATATCCTGTTTGCTCGTCTGACCCAGGGTGAATCGCATATTGTGAGGTTATTTAGCACATGGAGCTCTCGGTAACTCTTCTTCTCTGCTTCCAGTTCTTGCCTACCGTTAATGGACCATACTATTTTTCTCTCCAAGACCGAGAGTGTTTGCTCATCTGACTTAGAGATGACATGAATATGGCTCAGAGCCATAAGATAAGGTAGGGTGAATCACAACTTTGTGTACCCTAGGCTTTTTATGATAAAATTTTATAAAAGCCTAAGTTTTATATTATTGGTTTGTAAAAGGTTAAAAAATGGTGGATGACAAGTTGGGAGAAAAAAGCTGGCAGAACATTACACCATTATTAAGAGTAACGTCACTCTATCCAACTCTATTTCCCACACTAAGGACCCCTCCATACCTCTTAAATAAAACCAGTTGTAGAGTAAATTCAGTGGAAATAGCCCAACTCTTTTAACAGTTTACTTCAGAATAGGAATAACATGTAAAAATTTTCATGCCATAAGATTGATATATTATTGTTTTATTTTTTTATGTATCAAATTTTTTATATTAAAATAGCTTTTCATAAAAGCTTAAAGCTGTCTAAAACGTTTTTGTTTGAATAATTGATATTGTAGGGAGACGGAAGATTTGTTATTTGAGCCTAAGCTTAGTTGCTAAGCTTAGTTGAGCCTTAGCTTAGTTGTACATATGAGGATGCGATTTCTGAATAAGTGATCCAGCCCAGAGAAGCTAACAATATACTTGTCTTATCTATACGGACTTATATCATTATTTACATTAACCAGCATTATCATTGCAGACGAATTCTCCATCCTAACTGGAAACTACTCGACAAAAATATGCTTCTATATTAAACATAAGTTGATGTTGTGAAAACAATTTTTATGACAGGTTTAATGACTTTTTGCAATTTCAAACCCCTTAAGTCATAAGATATGTTACATTTTTTTATTCAGCGGTGAGGCTGTTGAGATCTTTAATTTAGTACCCTGTTTAACATGACGGGATGTTTTTTTTTACAGGGTAATTAATTAATTAGTGTCACTTTATTATTTTTCATGGGATTACTTGTATCTTTAACATCACTGATACATTAAAAGAAACTACCGTAGGAAAACCAAGCCTTTGATACACGGTAAGTAAGTGTAGGTAAAATACAGTCCAGTTAAAGTTGTTAGCAAGATTTTAATTACTTTTCATAGTTATAGTCCACCAAAGTCCTATAAAATATTCCATATTATTGATTAGGACATTAGGATCTTTAATTTGATACCCTACTCAAACTATATAAAAATGTTAATATATTTTATGACTAAGTTTTTAATTAATAAACCTTTAATATGTATTATGGGTTTGAAACTGCTTTTTAATCTCATTGGGTAATCAGATGGAACCTCAATATAAATTTTCATATAGGTCGAACACAAGAATCACAATCCCTACAGACAGATATTTGACTGAAAACAAGGGTTTTTAGTTTTGAAAAAACAACAATGAAACCACAAAAAATCCTCATTTTTTAATAATAAAACTAAATAAATAATAATGGGATAAACATACTATCCTTATTTATTTTTGACCAGTTTACAACCATCATTAAAACAATAGTGGTATTAATAACCTTCCCTAACTCGGGAAGTTAATAATGAGTGAGTAGTAACTATATCTGGATAATACATAAGTACCAAAATATAAATAACCTGATATATCGAAGTAATTATCTATTGTATAAACATATACTATCGCAAGTATTTTATTATTCTAACTTCCACAAGTGAGGATCAACATTTAGTACATTTCTATTAACAGTGGTTGATTCATTGATAAAGAGTTTAATTCTAGCTAAATTACTTAAATGACCTTATTTTTCTGCACAGGTATACTTCTCCATGTACCAGGCTTTTAAAATGATGTTGAAAATGGAAGGATCAGTTGCCTATTTCAGGGGGCTATCTCCATCACTAATTCTAGTTGTACCTCAGACTGGAGCAGTATTTACTGCACATAACATGCTAATGTCACTCCTCGATCGCTTCAGTACGTATAACAATTATTAGACAGTTATTATTTTATTTATGTAGTCAGCCTTTCTATATTTAGTATAAAAAAAATATTTAATTTTAATGTAAAATGTGCAGATTCTTATATATATTGAAACCTACCTCATTTTTTACCATTTTATTTTCTAATTTATTAGATCAATTGACCTTAACTAATTTGGTAGGTCCGTCATGAGATCTTTAATTCAACTTGTTTTTATGTCTTCGACATAGGAAATTATCCCGATTGAATCGCCCGATCTCAAGGCTAATGTTATAGTTATTAATAAATTGAGAAACTGGGAATTGTGAAATATATACAAGTAAAATGGTTATAACAAATAATTATAATTATAAATAGTGCTGACATTAATTATATAAAAAAATATTCAATTCCTTTTGAACAAGGATAGTTACTACTAATTAGTTATATAAAAAAAATGATAATTGAGCTCAATCTCTTTTTAATGGATCCATAATAAAAAAAACAATATCTATATCACCCAATCGATGATATCCGTGTAACCTTCTTCTTCTTCTTCTTCTTCTTCTCCTCTGCTTGTGTTGATGACCGTCAACGAAACGGGAGCTTGCTCTGCTTTTCTCTCTGGCTCTTGGCTAAGACTGCCTTTATCTCATCCCCACTCCTAAGAGCATAAGGGCTGATGCTGGACAAAGTGGGAGGGTGGCTGGTCATGATATTCTCAAATATCATGAATGTTATAATTGCCTTCCCTTATAAATAAAAAAAAAATTTATGAAAATTTTTTTTTTTTTTTTTTAAGTGGATCCACAATATTATGTTGCTGTGTTCGGTTTGTTGAATTGGTTGTTTATAACGGGTGTTGAAATTTTACAAAGTTTATAGTAATAATAGTTCAAATTTTGCAAGGTTTTAAATTGCTTGAAAAGCGTACAAGTTGTTTTAATTTTTTACTTAACTAAATTATTATGCTAATTAGTATGGATTAGTTCGAAGGTACATTGTTTTATGGATCATAACGCGATTTGGAACACATTTGTTGAAAAGACGGTTGAGTGTGATTAGTAATACATATTGGTTTTTAATTAAAATACTAGACAATTCTACTGGTAATTAGTAACAATAGAGAAAAATTGTTGAGTGTGTGTGTGTGTGTGATTTGAATATTTTACCTGAGTGAAAAAATAGTGTTTATCAAAAAATTATAAATGTTACGAAAAGATAGGGAGGTCGTTGTCGTGTATAAAATTGTATGAGCTCATTTTATTTCCTTGCTATAAAATTAATTATAATGGACTTAAGCATTCAAAGAATATTTATGATCTGTTTTATAGATTAAGTGATAATGAAAGCAAAAGCTTCTCTTGCTGATAATTCCATAGACTTTACTAGGGTCAATACTTCTAATAATAGTTTTGTTTTTGTTTGTATAAACTTCTAAAGTTTATGTGTCATCCGATCAATATTATTTTCATTTAATAATAAAAATAATAAAAGAAAACTATAATTTTTTTCTTTTTTTGAAGTCATATTGTATAGCAGAAAAAACGTCCTTGTAATTATTTTTAAATGCCTTCCATTCATTAATTTTAATGTTGTTCAAATCAAACACGCAAAAAGGAATTTCATCAAGATGAGTTGGAATTTGAGATTCCAATTTCTTCATATCCAAAACTTTATTTTGAATTATTTTTAAATTTTTCACGTTATCGCTGGTTGTCTGCTGATGCTCTGTAATTTGATCTTTCAATGAAATCACTTCTCCTTTCTTAATATTCGCTGTATCTTCTAACTCTGAAAATTTATTTTCCAACAAACTCATATTATTCTCATCGTCAAGCTTTATTAGATCATGTTGACGTGAGGTACACTCATCATTGTTATCTGCAATCTTCTGTTCATCCTCCAATGAAGTCATTTTCTCTTCATTATCCTTAATTGAATATAAGCTAAGATCTGTCTGACAATCAGCATCAACTAGTTGTGACTTTGTTAAATTTATTTTTTCATGATCTGTCGTATTTTTCAATAGAATGATTTCTTCTTTTAATTTTGAATTTACATTATTATTTACTTGGAGTGTTCTCTCCTCACAAATTCGTAATTGTCTATCTAATTTATAGTTTACATCCGTGTAACCTTGTTCGAATTTAGCCGATCTTCCCGATTTTATTTCTTCCCTTAATTGATCAAACTTCCCGCTCAACTCTTTTTGTTCTTTATTATTTTCTTTAATTGCGTTATTTTGACTGTTTAATTTTTCGTTTATTTCTTTATTACTTTCATTAAGTTCGTTAAATTGACTGTTTAACTGGGCAAGGATTAGTTGTAACATCTTGGAATGATTCATCGTGGGTTCGGGGTCGGGGGCAGGGGGGTCTCTTTTAGAGGCTGGGTTTGACCCAACCCCTGTACCTGAGTCTGACCCGCACATGTTTGTGTTCGTCATTTGTGTCTGTGTTTGTGTAACAAATGTAAAATTATAGGAAAATATAATTTGTTATTGGTTAGTTCTAGTTATCATTCTAACATGCAATACCTCACAATTCCTTTGGTTTCTTTAGAATTTTTGAAGTTAATCCCGGAGCGGCCCCCATTGAAACCTACCTCATTTTTTACCATTTTATTTTCTAATTTATTAGATCAATTGACCTTAACTAATTTGGTAGGTCCGTCATGAGATCTTTAATTCAACTTGTTTTTATGTCTTCGACATAGGAAATTATCCCGATTGAATCGCCCGATCTCAAGGCTAATGTTATAGTTATTAATAAATTGAGAAACTGGGAATTGTGAAATATATACAAGTAAAATGGTTATAACAAATAATTATAATTATAAATAGTGCTGACATTAATTATATAAAAAAATATTCAATTCCTTTTGAACAAGGATAGTTACTACTAATTAGTTATATAAAAAAAATGATAATTGAGCTCAATCTCTTTTTAATGGATCCATAATAAAAAAAACAATATCTATATCACCCAATCGATGATATCCGTGTAACCTTCTTCTTCTTCTTCTTCTTCTCCTCTGCTTGTGTTGATGACCGTCAACGGAACGGGAGCTTGCTCTGCTTTTCTCTCTGGCTCTTGGCTAAGACTGCCTTTATCTCATCCCCACTCCTAAGAGCATAAGGGCTGATGCTGGACAAAGTGGGAGGGTGGCTGGTCATGATATTCTCAAATATCATGAATGTTACAATATATAAAAAAAAGTTATTAGCATTATTTTTGTTACTAAAAATGAGAGGCCTCGACTATCGTAGAACCACAACTTATTCGAACAAAACCTATTAGGCTATTAATAGACTTCAATCTTTTCCTTCTCTAATCTGAAATGGTGTTCATATTACCTTAAAGTCACCTGTGTCCAGTTATCACAGGTTATAGTATGATAATGAAAAAATACTGTTTATTTAGTAGGTATGTTAGTAAAATTCTATAGATAAAATGACTTCAAATTTTTGCTTAAACCCAGGTAATAACAGCTAGATGTCATTGTACCAACAGCGAGATATTGTTACAGTTCTGAGTTCTGAGTGCTGAGGGAAGGTTACCTCAGTTAATCAAAAACCTGGGGAAATTATGCACAATTATTTTAAAACTATCATTTTTTTATATTTAAAATACTCATATAACTATGGGGACAACTATTATAAAATGGGAAATTACTGAGAATACATGGAATAAATCATTTATTCATAAAATAAAAAGTCAGTAATTTTATTTTCGAATTTTTGTTCCAGAAATTTTTATTTATTTCTTTAAAATTAATAATGAATATTGTTAAATATCTGTCCCATATTGGCCCCATAAGTAAGCTAAAAGAGTTTCTGCAGCTATTGATGATTCTTCATTAGTTATTTTTTTAAGTCAATTGAGACATTCATCCATCATCCTCGTCGCATAGTGTGCTTTTTTCTAGAACTAGGTTGAACATCTGAATTTTTTTTTTACAAAAATGTTCCTTTCTTTACAGATAAGTGTAAAAAACATTCATATAACCTGCTTTAAGAACTGAAAAAGGAATAGAAGTTTTAAAGCTCATAAAAAATAATAAGTTGTAATAATAATCTGTCCTCCAAGTTAACCCCTGGTTAATTGGTGCTCCAATGCACTGCATGTATTTGTTTATAATTAGTTTTGGGGCATAATTAAATTTTGTTACAGACATTTTAGGGCCTGAAAAAAATGCAACTGTTATACAAAATCTTATTGTTGGGTCATTAGCTGGGACTATAGCAAAGACTTTGGTCTATCCATTGGACTTATCGAGAAAAAGACTACAGATGCAGGGTTTTCATGAAGGAAGAAAAGGATTTGGAGAAGTATATGAAGTTTTATATTAATTAATTTAAATTCTTTACTAGTAGACCCTAGGGTCAGTCAACTCTACATATTTTTTTTATCAAAGGCTTTTTAATACATTACTAGCTTAAATAGAAAATAGTTTTACATTATTTATCATAACTTCCAGTTATATTAATTAAGCTGCTGCCTATTGTGGATTTTATCTTTAATTTTTAATAATTTAATGACATTAGTGTGAGAAGGCTTATGTTTATTTATTCCTAAATAAAGATAAATATAAGAAAGTTTAGTGCAAAAATGTAAAATATATACACTGTGGGGTGTTAACTCTATAAAGGCCCTGTTTGGTAAGACGATTTGATGTTGTGTGCATGCTCACTGTCAAATATTAGGATGTTAATTTTTAATAATTTATTTGAATCAAAATTTATTCTTTTATGAAAATAAAATGAAAGAAATTTATTGTGATTGATTCTATATATTGATAAATGGGAGTAATGTTTTAAAAAATTGTTTCTTGACCAGTACGCAGTATTACGAACAATGGTATTTAAATAGGTGGATACATTCTTAATTCTTGCTGGATGGGTCTCTTCACTTCAAGCTTCTTACTAGGTGCTACTACACTGCATGGCTCGATAATATCACCTGTATTCAAGTAATACTAATACTCTTTTGTATCTGTTACATTTGTAGCTGATACACAATGGAATAGCTGTACATTACTCAGACTACTGTTGTAACCAACCAACCCTGGTCTCTTCTATAATTTATTGAAACTTCTTTATTGTGCTGAAATTATAATCTGCCTTATTAGGCAATAAGTAATTGTGATAAATGTTCTCACTCATACCATATTTACAACTTTCATTCATACAGTATTTACAAACAGCCCAGAGACCTCCCAAATCCACATAGTTGTCACCTCCCTTGCATGCGAAAGAAGAAGTGGAGTCTTGGGAAGTCCCCCACGCTAGCAGACTGAAACGGCAGTGGCCTCGTGACCTGCTATAAATGCGTGACAGTGGCCACTGCCGTTTCAGTCTCCGAGGAGGATTATAGGGATGAGTGGTGCAGTGCAATGACTGCTGCGGGATTAGGGTGGTTGGATAGGTTACTATGGATTTTCATAAACTTGGAAGGGATGAGTTCAATCAAGAATGTAAGATCTTTATGAAGGGTTTTGTTGCTGATGTAATATGGTAAATTTACTATTGTTCTCAAGGTAGATGTGAAAAATATATTCAAATAAATAAGAACCAATTTAAATAGTTATTCAAATTTAGATTTTATTAAAATTATTTTCAACCAAACTAATAAACTTTTGTTTTTATCAAAGTGATTTGAATTTATTATTTATTATAAGGTGTTTTAAGACATAATGAGAAATTCAAGATTTGACAACGGCAATGATGTCAGAATCAGAAGGGTCGGTCACAACTGGTTGAATCAGTGAGGAGTGGATCCTGACCCACTTGTGTAGACATTACTTTTCATTCTGTATCAATGACAGCCAGCTGATTCACCGACTAGCCCCAACCCTGCTAGACTACCAGTGCTGGAGAATTGATCCATTCCTTATAACAACTACTCTGTGTATCTGCTACTTTGCATTCTGTATTAACGGCAGCTGGACCTAATTCATTAAAATTGAAAATTAGGTTTTAAATGCAACTGTTAATGTAAGTGAGTGGAAAGATAAGAAACAAAAACGGTGTAGTGACAGTTGGGAAGGTTTTGTCAGCCAGGCAGGGAAGCAGATTCTCCCGAGAATTGCTCCAGTTTTAGTAACTATATACTACAATGTCTGTAGTACTATACTGCTCCGATTATAGTAGTGTTCTACATTCAGAGATTAGCTACATTTAGTTACAAAATTGACAATGTAAATGATTACAAAAAAAGTTTTGCAATGTTTTCCAGATCAGTCTACAATGGTTTGACACTATTCATACAAAATCAAAAAATAGACATTTGACCTCCAAAAATAGAAGAGGTTTTCATACAAACAGACCTCATGCTTCGACTTGTTTAGTTCGTAATCAGATCAAATCTCATATTGGAAGTTACCCAACCACTATAATAGGAATACAAGTACTTAGTGTTTGAGTGTAGATTTCACCCTAACAAAAATTTACAGGCTATTCAAGAGTTAAAATCCAGATGTTTCAGTTAACCTCACTTTGTATAAAAAGATATTTGATAACAATTTCATGATTAAGATTCAGAGTACCGAGGTGTGTACTGTTACATCAATAGTGTTGTTTGATCAAGTTTAAAGTGGTCAAAATGATGAATGTGATCAAAAACCCAAAGATTTGAAATCGCATTTCGGGAGCCAATTAAAATTAAAACGTGGTCAAGAAAATATAACTGGCAATTATGCTGTTCCAAATAAGAAACAAGACATTCTTATAACTATATTGGTAAATCCATAAGGCTCAATATTAGTCTGGGATTGCTTGGGCCCATCAATGTTATCAGAGAATGTTGTAAGAAATAAACATTGTCAGACTTTTACAATTAAAATATATCACTTCTTTGACTATTCATTTTTTAGTAGGAAATTTTTGATTTGAAATGATTCATGATGTAATATAGTTTATTGGCTTACACAGTTATTATTTTTTTTTTCTAGAACTTTCATTGTAAGGGAATGATTGACTCGATTTACTTAACTGCAAAAAATGAAGGATTCGCTGCCCTTTACAAAGGACTGGCTCCATCCATCGTAAAAGCTGCTGTTACAACCGCACTTCATTTTACAACCTATGATGTTTTGTGTCAGTTTTTTGGTTCTCTTAACCAAAATTAATATTTCTGTTTTAAAGTAATGTATTGAAAATTTAAATAGTTCATTGAATTAATATTATAGTCAATGAAAAATGTTCGATAAAGTGATTTATTATAAAGAAGCATTTATTATTTTAATGCAGATGTATCAATCAGGGGCATCTAAATGGTAGTTCATATATGTAGAGTACATGGAAAACAGTATAATTCTGTTTTTTTCCGGAGAACAAAAATAAGATTCACCTATATTGTTTAAACATTAATTTGAGGTTAAAAAAAATAAAACAAATTTGTATACAGTATGTAAAGTAAAAGAGAGAAATTAGCAACCTACACCAGGATTAGACATTACTTCTCTTAACTCCTGGCAATCACATTGTTTTTTCCCTAACCGCCAATTATTTTCTGTTTAAAATCTTGGCTTTTAGACTGCTTTTCTCCAGAACAGTACACACTATTTCGCGGTCTCTCTTACAGCTACAATATTTCTCCAAAACCACAAAATAAAAAAAAAAGTGAGTTATACTGTTTTTTTCCTGTACCCTTCATATTATCGCTATCATACTTTTTTATGGCTAGCAACTTCCCCTAAAAGATGTTTTAATTTAATTATTTTAAATTAGTATTTATCATTTATATAATTATTGAAGATGCTCCTCCTAAAGAGTAATGAAACACTTAGATATTTCTGTAAATATTTACTTCTAATAAGACTCATTGTCTACTATTTTGATTTTATGCATTGTTATTCAAAAATGAAATGGTTAGTAAAAAAATTTTAGGATCGAAGCACAATTATTAACTGTAATGATGAAACTGCTTTGCTTCAGAATTCATCACTCCAGTAAATGAATAAGAAGTATTCATATATTTCCTCCAGAAACCAAACCATTGAAAATTTCAATAAGAGCAAAGGGGGTAAGATAGCCTTAATAGGGTATCTTACTCCCCTTTGCCTCTAGATCTTTAATAAGATCACTTGGCTGTGTTTTTATTTTCTGGTTTTTTTTTTTAGTCATTTTAGCAAATAATATTTTCTTTTTAATGTTTTTATGAAAACATTTCCTCAAGTTATGCAAAATTTCTATGTGTAATAATCTGTGATGGGACATATTTTTTTGTTTATTAATACCTGTTATGATTCTGATTATTGCTAACTATTTTTTATTTTTTAAATTTATTGAATTCCATTAAATTACACTTTGAATTAAAATTTTCTGCAATTTAATGAAGACTTCGACACCCTTGGTTTAAATGCTCTAGTTTGACTTACTTAAACTATTTGTTTTAACTATTGTAAGTGATTATTTTATATGAGTGGACTATAGAGTTGTAAAACTTTGACTTGACTACCAATCAGCTAATATAAGTTTCTGGCTAATAAACTCAACGAGTTCAGTACTCCCCAGAATGTTAAGTGAAGTAGCAGGTACAGTTTATAGTTTTATGGTCACTACTAGGAAGAGGCTTTATTTATTTCAAAACGAGCCTGGTCAATCACCTGTCAGTGTTTGTATATTACATAGATGGTAGTAGATAATTTTCAATCTTCTTCTATTAGCACAACAGGTGCATGAAGCTCTGCCATTGGTCTGCTCTACTTGAGCCAGCCATCTTATTCTCCTGAGGTCCTGTCGCATTCTATCATAAGATCTTTCCCTGCCTCCTCTGGGTATGACCTAACCATTTCTTTGGCTGTATCTTTATACAACTTTAGGTGCTTATATCAGTATATATCTAATTTGTTTCCCTTAGCCACAACAACTCTTAGATCTATGGGTTGGTTAGTGCTGGTTGTGGAAGTATAATTTTAAGAAATGAAACTTCTTGTCTCTCTGCAAAGTTTTATATTTTGGCAGGGAGATTTCAATTGTCAAGCAGATATTCTCGATACATTTAAATGCTATGTAGGAATTAGTAAAACATAAATGCGAAAATCAAAGAAGGGTTGCTATGTCTGCAGACTTCAGCGAATATTTTTTTACTAATTCCTGTATTACATTTAAATTGAATATTAAAGCCCTGAGTATGACTATTGGCAGTTGAAAGCTCTTTTCCAAAGTATAAAAGTTTGTGTAGAGAGAAGATGTTTTATTCATTAAAATTTTTAGATCATCCTGAGCTTAGCTAATAAGTCTGTGTTTCGATGGCTGTTGTAAAAATAATCAGATTAATCTTAAATTTTTAACTGCTGAACCAAATGTAGTTTCTCATATTCATGAAGCAGCTTCCATATTCTCAGTAGCTGATGTTAGATTGGTTCCATTTTATGACTTCCCAATACAATTCTGCATCTACTTTTAAGTATATCAGTTTCATGCTTCATGTTGACAGTTCTTTGAACTTATTAGTTTCCTGGGTTATGTTCTTTGAGGGATGGATACAAACACATTTCTCAGTATTAGTTCTCGTTATTTTTTATATTAAGGCCCAATAGAAACATTGTCATTACATCCATTATCATGAAATGGCTAGTCTTATGTATTTTCTATTGTTTGTCAGATAACGTTACGATTCTTCTGAGGAATTATAAGCATCCTTTCACCTAAAAATGTCCCGTGACTGAAATGTTACAAATTTTGTGAGATTGTTTTGTAAATTACAGGGTTGATAGCATGCTAAATAAGCTGGATATTCAGTGTGTATAATAATGTGGTATGTGCTAAGTTGTAGGAGATTAGAATCGTGAGTTATTCAAAATTAAATTTTGTTGCTTTGCTTCCAGCCCTCTCATGTAATATGTTACTTAATCTTATAAACTGTTACTTGGATTTTGTCACTTTTTTTTTTCTATGATAAAAACAAAAAATGTTTTTGTATTTTTGCACAAATTAACAATTATTAATTGTAATTTTTTTTTAGCTTACCTTTATAAAGATATCTCTATTTTTTCATGGTGAAATAATGAGTGTCTATAAATGGTAATAGTTCATTTTTTTCCAGTTTTATAGCATTAATCAGAATATTAGAATGATCATAATTATCAAATATATTGTTTTTCATCTCAAGTTTCATAACACTACTTATTAAAAAAAAAAAGTCTAGTCAAAATCTAGTCTCTGATATTGTTTAGTTTAAAGCTATTTTATGTATTTAAACTTTAAAAGATAAAAATTACTATTTAAAAAAGAAATTTTGGTCTGTTTTTATTGTCCTGCGAGTACAAACTACTGGATACAGCCAATTTTTTTTTAAACAAATGTACTAAACTGAATTATCATAAAGTTGCTAACTTCCCACAAGATAAACAAAAAACAATTCAGCATTTTCTGAATTTACAGTGGAAATATGTTCACATTATTATGTAATTATATGTGTATATGTAATCCTTGATTAAAATATTAAATCACTTATACTTTTAGTATAATTTTTTTTTATTTAGCTTTGCCATTGGAAATTTTCAGCTCATTTGAACTTGTGCTCACTTCTTTCTCCTGAGATCATGAATATATTTATGAAGGATTCCATATATTTGATGAAAGCCTTCAAACCATATTTAAGAAAACTGGCTACAGCTATATTAGGCTTGTCATAACCTAGGATGTATCGCTCTCACAGTTTTGTTAGGAATATTCATACACTACATTATGTAGGTGGAGAAAATATTTTATATATATATATTTCTGGGGTATGGGCCACACTCCCGGAATCTTTTAATTTCCCCCTTAGTATTATTTATTTTACTGCAGAATTACCTTAAGGCCTATACCCTGCCTAAAGCTATCATATAGCTCCAACAGCCCCTTGCTCGTGCCTGTACAGTTTAGATGAAAAATAAATATAAAGTATATATAGGGACACAAAGACACTGAAGAAAAAATTGGGCTCTCAGACGGTGTAGTGGTTAACATAGGATCTTCATTGCTTATAAACTTTATGGGGTCAAATCCTTAGACTGAAGGAATGTTATTTCAGTTCCTTTAATAGAGATAAATAAAACTATCGGACAGGATAACTGCCCTTCCATACATGAATGGGAGTATGTAAACGTGTGAAACCCGTGTATTCCATTCAACTTCATTTAAAATTGAAAAAGAAAAAATATTTTTATATTCTATTGTGATATTGTTCTAAGTCTTTAACTGCAGCATTGAGATCATAAAACAAACAAAGATCTTATGTGATGCAATAATTTTGTCTATGAGTTTCATTTTTTTTTTTTTTAAATATAACATAAATAAGCTTATATTGTTAAATCATACATATATGTCTGTTTAAATGTTTATATTAATTTTAACAATTATATTTATTCAAATCTTTAATGCTAAAATGTTCATATGGTGGTGTAAATGGAGACTTCCATATTTTAATATCGCTGATTGAATCACCTAACATCACAAATTGTAATGCCTATGTCATTATTTTGTATAATAAAATATAAATATTTTGTATTGTTACATTATTTCTTTCAGTTTTCCATTTGTTGTTCCTACACCCAAATAATACTTCCAGAACAATATTTCTGATATACATAGTTCAATGATTTCAAGGTGTTGATGACCTTTAGGATTAGGTTTAGACAAACCTAAAATGATTTATTTGGAATAATAGTTTTTTAGATAATCACGTTATGAAACTAAAAACTGGTGTTATGTGATAATATCATCAGTTTTTATATATGCGTCATTTAATACATAATGCATGCTCTTCATGCATGGATATGGATGTAGGATTACATTCATATAATCCTAAAAAGTATTCTTAGGTGGCTTGGCTTTTAGACCACAGATGTCACATCCTGGACATTATTCCTCCAGGAATAGAGACTGGATGCATAATGCGGTGTGGCTCTTTGGTGTTTAAAAGCTCTGATTGACTTACATGATCCTGGTTCCATAATTTCTTTTCATTATTTCTCTATTGGGTACTCTATTTCTTTTCATTTCTACATTCTACATCTTTTTCTCTATTTCTTTTCATAATTCCTTGGATTATTTTATATATTATATTAGTTATTATGTCCACAGGGCCGTTATAAGTAGGCTGTGTAGTTATGAACTTGTGTTTCAAAATCCACTCTTATTTTTTAAATTAAATTGTTTTTCTCTCAAGTCAAATTTAAGAATTTTGATTCCGATTCATTTAAGTAGTCAATTGCTCATAAATAAGTGAACTAAATTGTCTACTTAGGAATTTAATCAATACATTACAACTATTGTTGCACTAGAGTAAAATTTGTTCAAATGCTAAGAAAACAACCAATAGGAGAATGCTCACGAGTAGGATCTGAAACCATGTTATTGGGGCTAAAACCTTTCTGTTGTGTTCACAGCAGTTTAATGAACCTAATTAATTTTTAGGCACTAAACCAGCATAATATATTGGAAGTCTATGTTGAGCTTGACACACTCAAAAAAGTTCATTTACCTAACAAAGGCAAAATTCTAATCACCTACCCCGAAGGGGATGAATATAAATTATCTAGAAACAAGTACCTGACTTTTCAGATACTACTCTTAGCAAAAGTGAGCAGATAATAACACTTCCACCAAGAAGTTGCTGCCCATTGGGATACCACTTGTCAAAAATGGACCTCACTGAAAACACAAAATGTCATCAGTGCACAGTAGCATGGAAACAGCTTAATAAATTTTCAGGGAATGTAAAGGTCTTACATACTGTTGTCTAGCAAAGTTTCATGCTTCTGATTGAAAAATAGAGAACCTCAGAAATCAAAGCTTTATTGAAGACTTAATGATTCTGTAGCAAAAATAGGGTTGCAGTGGCTTGGCAGCATCCCTTTGTAATAATAATAATAATACGAACATCACATAAATTGAAAAATATAAGGGATGGTTGAGGGAACAGTCCCTTTAAATCACAACTGCTTCTGAAGAAATATTTACAGTAAAATACAAGATATGTAATGCAAACAGCTTTTCTTTTTTTGACTATGTCAACAGCAGGGTTATTGACACTTTAACATATTACCTGTATACGTTGTTTTTTTTCGTAGCCCCTTAAAAATTACAATAATTATTTCCATTATAGATTCTCATTCAAATCTATTTACATATGAGTTTTATATTTTCTGTAGCATCGCTACATTATATACATGGTTTGATTTTGTTTAAAATTATATAATGCAATACAGATACACATTATATTTGACTTGATTTTTTTTTTTTTTTACCATTTTAGTTTAATTTATTACACATTATATTTGACTTGATTTTTTTTTTTTTTACCATTTTAGTTTAATTTATTACACATTATATTTGACTTGATTTTTTTTTTTTTTACCATTTTAGTTTAATTTATTACACATTATATTTGACTTGATTTTTTTTTTTTACCTGTATACTTAGTATTTTTCTTTTTAAATCTGGTTCTACCCCCCCCCCCCTTAGGACCTTGTAGTCCTATAAAACAAATTGACCAATCCCATTCTAACAATAGTAGCGTTATTATTGTCTATTTCTGCTCTGATTCGTATTTCATATAAGTTTTTCACTAAAGTTTAATATTACAAGCAAATGTACGAAACACTGGTTTATTCCAATGACCCGTTCTTTTCCAGGGTGATTTTAAATTAAATTGAAATTCATATATATTTCTCATCAGGCATGTTGTTAATATCAGTTCATTTAATTATAAAATAATTATTTCTTGAAAAAATCGATATGTGAAAGTACAATCGATAGGCTAGTGGTGCGCTCTGTGGTTAGCAAGAGAATTTAGTAGTTTACTGCATTAGCTCTCTCCCTCTACTGTTTGTTGTCTTCTAAATTGAAATCGTTTCATTTTACTTGTTATTTTTTTATATGCAGTGAGTTAATATATCAGCAATGAATTCAGCCGTAAAGAAGAGAGTTTGCTACTATTATGATAGTAAGTTAATTCTATTACTTTACGTATATTCTTTGTGTTTAAATTAAAAGTCATGTATAGAGGAGTTTTTGTCATGTAGTATATTAGGAATAATGCATCTCCATTAACTGTTTCAGCTTAAACAATAATTTCGCATACTATTCTCAATAAGTTCGGCCTATCGGACTTAATTTGTAGGTTAAGCCGATTTTGTTGTTGTTTGTATTGTTTTCGCAGCCTCTGTACACGCGGCGCCATCGGCCGCCATACAGGCCACCGTATTTTGACATGTTATTTATGGGTCATCATATATTGTTTTATTAGATAAAAATTTATTGGGACTATTCGATATTTCGAAGTTTTCTTTGTTTTTTTACACCGTTTTAGGAATTAATTAATCCGCTTATGCTTTTTTTCAAATTATATCAGCATATCTCCATCATTCAGTTTCATATCCTACGGTGGCATGTTTGACCAAACATTGTGGTTGATGGTTATCTGCATTCAGATCTCCCATGAAAGAGTGTTATTGACTTTTTTGTTTCCATATCTTGTTTTTTTTACTCTCTGACATTAATTATATTTTTAATAGGTGACATAGGCAATTATTATTATGGACAAGGTCACCCGATGAAGCCACACAGAATTCGAATGACACATAATTTACTTTTAAATTATGGACTTTATAGAAAAATGGAAATTTATGTAAGTTTACATTGCAGTTCATATTTCTAATAATGTTACTAAACATATATATTTTTTAATATTATTATTTATGTCGTTTCAGAGACCTCACAAGGCAACTGCCGAGGAAATGACTAAATTTCACAGTGATGAGTATATTAGATTTTTACGGAGTATTCGACCTGATAACATGTCTGAATATAATAAGCAAATGCAGAGGTGTAAGTAATTAAACTCTTAATATATATATGTATATATTGTTTAAATGAGTTTTTATTGGTGATTGAATGTGCTTTAATTACATTTTCAGTTTTTAATGGAACCATCAGCACATATTTGACCAAAATGATGCCAAACTAATTGTTGTTTATAATTAATCTTCGGTTTAAAAATCAAAAAAACTTCTCAATACAAATTTGACTTCAACAACATATAATACTCAGTAATTAACACTAAATTCAATGAATAAGATTACAAAGACTGATCTAACTTTTGTTTGTTAATTTTTGTATAATAAAACTAATAAAAATTTATGAAATAAACTAAACAAAACTAATATAGAATTATATACTTAGCCAGTTCATTTTATTTTTTATAGAAATTAGAATATATTATAATTAACAAGAAGAAGAAAGATGGACTTGACTTTCTTCATTTTGGATGGTCATTGAGTTGTTGATTATAATATGATTTTTTTAACAAGTAAAATAAACTGGCTCAGTATATAATTGTACATTAGCTTTGTTTGGCTCATTTCATCAAAAAATTTTATTTTTATTAGTTATAAAAAATTACAAACAAACTCTAGATCAGTCTTTGTAATCTTATTCATTGAATTTAGTTTTAATTACTGAGTATTATATGTTGTCAAATTTGTATTGAGGTTTCTTTATTTTTAAATCAAAGAATAATTATAAACATTTAGTTTGGTTTCATTTGTTCCAAAATGTTACTAAATGTTTGTAATTAATTTTATATATGTATGAATAAAATTCAAAATTGCATCAAACCGGTTGATATATATTCATTATGCATATAGTATTTTTATGATATCAGTACGTTTATTATTTCTTTTTATTTAGACTTAAATATCTTTTTTTTCTAAGATATTTAATTAGTTTATTTTGTTCACACACTCATTAAAGTTTATAAAGGTGCTTAAATTATAAGTTATGGACAAGAGCTATCCAGTAGTAGCCATTTACTTGGTTTCTGCAATGAAGTAACTGTCTGTATCCACAAACTTCCTCACATCCTGCACACCAATACATCTGTAACGCTAAATTCTCAAGAAAATTTCAACAAAAATCAAACAGCACATTCCTATGTCAGTTGAGCTATCAGTAAACTAAAAATTGTGCATCTAAAATCGCTTATACAACCCGTGGATTTTCATGTTCACCTTCACCTTGGCAACAAACGATGCATTATCATTTTACCAGGATGTTATAGTGCAATATTTAATAAAGCAGAATTATATCCACCTCTTAAAGACAAGATATGCAAAGGATGGCTTTCACTGTGAGATAAAAGCTGAACCAGTAAGTTAAAGCAGATAAAAAAGACTACACAATCTTGTAGCACATTAAGCTGTAAGAGTCCAAAGACAGGAGTGGTCTCGACCCTATCAAGGGTAGGCCATTCTAGAGTGACTCATGTACACACTAACGAAGCAGCCACAAAATACTTTAAGTGAGCTTTGGCTATAAAAACATTGTTTAGCAATGTTCAATATTCATAAAAATACAGCCATCTCAATATCCCTAGGAAAATGAGTCCACAATTAGCAACAGTTTTTAATCTTATCTCAAAAAACAGGTTGATTTTAAGAAATTTGAAGACTTAATAATGAACTCAAGTGAGTTCCTGAGGGACTTGCCGGTTTACCGCTCTCTCTTTCTCACTCTCAGAGCAATATTTATTCAATTTTTTATTGTTTTGAAAGGCTTTTAAAGGTCCAATAAACAATCAAACATTTTGCTGTAAAAAAAAAATTGAAAATAAGGATACTGTTTAATTAAGATATTTTAAAATCTATTTACATATGTCCACCAAGCAAGGTGTGTCACAATTTTAATATGTAGGTAAACTCTATGCAAGTGTGACAAGTCAGCAATTTCCAATATTTGTATGTACATTGGGTTTGAATGTTGGCATTATTGTGAACTGTAATTATTGAGCGAGTGAATTTGTTTATAATGTATGAATGTGCTCTTGTAATTGTAATTTTACAAATAAAGAAGAATTTCCTAATTAAATTATCCCATCAACCAAAAATTATATACTGAATACAGTATGTCTGTATGACAATGATAACCTATCACAGTTGTTTCTAAAATAGAAAATCACCCAAAATAAAAGTGAAAATACTACTGAATTTCACTTATCTAGTTACTTATTTATACAACAAAAGCAAGTTTGTTATTAATCGCTGGAATTGTTGAGGAATTTTAGAAACAAAATTACTTAGAAAATTATTACTAGACGGTTTGATCCGGGAAGTTGTAGTAAAGATGATTTTGGCATAAGTAATTTTTATATAATATTTATTGTTATAGCATAAATGTTTATTATATAACCTTTCATGGTCAGTATAATCTATAGTTACCGAAAACATTAATGTGATCCATTAGCTAAATTTTGTTTTAGATGCAAATTATTCTGTAAGTAAAGGGTTCAGTCCAATAACAGGCTTATGTTACATTTCAGGAAGTTCAGGTAAAATCAGGTTTTTTTCTTGAATAACTTCCTGTGTAGGTTCCCGTAAGCGAATATGTAAATATTCCTTACGCAACTGTGACATAGCTCTGTTTCAATTATAGAACATGTGCTGTGTTAAGTGGCATAGGGAAAAAAAAAAAAAACTGTAGGTTTCTATTAGAACTTAATCACCAACTCAACTTAAAATGTAATATAGACTGTTCTTCAGCCAAAGCCTTCAAACGAAAATATTAGGGGAAAATATACATTACATAATTTATCAATAGGAGAATATTGAATAATAGGGTTACAAGTAAAGGCTAAAATTAGGTACTATGTAAAGTAAGTGGAAGATTTTAGATTTGAAAGATGAGACTATGAAATATTGATAGAAATGATAGATTGCCACACATTAATACCAGGACTAACAATGAGTTCAGCCATCTTGGAAATGGGACTAATATGCCAAACTAATACAGCACCACTTAGAAATGCTTTCAAGAAGATTTCAATGAATTTTGTTTTCTTGAGGAAAATCATCATGCCAATGCTCCCTCTATATTAAGAACCCTACCTTCCATGCTGTTCTCAACATTCCATTCATTCACACCCCTTTAAGAGAACTTCTGATCCCTGCCTAACCTAATCCAAATAATAATGCAATGCTCTGTACACCCATCTCATCAAAAACTTATTATCATTTTGTTTCAAGTGAGCTAACTTTAACACCTTCAAGGTTGCAGCATTGTTACATAACATAATTTGTAATATGAGTACCCCGATACTGCGGCCCTTATAATCACTAAGTTCCAACACATGAAACAGGCTTATTACAGTACACTTACTGTAAGCTGTCTTGCGAGTTCACTTATTATTAGTAGTCTATCAAAAGATGTACTAAACCCTGACACATGCTTATCTTAACCATAGACCAGTACAATAATAAATAATTATTTACTCTACATAATACTTTTTCATGTGTTCTGCTATAAATTTGTTTGCACTTGCACAAATATTTGCTGATTTATTTTCATATCCCTGTAGAATTTTGCCTCATTTTCTTTTTTGTGATCTTTTGATGGGATAATTAAAATAGCTTTAAGCATTTATTCAGTTGTTCCTTAAGTAGAGTAGCTTAAAAATGCGGATCTGCATTGTCTGAATTTCCCATTCAGAATTGGAAAAAATTAAAGGCACAGAAAAACTGAAAAGTCATTTAACCCAGTCCATCCTTCTAGTGTTAAACGAACAACTTAATATTGCCATGATTGACATTTTTCTTTTAATTTCACATTAATTATAAAGGTTTATCAACTTTTGATGTTAACAACATTGATTTGCAAAACTACTTCCTGAGAAACCAACTTTGAATTTGGTTCTTTATAATGGGGGGGGGGGGGTTTGAAGAGTTTTTTTAGTAATCGATCTTTTTTCTAGGCGTATTTTTGGAATTTCTGGCTGTTGGGTTTTATAATTGTACAAAATACCATACCACCTTGCCTTCATTTTTAAAACCTTTTATAAAAAGAATGGCAACATTCCACTATCCAACCTCACATTCTTGATCGGGTAAAAGTCGGAACATTTCATGCTGGAAAAAAACTGTTATTTTTTGTAGTCAAAAGTACGCATTCCCCCTTTTTTCAATTATATTAGTGACCTGATTCTATGATAATCCACAACTAGAAAATGTTAACCTATATTGGGGGCATAAACTACAGTTTTTTAACATGAATGCTTAGCCTGCGGTGTTAATTGCAAACTAGGTGTAAGTATTTGAGCATGTGTTTGGCATGGTCAGGTTTTTTTTTATAGTTTTCAGGTCAGGCATTCAGTTTAATACAATTTATTAAATATTTTTTTAGTGAAAATTGTTTCATTAACCAAGCAGTTCAGTAAAAATAAAAAATTTGGAGAATTTCTGTGTTGTTATTATAAGTTATTTAAAGAGGGGTGGAGATAAGTCTCGCTATATATTATATTCAACAATCATTTTGCATAATAAATTTGGACAGTTATACTGGAAGTGCCCAATATTACTTTATTATATTATTTTATTTGCTTTTGAATGACACTATTTTTGTTATCAACACTCAATGCAATCCTGTAACAGTGATTCAAACCCAGCTGGGCACAGTAAAGTATTGTGACATTGTGGACAGAAATTTGAGATTCCCCAACCAACGCTCTGTTGAAAATGTTCTCTATAATAATATTTACTGGCTCAAACTGTTTTAATATTCCATTAATTATTAGTGGTGGTATATAGGCCCACTAGTTTTGTTGTTATTAGCCAAAGAAAAGAGATATTTACAGAAGGGGGGGGGGATTCATGCCCGCGACCTCCTGATCAGGAGGTTACAAATTTCTTATTAATAACACTTGATGTTGCACTCTTACTTTCCCTTAACCATAAAATTATCATAAGTTATGTTTTTTTTTTTGTTTTTTTAGTTAATGTTGGAGAGGACTGTCCTGTATTTGATGGACTATATGAGTTTTGCCAACTTTCTGGAGGTGGTTCAGTTGCAGCTGCTGTAAAATTAAATAAACAAGCTTCCGATATCTGTATTAATTGGGGTGGTGGACTTCATCATGCGAAAAAATCTGAAGCATCTGGTTTCTGTTATGTTAATGATATTGTACTTGGTAAGTTATTTTGTTTAATGTTAAACTTGACACATAAAAACAAGAAATGAAATATTGAGACCTAGCCTACTTTGAAGGATAATTTGTCGCCCGCCGTTAGATTCCTTCTTGAGGCTGTCACAAGACTATTTATTTCCAGCTTGCCTCTCCTCATCCTTCTTGGGTGTGCTTATAAGCCAAATCTTGATTCATTGATGAACAAGGCATATGACCCCATTCATCACATCCCAGGTTTCTCTTATGAATATTGTGTTTGCTCTGCAAACGGTGACTTCATTGTATTATGGTGACGCATTCGGCGATTACCAAAGAAAATATAGACTGAAAAATGACCCTTCCTTAGTCAGAATCTAATGTCAAGTAAAATAATTAAAAAGAAGAGGTGTTATTGACCTTTCAAGTAGAATCATATAAGGTTACTATTTTTTTAAATATTTTCTGCCCAAAGTTTTGTTATGTCAATTATAAATTAAAGTGTATTTTTTGTTCATATATATATATATATATATATATATATATATATATATATATATATATATATATAGGTAAACAAAATGTGGGGATTGCGCAAGTTTATAAAATATTACTTCTGTACTGTTAATAAAAAAAAAACCTTTTCATTTTCTTTTGAGCCAACTTGATCACTGAAAATAGTATCTTCCGCTAAAAAAAATCTTTTGATAGGTTTAACTTTTTTTGAAACTGTGATTTATTATATCTTAACTAAAACATACAAATAGTATCCTTGGCTGTTTAAAGATATTTTCAATACTTCAGATCAATTTCCCTTCAGGCTCAGAAATTAACTAAATAAATTTTTTTTTTTTTAACCTACCAGGTATTCTTGAACTATTGAAGTATCACCAGCGTGTTCTTTACATTGATATTGATGTTCACCACGGTGATGGTGTAGAAGAAGCATTTTATACAACAGACAGAGTTATGACTGTTTCCTTCCATAAATACGGAGAATACTTTCCTGGCACTGGAGATCTCAGGGTAAGCTGTAATAACTTTGGCATTATTTATGCCACCTACTTAATCTAAATACCTTAATGACTTCAATTAGTATGTTGTTTTTTTCCTCTTTAGGATATTGGTGCCGGTAAAGGCAAATATTATGCTGTGAATATCCCATTACGTGATGGTATGGATGATGAAAGTTACGAGTCGATTTTTGTCCCTATCATTACAAAAGTTATGGAAACGTTCCAACCATCTGCTGTCGTCCTCCAGTGTGGTGCTGACTCACTCACAGGAGACAGACTTGGGTGCTTCAATCTGACAGTTCGTGGTATGATTTATCTCATTACTTTCATTAATAATAATATTAAAATAATTTTTTTAATAAGGAAATATTCATTACAGGTCATGGTAAATGTGTCGAGTTTGTAAAAAAATATAATTTACCTTTCTTGATGGTTGGTGGTGGTGGATATACTATCCGTAATGTATCACGTTGTTGGACGTATGAGACATCCGTAGCTCTAGGAACTGAAATAGCTAATGAATTACCTTATAATGATTACTTTGAATATTTTGGACCAGACTTCAAACTGCACATTTCTCCATCTAACATGGCAAATCAAAATACTCCAGAATACCTTGAAAAAATCAAGTAAGAATTATCCTTTTATTTAATTTATTAATAGTATTTTTTTCTGATAATAATTTGTAGTACCCTAATTTTCTTTATAAATTTATAAATAAATCAATAAATTGTATTACTGTTGCCCTGGGGTCACAAGCTACTTCCGATTTATTAAACAGGAAATTGTAAATTTTGTGATTTGGACCTTAACCCTTTCAAGACTGGCTCTGAAATCACTATATTGGCAACAGGCTTTCAACTTTACTGATAGCTTTTATTGCAATGTTGCAAATGTTTGTAGAAGTGTTAGTTTCACTAGATAGATAGGCATTCATTTTTAGGGGTTCCTTGTGAATATTGCCTCCTCTATGTCAGGCCATTTGGTTTTTCGTGTTGTTAGTTTTTGTTTGAATGATTTACAATACAATGATGAAAATGAGCAATTTTTTTAAACCCAGGCTCTTGGAGAATGAGCTGCATACCCAAGCGAAGAGAGGTAGAGGCGGGCAGAAGATCAGAAGAAGTTCCTCTTGAAATCAAAATAAAGTATTTTTATGCATTGTAAGGGAGAGAAGGGATAGAGGATTGCCTGATCTGATTTTGATATGTGAGATATCTTTTTTTGACTAGGAGGGTGGTGCAAGCGTCCTGCTCCCCCCCCCCTTCAAACTACATTACAGTGAAAAGGAAAGGGCAGGAAATGCAGACAAACCAAAGGAAAATGAAATGTTCGGATAGAGCAGCCCATATATCAGGGTAGCACCTATTTTTGAAAGCATGGACCTAACATGTATTTTTCTAAATTAAATTATATAACTGGCCACTACCTTAGTTTTTATTAAATTATCATTAGTTTTTTTATTTAAACACAAAAACGTCTGATAAGAGTTGAAGATTTGTAAAAGTAGACAGTTTTCTCCCGATTTTTCTTGATCTTTAAAGGAGTTTACATACACATTTTTCTTCACTGTGCTGGGAACCTGTGGAAATGGGCTGGGCATACCAGGGATAGAGGAAGATAAAAATTCTGTGTTGACGCCCAACATTGGCACTGAAAGGCACTAAGAGAATGTTAAAAAAATAAGAGGGTTTATTCAGGCAAATGCATCATCTATCCTTTCGTCCCATGATCCCCAACCGGTTGGGTAATGTTGAGGATTAAATAAAATTAGGAATATTTTTTCTTCAAAGAGGAATCTTTGAGGTACAAAGTGAGAGGCTCTTCTTTTAAACAGGTACACTCTTTAAAATGCTGCAATTAATATAAAATTTTGTATGTACATTCAAAAACACCATTTCTTATTCTATAAATGTTTTGGTTATAGTTGGCTCTAAAAACTTTATATTATAGTGCATCTTTGAAATTATTTTTGTATTAATATTTTGAATAGCTGCATACCTATTTTATATTAAGAAATCATGATGTTAAAAGTCCCTTTATTTTTTCATTTTACTCAAAAACTAATCAATCTATTCTGAAGTTTTGTGTATGTGCGCTTAAAATTTCAGATTAATTGAATCATTTGGCTATTATAGAACTCAATTATGATCTTCCCGTACCTGAATGAAAGTAGAGCTTGTCCTCCAAGCGATTAACGATTAAAAAAAATTATATCTGTGATACCAGAAATTTGGCTTTTATCTCGGGGAGTTTCAACACTAAGATTAATTAATTTAATAACTTTTTCAGAACCAGGCTATTTGAGAATTTAAGAATGCTTCCACATGCTCCTGGAGTTCAGGCTCAAAGTAAGTAACTTTCTACTGCCTTATCCCACTGTAACCAGCCTGTGTTGATTATCTTATATTAATTTAACTATTATTTCTATTAGACATTCCTGAAGATGGTGTTCCTGAAGAGTCTGATGATGAAGAAAAACATAATCCTGATGAAAGGAATCCTCAGGCAGCGGTAGACAAGAGGGTAACGGGAGATAACGAGTTTTCAGAAAGTGATGATGAGGGTGGTCGACGGGACCAGAGGAGTTTCAAGAGGAAGCGGCCTCGCCTGGAAGCCGGTGTTCCCATGGAAGCAGACACTGCCTCCTCACCACAACCAAAAGGTTAGTATTAATAATAATTTATTCAAACAAATACAAAATTTATAATAAATCACAGATGTGTTTGAACACAGTTAATTATAATACAATAGTACATTTTGAACACTTAAAATCATCATCTTCCAGTAGAAAAAGAGAAAAAGAAACTACGAAGCGCACAATTACGTTTTTAATGCAATAAACAAAAATACTATTTGTTAAAGTTAATTAATCAGAAAGTTAGAGGATTTCATTATCTCTATTTCTAACATTTTACTGTTTCATTTGTTTTTAATCCTTATCACATTGAGGGCTGGAGGTATGTGTGAAATCAAAAGCCTAAGTGTCGGCGTCTTATGAGACATTTAAAGCCTGAGTGGTGGCAACGTATCGACCACCTCAAGCCCAAATGCCAGCCTGATTCGCTTGTTTCTGATTTGTTCTAAAACAAAGGATTTAAAACATTATACATTATCGTAAAATAGTACATTTTGATTACATATTTGCCATATACAATTTAACGGAAATGAAAAATAGAAACAAAATCATAATTTTTAATTTATAATTATGGAAAAAAAATACATATTTTACTGTGGATTATTACATATAACGTGAACAGAAAACAAAAATATTAATATTTAAGGCAAATATGGTATTTTTCAAAACATTGTCGAATATGTAAGGGTACTAAGCATTCAGCACAAATAAAGCTACTCTTGCTACTTTTTTTAATAACAGAGCAAACTTTACACGGACGTCGTACATTTTGGTCTGTTTTCCCTGATCCAATAATTCTGGTAACAATGTTTCTTCATATCACCCGAAAGTCTCTGGGGGTGATCAAACTTTAGTGCCCGAGGTGTAGGAACAAGTATGGAAGTACTTGAAGTATTAGAATCAGAAATATCATACAGTATGAATACAGAAGTATGATACATTTTAAGTATTTGCGAATTCCTCGATACAAGAACATCCACCAGCATGTAAACATTTTTTATATTTTATTATGTTGCCATTTAAATTGATTTATAATTTAAATGTATTAAACATTGCGCAATTTAAAAGAAACAATACCGTCTAAATAGTCTACTTCACCGTTTTTCTCAAGATGGAATAATATGATAAATACTGGTCTGCCAAATCTACATCCATCATATACTTGTTATATTCTATGATGGAATGCGGTTTTATAATTTATTTTTTTGTTATTGTTAATTCTCCGATTTTCTGTTTTGGCTTCCACGCCTGTACTAAAATGTCACCTTTTCTTTTAAATGGATATTCTCCTGTTATCAATCTGAAATACTTCGGACTTGGGAACACCTCTATTTGCTCTAATTGTACCGCAAACTCTTGTACCTTTTTTTATCAGCTATTCTGCAGTCCAAATGCTGTTATAATAATTGTCCATGTATACGTGATAGCCCAAACATGTATTTTTATCAAGTAATGACATGGTTTGGTCCAATTTTTTACCTTCCGCACAGTACGAGTATATTTCCATGTTGCAAATATATCCACTTGTAGCTTCACATAACAAACGGCAAAGTAGGCCGTACTTTATTATTTTTGTCGAATTGTATGTTTTTATAAGATAATTTTCCACGAAATGGAATAATGGATTCATCAAGCGAAAGTTCTATCCTAGGCATGTATACCGATATAAATTTATTTAATAAATAGCTGAGTATGGCTGAATCTTCTCGAGCTTATTAGAACTGGTTATTGTTAGATTGTTCGAAAAATGCCACGTGTTCCAAATCTGGCGAAATCTATTAGGTGGTATTATAATGGAGAACGATGGTGTTTTCGTATAAAACTCTGAGGACCAGTAATCATCTTTTACATCTTTCTTTACCAGCCCATCATTATAATTGTGCCAAGAAATTTTTTCATATCAGCTAGGGTAATATCATTTCACTTAGATATTTTCTTCCCCTTACTCATTCTGTCCTTGTTTTGCTGATATTAGATGTTGGATTCATTTACCATTAATTGAATCAAATCATAACAATAAATTCGACGACTTCTTTTATGCTCTTCTTATCAGTAGGAAACATCTTTAGACTGGGTTTAGCAGTAAAATCTGGTATGGTAAGAATTTTATCGACATCTGACCATAATTCACTGTAACTATGCGATTCTGTGGCTATTTCCCAATCACTGGAATCATCAGAATCACTCGAATACTGTAATAGAACGGTTATTGATCTTCTCAATATCACTATCACTGTTCTTGACTTCTATATCAGAATCTTCTGAATGTATCGAATAATCCAATAGAGGGTCAGCAATATACTCATTAATAATTTCACTCATATTATACGGGTAAAAAGGTACAGAATAATAAGGCGAAATACACTGCTCGAGAATTTAAAAAATGAAGATTGACGTAACCATGACAAGTGAATGCAAATCAATGTGTAAGACATCCATATTAGGGGAAAATTTCCACATCATCGTGGGGCCGGTGCTCAAGCGATAGACTGATAAACCCACGTTTGTTGTTCAACAATTTGTTGAGCTCTTGTTTTAGTTAGTAGATTCATATTTTAATTTGTGCTTGAAGGTAGAAGGTTTTTGTAAGATCAAAAACTTTTGTATTGCAATTACATTTATGTGGGTCCAAGAACATAACTTTAAAAATTTGTTTGATTTCATGGCCAACTATTTCAACTGTCTTCTTCCTCAGGTTTTAACATTTTCCCAATATTAACTCATTCATTCTCGATGTTTCCTTTCTTTAGTCCCATGCCTTTCCCTTTTCTTGGAAACTACAGTATGCTGTCACCTTGAGCTTAAGGGGGTCACTGAATTCACATGTGATTCCAACTTCCTGTAAGTCTTTTTTGACTTCTCAGAACCAGGATTTTTTAGCTTTATTCTATAGGAAGTACTTAAAGATCCTGTTAGTTAATCTCAATCCATTTATTTGGGCCAAGTGACCATAAAATTTAATCCTCCTTTTCCTCATTACTTCATTTTTTTTATGTGGATGTTAAGTTCCTGGTTGTGTGGTCTTCTGTATTCACCATCCTCTCTTACCAGTCTCTAGATTTTTCTTTCTTTTACTTTGAGCTTCTGCAACAGATTTTTCCTGTGCATCACAAGGAATTCTGCAGCGAATAGGGCCTCAGTCTGATGACAGAGTTGTAGTGTCTGAGATTAGCATTTAAGGATATTGATCTCTTGTTATAGATACTCTTAGTCAGTTGATATTCCATTTTACTGATCCTTGACTTGAAGGATTCCTTTTGTGACAAGTTGGGTTCTATCCACTAGATATTGAAAACTCAATGAAGATCACTACAAACTGTTTATTTCTAAATTTTAGATTTGACAGTACAGATTTAAAGATTCCAATTTTGTCCTCTCTTCAGCCCTCCTTGGTAATCTCCCAGCTGTAAATCCGATTTCATCGATTTAAAGTATTAATATTAACAATATTATTTTTAACATTGTTATTTTAAAAATAATTTAAATGGTAAGTCAATCTGTGTGCCCACTAACATTTAATTTTGTACCAGACTGCTTTCCAAATGTAAACTCCAAAAATTGCTTTTTTCAAACTATTAAATAACTCAATGAAATTAGACTAAACAAGACTAATTGCTCAAAACTAAAACTAGAAATATAGATAGGTTACTTACTGCTGAAGTTATCGAGTGAATTTCACATCAGATACTGTCCCCAAAGCTCGTTTATGGATTTTTTTTTCAATGGAGTGTTTTATTTCAAGGTAAATTTGTTATACAAACTAAGAAGAATCACGGGGTAAATTCTCTGAGGAGACAATTTTTTCAGCTAATGTGAATTTGGCACAAATAAACTGTGGTTATTCTTTTAAAAATACCCTTCTATTTTATTTTATGTTCCTAAATCGCTGGTTATTTATTTATTGAGAGAATATATAAAAGCATGTACCCAGGCTAGGATTGGCTCCTTGTACTGCATCATAACTACATTTTAAGGAATGTCTAAAGATAACAAATATCATATTACAGTAATAAATTATAATATGTAAATGGACCAGAGGATGTCTCTCTCCCTCTAATTATTATTAAGTATTAGTGAAATTAATATGCAGTATACATATTAATATATTAAAGAGATTAAAGTTAATTTTAAGAAATAATTTTTATCAATTGTTTTTTTAATTCAAAGTAACAATTATTTGATTATAGTAAAAGAAGAAGAAAAGATGGAGGAGGTAAAAAGTTCCGGTGCAACACCATGATCCAACCCTAAGCCTAACGAGGGTTGAGCTCCTCGGAGACTTGAAAAGTTCTGTGATCATAATTCAATTGAAGCATGAGGGCTCTTTCCATTCATATCTCTACCCATACTGACATCATCTAACCATATCAGTCATAGTAGCGTTTATCATTGATCTCTTATTCAAAATGTTATTAGCTCTCTGTTATTACTTTGACTGTAATCAACGCGCGTTTGTCAGTATTATGTTTTTTTTGTATTATTATTTTTTATATTTAAATGTAGACTGATTTTATGAATGATAATATGTATATGAAAGCAATATGTATTTATTACTTGGGCGTGTTTTTTTTTTTTATTAGATTCATATAGGCAAGGAAACCTTGCATGTGTGTTTTTATGCTTTTCAGCACTCTCCTCCTTTTATTTTAGATGGACTAAATTATTTTATTATTAAGTATAAACCTTGGACTAAACTATTTTATTATTAAGTATAAACCGTATAAATGAAATTAAAGCTCAAATCATTCCTTTTCCATACATGTCTCTCAAATACACTGTAGTTGATTAAGGTTAGGGAAGAGCTCAATTATTTTATTTTGATGAGTTATTTATTATACAACATTACAATCGTTTTATTCAATCTCCTGTTTATGTAAACGAGCAAATAAAATAGAGAACCCTACTCTATTTGTACATATACTATTGTACATGTTTTTTTTTTCCTTGTTTTTTTTTTTTTTTTAATTTTGTTTCCATATTCATCCTAGATATAAATTATATAAGATATGTCCTATATTATATGTTTTAGTTAAATTTTAATCCTGTTAGATTATTGTACTTGAGTAAATTATCATAGTATTTTATATAAATCTTTTGGATTGATTCTCATATATTTGTATATATCTTTTAATATTCAATAGTTGGGAGTTAATTAAAATACACTTAAAAAAAAAAGTCTTTGACACCAATGTTGCATTTGCTACCTTGGTGTAAGACTTTTTTCTTGACTATTCCTTTTTTTTTGTAATCATTACTTTAATATCAACGACAACTTGATTGAAAACCTAACAAATGTACAAAAGCTGCTGTTACCATTTGGAAGTTGTCTGGGAACAGATTATTATTAAAAAATTAAAACACTATCTGTTTTTTATCTCCCTATTATGCATAATCGTACTTAAAACTTATATTCCTGTGGTCTAGCTAGGCTTCCTTGAGGTTTCTGTTTGGTTCATTCTGGCCACATGCATAGCTTTCCGATTTTATTAATAATATTCCTCTACCAAAGAGAGGAGAGACCTGATCATAAGACATTGCTTTGAAATGTTAAAAATATTAAAATATGTTGTTTATACTATACTATACAAGCTTGAACACTAATCGCTCAATCATGAAAGGTTCATTCTCAATCAATTCTTTGAACAAGGTGGCTCCCAGAAAAGGAAAATTTTGAACCTCTGATTTTGAGAAAAATTACTGGTTTTTAATTTTTTACAACTAATTTATGTTTCTTTTTTTGTTATTGTTATAGTTATAGCTAATTTAAAATAGTAATTTTGAGGTGGGTTCATCAGAAGATTGGGAATAGTTTCCTTATAATGAACACATAGTAAGTAAAATTACATTTAAAAAAATGAAATTGTTGGAAGGGAAATTAAGCAACGGAAATTCAATTTACATAGATAATTTTTTACATCTGTAAATTTAGTTCAGCATTTGTTTCAAAATGGTGCATATGCCATGGGAACCATTTTAAGGGAAAATAAGACAACTTTTAAACACAAAGCGATTTATTCAATCAATGATATAATTGCCGTTTTGTTCTTCTGCCATCTCATGGGCAGATTCATAATTACATGCTCAAAGAATTTCCTGTCTTTACTGCAAAAAAAAATTTCCAAGTGGATTTTTACATCTTCAGAGTTGAAGGTCTGTCCATTCAATGAATTTTGAATATGGAGGGTGCGGCAAAACTTCCCAGCCAAGCTCCAGTAACTTCTGCTGCGCCTGCTAAGAAGTGTGAGGTTTGGCATTGTCTTGATGGAAGACAAACCCCTTATGGTTGGCTAGCTCTGGACGCTTCTATCGCTGCATTTAATTTGTCCAGCTGGTCACAGTACACATCCGAATTGATGATCCTGTTTGTTGGAAGTTCGTAAAAGACAACACCCCACCAAATCAAGAGCATAACCTTCTTTGGGGGTACTTTGCCGCGCTTCCCCCATGAGCGTTTGCGCTCCACATTGTTATAGACCAGGTATGGGCAACCTTTGACATGTTATGGGCCAAACTTTAGTGTGCAAATACGTTCGCGGGCCGCGTTTAAAAGTAGTGCATTTTAAAGTAGTGTTCATAATTTTTAGCGATAGATATCAGTCAGCCATGAAATAATACGACAATGTTATTACAACACAATTTATTAAAATAACAAAATGAAATGAAAAAATAGGTACCTACAGCATTAAATTAAATCGTTAAATTTAGAATTGTTACAAACTACGAAAGTTAAATAGCGACACCGAAATCAATGAGACACTTGAGCTTGAATTTGGGAAACTAATTCATCGATGTTTGGATTAATTCCACTGGTACAAAGACGTAAAGAATTTTCCAAATTATCGTCAGTCAGCCTTGTACGATGTTTTGATTTATTAACTTTCATCAATGAAAAGAACTGTTCGCATTTATAAGTACTGCCAAACGCACAAATCAATCTTCTTGCAAATTTTCTAAGCTGCGGAAAATGGTCTTCTTCGAGGTATTTTTTGTAGAAATCGCACAACTCCACGTCTTCAAATTTAGATTTTAGGAGTGAGTTTTCTTGAATCTCGATCAACTCCATTTGCAAGTGTATTGGAGCATTTTGTACATTACTTTTTGTTGGAGTAGCAAATAAATTGAAACAGTCTTCCATGTGTTTGAAATCGCTAAATCTGATCGAAAATTGCTCCGACAGTAACTTGAGTTCTTCAGCATATTGAGCGTAAGCAATATTTTCATACGCAGAGAGCGTGGTGAAATGGTAACTGTTACCAGACAGCATATGTGCCTCCCACAAGCGGATTTTGTTCTGAAACGCTTTCAAATGGCTGTACAAATCATTTACTAACTGTCCTTGTTTTTGAAGTTTCAAATTTAAATCATTCAAATGGCCTGTAAGGTCGACAAGAAATGCTAAGTCACATATCCATTTTGCGTCACTCAATTCAGATAGTGGTTTATCTTTTATTTGCATAAATTCTGCTATCTCATTTCTAAGCTCGTAAAACCGTTTCAGCATTTTCCCTTTGCTTAGCCATCTGACTTCACAATAATATGTTACGTCGTCATACTCGGCTGATATTTCATCCAAAAACGCCTTGAACTGACGATGGTTAAGCCCTCGGGATCGAATAAAATTGATGGTTTTTACTACCACATTCATAACATTCTGGAGTCGAATGGACTTAGAACACAAGTTCTGTTGGTGGATAATGCAATGAAGGACTATCAAACCATCTTTTTGCACATTTAATTCAGTTGCTTTTTCATTCAAAATTCCGATGAAACCTTTACGTAAGCCGACCATAGAAGGTGCACCATCTGTGCATACTCCAACTAATTTCGACCATGGCAAGCCAAAACTTGTGAATACCTTTTGAACTTCATTAAAAATGTCCTCTCCTGTAGTGGTTCCTTTTAGCGGCTGTAAAGCAAGCAATTCCTCAGTAATAGTGAATTCTTTATCAACACCTCGAATAAATATAGCCAGTTGAGCTATGTCAGACAAATCGGTGCTCTCGTCTAATGCTATGGAAAATGATTCAATACCAGTCATACGGCCAGTCAATGTTGTTTTTATATCATTAGCCATCATTTCTATACGTCGTACAACGGTTCGTCTTGACAAACTAATTTTTTCAAATTCATTTTTCTTTTCAGGACACAAAACACTGCAAACTTCTGACATACACTCCTTGATAAATTCTCCTTCGGCAAATGGTTTCAATGACTTTGCCAATTTTGAACTAACTATAAAACTAGCTTTCACAACATTATCAAGTTGTGTTCTTTGTCTATGAAATATTTGCTGCTGTTTTTCCAAATTTGCGGTAAGTTTCTGGATTTTGTCTTTTCTTATTTGTCCTGTCAGTGAGAGCAGCGTAGGATGCTTAGTTGAGTAATGCCTCTTTATATTGAATTCTTTCATCACCGAAATGGATTCATTACACATCAAACAAATAGGCTTACCATTGTGCAAGATAAAGAAGAATTCTTCAGTCCATTTTTCTTGAAACTGGCGACCCTCTGCATCTACTTTTCGTTTCCTTCCACCAGACATCATTTTCATTTACTTATCGTTCGATAAACTTAATAAGAAAATAGGTATAATTAGTAAGCACTCAAGATGCACACAAAGTCACAAAGCAAACTTATCACCACGGTAGCTCGAATAGGACTGAACTAAGTTCCGGCCATCCACCCGCTTATATAGGCAAAATGAAGGAATGATCTAGAATCGTCTAGTGTAGAACAATACAATTGCGAAGCAATAATCCTTTGTTGCGCCGCCAGTGTGGCGGCAAACATCAATGGCTTTGAACTTTGATGTTTGCCGCCTCACTCTTTGATGATCACCGCCACTCGGCTTGCTCGCTCACTTGATTCCATGAGTATGAGTAAGTAGTGTATTTTTTTTTTTTAAATTGGGTTTTTCAAAATGTCTCGCGGGCCGGATCAAATCTTACAGCGGGCCGGATCCGGCCCGCGGGCCGGCTGTTGCCCACATACGTTATAGACGATCCACTTTTCGTCCCCTGTCATCATTCTCTTCAAAAAAGGATCGTTTTTTCATGAATCCGCAACGAATCGCAGATGGAATTCCTTCGGGCGAGGTTAGCCCCACTCAGTTGATGGGAAACCCTAACATCGAGCCTGCTGACGTAGCCAAGTTGATGCAGATGGTTTTCAACACTCGATTTGGATATTTTGAGTATAACTGCGATCTCCCTAGTTGTATAAGGGGGATTGGTGTAGACTGATTCCTTCACTTTGTCGCTGTTAATCTCAGTTGGCCGGCCAGAGCGAGGTGCGTCTTGAACCGAAAAATATCCTGATCGAAATCTTGAAAACCACTTCTGGCACTCAAGGCAATTTTTTTTGGCCAACCCTTTATTTTTATCTGCAAAATATAGTGAAGCAAATACAGGCATTGAAGTGAAGTAAGCGATAATTTAAGATCGTTATGCACTCCAACCTAAGCCAGGCAGGACCGATTATCTAGAGGTTTTCTAGTCAATTTTTCTACCCAGTACATTGAAATATTGAGTTTCTGTTGGTCCTACAGAAAATAAAATCTTCCAGGTAGGAATTAAATTTGACCCCCTTCAGCTCTAGGATCAATTTTAAGGCTTTTAGAATTAAAACCCGCTAAATCCATTTTACGGGAGGGGCTAAGAACAACCCTAATTTACATAAAAAATAAAATATTTTAGATGAAAATTTAAAACGATCAAGGACCTCTGTTCTTACCCAAATTCAAATGCCTGAATTGGGGTTGTTTTTTGTCTCTCCTGTAAAATTTCTAAAAATGAATATAGCGGGTTTTTATTCTAAAGGCCTCAATAGGGAATTTCCAACCAATTTGTTCAAAACGTACATTAATAAATTTGATAAAAATTTAACATCTCACATTAGCCAAAGCCGATATTCCAATATGCTCTCGTTTATGAATTCGCGGCTAACAATGAACTCGCAGAGTGTTAAAATTTCCTATCAATAATGTTTAATGATGTATTTTTAGCGAAGTAAGAACTTCCTTGCGTCTATGATCTATAGAATTTGGGATCAAGTAACCCAACCTAAGGGCTACTTGAAACCAATTTTCGTATTATTTTTTTTAATCACGAAGTACAAAAGAAATGGTAATAACTGTTGTAAGTAGAGATGTAGATTAAGAACAGTACGGTTAAAAGTACCAGTCGTTTTTAAAAGAAAATATATGAGAAATCAGGAAAAGTGCGACCTAGTAACCCTGGTTAATGTGGTTAGATTTTTTTTGTATATGGCCATTTTTGGCTTTGTTTTAATGCCCCTTTCTTCTTTTCCCTGATAATTATATCTCGTAATTTGAAATAAGCTTCAGGTATTATGTTCCTTATTTCTGCAATTTCCATAATTATAACCACCAGGTCGTCGAATATTTGCTAACTCTTAGTAATATGTGGCTGATACATTAATAAAGAGTTCATGTTTGAAAATTCATATGAACATAAGCATTATCTTAGAAAAATAAAGAGTTAAGATCGTACAAATAACAACTTAAAATCCATAGATTACAATAAGTTAACAAAACTTCGTAAAAACAAAAATTTTTTACTCTTAATTGAGATGCTGTGGTAAAAAATAAATAAATGCTAAGTATCATGGATGCAATGCTGGTCCCATGAAGTCCAGGTGGACTTGTTGATTCTTCCTGCATCGGCGAATCGTCCGTGAAGAGTCGCCAGTTGTCCTGCTTTGAGGAGGGGTCGAGATTATGCTTACTCAGCTTTTGAAACTAACTGTCGGCTATGTACTTGATCAGGAGCTCTCTGTGAAAAGTGCTCTTCGCTGCACTTTGCTTGCCCCACTATACCTGAATCATGGGGTTGGCTATTTTTGTGTGCTAATACAGGAGCCTGTTACACTCTTCACATCCCGGCGAGCGTCAGAAAGAGTATAAGTAACTAAACCTGTGGTTTTTCACATTCGTTTATTGATCTGACTCAATAAGATCTTAGAAGGTGTGCCAAGACAGTCTATGTTCAGGAGTAGAGGTACAGGCTAGGTATGATAGGTAGTTTACGGGATCTTGGAATGACCAGAAGGTGATCCCTAAGGTGAGTGAACCGGAAGAGGCAGACTGGATCGCTAGAGGAGACGCTACTAGTTACATTTGTAAGGACCCAGATACCTTCGTCTGCATGGAAGGATTTCCCTTCCTAGGAAGGCTATTTTGTAGAGTGACGAGGATCCCACTAGGAAGGTGTGGAGTCTGACAACACCGGACTAAAGACAGTAGGGTCAAGGATTTAGAAGTGCAGAAGTAATAAATAAGAAAGGCATGGTTCAAGCAAAGATACAAGCGCCAGTGCAGAGTGAGAGAGAGAGCAGGGTTCACTTCAAGTGTCTGATTCCGACTGTCTGAAAGTTTTTTTTTCAAAACCTTTATTATTTACAATGAACAAAAAATTATTGGATTACAATTAGCTCCTCGTACTGAATACGCAGATGCATTCGAAGGAGTGCATAAATATCATACATTTCAATTTGTAGTAAAAAAGTTAAAAAACACTAGGTGATGAGGCTCACCTTCTGCTTAATTCGACCTGATAACATGTCTGATTATAATAAGCAAATGCAGAGGTGTAAGTAATTAAACTGTTATATGTATATACTGTCTGAAAAAGCTCAGAATGTCTGCCTCATATAGGCAGGTCATTCCTGCCTACAGCGAATAAGAGAGCGTTTTATATCGGCCAATCATATGCCAGTTTATTTTGCCTCGTCAGAGGCCGGGCTATGCGCGCGCCCCTAGTCAGCTCCGGTCGTGTTGGGATCATGAACTAGTACACTTTCTCTACAAGGACGCGAAGGACTTATTGATACCTTTGGAAAGGTAAGCGAGTGTTTTATGGTCCAAGAGGATAACTTATATTTATTCGTGGCGAAGTATTTGGCACAACAATTATAATTATACAATAGTAGATTTAAATAAAAGTGTGTAAAGAGAAAGAAATTAATAAATACGCTTCAGTGATTTGTTTGGTTTATAATTTTAAACCAGAATACAAATTTGTAATTTCAATAGGATTACATTAAAGCTGGATAAATGCTGTAAATAATTATACCAAACAGATTTATACAAATTAAAAATATCCTGGTATAATGTGAAAGAAATGAAATTAAAAGCCATGCCTTCGTTGATAGTTTAAATTTATAATTTAAAACAATAAAAATCTAAAACTCCAGCAGTATTAAATTCAATTTAGATAAATTCTGAAAAGAACAATACCAAACATTTTGGTTGAATAAATATATTTGTGTCCTCACCTCAAGGGACACTTTAAGATACTTCTTGGTGTTCCGATGTTTTCTTCAATAATGTGTAAGTGTAAGATAAATAAAAAGAACCAGAATAATACATTTCGTAAACACGCGACAGATTCATGCATATTTTTATGTAGAGTAGATTTGTTTTGTTCATTATGGAAGAAGCTTTTAATTTTTCTTGAAAATATACATCCATTTATCTATACTGAAATTGTTTGGTGACAAACAGTGTCATTTATAAGTTATCAAACACATTTTATAAAGCGACGGATAAATATAATTTTCGAAACCTTTCACCCTTGTAGATATAGTGAGTATTTATCCATGAAAGCAAATGAGGAGCTGCCTCTATGCATGCTATTAGTACTGATAGGACAAAAGGAAAATTGTCCTTATACTGACATGGAATTAATCCAAGAGTAAACAGATTAACGTGTCCTAGACTTGACTAAAGGGAGTGATGCTTTGTCTTCACAAATCGACGCGTAAATCTTTTAGATAGTCATTTGATTTTCCGTTTGACACTCTAGACCATAGTTGATCGGAGCTCCAGACCAGGTGCGACTATTAACTATGGTTCCAATTATTCATCTTAGCTTTTTGGCTAATTATTTTTATCTGAATCATATTCACAGTGTCAATTTCCTTACGTGCTTCAATGAAGGTATTTTGTAAAAATTAATGATTTCTCTTTGGTACTAGATAAATTTATAAAAGTTGAGACTTTTTATTAAGGGTTTGTGCATGCAATTTAATTTGTCTTGTATGGTTGTTTTACTACACTGAAGTGCAGAATATATACTGCGCCGTTTCAATCCTCAGAACACGAGTGGTCTTACGCGGCTGATGACAATTCAACTATGTAAATAAAGGATATTCAATGTGTATCTGCACCACTATTCTTTGACAACATCTTTAATAATAATAAAAAAATATTATTTTAAATGAATGAATACGGCTCATTTTATTCTCTTTCTGCATTCAAGCCATAAAGTAATCGTCTTCGCTTCGTATTTTATATTTCTTGAATAAATAATATATGTGCCTTCAGCTTAAGGAACACTCGTTAAGATATTTCTTTGCGTTCCAACGTTTACTTCAATAATTAATTGAAGATACCCTATATTTCTTTGTTAAAATGAGTTTTTCGTTGCTTTCATAATGGAAGGTGAGAATTTCATTTTGGAAGTATATGTTGCTCTGACCTCTGCTTGTGCTGAAGTGGAAACTTCAAATTAAAAAAAATTAAAATTTTTAACCATTCCTTAATGTTTCATTAAAAAAAAATATATATGAACTTCAATTATTTTGTAGAAATGCTTAGATATACTTTTATACAGTACATTGCTGTGATATTTATTATTATTTTAAATCTCTAAACATGGGTATTATGAAAATAGTTAGCGAACCTAATTTTTAAATGTCACCATTATATTAGCTTTAACATTTGGTCTATTTTCTTGTGAGCTCCATCCTTGTCAAGGTTTTAGTCTTAATTTTAAATCATATTTTTTCGCAGAAACTAATGTAAATCTGTTGCAATCTATGTCAAAAAAAGGATTGTCGATTTCCTTTTATTATCCCTCGAGGCTGGAGAAGTCATACAATCGAAGAGGAGTAGCATTTGACATCTCATGTAAAAATAGCCCTTCACTACTGGCTTCTGTAAGTAACGTTCACATGGGTTATTCTTCCACTTGTGCTCAGAATATAAACTTCTAAAATCAATTTATTTTATTAACCTCTCCAGCTCACGAAAGAAAAGGCGTTCGACGCTCAAACAGAATGGCTTATACTGAATCATGTTAACAACTCTTTAGGATTTTTTGAAAATGAAGGCGTCCAACTGCTATCAAGCGCCTATGCACTGCCCGGTAGCTCGGTCGTCCTCGCCCAGATCTTGGAAGAGGAAGATACCGTCGTCGAATACTATGACGTATACCGTACTTCCATGGACACTGACATGAAGTTCTCATTTCTTTGGCGTCAACCAGTTTCGACATTCACTATTCTCCCTGCCAAAGTGAGGAGGAGAAATTTTGCTGGTGTTACCTACATCGGAGCTACAGTTGTGAGTGCTTTATATTTTTCTATATTTAAGAAGTATCACAGCACTTATCAGTTGCAAATTATGATTCATAAATAAGTCAAACAAATCATTACATTAATAAATACTATTTTGAATAACTTTGGTGATCTTATTCACAGTCTCCCCCCCCCCTCCTCTCCGGACCAGAATTCTTCATACTGGTTTTCTTCCTTCTGTCTTTTTTATATATGAGGCATTGAGTTTCCATAATGCCTTTGACATGCATTATTGATAAAGGAAGGCCATAGCATGTAACAAAATTCGACATCTTGAACATCAATAAAATGGAAAAAAGACCTCTTTGAAAAAGCATTTTAAAATTGTATGAATCAGTTTGAAATTTCCTAGAGGAGCGCCTAATTTTAATAGGCTTTTAATTACTTATTATCCCTTGATAATGGGCAGTCGTCGTCGTTCTATCTAAGTCAAAAAACAAAAGGCTGCTCCTAGCAGTGGCGTAACTATGTCATCTGGGGCCCGTGGCAAATTCCTTTAATGGGGGCCCTATCATTAAGCTTTATTATAATTACGAGTAGTTTAGTTACCCACTACCAATAATTTGTAATATGGTATATATATTTTAATATTTTTATAAATAAGGTACAATATTAAAACAATATTTCTGAGCTCGCGGCCACTTGGGCTGGGGCCCTCTTGGGTCGGGGGCCCGTGGCATTTTGCCAGCCCTGCCACCCTGTAGTTACGCCTCTGGCTCCAAGCTTCCCCAAGTAAGATGAGATCCATCATTCTAAAGGGGGCAACCCTTCAAGGCAACCCACACACCATAATGGGTTATATTTTCGTTCTCTAGAATATCTTACAATATGAACAAAAAAATGCAAAATAATAGAAATGTATGCGAGAGTTATTCGAGGATTATATAATTTTTTTAAATACTTATTTGTCTGACAGTTTGTTTTATTTTATGATCAATGGGAAGATTTTCAGACACACTGAAGCTAAATTTATTGCTGTAAGTTTCTGTATTTTGTAAACATAAGCACATTATTATTATATTTGTGAATTTCATCCTTACTCGGAATACTCCGGGAATATTCACCTACTTGCACTACAACTCCAGGGTCATGCTTAGATTATTTTATGTTGCTGAATTTTTGAACTATGCTCGCCGTTCCCAAAAGGGTAGATCGAATCTCGCAACTGAGGACGTCCTTTTCTTGAGAGTACGTACCATCTGAACTCTGATGTAGCGATCTAAATGCTTGTGGTCAGATTTCTCCATTCCGAAGGAGTAAGCAATAATAATTATTAGGTAAAGCCCTTGTATTTAAAGCTTTAACTGCATTTCCACCTTGTGAAAAACTTTTAAGTACAAATTTGATACGATATTTAAACTCTTCTTGGAAAGACTTTTTAGTATATTTTTTCATTTTAACAATTTAGGCATTCCTAAAATTTTATAAGAACCAGTCTCTTCAAGCTGATCAATATTTACATCTTTTGAAATATCTATATTATCTATTCTGACTTGTTTAGCATAAAACACCGCACATTTTTCTATACCCACCTCCATTTTTATGAGCATGCTGTAAACTCTTTTTCTAGAGATGTTCTTCCTCATTTTGGCATAAAGTTTGACGTCATCCATTTAGAATAAGGGAGACAGCATGATTTAATTGTTGATTGAGTGTATCTAGCTAGTATCATTACATAGCAGCCTACTGAGTCGGTTAAGAGCCTAGCAAAACCAAAGGGGACTAAGAGAGTCCCCCTTGAAAATATCACCCTTTATGATCATAGGATCACTAAAGCTTGGATCACTGCTGAATGTTTGTGAACAGAGATAGTGCCCCCCTTAATCACACGAGACATTCTAATAGATCTATTATTGTGTGGTCAACTTAATAGATTTCTAAGATCTTTAAGAGCCAACCATGTGGTACTAATTGAAAATCCTTGCGATAATCTATCCAGGCTATAGTTGTATAAGGAGCCCTTTTTTTGTTATTACCTAGCTGCTTTTGGGCGTAATCTAATTTGCGCAAGGGCGATGGTTAATTTCATTGCTCAGTATTGAGTTGAGAAATGTTACAGGTGGCCATCAGGTCCGAGTGTTTCTTTGCTTTCCTTAGCTATCAGGTAGGTTATGCCCAGCCAGAATTTTGATGGAGGGTTCTACTCACTTGTTAGAATCTAATCCTCGTAGCAAAGTGCAAGCAAATTTGTAAGAAAATAACTGCACTATTATAACACCTCATTCAAATGTAATATTTCTTAAAGGCAACAAGTTTTGTTTTACAGATTTTATATCCTGCTTTGTTCAATGGGTTTACTGAAACTTCAACAAATGCTGAAATAGATACTTACACTAAAGTTGGAGTTGTAGCAATGCGAAACATGGCAAGACAGTACAATTTCAGGTAAAATATTTGTAATCGAACTATGAATAACTTGTTTTAAAAATATCAGCGGGAATATTTATTGCAGCTTAGGTTGATGAAAGAAAGATGTATTACTATAAAATTTATTACTGGAATAATGAGTGGATATTCTCATAATCTGAACAACGGATTATTGAAATTTTTCTGACATTGCTAGTGTCAGAACTTGTCCAGTGTGTCCAGAGAGGGTCCAGGAAGACAGGTTACAGGAGAATCCAATCTACTTCCTCAGCTGAGAAGTGAACAAAAAGGTCACTCTTTAAGGATAATGACTTAACTTACTGATTGAGAATGGCTGACCCTTTGTCTACCACCCCACTATTTATTGGCCACCACACCATGTATGTTGGGGATGACATTTATATCTGATTTTTTCTCAAGGCCCTTGGTTTTATAAGTCCAAAATATTATTTCTATATACATCATTTAAACAGCAAATTCACTTCCTTAAAATTAAGCTAATTTTATTAAATAAATTAAATTTAATCATAAAAATATTGCATTAATTTTTTTTCTCAGTTTTACCCTCAAAATATTTAATAGCCACGGCTATTTAAAAAACGGAAGTTTCACAGACATGTCAGGATCCTTGGTCAAGGAAGAATTAGATTTTGGGTTGAGCCTAATGATGAGGGAGGACAGAATGAAGGTGATAGATTTTGCTGGAAACTTATTTCCATTAAGGTATTATAATAATATTGTTCTATTTTAGTTCATTCAATTGGTATCATTTAGTTAATTTAATAATTAGGAAGATAAATAATCTATTGAAATTTAAACACAAATACCAGCTATGTTATTATTAAAGTAAATAAAAATGTGAAAGGAATATTAAAAAATTAATATTACTGTTGCGGCTTATTACCAATTTTGTCCGACTTAATTATTTGTTCGGTTTCCCTTTTTTTATCCAACCTTTTATTTTAAAATTACCTAACAACAATAAAAAGAAAGGCACAACTAGTTTATTTTGTAAAATAAATAATTAACTTACTCTAGCGTTATTTTTATGAAAAGTGATTAAATTTATTTCTGTATTTATTTTGTAAATCAAATTATAAATAAGTGTGCATATTTAATTGTTTTACTTTCATTTATATTTATAGTTTATTCAATCGATGTTCCTAGAATAATTGTTTTTATCTATTGATTATTGAAAGTTTGTTGTTTATGATTTATTGCAATGTTTGAAACTCAATTTTACATTCCAAAAAAGTTTATTTTTATTTATATTTTATTAATAACATTATTTGTGAAGACCTTCTTTTATTTAGTCAGTAGTTATGCAATTACTACATTCCTGTAAAAGAACGTTCAATTGAATATTCACGCTAATAATTACGTCAATAGCGAAGTATTGGCAGACATCAGTGTAGACAACATGGGACTTTTAATCCATAACTTGACTCACCGCTCCCGCTGTTTATATAATATAAAGGTCTGTCTAGCTGCGACATTGGCCTGGTCCATTTCTAACAGCTGCGATTTGTATGAGGTTCATACAAATTTCTTCCGGAAGATTCTTCCTTTGCTTTACTGAAAAACAAAATCATCACGGACTGAAGGGATTAAACGGACTCCGCCTGCCAGCCGCTGAAGATCTTCGTTTACCACGGTAAAGCGCTTTACCCTATGACATTTCACCGAATCTTATTGTCCTCATTTTTTATATTGTTTTTTTTTATTTTTAATTAGTTTATTATATTTTGTATGTCATGAGTCATGATATAATTGGAAATTATAGGTATTAATTTTTAGTTCAAACGTTGATCCAGGTTGTTCATTTATCACCCCTCTGCTCCTTACTCTTATCCTTTTTTTTATTTTTATTATTTCCATTTTTTAGCCCATTGGGCTTTTCTTTTCTTTTTTTATTATTTTATTGTTTTAATTTTTCCTCATTATTGGTGAGGTGGTCCTCCAAACTAGCGCCAACGGGTGCGAGAACTGGACACCTTCAGGTAAGGCTCCCCCTCCCCCGACAATTACACTTATGCACAGGGTACATTTTCCCCTATAACTTGGGCCAATTGAGACAGGGTTTGCCATACTGTTGCTCAAGACAGATGTCTTTCCATAACCAAAGGCTGCTTTTTCTGACTAAAATTTCCCTTGATAAATAAATTATGTTAAAAAACTTAATCAATAATTATAAAAATGTATACTAGTAGATTTACCTATTACAACTAATAATTATTAATATGTAAGAAAACAACCAACATATTGTAATTATTTCATTTCAATCATCACAAATATAACTGTTATTAGAAGTCCACTGATTTTCAAGCAGCCCTCCCTGTCATCGATCTCAAATATATTTCTACTGCCTTTTCATTATCAAGTTTGGATTGCAAGCGGAGGACTAGTTATCATCTGTTCAGTTTTTCTCTTCGTAGAAATATTAGTGACATCTCGTTTGCTGCTATGGACCAGACATTCATTTTTGGAAGTATTAATGATAATTATTGAAGGAGTCTGCCTGCAAGGTAATGAAAGGTTTCAGTTTTCATTTGAACGATTGTTTTTTAAAGTGGTGTTAGTCCATTTATTCATACATTGAGATATTTAAGGGTTTGCATTTGAGTCAACTAAATATGTTATCACATATTAATAAATGTTGGTAATGTTTACAAACTATAAACTTCTTAAATTTTATTAAATAATATTAGTAATTAATAAAATACAGATGTATTTTTTGTTACTAATTGACTTATACCACTTTATATAATGTATATTTGTAATTTATGTAATTTTATGTAATAAAACCCTATGAAAATATGAACAATTGCAATTTAAAATTTAGATTTTAATAGAAGTTGGCTTTTCTGAAATGTATTTTTTTAATGTAAATAATAATGCTTAATCAAAAAGATACATTATTAAACAACCATGAATATGAATTTACTTTGTTAAGATTGTTTCAATTTATTAGTTGTCTTGATGATAGTGAAAGAATACTAGTGAGAATGAGAAAAAGTTGTCTTTGCACTTTAACAGGGTAACACTGAATAACACTGTTATCTTATTCAAGATGTTCTGTTTTAAGGCATTAACTATTATCCACTACATATATTTAAACTAGAGCGAATATTGGTACACCCACAATTGTAATAATTAACACAATTATGAAAGTTGTTTCAAGTCAAGACTATTATGAATGGGGTTGTCCATTGTAAAAAAAAAACATTGTTGGGATAAACGTCTTGTGATTAATTTATAAGGACAAAGCACACCATTGACTGTGTTATAAATATAAAAAGAGGATATGTAAGTCTCACTAAAACTATTAGTAACCCATTTTTAAAAAATAAATATAGTCTTTTAAATTTCCAACAAATATTAAATATTATTAATCAGGATGTCAAGATCTTTGATTTCATATACTTCTCAATAATAACTTCTAATTTCAAAGTAATGACACTTTTATCATCATCAAATTACTACCAAATTATTTATCAAAACGCTTGAAAGATTAGTACCATCCCGAATCTCAAATCTCCTTGAAGATCAAAATGACTAGATCAATCCTAATCTGGTTTCCATCCTGGCTACCACGATCCATACTTGCTATTTCCACTAGGGACATTTATGCCACTATAGATAAAAAAAAATTAACAATACTAATTCTCCTAGATTTCACCAATGCCACCACCATAGACCCCCATGCCATAGACGAGTTTACTCATCTTTCCAAATTAAAATTACTAACCCCTAACCTATCTAGTTTCAATCATTTCTGTCTGACCATACCTGAGCAGTTACTATCCCTAATCAACCCCTATCTGCCTCTCTTGCTCCATCCTCGAGCATAGCTCAGGGATCAAGTGTTTTTTTCTTTGTTTTAGTTCCTAAATTAACTATCTCCCTAAATACATTCATCATTGTCCCCCCATACTTTTATGCTAATGACTCAAATTTATCTATTTACCCCCCCCTGATTTAGCAACAGAATTTTCCAAGATTCTAGAAGTCTTAGATTCTGGGCAAAGAAAAATACATGAAAGTTAAAAACTAAGCAAAAATGCAGGGTGTTATTAAAGGCTCCCATTTTCTCCTCAAATCCTATGCAGGCTTCACTGCCTTGGTCTTGAATGATCATTCTTCTGCCACACCATTGATCCCTCTCCTAGCAACACCATATCTCCCAAGAGTCAGTAGGGACCCTTAAACTATTTCATTGCTCTCACCATCTACATTTAGACTTATTGATGACAAATTCACATTTTAGCCAAGTAAGAGCATTATTATAATACATATATAGTAACATCGTTTCCTATTTTTCTTTTCTGGTCGTTGGTATGTCCTACGATTCTTCAAAGTCGTGGCTTTTTCTTGAAGCGGTCCCCACCGCTATGTTAATAGTGGAAATACTCTTTATTCTTTAGTATTCTTTGTTCTTCAATAACTTTAAAATACCCGATCACTATGAACGGAAGTACGTCTTTCACTCAAGGCTAGGCGTAAACTAATCTTTCCCTTATCAACGCCACCTGGCTCACTCTCATTGGCCAAAGGAGAGGTCACGTCTTCGGTATTTTAAATTAATCAAAATTAAAAATATCAGGTGGTGGATTATGGAAAATCAAAAATCCACATCTTTGTTGCACTTTCTCCCTTATTTAATATCATGTGTTTATTTTTACTGTGTAAATTCCATGCTTTTCATTTAAATTTATTATAGTGTTACAACAATTTTTTTTTGTCTTTTTTTCTGGAATGTATTTTTTTATTAACTGAGATATATCCTTAGTCTAGTCACCAGGGAGCTAAAATGGGCTTATGCTTATAAAAGGCCTGGTAGGTTTTTTTTTTATCTTATAGATAATAGTAATAGTAAGAAAAACATCAGTTTTACATCAGTACTTTGTGGTTGTAAAGCCGTGTTTACACTGGAGATGCAGATACTTATTAACATCATTTCAAAAAACGGCACTAATTTTGTCGAAAACACAGTTTTAAGAGGAAAATTCCCGATCACTGTCGGTTTTTAAAAGACGTACATAAAATAAAAGTGCACAATGCATGTCAGGAGCGTTACAATAATCCAAAATTGATTTCGTCACCACTTCGATGAGATTCTCAACCAAATACGTCGTCAACACTTCGAAAAGCCCAGGTTCATTCTATTTTCAAAAACAATGTTTTTTATGTACCGAAGGAGTGACTGATAACTTCGACAAACGATTCGCTTATGGACAGCAAAATTTGATTGATATAATGATGAAGCTTGATGTAAAAAAATAGTATGGTGCAAACAGCAGAAAGAGACAAATGGGCTCAGGATGTGATGGAACGATGATTTTGATTTTGTAGCAGAAGAAGCTTTTATCACAGATTCTATGATGAAATTGTACTACAAGGAGAGAATAAATAGAGTACCAACCAGGCAGTAATGTTAACCAGACTGGCCATGAAAAATCGAAATGGTGCTCTCTTATGAAAAAGTGGCCATATTTGAAGGATTAAGCTGCACAATTCAAAAATCCTCAAGCCTCTTAAGAATCCATAACTCAGGCTGGAAAATCTCTGGATGCATAGAGACTGGAGAATTTTCACAGAGACCAACAGTGACAATAACTCCAACTTGTTCAATATCGTGCCAGGAGATTCGCCAAATCGTCCGCGTATGCTAGCTACCGCAGGGATCCCATGGTGATCAAGGGTCACGAGCACCTTATTGCCATGGTCCCACCAACTTTACAGAGAGTGAGACCCACAAGGAAACCTCGCCTGGGACACAGATCTCGTGGGAGAGGAAAAAAAGTTGCAAGAAAGGTTGCAGTGGAGGTCTGAATTGCTCCTTAATTTTCAAACACTAGTGGCACTTCTTGCCAGAATGTCCCAGAGCTACTACCTCTGGAAATCTTTTTGACGGCTTTGATGGTGTGATTCAAAATCCAGCACAATCTGGATCGTCGGGTGTGCAGGACTGTGATTCCTATATGGACAGCACAAATAAGACAGTTATCATTAGCCAGAAACTTCAAAATGGCAAAAACTGTGAATAAAAAAGTCTATTAATTTTTTTAATTAGTTTTGAATAGTATTTTATTAGTTTATATAATTTTTATTATTTCACTATTACATGATCAATTTATTATTATTTTTAAATTAATTTAATTATGTAAGTTATCTTTCAAAATGCCAACAATTGTAATGAATTAATTCCTATTAGTTTTTAAAAAGCATTTTGTTAGTTTAAATAATTTATATTATTTCAACATGTAATGTTTATTTGTATTGTTGTTATTTGCTGTTTTAACATTTATCACAAGTGGTCTTTTTTTACTGAAAAATAAAATGTTTGCAATACCCAACCTATGCTTTTGGTTTTTTTTTTTTTTGGAAAACATTTACCTTTTTTCGTACACGTGCAAATTGGGGTAAGTAGAGAAAATGTTGCGCAAATTTGATGATCTGTATCTTGCTTAACTTAAAATGGGGTTAGGCAAAAAATATTTCAAACAAATGTTTACCAAATTTTTTCTCTTTCAAATTTATAAGAAACTATTTATCGCTACGATTAACCGCAAAAAAGTTATTTTCCAAAAACCAAAAAAGGTCCGACATTTTTGTGGTTTTTTGGCTACCATATATTCAGCGAGGGGAAGGAGGAGGTCAAAAACTAATATACTTCTTTTTACTACTAATATCTACAAGATAAAAAAAAACCTTCTACCTGACCTTTTGTGAGGTAATAGTACCCAGTTACTTGACTACCATTATTTTTTTGTGAGTTATAATTTATTTTTGCTAGCCAGAATTGAATTTATTTATTTGTATTGGTATTCATAGCAGGCATGGTCAAAGAATAAAGGTTTTATTTTATTCTATACTACACCTTAAATTGTATGGTTAATAAAAAATACGTATTTTTCAGGTTCTACCCTTCAATTAAAATCTGCTGCGGCAAAGTTGACTATACTAATGTTCTCTATAGTTTCATTCTTTCTATTTATCGCATACTCTGCCAAGATTGTAGCTCTTCTCCATTTATCAACTTCTACAATCCAAACACTGCAACAGTTTACCAACAGTCGTATGGAAATTGGAATGCAGGATATTGTGTATAACCGAATGTATTTCCAGGTGAATATTTGCATTGGGCAAACCTACATCAATATTTATAATTTTAGTAACAAATTAAGCATATACTCATCAATGGCAGTGTCTGCCCACAAATTAGCATATTTATTTATATACATTAGTGCTGTTAAACATCCCTGTATTGATTGTTTTAAGGATGTGCACTTAGGATCACTGGCAAGTTGACGTTACTGAAGCAATCCAGTAGTTGTTTCTCAAAGTGTGGTTTCTTGTACCTCAGTATGGTTTCAAGAGACAGGATCTGCTGCTAAGCCGCCTGACAATGGCTAGAGAGATCCAAAAATGTGCAACATCCTCCATTTTGTACCTCTCACAGCTCAGTTTAGAAGAGGTGGGGTTATGAAGGACTATAGAGGATGTTTTTCCCTTCAAATTTTTCATGGAACAATAAATTCATTTCATCATGTCAAAGACATAATTGAAGAGTGTATTCCACCAGCCAGGTCTCCAATTATACCATATTGTCTAGAAAGATAATGTGAGACCTCAAAGAAGCAGGGCAATAGGATATCTTTTCAAAACAAACTTCTAGTTGTAGTTTTTTATGCCATTTCTGACATCCTCAATATGCTCAGCACATATGATGTACCCCCCCCCCCCCCCGACATGATGTACATTGCCCTGGTGTTTCTGAAACCATTTAAATGCACTCCTATTACAATCTTTAAATCTACACTGAAAGACAGTATAAAGAACAATCAAAGTTTACTAAAAGTTCAAAAGAGCACATCTGTCAAATGTTGATGGTGGCATTTTGAAGGTTTTCTTATCTTACCCAGTGTTACCAAGAGCAAAATTAATTATAATTTATCCACCAACATTAGATACCAACCTTACTTATAATAAAAAGAAATAAAAAAAAAAAATTACAAAAATCCAAACAATCTCATTTTTTTTAGGAAACCAATGATAAAGATGTAAAAGAATTCTATTACAAGAAAATATATCCTCAAGGAGAAAAAGTTTTTATCCCTGTAACCGATGGTATTATGAAGATTAGATCACAATTTTATGCTTACAAGGCAAGTTGAAATAAAATAACTCAGATCATAAATGTACTAAGGGAAAGAACCCGCATGGCGGAAAGGCTAACTTATGTCAGCATTGAATATTTTAGTACCACCCTAGGAAGTAATTTTATTTTGTGATAAGATTATTTCCAAGCACCATAAGCATTAGAAAAGGTTGGCAACATGTAGATAGCCAACTTCCTGATAAGGAGGTTCGACTAAGAAGTCCCAAAGTTGAAAATGAAGCACACTTCTCTCAGCACTTATACAGCCCAAATAACTAATGTCAGGTTGAAGGTTGACTTTTAAAAAAACAAAAAATAGTAGGGTTTTCTTTTATTTTGTTTCTACTTCAAATATTTCTAAAGTCTATCTATTTGTAATCAGCAAAACTAAAATTGTATAGATCCCACAAAAACTTTATTTCAGTTCAATTACACGGATATAATCAGTTATTGTAAGTAAATGTAAATGTTTTGGAAGAATTTTTAATGCCTTGTTTAGTGTTATCGATGGTGCATCAAGGTCAATGAAAGTAAATTTATATAGGCCACATTTGCCCTTTGAAGAGGATTCTGTCTATCTAATGTCACCTTCAATTTTATATATTTTCCACTTCCAATACCATTTGATACCTAGGCTTTCAACTGAAAAAAGATTGAGATGGACCCCTCACACCAGATTTAAGATTAAACAAGAAACAAATAAATGTTTTAGACAACTCTATAGACTACTTAATATTCTAAACTCACCCTAGAACACAAACTTTTCTTATACATACTAACAATTACTAAAACTGATTTGGACTTATAAACTGGAACCATGTACGCTCAAGATTTTTCAAATTCCAGGAAAACTGTCTGCTTATCGAAGTCGTCTAGTCGGCTTCTTATCTAGTAGCTTTCATCGTTAAAATGCTCTCTGTGGCCTAAAGTGGTAATGGCCTCGCTATATATTGTGAGTAGAAAAGTATTTTATGGGGTACTATCACCAGTTGCCAACTTAGATGCTGAGTGTCTATTACTCTCTTGCACTCTACATGGTGAAACTCGCAGAGAGAGAGAGAGAGAGAGAGGGAGAGGTGAGGAATCCCACTGTTCTCGACCATTCCACCAGCTTGCTGGAGGAATCCCACTGTTCTCGACCATTCCACCAGCTTGCTGGAGGAATCCCCTTAGTGGCATCGGGGTCTTATTATGGCTATGTTTATATTGTATGAATGTGAAATGTACATATCAAGTGAGTGGAATTGTATATAAAGTATAAGTGAACTCTTAAATCATAATTTTTAATATTGGGCAAGCATTTGTAATTTTCTAAATAAAAGATTTTTTAATTTTAATTGTATTCATAATATAAAAAAAGTTTAGTATAATTTTCACTTATGTTTTAATGGCTGCTTAGACGGAAACAAGCTGGGCTTACAAAGTTATAGCCAATACTTTCAAAGAAAACGACAAATGTGGACTTACTGAGGTGAACGTCTTTGTATTACCAATGATATCGATTGGTCTGCCAAAATACTCTGGTTTGAGAGAGCATTTTTCCAGAAGGTAAGTTGTATTAATACTTAAACTCAATATTGAACTTTCTATTTCAAGATTTTTTTAACCTTTTAATATTTAACTGACACAGCATTACCATGGTAGGCTGCCTAAAGCAAGGATACTTAAATCTGACCCACGCCCATTAGACAAACATATTGAAAAGATAAGATAGCTATTTAATTTGTGAATTCTATTTCACAATCTAATTTATGGTTTATGGCAAATCCATGAAATAAATTGAGCAATACCTACATGGCTGAATAGGTTGGTAGCCATCCCTTCCTGCTCCAAGTTAACATATATAAGTGCATGAAATCAATGGACAAAAAACAATAATAATTAAGATGTTAATCAATAAAATAATATATATTAATAATAATTTCGGAGTATTTGGAAAATAATGCCTGTAGGTATAGAAAATGCAATTCCTAGTGAATAGTATACATAAAGTAAATGCTTCAAAATTGGCAATGTTTTATTTAAATTAAAAATTTAGTGGTAATATCTTTCTGTATAAATATTTAGAAAAGCAATTATTTCATTTCAGCATGATCTGGCAACAGGAGATAGGCATAGTCCAACGGACAATGATGATATTCTCACCACAGAAACCAGCCTGTAATACGAATGCTATCAAGTTTACAAAAGTTCACTTAACAGATATTCAGCCTGCTCTTCTTATTTTCCTATATGGGGTTTCAGCAGGTTTCATTATATTTCTGCTTGAAATTTTAAATGACTTACTACCATGTCATTTCTTTTAACTAAATGGATCTAATTTCTTATGAGTAGGATATAGCAATTTTTCAAGTACCATGCCATATTTGATCCATGCTCAGTTTATTGTCTGTTCACAAAACACAGGTTAATTGTGCATCACACTGTATTATTGCAACCAGATACTGTTAAATTAGATCCTGTTCAGCACAAAATGTTATATTTGAGAGTTTCTTAAATAATCAAACAAAATGTTAAAGCCCACAACCATCATTGTTGAGTTAATAAAAGTAACATATCTCTGCTCTCTTCTGTATTCATTTTATAATAAATTATGTTATTAAGTCTACAAATTGCACCCTGTTATTACTGATAGCTTTTGCTGGTTCCTATTTAACAGCAATGGAGTTAATATAATTAATAATAGAATAATGAAAGGTAAAAAACAAACAACCAAAAATTAACTAAACATTAAAAAATAAATTAACCACGTACATAAATGCAACATGAATAAAAAAAAAGTTAACTCAATCAATGAATTCCAATATGAAATAAAATTATGTAATTACATTTTTAAACAATCACCAATAATGATTTGATATAGATCTTGAAGTCCTCAGCAATTGTTTCCAACCATGCAAATTATTATTAAGTACTGCTTTTTTTTTTTTCTCATAAAATGCTTTTATCACGCAGCCTCTGTTCAAAATTAGGGGATTGGTTCTTCTTTCAATGGTAATGATGATTAAAAATTATGTAATATTTTACATAACTTATATCTGAAATAGGTAAAATTTGAATTATTAAATAATATTTGAATCCGAGGTTAATATAATTTTTGTTTGTATTTTGAAGAGAGAAAAAAATAAGGTTTATGCACCAACCATTACAGAACATGTTTCAAAATTCTAATTCTAGGGTAATTAGCTAAAAGATGAAAGGCTAGAATGTGTGGATAGAGGAGAGTTTTCAAACACCGGCAATAGGGGTCAATCTTTCAAAAGGGAGTTCAGATCTTGGAACATGGATAGTTGGTCTTTTCACTAAACATAGTATCAAGCAAATGTTGTAAATCCAATAGTCTAAAATTGATTGATTTGTTTATAAATACATTTTTATACAATCTAAAGACAGGACTAGATGATGAGGATCAACTGTGTGTTACAAAACGGGGGCTACAAGCTAACTTAACTTAACTTAGCCTAAATGGTGCCCTCTTCAATCGCCTGATGCCGGAAGTGGATAGGAAATTCAGCGAATTGAAGAATTTTCTATGTCTATGGTGGATGAACTCATCGACCGTTGGAAGATCAAACTATATTTTCATTGCAGTAATGATATATGTTGCACCGCTTTTATTAGTATTCTGTTCTGGAACCGTTCAACAGCCACTGTAGTCAGGTGACTAGAAAACGGTGGACCGAATGGGAGAGCCGGTTGGAGTGTACCATGTATATAGGTGAAGAAATTAGGCAGCAGCTTCTTCCCTTTCAGAAAGGACAATAAAATTCAATCAGTTTATTCCGGCTTTTATCGTAATGTTCAATTTCCCCAGTTTATCGATGGTTTGGGACAAGATTATTCGGCCTGAAGGGCTTTCTTTGCGTTAAGGCTGTTGCTGTACCCCATAATTCCAGCTACTGTTCTTGTACCGGGGTCGAACGATTTCAGACATACACGTTGAAAAGCACTAGAGACAATACTGCTCCTGAAATTCTTTCTGTCTGCTCCGGCCAGGTGACGTTTTTTCTCCCGCACAGTATTCTTTGAAATAATTCAGAAGAATTTTCGGAAGAATCTTCTCCATGTGTGATGGTAGACTGATGACGGACTGTGTAAGTAATATAAGAACAAGACGGCTTGTTTCAACGCATCAGGAAAGTACCGCAACCTGATACAAGAATTGTACTGGTTGGCGAGTTGTACTACTCATTTATTCGGCATCTGTTTCAACAAAACTGATTGTATTCTGTCTGTCGAAACGTATCATAACGTGTTGTGCCTCGGTGCTCGGTGCCCCTTTCATTGGCAAAGATTCGAGCCGTCCTTATCTTAATGCATTAAGACTACTTGCATTCCCCTCATCTTCAAGTAAAGTTTACTACCCAACCTCTAATACAATTAGATTATACATAGCCTATATAGATTGACTTTCAGTCAAAAGAAACGTATCAATTTTTCCTGAGTTTATCTCGTACAAAATAACAACCGTCCCTTGCACGGCGTTGGTCGGATATTTATATATTCCTATCTTCTATTTGACAGGAAATAAAATGAAATCTTTCTACGGGTAGTGTAAAATCGAAGTAATTTGATTTGACAGCTAATTAAGAGTATAAGTAGGCTCAGTATAAAAATTATGAAATCAAATCTGTTACTAATTCACTATAATATTGACTTCACTCCAAACTTAATTATAAACATTTTTTAGTACCACCTCCGAAAGCAAGAACAAATAAATTCTTTGGGGGATCCACCTTTGAGCAAGTAACAAAGTTGTCCGTGGGGGGGGGGGGATACATGATGATCTAAAACCCACTCCGTTGTTCATACGAGAGACCCGTACTTAATAGACTGCCTCCTTAACTTGTTGATCATGATCGAGAATGCAGGTCTCACCGGAAATTACAATCTCATAAAGTTATAAGGGTGTAATCAATCGAAATGAGTGGTATCCGTGGGATAAAAACTGTTTCACCCTCTCCTTTTCCAGTTAAGATGGCCACTTTAATTACATTACCCTCCATCTTCTTTACTAACAGCCACTACAAATTTTGGTGGGTCGTGATTCCGTAGCGAAATAATTGGAGATCCCACTATAAGAAAAATACGGTAGCATTCCAAAAAAAATTCAGATGGTTCTACAGAGATATATTCGACTAAAATCGTGGTAAAATATCATTTAGACTATTACCAATCAGCTTAGTGGCCCTCAAACCTATGGATTTGGAGTTATTTTTTTTCATTTTTCACCCCTTCCCACTCTCTACGCTACGGGATGAATTTGGACTTGAACGGTATCGGGAGTATCACTAATATAGATTTGAGACTCGGTTATTTTTGTACTTCGCATTTATGAAAATTTTTATGTTTTACATATAAGTAGTTCCGTTTTTCATTGTATTTTATATTTTATTGTAGCTATGTCTCTTATAAGTAACTGTTTCATCTATTGTCTGCATATATTCGTAAATCAAACGTATCAGCTGATACATATTAAGGGCAATGATACTTATTTCATTCATAATAACATTAAACTGCCAGACGGCACTATTCACTACAACTAAACGACCCCTCGACTCGATTTTCCTTTCGGGAAATCCCTCGGTCAAAACCAACTCATTTGTCATTGCCCTAATACAAAACATTAGCTACTCACACTGCACTTTTATACGCCTTGTCGGGTCGTCACGAGGGGGTGCCTAGTTACCCTAGCCCTAGTGAAGAAGTGAGGGTTGATTAGGCTATGACCTGTACAATTGCTTTATGACGGGCCTTACTACCGTACAATCTGACTCCATATTTGATTGGCATGTGCCCTGAAAGTGCACTATGTTCAGGAGAAGAGGTATAGGTTAGGTATTGTAGGTAGTTTATGTGGTCTTGGAATGACCACGAATTCACACTCGGTATCTGAAGGTAGGCGAAAACCGTCCGGATCCCAAAGGCGAGTGTGAACCGGAGAGAGGCAGACTGGATTGCCGTGGGAGACACTACTAGGTAAAGTTTGTAGGGCCACGGCAACCGTTGTCCGCGAGGGAGAGGTCTCTCCCAAGGAGGTGTTAGTTTTAGCGAGATGAAAGCAGAGAATTACTAGGAAAGCGTGGGGGTTTGACGAGGCTGGACTAAAACATAGCGAGGTTAGGAAAAGAGATGTAGAGGTTTACACAAATGAGAAGGCCAAATCTTGAAACATCAGTGCAGGTACCAGTCAGAGAGCCGTAGTTAGAATAATAAATCGGCTAAAACTATATCGGCTATAATCGGCTAGGGGGTATATATAGCCCCCAGCAACCAATGATCTGGGGTTTTATTCTGACCAACCAAACCACATGGTTGCGGTGACGCTTGACTGGGGACCCACCCAGCCTCCTAGCCGCTACCTGACTCTCCCCTCAAGGGCCTCTGACTAGTTTTTTGCAGCTGGGTCTTTTATTGTTTACAATATTTACACTGGTATGACTTATGGTTTGATAATGTTATTTACATTTGTTTAAATTAATTTACAACACACTATAACCAATTTACAATATATACACAATAGAGTATAGGGTGATTTATCTTATGTAGTTAGCGGTTGCTACACGCCTCTTTTCTTCTGTTTTGTATACCGTAATTATTGTCACTACTTCTAACCAATCATGTTTAACAACCACACTCTTTATCTTGTTATACTTTTACTATACAAACATGCATAGTATGAAACTTTGTCCATGAATAAACGTAATGAAAACCTAACAACTCTTTTCCTTTCTTTAATCCAAGACGATCTCTCAACAAAATCTTTAACTCATGTGTTCTTTTAAATTTGAATATTGGGCCAGTTAAAATATGACAACACAGTGCAATGTGCGTGAACAATCTTAATGCAGCACCGCGCAATATGACCAACAAGCTCTGCGTGAATCCACCTTTAACTTCTATGCTGATAACTGTTTTGGCAGAAGGGAGGAGAGCTGACATATGTCATCATACATTCAATTAACGTCTTAGTCAGGAGGTCAGTGAGCGGAGTATTCTAAGCTTAAGGGAAACCCTGTGAGATTACTGGTTTGGTCCAGCTTATTTATAGGTATAAAATGGAAGCTAGTAATTTTGAGCCGTAAGTTGATTACTTATTTTATTTGAATTTTGTTGATATGAAATTGATGTCATTTCATTATCTCTGAATTTGGTTTTAGAAAATTTAAAGTAATAAGTCTGAAACCACCAAAAAATCCTGAACTTGAAAAACTTCGTGAATGTGGTCTGTCAGGAAAAACCAATTTTGATGATATCACCATATTAAAAGAACAAGTTAAGAATATCCATGCTGCTTATCTCTTCACTCCTGAAGGTGTCAAAGTATTAGCAAATTTATGTAAAGTAATATCTTCTACTCCCACATCACTCGTTTTTTCATCATGGAAGGATCTAGCTGGTTATTTCGGCCTTACTTTTCATGAAATAGGAGTAAGTATTCAATCAGTGCTTAAAGATTTATTTTTGTATACATTTATAATAATGTGTACATGCTTGTGGTTTGTATTTTAGCTCTAAATATTAGTATACAACTACATTTTTTCTACTATTACGAATAAATTCCAACTATCTTAATTTATTTTTCATACAAAAACTGATAATATTAAGTATAGCTAAATGGTATTGCAAAGACCTATCATAATTTTACACAAAAGCTTTCTTAACAAAGTCAGAACAATGACAGTATTTGCACTTGATGCACTCGAACCTAAACTACCCTTAATTCTTGCTGGTGTATTTCTAACTCTAACAGAGGCCATCCTAGGTGTACGACATACACACAATTATTTTGATAATTTTTTATTTTGAGAAAAAAATCATTTGAACCTTTATTTTGTGAGAATGGAAGCTTCATTTCTAAAAAAAAAAAATTGATTCTTAACCTTTTTTATAACTGTTATTTAAAAATTGGCTATGGAAAAGTTATTTTTAAAAAAATGAAATACTTTAATACTGGTTGAAATTTAAATAAGTATTTGCTTGAACAATAGCAATAACAGCCCCCTACAGACCCATAAAACATATTTGCCTAAGAAAAATGTGGTCATTTTAAATTTCTAATTCTGAGCCCTAACCATTATTGAACTCAAGTGTAGTATAAAAGAATTGAACTTAACACATGTAACATACAAGTTAGTTTAATTTTATTATTATCAATATTTCTAGTAAATTTCAGATGACCATTGTCACGTTCACAAAGACGCTTAAGAAACATCATCAGAAAATCTTTTGATAATTTACTAAACCAATTGCTTTCAGTTTGACACCTCTTTTTGTTTTTTTATATATATAGTGCATCGAGAACATCAAATCGGACCCAACTGAAATAGTATTGAAAACATTCGCACAACACGCAGATTCAACCTTGGATACTATTCTTTCTGCTTTGCAGTTCATTAACAGATATGACGCTGCTGTCGAGATAAAAAATGGTTTTCAGGGTAAGATATTTTTTTTATTGTCTTCTAAGTAATAAAATGTAGCATTTTTTAGCATGTTAAAATAAACTTTAGGTGAAAACAATGTACTAGGGACCAACTAATACAAATTGTATACAATGAGGTATTACATTGGACGTTTATAAGTATATGGAAAGAAATCAATATTGGTATCATTTAAAACCAAGCATACAAATAGTTTTGCTGACCAAATCCCATCATAGGATCTATTTTATTCACTGACAAACATACCTCTCGAATTACAGGGTACTCTGGATAGCTAAAACCACTTAAAAAGGCTAAGAATCTTGAAGGAAGCTATTCTAAAAAGAAAAACTATTGTTTTGTAGTAATCTGCTAACAAATATATAGCCATAAAAGAAAATAGTTACTCCACGATAGCGCTTGCCTTTGATGTTCACTCTTGGTTCTTGCCTTGCTGACCAAACATCATTCAGTACTGGAGGGCTTCATTTTTATTTACTCGACAGTCTGAGGTGCACATTATGTGCAGTCAGTTACTTCAATCAGTGTGAAACCACAGTTTGCATATCTCTATGTTATGGTGGATCTTGAATTCAAATCTTCATTGGTCAAGTAGATCACACAGACCGACCAAGTTTGCTCCCTAGTCGATTTTAAGTAGGGTCAATTTAAAAAAAATTAATAACATTGACAGTTCAGGTGAAAATTCCTTGATGATTATTATCCATAAATTTGATAGAAGAATCCATTTAGACCAAAAAGATATTAATAATGGCATTCTTTAGAATAGAGTCTTATTGAATGTGGATTTTTTAATTCAGTATTAATTAGTTTTTCACAAATATATTTTGTTACCTGGAACTCTCAGAAGCTCTTTATCCCAAAACATTCTGTTTTATGCATTAGTAGGAAAGTATCGTAGCCAAGCACCTCCTCCTCTTTATTGGCTCGTCCTCCGGTAGTATTTTCCCTAAGGTACTGAATAGTATTTGTGCTGAACTTGGTCCTAATACGACAATAAATAAAAATTGAGTGAGACCTAGTCATCTGTGAAAGGGATAAGATCTTCAGTTTACGTACCCCAAAGCATTTGCTGTGAAGCAGGCAATAAAAATATTATAAGCGGACCAATGAGGTAAGAATGAGGGGGTGGGGAAGGGCGCAAATCGTCAAGCTCACCCCCTGCTATGCTTCGTACAAAATTTCCAAGCCTAATTGTGTGTGAATGTCTTTGGTGATCTAAAAGAGAAATGATTACGCAGTGGAATGTAAGAAATATATAATGAAACATATATTTTATTAAAAAATATAATTTTTGTATTTATGTTATCAAAGGAACATTTGATGTATATTCATAATGGAATTTATGAAATTGATTAGTTAAATCAAGATTGTTCTTATTTTCAGAACTTGAGTCTGTTGCCAGACGTGAACAGATTAAGCGTACAGAAAATATATATGCTGAAGTTAATCCCGTTACTCAAGGTAGTCTAGTTTAATGGTCGGTGAAGTAAAGTTTCAAAGCCTATTTATATGAATATGTCAATATTTGTTAGGAAAAGGTACAAGCGATGGGATATTGAGGCCAGAACACTGGTCGATGTTACCCTCTCAGCTGCCGATTACTTTAAAGTTGTTCCCTTCTATTTCCAAAGAAAACAAAGAAGTAATTGTTAGCATTGATAATGATGTACCTAAGAATGAAGATGAACTCCAAACCAGCAGTGTTGTTCCAAAAAAGAAAGTGGTTAGTATAACTCACAAGTAAAATTTGGGCTTAATTAATTATAAATTTACTATTTATTCTGGGGCTACTGTCCCCTTTGAATAATTACAAGAGGTTTACAAAAGAGCCAAAAATGTGCTTCTTTAATTATTAAATAATAGCATTGTTTGTTAACTTTCAAAATGGCACCACTTTTGGAGTCCTCTTTTAACACAGTCTGAAGTTCCTCTTGTCAATAAAATATAGAAAGTTATTTTAACTCATAAACATATCTTGTGATATAATAACTGAAGTACGAATTATATATTACACCGTAAATACTAGATTTGGAATTACTGTACAAAATTAGATATTTTCAACATGATTTTTATGTTGCAGAAAAAATTTAGTAAAGCAATCATGCTTACTTTTGCTGCTGATGGAGAAGAAATTGCCAGAAAAATTGCTGCACAATTTAGAAAACCAAGAGGCAAACATTTACCTATAGGAGTTTTATTGCTAGAAGAGCATATTGACAAAGTTTTACAAAATCCAGAAGAATTCATTGTTCACATTTTTCCTCAGGTGGATTTTTCTAACTTCTATTACTAAAATGATTAGGATTATATAGATGTTAGCAATAAGTACGGATACTCAAATATATTCAATAAACTTATTGGACTAAATCTCTTAATAATAAACACTATTTTGTCTAATTGATCTAAGGATCAGTAGTCTTGCAAATTTTTTTTTTTTTACTTCTCTATATATATATAACCAAGACAGAAAATGAAAAACAAACACATGGATCTTGTTGAACATTTAAAACAAGTGATTGAGAGGGTTTTTAAATTAATAAAATACATCTTACGATTAGTGCTGCAGGGTTCTAATGCAATTTAAGTTTTAGAATGAAGGTAATTTATTTATACATGAACCCTATAATTCAATACAGTGTAAGTCTTATAAATAAGTATTTAATTAGTGAATTACAATCATTCCACAACAAAAATTGTACAGTCCATGTATTTTTTTATAGTAATTGATAACAAAATTGAACTTTATTTTTTGCAGATGAACTACATAGTCCCAATTTTAACAGAAGGCTACTTGCTATCTCTTAAAAGATACAGTCATCACCAGGGCAGTTCTCTATCATCTATTGATTCCATATATGTTAAATTCATACACGATTTAATGATGAAATACTATGTTCAGAACCAGTGTAGAAATGATAAATTTCGTTGCATTATACCTGACGACCAATATAAGATACTTGACCACAAACACATGGAATTGGATCCAGTACTAAAAGTGTATTTAAAGGAAAGCGAAGTAGAAGAGCTGGCCTGCAGAATGCTTAAAATCAGTTGGAAAAATAATCAATTTAATAGAGGAGTATAGCAGTATGTTGGTTAAAATGCAGGGCCCTTAACTTAACAGGTAAACCATTCTATACTGATATAATAATCAAAACAGAAATTTATCAATGTTATAATTTACTATCATTATTTTTAAAATGAAAAAAATTGTAGACTATCAGTTATTATTGCTGGTTGTGGGTGTTCATCAAAATATAACACAACTCCTTAGTTTCTCTGTAAAAAGTATACTGCTATTTGCAAGTGTTATATATATTTCTTACCAGGGCAGTTACAAGTTATTACTCCTTTGTTATTTTATTTATTCAAACTTCAATTATTCCTGATTAGAAAACATGTATATATTATCAATTTTCGTTTTGAAAGAGATCCCACTATTATTAATAATTATTAGCCCAAAAAAAAAATATATGCTGGTGGGATCGGAACTCAAACCTGGGACCTCCCCCAATATCCAGTTTGGTCCTGTACCAACTGAATAATGCTCAAGTTAGGATCTTCCCAATATCGATGCTCTTTGTCCAAACTCTCACAATGACTGTATGCATGGAAACAAAATGCAACTTCTTAATTAAGCTACCGACAGTTATTGTTAAATTAAGGATTAAATCAAGCTCAGTGTTGTGGTGGGAGAGTTGCTTGACCACTCAAGTGGATAATGAAGAAGTTCCAGGTTTGAGTCCCGATCCTGCCAGTATATATTTACAATATAATTACAAATGAGTTGAAGTTGGTTGAGAAATCTTGTGATAGATTGAGATCTTAGATTTTCATTAAATTTATTAATGAAAAATATTTTGACATCTAAAGGGTGTCCCAGAATTAACTCAAGATTTGATTTAAATAGAAAACACAGTTTTTAGTATTTTTGTTGTTATTTTATTATTGAATTATAAAGTAAATAGGATAGGGTTATTTATGGAATAACACATCGGGCAGACTTTGCTGGCACATACGCACTCTTTTGTCGAAATTTTCCAAGACCATGTGGCATAAATGTGGTTGAATTATCTCTTTTAATGCACGGGGGCGGATGTGAGCTTGTTGACATACACCTTTGATTTCAAATAACCCCATAAAAAGAAATATAAAGGTGTTAAATCACACGATCTAGGGGGCCAATTCTGATTACCGAAACGAGAGAGTACAGGACCTGGAAATGTCTCATGCAGTATTTGAATTGTTTCATGGCCTGTATGGCATGTGGCACCATCTTGTTGAAACCACATATTGGCCACATCAATATCATCCAATTTCGGCACAAAGAACGACGCCGAATTGATGTTCCTGGATTTTCAACAACACTCTCACGCCCTGCTTCGATATTGACATTTGAACGGCTTGTTTTTGGATGACCAGTGTGTTTAGTTTCTCCAACTGATCCAGTCTCCCTAAATTTTTCAATTAATCTCTTCACAGTTGAAGTCAAAACACTATTCCGACCATATTTTGTATGAAATTTTCAAACTGCGGCCACCAAACTTTCATTATTTTTGAGATAATGTTCAACAATAAAGATATGTTGTTCTATCGTGTAACGTTCCATATTTACTAACCCTAAACTGTCAGCTGTCAAATTGAGTTTTCTTAGGGTTGCCAGCACTTTACTGCACAAATGGTGGCAAAGTCAAATCTTGCGTTAATTCTGGGACACCCTATATTATCATGTTCTTTTTACTTTAAATTATTTTATTTGCTATTTACTATTAGGTTCTATCAACAAAATAATTCTGGCAAAAAGATGAATTTAATTTTACAAACATAAAAAATATACTTATATTAATTTTATAATTACTTGTCTATTAATTTGATTATTTTTCTTCTTCAATGGTCTTCTTTTTACATATATCAGGCTGATTCCAAACTAGAGTGAATATAACGCTCTGTATGTTTTCTCAGAACCACAACAACTCATTATAACTGCTAAAACTAGAGAATAATTTTATGTGTTCATCTATCATTACAACAACCAGTAGACTCTGTGTGTTTTTTATTCTCACACAACAACTATATTATTATCACTGGCTTTAAACTAGACAGTAATACTGTGTGTTTTTCTTTCATCACAACTACCAGTAGACTCTGTCTTTTGTTTTTTCTTCCACTCTCAATTGTTTGTTTGCCTTCTTGATTCAAAGTTGGATTAAATATTTATATACACACTCCAATATCTAATATCACAACAATATATATGTCATCATAAGATCCAGAGTGTATCTAACACCTCTCTTTCATCAGCCTAAGCCGATTTTGCAACTAAATGTTCCGCTCATTAATAAAATCACAGCTAACAAGAAATTCTCAGTGTATTTAATTAAAATAGTACTTAGTCTTCACTCTTGTTTCAGTTAAGAAGATTACATTGCCATCTGAATCATTCCAAACCAAAAACTTCGAGATCCAAACTGACCATTTTAGATTTCAATGAAACTTTCAAAGATCATGCTCCCCGATGATTTAGATTAGAATATATTTCTAGAATTTTTTTATCTCAATAAGTTTTTATGTAATTAATTTTTAAAAATTATTATTTTTTAGCTTGCATAAAATTTTATTTTAATTTATTGTAAATAAAACGTTTTGTTCAAAAGAATAAATAATCACTGGTTAGAACAAATGGTAACTTTAAGCGACCCGACTCATCATGAAACATTAAACCGCTGGGACACCAACAGCTGCGTACCACAGTGGGAAAGTACATAAGTAAATTGGGCTGATAAAACAGCATAATGCAACATCCTCAATTGTAAATAATGTACATATACTGCATACACATGCTTGTCACTAAACTGCATCTTAACATGATACGTTTTTTTTTACCAGAAAAATTAAAATTGAACTTTATTGATCTCTAAGATCTATTATGTTTTTATTATATTCATCGATTTTATTATATGTTGTTATCATTTAAAATATCATTGTTAGTTACCATTTGTGGTAAAATTAGTTTAGATTAATTTTGTACATAATGATTATTGATTTCAGACTTTTTTTTTTTTAAATCATTGATTGATAAATATTTTATTGCTTGTTATCATTATATTAAATAATATTATCAGTTACTCTTTCTTGTAAAACTAAATTTCAATAAAGAATAATTTTGAACATAATGTATAGTGATTTCTGACTACTTAAAAAATTCTTAAATAAATCCACGAGAAAAAAAACCTCAAGTAGAGGTTGTTGACGCCACAGTCGGTGGATGTTTCTGAGGAGGTAGCCTCTTAACCTTCCAAAATATTTACTGACGATATTTTGGGGCTAATAAAATGATGTGTAAACATATCTTATATATACTTAAGTACTAAAATGGATGTTAGAGGATCCTACACGGTAAGTACTATACATGATATGTAAATGGAATGAGGTTCCTGTTGCATGAGTAAAAAGAACACCATTTTTTTGGGTTTAGTTTTAATTTTTTTTGTAAGCCAACAAGACTAAGAAGTGATTTTATTTATTTATACCACGGTGTTATTAATAGGGGGATGTCCCAGTATAAAGATTGTTTTTCTATTCTACCTTATCTCGTTACTTACCTCACTTGGGTTAAGCTGCCCTAAGCCTGTCGCCCAATATATATTCACAGCAATGCTAGAGATGGGAATGGGGTCATTGTAGTTTTTAAGACAGGTGAACAATGAATGAGGTAAGTCAGAAGAATGAAAATAATATCTAATCCTTAATTATTTATTAAAAATAACAATATAATTATACAATCAGAAAAAATAATTATGAAGGCATATAATGACAGCAAGTCATATTTGCAATAAAATTATATATAAAATTTGCTTTCCTTCTTTAAAAAAACTAAATATCTCTTACAGAAATGCATTTATATAAATAATCATTAATTACTACATTTTATAATATCATAAAAAAACAATTATAAACCTTATATCTTTACTATTTCATAACTTATATTGCAATATATCTATCCATATTTGGATTCAGTCTTTATGCTATCCAGTGGCAGTGTGAACATGGGTACCCACCCATTAAGCACCCCCTTAAGTAGACATGCTTTCCTAATGCCTCGTATCCAAGCGCCTATCAGAGCTTGAGTAAGCTCCTGTTTGGTAATGTAACCTAACCCCCTTATATTATAAAGTACATTATGGTATCTATTGTTTCACTTGACTAGTAAAAGTCATAAATGCAAGTAGCCTAGATGTGTTTTAACTGTACTGTTTGATGGGCATATTTATTTTAAGGACAAATAAACAAAATGTTGGTCATGTTAGATTTATCACAAACTTAAGGGTGTCCTTAGTAACTACTAATTTAAAGGTGTAGTTTGTTTAATTATTTCCATTTAGGCCAGCTGCCAAGCAGGCTATCTAACTAATCAGGGAGCCACCCAGTACTAATTATGAAAATAAAATAGTATCACTTCTATCTAGGGATTTGAAGATCAAACTTACAAAGCAGTCATTGATATTCACTGCAACAAATTTTAGCCAGAAAAGTGTTATTATTTAAGTTATGTTATTTTTATTCCATCCATCTAAATCAAAGAAAAAGTTGCAAACATAAAATTACTGACAGTTCCGAGTTAAAAAAAAATGATGAAGTGCCCAACAAATTAGGTCTTCAAGACCAAAAACTAATTTTGAATGAACAAGTAACTATTTTTTGTATGTTTGCTCCGTCTCCATCTAAGCACACATCACTCCACTCATAGCAGACATACACCTGCAGGTGAAAACAAGGGTTTCAGGTTTCAAAAAAGTAAGGACGCCCTAAATAAAAGAATAAACAAAATCAGCTTTTATGGAGGACAAAATTGGTGCGATAAAAACTTATCTAAGTTAACATTTTTTATTGATGGCAGAAAGGGCAAACTATAATCTCTTCAATAATTTATTGAGAAGCACCTAAAAATAAAATACTTAAATCTTCAAGTGAAAAAATAACATTAGGCGCTGATAAAACAAGCCATTCTGTTGAAGTTCTTTTTAGAGAGAAGACTTCGGAATCCTAAGTAAAAACAAAAATAAATATATTAAAGAAACATGCAATGATGTAAATGTATGTTAAGATCATTCAAAATTAATTATTCTTGAAAAAAAAATTAAAATGTTCTTTACTGATAAATTGAACCATACTATTTTAATTAGTATATAATATATCCTAATTATATATGTATTCTAAATAAATTATATTTTAAAATTGATGAAGAAAACCTTACTCGAGTTGCTTTTCTTTATGATACATAGCTGCGATACGGTCAGCTTCTCTCCATCCTGTCTCTATAGCACCATGTACTGTTGAATAGTAGCTGCTATGAGTAGCCTCACCAGCAAACAGCACCACCTGATATAAATAAATAATCTATACATATAAAACACAAAAGATGTCTGGCTAAAACTATATATTTTATTTAGTGTATATGTTGTTAACCTGCATCTTCTGACTTATTAAGTCTGAGCTTAGTAAAATTGTCAAGTAGATAAGCTGGAGAAGTTTGTAAGCTAAGTCTGAGTTACAAATATTCAGTTGTTTATTTTTTATGTATTTTTAAATATTTGATATCTCTACAGTTGAGGTCATTACAAAAAGACTGAGTTGCCATGGTTGAAAAAAAACAAAAATATGACAGCAATAATAACTGTGCCAGATGTACATGTCTAATTAAGTTTATGTTATGATAAACATCGTGACACACTATAAAATATTTAGAAAAATTAGCAGCTACTTTTTCAAACTTGTACGAACAATGTAACTTTTATATTTTAATTTATTTATTTATTACATAAGAGACTTAAACATGGAATTAATTTTTGCAATTTTTATCTTTTTTCTAACATAGAAAACATAAAAAAAGAAAGTTTCTAATCTCATATCATAAGAAATACTGCCATACATTTTCAGTGTAATTTCAAAATATATATTAAAATACATAACTTCAAAAATAGGAGTTAGCCTATGAATGAATTACCAGTCAAGTTTCTTCAAGAATATATATATATATATATATATATATGTATTTATATTTGTACATACATTTTTTATATATATTAGCAACATCAGAACCGAGAGGGAATGTTGACAATGCACCAAGATTTGAAATGCATTCTGGAATAAATACGATATTTGATAATTAACAGATGCACCAAAAAAATGTGCACCGTTTGCATATGTTGAGTTCTATTAGCTTTTTTGAAATGCTGCATACAATGTTTGTTATAATAAACTCACTTTGGGAGCTCCCTTAAATTATACAAATTGAATGAATAATAAAAATGACTAAATAAGCAATAATCTTCGGTCTTAATTAACTAAATATTAATAGTAACTATTCTATTTCTTAGAGTAAAGATGGATGTTCTGTAATAAAAAAATTAACAATAAAACATTTATACTGCCTATTTGAAGCACAATAGTGACAGTCAAAAATAAATATTATTATCATTTACCTCTCTACCAAAATGATTTTTTAAAGGTGCAGCCAAATCCGCAGCAGTTACACCCAATGCATCTGAGTTGAGACTTCTGAAACTATAGCAACCTCGAAAATGAGGATTAGAGTACCAATTGCTCCTGAAACAAAAATTTAAATAACATTAATAATAAATAATGACAATATAATTGGGCGATTGATGGGATTATTTTTTAAAAATTAAAAATGGTTTCTAACCCAGACTTAAGTAATTATTAAAAAAATCTTTTTTCCAAAAATAATTAAGACACAAAGGAATGTTTTGAGTGAAATCTGCAGGTTTTAAATGCTTAATAATTCCAATTTATTTATTAAGTTTTTAAAATTTTATAATTCAACATAATATGAAGAAAAAAAATTGTAGATTTAACCAATAATTATTAAAATATTTATAATACATTTTAAATATGTAACGCTGTTAAAAACAAACAAGGTCATGAAAATATTAAATAAAGACTAAGATTTAGTCAGTTTTAAAAAAATATTTCTATGTTTCCAGATAAATAATATTCTATTAGAAAATAGATATGTTCATGAGGCCAAGGGGTGACACAGAACAACCGAGCTGTTTAGGAGTTTGAACAGAAATAAGAGACTGTCACTATATTTTCTCTAACTAGTAATTATTAAAGCTTAAACCAGTGGGATAACATACCACTACTCATAATTATTAAAAAAAAACCAAAAATATTTTACCCAAAAAAACTAACCTATTTGTAAAGAGTAGGGTAATTTAACAGCAAAAATATTTACCTTAAAATTTGAACTGGTTCAGGTATTGAGTATTTATGACTTAAAAACTTCTTTAGAACTCTGTAGCATCCATCTTTGACCTGTTCTTCAGAATAACTTTCCATTTCTCTAGCAGATTTACCGGCTAACCAGGCAGTCAGTGTGTTAGTAGATGTTTTTTCCTTATAAAAACCTATTATATCAAGTTCCCAAGGAAATTGTCCCTTATGGAAAAAAAAATATTATGCATAAAATATTGATAAATATAAAACGTGAATCATGTCAAAACTTATTATACCTAAGGAGAGCACTTTTCAATTGAAGTTTAACATCTTACAGCTCTCTTCAATCAAACCCAAATAGACAAAAATGGACTTCATTGAACCAATATCTCGCACACTTGAGCAATGAATGGTGTTTTGTAAAATATGATTATTAGGTCCGAGATAACAGTTTCTGAAAGTAAATTGTATGTATAATATGGGAAAACTACTATATGTAGGTGTACAAATAATTACTGGATGCATAGTAGCTTATTAATTACCTCAGAATGATTTGAAATTTATGGGTAATGTAAACTATATCTATATATATATATATATATATTTTTATATATAACTTGTGTATAATAACAAAGGTATATTATAATCCTAATTTAAAAAAATATTTTATTTTTGATGTAGCTACAATCACAACTCAAAAATTTGAATTGAATTTATTTGTTCATTTTTTATGTTAAATTGTAACTTCTAAATGTCAAAACATTTGTTATATAGTAGTTTTTATTGTCACAAACTCCGTGTGAAACAAAATTATTTATATAAAAGAAGTGTGATATACCACAGTGAGTGGTGTACATAGCATAAAGCCCCTTATAGACGACCTGATTTGGCCTGACCATATCATCCATAATCGGGTCTCGCACCTGGTCTATAGGTTTGTGATCTGATAAATCCTTGTCCAAAGACGTCAGGATATATATATAATTAATTATATATTGTTGTGATATTTAGATGTTGTGAGTTTGTGATGTTGCCTTTGATATAAACTCGAAATTAGCGGGCGTAAATAAACGGTAAACGACCCGTGGATCACGGTTTGTGAATGGATGAACATTATTTGTTGCGTTATGTCTAATATTAATAGTTATCAAATAAATAATATCAATAATTAAGTATAAATATTTTAATGTTGGATTTGTTAACTTTAAAATAAGAAAAGTTAATAATATCTGAGACAACTGGCATTGGAAAATAAGAAATTTAAAAAAATCAAGAAGGTCACAGAGGGAATAAGAACGACGAGACAGTGTGAGTCGAGCTCTCTTTTCATTTTGACCTGGCCACGAGAGAGGAAGGATTGAAGAGATGCTAGCAGTGGACATGTACTGACCTCGTGGCACACAGAAGACAATCATGCTCTGCTATCAAGAAACCAGAAGAATTCGCCGAAAGACGTAATTTAGTAAATCTGGCCAGTCACGATTATATTAAGGTAAATTTTAAGTTTAGTTTCAACTGTGTAATTTTGTCACAGACATGCTTATATGTATATTAAATTCATGAATCCATTTGTAATTAAACAATTTTCCTTTTGCCAGAAGTTTTCTTTTTATATTAACAGAACCTTTAAACAACCTCAGATTAATTTAAATATAAACAATATAGATAAAAACGTAATAATATACATATATTTCAATCAATGTGTTAAAGTGAAGATTAGAAATAACTGCATCATCATTAGATTACTAGTTTCAAACATCCATAATGATCACTATAGTACGCTGATCTATACCAGTAATGTCATGAACTTTTAGAATGATGGACATAGAAGTGCCATTTTTCTTTAATCTTTAATTTTATACCCTTATCAATTCGATATGGAAATATTTATTTTGTTATTACTAAATATTTAATTAATTTGTACACTCTGTAATTTACCATGAGGCTGGTTTTATTTTAAGCACTATTGGGGCATTAAATGAAACTAACATAAAAATAAAAATTACTTATTACTAATCATGGTGATGAGTCTTTAATTTGATACTCAATTCGATGGAATAGAAAAATACTTTTTTTTTTTACAAAGCAATCAATTAATTAATAACCCTTCATTATGTTTTATGGAGTTGAAAATATGTTTTATGTTGGCAAGTAATTAAATGAAACCTCAACATAAAATTGTATTTTTATAGGTATAACACCCCTGTTATATGCCACACACAATCACCCGGAGATACAGACACACAGGTGAAAACATAACATAAGGGTTTCCGATTTTGAAAAAAAAACGTATTAACATAAAACTAGATTAACGATAATATATATATAATAAATAAAAATATTTATATAAAATAGATTTTCCCGTTGTAACAAATTGCTATGCACAGTCTCAATCAATTGGGCATGCCAGAGAAATGTTTTTGAATTTGTATGTTAATAAAAATAATTCAAAAAAACTTAAGAAGTCAACCAAGAGAAAGTAATATTGAAAGCCTTAACATGGATACTGCACACTAAAGGGTACGTTTTCGCTGTTTCTGCCAGTTAAGCTGTGGGAGACCAAATCGAAGACATTACAGCCGTTGACTGCCGACCAGTTCTCATTGATTTCTCAAAAAGCAGTAGGTTACTACCAGCAGTCACTACCAACTACTATAATGAAAACATACCTTAACTAAATTTTTTAAATTTCTTATGACGTATGACTTCTTATGATTTGTAATCCTTGTGATTACATATGAAATCAGGTTAATGTGATAAATATAGTATTTTTGATCACATGAGTATTATACACAATCTCTGCATTGATCACTTTAACTGAACATATATTCTTTTACATATGATTATAAAATAAAAAAGTACAACTTCCTTTTCTCTAGTAAAGACTGTGATTGAACAATAAAAACAGATATTGAGTCAATAGAGCCTAATAATTATCTATTTGGGTTGCCATAAATAAAAACTTCAAACTAGAACTCAAATTTCAACAATATCAGAATATATATTGTTACAAGATACTATTGCACCATTTTTGAGTACAGAAATATTATCAAGTACTATCATTACATTAAAATAAAGACTTTTTTTTTAAGAAACAAACAATGTACTCAAAGGTGCAAATGTTCATAAGTAAAAAAATAATTTAAGACTGCAGGTAGCTAGTTCAGGATCATGGTGTGAGCAGCCTTACTTTAGGAAGCTATTGCCAAGTCTGGGAAAGATTGAACATGGATTGACCACACCCTATCGGCTCTCTGTACCTTTCTCGGAAATTTCCCCTTCCATGCATGATGTGTGTTAGCTATGCAACCCCTAACCATTTGTCCAAGTTTGACGGATCAGGGCCAAATCTGGCACAATGGTAAACGGTTAGGTTAAGATTATCCTGTCCTCAGAGCTTATAATAAAATATACTTTTAAAAAAAATAATCAGAATATTTTTAAAGAGTAGAGCTCCAGAGGTTAGATGTTTAAACTAGGAACGATCGGTCACAAAATGAAGATTTGTGGGATAGACGAGATCTCATGTGGTGTGTATAGTTCAAAGAAGGAGATCAAATAAGTATTGGTAAATTTGCAATGGTCAACAGGATGAGGTAAAGGAAGATTCCAAGAAAATATTATTGTTTTATGAACCCTAAAATGATGTCAAAGTAAATGAATCTTTTGAGATCACGAGGACAAATCTTAAGAAACAGTTATCAGACATTTTAGTCTGCCATTGAGATCCAAATACCACACAGTGGACATCTGCAGTCAAAAGTGTCGGACATATGTTGAGGTTTCCAATTAGTGTTCTGACATGTTATAGGAAGACAATGTTTTAATTTTTAGTAATATTTTCATAAATGGTTAGGAATATAGGTAATTTAAGAAAAACAAACTGATCAATTATACTTACTTCCTGCAGATTCTTATCATCTGGAAGCCAAAGAAGACTAAATCCAGAACAATCTTCTGGCCACCACATATAAGGAAACAGTAGATAAATTTTGTTGATGGTGCCAATTCCCAAACCCTACAGAAATGCCTCAATCTATTAGAAATATAACATGTTTTTTTTATAGTTTCATTGAAGCAACATTTGAAAAAATCGATACAAAATTCATAAAGTACAATAGGATTGAAATTGTTGTTCACGCATAACTAGTGCCAAGAAGGAGCCACTTCTATCCCCAGTCTTTTCACTTACATAGCAATAATCAATATTTTGATGATATGAATAATGCATTCATAAAACACATATTAAGAAACAATAAACTGTAAACGTTTTGTAAATACATGTACCTCAGCTCAGCATTGTCTGTAAGACAAAGAACTTTTCAAATAAATGATTATTACTTTTAATGATGTATCACTGGTTTAGAGGTTAAACTCTTTAAGGGCATTTTTTTTCAATTTTGAGATTATTGGTCAACCCTACCAAATAATCCCATCTCTTTTCATAGAAAAACTCGCTGAGTGCCATTTACAATCGGTTTTTGAATTATTTAGTAGTAGTGATCACTAACTACGTCATTCTAAATATTGTTTTCAAGGTAAAACTCCTGATTGTACTTAGTGAAATTGTGAAGCTGTTTTGTAAGTTAGTGAGTTTTACCTATAAACCTACGGTATGGGAGAGAATGAGACTTGAGGAATATTAAGACAAAACTAAATGCATCTTGTTTTTAATTCCATCTGAGTTTACTGAACTTCATAAGGGAAAATGAGTAACTACTTATACTTATAACTACTGACTGAAAGTAGTTAGGTCTGGTCTAAAAATCTGAAATAAAAACTATGAGGATCACCTAACACTGACTCATCTGTCACTGAAGAAGTATCCTTCAAAGACTACTTCATTAGGTGTCATGTGAACAAATTAATTAAATTCCCTTTAATTCTTTAAACAAATGAATCAAATTTCATTTATAAGAATCACCTCAAAGGATTATATCACAATGGGCCAAATCATATTAAAGCAATCCAAATACTTACAGCAATAGCCTTTCGTTTGGAGTATGGGAGCGGTGGATCAAATAACTTTTTGCTTTTTTCTTTTAAAACTCCCAGTGACACTGTGATTATTGCATGATCACCATAATACACTTTTCCATTATTGCATTTGACGAGGACTCCCATTCCAGTCCAATCCAACTGAGTAACTTCACAATTTAATATTATGCTACCTTTGACCTCAATATCACTCTTTTGCTTGTATACCGATTTCTATAAAAAAAACAAAAAAAAAAAACTATTAATAGGGTTTTAAAGACAAGAACCACTTAACACACTCAGTCCTGCCATACTGCTTTTAGATATATATGTGTAAATCCATGTCTTTTAAGTTCCAAAGAACACACCAGGTTTCACTTAGAGCAGTTTCAAGTCAGATATGCACCGAAGACTGTCTCTTATAAAAGTTACGTTACCCAGGACACCAGAAGCAAAACATGCCTTATGTTTGAATATGTGAAAAAATTACTACTCTGGGACGATACTCTCTTAAGAATAGCTTAATGTAAATACAATTCATTGCCTAGAGAATTAAAATAAATGAAGAACAGGGTAAAGAAAATATAGACATAAATTTGTAAAATAAAGAGAAAGTATAATCGACATCTGTTATAAATAAACTGTGCTAATACTGTTGTATGATGCCGGTCGTGGGTTGCAAGTATTGAGTACAAACAACCACTAACTATAACACAGGCCTATAAAGAAAATTGTTGGTGCCTAGGATTTGAGAACTGATTTTAGCTATATTTGGGGGACTGAATCTAAATATGAAATCCGTTTTTCTCTATCTGCTCTACTTTTCTAGATCAGTTTTGAGAGCAAAAAGCCTGGACTTCATTTGTTGCAGTTATGAGAAATTTTCTGGGCAAACTCAAAGCTGAAAACTATGTTGAACTGGTAAAGTAGATGCTTAACAGTTTCAAATCTCTTGGGTGTAACATGAGTATTAAGGTGCACTATTTACACAGTCACTTAGACCGTTTTGCTGAAAATTGAGGAGACACCAGTGAGGAACAAGGTGAAAGATTTCACAGGATATTAAAACTATGGAGGAGGAAGATGGGATACGCAAATGGTGGCAGATTATTGCTGGAGTTTAAAAAGGGATTGTTCCAAAATGCATTCAAGAATGTCACGGAAAAGAAGCTTCTGAAGTGTTCAGTTACTAGTTGGTTTCATCGATGACTTATTCCTTCATCATTGTATATAATAATATTTGTATAATATAATAATAACAATTCTATGTGTTTAGTTTTTTTTTTATTTGATTTATGCATTTAACTTAAAATAGAATAATGTAAATTTAACTAAAATGTTATATCTTAGAAATTTGAGCTCCTAGGCAAATTGAATGACAAATTTAAATTCAGGGCATCAAATTCATATAAAATCAGCTCTCTTGGCCTGTGTAATTTTATATTATTACATTTAAATTACATGAAGATAAAATAGATACCATCAACAAATCAATGATGCTAGAGTAGCCTCCTTTTTTCCAGCTGAGCAAAAGGTCGCCAGGACATAGCTTATAGTGGGTTAGACCTTTGGCGGAAGCCTCATCAAGAGAATCACAGCCTTCTATAGTGCACTCAAAATTTATCATCCAATTAAGAAATGCTTCAGAATTTGTTTTATGGTTCAAAACTTGAGATAACATTGGTTTACCCCTAGAATAATACTTTTATAATAACAATTAACATAAAAAGATATTAAACCTCCCAAGTAAAAGGATCGTATCTCGAATATTTATATTTCAAGATTTTAAATGCAATCTGAAGGCAAGTGAGTTCCATAACATATCAATGCATGCGTGAGTGTGTGTACATATAATTAAAAGTATTTATGGATATAATAAATTATTAAGATGAAATGTTCTATATTCGCTCCCTATAGTAGGAGGATTATTCCCCAGCCAATCCACTACCTCATTACACCAGCCATGAATGTATGTTAGAAAAGAAAGACAACCTGTTAGGTGTGCCCAGCTAACAATGACCTCACTACTGGCTCTAGATTGACAAAGGGTGGACATTATACAAAAATAAAAGTATTTCTTTTGAAATAACATGCATTTTATAAAAAAGAACAAATAGACTCTAATTTTTGAAATGGTGTTTAGATTTGTCAATGACATAGGCTGCAGGGACCAGTTTGCAGGAGTTATACATTCTAGAATGCTTATATTGTCACGTTTTTCTATCACCCCCCCCAAAAATTGATTTCAACCAGGTTGAAAGGAAGGCAAAATAAATCCAAATATTTTTTAGGAAATAAAAACAAATCAAAAAAAAAAACTTTAACAGAAAATAAACAACTATAAATGTAACCAGAACATGAAAAAATTGTTCTATTGATCGTTGATATACTAGTGTATGGATAATGATAAAAAATAATCGTGCATATAAGAAAATATTACCTTATCATAAACAGTATTGCTCTAAGTAATCTTTAAAACAAAATTATCTTATGAATAAATGAACTTGGCTTCTATAAATAATGCTTAACGATCAAAACCCGAGTTATTTACAATTTAAATATTTCTTTTCGTAGCTACTGGTTTAGTCACAAAATCTTCTTTGTTCTGGGTAACTCATAAATACTAAAAATATACACACACATCTACAATTTTTAACTGTTAGTGTGAACAGATGCTTCTACAGTCTGCAGTTGTCGAACCAAAAACTTTGTGTCGGCTGGTTTCCTTAATTGTTTACAGTCAAAAGAACAAAACCTCAAGTTTAGAAAGTTTTATTTTTTCAATACTTCTATCATAACATTCAAATGAATAAAAAATATTGGTCTTGTAAATTAAAACAAACCTTTCAGACAAATAATCTAACAATGATCCATCTGAATTACTCAAGTTTTCTTCTTCCTCAAGAAAGCTGCAAAATTCTCCAAATAATGCCATGCCAGTATCTGAAGGAAGTTCTGTCCCATTAGAATAAACAAAATCTATCTTGTTAAAATCTCCAGAATGTTCTAGAAAAGCCGGTCCAGCAAAGTCATAAACTGTATTTGTATCTTCGCCATGAACCCAATGAGCGCCAAGATCTATATCATTTTCACCTATAATATCAGGATTTATAATTAACTATTGTGATAGTTATTTTGAGAAAATCTTCACAATTTCAACTACTTTTAAATTAAACACCCTTCATTGTTTTTATGGGATTCCTTTTATTTTTAGCAATATCGGTGGTCATACAGAAGTGCCTTTGTGTCAAGCGGAAGAGCCAAATAATATTTTAAAGACTTTTTGTAATTATAATCTACTAAAGTCACAACACATATTAATCAAGACAATAATACTTACTGACAAAAATAGCCCTTTAATTTCATTCCAAACCTAACATCATAAGACTGTTTTTTAGTTACTAATTAATTGAATAATGATTGCCCATTAATTTTTTTTTTTTTTTTAATTTAGTATAATGTAATTGCCAATGTTTTTCACATTGTTGTGTCATGTCTCTAAGTCAAATAGGGGACTAAAAATCAGCAGAACTGGCAGGCCTACGGGTATTCTAGCTTGGGCTGAAAACACAAGGGTGTCTGGTTTTGAGAGATCAAACAAATCCTTAAAAAAGGATAACCTAAGTTTTTTTCTATTTATTGTGCCAATTAATGATTTTAGAATGACGATTTCTCGATATTTTATCCAGTCAATTTTTAGATTATAATTACAACCTATAATGATTAATAAATACCTAAAGGGACTGTTTTAACACGACCTCCTAGCCTGTCCTCAGCTTCAATAATTTTTATTTTAGTGAACCCTTTTTCATGAAGTCTCTGGAAAGCTGCAACTCCTGAAGCACCTCCACCGATTATTATAACTTCGGGGTGCCTCCTTTTGAAGAAAACTTGATGTGATAGCATTTTAATGAACTAAAAAATATAAATTAGAAAATTCATTAATTAAAGTTAAGGTACGATAGTAAATTATTTTTTATACCATATTTTCCTTAAAATTTGATTTCCGATATAAAATGTTAGACTAAGAGATCATTTTCTCTCTCCTTATCACTATTAATTGGGAAATTTAGCTATTTCTGTTAATTAGACCAATTATCGAGATATAGTGTTGTCAAATCATGGTTAGAATCGAGTTAAATCCCCAGCTTAGAGCAGTGACTTCGTAGAAAAAAAAAGAGACTACCAGCTAAACTGTAGAGACCAGAACTTGCAGAGACACTTATAGACCTTGATAGGTTTTACAAAAAGGTATTGATAAGAAGTCCTTGAAATAAAATAAAATAAACATTTTATGTTCGTGAAAAAATTGGAACAAACATTTATTATTACACAATTGTGGTAACAATAACATAAATTTAAATTAGGACAAGTACTAGATGGGCAAATATCACCTTAGTTCTGCCATGCTCCATTATAAATAAACAAAAAGTCCATGATGCAACACTTCATGGTGACATTAAGCCGACCAAGGTTGTCAGCATAGTTGATATATGGTGCTAAGAAACTAGCGAGGTAAATGCTAAGCTCTAACCTCTTAACCTTTATTTCAGTTTCATAGACCGCATTCGCAATTTATTCAAGAATCTACCCGTGTTCCTTCAGGATGCCGAGTAAACACTGGAAAGCCAAATAATCCCCAGAAAAATATCATTAGGGAAGGCGGGGATTGAACCCAGGTAATCAGGCACCATGGAGATGTTGTTTTTTTCCCCTTCTTTTCTAAACCCCTTGAATTTAATACAATTTAAAAGTATAAACAAAAGAATTGACAAACTTTCTCCTCTTTCTGCAATGAGCAGATGCATTTGAAGGAGGTTGGGTTACATAAATCAGATTGACGTTAATAGGAAATAACATGAATACAAATCTAGGTGATGGGGCTCACCTTCAGTTTAATGGAGATGTAGTTTAGTAACTTCATATATTAGCTGCTCCCCTTGCTGTTTATACAACTTTGTATTTTTTAACTAACTTTAAATTAAAAGTTTATACTTATGAATTGCTAGAAAATAAAACTAATCTACTATTAGAGTACTAACCCTATGAGCACATGAGCACTTTGACAACAAATTCAAAATTTTTTTTTAAAATAAGGGAAACACCACACACAGTACAGAATAACAATTTTGGTATGCAATAAATAAATCAAATTAAAAGGTTATGAACCTAAAACAGATGGAACCAAAATAATATAAAAATGCCTTAACTTCCCCTAGTAACTAACCATAGTAAAAGATAAACTATTTTTGATCAATATAATAAACACTTAAATCCGAAACAATGTGGGACACAATTTACCACTCGTAATTCAGAAAAGCATGCAATAGTATAAGCAAAATAATGCATGCATTTAATTTGACAAGAATCTAATTTGAATAATTAATAACCAAATTTAGAAAATCAAAATCCTGATGGCCATAAAATAGTAGAAATAAGAGGGTGATGGCTGCTAAATTTTCAGAGCAGATTGGCACTTTGCAGTGAAAATGTCCAACAATGTAACTTAAATGAAAACTTCTGAACAAGCTAAAGGTAACAGTTAACAATTACTAAAACATATTAAGTTTGTCAAGTCACTCTTCATTGACGCATCCTTCTACAAATCTGTATTCTGAATTTTATTGTTCAGTGATCCATGGGATACTAATCTTTTAGTTAAACAATCCAGTTGATATAAGAGAAAAACTCTAGAACTTTATTCCCTCCCACAACCCCCAAGTGGAAGCCCTTCAGCTTTCACAGCTTTGTAATTATAGTCTGTCGATACAGTCTTCCTAACGACTATATTCTTCCATACCTGGTATTGAACATTTATATATTGTAATGTTATTTTGAAGATAAAAATATAGTAAATTCATTAATTGTAATTAATAGGATAAAGTCAGATTAAAAGCGAGAGTTTATAATTGCCATGTGCAGAGTCAACCTTGAAATCGATGGTTGTATACATCCATGACCTAGGTATAGCCGAGAATATAGGCTGAAAAAAGAAGCTGATAAAAGGAGAGAGGATGGATGGACAAGCTCTTTCCTTTATGATATGGTCCATAGATGGAAGGACCTACCTCTATTCGCTTGTAGAGGATCGAGAAGACTTATGCAGGCAACAATTCACTCTTGAAGTATGAATGAAAATCCTGTTTATTTTAAACAAGCTGCTGTTTTGTTTTTAACGGAAGACACAAAGTGTTTTACATCAAAATATCTTATAGCATATTAACACTAAGAAAAAAAAAATGTCATTTGATATAATTAAAAAAATCACATCAATATGACATAATACACAATTAAAGTTATTGCCATGACAGTGAAAACAATTTTAATGTCTTTTAATTATAGTCCACTTAAGTTCAGATATGTATTACTAATTATTACTATTTAGGGCATTGAAATCATTAACTTCTCAATGTGATAGGAACCAATTCATTTATTAATGATTCTAAATTATTCAAAATTTACATACAATATAGCATATCTCTAGGTAACACGCGGGTCGAATTAAGATGTGAACACTATTTTAAAGTCAGTTTTAATGACTTTTTATAACTATAGGTAAAAAAAATTACACCTTATCATTCAAGATGTCTTAGTGCCTTACCTAATACGATGGAGACATTTCATATTTATAGGACAAATAGGGGGGGGGGGGGGGCTCAGAATCTCCAGGGAAGATAGATAGACGCACACCCAGAGAAAATATGAGAGTTTTTGATTTTGAAAAATGAAACCTTAAAAATACACACAATTACTAATTTGGTTCAGGGGAGTATGTAGGTAAGTCACAAAAACATATATTTTCACAGCAACGTGTTTAAACAATTAACAACCTTGCAAATTATGTTAGATAAAAATAAACTCTTTTTGCACCATTAAGGACCAAATGTGGTCAAAATCAATAATACCCATTTCTTAACAAAAAACAAACGGGTAAGTATGCACACTTCTTTCATTTAGACTATAAATAATATAATATATAATAATTCTCATGGAATAACTCAACATTTCAACTTTCAGGCTAAAAAAGCGAGCTAATCATTTTTACCTGCCCTAAGTAAGATCATTAAATGTCCCAAATAAACAAATTATATTAACCGGTTACAAATAGAAGAAAATATCCACCAGTAACAAATAATTTTTGTAACATGTTTCTATAAAAACTTCAAACAACTCACCTAATATGCAGCTTTGAACAATATAGAAGTAGCCAAATTATCTAATTAAAAAGTATAGAAACTGAGAGATAAGATAAAATCAAGGTTCCTTGTATTTATTAGTGATACAGTTTTGATAATAATAATTTTACAAACATAAGAGGTAATTTAGATTTTTTTTAATAGAAAAAATATATATAATACCTTTATCTATTTGAACTTGTGGCAGAAAGCAAGGACAGATTTAGGGGGGGGGGGCAAGCTGCCCTGTGTGTCGGGTTAAGGGAGCCTCCTTATTTGATGGGACATATTTTTTTAGACTACTTAAACGGCAAAATACAAGGCATATGTGTGATTAAAAACAAAAAAAAAAATGAAACAAGTTCTATTAATATTTTCACTTTTACTCATTAAATAATCATCTTGTTTTCAACAGAGATCTTTATTATTTGGTTTCACTAATGTCTTTGTGCGGAGTACTTGTGTGAAAGCTATGAATGGTAAAGAAATATATTTGAGAGAGAGGATACTCAGTGACTACATAAAATAAAACTTGAACAAAGTAAGTAAACAAGTTTTATAAATTTTAGACTACAGTACACACAGTTGCGAAACAAATTATACTAAGCACATTTATTGTTGTTAGGGGAGGGGGAGGTAGAGCTAATTACAATTTATTCCTCAAGCAATGGAAAGAAAAGCCTAATCCAGCCTTTGGAGGAAGGGCAGGGTTGTCAAAGGTTATCATCCTTTCTAAGGTTGCATTGATTTCTACAAAAATCAGAAACCCTCATGACAGTCTGTCTGCACTGGCCTTTGAGAGCCCCCTCCCCTCTAAGACCAAGAGATAAGATATTTTACATGAAGGTTTCATTTGGTATTGTGACAATATGAAAAACACTGTGAACTCCATAAAATGTCATCAATTAATCGGTAACAAAAACATAATAAACACTTTTCTACTCTCTTGAGTACGGATAAAATTAATGATCTTGCTGTCCTGATTAATAAACATGTTTATTTTTGGGACTTTAGCAGGCTACAAAGACAAAAACAGTTCATTAAGTGTGCAGCAAGCATCACACAACTAGGATTTTCTTTAATGATCTTATTAATTACTCCCTCTTGATTGATTCCCTACTTTTTGTTGTTATTATTAGCATTAAAACTATTATCAACAGTTTCTCTGATTAGTACCATTGAATAGTGCTGTACGTGGGAATTTGTCACCACAGCCACGGCTGTTTGATAAACCTATAAAAAAAATTCATTAATTAATGATACCTCCATATATAAAACATTCAAAATCAGCAAATCAAGATCTTTGATTTTATATGCTATACAATGCATTAGGAAAAAATATATTTAATTTATTTTACTGTGTAATGAATGAAGCTTATTATTCCTCACAGGATTTATTTTTTATTTATAGGATCATGATGATCCATCTAAGGAAAGTAAGTGCAGAATACCATGCCTCTAAAAAATCACTGTTTGTGTTAAAGTTGAGAACACAATTTTAATGACTGTGTGAAATTAAAGTTCAAAAATAAGAAAACAAAAATTTCATATTATAAATCAGGGCAACAAGATCTTTAATTTGACACCCTACTCAAATGATAGGAAATTTGTTTCAATTACTGAGTAATTAATTAATTGACATGTACCTTATTAATTCATCATGGGACTCACCATTGGAATATTAACGAAACTAACAAGCAAAATAGCACCTCTCTTTGCAAACATGATTTTAATGAGTGATAATTATGGTTAACAATATCTTTGGTTTGATCAATTATGATATATTGTAATTTACCAAAGGGTTGGTTTTATTTTTAGCAACATTGGTGCATTTATTCAAACTAACATGCTAAGTATAATCCCTCTGTATACAACTGGATCAATAATAATAGTTAACATAATTTTAATGACTTCGTGTAATTACAGTTCAAAATCCGAAAATAAAAAAATCACATTATTAATCAGGGCTACGAGATCTTTAATTTGATACCTTACACAAAAAAATATTACTGGGTAATTAATAATCCTTTATTATGTTTTATGGCATTGAAAGATTTTTTTTTTTTTTGTCCTTGGGTAATCTTGGTCTTAAATTTCAATATTATAGGTCAAACAGTGTACTGCCAATCGGCACAAATATTCTAGTCAGAGATGCCTGGTTACTCTTTTATAGTTTCTTTAAATGAAAATCAGTATGTTTGTAAATAACATGCATACAAGTTTACATACATCTACCATGTAAAGAATACCATATTAGCTAAAAATTGCAATCACATAATCATATATTTAATAGCCAAGAAAACCTCTTATAAATACTGGACTACCCTTGAAGAGAGCCCACATTACAATGGAGACATGTTTGTACAGAACAAAGTAAATTTCTAAAAAGTAAGGAAGTCGAAACACCTACTTTCAAGTAACTCCAGAAATACTGTTAACACTATATACTGGTTTTGAAGTGAACTTGTGAAGAAAGACGGTACATCATCTGTCAACATGTCCCTGTACTTCAAAATTTATATAATATCAACGAACAATTTGTTCGCAATTAAGAGATAAAACAAACTGTTTTATTAGTTCCTGTTAAGGTTGTGTAACTGCTACTGCTATGTTAAAATTCTGTAGCTGTTGTATTTTGCTTGTTAGTTCCATTTTATTTGTGGTGAATAAGGGTCATCCTGTCCCGACACAACGAAAGGCCGGGCGTCCTGGAAGCGGCAAGGTACTATGAAGGTGAAGCAAAACAACACATGAAGGGTTGTATCATGATGTACCACGAACGGTACTCGTCCTCTCCCAGCGACATTGCACGGCCTATTAAAAAAAATCAGGATTCTGTGGAAAAGTACAACTTCAAGGAACTTAGTCGTTTAGTATTTCACACCGGATCTTCAACGTTTTATGGTTGGGAACCTCGTGGAGATGCGGTAGTAGGTTCGTCAAAAACTGGGACTCCGTTGTTGTCTTGACTGTTCGCTGCTGTCTCTTAAACACAGGATAATTTTTTCTCTTCAATTTAGAGTAGTTTCTCGTCATAGTCAATTTTTTTTTCTCCTTTTCTAAGGGGCTCTTAAACGGTTTCTTTTTCCCAGTTAGGTGTTTAAGCGACTCGGGTAAAGACTATTTGGTTAATAGTTGTCATTTGTACAACCTTCATTGTCGGTTTGATCGTTATTAGCGTTGATTGGTCTCAGTACTGCTGTCACCGTCGAAAACGGCATATTCGCCTTCACTGATAATTGATGAGTCCTCAATACTGGATTGTAACTTCTTTTGGTACAACAATAGCATCCACCATGAAACTAATTTGACTGAAAAGTAGCCATTATTGTCACGCGACACGGTCGGAAAAAACGAAAAACAAAATTGAATCTTTTGCGATGTAGCACTACGACTCCCTAAGTCACACGACAGATTTCTTTCTACTGGACGAGCTCCATACTAGTACACAAGTTTATATGTATCGAAATGTAGCCAAATGTGGTTTTTTGGAGCGCTGCACCTTCGGCGTTGTCCCTTCCAGTGGACAGCCGGCCTAAGAATGCGTTCGACCAGCTCCAGTCCGGCTTGAGAGCCGGTTACGAAAACAGCTCCTCTCCGGAACGTAGCAGTTCAAAAAATCGTCAACAGATAACGATTTGACATGGTAATTGAGAATAATTACCATAGACACCGCTACGTTGGTAGTTCATAAGTCTACTAACAGTTACAAACTTGAAACCAGTTAACCATCGATTCATATTAATCCTCGTACATGGTCCAATCAATAAATGACTAATTATGAAATTAAAAAAAAAATCTATTATAAGTGCGATGAATCCTATCCCCTCATGAGAAATTTAATAAATTAAAGCCATATAGGAGAATTAAATTAAATTTTTAATAATGAAATATACAATAAAAGGCTATCCCGATCGAGGAAATATGTGGAACGAGCTTTCGGAATAATGGCCGCTTAATGGAGCATTATAAGTAGGCCAATTGAAAGTAACGACAGCTGATGAAATAATAAAAGGAGTATGTTACATAATATTATAATTGCTAAGGAGGGTATAATAAATAATTTAACTGCAAGTGAAATTTTGACAGCTGGAGGACAAATAGGCATAAGTGCATCTGGCAGACCTGCTACTGTTAGAAAAGATGCAAGAGATGATTTCAAAGCATATTTCTCTGTCAACCCTTCAATATAAACTTAATTTTTCGGGGTGGTAATGTTTGAGGGACATTTTTTTAAAAGTGTAACTAGTTAAAAGTGGATCTACTTATCTGAATGTGTAATGTACATTTTAATAAAACAAAAACTGTTTTTACTCTATTATATTTAAAGTATAAAGTTCAAATTGAAGATGTTTCGACGAAATAATGTCATTTAAAGGTAATAAATTAGTGGTCTGAAATGTAAGTGTTATTAATAAAATTTTTGGGATAATTCATTGTTCTTCTGTCAATCAGTAATTAGTGAGCAGAAGTGGGGAAGAAGAAGCAGAATCAGAAGCTATCCATTCAGAAGAAATAGGGCAAAGACGTGTTCATTCCCAGTTGTGTAAAGATGAAGATTTTAGTCACTGCCACAGGACCGGTACCCGTAATACGTCACTGCTACAATAGTGTCGCAGTAGCAGTTGGAGCTGTGGCAGATTTTTACTGGGCCGTCACATTTCTAGGTGTAAACGTAAACATTAAGTCTTGTTGGAGAGTAGAGCCTCTATGTGCTCTCTAGCACAAATAAATATTTAGATTGAGTCATAACTTCCGTTTCTTTATCAGACATTTATTCTGCTCTCATTGAATAACAAAATTATATTAATTTTGACGAGTGGAGGACTCTTTTCATGGAGTTTCCCTAGCACTCTTTGCAACTGCTGAACGTATCTACCCGCAGTAACGTTAAATTTGACTTCAACAACTCATGGTGAATTACTCCTTGACAATCCCACCATACACACAATAAAATCTTTTTGCCATAGATGTTTCCTTTCGGATCTGGTAGGGGTGGTTGATTCTTATCAAGCCACTGTCTTTTGCGGACTATATTGCCATAGGTAACCCATTTTTCATCGCCTGTTACAATCCTGTTTAAAAAAGGCTCAATTTTTACCCCTGAGAGCAGACTTGTGGCGATTTACATGCGATCTTCTTTATTCCGTTCACTGAGATTGTGAGGTACCCACACTCCTAACTTGCTGACTTTCCCTAATTTCTTCCAGGTGGCGGTTAAAAGTTTATTGTGATGTATTCAACCTTTCTGCTATACCTCTTGTTGATTGACGAGGATTTTTCTCCAATATTGCCTTTAAAAGGTTGTCGTCAAAGTCGGAAGGACGCCCTCGGTTCGTCTTTTAAGGTCGTATCTCCAGAACGGAATTTTATAAACCAATTTCTAACTGCCCGATCAGTTATTAGTCCCTCACCATATAAACTGCATATTTTTTCAGCTGTCACCCTAGCACCTTGTTTAAATTCCCAAAGCATTACATAAGGAATATGTACTTACTTTTTGACTCTCCATTTCAGAGGTTAAAAAAAACAGTTTAACGTAACGTGTATCACATAAAACAGTTGACAAAAGACTAACTGAAGCCTCGTCTGTATAGTGAAAACAAAAACATATTGTAATGGTAACTCATAGCGGGTAGATATGAAAAATATATTCTACTTAGCTGCATCGGAATTTACTTATGACTCGACCTAATAGTTGGACCCTTTCTGAAAAAAACCTCAATGATCCCCTCATATATTGCATTCACCATAGCCTCTCCGTTTTGCGCGCCCCCTACTGAATACACGGGTCATTTCTTATGAGGTTTACCGCGTCTCTACCCTCTTACCACCCCGCTCCTCGTGTTTCCACCCTTAACGTTTTTTTTTTTTTTTTTTTTTTTTTTTTTTTTTTTTTTTTTTTTTTTTTTTTTTTTTTTTTTTTTTTTTTTTTTGTTCCGGCATTTGTGCACCACGGCCTCAGTGAGACCTATTGTGCGCCGTCCATGTCCCTGTCCTATATATGTGACAGGCCCACGGCCCTTGCAAATCTGAGGATACCGAATGGATCGATCAGTTCACATAGTTTGGGGTCTACAATGCGATCACTACCAAAGTGAAGGTATCGCCTTCTAGCTAGGTTATCACAGTCACATATTATATGACGTGCCGTTTCTCCCTCTTTCTTGCAGAATCTGCAGATTGGTGATCCAACTATCCCCAAATTAAAGAGGTGTTTGTTTAACCGACAGTGACCTGTATAGAGTCCTGTCACACTTTTGAGTGTCCACCTGTCCATTGATAGAAGTGCTGAGCTTCTTCTCTTACAGGGTCCATCAAGAAACAGTTTTGAGTGTTCCTGTTTCTTAGTTTCTCTCCAAGAGAGTCTTGCCCTGTCCTCTAAAGCTAATTTTATACGCCTTTTAGCGTAGCTGAGGCTGATACCACATATGGGTTCAGGTGCAAGAGGTTAACGTTACTAGCACGTACATGTCGCTGCTTTCGGTATCGATGGAGCTGCTACAATTTTTTTTCTCGTTCCGAGCCTGGAGCGGTGCTCCGGAACGTATGGTGGGGACACAATAGAGTTAAATTGACTTTCCCATTCAATAAATCACGCTAATACGTAAATAACTCACTCTTATTTCATGCCCAGCAAGATGTTAATTCTAAACACTAAAATTATCATGTATTCATGACGGTTTCTAATATTTTTTTTTTGGAACTGCTCCTGTCAAATATCACATGATTCATTGGCAGCAGTAGCGTAGTATAACTGACGTGCCTTATCAAACAAACATTCCCGCTGCACTTATAGTTGGTTCAGCACTGTTTTTTTTTTTTTTAATTATATTCATTTTAGGATATGGATGTAGTTAAAGCCGCTGGGTTTGTTATATTTAGAAGAAATCCGAACATTGAGTATTTGTTAATGCAAGCATCTTATGGTACACATCATTGGACACCTCCTAAAGGTATGTGATAATTTGTTTTATTACAAAGAGAAATATATTTTTTAGCTAAAGGAATGAAATGTCAAATTTTTTATAGCCTCAAAACTCTATCAGGTAAAACAATCACCTTGCTTTTTATTAATTCTCGCAATCAAACTAGGTTGATTGATTTAGAATTACTTATCTTCTTCAATTGGATTTACAGACCATAGTGATCCCCATTCATAACATCCTTACCTGTTTATTTTTGTTGAATTCCTGCTTGTTTCTTCTTTTCAAGCTTCAATTATAGTTTGCCCTAGATCAGTGTCAGCTCTTCTATACAGTCCTTATAGAACTTGTGTAATTCATAATGGAAAAGCTAAAAAATTACAATTTTTCTAAAATTTAAATATTAATTGCTTCTATATCCAATATAATAAAAATATATTCTCATACATCATTGGAGAGAATGATCCCCGAAATTTTCCTAAAAAATTGAAATTATCTCTTTTGAATATTCTAAAATAATAAATCGACGAAATAACACCGCATGAAGAGTTAGGGGGCGAAGGAACGTAAAGTAGGATGCAAGAAGTTGATGTATATAAATAAATAGGAATTTATTGGTTTAACTTCTAATATTTACACATAAGTAAATATGCACACATACTCATCCACTTCATGATTGGAAATCATCGATACTATTGAGATTAAATATATATTACAATAATAATTTTCAATCCTGCATTTTTATCTTAATATACAATGTTTGTCTATTCTTCAGGGCATGTGGAACCTGGCGAGGATTTGTTAGAAACGGCATATCGTGAAACTGAAGAAGAAGCTGGAATTTGTAAAAAAGATTTGTCCCTTACAGACTATTCAGAGACTATTCACGTATGTTCATTTAAGACAGGTTATTGTTTTTTCTCTTGTTTACAGGGGTAAATCTCGTCAGCTGTAAACAGTGTGTTTGATTATTATTGTAATTAATAATTATAAACATTTAATAGTTTTATTAATAGACATTAAATATTATAAGCAATGAGAATGGAATGAATGCTTATTGAAAAAAAAATAAAAAAGCATTAGGCAATCTCACATGTTTTTGTGATAAGAAAAAAATACCTGTGACTCCAGCAGGTGGCCAGTTGCATATAAATACAATTTACAATCGTTCAGTTTTCCTTCTCTCAAATAGGTCCCTCCTAGTAAAAGGATCCCTTTCACTCCAATCATTTCCATTTTATTTTTCCTCAATCCTCCTTTTTCAAATAAGAACTTTGAAACAAAAAAAAAGCTGTTCAGTTATTGTATGTTTAAGAAAAGCTGCTCAAGTGTGTTGTATCACACAATTAAGGGTGTTGGAGAACTTATTATGAATATACTTAATGTTAATCTTCAAATAAAACAATTATTCTGCTATTATCTACTGGCATTTATTAGGTTGCAAGCAATAATCTAATGTAATGTACCTACTTGTCATTAACCCTTTCACTTTGCTAGGATCCCGGGCTCGTTCTTTTGAAGCCTTGAAGTGCGCAGTTAAAGGGTTAACATTTATATACCAAAAATTTCTCATAAATGCCCAGTGATGTTTCTTTATTAACAACATTATCAAAAACAAATCTTAGAGCTAGTATATTTATTTTACTTCTATAGCAATGGGTTTCCTCTGAGATGATAGCCTGTCTCTTAGCCCTAAATAGAAGTACAAAAGGCTATAAGTTAATAAACAAACGAGCAAAATCTTAAATTTGATACCCTACATAGTGACTAACTTTTAACTAATTAATTAATGATAGCTGACAATATCTTCATTTTGTCAGGCCATCAAATGGAACCCCCATGTAAAATTTCATGTCTTTAGATTGAACAGAGGACTCGCAATCTCCAGGAGAAATCAACTGACAGAAACAATCTTATTATATATGGGCATAGAATATAGATTATAATAGTTAATTAATTGTGAGGTTTTGTGTTTTTTTTGTCACTATGGATCTGCCACAATGTAAAGTATAGGTCGCTAAGCCATGTTACATCTTAAAACCAGGTAGTAAAAATTATATTTGTTTAGGGATTGTATAACATACGCATACTTTGTACAGACCATTAGCTTTCTAGTTACGTTACCTACTGGTTGAACCTCTGTTCCCTTCTCCCTGAGCCTTATCTTAATTAAAGTGATTATAGTTTTTAATGCATAATTTTACATTTCTTTTGTTAGGTAAAAGATATAATTGATTGATTATTTGCCTTAAATCAAAATATAAATTTATTTCTCGTATTGTTCTTCTCTTCTTATTCAACCTCCCAACAAATGCTTCGACTCATTTAACATAATTGTAATATCCAACACCTGTGACATATCTTTTGACAAACTTATAAAACCTAAATGCCTGTAAACTTGTGCTAATCACCCCCTGGTTGTCTGAGATGCTGGAAATCACCGTATATTTTAACAAATGACATTAGCCCTTGATGTATTTGATTTAGTATAATGATGTGTTTTTGTAAAATTATTTATTTATGTTTTAGTATGATGTAAAGCATAAACCAAAAGAAGTGACATACTACCTTGCTGAGCTTGCAGGTGAGGTTGCTGTCAAACTCTCAGATGAGCATCAGGCTTACAAGTGGGCTGAAATAGAAAAAGCCTGTGAGTTGGTTAATTTTGCAGAAATGCAGAAAATTTTGCAAAACTGTGATATCTACTTGCTTTCTAAAAAGTGAATAAACGATTAATTTCATTAACATATTCATGTAATGAGAGAGTTCTTAGAAAGTGAAATATCTTCATGTAGACATGCAATGTGAGAACTTACCATAAGAATTTCACCAGTTTCTTTGGTTATAGAGAGGCTATATTTTACCATTCACAAACTAATAACTACACTTAAGATCTTAAGAATAGTGATAGTAATGCCCCTATATATGAAAACTATAAAGAAATCAAATAAGTAATTAGCCTTAAGTTAAAAAACCATGGTTAAGGTTACTTGTTATTTCAAGTCAGTGTAATACCAGATTGATCAATCACAAATGTAAAATATATCCAAATAGTAGGTTGCTGTCTGAATTAATTTGTTTTATAAGTAAACCAGTATGTTTTCTTATGGTATGTTTATAAATATTCAGTAATAAAATGGATAAATATATTAATGAAGATGAAGATGATTGTGTAAATTTAAACCTTTCCCTGCCAGTAAAAATATTGTGAAGTATTTTTTCTGTTTTTGTTATATTTAGTTGCATAATTTTTTAATAATGTAAAGGGTGTCCCAGGATTAACGCAAGATTTGATTTAAATAGAAAACACAGTTTTTAGTATTTTTGTTATTATTTTTTTATTGAATTATTAAGTAAATAGGATAGGGCTATTTATGGAATAAAACATCGGGCAAATGGCCTCCACGACTTTACTTGCACATACACTCTTTTGTCAAAATTTTCCATGACCATTTGGCATAAATGTGGTTGAATTTCATTGATGCAGCGTTTAATTTCCTCTTTTAATGCACGGGTGGATGTGGGCTTGTTGACATACACCTTTGACTTCAAATAACCCCATAAAAAGAAATCTAAAGGTGTTAAATCACACGATCTAGGGGGTCAATTCTGATCACCGAAACGAGAGAGTACACAACCTGGAAATGTCTCATGAAGTATTTGAATTGTTTCATGGGCTGTATGGCATGTGGCACCATCTTGTTGAAACCACATATTGGCCACATCAATATCATCCAATTTCAGCACAAAGAACTGTGTTTACGACGCCGAATTGATGTTCCTGGATTTTCAACAACATTCTTGCGCACTGCTTCGATATTGACATTTGAATGACCAGTGTGTTTAGTGTCTCCAACTGATTCAGTCTCCCTAAATTTTTCAATTATTCTCTTCACAGTTGATGAACTCAAAACACAATTCCGACCATATTTTGAATGAAATTTTCGAACTGCGGCCGCCAACCTTTTATTATTTTTGAGATAATGTGTTCAACAATAAAGACACGTTGTTCTATTGTGTAACGCTCCATTTTTACTAAGCCTAAACTGTCAGATGTCAAATTGTTTTTTTTTAGGGTTGCCAGCATTTTACTGCACAAATGGCGTCAAATTCAAATCTTGCGTTAATTCTGGGACACCTTTTAGAAATAATTTTGTGCCACCTAGTTTTAAATAACACCAAAGTTCATTTCTCTTCGAGAGAATTCCTTAATTTGCAAGCGTTTTCAACAGCCCATGTCTGTTGGCTTCAGGATATGACAATTATACAAGAAAAAACATTGAAAATGCCAAAAATTTAAGAAATGAAATCAGTTCAAATTTACATATTAGTAATGACTGCCTTGCAACCACTTACTTGTGACTAATTTTTCTGAGATAGGACTTTATAGGATTTTATCTGACATAGGAGGCATATCTATTATCTATGGATGTTTGAATGTATCTGTAATCAAATTAGCGTTTGTCACTTTCTAATTAAAGAATAGCTATTTAAGAGGAACAAAGGTTGGTGTTATTTAAACCTAACTGATACTATCTCTTCCAATATAACACCTTATTGTATATAATTTGTGTCAATTCATTTCTGCTTATTGAGTTCAGACAATCATAATCAATTAAATAGAAAAAATGAATGATTACTTGGTGATTTATAGAATGATTTAACTCCAGGTTTTGTCATTGCTTATTTATCATTTAAAGTGGAGAGGACAGGCCAAAAGCAAAGTCAGCTGAAATGTTTCAGTATTTCATACCAACTTTATCACCAGATTATGTAAATTGCTCAACTAATTTTTAGAAAGATTAATTAATTTTAAGAGAACAACATACTGTTTCCATAGCATTCCTAGAAAACCTAGGTGGGATTCTGGAGTAAAGAACTAGGAAGTTAATCAAATTAAAATAAAAGTTCCTAGCCCAGGATTAACTTGGCTAATTACCTCATTGCTATCTACCAAGGACCATGGCAATTTTATCTTAAAACTTCTATTTCAGTTCACTTTTATCTCAAAAGAGCTCAATAACAAATCATTGATTTATAGAAACATTAAAATATATAAATAAATTCTACAACACTTATAGTGGCTGATTCTTGTAAGGTGAAATTGCTATGTACTTGTTAATTTAGGCATAAAAATGAAAAATAACTGTTTTAAGTTGACATTAAAACAATGTAGGAAGACATTTGTATCTTAGAGGTAATATATTTTTATATAAAACCTGATTTATTACAAAAATAAATAATAAAAAGCCACTGTGATTATGTAACCCATTTTAAGTTTACATATAAATTCATTTGCCTACATTTCATAGTCAGTGTTTTCCTATGAAACACCATAAAATATTTACAATCTCGAAAAAAAAATCTTTAGCATAAACTATAACGTAATGAAGTCGAACTACGCTCCTTGGAAACCATTTATTTTGAACTGTTCTGAGTATATTTTTGTGATATTTTGGGTTCTTAAAAAATAATTAATATTTAAATATATAATATTTCATTGTAATATAGAATATTGGAAAGATGTAGGAGCGATGCACAGGGGTACTAGTGCCGGGTAGAACTTTTTGGTCAAGTGTACAATATTTCTTATTTATTTTTATTTCCCAACTCTCATTTCAATTAATTTTATTAATGTGTAAATGTAATTAATAATCAGTACAGTGTGAAACAGTTGTTATGCACATTACTTCTTAATAAATTCTACAAGTAACTGGTGCTATAACCTAGATATTTTTTACCAAGTGAGTGATACATCTTCAACTGGGGCTGCATATTCAACCTCATTGATGTGGGTTTAGTTCCGTTTTGTTTCATTGACAGCATTGAGAAAGTTGTAATAAGAAAAGGTGGTTTTTAAAATCTAAAAAAAAATATTTTAAAAAAGATCATTATTACTATTTATTTTTAATAAAAACAAATCAAACCAATGAAATCTATGTTTATAATCAACTCACATTAATAAAAGTGCTTAGATCTATTCGCAGAATTCCACCAAAGTATACAGGGTGAGCTGTTCTTGTCATCATTATGTGCAGCGATTTTTTATCACTTTCTGTCCCATTAATCCAATGTGACATATAGATAGCTTTTCTCACATCCATACACTAAAATTACATTTTTTGATCAATAAAGCATTTACATTGTTTATTAAATGTTAGGTCAATCAGTTTGTCTTCTCGCAAATATGTTATGTGTATTAATAAACTCACAGGCACTTTTGGTAGCTTAAACTGCCATTGTCAAGTATATAAAATACTGCTTATAAAGGATGTCCCAGGATTAACGCAAGATTTGATTTAAATAGAAAACACAGTTTTTAGTATTTTTGTTGTTATTTTTTTATTGAATTATAAAGTAAATAGGATAGGGTTATTTATGGAATAACACATCGGGCAAATGGCCTCCACGACTTTTCTGGCACATACTCACTCTTTTGTCGAAATTTGTGCATGACCATTTGGCATAAATGTAGTTGAATTTCATTGATGCAGCATTGAATTTCCTCTTTTAATGCACGGGTGGATGTGGGCTTGTTGACATACACCTTTGACTTCAAATAACCCCATAAAAAGAAATCTAAAGGTGTTAAATCACACGATCTAAGGGGCCAATTCTGATCACCGAAACGAGAGAGTACACAACCTGGAAATGTCTCATGCAATATTTGAATTGTTTCATGGGCTGTATGGCATGTGGCACCATCTTGTTGAAACCACATATTGGCCACATCAATATCATCCAATTTCGACACAGCCTACAACGCCAAATTGATGTTCCTGAATTTTCGACAACACTCTCACGCACGGCTTCGATATTGACATTTGAACGGCTTGTTTTTGGACGACCAGTGTGTTAAGTGTCTCCAACTGATCCAGTCTCCCTAAAATTTTCAATTATTCTCTTCACAGTTAATGAACTCAAAACACTATTCCAACCATATTTTGTTTGAAATTTTCGAACTGAAAGAAAGATTAAATGTAAACTAAAATACACATATAAACATATATAACTAAGTTTGTAATAATAAATTGATGTAGAAATAGGTGACTGTTCCAATGGTATAGTGCTGACTTCTGATTGCGGAGACCCTAGGATGTTCTCTTTAAAGGATGAAATGAGTCGCTACTTGAATAGAAAACTAGTGAATCCTCCGACGTTAAATTGGAAAAGTAGTGACATTTAGTGCTAATCACACTACCATCTCTGCACACATCACCTATGGCAACATCTTTCGGTTAGCACCTACCTCTTTGTAAGGTGTTACTTCATGGATTTTTTTGTTTTTGTAGACAGTGATAGAAGGAATTGAAATCCCTACTAAGTAGTTTTTTATGTATAAAAACACACAACACCAAAATGTATTTCACCGAGTCTAAAAGTTACAAAAAATTAGTTTCATAAGCTATAGACCGGAAATGATTTTAATAGTTACAGTCCGTCTATAAAACCACATGTGAAGAATTTAGTACTACAATCCACAATTATTAAATAAGTATTTTATAAATGCAAGCCAGTAAAAATAAAAAAATAGTAATTATTAGTTGTATGTAATCCCAATAGTGTAAATTTTAATAATTATTAGCAAAAGAGAATTACAGTGACACAGCCAGGATCAAACCCGGAACCTTTTAAGAAATCTTTGAAATATGAGAAAAAAAATGGCGAGACCACTGATTTTTGCATTAACTAGTAATTTTCTTAATGATCATTTTTGTGCATCACAAATATTTTGATTACCATCAGAAAAATTTTTAAAGATGTTAACTTCTGTTCCCTGCATTTTGTAACATATACTGCCCAAAATTATCAAACCACCAACTGTCTCTTTATCGAAAATGCTTTTTCACACTATTAGGCAGCAAAAACATTGGCCTGTGTTTTCAGTCATACACTCATTTTTCACAGGAGTGAATTTAACTAATATTAATACTGTAAACCCCGACTTTCTCTCTCTTCCTCCTCCCCCTAAATGTTTACAGGAATCTGGGGGAAAATATTAATGCCAGGAGAGGGCATTACCCAAGGACAGGGGAACCTGAAATATTACAGGGAATTGACATATCTAGGGGAAGACATTTAGATGACCGACATTTATTAAATGATAATAAACAAATAGCATTTGATAAAAAAAACAAAAAAAAATCCTTAAGCTATTTGATAAAAAAAAAATACTTAAACTATTTGATAAAAAAAATAATTAAACTATTTGATAAAAAAAATAGTAAACTATTTGAGAGAAAAATTACTTAAACTATTGGACAGAAAAATACTTAAACTTTACTAAACTTGAAACTTGTAAACCAGAGTTTTATTAACTTAAAGTTTGCTGATCGAAGAATGAGAACAAAATAAATACATCACTGTCCGTGTTTATCTATACGTATGCATAGTTTGGTGTTATTTGGTGTAAACTGATGAACGACGTAAACAAACAACATAAACCCTCGGTACGTGGAAGCTACGTCCAACGAGGTTACCTGTCGTAGCTAGATAGTGGATTAGTCAATCAGCTGTGAGGTTCCAGGTGGATGGAATCGGTGAGTCGATGATCGATATGCTCATATCCATACTAGTTCCAAGTCAAATCTCCAACCAGAGGTGCTCCCCATAAACCATAGGCCGATAAGGTGGTGAGATGAGGGGGGGGGGGCGCTCCGGCGGGTGTTGGCCAACCCAGCTCTGGATACACACACTGACTGCAAGCGACTGATCCCGGTGCTCCGTCCTTTTAATCCTCTATAAAGGATGTAGGGTCTTACGGGGCCTCGGAGGCGTCCCGCACCGTTATTTGTTTTGTTTACTTTCCAGCATATTTCCCATAAAACAAAATCAATACACTCACATTTGAAACACAAAGATATTCTTAGAACATTTATAATATTATCAATAATTATTAATTCTTTATATAAAACTAACCAAATACAAAAAAAATATTTATCTCTAATTTACACTTTTTTTTTTTTTTTTTTTTTATCATAAATTTTACGAGGGTACTTTGTTAGATAATTACTTGTCAGCGCAAGACCCCTTATTCGGCTTAAACAATGACTGATAATTTTTTCCTTCAATAACTAAAATAAACGAATTACAGGCGTAAACAATCGCTAATTTACATTGGCTATAAAAGTCTATCGGTCACAATACCATTGTATGATTTGTCACCTGAGTATGATTTTCAGATACTTGTTAGATATGTTTACTTTATTTTATATTTTTATCTGGTAAAATAATACAAGTATGATGCTGACTTACTTGAAAAGTCATTTCATTGCTGTACCAACAGTAAAAATAAAGGATCACAGTAGCATTCATTGTAATCTCTAATATATTCATATCTTGGTTTCCATTTATACCCATGCTCTAGAAAATTAATGTAAGACAGCATATTTAATTATGAATGCCATGTACTGCATATTTAAAGATTTTCTAATAAATAATATAAACATTTCAAATTTTTTGTTATGAATTGATGTGGGAAATAATTAAAATTAGTGTCCCTTTTGGTTGTAGTATTGATCCCACCATTTTTAATAATTGATAAAAATTATATTTAACTATTTTATTAATGAATTATTAATGGCTTCTCTCTTTAAATATTTTGTTTAAATGGCTAATTTTCAATTAAAATAAGTTTATTGCTTGTTTCAATAAAACACAATAATAATATTGAAAAATATTTTAATTAGCATAGCAATAAAATTAATTTAATTGTAATTCATTATTTTTTTCAATGACCACCCTTATTGACCTGCTATTTATAGTATGACACTCTTTCCCTAGACCTATTCAATATATTATATTATATCTTGTTTTATTGCGCTGTAAAATTATCTCCCAGGGCATGACTCAAGCCTGTAACTGGTATGAGAGTCATGCAGTAACATTTCTACTACACCAGGTGTAATTTAAATTTTATTAAATTAATTCCAGTTGCTTGTTAAGTATAAAACAATAGGGCTTGTTAGAGAAACTGCTTTTGGGTGTGATTAAAATAATTTTATGAAAATTAGATCAATTAAGAAGTAGTTAGTAAGGCCAGTGAAACCCTTATTTGTGAGGTACTGCACACAACTTTTTATTATGAGCAATTTTGAGTAATGAGCAACTCTAACAAAAATATTACACTAATCAAGGAAATAATGTGTTAGTGTGTATTTAATTTTGGCTCTGAGGTCAAATAAAATCTAGCTGTAGATTGATTGATAAGTAAATAGATAGAAACCAAGTTATAAGGAATACTTTCTCTCAGTTTCTACAATTTCACCTCCTTTAACTATTGTGAACTTTCTTCTTTAACAGGCAGAAATTAAAACACTGATATTTAGTTCAGTTATTAAAATTTGTTTTGAACTTACACTGGTTAAAAGAAATACACCGGAGCACAGCATTATAACTGTGATTATGAAATGTCCAAAAATGGCTTTTGATGAAGCACTGCTGAGAGTTTTGCATACCCTGAAACAAAGTAGATTGGCTTGTAAACATTACAAAGAGACAACTCCTTCAATTTTGAAAATAAATTGATTACCTGAGGATTTTTGAATAATATTTCATACAAGCCAACAGTTCAGTTGAGCCCTTTGGATCTTTTGATAAAATTAAATGGTTCAGACGATGTTGCAATATAGTGAAATGGCAAAGGATGAGCTCTGCCATGCAAATGTAAACATTATCGTAGAAGAAATAGATGTGCCCAAGCCACATAATTCCAAAGATCTGATAACCATAGGAATAATAAAAGTGTTCCCATGTATCAAGGTAGACAGGCCAGCTGTTGACAATAGTCGATTTCTCTTGATATAGGATAGCGACCAAGAATGGGCGGGTCATCCAATGAGTTGTTATTATGGCTCCCCAAAAAAGAGCGATAAAAAATATAACCCACACTTTTCTTAACCTCTTTTGTACTAATTGGTATATTACTGGGTCATTAACTTCTGAAAACATATCTAGAACAATAACATAAAAATAAAGTAATTAAAGCAGTAACCAATATCTAAGGAGAAAAATGTAAGAGTTTTTTTTTTTTTAATGAAAACAAATGATAAATGAAATATAAATATTCTGGATTCCAATCTCTAGACATATTTAATTTTTTTCTCATTTCCATAAACAGAGAAGGGTGGATCTCGATAGGATAATCCACCTTCCTGCCTCGGTTGTGAATAATTAATGACATACATTGATAATAATAGTTCTCATGATTTCTGTGAAGTGCTTCAGGTAATTGATTAACAATTCACTCATTAAATAAATTATTTGGGGTAAGGATATTTTTTTAGTTTTTCCGTTTTAAATTTATTAATGGTTGGAATTTTGAGGAAAAAAAATAATGCCAAACATGAAAGTATTTGCTTCATTCATTTTAATACTATTCATTACATGTCATAAAAACTTCATTAAATTCTTACCACTGAGGTCTTCCATTAAAGATTTTAAAGTTCTTCGGTGTTTAACTACCTCAATCATTTTATAAACTCCGATAATTCCTGGTGATGCTGCAAATATAGTGAACAAATTCTCTATGAGGTCCCTTTCAGTCAAACCTTTGACAATTCCCATAAACATTGATAATATCAACATTAAAACATATGCCATAGTAAAAATTCTGTATTTAAGAAGAAATTTTCTTAACACTTTTGATTTTGCTTCTTCAGCCCACCAACCAGGCAAATTTAAAAAAAATACATGTGGCCATACCCAAATGTCTTCTATATTTTCTCTGTTCCATGGCAAGGCCATACTTGTATAAACACCTAAAAAATCGAAAATTTGTTTATAGGCTCACAATATTTACTGTAGTATTGATAAAATTTATTCTAACTACATTTAATCCCTTAATTTAAGATTAAGTACTTTCTCATATTACCGTGGTTTTAATTAATATTCCATGTTATGATATAACTTATGTTCAAATCCTACAGAAAATTTGTTTTAAATTGCTGTTTTCAATAAGTTCGTAGTGTTTATTGTAACTCAATATATTCATTGTAGCACCACTGGAATTATTTATTATAATAAAAAGTTTCTCTTTTGATGCTATTTGACATTGCTTCACTGTAATGAGTTGATTTATGCTGGAAGTCATTATGAATATGATTAATAAACATTTTTGATTTTTTTACTCATAAACAATTTTCAAACCTTTCATTTAAGATAAATGAACATTATTTACAATTCATTTAAACTTTCTTTGGTTTCAATATCTTGGTGGGGCTGGTTTTATTTTTGGCATCATTAGAACATCAAATGGGACTATTATGCAAAATAACATGTTCTAAAAAAAAAAAAAGAAAAAAAGCTGATTGAATTAAAGTTGTGAATACAATGTTTATCACATTTTTAATGACTTTTGCTAATTATAGTTAGAAAAAACAAAGCACAAGTTACATATTGCTAAGTGAAACCCAAGATATTTAATTTGATTTTCAAATCGATATTATAGAAAAATATTTTTCTTTTAATATCAACTAATTAATTAATTTATAGATGTTTGCTAATTTTTCATTGAAATGACTTTATTTTTTTCTTCCTTTTATAAAAATTGAATATACATATAAAATTTCACATCTCAAACAGGTGATTCATAAAAAACAGGACAGACAGATGCATGGGTGAAGCCCTAGAAATACCCACCTTTCCTGCATTTAGTTGGAGTACTTTAAGGTAAAACTCCAATTAAAAAAAAATGTATTTCAATATAAAAATGAAAGAAAATTTATAAATTTTATAAACATTTATAATCATAAATATAAAATTGTATTATATTATGTGAACTAAAACAAATTAATATATTTGCATCAAATCAACATTATATTCTTACGACTTTTAGTATTATCTGCCACTGACCTTCCTTCAAAATAATATCTAATTTCTGTGCTCCCTCCCATTTGTCGCTTTTATATACATCAACTAGATACAGTTGTTAGAAACTCAAACAAATTAAGTTCATTACAATCCAAATTGCACTTAATAACATTGGTAAACATAAAGTTTCTTAATTTCAGAAATGACTCTGAATAATTTCTGTTTCAAACTTTCCGGCCACATTACTCAAATACTATCCCTTGTTACAATACTTAATTCCAACATTTTGAAGTAGTTAGTAATCTGTAAGTTGTTTAGAGAATTATTTTAAAAAGGCTAATTTGGCAAAAATAGCTTATTTTTTTAAAAATGTTTATTTAATTATAATTTTTTTTTATCCTGTAATTGCTTGGTCTATCATTGTGAAACTTTTAGTTAATAAATTTTATAATAAGAGATTCCATGTGAAATCATAAAATTCACAAAAAACTTGTAGTGGCTTATTTTAATGAATATAAAGTATTATTTTGATTAATAAACAACAAACAGGTTAAACAATGTGGTTCTGATATGGCAATTAATTCTTAAGTAATTTTTATTTTCTTGGCTACCAGAGGTTGTGACTTAAATGATTTTTAATTTTACAAAGTTGTTAAAGCACTGTAATATATAAAGCCCCTCTATGGTATGGACACATAAATTTTTTCATGAAAGTTCCACTTGGTATCCAAATTATGTTGATAATAATTAGGGCTCATTTCTTAACATATGTATTTGACAATATGATGAATGATTCTGCCTGAAGTTGAACATTTTTCAATATTTAATAACTCTGAAACAATCAAAATACCAAAAGAAATTCAGGAGAAATGTAAGTAAATTTTCATTATCTTTGTATATCCTAACAAAATTTATGCCTTTACAAATATAAATTATATTTTATATAGATATTGCGTTAGTGAAATCGGGCCCCACGTTGGATTGGAACATTTGTAAAATAGTAACCCCCACGCTGGGTGCCAAATTGTAACTTTTGTAAAATATGGCCCACGTGGCACCAAATTTTAATGTTATTGTTACTCACAATAATTTAAATTCTAATATGAACAGGTTTTACATCTATAAAAAAAAAACTTAAGAAGAATTTAAATTTATTTATGATTTGAATTTAATTTATTGACTCCCTTTAATTTTTCAGGTTGGATTCAGATAAACTAAACACTCATACCATTAAACAATAATTTTACTTAACCTAACTTTATACATTTTCAAATATTTACAATCTAAAAACTATGCTGGAATTCTGTGGTGGAGATTATTTATATTTTCAATAAAATGTAATTATTTTTGGGTACTCACAATATAGTCTTGAAATTCACACAATCTTCCTGGATTGAATTATTTTACAAGAGAAGAAATCTTCCACTATCTCCGAAGTTCTGCTCACCTTCTATCCTTCACTATTCATCCTTTCCGATACGCCCTACTCAGCATTACTCACTCGTAAAAAGGAAGCTCTGACGCCATGTGTCTTGACTCTCCAGCCATGTGTGTCTTCCTTCCTCTTTCAGTTGCCGATAATGAACTCCCCATGGCCTCCTTGCATGTCTATGTCACAAACTACTCCCTAACCGGAGGACGACACCCACAAGAAAAGTTGTCCCTGCTACATCACCAGATTTCCCGCAATTATTTGAATTTCACTTTATCATAATAATCGTTACCACTGATCTTAAAATCAACATTAAATTATATATATACATAGTTTAGCTGGATTATATATTTAAATATATATATATATATATATATATATATATATCTATGGAGTAACTTTGAACAAAATTGACAATATTAATTCAGCTCAACTTACCTTGTAGGACTGAAAATTTCAAAAAGATGTCTCAATCACTTCTTGAGATATTAATTGTTTCGGCATAAAGTAGCTAATGAAGGAAGACTGAAGGGTTCAATATTGGGTAGTTTTTCCTAGCTCATAGTTAACCAACATTTCATCTCATCAATTTTTAAACTGATGCTGCCACAGCCTATCTGACAATTTCTCATAGAATTACATTATTGTGAATACATTGCATATGTAACCTGAACTGTGATATTCAATATAAAATAATAAGATTCATTTAAAATATTAAATAAAAATAAAAATATTAGCATTATTTCCTGTCATTAAAATTCACTTTCTCGGGCAAGGGCTCTTGTAACAAACCCTATGGTGCCAAATGTAGGTTATTCATATAAAAGAATATACAATAATTTTCTTTTTCGCCAATATTTCATTCTCAAAAGAAACACTGAGCACTAACATTATAAAACATTGACAATCAAAAAATAATTTTGATATTCTAACTAACTAACTAATAAAATAAAATATAAGAATAATATCTATAAAAGTGTGAATCAAGAAACAATGTGACTGCCATGGGCTTATATCCGAAACTGCTATTAAGATAATTTGTAAGAGTGCTTGCTCAGTCATTCTTCAGGTTTAGATAATTTTTGTCATAAGCAACAAGCTATATTTTCTTAATTGCTCTCATTTTTTTAGCGTTTTCTTCGTCTATGGATAGGAAACACCATTGACTGTTACCACCCACATATCTTATCTATTTAAAATTAAGACAATCTCTTTATTACATGGAAAAATCATATCATTGCAGTGATATTGTAAACGGTCCATTCTAATTGAAATTAAAATAAATTTTACTTTAATTTGAATCCTGGACTGAAAGTGATTTTGTGAATATAGAATACCTTGGGAAAATCCTGAATCAAGAAAGCTGGCTGAAAAGAAGCTGGCTTGAAGAGTGGGTTGTGAAAGGTAAGAAGCAGGCATTCATTCATGGTAAGGAGAAAGACTTTTTTTACAGAAGTGCATTGTTAAAAAAAATCCACACGAGAACCAGCTAGGCCATTCGAGTTTTTGTAGAAGGTTTGAGGGGTAGATTAGAAAAGAAAATGAATTTGGAACCGAGAAACTGGCCACTTCAATGGTGGACAAAAAACTGAGAGCTGAATTCTCTTTCCAGTCCTTTATCATCTTTATATAAGATATTGAGGATTTAGAGAGCTTTTATCTGCCAATTACAACTTTATCTGGCTAGTATATCAGTAAATCATATAACTAGGGATGTGAAACCCATTTGTTTTCACCGGATTGGTCTTAGGATATAGCTGCCCCTTCATAAAAATGGACTGTCATCAATTAATTCAGATGAGGTTTATGCATCAATATACTTCTCAAACTTAAAAACTATACAAAATAGAGTCCTAGCCCAAAAACTTCCAGTTTAACCGTTCTAGAGATATTTGCACCAAGTTAACATTTTTTGTTGTAATTTTTTTATTTTATTGTAACTTAGGTAGTTATTAATTGTGCCAAGTGAACAAACATTTAATAAAGTACGAATTTCTTAGTAATGAAAGCCTATCTAAATCATCATGGTATAAAGTTGAGATATTTTATTTTAAATAAGAGAAGTGCAGTAATTTTGTGAAAAATTTTAAAAGTGCTATCCTAGTAGCACTATAACATCCTTTTGCACTATAACATTGTTTCAAATCAACGAAACGCATTGAGCTTGGGGTCATTCTCTCTCTCTCTCTCTTCAAGTGTTTTCAGCCCTCATATATCATTGTGATTTCATCAGGTCTTGAGCTAGCTCAGCTTAACTATGAGGTATAAATATTTAGTTAAAGAAAAAATATATTCTGGAACCAAGTAGCCTATGAATAATAATAAATTAAAGGACTATTACATGACAATGTACAATGTTTTTCAATTTAATTCTTCTCCAAACTGTCCATATTGTTTTTAAAATCAGTATTTTTTCTAATTCAAATAATAGACAGAAGTTTTAATTTCTGACACCCTTACATTTTCATTTTTTGATCTTTGAAAGTCCCCTGTTTAATCTGGAGACATGAAATTTTACATTTCATATTATGACGCATAAAAAATACTGCCATCTCAGTAAAACATGATTAAAGTATCATTAATTACTTTGTTATAATGGTATATTAAGTTATATTATGTGTTATAGTAAAAAGTTATATTAAGTGTGATGTACACAGGTGGTCTGAAAAGTTTCCGACCTCAACATGAAGATGATAATAAAATAAATAAAAGCTAGTGAAATAAAAGCTTTGTTAGGTTGTAAACTTTTGAGACCACCCTCGTATAACACTAATAAAGTTTTTGTTAATCTTACTATAATGATATGATGACTCCCACTTGAATGATACTTCTAAAAAAAAGTCATTAATGAATTGAGTCCATAAATAGAATTGAATAGTTAAAAACAATTTATTAACAATTTTAAACAAATTTCTTGAATACGTCCCATTTATTGAAAAGTACAACTATGCTTAACATGCGATTCACTTTTATTTTTTTAATCAGCAAGTAATTAATTGTTTAACGGCACATAATTATATTTGAAAGTTTTATTATTATTTTTAACATCATGTGTTGAAGATACTTCTAAGCCAAACAATAGTGAAAAATTTGCTATCCTAGTTTTAATAAATTTTGTTTTTTTAATGTTTAATAGACTTTAACTACATATAGTCATATTGTAGCTGTAAAAAAAACCTGCATCAAACCTGTCTTAATTTTTTTAATGGAGAATTTTGAAACTTGTTCCAACTATGTAGGTTGAATACAATTGAAAGATTACTTAGTACCTTACAAAATATTAATTAGTATGGACTTTTATACCTTTTGATAAAAAAAATTGTGAAATAAAATTGTGGTTGTATGGTTTCAAGTAATATTTTAATCTCAAAAAAATCTGAATGTATTTAATTTTTAAAAAAAATTATTTTGTAAGTGTCCTTCTTTTTTCGGCTTCCTGTTGTTTTGCAAGCTTTTCTTTTTTCTCCTTTTCCCCTTCGATCATTTTGACTCTTGCTTTATTTAGTGGATATAACTTATTGTACCAATCTTCTAAAGAATTATCTTTAGAAATATCTTTTTCAATACAACCAATTTCACCTATTTTAAGAGGATCATAAAATAATCTGAATTTCCTCTCAGTGGTAAAAATGGATTCGAGTCGCTCTTCAACTTCATTTAGTGGCCAACCTTTAAAAAATATCATTGTACTTAATATCACAGTTAAATAACTTTCATTTAACTGCCACTTGAATCTAATTACTAAATAATGCACATAAAAAACTCTTATTATCAAAGAATGCTCTTTACTCAATACTCTTTTGACAACAAATTAACCATACAGCTTCAAGCAAATGAATATATTGTATTTATGCCAACCAAATATGACAAGTGTCGTTAACAATTGTTCCACTAACTTTTTCAAAGTCAATTCTGTTTGGTTCAATTTGCTAGTAGTTCCTAAGAATATTTTGATCCATTGATCTAAGCAGAATCTAATATATACGCTAGAAAAGTGGGGGTGGGCTATCTCAAGGTTTCTGAAACGGTAGAAATATTTGCACCAAATTTGACTCAGGAATAGTTTAGTTTACCAGCTTGCGCAAAAGAGAGGTAGTAATGTCCTGATAATAATTTTGCCCCTTCCCTCAATTTTGACTTCATTACTCCCTTTGATTTTTGAGTTTTCAATTTGAAGTGAATAATTCTTGTTACTTCACAAATTACTTTGGAGGTCTGGACCTCTTTCTGCCCTTTACCCCCTTTAATTATTTTTTATTGTCAGATTCTCACCAAATAGGACAAAAAAACTGGATTAAAATTAATTACCATTGCTTGGTTATCAAATCAATTAGAATTTTTCAATAACATTTTTGAAGTAAAAATTCAAGGGAGATGGCTGAGGAACAGTTTTGTTTTGTAAATTACAATTGAATTACCAATAATAATTACACTGCAAATATGTTATTAACCACAACTACATTCTAATTCTTGATGGAAACTATAATTATATGGTAATTATGGAATGCAAACGTCAGCCGGAGGCCTGGCCCGGATAACACTTAACCAGCTGAGACGAGACCTATTTATTACTGACTCAGGGCTTGTTTTGCAAACAATAAACTGCCTTCCTGCTGACCGATGGCACCGATGACGACCGCCTGTGTGCGGCAATCTTCACCTATTTCCGCACGCTAGCTGAGAAGGCATGATCCATTTCCCTCTCTAAATATACCTTCCCAAAATTCTCCTCCCTCTCACTCAGTCAGACTCACCTAACACAGTAACGCTCTCTCTTCCCGACTAGATGTAAGACAGTAGTTAGTAAAACCGTTACCTCATTGTACTTGTGAATAAACTCTTCTTGTAAAAAGTCTAACTGTGTAAAAACTTCTTTAACTTGGTTTGATTGCAAATAAAAAGTAATTTATAAGTGCTGGGGTCAGCTCCCATCTCACAAACATATAGCATCTTCCAACAAGTCAATGACAAAAATGATAGCTAGTGTTGACCAAAATTCAAAATACTAATGAAATTAATTTTGAAAAATATATTTTTTTCATTAAGGCTAACTAGAATTTTTAATCTTTGTTTAAAATATTTCCTAAAATAATCTGTACTACAAACAATAGTGGCTTGACAAGAATTACCCATGAACATTGCTGAAGGCACTGATGTATCAAAGTCTCTATCAACACCTTGATGTCTCATGATTGTTTTCTGTACTAATGCAGACATGCAGTGGTAATCATTTTCTGAGCAAATAAGTATCTTCTGAAATATGCTTGCCTGTAAATGAATATGGATGTAAATTTTAAACTGATCATAAAGTTGTTTATTCAAAGTGTTACATTTTAATTTACTTTTTTGCAATGCTCTTATGTACTTCCATTAAGAACCAAAATGGTATTAATAATAAGAATAGTAGCAATAATGCTACTGATTAATGCTGATGCCAAGTTAACAGATGTTTGGAGATTGATGAGTTATACTTATTTAACTCACCAGTTAGTATCACCTTAAAACCTGAGGTGGTTCTTGGTTTCGGTATGACCTGTCATCCAGCTATGACTGTTACTGGCACTCGCCATTTATGACGTTGAAAAATTATCCTCAAGTCAGCTGCTATTCTGCCCACCCATCTGGGTTGGCTGCTGTTTATTATGGTATGATCCAGTGTCCCTTTTAGAATTTCACCTGTCATTCATGAAAGGTATCCTGGCCAGCTCAGTGTTCCGAAAGTTATGAAGGCTCGCCAAACATTTTGCATAGCCTTTGGTCTGAATAACCCAAATTATTAAATGCATTGGGCCTCAAAGACAAGAACAGTTGAATGCCTTTGGTCTCAATGACCCGAACAATTAAATGCATTGGTGTCAAAGACCAGAACAATTGAATGGCTTTCGTCTCAATGACCCAAAGGATTGAATGCATTGGGCCTCAAAGACCAGAACAATTGAATGCCTTTGGTTTAAAAGATTCTTCATTCTTCCCTTTCTCCAAAGGGACCAAAAATATACACTAGGCATGTTTTTGTAACAAATATCAGTAGATCATTCTAATCTGCCATTATATAATGCCTGATTGCTGACTCCAGGCTCTTCTAAGGATTCTTCCTGAAGAGGTTTTGTTTGCTTACAAAGTTTATTCAACCTTGTAAAGATAAATGTGCCTGCTTAAGTGCGTAAAGTATGGTCTAGAAAAGCAAAATAAAGTTTGATAGGTGACAGACTATCATTGGTTATTTATCTCCTTACCAGCATGAAGAGATACTATACTGCAATCTGAAGATGCAAAATGAAGAACTCCAGAAATAATGTAATTTTTTGGGACATACTCCCTACAAAAGAACATATTGTTGGCCAACAAGAGAATGAACTTTGTTTGAAGACTTTAGGAGTGGAGATTACTGTTGACAGAACTTAATAAGGAGCACTTCTGTAGAAGAGATTATATATCTCAGGTAATCTGTTCCTAAAACTTTTTTGAGCAATTATTATTATTATTAACAAATACAAAATTAACTAACCAGTTTAGGTCTGCTCAACCAAGGCTTTTCTGCTGTTGCAAGAACTATTATTCTGTCAGCAGGTTTAATACCCTTTAATAATTTAGGAATAATAGCTTTCAAAGCCCCAGGCCTCAATAGTTTTTCGTTTTTAGGAACCTTTTTGTAAAATGGTTTCTCAGCTCCATCTATGAATAAGATCGAAGGTTCATATTCTTTTGCAACCTGTGACAGAGTCCTAAGTTTTAAAGATTTAACCAAAAGATAACTTCATGAACTACTTACTACTTAATAATAAATAGGTACGGACAAATAATAATTCTGGCATGATAATATTTAAGATATAGGATCAACAAATGTTCCTGTCTCTCAGCTCTTATATTGAAAAAATTCAAGTGAAGTGCGATAAATCACACAATCGAATGGCTAGCTGGAAGAACTTATGTTAATTTCACCAAGTTTTTAGGATGCTTGTTTTTTCACTGATTCCATGTTCTCTTATAACTAAATAGCTTGTTTTGCGGCACTCCCAGCTTTCCTGCACTCTAAAGACTATTATTTCAACATTGATTTAGGAGTTCTTTTTCCTCTCATGCTCTCAGCATCTGTAGCTCCCTTACCTCATCCCTGGTATTCACTTCATGGTATTCACTTGGAGGAAGGCAAGGAAAACCCCGCTACCCCTTACTTTAGCGAGCTGGAAGAAATACCTTGGTGGCAGAGGGGTTCCAACCCAGAATGTGTATGTACAGTAGACTCTCCCCTATGTCTGGATTAATGTGGGCAGGGGTGATCCGGTTATGGGAGAGTGACTAGGATATATACGATATACAGAAATATGTAAGTAGTTATACATTTATTTTATATATTTAGAATAAACTTAACAACTTTACACCAAAATATTTGCTTAAAGTTGTTTTTTTTTGTCAACCTTTCCTGAGCCCCGATAACTCACAAGTTCCTTATGAGCATGTTGTCTACTTAAATTTACAATTAAAATATTAATTCCCACTATAGTCATTTTAATAATTACAAAAGTGGCTTTTTAAGTATTTGACTGTCCAGATATGGGAGAACCTACTGTATAATATATTTTGTATGAAGATTAATTATACAAAATGAGTGAGTGGAATTGTGTATTATGTATGAATAAATATATCCAAAATCATAATTATTAACGAATTATCAAGCAAAGTGTAATTTTATAAATCAGAATTCCTCCATTAATAAAATTTGAGTGAAGAGATTAATTTGTAACTACCTTTAAAATCATATTTATCAATATTTTATTTTTGAATTTTTTAGTGAAATTAAGAGCGGGCAAGTAAATCATAAGAGCTCCAACGCTGTATCCCAAGCTGTGCACTAATGGATGAGTCAAACGATTTGGTCCGATAAACATAATAGATTTTATTGCAGGACTGTTTTCTTTTACTATTTTACTAGCAAGGGGTAAGACCACATACTCTTTAGTTACCTGAAACATTTTAATACAATTACTTGCAATATTACTTTTAAAAGTTGGACTTATCTATAAGAAGACCTGAAATCATGGTGAATGAAACCTTAATAATGGACCAAGAGATGTTGACCTTTGCAGATCTTGACATAGTAATGAGGTCATTGAAAGCTATAAATTTCCTGGCCTTTAAGGATCGGCAAAGAAAAAAAAAAGTGCATGCTCACAGAGCCCCATGAGTACCAAGGTAGGTTTTTTTAAGGAGTGGATGAATTTGCGTATTTAGGATCAATGATGAACTCCAAAAATAATATACCTGATATCATGAGGTCACTATTGACAGTAAATGGTCCATCTAAGAAGTAATATTCTTTCAGTACCAAGGTCCAAATTTATAAGACTTTTCTCCACGTGGTACTAACCAATTGCCTGAGTGCTGAACTTCAGGAAAGTAGCTGAGCAAAAATTAAAGTATTTTGAGCTAAAGAGACACTAGTAGAAATATTTAATGAACAGGCATTGAAAGAGAGGACTAATGTTTAGCTGAAATCTCTCTGTAATTTTACAGACATTTCAAGATTCATTAAGAATGAATGACTCGGATGGGTAGAACACATGGTATGAAAGGAGGGAAATAGATTATCTAAAGAAGCTAAAAAAGTCTTTGAGGAGATCTATGGAACCAAACATGTTGGGTAGCCTGTGTAATGATGATGGTTTAGCTGGAGATTCCAGGTTTTTGCTGTGGGTAAATGCTGAATGAAGTAAGCCTTGATTTGGGCTTTGAAGTCAAAATAAGTAAGTACAGCAATATTAAAGTGAAGATAGACTAGCACTTATTGCTGAATCTCAAGTTTTTAACATAAAAAAATAAGGAAGCAATGGAAGGGGAAGGCACCTAATCATGACAATAAACCAATAAATACAAATGTTAAATTTTTTTAGTACCTGATAGATGTCCCCCATGCCTGGAATCGGGCTTTCAAGCTTTGCTCTAGCTTCTTGTGCATGGAAATTGTAAAGTCCAGGCAGAGAGTCAATATTTATTTCATTACATTTTATGATTAAGTCTTCATATGCCAATTCATCAAATAAAGAATCTATTGCTCGATTAGCTAGAGGATCTTTCTTACCTTTCTTGCCTTTTTTAGCCTTCTTTTTTTTTCCTTTGGTCTTTTTTTTCTTTAATTTGGGTATTATTGGTCTATCAACTACAAATATATAATCATTCATTCACTCTAATTAGTTAGGAATGTTTATTGAAATCTAATAACTAAAAATAAAGGTATGTGGCATATTTGTTTTTAAACATATATTCATCCTATGTATATTCCTTATACATATAAGTTAACATTGTTAATTGTTTATAAACCGATTATAAGTATACATCCCTATCCTGTTTCGTTATTATTTGACAACCCCAACTGGGCCTCCTTACCATTTTTGTTCCAAACAGGATGTCAATTTGGGCATTTCTCCATGCCTCCTCGACACAGGCCCTTGCCAGCCTGGACGATTTAATAAACTTCAATAAATCATACAAATTGATACAATTTTCTTGTATAGCTGCAAATTCGTTGAAATATAATAGCTTCCCAAGTGGAGCCAAAGTCCAAGGTAGCATTGATTAGCTACCACTATATGTCTTCTTATTTCAACTGATCCCATGTGAGATGTACATATACTTTTTCTACCTCTTGCAATCATCCTATGACATAAATGAACCAATTGTCAAACTTTTTCTCAAATCTTTCCATAAACGGAAGGTGAGCCCCATCACCTAGCCTTGTATTTATGTATTTGACCTTTTAACTTCAAAAAGATATTGCTGTTGTAATTCTACCCTCCTTCAAATGCATCTGAGTATGCAGCAAGAGGAGAAATCTGTAAATATTTGTTCACTGATTTTGTTCACATATTATATGATAAATAAAGGGGTTATGAAAAAAAAACAGGGTAAACATGTGCCTGTTAGCGTTATTTTGCCTTAAGCTCTAATATTGTCTTAAAATTGATATAGATATACATATGATGATGAGTTGTCATTCCATTCTTCCAACCTTTCTCAAGTCCACCCTTAATTTTTCTTAATGGGAGCTGCATTGATTATGGTATGGTCTTATTCAAGTTTTGCCATTGGGAGAATATGTAAGTTGGAAATGATCTTGAAACCACAGGCAGAAAAATAGCACTGAAAATCTTGCACCATGGCTGGTCATTTAGCTGATAGTTTATTTCATTAAACTTTCAGTATATTCTATTTTTTTTCTCAAAATTTATTTTCTGCAGTATATTAATTTTTTTTATGTCGTATTTCCTAATGCCATAAGCCTTCTACTATTTTTCATTTTCAAATATTTCATTTCACCAGTCACAATGGTATTTTTATCAAAATCTCTTAGGCAACTTTGAAATATTCACTACACTTCTCACAAACCGGGTTTCATAATTCCACTCCCATTCTGTTTTAGTATTCACTACCAGCAAAATAATGTGCAACTCTTAAATTAAGCGATATAATATTATATAATCATCATTCACTGACAGATAACCCGTTAGATAGTGTCTGTGTAGTAAGTGTTTCAAATTTTGCCTGCTTTGGGACATCTGAAATTTATGTGAAACAACTTTACAACTGAAAAGATGTAATTCTACGTCAAAGTTCTTTTTAAATATATATAAAATACTAACAAAAACTATGTAAAAACAGTCATCAATAGAATTGATTGTGTATTTAAAAAGTTAAAATAAGCGAAATTGTTTTCACACAAGTTCAAAGATGGATTTAATCATATTGGTTTTTGAAAGCTTCGAACAAGATTTTTACTCCTTACTTCCTATGTATATAAGTTATATTTTTATATTACAACTTTATAATGAGCATTTATGTACTGTTATCTTTTTCAATAGCGGCATTCAGAATCTTCAGTTCCTTTCTCATTTGATTATCAACATCTTTCCTTACTTGCCTTATTATTTGGTATGCAGTTTCAATCTTGAGTTGTTCTTCTATACATTCCTGGTTGAAAGCATTGAGCAATATGTTAAACAAATGAAATTCAAAAATCAAAAAATTTTTCAGTTTTTTTCACAAAAATTATGAGTGTTCATGTGTCAAAATCAGTCCAGCGAATTGACCAATCAATTCATACGCAAACTTAAAAAAACCACAATCTTCCTTATGTTGTAAAATAATGCATTACACATGTATAAAATATATTTGTCATTTTCAGCATAGGTTTAATAAAATAATTTTACAATAGGAGATTTATTTTACAAAGAAAAATGTCACATTTTTTAAAATATCAGGCTATAAAAGTTAAAAAAGACTTTCAGTTAAATAAAAATTTAACTGTTTATGACAATTATTATTGTTATATGACTGTTATATTTTCACAGTTATAAATTTGTTATATTTTAAATATGTTTATTTTTAAATTTCAGTTTAAGCAATACATAATACTAAACATAAATACATATTTTGATCTGAATGTTCCTGACAAATAAATTAGATGTTTGCTTTGAATTTTTATAACACTTATTTTATTAAAAAATAGAAGATTGTGTCATGATGAATTCAAAAGTAAGTAAGTAAATTACTGAAAAAGTACAGAGGCACAAGAAAATATTAATGAAAGTGAAGTACCTCATCATGAACTGATGAGTACGGTGCTCCAATTTCCCAGCCTTGTACAAACTCTCCAACCTTAGCAGTGAGATCCGCAGTAATATTGGACTTGGTGGGAACATGTCCTTTTTTCATTAGCTCTTCTAATTTACGTCTTTCCTCTTCCTTTTTTGCTTCCTCTTTCTCTTTGTCTGCTTCCTGGAATATAAATTAAACTTATTAGTTCTGTAAACATGAAAAGGTATCAAAGTATGCCATTAATTGATTGAAAAAAAAATGCATTATGAGTAAGAAAATTATAATATGCAGAAGCCTATTTGTTTTATTTAATTTCTAACAAATAATCACCAAATCAACAGGTAAATAAAAGTAAAAGCAGCAAGAAATTTTTCAATAAAAACATTAGATAATCTAATCATTTATTGGAAGTGAACACGAATAAATAAAATAAAATAAATAAACAAATGGCCAACTTTGTTAGGCCTGTTTTTGTTGAAATGTTATGCTATTCGATCATGATAACATTTGTAACTTAATAAAAGTTTCAATTTGATAATCTTATTACTAGATGGGGTGGTACTAAGCATATTTGTAGTCAGATAATATAATGTTATTGTTTGATATTTTCAATTGTTTTGTTTGATATTTTAAGATTTTAGAAATTTAGCTGCAGGCTCTAAATTAACAAATAATAAAGGAAGTGGTGTTTTGTTGACTCGGTGAGGAGTGTTGCAGAGATCAAGGACCTAAAAAGTGTTTTTTTCAATCTCCTCACTGATCAGTGCAACAGGAGTGGAGGTTTGGGATCACCACCCAGTATGGTTTCTGTTCTTTAAGCTGGTATGTACGATACTGTATTCATTGAAGTTCGCCACCCTTTCGGGTTTGTTGACCACTTTTTCCTATTTATGGCAGTAACAGCCAGTCTTCTGTCTGCTGTGCTCAGGGTTAAAGCTCATAGGTAGGTCTCAGAGTTAGACTGAGTCCTTTACATAGTCATGGTCATTGTGTAAATATTTGTATGTCTTCTGGTCAAAGCGTTATTTGAGTCAGTGGTCAGACCAAAGGGACTTGTTTCATTATCACACCTCGCTGTGTACATAGGAAATTAACCAGGTATATTATACATGAAATTACAAATTTATATTAATCAAAGAATCATTGATTTATTAGGGTTAAATATTTAATCACCATTTTTAATTAAATAAAAATGTAATAAAATATATTTTAGGTTTAAATGACACCAAATTTTTGCTTCTCTTTAATAATTTTGTTTATTTACTGCTAGCTTTATTTATAGCCTACATCTAACACTTTAAGCGCTTCACAACAACCAGCCTGAACAACAAGTTATGGAGGACTCAATCAAATAATAATATATAGCTTTGGTAAATGGTAAAAATTTTATGTAATGTTTAAAAACTGTTTTATTAAATTAATACATAAAAAAATATTTGTCTCTTTATTTTTTTACCTGTGGAAATAAGAATAATCTAAAAACTGATGAAGTTAGGACTACTCCTCCTTCATTGCACATAATAATGTAATCTTACTCTTTCTCCTGTAGAGAGTTCATAAGGGTGTAAAATTTAGAATAATAAAATATGGCACAAGAAATTATAAACTTAGAACCGATTCTGTTATTTATTAATTGTCAACTTACTAATATGCCTCCGTCATCTATAGGGAGACCTTTGAGAAGTGTTGCGCGAGCAAGTTCTGCAGCTGTAACATATTTTCCAACCGGTATCCAATAGCCAGCAGTAATAAGTTCTGAACCTGCTAGGGTCATGGTTGGTGCTGATCCAACCTTTGTATAATCCATTTCAGGAAAGTTTGCTATAATATAGCTGTTCGGCAAACCTAAATTACAAAACCAATAAGAAGTTGAGTTGTGGTATATGAATTTTGGTGTGGTTCTTGTAAATTCAAGTTTCAAGAGAGAGATTTATATTTTGGGGGAAGGATTCATAAAAAAAATGGATTATGATTAAACACTTTGCTTAGTCACTTGTTTAACATCAGTATGTGTTACTCAGGATTACCTGTGACCTTCTATGGTTAACTCATCACTATAAAACATATAATATATATATATATCTGTGGAGAAAGTGTATTGCAGTCATCCTGAATAGTATTTTTTACCAATATTTGTTCCAAAGCTAAAAAAATTAAGTGAGTAGTATAGTTAAATAGCAAGGGTGAAGTGTTGAAGTTATGACCTCTTATGTTTTGCCCAAGTTGATCAGCGATCCCTACCTGGACACAAAAATATTTTAAAAAATGCCACCCCAAAATTTGGACCACCCAAACAGGACCATGCCCCCCCCCTCCCAGGAGTCCAACTGACCCTTAGTCTATTACTGGTTTGGCGAACACATTATTGTTTTGCATCGTATGTTAGCATTATATCATTATTTAGGTGAAATATTTGCTAGGTCCCATTAGGAATAAATCATATTAACAAATAGGTGACAGGGGGGTCAACTACTGGTATCCTGTTTAATTTTGTTAGTTACTTAAATTTAATGTTGAGTTCCAGCGACATTAAATGTAAATTTAACTGTTTACCCCAAAAGATTTTTTCTGTCCATAAACTCTTTTTCTCAATAAATTCATGCTAAATGTCAAGACAAAAAACTTATGTTGAAAAAAAAGAGTGACAATTACTTTTTAAATATTAAAAACAACATTTCTTTTCAGCATAAAATGATCTGATTTTCTACCAATCATGGTTCTATCAATTCTATCCCCAATCGATTTCATAAATTTATAAATTTTGTTACTTCACACTACTGTGTTTTGAAAATAAAGGTGGTATTTGGGATCTAAAACAAAACCTGAGTGAGATATTTGAAAATAAAATTCATAAAAAACATTCTATGATCCCCCTCCCTCTACCTCTAAAGTGAGGCCTGTCACTTTTAGTTGATTTTATACAGGCTTTTTTGACAGTTTTTCATGCGGGACAAAAAGGCGAAAACAAAATTAAAAAATCAAAATATTGTTCAGTCCTTTTTTTTTTTTTTTTTTTTACAAAAATTATGAGTGTTCAGGTGTCAAAATCAGTCCAGCGGATGGACCAATCAATTCATACTCCTCCTGCCATTAACTCATTACTTTTATTTAATACTCAGTCATCTATTTGGAGAGGTTTGTCAGATGCATTGAAGAACATATACTCTTTTTTTTTGTTCAGGATCATGAAATAATGCATATATATTGAAATTTTCTATTAGTGAATTGTATAAATTTTACAATAATCTTAGCCTTTATGAGAGAGATCCCCAACCATTCAGACCTCACAAACCACTAAATTCATAGCTTTGAATCCCGCTAACTACTTCCATAAATTTTATTTAAAAGGATCAAATAGACCAAAATAATGATCATAAAAGCTCTACTTTATTGATATGAAATGCACTTTTTCAGTTATCAAAAAATCACTGGAATCCGAATATAATAAGTGTGAAAATTGCAAATAATGTCCAGATTTCTTAGTGGCCCTCAAAAATGTATCCTAGGCCACAGGCTGATAAAAACTGCTTTATAATTTCATCAAAGATGGTATGACATCAGACAAAAATGATTGAGAACTCGTGACAGGATTATTATTTTTTTATTTAGTTTTATTATTATAGTTTTAGGATTGTCATCCCTTCAGTTCCAAATTATATAAGACAATTATACTTTTCCTAACATGAATTAAACTTGGTGAGGCAACTAATCCTATTAGTTAATAAATAAAATAGTTACCCTCTGGGATACCAAGAACTCTAGCTGGAGGAATGATCTCATCATCTGTTGGCCATTCAGGAACTTCTGTATAACCATATTCCTTTGTGACATCATACCATCTTCGTATGAAGTATCTAGTTCAATAATTTGCTTTAAAAAATAAATTATCCTGACTTATGGATACAATATTTTGTATACTGTAAACAAACTTTATGTTAATAAATATTAGTTGTGGTATGTGATCCTACTGTTTGTTCTTTTGAGGTTTTCCAGAGCTTAGCTATAGAGATTTGATATTGTCTAAGTCTGGTGCTCGATAAGGATACCTCCTCAGTGGATATGACACCAGACTAGAGATCAGGAGGCCCTGAGTTCAAAACCATGAAACCATGGTTAAAAAAAAATGATGAAAATATAGGATCAGAATCGTTTACACAGCTCAAATTATAGAGTTTTCTATTTGAAATATGGGTATGCAATTTAAAAAAAGTATACATACATACAAACTTACACTTATTCCATTGGTTTAAGAAGGCTTCTGGCATAAGACATTGGCTCAGTATTATATGTATTGAAGTATAATTAAAATTTTCATATATTACCTAAGTTCTATTGTCATATCCTCAATTATCTCATATTTTTTCATAAGTAGGATTTTTTCCATTAATTTATTTTTTTTATTGGCCATTATTATTTCTAATTCTTTTTGCTGTTCTTTTTTAGTTTCCATTAGTTTTTCTATCTCGTTAATAATAGTTCTATCTCGATATGATGGCATTAATGTACCTTTCAATAATATTAACTGTTTACATGAAATGATTAAAAGAAGCTTCAAATAAATTGTAATACTAACATATACACCTAAATATAAACCACTGTCTTTGAAAGAGATATAAATCTATTTATTCATACATTTTTTTTATATTATATTTCTTTATTGAAATGTTAATATGCAATAAATGCAGTTGTGTTTTAAGCAGTGCTTAGAAGCTCAGTCTGTTGCCTTTTTACTTTTTTTTTAAGACTTATTAGTCAAGACCACTTCACTTGTCACATTAGTAATCACTGCAGAGCTTACTATAAACAAAATGCTAGTTGGTTTGGAGGAGGTCACAAGATCACCTCCCCCTTAGATGTCGCTCTGGGTTGACAGGGATGAGATAGAAGTATAGAGCATTAACAAATGGATTAGGATGGCCAAAGGGGTGGGAACAGAAGTTCCGGTCGCTGGATGTGGCTAGATTTTGAATGAATGGGATGCTGAACTCATCATGGAGGGTATGGTTATTGGCATAGAATGGAGAATTGGCTATTTTGTGGAGGATTCTGGATTGCAGGGACTGGATGCAAATAATATTGGAGGGCTTGGTGATGTTGAGATGAGAGGACTTATCAGCATTCACTTTGAATCTCCATTTGGAGGATTTATACATTGAGATGATTTGTTACTCATGAGGGTATTTTAGACTCTTGATGATTTTATAAATGTCTCACACTCAATAGTATTTAACTTTATAAAAATAAGTCAGTCATTCATCTAAAGTTCATCAATTGTGATTGTTCTATTTACCAGTTTTTAATATTCCTTAAACCATTAAAAAAAGTTTATAAGTAGGTAATTTCTGAATAAACACCGGACAAATGCTTCTTAATAATAGGGAAAGAAAAAGTAAACGGCAAAAAATACCCCGGAAACAAAAATCCATTAACATATATAACTGTTTAAAGATTTAATAAAGATAGAAATAATATTAATAAACAGCAAAAATTGCTTTATAAAAGTACAAGAGTACTTCCTTTATCCCTTCAGTTTTTTATATCACAAATTAGTTACCTTAAAATGTTAATGTGAGCCTATATATTAAAAAAAAAAAAATGATAAATGTTTTTGTAAATATGAAAAGTTGTATGGAGGGAACTGATTTTATGAAAGCAGTTTTCAGAAATTAAACTTGAGTTTCACACATTAGAAAACACAAAGACATGCTTAGTTTCATACAGCTGTTTCATTCAAATTTTCTGAACAGTTTCAAGCAGGGTTAGTTTCTCAATTTCATGTACAGTACATTTTAAATGGAGTGCGTTACTCCCAATTTCAATTTTATTTGATTTTAACAGGGTCAAAGGATATCATTCTAATTTAATAGTATCAATTAGGGAGTATCTCCCCTTCTTGTAAGATTTAAAAAACAGAGTATAATAAAAGGGAAATAGTGTGACTGGTCTAGATAAAATTCTGCCACTGGTGAACTACCAACTCAAAATGTTAGAAACAAGATCTGTGGCTTCGAGGGGGTATAAAGTACCTTACATGGCCATAAGCAACTATTCAGCCTAATAGATAGACAACACGGCAGGGTAGCCTAATTTATTTATAGAGGGGGTAACCAGGGTCCTGGCCTATCAGGATTGTACACAGGTGGCAGAACACACACTTGGGATGGGGGAAGAATAAACCCAGCTGTTAGCAGGTCAATGGAACACAATAATCCCATACTTCTTTGACAGTAGAGCATCTCTGTTTGGTCTCGGGAAATCAAGATAACATTCTATATTTAAAAGGTAAAAAATAAGTAGATCGAACAACTAGTTTCACTTTATTTTTCTATTCCACAATCAACAAGTAAGCATCAATATCTCATTCACCATTGAAAATAATATAAACATGATTTCCTCAATGTGTGAACTGATTTGAAACTAATTGAAAAAACTTGTTTCATGAAATTAGTTTCTTTAAGGTAAATAAGCATTAATAAATTGTTTTAGCACTCAAATTTACAAAAATGTAAAAAGATTAATTATGTTCTTTGGCCTTCAATAAGCTTATAATATTGATAGTGAATAACATATTTTTTGGGAAGATATTTTACCATAAGCAAGGCCCTTAAAATTATCCAAATATTTCTTCCACTTCCTATTCTTGTGAGCCATGTAGTAATGTTGGATTGTTATAGCAGCTTTGTTTGCTTCATCTTCAGAGATTTCTTTACCTATTACTAAAGATCTGTTTCTTTTCTTCATAACACGGTCCAATACTAGAAAAAAAACAACAATATAATCACAATTAATTATACATGTAGAAATATAATGATAACAATATTTTTTTATTTATTCCAAGACTACTACCCCTTAGAAAATTAAAAGAAGTATAAAATTGAGCTTTAAAGCATAAAGTAAGTGCTAATTCACAGAATATTCAGAATAAAATAAATTTGTAAATAAAGGAAATAAGGAAAAAAAAGTTGTGCACTACTAAATATAGGACATTAGGATGACTGAATAAACAGGAGATGATTGTTTTATAATTTTTCCTGTCTACACTTATTTGCTTAAAATTCTCATTTCTGTATTCTACACTCAGAGACAAAAATTTTTTTTGGATCAAATAATCATTGTCGTTAGTTCAGTGAAAATGTCAACTAACTTTTGAAAAGGTATACCAGATTTTTGATCTTTTTCAAAATTATAAACTACAGTAACATTATGCCAATATTTTTTATTAAATTGCAGCTTGTACAAACAGAAAAGAATAAAACTGAAGAAAATTGCTAAAAATTGTGTGACATGCAGATGTTTTATTATATGCTGTTCACGTCTGAGGACCCCCTGAAGGGATCAAAAATGAAACATCAAGATTTTTTTAAAAGCAATTCATTTGAAATTTATAAAAAAAAGTTATAAACACTGATATTGAAAACAAATAAATATTAATTATTTCTTTAAATCATAACCAGAGAACATTCTGGACAGACGGCTTCCGGTTCATGTTTTGTCATGTCTCACACCCTCCCTAGCTCTTGTGCTTGCACTGTCTTGTCTATAACCCCTTTCTTCATATTCAAAGCATTTATTGTGAAAAATTCAGCGAGTAAACATGCTTTACCCAGTGTATAAAACAGTTGAAGCAATGATTCAAGTGAAGCAGGAATTAATTCCTCCAGGTAATGTAGACTGCCACTTCCAAATAAAACATAAAAAAATCAAAGCTAAAAGCAATGTTCTACAGCCCATTTGGACAAAAAATATAATTTTTTTTTAAAAACCCAAGCAAAGGAAATATGTAAAGCAAAAATACCTAAAGATAATATGATTTAGCAATGTAAAAACTTGTTTACATTGTTACATTGTTTACACAAGGGGGAAGCGAATTAGGTATGGCTATGGGTTGTGGGCACTATCTGGATCCAGTGGGTTCTGTTTCAAATTTGATTCATATTGCAGCAAAGAACAATTTGCAGGGAATATGGAAGTCGGCCTAGGTATCAAATTTGTGGACCTAATGTGGACTGCAGTTGATCACCCATACAGCAATGAAATTTTTTAGATTATTTTGTTATTTTTGACCAATTGCTTTATGAACTTACCAGGTTTGGACTCTGTGCCTCTGGGACAATAAAAAAAAAATAATAAGAAAATGTCCCATCATGACCTGTGGTGAAATGAGAAAACAAAACAGAGGAACCTATGATGAACAAAACCAATTTTTATTTGTTCGTTAGACGACAACAGTACCCCCATGATCGCCACTAATTATGACATTATCAAGCCATTATGTAGGGCTAACAATTTTTCTAAATGGAAAAAAGTTTGTATAGAACAGCCTAATGTTTTCAAAAATTACAGTTCCATATATGGGTGGAGTTGATCACGTTGATTGACTGGCTTAAAAATATAAAATAAAAGTTCGAGGTAAAAAATGATTTTGGTACCTCTTTACTTGTACGCTGGATATGGCGCTTGTAAATGGACACATACTGAATAATCAGTTTAGTAATAAAAAAATTGAGTTGCTTGATTTCATTAATGAAGTGGCTATGTTTTATCTAAAGCTTCCTAGTATTCAAAGTTCACTTGGACGACCTTTAGAAAAAGCTAAACCGTCTGACACAATATGTTTCGATGGTATTGGCCATTTAATAGGGAAAAGAGAGATGTATGTCCAAACCCTGGACACGTTTTGTACCAAATGTGCTGTCACACTCTGTCCAGAATGTTCCTCTGATTACCATTTAAAAAATAATTTAAAGTTGTACTTAAATATTTATTTTGAATATCAGTGTTCAAATTATGATTAATTTTTTTATCATAAATTTCAAATAAACCACTTTACAAAATATTTTGAATTTTCAGTTTACCACTGCCCTCATCTTGAGGATGGCCCCCAAGGGGAAAGGGTGTTGTAGGTGGTAAATTTTGATTAGTATTAATCCTCAGGGCCAATAGAACACAAAACTAATGAAAAATTAATTTTTGCTGTGAAAAAAAAGTTGGTAAAAGTTAAAAAATGAAAAACTTGGAAGGAAAGGAGTTTAAAAGTGACAAATATAATTTTAAAAAACACCAATTGTTGGTCTGTTGAAGTGCAGTGAACCAGAGTATAAGCCATAAAAGAGTGGAATGTGAGTGAATAGATGATTTGAACTGAAGATTCATGTATAAAATGAATATACCTTTTAATCCTATTTTCCTCCCTGCTCTGGCTCGTTCATGTCTCTGTATAAGTTTGAGTTCTTCTATGAATTCCTTAGAAAAAATGAAAATATTTTATTATTATTCATTAATTATTTATTTAAGTAGCTACTCATTTTCCCTCATTCAACCTTGTAGAACAAATCCTCAACAAAGGGAGCTGAGGATATAATCAGGGTATCGGTAGTTAGTATTGTAAAGTTTCAAAAAAGCGATTAAAATTAAAAATCAAAATACTTACAAAGGCTTCAGCTTTAGCAAAGGCTTGTGGTCTTTTTTTTAATTTTTCTTCCATTGCAGCAGCCTTTAATTTACTCTCTCGAATAAGCTCAGTTTTACTTTCTATTGAAAAATTCAGAAAAAATGTATTAACATATACCCACAGACAGTCGATTTTTTAGATTTTAACATTTTACTGTAACACATGGATTACTACCAGGTTTATTTATAAAAAAAAAATTCTAAAATCCCAAATCAGAAGGGATATAATAAATATTATTAATTTTTTACAACATAGGCCTCACTGAACCAAATGTAGAGAGGAGAAATTTTGATATGGGAAGCATTCTATATTAATCTCTCTCATTCTTCAACTGCAAGGCTTGAGCCAGACACCTCTCTTTCAGTACCCTAAAGGGGGTTGAGGGGAAGGCAGTCCATGATCCAGAAAGACTAGGGTGACTGCTGGGCTTATTCCCAGGCAGAGCAGGCAGGTTTATCTCCAGTCAAGAATCCAACCATCTTTTGTTTTCAATCAACATTCTGTATTGCAGATTCATACTACATTGGGGTAATTTAAGATTCATATATTCATGTACACTACAGTGTGACAATTGTATGTATTTACATTTAATTACTCTTTTATGAACATGGATGTATGTATAGCTTACATATTTAACCAGGCAACCTTCCAGGTATATAATATATTATTAACTATTTAAAATTAGATTTGATGTAAGAATGGAACCTCAAACTGACTTTTAGATCAGGGAATACCCCTTCAGATAAATCCCCAATAGTGTTTTGATACAGAAAGACTATTTAATTAAATAGAGGCTTTTGAAATCCATTTAGAGCGTGTATACTTCAATATATTGTAAATATATATATATAATATTTTTCATATATACTTATATGATATTAATAAATTTTACCTGATATGTAAACACTCAATCTAATTTAACTTACTTTGAGCCTCTTAACCTCTGAGGGTTGTAAAGCTAACATAAGCAAAAAAAATTTATTTGTTAAACTATTACTGGAAATTACCTTATCAAGAAAAAAAAAATTGTAAACAGCTAAAATATTACAAAAACCTACTGAAATTGGCTGCTATGGTATTAAATTTGCGACTTATATTTTTGTAAAAAAAATTCACATCTTTAAAATTTAAGTAGCTTCTGGTCTAGTGAAGCCTAAAAGATAAAATATGTCCAATCTTGTGTTGATACTTGACATATCGATGAATTTTGAGCCCCTCTTTTTGGAATTTGCGGTTAACATACACATTTTCACAGACAGGAATTTTGCATAAATGAAAGTGTTAATTATATACAAATATTTAATAAGGGTCCAAGTAATTCTGATTTAATGGCATTAAGTACTATATTTCAAATCATTACTAACTTAAATTGTTGAGCATACTGACCTTTTTTTATATGGGTTATAGAACTCTTGGGGTCTTCATTCTGGGCACTTGCTCTTGTAATATGGTCTGCACTCAGGGCACTTGCTCTGGTCTCTGTTATCGATCCTTGCAAATACTGATCTGCCTCTTCATCTTTTTCTTCGGCTACGACAAATTCTTCAGGATGCTCTAAACAAATTTTTGTTTTGAGGTTATTATAATAGTTTTTGCTTTTTTAAATTTAACCAAAAAACAAACAATGCATTCTGTTTTGTTCTTTTGTCATAAGTAGGACAAGGGGTCCTTGTCCACGAGAAGTGAGTGGCTTGGCTGGCAGCGAGCAAGAGAAGGGTTCAGACTGAGAGTAAGCATTGTCTTGGCTTTGGTAAGGGTTGAAAACAGGAAGCTAGTGGCTGGGTCCGAAGGATAAGCCATAAAACTCTCAATGTCTTAGGAAACAGAATAAGAATTAAAACGGGAAAAAGGGCCAAATGGACTTAAGAGTAAGGTGGTCTCTAAAAAAGTGTTAAAGCCCCTCGATATTATATTCATTATTATATTAATTATTATATATATTATAAGATATTATATTTATTTGAGTCTGGATAGAGTGCTAAGAAGAGGTAATCTCTTTGAAGAGATGAGGGGGCTACATGCTTAGGTGTGTGGAGGTAGACAATAGACAAATAGTAATATATATATATCATATATTTTATATGCACACATATAAAATAGTTGGGAACAGCTCCTTCTTTCCGGTGGTGGAGGAACTTGCTGGTTGGAACTAGTGGAGAAGACATCTCTTGGGCTGAGATGTAGGACGCTGGATGACTTCATGGTGGAACTGAACCGGAGCTGCCTAAGGCAGCAATGTTAGCATTCATTATTGGAGACCAGTGAGTTTTAATTAATAATGTACCAGAGCCACTGCCTAAGTTTATGTTAATACCATGCCAAAATCAGAGCTAATTAAATTCAATAAGTTAGTTCTTTTAGTACAATTATGAAGGAAATTCAATAAACAATAAGTGTTCAGTTAAAGCTAATTGATTGGTGTTTTGTCTTTAAATGTATCATAAAACAGTAATGTTTTCTGTAAAGTAATAAAATTTGTTCTTTTTAATATTCTCTATTGGAAGAGAAGAAGGATTATGATAGTTTTTTATAATAAGAATATGATTATTTTCATATTCTCATCAGAAGAATATAGTGATTAAAACTGTTTGGTATAATAAAATATAGTCTACTTTATATTCTCTATTTGAAGGGAATACTTGATTTGATTTATTATTATAGACATATTCATAATCGCAATCTTGTTCATTTTATTTGTTTATGATGTTCCTATTTTATTTAATAAATTGTCATGGTTCTTCACATTTTGTATGATTTATTTCTTAAGCACACTTATTCATATTAATGTCTTATTATTCCAATAACTATAAATAATATAAGGTAAGATTAGAGTTTTTGATTATTAATTGAGGATATTTAATATATACTTTCTTATCTATCTGACACGGTATACCTCCAGTGAACATGTTTCCTGTTTGTTTTATTCTTCCTATTAAGGTCTAAGGGATTATCAATCTTCATTAAGGGCTGAATGTATTATAATGCTGGTGGCTAAATAAAGCTAAGGAACCGACAAATATATTTAACATTAAAAAACAAATACTAATTAAAGAGACTTACAACATAGGACATTAAACCGACAGGTTTCACTCATCAATATATTCCCAACTGCAATCGCAGACATCCAATATACTGATCACTCAGAAAAGTACTCGGATGAAAGAAAGAAAGGGAAGACCTCCCTTCAGATAGAGAACCCAACTGAGATTGGTTGTCAAAATTATAATTATTAGCATGGGTTTGAATCTCAGCCTTACTATTATCTTGTTTCCTAGGATAATAATTAATAATCCGGTGGGATTATATACCACAACTTATTGTTACTATTAGTTGCTAAAAATAATTTAATGAAAATTAGGAGTGTTGTGGCCACCTCTTGATATGAATAATTAGAAGTTCATAAGATATTAATAATAATAAGAAGTTCATCCCTCTTCTCAGACCAGAAAATATCTATCTATGTTTCCATATGTTTAATAAAGCTTATGACGTCAGGCGGAGAGGGGAGAGAAGCTAGTGGGGTAAACAGTCGCAGGGTAAACAGTCGCAGGGGAGCCATCCCTATATAAATGGCCTGCCTATATAACCCGAGCGTCTAATAGTGGATGATAGAAAGAAAGAAACCGGCACCTAGAAAACTTCTCTCTCTCTCTCTCTCTCTCTCTCTCTCTCTCTCTCTCTCTCTCTCTCTCTCTCTCTCTCTCTCTCTCTCTCTCTCTCTCTCTCTCTCTGCACTGGCGCTTGCTGCTCTACTCAAAACCATGGTCTTCTCATTCAACTACCTCTGCATCTCTCTCTCCTAACCTCACTATGTTTTAGTCCGGCGTTGTCAGACACCTTCCTAGTGGGAATCTCTGCCTTTGTCTCGCTAAAACTAGCACCTCCTTGGGAGAGACCTCTCCCTCGCGGACGACGGTTGCCATGGCCCTACAAACTTTACCTAGTAGCGTCTCCCACAGCAATGCAGTCTGCTTCTCATCGGTTCACCCTTGCCTTTGGGATCCAGACGGTTTTTGCCTACCCTTAGACACCGAGTGTGAATTCGTGGTCATTCAAAGACCACATAAGCCACCTATAAACCTACCCTGTTCCTCTTCTCCTGAACATAGTGCTTTGTCGGGGCACACGTTCTAAGATTTTATGGAGTCAGATCAAAACGAATTAGGCTGCCTGCCGACTAGGCCGGCAGCCAGAGTGAAAGACCACAGGTCCACTTGCCTTATCTCTTTCTTGGCGCTCGCCGGACAGTGGCTAGAGGTTGTAGCGACCCTAGCCCGTGGCGGGCGTCTCCTCCCCACTTTGGGGATATTCTACAATCTTGGCCCGACAAGGAGCTAGCAGATAATAGTTGACAAATTGTTTTTTTAAAGCTTGCTGTCAATTATATTTATGGAACTACTTCATCAATGTTTTGTTTTTTCGTATTATTTTTTGGAAGTAACAGAAAGATCAATAAAACTCACACTAACATAATTATATGATACTGCATCCTTAATAACTTGTTTTACACCTACACACTCTTTTAACCATTCAGTAAGAGTGTCAAATAAACAAAATGCTAGACAGATATAAGGATTGATGAAGAGATTGCTGAAGTCACCTTGACCTACAAGATCAAAACCCTATTTAGCCATACTCTCCAGTCTCTGCTGTTAAATCTTAATCTCATGGAATCCTCTATATCTACTGATGAATTCAGGGATCATTTTCCACTGTATGGAAATCATTTCATCTGCTGTAGACTCCCCCGTCCTTCCTGAGTGCATCCTTTTTATAAAAGTTTACAACTACTATTTCTTTCTGAATGAGAGTGAACACTTGAACTTCTAATGGTACTATTGTAGCTTCCAGTTGCCTTTTACCCTTTACCATAGCTACCCTTCACAACTAGCTCGATTACAATCAACATTCTTACATGTTGTTCGGGTACAAGAAGAACAATCCAAATGTAGCTTGACTAACTTGCCTTTCATGTACACTATGATATCAATTTGATGGTTTATTTTTGCAACTGTTTCTTTTCTATTGTCTTTGATGTAATGAGGTATTTGCAGTTGCACATTTTTCCTAGTTATATAGTTTTGAAGTATTATATCATCCAGATACCTAACGAAAAAACATAATAAATGTTTAAAAATATATTCAGAAAAATAAATGACTTTGAAATTAGACTACCAGTGCATATATACCTCTGAATTTCATTAGAAAATTCATTTATAAAATTAGTTTAACCATACCTTTGAATTGTACACAGTTTTAATTGTTATAACAATAGCATGTATGTTTATTATATTAATACAGTTAGTTCATGAATCTTGTAAATAAACTATTGTGCAAAATTTGGCTTGGTCCCCATGGCTTAAAAGTCTATTATTTTCATTAAAACCAGCAGGATGGGTCAATTGACCAGTTTAGAAACTTTAGACTCATTTTTCAAAACCTTAATTTTTTTTTTATACAACGTTTTGACTTCGTTTATTTTAATTTTGAATTAAAAAAAATGCTTTTTACGTTTACTAATATATTATTATTATAGCAGGTAAGCATACCTTGAAGGACAGGAAAGAGTCATTTGACCCTCTAAATAAAAACAACTTTTTCTTTCTTTTAAAAAGCTTGTAAGTCTATTGGAGTTAAATCTATTTATTTTTTTTAAAGCTATAATCAGACTTTTTTGTTATGGATTTCGGGAAATCCACACAATGCAGTTGTCCTGTTTATTAACTTAAAACCCTCCCCCCCCCCCCGACTTCTTTATCTGGGAATTGAAATTTACTACTGGATTGAATATGGAAAATACCAATCCCTTCTTTTTTTCCTCTTTTAGTCTTTAGTTTTGTTGCAGTGAACATCAATATGAGTAAAATACTTTATATAACTCTGGAAGAAGCTTTTGCCACATTAGGGGAAATGGATGAAGAAGCATCTGAAGATGAAATTGTTTCTGAAGAAGATGTGCCAAATGTATTATGTTAGATCTGGGACAAGAATATGACCTGTCCATGTATCTCATGATATCCTTGATTTGACATAGCTACTATGAATTTTCAAATTCTGTACAAAGAAACAAATGAAAAAAAAAAGAAGACTGGCATTTATAATGGAACTGAAGAAGTGTCTGAAGCTATTTCAATTACCCCACAAAGAGTGCAAAAAAGAAAACAATGCCAAATTAAACCGAGATGTGAAAATAAATCATCAAATATTTATGTAAAGCACAAATAAATTTATTGCAAAAGACGTGGTGCAAAATTTGCATTGTGCAGTGAATGTATAAATAATTAATTTTTTTATTGCTAGTTATTGTTCTGTTTTAAATGTAATGCTTCATTATTAAAAAAATTATAACTCCCTTTGTTTTAAATAAAATAAGTTTTGTTAATTTTATTTATTTTTTTAAAATACCTAATTATTTCAACCTTAATCATTAAAACTCCTTATTTATTATACTTTCCAATGTTTAGAAATAATTATTAAAAAAAATAAAAATAAAGAGCATAAAAAAAGTGGTGGGTCAAATGCCCCGATCTTGTCCTTCTAGGTAGGTCAATTCTGTCCTTCCAATGTTAAAATAATATTTGAAAGGTGCACCGTAGGCGGGTAATCTGTCTTACCCAGTCACCTGTAGCAATCAGTAGGTTTTTGTAGTTGCCTTGATTTGAATGATGGTTGAAATGATTTTTCTCACTTTGTTTTAATCTACAAGTTCTGTCCTGGTAAAGGGGGATGTGATTGTCACAAGTTTCATTGAGGCAGAGGCATGTGCAGAACTTGTTTTTTGGGGGGGATTTAATAAGATGAACGTTGATAAGCACTGCTGATTACGATAGATCTATTTATTGTATTTGAGAATAAGCGAGTTCAAAATGCCCACTTTAAGTGTCTATAATTAATTGCCAAATCAGGCTAAGATTTACAAGAAAAAGCTTGAAAATTGGATCAAAAATTAAAAAGCATAAAATTTTATCTTATTTTTGTGTAAAAATCTGTTTTCAAAATATTTTTCACTTTATTAGTGATTGAATAATCCTGGAGATAAATTTAGACCCAAAAGTGTTACCATCTGTTAGTTGGGATTCATATTATTTATTTTTCTAATTAACCTTAAATGCTTCCTGCACCTATCAAACTCAAAAGTTTGGTCCTGCAATGCACACAAATGGGAGTTTCTTCTTCAATACAGGATATCGGGAGGGCTAATAAAACATTGTTGATATATAGGTTCATGTAATAATTATGTATTTATTAACTCAAAGTTTTTATAGTAATGAAAATTCTCCAATTTTCAATACTGTTTAGCAAATGTATAGAGTGTTTAAATTACAATGAAAAGAAAAGTATATAATATATTACAACATGGTATCTGTTAATTTTCTTGGTCTCTTTGACATTGCTTCCAAAATGTAATTACTCTAAACATTAATTTCTTTATGAATACTAAGAGGCTCCACTCCCTGGCAGTTTATTCATAAACCCCCCAGCAATTTTATTGTTTATAGGACTGTTATAAATAAATTGCAACAATTTATATTTTATTGAAATCGATTAATTATTAAAATACATTATATTGTATTAGAATAGGGTAACTATTTTATACTACTTTTAATGATTGAAAAAATAGTTGGCACACGAATGATTTTTGTGTCTCGGAATTGAATCAGAGTTTATGGGGTTGTACTTAGTAAGGAGAAATCCAAATTGGAGTGAAGGATCAAATAAGAAAAGCTCAGGAAGATGATGCTGACTGTAATGAAATAACAAGGAGTATGTGTAAAACTAATTGTGAAAAAAGATCAATGTTTTGGAAGTACATGCACGGATGAATTTAATGTTCAAAAGGGCTGTAGAATATGGATTCCGAAGTCACTTCTACAGGAAATTCTAACTGAACTCCATGAAGTACATTTTGGAGTTATTAAATGCAGGAGACGGGACAAAGAGTCAGTTCGGTGGCCAGGATGTTCAGATGATATGTGGTGGCAACATGTTTGGAATGCAGGGAATATTGAATAAACAGGTCTGAGCCCTCATTGTTAGCCGATTTCTCTGAACATCCTTTTTTTTGAGGCCCATGAATCTAGTTGAAGAATTTTACCTCTCAGTACATTTTCCTTTTTAGACCGGGAAAAAGTTACTTACTACTTTGCTTAAGGTATCTAGGCAGTTTTTTTTATTTCATGGGTTGTTCAGGACACAGCTAAATTCAGTGGATGGTTGGCACAGTGAACATAGATCGCATGAGGATTGGATTGCTGGATTTTAACAGTATACCCATTGAAAATCCCGCTCATATCGACCGCTCCATCAAAACCTAATACACGAATCGTTGTTCCATTTCTTAGTTCAAATTTACAGATGATGTCTCTTATAATATTTGCTAAAGCAGAGCCACGAACGGCATAGATTAGTACGACTTAAGAAAATCTTCATAGATCATAAATTTCCCTTCACAGGCGTTAACTTATCTGGCGCACATAATAATTTGATCCGCTCTGGGAACGTCGTTCTTTCCTCTGTCAGAACACTGAAATATTCGGATATATTGATTTTATCTATCATCTTGTTTATTACAATGGTACTTGAAATTTCGAATGCGTGGGCTTGTGTAGGTCTTTCTGAATCAAAGTAGGGCTCTGAAGTTTCCATCATGCGTAGTAGTTCCATCGTGGAGTACGCAACAATTTTGTTGTACATTATATGTTTTCGTCTGTGTAATGGTCATAGTTTAACTTCTACAAACTTTTTTTCAATTTGTAATATGAATATTTTCTGTTTTATTTCATACGAATCCTTGTAATGGAGTACTAGATTATATATCTTATTAGTTATTTTGGGGGTATTTAAAATCTGCTTTAGCATTTTTCCATATAGTTTAAGGTTTATTAACTAAGGATCATAATTTAATAAGGAAGCATTTTCATGTTTTTCACTAGTTAGACTTTTCTTCTTCTTTTTATTTCATCACGCTATTTTTAAAGAAACTAAACAAGTTCGTTTGTCTCCTTTTAGACATTTCACTCACTGGTCGCTATTCAATACTTACTATTTCGTAAGGTGTGTTAACTTTTATGTCGCCAACAATTGCTAACTGATTGACTTAAGGTGAGGGTAAGTGATGTTAGTGACTTGTCCAGTACATGCATATTGGCCAGTCGGAGGTGGCTTGTTACACAGTTGATTCAAGCACCCTGACTGGGCAAGACCATTGTTGTCTACCTCTGCAATACTCATTGCATAATACGTGAACACAGTCACCTGCTGTTTCTTATTGACGCTGTTTAAATGCTTTGTTATTTCGTACATTGATTGTGTACTTGTTATTTTGTTTCATATACTTCAGGGGGAATGAAATTGTTTCAGGGATCATACCAAAAATGGAACCAATACATGGAAACTGCACGAATATCCCGAATCTGTGGTCCAGGATATATTGAAACGGTGCAAAGATTATTAAAGTGTTATTACTAGGTCCACAAAGAAAGGGATCTTAAAGGCTCATAATTTGCCTCATCACATATAATAAACATTATACGTTATACAAATATATAGCTAAAACTTACTGGAAGTCACTTTTTTCCACATCCACCATTTCATGCTTTATTTCCATAATCCGTCCAAACAGCAATTCTATCACATCCTTAAGGGACTTTCGTTTGAGAGGATTGAGTAGATAATTATGAACTTGAGACAAATTGTTCACTACTTTCAAATATCTGAAGTAAGCAGTTTATTTGTTTAACCAATAACCTAGTAAAGTAATTATGTTTTTTTCATTTTTCGTTTTTTTTTAATACCTAACATATAAAGAACCGAGTAATTCGATCGTTCTTTGCATTTCCTCAATCAGTTTCATTTTAAGATAAGATTTATCATCTTTAAGGACTAATTTTAATTCTGAAAAAGCTGATGAAAGACCTTCAATTAAAAATTTCTCCATTATCTACAAAAATAAAGAAAATATAATGTTGAAGATAGCGTAATTAACAAATTGAAATTTATTGCAAATTTCTGTTTTACCTGTCAACTTCTCTTAGAAAAACAGTTATACACACGTAAGGCCTTCTAATATTTAAGGACATGTATCCTTTTTTTATTTGATAATATTCGGTTTAATTTAGCAATTTAGATTTTTTACGTTTCCAAAACTCGTAATCAATTTTTAAATGATGATTTTCATTGTTAAAAAGTATTTATTTATACATATGTTTTTAATAAATGTTTGTAGGCGCAATAAATACAAGTAGGCTTTTCATTATTTCCGATAAAAACCTTGCAACAATTCACTTGCAGAGAGTAAAACTCTAACCATAAAGAAGAGCATAATAAAAATTAATAAAATTCGTCTATTACAACCCCCCCCCCACTTTCAAAAAAGTAGGCTCCCAACATTGTAAAGTGAATTGCATGCCATTTCGCTGATCCTAAATCTAGAGTCCTTAGACAATCCATTGCAAGATGTATCCACAACAAACTCGTTACCATTTACACTGACATTTATGTTCTTCAGCGAACGCACAGATACATGTCAGACTAACGGAAGATATATGACTATAAAATAACGAGTGATCCTAGTTGTAAAAAATAACACCAGACCTTGGGTAGCAACTATCTATTGCTTTTATTAAATTGTTTTATTACTCTTCTTCTGCCTAGTTCCTTTGAGGCTAAGGAGCGCTGGGTGGGGCATCCAGTGGCTCGTTATCGCGACTGCTACCGGATTCTACTCCTCTAGTAGCTACTTAAAATCAAGCCTCGTGCTATTATATTATTGCATTCATCCCGTCCTCTCAAAAAAGGCCACATCCAAAATGTTCCATTTTTTCTATTTATTCCGACCAGAACGCCACGCACTCATCATAGGCCGCTTCCCTCAATTTCCAAATAAATATTTAGCCCTAATCTATACAGTAAATTACTGAGAGCATGAATTTGTTGGGATATATCGGGCTAGTTTGTTGAAAGAGAAATGTCAGATATTCATCAAATCTATTTATCTATAGCTCGTTTCTCTTTCATCAACCTAAACTAATATCCCATAAAATCATCCAATTAGTTCATCAATTCATGGCTAACAATGAAGAGTAAATATATTATAATACTTTTCTGCAATATTGCAGAAAAATGTTGTCTTATTGTGGTCGCAATCATTGATGTCGGCAATGCTGTCGAGCCATATTTTATTTTTAAAGACTATGACAATATGTTGCAACTAGTCGAAGTACTTTACATGTTTACTTTGGATAAATTCATGCACCGTAGCGATTTAGAGCTAATCTTATAACTCTTTTATTTTGTTTAGTGATGGCCTTCTGGCCAGCTTTCTGAGTAAACCATTGATGAAAGGATATTTTTAGCTGATGTGTCCGTAGAGCTGAGCGCCGTGCAGTAGAGTTGACCGGATGATACATTTATATATCATCAATTTGGATCGATAAGTTTGAAGAGGATAGTAAGTGTGAAAGGCGTTAAGACTTAGTGGGTACTTGTTTGCGTTTTGACGCAAAATAGGCAGAAAAACAAATATGCGGTCATCCAATTTTGAACCTAAGTAGATAATATTTCTATCCGAGAAGTTTCGTTGTCCTATACTCAATGGTTTTGGCTTCCATTTTTCGCAAAGGTATAATAATGCAGTCAATCTTTCCTGCATTCGCCGTAATTTTATTTTTGTCCCGCTTAATCGCATTATGATTACAGGCTGATTCGCTCAATGAGAGAGCTCGTTGGGGAAGAGGGAGGGAGAGGAAATAACGGTTATAATTTTAAACAAATAACGTTCGTTAGTTTTTTAAAAGTGTTTTTTATTAGCTGTCCGTTTTTTTTCATCATTACCCGCCACTACAGGAACGTTGTCTTCGAAGTATAGTTTTCAGCTGATTTGAAGTGATATGAACCGTTCTTGTTTTAATGCAATGTTTGTTGTTGTAATTCGGCTTAACAGTTTGAAACTAAATCGTTGTTAATATTTGTTAAGACTGTATTTTGCATTATTCTCGTGTTTTTGTCATCTCTCATGCTATTTTCCTTATTTAGTATATTTGTAAAATTCAAATATGAGTGCACTAACAACTAACTGGCCAAATGAGTTTTCAGACTTAAAAGTAAGTTTATACTTCCTTTATTGTTCTACTATTATTTTTTAAAACGTTTTGTTGTGAAGTACATTTGTAATTCTTTTCAGAAATTGGATGATATTCTCCAGTGTCCCATTTGTTATGAATACATTAATACTTGCATGATTACTTCTTGCTCTCACAACTGTAAGTAATGTAAAATTAGAATATACTATCTTTAAACTGTTTATTTTTCAAAGCACAAGATGATTTTTCTTTAATTTTCAGTTTGTTCTGTATGCATTCGGAAGTATTTACAATATAAAACTCAATGCCCGACTTGTTCAGAAGAGACTTATGGAAGTGATCTGAGGAAAAATAGACCATTAGATGAAATAATTACTATATACACCGGTTTAAAGGAGCACCTTTTGTACAAATTACGTGTCATCAATGTTACCCAGTCAATAAAGGGATGCCAAACAGATTCAAATGTTTGTAATGGCTTTTTACTTACACCAAAGAAGACAGAATCTGATAGTAGTGATAAAGAAACTCCAACGGTAGATAAACCTAAGAAAGCTGTTGTGCAGAAACTTTTCAGTGAAAAAAAATCATCAGAGCCATTGGTTGTCAGTGGTGTTACTATTCCAACTATATTTCAACCACAGAAAAGCCCAAAAAAGAATGCAATTGTCAAGAAGCAAGAAACAAGACCTTGTCCAGTTTGTAATGTTGATGTACCTATAAAAAACATTAATATCCATTTGGATTCATGTTTAGCAGCTGCGGATCCAGTTATTAAAAAGTAAGTTTAAATAAATCAAAACTACGTGATATTTAATCAAATAGGTGATAGGTTCATTTGCTAATAGTGGATTTAATTAATAAATAAATTGGAAGTTTAGTGATTAGAATAGTTTACCCCCTTATGATCATAGTAATTATCATTTAACTTCTAATACTCTCCTCCCATCATTGTGATGATAGTTTTTAGAGATGAAACAATGTAACTAACATAAATTATTATGCATGGTAAAATATGAAAATTTAATAACATTTTAAATAGTTAACTTATTTTAATTTCTGTCATTACAATGTTTATTTGAAGAAAAAATGATAATTTTAATAGGTCAAGCATCACCATATTTACAATATTGTATTATTCTCTCATTTATGTACAAATATGTTCATGCAATGACTGTTTAAATGTCTATGAATACATAGCCCTAGATTCATCTGGAGAATTGTTAGCTTCCCACCACATAAGGGGAGTGGAAGGTTGAAGGATAGTGGGAGAGCTGCTAAAGCTTAAATACATGTTATATCTATCAAAATCAGCAGAATTCTAGATTTTCAATTGATTATTAGATTCTTAACCTTGAACAAGATAGGGTATAGGAATAGGGTACCTTTATATTAACAAACTATTGTTAACCAGAAATTTGAGGCATCACCTGTGTACAGTTAACAGCATCGTTAGTGGAGAAAATAACCTACCACTCTCTGGCTCTGCCCCAAGGATATCTGTTGACTTGTGCTAGTTCTACATGGTGTTTTTCTAAAGATTATTTATTTGTGTCAAATTTGGCAGTAAATATGAATTTAGTGGGTGAGAAAGGGTACAATACAAATGTTCTAACAAAAGGTCTACCAACTAAGCTAGTGCGGAAACAAGTGAGGATCCTGCCAGTATGAACTCTAGCTGGCTAGACTCTTGCAGTAACTGTAAACATCCTGCCTGGACTGATGCAAGCAGCTTTGAGAGGTCGAGTCCCAAACTTGTCAATTCATTTTTTTTTCTATTAAGTACTAAAAATAGTATTGTCAATATTACAAATAAAAGTGACGTATCTATCTCCCTAATATCTCTATATCTATATATCTAAATCTATCTCCCTGGTACTGAACAGTATTAATACCAAATTCAGTACTAATAAGGCAATAAATAGAAATTGACAAGGTGTTCTTTGATATAGGGGTAAAATTTCGGGCTTGCAATGTCTGCAGTTGTTTTTTAAATAATACAAATTATCACTTAGCCTTTTTCTCTTATTGCTTCACAATATAAGTAGAGTAACACCTACTTGTGTAGTAAACCATTTAAAATCGATATTACATCCCATTGTTCTATTTATGTTTTGTTTTTACAAATATTTAAAAATTTGTAAGGTTTCAACAGCTCAAATTTTTTACATGTAAACATTATTTATTATTATATTTTTAGGCCGAAACCAAAAGCTGAGGAACGAAAGCCACTTGTGAAGATGGTGTACTGCATGTTGAAGGACAAGGAGCTAAAGAAATGTTTAAAAGACCATGGGCTCAATACCAATGGAGATAGGAAAGCCATGATTTGGCGCCTGAACAGGTATGACATAGCCTGTTTCGCTAATTTTTTAGATTTCTGAAGTTTCAGATCAGAAATGATGTAAGATTTGAAGTTATGATTTTTCCTCATGGTTAAAATTTTTAAATTTGTTCTATGTATATATTATAAAGTTTTCATCTAATTTATAAATTATAAACTTTAATATGATCAGGGTTTTTTTAAATATAATAAAATAAACCAGTGAAGAATTAACATTCAATTGATATTGCATGTAATTATTTATTACTTTTAATCTCTTATAGTTGGGTCTTGACAGCCAATCGTTCACAAATTATACATATTGTTTATATTTTATATACTTTTTGAAGTGCGATGAGGATCTACTCCAGTTTAAAAATTGTCCTGTTTTGTTCCTGAACTCCCAAATAAGTTTTACTGATCAGGGATAAGTTTCTTATACCTTGTCTGCATACTACCATTTATACATACCATCTATACCATCACATAATTCACAAACATGTAAGTTAGGATGGGCCTAACACCAAATGTGCATTGACTAGCTGCAAGCTGCAAAATATTTCATTTAAAGTAGCAAGGCACTCCGACATGTTTCCTTAATCTCTCTTCTCAAGCAAGTGAAAAATTCTAATCTTCCTGTTCACATCTCAAGTGGCTCCTAACGGCTGGATTGAAAAGCCATGTTACTCTTCCCCACTAGTTTTATAAATTTATAAACTATTTTATAGTTTCTTTTGACTTCTTTCAAATTACTGTTTATCTCCATAGTAACAATCTAATCACATTTGTACAAACAGCCTAGTCAGCAAACTTAAACTATCTTTACAAATCCAGTATAATAATTAACGAAAACCTTTGAAGTGAAACTTGATATGTGACACACACAATCTAATTTTACTTACTTTGACACTTTTAGCCTCCTAGGGTTGTAAAGTTAATATAATGAACATGTGAACAGTTATGCTGCACGAATTATATCAAACCCTCAAAAACATAAAGTCTACACCAGGCGGCACTGTAATCTCTTCGTTTCAAACAATTCATAATATCAGGTTTTATAATTAATATTAAAACAACCTTTATTAAACTTTACTTAAATTATCTTTTCTTAGAAAAAAATCTCAGGTTGGATATCGAACATACTAAACACTCATACATTAAACCTAATTTTACTTTACATCTTTACACATTAAAACCATATAATCTAACATTGCACCTGGGTGATCACAACTGTTTCTATCTGGGAAATGTAACTAGTTTTGGCACTCATAATTGTAGTCTTGGTATATGTAAATAGGTCCTTGTATTAACCTGTCGAGAGAAGAATTCTTCCATCTGTTTCTTACTGTATCTTGTTCTGCTCCTCGATCTTCTTCCACACACCTACTTGATATTCTTCAAGAGTGAATTACAAGAGCTTCTCACACCTCATGCTTCAAAATTTCAGTCATGCCTGCGCGTCTATCACCTCTGCAGGGATGCTTGCTCAGATCCTAGTAAAATATAGAGAGACCTCCTCGCTCGGACCCAGTGCCAGATCGAGTGCCTCTGTACAAGATAGAGAACCTTATGTGTTTCCTTGACCTCTTTTTATAGCTGCGTTTTATGCTCTTTCCCAAGGCTGTGTGGCATTTCCTCTACATCACAGGTTTCCCCCCTCGCATTTGACAGTGAGCCTTTTCGTTCATAAGGCTATGTGCCATTTCCCCTGCGTCATGGTTTTTTTTCGCCCCTTGGGACACTAATACAACAACCTTTTTGTTTAATGCTATTTAATGACAAATAACCAAATTTAACAATTATAACTTAATAAAATTAATATTTTTTGACATTAAAATAACATCACAATATATGTATTTTTTTTAACTTCATTACCGACAGGTGTTACTGCAACATAGCACAATACAGCTAGTTTTTCGTTTTCCCACCAGGCGTCTCCCTTTTAATCCAGAGATTGGTATTTATTCTTATATTCTTTAGGCCGTCTTTTGGTATAAAATATTGCTTAGTTTAGTTGGCATTGATTTCCACTTGGAGAAATACTTATGTAACTTTCATTAAGAAGCCTGTAGCCTATTTACTACAATTGTGTCACACCTCCAGGATGTCATCCACAGAGAGATCCAACTTGACTTGACATCTTTGGTAGTAGGAATGTCATTGATGAAGGTATTAAACAGGGGGGGGGGAGTATCTGCAAAAATAGTGAACTTCCTTGGTTTTGAAATGATATAATGCTAGTTGTCTGTTGTTGAGTTTTTTGGAAGTATATTATGTTTTAACGATGATTTAATAGTAATAATGGATTCAGTGTATGCACCAGGGCGGGCTTTTTGATTTATTCTGTTGTAGTAAGTAAAGTCAAGAACTTGAAGTGAGGTGGGTTCCAGTAATTAACACAACTATATATTTCGGTCAAGTTCTGCTATGTGTTGTAGAAGTGCATTTGTATTCCAAATGAGTATTGACGTGTTACAAAGGGTATATATGTTATGGTCCATAATAGTAATTTTTTGTCTGTACTATTTGAGTTATTTGTGAAAGAAGGCTTGGGAAATTATTTCTGTAAAGGGGTTGGGAAAGTGAAGTAAAAATGTTGAAATATGATGGATTGTTACTCATGTTGTTAGACCATATACTACCCTCTTGCTGCCTACCCTATTGGTGTTGTATCTGCTGTCATGGTGGCTCTTGCTGTTGATCTTTTCAAGCATAGATACAAAATAATGGGAAGGGGGACCCATACAAGGTATGTTGGTTCAACAATTAGGCCTATAGTCGAGGATTGATTTCCATTTGATGGAATTAACTTTCTCTTACAGAATTAGAATAATAGGGATATTATATGACATTGATGACCCTGGCTAGGTCGAAGTGAGGAGACTGGATCCAGGCTGGTCCAGCAGAACAGGGAGCCACCTCAGCATACACAACATGATGGGTGTAGCGACCGCTAACTACATAAGTTAAATCACCCTATACTCTATTGCATGTATATTGTAAGCAAAAGTAAAATAACATGAACTAAATGTATTATAAACAAATGTAAATCATTGTAAAAGTGTTAAGCAATAAAAGGCGGAAGCCAACTAAGTCACACGAGAAAGGGACACCAGCTGGCAGTCATAAACATGAAAGGGTTACCAGCTGGCAGTCATAAACTTAACAACCCTTTAGGGGGCCTCTCTACCTCCAGGGGGCAAGGGGTTGGGTAATTAAGCGTGGGTACAGCACCACAGGTGTCCACAGCCCCCAACCGCCCGATTAGATCCTCGCAGCCTCCCAGCAGGAAGTAGAGAGGGTACTTAAGGCAGGGCTACTGGCCCTGTTAGTCAGTCTCCTCATCGGCCTCTGAGTCTCTCGCGACCTTTACTCGGTGACGTCTTAAGCCAGGGCTCCTGGCCCTGGAAAAGAGTCTCTTAGTCTCTCTCCCGACTCTCCCGTGGCCTTTACTCGTGACGCTTGCTTGGTTTCCGCTCGAACTCTGAAAACTTGACTAATTCTTTATGAAACCTCTGTACCTCTTCTCTTGAACATAGTGCATTGTCGGGGCACATACCTATCATAAATGGAGTCAGATAGTAACACCGTCATGGAACGATTGTTCATGTTATAAACTCGAACAATCCGCACTTGTCACCAGGGCTAGGGTGATTACAGGCACTTCCCTAGTGACGACCCGACAGTGGGTGATTACCATGGCCCTTGGTATGGCCTAAGGACTAGCTCACCTACGTTGGTCAATTTAACTTATCTTCCCGGGCTCTTTTGTCATCTTTCTAATGCTGTTTTTATTTCTACTTACTATATATTTCGTTCGTATATTTTCTGAGTGTATAAATTCTTTTTGATGTCTCCATAAAGAATAAAATGGGAGAATGATCTTGAACCTCGAAATGGCATAAGATATTCTGTCTATTTTTTTTCTCCTTTTCTTCAAGCTCAGAAGCTATAATTTTGTCAAGCCTAGAGTGGTGAAGATCTTTTACAAGAACCCTTGGAAGTTGGTCATCTGCTAGATGGTAGGTATGACATTTAGGCCCTACTATCTGTGGTCTATTTACAAATATTCTCTAGCCATTAAGTATATTAGGAAATATTACTTCCTCCAATATTATAATATTGGAGGAAGTTATGTTTTGTGAGGACTTTTATCAATGTTAAATGTTTGTTAACTATGGTTATTATGAAAAGCATTCTAAAGTTCTGAATGTTAATATTTTCCAAACTTCAGTTATTTGCTCACCTTGACGTTAAGGGCCACAAAAAAACTCTTATGTGAAATTTGAAGTAAGGTTAGCTTCATTGACAATGCCCCAGCATCTTCAGTAACCATGTTAGGATTTTCTGTTTCAGGGATTTTGTCCCTCCAAGTACCATGGGGCCCTTTTAGGACCCCACAAAAATCTTGTTTTTATGGTAATTATACAAGATCTCTTGGGTAACCATCTCTTGTGTCGTTCCGTGACTTTTATCCCCAAACTATCATGGAATGAATGTTTAGAATCGGAAATGGGACTGTTTTTAGTGCATTATCGAATTTATATAGAATTTTTGTTGCTCAAAAATGTGACTGGGACCCCATAGTATTTTGTTTTGAGGGTGCCCTATTTTTAGATATTAATTTTACCAGAAATGAGGGCTGGAGGACAATAACCACTCCACAATAAGAACTGTCAATCATAGTTTCTATTCTTATCTTTCTGTAGAATTTCGTCTCCTTTGTCTTCTACATATGAACAAAGTAATAGTAATAAGATATTTCCGATAATCCACCTCCATGCCCACCTACTTTGATGTACTTTTTCATCATTGTCAACTCAGGTCACTTTGGTCTTTCCAACTGTGAGGCAGTTATAAAATGGAACCTGCAGTTTCTTCTTGTACAAGAATAATTATAAAAGAGGCCTAAAGTGATGGCTCTACTCATCAGCAATACGATGAACCAGAAGACAAATCCCTGGAGAAAATGGAGTATGATTTTGATTACGGTTTCTATTTTAAGACGTCCTGGAGATACAAGAAGAACATGATGACGAAATCTGTATTGTTGGTGAAGAAGAAAGCATTTTTGATTCGAAGGAGCCCATAATGGAGAAAAAATATAAAGACCCCTCTGGGATTTCACTTTTCTCTAGACCCTATGGTACGAGAGTTAATGTCTAGAAGTATTATATATAGTTCATAAGCATAGTTAAATGGATTGATTTGAAATAATTTAACACTGTACATGCTTCACGCTAAAAAAAATCATAAAATAAATATCCGCTGTTTTCTTTAATTGCTTTTTTCCCCCAAAACCCCTTTATCAAATCTATTTATTAAAATTAACAATATAATCATAGTAATGCATCAATTTAAACTAAAAATGCACTTTTGGACATACCATATTTACTGTTTCTATGATACATTTTACATGCATTGTGAATTTATATAGTACCAACTTTTTATTGTACTATTACATTTATGGAACATGATGGGGATCACTCTCGTATACCTAGTTAATGAGACGCACCTTTTGTTAAATGGTGAGATTTTAATTCCCACATATTGAATTGTTCATTAGAATTAATAACTTCCTTATTGTTGTCCATAGGTACACCAAGTACATATATTTGAAATGAGCGCAAAAAGTTAATAACAATGGTGGTGTCATTTGCCAAAAAATCTTAATTATATGGGTTTTTAGTTTCTGCGGTGAGTACTTAGTAGTAAAGTAGTAATGGAATTACCTCTAGCAGATCAAAAATACTCTTTACTAACCTTGGCACTGATGAATTGAATTAGGGCTGTGGGTCATTTCCCTTACCACCTATGGTATGCCATGGATATATGGTGTAGGGGTAATATTCCAAAACTATTAATAATTAAAAGAATGTTATGCCAAAATGAAATCGATAGATACCAAATTTCTCTTTTAAAGCTAAGATAAAAAGTACTACTTTTATGCATTGATGGCTTGCCTAAGACATGTCCGAGAGTAGACTCCTTATTGAAACTGTGACATGGATAAGCAGACCCTGGAGACTAGTTGTGTTTCCATAGTGAGTCAATATTATCCTTAATGTACCACTATCTAGCAGCTATCGCATTTCAATATGAAAATTGTTAAAGAAAAGCTTTAGTCTGTAACAAAAAGAGATTTCTATTCGTGGAATTATATTAGATTTTAATGTTTTAATTCTTACTTAAGGCTAATTTATTTTGTTTATTAAACCAGTTATGGGTTTAAAAAAAAATTGATGGGTTGTTTTTTCTATAGGATATTTTTATAGGATGTTTATAAGGATTATTCAAATATTAGTTTTATGATAATTTAAGTGTTGTTGAAGTGCTGTATGATAATTGTAAAGTGTCATTGTTCTTTAGTTCAAGGACGTTACCATCATAGTTACCCAGTTATTGTTCAATTTTTTTAATATCATAGGGAATTCTTTTTCTTAGTAAAAAATATACATATTTATCATGTTTCATGATAAAATTGTGTGTTTTTTATTTCTTATTCATTGATAGCTGTATATTTAGATTTAAATATGTTATAAGCATCTCTTGAATGCCTTATTAATTCGAACACCTTTGGAAAAAAAAAATGGGACTTAATAAGTAAGAATACATGATAATCAAGTATTTGTTATATTCTGGTCTATTTGTACTGTGATGGTCTGAGGACCAATCTGGGCGTCAACTTGGAGTTGGATCTTAATTCTGTAATTATATATTATTTTAATTAATTCTTCAAGTCAACAGTAAGGGGTAGTGTGTAATTACATTTTTTTATTTGTGTTCAATTAGACAATTGAGGGAGTTTGTTAATCATCCTTCTCCTACCCTTAGCCCATTTATCAATACAGCACTTAATATTTCAACTATAACTGCTGATTCGATCATACAAATAAAATACTTTTCTTTTTCAGATATGCGGTATTATATAACGCTGAGTGTGACTGTGAAAATCCTAGACCAGTCTCTGAAATATTGAGGCAGGTGGAAAGAGAGGAAAAGGAAGAAAAGACGAATCCTTTGTTTCAGCCTCCTAAATTAGTAAGTTTGTAACTCAAAAAATCACTATTATTTCAAAATAAATTACTTACTATATTTAAGGCGTAAAAGGCATGGGGATATTTGGTAAATGTAAGTGCCATGTTTTACTGAAATTTCCTAATAAAACTTGTGGTAAAGTAAACAATAAATGCAACAAAAGTAAAAACCTCATCACTAAAATGCCACCCTACTTTATAATAATTGAATAACTGACCCCTGAAAACAAATTAATACTACATAAAGCAGTGATCCATCCCACAATAACATATTCTGCACCGGTTTGGAGTTATACTTGTACTTCAAATTATAGGAAATTGGAAATCATACAAAACATAACTATGCACATCATTTTTTTTTTTATTAGTAATCCTTTATTGTGCTAAAATTAAAATCTGCCTTATTAGGCAATAAGTAATTAAGATAAATGCTCTCATTCATACCATATATGCATATAATTAACAACTTCCCTCGATACCCCAAGATAACCACCATGTTAACAGACCTACAATTACCCATAATCCAGCAGTATATACACACCCAGATAGAGAATCTCTTTTTTGAAACTTCCATATCCAAAAACACACAAAACATATACTGTTGGAATAACATTAAATTAAATTTACATCTACTTATTATTATTATTATTTGTTCCGGCATTTGTGCACCGCGGCCTCACTGAGACCTATTGTGCGCCGTCCATGTCCCTGTCCTATATATGTGACAGGCCCACGGCCTTTGCAAATCTGAGGATACTGAATGGATCGATCAGTTCACATAGTTTGGGGTCTACAATGCGATCAAAACCAAAGTGAAGGTATCGCCTTCTAGCTAAGTTATCACAGTCACATATTATATGACGTGCCGTTTCTCCCTCTTTCTTGCAGAATCTGCAGATTGGTGATCCCACTATCCCTAAATTAAAGAGGTGTTTATTTAACCGACAGTGACCTGTATAGAGTCCTGTCACACTTTTGAGTGTCCACCTGTCCATTGATAGAAGTGCTGAGCTTCTTCTCTTACAGGGTCCATTAAGAAACAGTTTTGAGTGTTCCTGTTTCTTAGTTTCTCTCCAAGAAAGTCTTGCCTTGTCCTCTAAAGCTAATTTTATACGCCTTTTAGCGTAGCTGAGGCTGATACCACATATGGGTTCAGGTGCAAGAGGTGTCTGTTCTGAGCCCACCCTTGCAAGGCCATCTGCCTTCTCATTGCCTGTGTGTCCTGGCACCCAGTCGATTCTAACCTTATTGGCTAGCGAGAGTGTGTTTAAGTTGTTTTTACACTCCTCAACCAAATAAGATCTGGTCGTATAGCTTCTCAGGGCGCCAATGGCTGCCTGGCTATCCGTGAAAATTGTGATCAGTCTGTTTCTTACACCCTCCCCTATTAAGGTTTGGGTACAGACATTGATCGCCATCACTTCGGCCTGAAAGACCGAGGTGTGTCTACCTAAAGGAATAGAAATCCCAGATTCTGGTTTATCTTTCCTCCATATGCCGGCCCCTGATCCGTTTTCTGTTAGTGAGCCGTCTGTGTAGCAATTAATCCCATTACACAGTTTATGTGGTTTGGTCTTTGTGTTTTCCGCACAGTATAAAACGTCTGTGTGTTTCTTAACTTGTAGGTCAGAGTGCATTGACAGCACCTCGTCCTCATCAATTCTTCTGAACAAGTTCCCATGTCCCATGTGAGTCATGACTTTGGATCTTGTTCCTGATTTCGCAAGTCTGTAAGCCACGTTCAAGGCTTGCGCTTCTACTTCTATGTGCAGTGGATTCAAGTTCAATAAGACTTCCATTGCAGCAGTAGGAGTTGTACTCATGGCACCAGTGATCATGAGACATGAAAGCCTCTGTAATTTGCCAAGCAAAGTTCTATTTTTACTAATACTACCTCTGTGCCACCACACCATAGAGGCATAGAGCACCATTGGTCTAACTGCTGCGGTATATAGCCAGAATAACATTCTGGGTTGTAGTCCCCAGGTCCTACCCACAGCCCTTTTACATGCATAGAGGCATCGAAGTGCCTTCATAGTAGTATTCCTGATGTGTTTAGACCAGTCCAATTTTCTATCCAGAGTAACCCCTAGATGCTTTACCTCACTACAAATGCTTACCTGTGTCCCCCCTATATAGGGTGGTCTAACTATAGCATTTCTTTTGTTAGTGAAGATACAGAGATTTATCTTCTGGGGATTGATTCCTAAACCATTCTTTTCACACCAATCCCTCAAAAGATCCATCGATGCGGAAAGCAACTCAGAAATGGTTTCTGAGAACTTGCCCCCTATGAGCACAGCAATGTCATCAGCATATCCCTGTGCGTAGAACCCTGCAGAGTTTAGGTTTGTTAACAATGAGTCAACGACCAAACACCACAGTAATGGAGATAACACCCCTCCCTGTGGACATCCTCCCACTGGCTTCATCCACAGTTTGGTTTGTCCCAATTGTGATTGTAAAATCCTATTCTCTAGCATGGTGTTTATCCAGCTAGAGGCTAAGGAACTAATCCCCTTTCTTTCTAAGGCTGATGCCATAGTGTTATAGGGTGTGCGATCAAAGGCACCTTCTATATCAACAAAGATGCCTGCCATTATTTCTTTATGAACTAGGGATCTCTATCCTGGAAACCAGGTGGTGGAGAGCAATTTCACAGGATTTTCCTGCCTGGTATGCGAATTGAGCGCTATGGAGCGGTCGTTCTACCAGTATTCCATCCCTAATATGTCTGTCTATGACCTTTTCCAAGGTCTTCATTAAAAATGAAGTCAGACATATTGGTCTGTAAGACTTGGGTTCGTCATAGGACTTTTTCCCAGGTTTTGGTATGTAACACACTTTTGCCATCCTCCAGCTTACTGGAATATAGCTCAGTGCCAAGCTTCCCCTTAACAAGGTAAGTATAAGGGGCCTAATTACTGGTAGGCCTTTTTGTAGCAAGGCTGGGAATATCCCATCAGTACCAGGTGATTTGAAAGGAGCAAAAGAATTAATTGCCCACTCCACTCTTGCAGAATTGACAATTTTATTTGCTTCTGCCCAGTTACCCTGGCAACTAGTGTGTTCACAGTTGGTAGGGTCATTATTAATCGTATCCATCAGTCCGCAGCCAGGAAAATGTGCGCGCGCCAGGGCACCGAGGGTTCCCTCCTCAGAATCCGTATAGCCCCCTCCCACCCTGACGGAGCCCAATACTCCCCTGTCAGACTGCTTGGATAAGATCCTATTTACTCTAAACATGGAAGTTGTATCGTTTATTTTGCTACAAAATTTCTTCCACGCCCTTCTTTTAGCCTTTCTGACTTCTTTGTGATAATCAGTGAGTGCACGTTTATAAGTGTCCCATCTGCCTGATCTTTTGGCCGCGTTAAAGAGTTTGCGTGTAAGAGCTCTTAACTTGCCAAGTTCATTGTTCCACCAGGGACAGTTCCTGTTGGATCTAACATTACATACAGTGTTATTATCAGTGTATGACTTAATCATTGCCTCAGTCAATGTTGAGTTTAAATGTTCCAAATGCCAGTTGCTACTCACCACTCTAGGACAGCATTTGACCTCCTCCTCAAGCTGTGTATAGTAGGTTTCCCAGTTTGTGAGTTTGGGATTCCTATACACAGCTTCGGACGTGATGTTACCACTTAGATCAAATCTAATGTATCTATGATCTGAGCATGACTCTTCTTCAGAGACGTGCCAGCCTTTAACCCTTAGGCTTATAGTACGTGTGCTAAGGGTTATGTCAATGACCTCAGATCTGATTCTGTTGTTAAAAGTGGCAATATTGCCTCTGTTTAGAATTTCTAGGTCATTACTAGTTATGTACTCTACTAAACACTCACCTCTCTGGTTGTTGTTCTTGCTCCCCCAGAGCTGATGGTGAGCGTTCGCGTCAAGCGATGCTATAAGCTCGCCCCTTAAGCCAGTCCCTTCCGTTAGCTTACTAAGTGCCTCGGTCGGGACTCTTTCTTCATATGGGAGGTAGACCGATGCAATCGTCAACCTCCCACCTTGATTTCCCTCGTTGAGGGCCATTTGAGCTGCTGCTAAATCTCTAGAACAATATTGCCATAGAGGCAGCATTTTAAGACTGCTCTTATGCAGGATACAGGCTCTGGCACGCTCGGGTACAGAAATAATCTCATACCCACGCATCCCCAGCCCCCCCATCCTGCCCTTATACAGGTAAGGTTCTTGTATTAGAATAATATCAATATCCTTACCTCTCACATACTGCTGCAGAACACCACATGCTGCAATACAGTGGTGTAGATTAATCTATCTAGATTAATACATCTACTTAACTTATTTTTATTTAGTGCTATTATTTTATTTTATTTTTATATACAGGCTTTGGTTACGTTTTTTCCTACAGTTAGAAGATTTCCATCATGTATTACATTAACAGTAATAAAAAGAGTGCAGTGTACACATGTATACAGTAACAGTGACATAAGCATGTAATAATTTTAATTTGTGATTCTGAATAAAGTTGTGGGAAATAATATTAATCTTGCCACCTTAGTTTTGGATGTATTGGAATTAATAATAATAGCTGGATTTATATTTCATTTATTTTTTTTCAAAAACACTTTCTTTTCGATGAATTACTGACTGTAATTTCTGTGTTTTGGCCTCCACAACTATAGAAAGAAAATCAGAAGTTTCCTCATTTTTTATTATATTATTATAATAGGCCAGACAACACATTCGGACCAAATTTATTATTTAAAAGAATGTCTATTGTAATTAAATAAATGTTATACAATATTCATTTATAAGTCTTAAAGATGCCTGATGACATATTAATAATTTGTTATTGGCCATTCTCATGAAATATGGTAAATTGTATGCCTTAATAATATTAAAATCAATTTGAAACTTTTCCGTAATTTTTTTTGCCTAAAAAGTTCCATTACTACAACCAAGGAATTCCATTACTTACAAAATCTTCCCTCCCCTCCCCATTTTTTTTTTTGAACACATTTTTTATTGAAACAAAAACAGAATATGCACTTTGAAATGGGCTCCTTATACTGCATCAGAGCTGCATTGTAAGAAGTTATTTTAAACTAACCAAACTCATGAAAAATTATATAAACTTGGACCAGGTGATGGGGCTCACCTTTGGGTTTCAAAGAGAGATCTAAAACTAACTTTCAAACTAGGTTTGTGGAAGGCATGTTGATCAGGAGGTGAATGCTTAAGCAGATTGTGGTGACATCCACATCCACTCCATTAAGGTTGTGAACAAAACCTTATGGTGGCCCAGGACTGTCCCTCTGCGACTCTTTATATTTCTGGACGAGAACGAGTCTCCTTGGCTGCTCAATTCTATAAGGGCAGTTGTGGAGCAATGCCATTTGTGGTCCCTATCAGTTTGTACACTTGAATGCATTTTTATTACAAGCAGTTCCCATATTTGAACCACAGCTTTTTGATCATCTTGTGCCTATTAAGTTGTCTTAACATCCTGCCATACCCCACACAACTTGTTTGTTTTCTTTGATTGAAATTATTTGCCTACCCATTTGTAGTTGATATTTTGTTTATATATCTTGAGCTCTTTCAACAATTATTTGTTATTCTCAACAGTAAAACAAAAATTATTGGGCTTAAAAGTATTATTATATATGTAGTAAGTATATCAGTAGTATTTATATGCCAACAGGTTAAAATACATTATACATTATTATATACTCATACATATATTCATATAACAGTTACATCCCCGACATACAATAGCTTAAATAATAAATAGCTAAAAACAAATAAACTTAGTTTTTGTTTTCTAAAATTCACTTACCTTTGTTAAGTTTATATGATTTGGCGTATTCATCAGACTCTAAAGCCAAATTTTGTACTTCTTGTAATTTTAAGGACACAGTTGATTCAGAAAATATACCAATTTATTATTATAATTATTTGTTTTGGCATTTTCAATAAGTGACCCCATATGACTGTTCATAATCATGTACAATATGTCATTCTAATGTTTCATTTTTTTTAAAGCAAAAAGTTGTATTGGACAAGAAGTCTGATCCAGAAGTAATTGACAAAGCAAGAAAAGATTATCGTAAGTAATTTTATTTTTCTACAGATAGTTATTTTTTTTTTTTAACATACTATATAAAAATACTGAATGTTCCACATTAACCTGAGAAGTTTTTTTTCCAAATCTTAAATTCATTAATCAAATAACTTGTTTGATACTACATCTATTGAATGTAATGAATTAATCTGTTAAATATGATTACAATGTATGTAATGCTTTTCAGTGATCAAAATGGTTGATTCTCAGATTATATTGCTTATGTTTTAAATGGAATTTAATCAAGTATAGTTTATCTAGTTGATAGCACTGGGGTCTATGTTTGCACCTCAATTTTGAAGGTTTATCCTCTTCCTCTGCCATGGCTCCATATGTGTTATTACATATGGAGTCATGGTAAGGGAAGCAAGCAGCCCTTGAAAATCAAGCCACATTTAGCTAGTAGAACTATATTTATTTTATCATATTGACAATATTGAAGAATTTTAAATTGGTCTTACTAAATTGTGTATAAATTGACTTAACACATAATTACCCAAATTATAAAACCTGGTATGTCCATTTTTGACAATTTCATATTAGTGTTTCTGGTTAGTGACAGTAAAATGCTTATGACAGTAAAATGGTGCTCTCAGGTAAAATCTTTTAAGAAAAATATTCTTAATAAATTTTCAATTTTATGTAATTAATTTTTTTAACATTAGGTCATTAAGGCTAAGTAACTTCACTATTTTGGATTCCTGTAAAATTTCAACAAATTAAACCTTGTCACAAAACTTAAAAAAATTAACATCATAGTAGTGAAATTGATTATGACTACAGACAGAGGAGTACCAAAGTCAAATCACATTTTGCCTCTCCTGTAAAATTTGCATGATATGACTTACAAGGCTTTATAATTTGGGTAACAATATGTAAGACTTTTAATATCTGCTTAGCTAAATATTGCTCTCATTCCTCATTACTTTTTTTTATATATTTATGTATATTTTTTCAGTTCAGTTGAACAAAGACCATTTCAAGGAATTGATTGAAGCCATGAGGCAGCGAGATGGAAGAAATATAAAACCATGTAAGCCAATGAACAGAATAGACAGTGATGATGAAACATCACAGGCTAAATCAACATTTGATATTCAGGTACCTTCTACGTCTAGGGTAATGGATACAGACAACATATCTATCTATTCTCAAGAGACACTCATTGACTCTGATTCCGATGAAGATATGTTTGAAAAGTCCCCAGTGAAGGTTAAAGCTGATGTACACCAAATAAAATCTAGCAATAATAATAATAATCTTTTTGAAAAGTCACCTGTAAAAGTTGAGACAAATATGAATCAAATTGATTTGGTTAAGACTGAAATTGAAATTGATGAAGAATCAATGCAAGAAGGAACTTCAGAAAGCAAGTCTATAAATAAAACAATGGATATGGATTCCACCATCATAAATGATGACGATTCCAATTCATACGAATCTGTCTTTGACAAGTCAGCCAGAAGTGAAGCATCTTCAATAAGAACTCCTATCGGGAAGAAACATTCTCTATCTGCAAGAAAGAAACGTAAAGAAGCTGCAGAAGTTACTCCTTCATGTCATAATATGGAGACTATGGTGGACGAAATTTTCACAAAAAGCGATGGTATGTATACTTTTTTTAGTTAATAAATTCCTGTTTAGATAGTATATTGTCACGATTACGTATTTGTGGAGGTTAGGCTCCAGAATTATAAAATTAAGTAAAGGTTACTAAGACTAAATAATCCAGTTTTCCATTAAAAAAAAACAATTCTATGTAAATAGAATTAATTAAATCTAAATTTAATGTGAAAAATAGCCCACTTAAACAAATAAATATAGATGATGAAATAATGCCCTTTTAATGTAGTTAAATCTTACCAATGAACTGACTTAAAATTGACTTACCTCCCCTAACTCTGTTTCATTCTTTGACATGTACAATATTTCTAATGAAATATTATTTCTAACAAAAAATATGTTAATAATTATGATTAAAAAAAAATCCATCACTATTTGCAATTTTGTTTATTTGCTGAAAAGGCGATTTTCAATGGGTGGAGATGGTTTAACAAATAAAATAAACTCTTTTTGGTCAGAAATACCGATTAGATAAAATCTGTTGCAATAAATGCTATAAATAGAAACAGTTAAAAAATATGAAGAAAAAAACAACACCAAATATCAACAATAGTGAACACTAAAGAAATAGAAACATTCCAGGTAAATTAAGTAAATCAAATTCTAAATAAATCACTTATGTAGAATTAGGCCCAGCCCAATATCAGCTAATGACTGATAACAAAGAAATTAAACAAAAAAAATAAGTTTGTTTCCTAAACTAAAGGCCATTTATCAGACATATATTGCATGTTCTACCCAATCAGCACGAGTTCTATTTTTAAAAATTGTATGTTATTTTAAATAATTTTATCGATTAATTTATAAGTAGATATTTTCAAAATACTTAAAGGTTAAAGTTAAATAGGCGATTGAATTGAAGTGATTTTTATCATACGTATTGGGTTAAAAATGAACGCATATTTTTGCTTTTTTTTGTATATTTAAATCCATTTCCTACTAACAAAAAACAGAAGGGAAAATTAAAAACAATAAAATGAATATATTTTGTGAAATATAGTAATTATTTGAGATTGTTTCATCTAAGTTTTTAAAATAAGTACAAACAGTAATTTAAAAAAATATTACAATTTTTTTTAATAATGTTAAACTATATATTTCGTGTTTTTCAACAAGTTTTATTTATGTTACAAACTTTTCAGATACTTCAAATCAATCAGAAGTATATTCAGAAACAGAAGAAGAGGAAGATGAATCAGAAGATGAGGGATATCAGTTCAAAACCCCAGTGAAGAAGTACGATTTGTCTCCAGAAATAAGCCCAATAAGAACACGGTCGAAGCGAAAGTGTGCCCCCTCTACTGAAGAGAAGAAGCTCACCAGGTCAGCCAGGAGCAAACGAGTAAAACGCTCTGTATCACCTTGTTATTGAACTGTATCATACAGTGTTTATAATAAATACCATCATAATCATACCATAATTATTATAGTGCTTAGTTTTACATCACTGTTATAACTTATTTTTATTTTTGCTACTTATTAGTTATGATTGAATGATGATTTTTCTTGTAAAAAGACAAAATCTAATTTTTTAATATTATATGGATTTCAAATTGTTTGTTTCATAGTTGTATATATCAATAATATATTTATATTATCACATAGTGACTAATACATTTATCATTTCAAGCAATAGAAAAAATTATAATTTTTTTATCACAATAAGACCCAAGCAAAAGAATTACAGTTTCTGATTAATTATTCTCCGTAACTACTCTGGTAAGTCTTTTTTTTTCAATTGAATGATGTAAACAAAACTTTCTTTCAAAAAACAAAAAGCATTAATTCTAGTGTGTTATAATGCTACCTATTACTTGAGTAATCAGTTGTCTCCATTTTTCCAATACATCTTTAAAATAAACAAGTTGAAGTTTGGAATTAGATACTCCTAGAGACAATTTTCAACAGGTCGGAAGAGCTAGAAGATTGTGTTGTGCCAACTTCTTCACCACGGATAAAGTTACCCTCTTCAACTTAACTTTGAGCTTTTGCACAAAGTCAGAATCAGACATTTTAAGTAAACACAGCTTCTCTACCTGTACTGGTGCTTGTTGCTCTGCTCGAACCATGGCTTTCTTATTTAATTACCTCCGCACCTTTCCTAATCTTGCTAGCTTCAGTTCAGTACTGTCAGCCACCGTGGCCTTCCCAGGCCGTGCCCCGCTAAACCAGCATATCGTTGGAAGGGACCGCTTCCATGCAGACGACGACTCTGGGACCCTACAAAATTTACCTAGCAGCGTCTCTCCTAGCGGTCCAACTAGCCTCTTTCGACATCATTAAAACACCATTTCTTGTAGAAAATCAAGCAAGTATGCAGCTTTGTAATTGGACTGATTAATGATACAATTTTATTATTAAATAGAGGATAAAAGTAATCAGACACTTGTCTCCCGGATAGTTAATTTGAAACAGCAATATAGGATAGTCCAAAGAGATATTATATAATATTAATTAAGGAAACAAAATTATTGCTTAAGTCTCTAAATTCAAGTCTGTACAATAGAAAAGCAAGTATAAAATTTTTAAAAAACTACTGCTAAATTTGAACATCCTTCGCTCAATGCATTTGTTCTCACAATTTGGCAACACTGCCCATCAAATATAATCACTAACACCTTGGGAACTCTTACCCGTCTCCATGAAGCAAGAATTCGGAAATGTAAATCATATTCTATGTGATCTATGTCTACTTTAGCAGGAACACTTCAACGTGTTTTATGGAAATGACAGTATTTTTAAGTTGTCAGGACACCCAAATCGGAGGGACTTCTACCTAAAATCGAATGTCTCTAGGTCGTAAAGAAAACACAAATGACCGACCGCAGTGCTAATAAAGTGTCTAGTTTTCTAAAAAAAAAATCTGAAAATAGACCGTATCAATAACCCTTAAAAGGCTTATTAAAGCTTAAAGAACAGACAATCTTGGGGGGGGGGATATAGTGGGCTGGGAATAACATTTCTAGGATATTGAAGAATAAACAGTAAATTTGCTTGAAATTTTATTATATAAAGTAGTGAGAGTTTTAGGAATAACATTTTGATATATTTAACAACTCATGGAAATGTCTCATTTTTCATTTCTTTTGTACATCACAATTTTAAACATCTATCATAAAATAAAGCATCATATATATACTATACATATTTTTTCAAAAATGAAAATAATTTTCTTTCCATTTATTCAATTTTTATATTATAAAAACATCTTTCGCTGATGATAATGGGTAAAATAACCAATAAATCATGATTAAAATTTATAAAATAATGGAAAACCCTGTTATAAGAAAGAATAAGTTTGATGGGAGATAATAATATTTTATCTATGCGAAACTTGCAATACTTAAGAACTACTTCACAACGATTTATAAAACTATCAGAGACTAAAGTGAATCTATGCATAGTTATAATAGTTATCAGGATAAGCTGTTGACTTAGTCTTTAGGTTGCAAAGAAAGTTTTATTACCAAGCTTATCGGTTGATGCTTATGCTACAAAAAAAATTAACTATTAAATTAGATTTCTGTACTGAATTTTTGGTATGTACTATATAATAATTTTTTGTATTGTGATCCAACTTGTGAAATAGTCCAAAACAATCTTTAAAGGTAAGATAAATTATGAACAATTTAAAGAAAAGCTATAATTATTAATTCTTAGGACTTTCCCATTTAGATAGTACCTAAGTTGACAAATGATAATAAAAAAAAAAAGTACATTTGGAACTGTCTTAATAATTGCCTGTAGTTGTGCTTATCCTGAAAACCATCATTGCTGACTATATAACCTCCCTGTGAGAACAGTGTCATAGGCTATTGGTGTACAAACTACATAATTGCTATGGGACGAAAGCACATCTCGATACTCACTGGTAACATTGAACCCTAAGTACAAATTCAAATTAGTAATCAATAGTCAGTACTATCTTCTAAAATTTTCATAATAATAATTATCATTTTTATTAATAATTTAACTATTATTTTCCGATTAGTATTTGATGAGCCTTGGGCCTTTTCGCTTTTCTTTTATTATTAACACTTTTAAATCATACTCACTGAAATCAAATTCAATCAGCTTAATTAATAAATAATACATTTTTATAACAATAAAGTTTTTTAAAACTCGATTCCTGATAAATAGTGTTGTTGACATTACGGTTTGATAATAGACTAAAATAAACAAATATAACTGCTACGTAATTAATTGACTTTTGTCTATTTGCTTTGTCCACCACCTTAGCCTAACAGTTAAACAGCAACTGTATGGTCAAATCAATAGCAAAAATCTTTAAAATTACTGTATTTCTACTATGAATAAAAATATACGTTTATGTAATATTTTTCAACATATATATAGATTTTCTTAAGTAGGAAAATCCAAAGTATAACCTCCTTCAAGAAATAGTTTGAATAAAATTAATTTCATTCCGTCATTTTTGACATATTTCTTTATACATGGAATATTACCTATCACTCTAAATTTGATATTAAGAAGAGCTTTTCAGTCTTTGTAATAATATTCTTTTCGGGAAATGATTAATAACTTTTCTTAATAAGATAGAATTAGTCAATCTTGAATATTCACATAAACAACTAATAAAGAAAAACAAGAGATGACAAAATACTGTCCTGGAAGCATCTGAAGTCTTCTTCTAAAGCGAACCTGTGAAAAGATAATATCATTTTAAAATTTGTGTGGACAGATAGTCGAATAACTAGTCCTAAAATTTATTAAAAGAAAGAACAATTCAAAGATAGGTAAGTTTCTTTCCAATTTGAATGGCTGGTTATGTATTATTTTTCCTAAACAAATTATTCACAAATTTTAATGTAAGTAAGCAAGCCTTTTCAGTGGTTTATGCTACTGTTTTTCATGTGTATAATCTTAAAGAAGTTTTATCATTAAATGAAATAATTCCATTAAAGATGTAGTGTTAGATTTTTCTGTTAGATTAATAAGTCATCAGACCTAGCTAAAGCTTGATTTCACATCCTTCCCTAACTTCTTTTTTGCTGCCACGGTAGGTCTGGACAGATACGTGATAGTGCCTGCCTCCAGGCACTCCGCCTAAGAATATTTGTATGCATGCAGTCGTCTAAAGTCCTTCTTAAGCATCCTTTATTTCTGTGAACATTACTTGCGAAAGAATAGGAGTAGATCCAAAGGAAAGTGTAGACAAAATAATGTTAGTCACTAATCATTGTAAATTATGTAGACAATAGATTTTAATCTAAAAAACACATTATTTTAATACATAGTTTTATTACCTTTCGTGATTAGTGCGACTTCCGAAGTAACGTTAACGAAATACTTCCTCGGATCTTCCTTAAAAGGTCTATCACATCTGCTGTCGACATATCTTCTATTCCTTCATCATTTACCTGAGTAAATATTGTATGTAGGTTATATTGTTTCTTAGAATGGTATAATATTTATTCGCACAAATGTTAAATAGTGATTACATTAATGATCCTGTCTCCTATCCTCAGCCTGCCATCCCTGGAAGCTACACTGTCGGGATATATGGCACTAATAAATGAGCCTCCGTCTGACGAGGGCTGGAGGCTGAATCCTAGTCTGCTGTTCCAGCCTCTGTTCAATTCGACTATCACCACCTGAGAAACAGATAACTTGATATATATCTCAAGGCAAACAATCATCAATGCAGTTCACAAAATTTAAATAAATAAGTTGTTTTAAGTTACTAAACTAAAAGTTAGTTAAATGTGCAATATCAAAAAAATTAAGGATTCCTTTGATCTTATTAAAAAAAATTCTTGGATGACTTTACTAAATTTTATTGATTCATTTAGTTAAACATATACATTCAAAAGCAGTTTCTCTAACACCCCCCTCCATTGATTGGTACTGTACTATTTAATAAAATAAATATTTTAAAACTAATTGTAATTAATCAATCTGATTTTATGTTTTTTGTAATTATAGTACACTGAACCCCCAATATGATAGTCTTAACCAGCACTTAGAGCATAACATACAAAATATATCTGAATAAAAAATGGGGTGAGTAAAAATTTCAAACACAATTTTAATGACAATTTTTAAAGACATTGTGTAATTATTACAGTTTAAAAATGAATATTACATACCATTAATCAGGGCAACAACTTATTTTATTTGATACCCTTTATGACAGACCAGTATTTAATTTTTTTATTACCTAGTAATTAATTAAGCATTAACCCTTAATTATATGTTATGGAGTTGGAAATATTTTTTGTGTCATTAGGTAATCAAAAGGAATTCATGTTTATAAGTCCAACAAGTGATAGACAATTGCCAGGACAGACAGAGATGTGTTAAAAAAAAGGTTTTGACTCTGCCCTGATCCTACTGGAAGTGTCATCCACTAATATAATAATTTGAAAAAATAAGTGGATATATTTTTTGGGGATAGACTTAGATTGATGAATAATAAATTTTCATCATATTTATTTATGGACTACTTTCCGACAACCTAATTAATGGTGTGAGAGTTCAATGAACTATAATTACAAAAGATGTATTTTGCTACTGAGTAATTAATAATGTACAAGAGACAATTTTTTTTTGGAAATGCTATTGTCTTTGACAAACCTGGTATTCCGGCGGTTGCTCAGGAAGATGCTGATCCAGCAGCTCTGGTTGTTGACTAGATACACCCGAATCGACATCATCCTGCGAGTTGGATGTCGATGTGTTGTTTTCATTCTCTGGGAAGATAACTCCTTTCCATTTGAGCAGACCCTTCGTCCCCCCACCTTCAACTACAGCTGTCGGGATGTCCTGTTCCGAGCAACCAGTTTCATGGATCTCCTGCGAACAGTTAAATTGGTTTTTTTTAAAAATATTCAGTCACAGATTAATGGACAGTATTTACTTTCATTTATAAACACCTATATATAAATATACTAGCGGGCTCCTCTCCTCCCTGTGCTCGCCAACCCCCGTGGCGGATCCAGTCTCCAGTTTTACGAATAAGAGAAGAGAGAGATATATATTTATTATAAGAAAAGCGACTACCATCCTGCTAAATGACTGAGAAAGCAGGTCATAACTTCTATCTCAAAACCTCTACCACTTCCATACTTCTTATTTCTGGGTGGCCAGCCAGACCCTTCGTTCACGCTGTTGTATACAAACCACTGGTTTTTATGCTCTTGTCAGCTCTAAGTGGATGAATCTTTCTTGAAAAAACCTTTTTTTTATATGAGCTACAGGAATTGGCGGAACCATGGTTCTGTCCCGAAAAGGCATCTTTTTCTGCCAAAAAGGTGCCCCTTCAGGTACATATTATTATTTATTTCAAGTAATGATTATTTGTAATTAATCTAATATCATGAGATAAGAAGTGTAATAAAACATAAGATGGAAAAACTATTTTATGAAATATAAATATATATTGAATTAAATTTGTTTATTGGTATTAAAAAGAAAATAAAGCACATAATTTTTTTTCTCCAACTTGGATACAAAAAAAAGAGAAAAATATTCCGTCTTTTCATGATCTTCAAGCCAATAATGTTTTAAATGAAACTTAATTGTTTCTCATTAATGTTAATAGGCGATATGAATTTTTTTATTGAGCGCGAAAGATTTAGATACAGAAGCACTCTACTCTATTGAAAAGCTGAGATTGGAAATTTCAAGGCTGCACCTTCAAACTATTAGGAAATATTTTGTTAAATTCTAAATTGAAAAAATTACCATAACTTTACTTGTTTGAAACTTTTATTATCTGAAATTATGATTCATAATTATCGCTGAATTATAAGAAATTAATATTGATATGGGACATCCTATTTGTCATCAGTTCAAAGTTAGTGATGTATCGAACAAGGTTTGGGAACACACATACTTAAATATTATTTTAAGATTTTCAGGTCAAATAATTTCCTGCAGAATAATCTCTTTCCAAACTATGGTAAAAACCACAACATTTTCCTGATTCAAAATTCCTTGGAAAATGAATATCTACTACAAGTAATGATAAATCAATACAAACAATAACAAATTCTTACCCTTTCACATTTCCTAAGAAAACTCGGAGTAGTTCCCATTTCAGTGTCTTTTTTACAAGTCATATACTACAAACTAGAGATCGCACAATAAAATCTAATAAATGAGTGCAAATTTTCCTAACAAATCAGATAGGAGAATAAACATTCTAGTAATGTACAACATGTTTACAATAATGCCTATTTAGAATTCATGCCAACTAAACATAAACAGAAGCAGTATAAAAAGGCAGGGTTTCAGACGATCATCAATGAGTCATTTATCACCGAGACCAAAATTCCTTATTCCTCGGTTGTTCATAACAATCAGCATAATTTCCATTCTGATATGTTTACCTCAATATCATATTAGTTTTTATCTAATTTATTATTTAATATCATATTACCATCAATATCTAATTATTTTTACCTCACAACGTGAGATATAAAATTGAGTACTGCAACAGGAATTAAAAAAAACAATAAGGTTCGTCATTGGCAACAAAATGTAACATATACATAATAAAGAAAGAGTTCTTATTATTATTAAACAGCAAACAACATCTGAGAGGTAGTCAAATATTATTTTCTGCTTTATGTACTTGATATTTCTTTTGCTATATGTACTGAACTGAATTTAATGGTGTAAAATTTAATAATTATTAATCTTTAACATAAGTCAAATATTCAAATAACTGAAATCTTTTTAAAAATCTCATCATTAATTAATTTATAACTGGTAATTTAAAAAAAAATGTTGATTATTAGAAACAAGCGTTACCAGTTGAATAAGTGAATAAGAAATATACCTGAGGTACAAGCGGCCTGGATTGTGGCGGGTTGGCAGATCTGTATGCTGGGTTCCTATACGAGAAGCCAGAATCCTGGTCGACGGAGCCAAGAGGCGGCATGCTGACTGGCTCGCTGGGTGGAGGCTCGCTCCCACACAGCCCTCCCCCCGCCAGCTCCTCTTCTGTAAACATTACTATATCACTAGCTGTGATAGCAGATACCACCAACTGTGACAGCTATAACCAGTGATGAGTCAGCACTGGTCAGTATTGCTGATCTGGGCGACCTTGCCTACCTCTGTGGGAGAGGGGGCCAGGGTGCCCCACTCTCCTCTTCCCTCTTAAACCCATTAAATCCTGACAACAGCTTCAGACACCAAAAAACTGCCTACTAATTGTATTTATCCCCATGAAAAAATTGAATCAATTTTGTATTAAGTGTAAGTCTTATAACTAATGATATATAGACATAATGTAACCTCGCAGAAATCGTGAATATTTAAAATTTGTTTCAATAGAATATCATAATCATTTTTCATCCCCAGGCTTCAATTATTTTCATTGTTTTCTATTTGCAAACTTTGTAATTAAACATTTTTAAATACATTGTTTTTAGCATTTACTTTACTGAACGATCAAAGTGTGATTTTGTGCTTGTTCATCTCTTATTTGTCAAACAATAATAAGCCACTAAATATAACACATAATATTTTGATTCAATCATTTTAGTAAGCGGTAGCTCAATGACAATTTATGTCACCCTGGAGGGAGTTAAATATTTTTGGATAGTAAAGAAGTTAGAATTAAAACATTAAAATATGAAACAAGAAGTTTTATCCGAAGTAGGCCAACAATCTAAATAAAAAACCTACAAGAGTTAAAACAAGAAATAGATGCTGATTATTTTGGTTCTTTAATTTTATACCGCTACTGGAATTTCCAAAATAATTTCTATTTTGCACAGCCTTTTCTTAACATATTGTTACTTACATTCCTTTGCTTTTTACTCTACCATACATCATTTTTCTTATTAATTACATATTTTTTAAAAAATATTTCAGGAGGGGATCTATCTATTCATCAATACAAACCCTGGTAAGTTTCTTCAATATAACCCTTTGGCATGCTATAAGAAATATACCTCTAGAGAAATCCAGTTTATAAAGGTGACCTATAAGACCATTTGTTGAATAGTTAAGCTATTGTTTTAGAACAACTTATATATAATGATAAGACATAACCATTATAATAATTTTTAGCTATTTTGAGGTGACATCTTTGTAAGGAATCAGCTTGGGTTGATGGAAAAAAGATGTCAGGTATTTGCCAAATTTATTCATGGATGATGCTTTGATATATTATGTATATCTGCATCACAGGTCTTGTGATATATGAGATGTCCTAAAAATGGAAGTAAGATGTGAACATTTTAACACATATTAGTGGACACAAACTGTTAAACCATTTAGATATTTAGAACATCCCATGTTAGAACCTGATCAGACATACCCACTATGCCAAAACGTCGTTAATAAATAAATTTGATGAAAACATCTTTCTTTCATCAACTTAAGCAAGTATACTAAAAAATACATCCACTCGAATCTAAATTAGATGCTAACTATGGATGGGCTGTTACAATTATTTACCTTAATTGTATTCCTAATGAAAATATTTTTAAGGGATTAAAGGCATAAACAGAGGTCTATATAATTATCCCATAATAATAACAAATATTTACCAGATGACTGAGTGGCTAAATTAGATGAAAACCGGTAATTATTCTTCATTTCTTCTATGACCCTGAGCTGCTCTGGCCTGTGGTGCCTCACCTCATCGGCACTATCAATACTGTCTACACTATCTGAAAACAAGGACAAATGTTAGTATTACTAAAACTCAGTTATTGTTACTGTAGCATATCGTTATTTGTTTAGTATAATGTACATTAGTGGTTACCTGTTGGTGGTGGGGTTCTAGTAAGCCTCCTCTTCCTGGGTGAGGAACCTTTACTAGAGCCAGAAGAGTCCTGTGGGGACTGAGACTTTTTCACAGCCAGCTCACTCAGCATGTCCTGTGCTTCCTTCCTGAAAGTAAAGAGAAATAATAAAAACAAAAAATATATATGAGTTGATTCATGAATAGTATGTTTTGAAAATACATTAAAACAAAATAAAGTGAAGTTTATAGGAAGTAAAGAAGCAATATTGGAGATGCTTAAGGGATGGAGTTTGCAAGGGTTATTTATTAAATGATCATGAAAAAACCAGTTGGTATTTTTGATAACAAATTTTATTTTATTTGCTAAACCACCACAGCCACTGAAAATTGCCATTTAAAAAAAATTGTAAATTATTTAAGATCAATTTACAAAGTGGACCTTCCCTGTAGCCTGTTGGTTACTATGCTGTCTAACTGCAAAGATATGTGCTCAATCACAAGATTTTTTCTTTGAGGGATGGGTCTGGTCCGGATTGATTCAGCCTTATGGGAATAAATAAGTAACTACTTGAATAAAGAAGTAATGAATCCATTTAAGATTGAAAAATAATAAGCCTACTACTAACTTAAAAACACTGATTAATAAATAAGTAAATTTATAAAATAAAACATGATGTATTGTTTTTAGCTAATACGTAAGTATAGCTCCTTTAAAAAAATAAACATAAATTTATGAATATTTACTTTTAATATTTAAATGAATGAATGAAAATATGTTTATAATATGTACATGCTTTCCTATCGTGTATATTAAATACAATAAAAGATATTTTACACCTATCCTTCTTATCCTTCAATATCCTTCTTTTCATAATTTTTTAACAATTTTGGGTGAGACTCCAAACCACATCATTTTTTACGCATTTATTTCAGTTCTTATTGCAGAAACTATATATATATCAGAATCACTAGAAATCACCTTTTGAGGAAACGAAGAAAATTTCTAAAACACAATTCTTATTGTTGTATGTTAAAACTTTATTTATTTTTTATATCTTTTAATTTTATTTTGTGTTGTCATCTTTAATATGCCCTTAACCATACAACAAAAAACACATCTTTAATTCTAAAATAGTTGTTCTGCAGCGATATGAGAAATCCTAAAAGACGACAGAGAGAAACTGGTCAGTTAATGGATAAGAGGCAGAAGACTTTTTTTATATACTACCCATTATTATGTCATAACCAATAAGTATACAGCCTAACCTGGGCTTTTGTTAGCTATCCTTTTAAAATCTTAGATAAATGGGTTAATTTGGCGGCTAATGATGTAAGATGATTGCCCCTTATCTGTTTGCAATTAGAGCCATCCCTTTCAGCCTTAGCTAAAAATGGGCCGTACTTGAAGAGCCCTGTGGTGGACTGCCAGAAATACATTTTTAAAAAATCACATTTCAAAAGATTAATAAATACCTTAGAATAGGTTTGAAAGTGCGGGGGGAATGGTTAGGCGAGTGTGGCTGAAGAGGAGTCTGCACAGGGTCTCTGTACAGCCTCAGCCTCACAAGCGACCCACACTGGCGCAGGTATGCCACCGCTTCCTCATGGCTCAGGCTTGACATGTCCACATCATTCACCTAAGTCGAAAGTAACACAGTTATGTTGAGAATCAGAAATTATCCAAACAATAGAAAAAAATATCACAAGGTAATGTTGAAGAATATTTCAATCAATAGGCATAATTCTCTCCAATGTGCATATTTATAATGAATACATATTCAAAAACAAGATGAAAATCTTCCTATTCTGGTATCTTATGGATCAAAATTTAAAAATAATAAATACAATAACCGTAAATGATTTGCAGATTGATACAAAACCCTGTAATATTATAAAACACTTCACTAGCCTTAGTGTAATATATTAAAGTATTTTATTACCTGATGCTCACACTTAACTAACTTTAGTCGTTATAATATTTAGGCAAACTAATCAAACCAGGGGGTAGTCTATTTCAAGATTAATGCTTTTTTCTAAAGCCGATGGCACTGGGAAATAATTTTATTTCGACATGCAATTTGATCACAAAATAAAATCACTTCTCAAGGCAGAACTCGAACACATTAGGATGTAAGACAGCATTAGCGTTAGGCCCTTAATAATTCTGCCATACCTCAGGTTCCCAATAATAAAAAGGTTGCCATGTAATCATTAAATAAATTTAACGAGCTAATGATTATTTAAACTTTGCAACTAATGAAAAGAATAAATATTCTTTAATACTACCTTATGATTTAAGTCTCTTTCGGGAGTATTTATTAGTAATTAGTGAAAATGTATTTTAAAGAATTAAATTCTTTAAGGATCATTAATTAAATTACAAAAAAAGGTCACAAAAACACTATAATGACTTGAAACAGTATTACAATAACAAGTATAACATCAAGATAAACTAAAATGGTTTTTTATGAACTTGATGTTTTATGAGCTTGTTTTTATGAACTTGATAATTTAAAAAATAATAATTAATTTAATATGGTAATATTAAAAATATATCTGTAGATCATAACTTTTTTTTACAAAATCAAATATATTTGTTTATTTATAAATGCTGAATTCATTTTGTGGGGTCACCAAGAAAACACAATCTGATCCTCATAGGAGAATTAAGCTCATGCTGTTTAAGTTCAAGAGAACTGTAACCTTTACTCCATCATAAAGCAATAAACCAAGGCCCTAAATTCAGTAAAATGAAATTCAAATTCACAAAAAATAAATATTATTTCTAAGGAGACAATTTCAACCAATTCCGATTGCTTACAGCTACTATTTTATCACCAGGGCGTATTCTTGGGTCTGAAAGAGCAGGTTCCCTTACGAGTGCTCGGACATAGTGTCCAAGTACACTTTGGTCCTCCTTCCTCAGTGTGAAGCCTAGAGACCCATTCATTTTCTCCATAACAATCTCGAACTCCTGGAAATGACATAATATACTATTAAAATATGTCTTAATAGGCAGGGACTCTGCTATTTATATATTTTACAGAAACAAACATAATGTGACAAAACATAAAAAATGATTACAAGCAATCATAATATCTTAAAATAAAAGAAAAATGAATACAAAAAAATAATCATAAAATCAACTGTTTTATGCTAAAACTAAAGTTTTTTGCTGAGGTAATAAACACAGATTCCTGCTTGTGGTTTATGTATCAGTTTTCAATGGTTAAAACCATTAACTTAAGACACCAGAATGCTATCAAATGGGGTTCCAGAGATCGATCAGTTAGATAATTTATTGAACTTCTGGATTTGAAATCAGAACCCAGATTTATTGATGGGATGAGTATGAAAGTCCTCGTGATACTGGCCACCCTCCCCACTCTGAAATTAAATTTTCCAAGCATGGTGAAATAATCATAATAGTACAGTTATTTTTACATGCTGAATTCCTTCATTGATTGTTCCTATGTTACATCTTCAAAAAACCAGGTTACATATTAAAATAACCATGTTTTATAACAAATAAATATTTAATAATTTTCGCACATTCTCTATAAACATTTGTTTTTGGAAAATCTTTGTTTGAAAAAAAAATTATAATCTGTCCTAAAAAGCAATGGATAATTATGATAAATGATCCCGTTCATACTGCAGATATAATGTAAATGTTGTATCTCTCTCATTCATACTATATAATAAATTGATTCTCTTAAGTGTATTGTGGCTCCACAATAATGAAGATTCAATATGAGGTCAAACCAATGAATTGAAAAGCATTAATAGTATTGTGGAATCCTCAAAATAAAAAACAGTTTCTTTTTACAAAATCAATCAGTTTTAACTATTTAAATGAACAAGATTAAAATTAGACGAAAACATAGTTAATTGTCTAACGACATTGGTGCCTAAATCACATTTTTCATTTTCAATCATTGCTACTGACCCCATACTGAGTAGCTTGGGGATGTGGAGGTTGGTCCCTTGGTGGTGGAGGCGGTGGATGAGTATCTACGGGAGGCAGGACAGTCTCTGGTGGTCGACACACCGTTAGCTTCACCTCAGCCGGTGCCGACCGCAGTACCTCCAGAGCTTCCTGGAACAGAAATAGTCATTAGATATATTTATTTCTTCATAATAATAAGGACTATAAAAGATAATGTTTTCATGGTGGTTGTGGGGTGTTCATATTAATGGTGCATGTACTATAATAAAGTAAATTTGTGGGTAAACCTGCATTTATTTTAGTGAGAGGTGAATAACAACATTTTACCTTGGATTATGATGGAAAAGGGAATCGAGGGGGGGGGGGAAGTTGGAGCGGAGAAAAAAAGACTGAGGTAAAAAGTATTGTTTCCATTTTGCTAGTAGTTAATTTTTTAAATCAAATTGAAAGTTTAAGAACATACATAGTTGGTGAGGCCCAAGAGAGGTACTCCGCTAGCAGCAAGGAGGATGTCTCCTGCATTGAGAAGGCCGCAATGAGAAGCTGGCTGGTGTGGGAATAACCTCTTGATCCGAATCAGACCGGGCCAGGGCTCTCCACCGCAGACAGACAGTCCTAAGCCTCCACTCCCTTTCTTCACAGTCACCCAGAACACCGAACCTGTACAGGAGATCAAGCTTAGTCAGAATATTAATAATTTTACAAAACAAAAATAAAACATATATTTTAATAACCTATATAATTATTGCACTATTACACTGTCCCACAAAAAAAGTGGCAAACATGGAAAAATTCAGAAGTTTGGTTCCTAATATAATTATTTTAGCTTTCAATTCTTTTTTAATCAACATTAAACGTTTTTAGTAATAAGGGGCTATAAATATGAAGGAAACATACAATAAATATTCAAAAAATTGTACAGAAATTTCTATTTGAATTTCTTGTGTAACTTTTTTCAGAAGAAGACTCGCTGAAGTGAATTTAAACCCTCAGAGAGCATCAGGGCCATTGCTGACTAGAGAACATCGTAGTGTGGTGCAATACTCATAAGGTCTTCCTGGCTCTCACATCTGCAATGAACAATATATATCATTTCGTCGTATCTTTGGACAACTTGACAGACTACTTCAAAAGACATCCCATCTCTCAATAGAAAATAAATTACTAATTTACAAAGTTATATTATCTGGACATATGGAATAGAGTTATGGGGGACAGCAAAAAAAAAATCAAACATCAAGCGCATCCAATTCTTTCAATCAAAAGTCCTGAGAACAATAGTAAATGCCCCTTATTAAGTCAGCAACAAAACCCTTCATAACGATCTTAATGTACCTTACATTCTTGAACTCATCCCTTCCAGGTTCATGAAATTCCACCGAAACCTTTTCAACCACCTTAATGTCCTAGCACAATCATTACACTGTGCCACACATCCCTATAATCCTCCTCGGAGACCAAAGCGGCAGCGGCCTCGTGACCAGCTATAAATACGTGACAGCGGGAGTCCTGGCATTGGCCAGTTTCTCCAATCATGTCCTGAGCGTCTATGGCTCTCACGCTCTTGGTCAGCCTCCACTGGCTCGTATCCGGTGACGCGGTTGATGGAAGAGCGCGAGGGACTCCCCAAGGCTCCGGTCCTCTTTCGCATGCGAGGGTGGTGAGAACCATGAGGATTTTGGAGGTCTCTGGGCTGTTTGGAAATACTATATGAATGATGAACTGTAAATATGGTGTGAAAGAACATTGAAGACAATTTCTTATTGCCCAGTAAGGCAGATTGTAATTTTATCACAATAAAGATTTTGATATTTTAAAAATATAATACGGCACTCCACTCAGGTGTGATTTGGTAAATGCTCTGTCGGCAACCACGAAGAAAACGAAGATTGACCGAAGTAATCCATTGTGCCTAGGGAAGCGCCACAGTTTTGATTAAAATCTAAATTAATATTTAGTTGGCCACGGCTTAACACGCGAGCCCGATCTAGATGGCATCGGCTAATCCTCCCTTTTCATCAGCATCATTAACTTAACTAAGACCCCTTGAACCGGCTAGCCCGCTTACCTACCCTAAGACTGTCGAGTTACTTGTTCGTTAACTTATAATATATTTAGCAAATTATAACACTATAAGTCAGAACAGATAAAGAACCCGGCTTAGAATTTATAACATGAACTCTTTTCTGCAATTCAACGGCATACATCTTCAATAATTAGCAACTGCTCTGAATAAACAAATATTTAAATTTGAAAATTAAAGTTTAAACTTTAACAATTGAATAAAAGTACGATTTGAGACCTAGCGTGATTTATTTGTGCTTGGTATGCGGTCAGTTTCCATTGTATCCGCTTTGAAGAAGGATATTTGCATGGCAATTTCTCTGTGCCTAGGGGATCACGCAAGCTAAGGCGGATTGTGGGGACCCATTGACCTGTTCGCATTATTATTCCATCCATGACAGAATAAAGGAGCAAAAAAAATAAAGTAGGGGGAAAAGTCGGAGTTAATTCTCGGGCGACAATATCAACTAGCGCAGTCCGGTGTGTACTACTACGTGAGCACGGCCTGCATACTAAGGACAACACTTCATTAATAAATATCCTCATTGGTATTCAACGGTCTCTGCTCAATGGTTGTATGAAGGAGGGGGGGGGGTGTAGTCCAATTGTAAAGCCTGTTCAATTGCACCAGTAATAGGATTAGCGCTCTACCAGTGAATCTCATTTCTCATGTATATTATAACGTCCACTTGTAAATACGATTCTGTAGTATGGGGAAGAAGGTAGTAACTTACAACAGTTTATTTTAAACTTGGACGAAAATGTCCACCAATAAAACAAACTCCTTTAGGTGTTCCAAGACAAAGGACTTCAAAAAGTGCCTTGCGATTGACCACCGGCACTGGAGTCGGGAATTGCATCTTATAGGAATAGAATGTCCTACGAGAACCTTTTAACGAAAACTTGACTGGGCTTCAGTTGCTTACTGTCGGTATATCGGCCCTTGTTGGTGAAAGATTTTAGTCGAATTTTAATAGACGACATTTCGACATACTATCAATGACAGTATTATGTCCAGTATACGACTGTTAAGGGATGAAAGTAAGATGTTAATGGCCCAACACATTATTAGCATAATTATAATTAGCTATATATGGTGGGACGGTATAACTTGTTTAAAGGTTTCTTTAAAACTCCTTGGCATAACAATAAGACAATGACCTCTTGGATGTTTCTTCGTGATTATGGACAAAAGAGTCAAGCTCCTCCTCACCCTGATTGTTGACGGACTCATCCCCCGTAACCGGCGAGTCCACCTCTTTGTCTAGATAGTCCGCAGACAGTGCAACGATGCTGAGGACTTGTAGTGGTAGGCCAATAGATGGTGCGGCTGTAGCCTCCTCCAGTCCCTCAGCCCAGGGTAATTCGATTGAGTATAGCAAGGAGAGGCGAAGAATCAGCACGCAAATTCTATTCAGATTTATTGCTAAGTTTAAGAAATGAGTAGGATGCCATGAGTACAAATGGAATCCTCCTTACAGAACAATGTTTATGTGATATAAATATCGTTGTAATAATAATAACAATAACAATAATAATTTATTCCTTTTTATTTCACTTTAAAAATCTTTTAATTACAAAATGTGTATGAGTTGATGTGACAATTATCATTTAGGCTCCCGTACATCGCCTTGTCGTCAGTGAAGGAAGCTACTGCTGTGTTCTTGTACCGGGCTCCAACGGTTTGTGACGTTAAAAAGCACTGGAGAAGAGCAAGGCTCCTTAAGGCGCCCCACAGGTTAGTGGCACGGCTTTAGAGACTATCACTTACCCACACCCAGTTTTTTAAGATGACCAGAAAAAAAACAACAACGAATGAAATCGGTTGGAACGATTATTTTATAGGTCGATTTCCAAAACTTTGTTTTAATACCTTTGAATTGACCTGTGTAATGTCTCCTTGACCTTAGATAGAAATAAAGATTTAAAATCGTATCTGAGTTAGTGATCATAAAAGTAGATAGAGAATTGAGGTCGAATTATTTCACGTGTAATTACTATTTTTCAAACATTCCATCATAGTTAAGTATCCGTTTGAAATATCTCCCAGAGAGATTTCGAAAATATATTCAGATCGAAGACTGTAATAATATTGCAATAAATTCCGGGGAAAGCGTTTTCATCAAGTTATTTCAGAATATTTATGAACAAGCGGATTCATTCCACAGGCAACCAACCAACTGTAACGTTATTATTACAGGTAGTCTGTCGTTTGCCGTTCAATTGAAAAAAATTGGCCCTAGCGGTAGATTTTGGAAAATATGGGGTTTTTTACATCTTCTGCTTTAAAATAGGTAAAATAGATATTTTTTTAAACTAAAGGTTAAATGATACGAGTCCATGTGGTATAAATATAATTTTTTCTCTAAAAGCATAAATTAATGTTGTGACTTGGAAGTAAGAACCCACAACCAGCCAAAACATTCTAAAAGTAACACAACAATCAATATTAGTTGTATGGGATGGATTTCGGTGATTAAACTGAAGTGGGACAATGCAAAAATTTTAAATATAAATATATTTTAGATTTGTGTTTAAAAAAAAAAGAATACAAAATAAAATCGGTTTAACAGAATTACACCTTCTAAGGTGACCGGTACAGTAGGTAGATACCCGACAGAGCTGGAATAAGCCTGTCACAGGCTATGATAATCCGCTGTGACCATAATTTGGCATTTGTTGCACTATACTATGTTACGTCTAGGATGTGGTTATTCTATCAGGTACCGTTGTTATGTGATATCGACCCCCCCCAAAAAAAAAATCCACCTGGATACATGCGCAATAGAGATGGTTGACATCATATCATCCCTACAATGATATGTTAGATTGTAATAGATGGTATAATTAAGGTTTTATATAACATCAATGTTTCTCTTCAAAAGCTTTTCTTTAATTGCGAAACACTTTCAACAGCGCAAGTCTTGTCACCCTCAGGCGCCACAACACAGCGATCAGTCACGCCGCTACAATTTACGGAGAATATCCTACCATAATCAGGACCTAGGTTTGCATCGAAGTTTTTTTGTCCTAGGTATCATAGGAGGGTGAGGTAGCTTGATTTTCCTCGATGCGAACTTAACATTTTCAACAGAAATAAAACGGGATACTGCAATCATTTCATTTCCCTGATGAACTTCCTTGTTAAAGACCGGTCTAATAATGATCAGTTAAAATGACATTACGATTGCCTTACACTGAATAAGTATTCCATATGTGGGGATTATTAACTACCAATTGGTGAAAAACACATCAAGGAACCCACACCAGCGGTGGAATATCATGAATTTTAATCAATCCAATCAAAAGATACTCAGCGCCTTACAACGAGCCCGCAGTGCAATTCAGTTCTGAAGGTCAGGTATTCTAGTAAATCAAGGCTCTATTCATCGGGGTTTAAGTATAGCTTATGTTTTATTATTCAAAGGTGTGAAAATGATTTTTTTTACAACAATCATGAATTAAGTTATAAATTTTAAGTGCAAAAATTGAAATAAATGACGTAGAAAGTTAAAAAACTGTATCGAGAGATGCTTGACTTGAGGATCTTAAAAACCTATTTATTCTGAAAAAACTATTATTATTGATTGAAAATACTTCATTTAATTTTTTTTCACCATACGAATTACTATTAATCGCATTTTAAAAAAATAAAAATAATTTTAAATAAAACATTAAAATAGGCTGGGAGTTTATTAGGTAAGTGATATTAATGTTAGGCCTCAACAATTTATTTTTTAGAATATCTTTGAAATTCTCTTTGCGTCACCGTCTTAAACGTGTCCGCAACGATAAGGGAAAAGACTAAACATTAAATCTTTAATAGCTTTTGAGCAGAAACTCGAGAAATCTTTATAATTTCTGTAAGGCCCATATTTTTTGGCCCGATTTTTATACGCCTGTATAAAATACCTATATAAAATAATGTAATTTGCCAATAAAATTTGAGATAGATTGAATCATTTTTACGTCCTTTATTGTAGAACATTAGGGTAGACGAGAGACGATCGCCATAAATCTGCCCCGTACCTCAATGAAATAGGTCGTCTCCCTTCGGGGAAAATAGTTACTAGATTTTATTGTGACTTCAAATTGGAAAAAAACAAAAATTAACGATTTATTAAAGTGTTCTGTAAATACCTTCTAATGAGTTTTATAATGTTACTTATCTTAGTGAACTTTCAAAAATGAATTAATTTACTCAATACGCAGCTCGATCGGGAGTTAAGCTCTTTACGAAAAAAATTGAATTGAAAAGATAGAAGTTCTTTAAAAAAGAACTCAGTTTTAATTATTTTAGTTCAGAAATGAAGGGGTTTTAAAATAGCTTACTTTAAATTAAACATCTAATCCAATTCTCTCGTTAATATTTTTACTGACCACCTTTCCCATCCACTATCAAAATACGTGCTCGCACTTATTATTATTTTTTGTACGTTTGAATATAAACATATTATATTTATACATCCACACGATTTCATATTACAATTTAATAAAGAATAACTCACAATAGCAGGATATCTACTTAATCCAAAACCAGGTATTAAACCATCAAATAACCGTTACTCGGGGCTTTGGGTGGCACTTAAGGTCTCATGCACTCACAGGGGTGGCGCAAGGTATCAGAACACGTTTGGCTCCGATGACTAGGGGAGGGGGGGGGGGGGGGGAGGTGATTTGGCCTCTTCCATGAAGATTCACAACAAATATGTTAACATGAGTGGCCTGTAGTGATGGCAGAAATATTTGTAGGCATCGTGTTTTTACCAACATCCTCCGGTCTCGTGTCCTAGAAATGAGAAAATATGTCCTGCCTACCGGACAGGTGGGACTGAGGTGCCGCATGTGCCCCCGTTCTGCCGGGGGAAATTTTCTCGCTGTTATGTTCTCTCTAGTCTATAATATATTTATAGTTGCTGTGTTTAAAAAAATTAAAACCACAAAATGTTTACAAAATTCTTTTTAAGGGGTGTAAATTAATAATTAAAGTTAAAATAAATAACAAATCAATAATAATAATAAAAACCAAGAAAATGATCATATATATTTGCATGTCTCAATGATCCATATAATATACAAAAATAAAATTATTGAAACAGCCGTTTTATTTTTTGATTTTATCATGTGCGATGAGGACTTAAACGATCTTTTTTTTTTTCTTTACTAGAAGTAGTTAATGAAGTTATCAATCGCTACTTCGAAAATCCGACCGCCATCCGAAAAAATGCTACTGCGGTTGTTCCATGCCACTCGCTATCACCATGATATACCTAAGCATAAGGGCATGAGCAAACGCTGCTCTGCACGTACAAACATACATGTTTAAACTCTCATCAGCAACGCTCGCACTTTGATAAGAACAGGTTAGCGACCTAGAAGATTATTTTGCCGCTAATAAATCAAGAGCGCGCAGGGAGAGGGAGAACTGAGGCAGGTTATGTAGGAGAGGAGAGCGGGGGGTATACAGGGACCGTGGGGGGTAGCAGCCCCTCTGTCTGCTGATTAATTGCCAGCCTTCCACCCCCCATCCCTCCCCACATAATGGTTTCCTCGATGCTCTGTAGGCCACCATTAAATTGTGCTTGCTCTTCTTACCGTACCGCCTATTTTCTTCCAATAGAGCCCTCAAAGGCAACAAAGGCCTTGTTATATTTAGTGTTTGGTTTCGGCACTTATTCTACAACGGTGCAATACAATACAAGGATTTTTGAAAACTTTAGACCAACTAACTGATTCGTGTATCAGTAGCCTCACCATTATGTTTCTAATTTTTAGCAAATGCAGTTTTTTCTAGATGGATTTTGCGATAATTGGCATTTTTTAAAAATAATACTGTTGAGATTCCACACGAGTTCCTTAAAAAACTTATTAAATGATCCTGAAAATACTACTATGTTTTATTAAAAACAATTGTTTTATTTATTAAAGCACCATGATCACAAAATATCTGCAATTTATAGAAGGTGTCCACTGGCGCTTTAGCCTCCGAGGAGGAATATAGGGATGTGTGGCGCAGTGTAATGTCTAAGGGGAGATAATAATAAGGGGATTATGGTAGTCGGATAGGATTCGGTGGAATTTCATGTAATTGGAAGGGATGAGTTCAAGAATGTAGGATATATTAAGATCGTTATGAAGGGTTTTGTTGCAGACAAAATAGGGGAATTAACTATTGTTCTCAGGACTTTAGATTGAAAGGTTTGGATGCGCTTGGTGTTCAGATTTTTTTCTGTCCCCCAAAGCTCTATTCCGTATATCCAGATTGGCTTTAGTATAACTCAGTAGTTTATTTTATATTGAGAGATGCGATGTCCCTCGAAGTGGTCTGTAAAGTTGTCCAAAGCATCTGTTTAGTACTTGTCTTTTTAGTCTGCTGCGTAGGTTCCATGTCAGACTTTTGTCGAGATGGAAGCCTAAATACCGTACTGTCTCGTATACAGGAAGAGGAATGCAATTAAAAAAAAAACTAGGGGACAGGACTTGTGTCAGAGGGGATCTGCAATTAAACGTTATTAATTAACAAAAAAAAACCTATTGAAATCAGCTGGAACGGATTTATCATCTTATTTTTTGTAATGCCCTTGTGATTTTTTTGGTGTTACAGTGCTTATCTAATATAACCGTGGAGAATGGAAGAAACCAGGCCTTGGTTGTCACCTTAGTTGTTAATTGGCTTCTTGTAGTCTACCAACTACCTCTCATGTATTACCTGGATTATAGGATTAGTACCTAATTTATTGAGGTTGTCATTTTCCTGTTTGAACCTCACCCAGACCCATCGCGAAAAGAAAATATGATTACGAGAGAAGCCAGGAATCGAACCCGACGGAACACTACAATTACTAATTAGAACCACAAGGAATGAGACTGCTCTTTTCAATTAGGAGTCGAAATCTGAACAGTTTATTTAAATCTGGTTTAAAAACATATACAGTTAAAGGCTTTTACGATAAATGGTTTTTTATTTTGGCAAATGATAAAATAAACCTAGGTTTATTGTTTAATTTTCTTTTGACGAATCAGAGGTTAGGATTATTTATCTTCATATGGGATGATCAGTTGACAAACAGCTGTTGATTTCATTGCTCCTGAGACCTACAGCATTGGACAGGTGCCCTTTCTGATCCATTCCGTTGTAGGTTTCGAACCTCTGAAGCTTTATTACGCTTCGCCCGGGTATGCCAGGGTGGGGGGGGGGTATTCCTACTTCTGTCGAACATTAAAGTTCGAGTACCTCTTTATTGGGGTAGTTGGTTTTTAACACCCTTCTATGCTAGGCTGACCTTGATTAAAATTGATATGAAATAAATTTTTTTTTTAATTTATGTATTTAGATATCATAGATAGTTTGGTCAATTATATGTTACAGTATTATATATTCGAACGAATAAATTGCTTTCTAACATTTCATCAAATTAAATTACTGAAAATTAACCTTTTTAGAACGCTTAAGCTAATTAAATATAAAGTAGAAGCCAATGCAGTGTTGTAAAAAAAAAAAAAGGAAAATCAAATTTAAGTTTATTGCAATAAAATTATTCAAATACTGCTTTATTAAAATCTTTCTAATTAATAATAATTCTTGAATAAAATACACTAAAACCTTCTACTTGTTATATAAAAGGACATCAACTATCAACCAAGTTGGTCCAAATAACCTAATTAATTAATTGGAATTTATGATTGACGACGAGAGTTACTCTTCCCTTAAGCAGTGACCTGATTGAAACTATAACGAATCGCAATAACAAATGAATTCCCAATTTGTAATATCAAATGTTTTCACATATCCCCTATAGAATAATCTTTACATATATTATAGGGACTGCTAATAATATTGTGCACGCAGTCAATTAATTTGTTTTATTCTGTTGAGTTTTCGACGAGCGAAACCCAGGTTAATAGAATATTCATGAGAGCCCAGTACCTTCTCATTATCTCCGAAGGGGTGAAAGTTAATTTATTATGCTTATTGCAATAAAGCATTACCGGATAAAACTTTCACATAAAAAAAAAAAAAAAATCTTTTGAAACTCTTTCTCCACTGGAGGATATGAACGCCGTCAAATTACATCATGAAACCAATAAATCGAGATCAAACCACAAAAAGGTAAACCCCATCCATGAAGCGATTAAAACCTTTACACTTCGAAGATGTCAACATAACGACTATATCATGTAGAGGCCCTCATGTACATGTTCAGTGACTTTGACGTCAACATACTATTATAATTAGTTAGTCCGGAAATTATTGGTCTCAACATTTTTTCCCAACAATATCAAAGGTTAATTTTTAATATTAATTACTTCCTCATAGTTGCGATATCCTTCTGGAACTCTCTTCTCCCCTCCATTCGCGTCGCTCTTTCATTAAATGTGTTCAAAAGAAGATTATTTGGTTACTTGCTATCACAAACAAATGAGTTGTTGCACATAGGCCTAACTAATGAAAGAGTATTGATTTTTATAACATTTTAATGTAGGTTACTATTATGCAGTAGTACTTTACATATCTACTTAGTATATTTTTATTTTTTTAATGTGATAATTTATGTAACTATGCATACATATTTATGCGTGAATACCCAATTGTGAATTAGTAATATATATTTTGAGACTTACAGCATTGGGCAGGTGCCCCTTTTGCTCAATTCCGTTGTAGGTTTCGAACCTCTGAAGCTTTATTACGCTACACCCGGGTATGCCAGGGTGGGGGGGGGGGATTCCTACTTCTTCTGTAGAACATTAAAGTTCGAGTACCTCTTTATTGCGGTAGTTGGTTTTTAACACCCTTCTATGCTAGGCTGACCTTAATTAAAATTTATATGAAATAGTTTTTTTTAACTTATATATCATAAATAGAAAAATGTATATTTTTCTAGCAAGTTCTTATTTTCTTTTATTCATCTTGTTTTGGTTTATAGTAATTTATATTTATAATTCCTGATAAATATGCCTATTTTATATTTTATTTGTATATTTTCCTTTTAAATATCAAAGTGTATAGATAAATGATTCTAACTAAATAAAATAAATGATCTATTAATAATAAGATGCTTGAAAATGATGGCATAACCGCCGAATGTGCTCGTAACAGACAAAAAAAATAAATTGTTGGTAGAACAGAGGAAGTGTATAATTATTTTATTATATGTATATTTTTTCTTTTCTTGTTACGAGGTCTTGATGAAGATATGAACGGTGAGCATGTCGAAACATTGCCCGTAAGTAAATGTAGGTAGTACCCAAAACAATTGTTTTTAATAAAGCATAGTAGTATTTTCATGATCATGTAATAAGTTTTTTAAGGAACTCGTGCGGAATCTCAACAGTATTATTTAAAAAAAAATCCAATTATCGCAAAATCGATCTAGAAAAAACTGCGGTCGTTCAAAATTAGAAACAGAACGGTGAGGCTACTGATACACGAATCAATTAGTTGGTCTAAAGTTTTCAAAAATCCTTGTATTGCATTGCACCGTTGTAGAATAAGTGCCGAAACCAAACACTAAATATAACAAGGCCTTTGTTGCCTTTGAGGGCTCTATTGGAAGAAAACAGATTGTGGCCGTGTAGTGAATGAAGATCATTCAATGTGTTCTCAAGAAACATAGGCGGATCCTCCGGGGCTTGACAGTTCTCAGTATTGTCCCTTTACCTATGGACGTAGACATAGTATTTAAGACGACTGACGGGTGCCATTACTGTTTGAGAATAAACTGTCTTCTTTCGGACTCGGCAAATATTTGTTCGAGCACCCTTTGGCCAGTGAGAATCGCACCCCCTGGCCCAATCGACCAGACGCCAGAGAGCAGCGAGGAGAAGAAGCAGCAGGTGGCAGAGGACTCCCAAGGGTCAGCCTGATCTACAGCCTCCAGAAGCCAATTATAATAACTCTCCAGCTCCAGGCTACTCCTCCAGGGACCGAACCTCCCAGCCGGTACTCTATTATTACTCTTACACGGGACTCGCTCTGGCTCAGCGGTTCTCCTTATTTATTCACTGTTCCTTTTATATTAAATGCCAGGGCTATCCGATGTTCGTATAATCTGTATTTACGATGCTATCAACACCCCGGCCCTTAGCAATTAGCTAGGCGTCGAGGTTGACCTCCATAAAAGATACAGTAAGAACCGGGGGTAGTTTTCCTAGTCTATTCCAACTAATGCTTCTAATAAATGCTGATTATACATTCGATGAACTTTTTAAGCTAGAGTGATATATCACACCAATAAAGGTTGCCACGTGTGAAAATGTTGAAACTGACCATTCATTTAGCCTCCTTTGAAGAAATAATTAATTCATAGATCTGAAGCCTCGCCATTGTTTTTATAATTACTCTTTAAATTTGTATTTACTTCAGTTTCCACTACATTCTATTTTTTAAATGTATTAAAAAAAGCGTCCTACAGGATGTATAAGGTATGTCGGGTTAGATATTGTCGAATATCTCTAAAGTGGGAGGAGACGCCCGCCACGGGCTAGGGTCACTACAACCTCTAGCCGCCGTCCGGCGAGCGCCAAAAAAGAGATAAGACGGGTGGACCTGTGGTCTTTCACCCTTGCTGCCGGCCTAGTCGGCGGCAGCCTACTTCGTTTTGATCTGACTCCATAAGGTGCTAGAAGGTGTGCCCCGACAAAGCACTATGTTTAGGAGAAGAGGAACAGGGTAGATTTATAGGTAGTTTATGTGATCTTGGAATGACCACGAATTCACACTCGGTGTCTAAGGGTAGGCGAAAACCGTCCAGATCCCAAAGGCGAGTTTGAACCGGTGAGAAGTAGACTAGATTGCCGTAGGAGACACTACTAGGAAAAGTTTGTAGGGCCTCGGCAACCGTCGTTTGCGAGAGAGAGGTCTCTCCCAAGGAGGTGCTAGCTTTAGCGAGACGAAGGCAGAGATTCCCATTAGGAAGGTGTGGAGTCTGATAACGCCGGACTAAAACATAGCAAGGTTAGGAGAGAGAGATGCAGAGGTAGTTGAATGAGTAGCCCATGGTTTTGAGTACAGCATCAAGCGCCAGTGCAGAGAGATAGAAGTGTTCTAGGTGCCGGTTTGGTTCTGTCGTACTTCCCCCCCCCCCTATCTTCTAAAAAATGAGCAGTGTACTAATCTGTTTTCCCCTCTAAGGCGCGTGAGTTATATAGGCAGGCCAGTCGTGGTGGGGATGGCTCCCCACCTGCGGCTGTTTCTCCCACTAGTTTCTATCCCCTCTCCGCCTGATGTCATAAGCTTTATTTACAAAAAATATAGAAACATAGATAGATTTTTCTGGGCCGAGAAGAGGGGAACTTCTAATTATTCATAATTAAGAGGTGGCCACAACAAGGTATAACTTGTATGAAGAAAATGGATTACAGACCAGCAAAGCTCGGCTTGGAATAAAGTGAAAAAAGTAAACGCCCGAGAATTAGGAGCCGGTTACGCTGTACCACTTCACTAGCGATCGGTGAAGAGATGACAAGTCCACTTGAGCATTTATTAATCAAAGATCCCTGTAGAATGTATCTACGTTAGGAAGAAGTCTCCAGCTAACCTTTCCAGTACTTTCTAAAGGACAAACAAGCCACCTTGATCTGCTTCAGCTATAAGCCTCACCCAACCTTCTGGGTACTTTCTAAAGCCCAACAAGGACTCTTTACCTCCTGGGTCCGGATAGACTCGCCTTCGACCGAAGACCTTCTAGGAATAAACAAGCCACTGCGATTTTACCCATCTGCGTGCATGGAAATTATACAAGTCTATAAAAGCTGTGGAGACCCGTGATCTTCGGATCATTTCAAAAACACTCACCTACAATCCATACCTGTCTCCATCAGTAACCAGCACAACTCCCCTGTATTAATAGTCTTTAATTAAGCGTTTGTTGATAGTTGTTTTTATTACTACTAAATTTAAAGTCTTTTCTGTTATGAGATCGTTAATTCGGCAATATAAGACTCGGTGCGAGCTTTTAAAACCCTAATAAAAAAATTATTGTGAAAAAACTACTTGCCTCGCATGTTTGACCAAAAATACTTTGTTTTTTAAAGATCTTTTTCAGCTAATCAATTTTATAAAAAAAACTATAGAAACTCGTTGAATCGCACCCCTGCACAAAATCCGCAGTTTTTATTGTTGGTTCTAAAAACTTTGCATAAAATTCTTTTGGTATTAATTATTAATAATTTATGCTTATTATGTCGTTAGTGATAAGGAAAAAAAAAATAGATTCCACCATTTTCTCCTTATTTCATTGCAACTGAAGTCTAATGAGAATACTGAAAGGATACAAATTAATCAGGTTTTTTAAAAATAAACATATGCTATAACTTAAATAGGCGTTAATGACCCTCATGGTTGACTTGTCCACAATTTTAATAAATAAATAAGTTATCTTGAATTTAAATTTCGATTACAATCTTTCAAGAATAATTGATCGAAACAAGCGCTATTCGTGGCGAAATTACTGCCAAATTAAAGTAACTTAACCTCGAAGAGAAGAAGCTTCTGTGGCTGCCAAGGTGAGCTCCGATTACAAATACCATTTATCAACTTGCACAGAGCAATTTTCCTTAAAAGGGATCTCGGCAATAACCAAGCCGAAAGACGGACTAAATTAATCATTCTTGAAAAACTCTTATAGTACAGTGAATAATTAAATTGTTAATGATTACAGTAATAAGCGGTAAGGGATACTTTCAAAAATGTACCATGATTATCAACTTTGTACTCAATTGTTGACATCAATGGACTTTATAAAAAGTCAATTAGGGGAGGAGTAAAACAACTAAGGGTTTTCGATCCTGTCAATAATCACTCCCTCTTGATTGATATCATAAGTTTTGGTTAATTATTATTTTTATTAACATACACATTCAAAACCAGTTTGTCTGGCGCATTGATTTATACTGTAATTGGGAAATTGTAGCCATGGTCGAAGCTGTTTTATAGAAATATTAAAAAAAAAATTATCATTAATTTCATTTTATGTTTTCTTTGTAATGTAATGTGTAACAACTAGATTTAGTTGTTAGTTGAGATTTCGAATATGTTACATTCTTAAACGGCACATAAATATATTTAATTTGATACCCTACATAATAATTTTTTCATTACACAGCCAGTGATTTACTGATTACTGACGCATTAATTTTCATAGGTTTAATTTTATTTTCGGCATTATCGGGGCATCTAATAGAACTAAAGCAAAATGTCATGCCTCTAAAAAAACCACCAGTTGACTTCATACACGATCTAAATGACTGTATTTACTGTATTATGTTCAAAAAAAAAAAGTACATATTATTAATCAGGGCGGGGAGATCTATTAGGATTCCATACCCTACTCAATATGATAGGAAATAAATACAGTTACTTAATCATTATAGTAACGATTAATGATCCTTATTTATGTTTTTAATTGAATAGTGTACAATAGTTGGGCATAATAATCAAATGGACTCTACATAAAATTTCTTGTTTACAGTTCGAACAGGGACTAGCAATCGCCAGGACAGACTGCACACATCGCCATGTATTTGTTATTTTGTTCTGAGTTTTTTTTTATTTATTTACAAAATTCACTAATGCAGACCTTTATATGGTACAAGTCAAAACACTAATGAACTGTACCCCTTTTCTTTTTTCACCCCTGTACTTCTATGTAGTTTGATGAACTATCTTGTTATTTATGGAATATTTCTGTACAATTGCGTCCTTAACTCGTGATATCTGTAAGACAGTAAGTGGAACGTTTGTAAACTGTCAGTTGCTTTTCCAGAAGACCATTGAACTTGTTGTATATAGTGGGAATTTATATCGTCGTCGTCTTAGGGTTGCCTTCAAATGCCAACTAAATTAGTTCAAGCCAGCCACCTTAGAACGTAATTCTATAGGTTCAACTCTAGTGATCCGAGTTCTAGTCACTCCGGTTGAATCAAACCCATTGATCAATGCAAACCCGGCCTAAGACTGTTCAGAGCGTACTCACTTGAATTGATGAACGGGTACTTCTTGATGAAGTGGGCGTGGTGGACGGGGCAGGCCGGGAACGGTGGGGGCTCGTCCTCAGGCGACTTCTCGCTGGCGTAGCCGAGGTCCTTGGGCTCGTTGTTGTTGTCCGCGGGCAAGTCGAGGTGGTTGGGCAGCGAGCCGCACAGCTTGTAGCGATCCTGAAGCTTGCTGTTAGCGCTCAGGTTACCGGAGCTCTGCGACCGCCGCTTGCTCAGGTTGCTCCCCATCTCCTCATGGCCCCGTCCGGCCCCTGGACAAAAGGAAAACCGTTTTATTAGAACATATAACATCAACAGTATAAATGAGATATGAGAGGAGGATGTACAGTGTATAATATAAAAATATAAAATAGGGTGCATAATAATTGGAGGTATATAATTATAATACGAAATAACTAAGAGGCATCCTAGGATTTCAATACAAAGAAGACGAAATTGAAATGGAATGTAAAAAACAGAGCAAATGCAATTTGAATGAAGAGGAAGCTCTGTACCATATCCTTCGGCGCTACCCTAGACAGATTTTCCTGATCCAGATTCAGATTTAAGCAAAGAGGTGCTTAATGTCTGATTACAACAAGACTCTATTGTACTCACCTACCATGTTCAGTGTCCTTTATTAACTAGTTAACAGTAAAAAATCAAATATTTTTTTCTCATATTGACATTAAAGATTAATCAGCATGACGTTTGACAGAAAAACAAGGAAAGCCAGGTGCCGGATGTATCTATCGTATCTTTCTGCTCTGCATGTAGGCCGACCCTGCCCCTTTCTTGTTGGGTGACGCTCTGTCTTCCCAAATGACTTAAGAGCCCTGCTTATGGACAAGTGGTGTATACCCAGCCTCTTGGTGACTTCACTGCTGGGTATCAGAACCCAAATGAAACGAACCCTTGGATGTGCGATGGATCACACTTAAATTGAATTATTTTACGGCCATTATTGTATCATAAAACTCATATGCATGCGTATAATGATCACTCTGTACTTTTGAAAGTAGAAGCTCTCAATTCGGACTCTGCAACGATAAATATTTAAAATATTATAACATCTTAATTAATATTTTATCAAAGAAGTTCGGCGACGCTGTTGATGGAAAAGCGTGGGGGATTTCTTAAGATTCCGCTTCCTTTTTCTTTCTTTTTTTCAAATCCCTTTATTTATTGAATATAAATTATTTTGTTGACGTCAGTGGAGATTTCACAATACGGAATCTTTACATAAATACACATTGTGCTTATATATGTACTGTAGCTTAGCTACATTGTGCATATTTTGTGAATTTAACAATAATTTAGCTAAAGTAAGCTGATGTACAGAATACAAGTCAGAACTATAGATAAAGTGATAGGGCTCACATTATGAATACTAACCTAAATCTAAGTAAAGCTTCCTCTTTCACATGCGAGGGAGGTGACAACGATGTGGATTTAGGAAGTATCTGGGCTGTTTTTAAATACCGTATGAATGAGTGAGTGAATCAATATTTGTAAATATGGTAGGAATAACAATTGAAGACAATTACTTATTGCCCAACAAGGCATATTGTTATTTTATCACAATTAAGAAGTTCATTGTTTAAAAAATAAATCATTCAAGATTGCCTTTGTAAGATTAAAGCTTTTCATGTGCAACGATATTTTCAAGATAACGGGTTGAAAGTGATGCTGAACTCCTTTCCTTGGTGGGAAGAACCACCCTCACTGGACAAATTGAATTCCTTGGCCGATCGAAAATTATGATGGGAATCACAATTTATAAATTTGAGAATTAACTTTACAAATAGAATAAATGTACTAAAGGTTCTAAACTACAACGGTAGGAAATTACTACTACCAACAAACCGTACACTGATCAGATCGAAACTGGACTATGGCTCAGTGGTATGCAGTTTGGATTAGAATAGGTTGAATCAAAAAAGTATTTACGATTTCTGCATGTTCAATAAACCACAATGAACAAAAACATAATTTCCTATTAAGGATTTAGTAGCGTTCTCTAAACCTCACAGCGAGCATCGCGGGAAGCCAAAGCCCTCAACACTTCTTCAAGGCAGTGCTGACCTTTTCACAAAGGCTTTAATCACGTCACTGCCTACGTGCCCTTTGCAGTCGACTTTCCGGGAAATCATTCGTCCTGAGATGAGCAGTTGGAAAGTTAGGCCGCAAGTTTCATATCAAATATACCACTTCCTTGACGTTCATCTATTCACCTCCCACGCCCTGAGAACAACTGTACAAACCGCTTGTTTCGATATAATTGATCAGCGCGAGTGACGAGGAAACTTGGCCTAAAATGTTTTTCGTCGGTTTTATAATGCTTAGAACAAGTAGAAGGGGCTTGAGAAGAACTGTATACCTGCCTCGTGACTTCATGGAAGTCACTGATGGTTCTTTGTTATTTTTTAAGTTAGCAACCGCATCTCTCCAAGACCTCCCTCTCCCTTCCCAGAATCTTATCCTTTTCTTATACATATAATATATGTCTCAGTTTTAGCCCCAGACCCCACTTGTGCCTAGACATTCCACCCAGGATGTTCTAACTGTCTCTTATTATTTGTATATACCAGTGTTTTGATTGTATTTCATAATAAAGCTTTTCTTTCTTTTCTTTTAAAAGACTCTCCTCTACAAAGATTATTTCTGCCCGTTATCGGCAATATTCGATCTGGAAACATGCAACTTCAGTTACCTTTGCCCCCCCCCCTATTGTAATAAAAGTATTACCAACTGAGCAAAGAACTACTTCATACATTCAAGGCTTTGAACATTATTTACATTCAGCTGGCTTGTCACGTGATAACATTGATAACCTCTTTATAAACCCCCCAACTTCACATTGTTTAAGCTTTCATCCAACGTAGAAATATCAAATTTTTCGACTCCCTGCAATACTTGACAAACCCGGTGTTTAACACGATAACCCCCGTTCCGTTCCCTCATCGATAGCAGGACGCTGTCGCGGCTGGAACACTTTAGTCTTAAGCTATAGGTTTAGGTTTTAGTTTTGTAAGTTTTTCTCCCATTTTTTAAACTGAAGGTGAGCCCCATCACCTAGATTTGTATTCATGCTATTTCCTATTAACGTCAATCTGATTTATGTAACCCAACCTCCTTCAAATCCATCTGCGCATAGCAGAAAGAGGAGAAAGTTTGTTAATTCTTTTGTTTTGTTTTTACATTGTATTGAATTCAAGAGCTTCAGGGGGGAAAAAAAATAAATTGTTTAAGCTTGTGCATTGTTCAAAGTTCATGGTTAGTAGTATTTACGTTCAGATTAAAGGATATTTTTATAAAAGTATACAATGATGCACCTGATTTGCTGCAAACTTTAGGGATAACACAGAAAGTGATCATGTGCTATAGAGATCATGTATAAGCCAACATTTAACCGGTAAGCCTAATAATGGCTTAGACAGCGTTACAAACATCTTGCAACAACGTGGAAGTAAACGTTAGGAAAATTAACCCTTCTAAAAATTATACATTTCATATTTTGAACTGCCTATCAGCAGTTCTTACGCTCAACAGCAAACTACGAGGTTTTATCAAAAGTAACGAGAATTTTGTAATTTCACTTTTTTTTTCGATGGCGTAGTTGCATCATGAATTCCTGCCAGACGGTCGTAGGTCAATAAAATATAATACTTGAAAGTGATGCCTTTAACGTGAAAGCGACTGGAATTGTGGCAAAACCATTCGTGGAAATTGCATCAAAATAACGTTCGCAAAATTTCGAAATTGTTGGCCTATAAATAGCTTTAAAAAAATGTCTCACAGAAATTAATGAATTTTTCCAGAGATTGTCTGATGATTTAATACCGTTTTGCAGTAATATCTCAACGGATAATGAAGTTTTTGTCATAAATAATTAAACCAGCCAAAAACCTAAACCAAAACGCACCTAGCCTAAAACGCGTGTTTATAAACAGTAATTGGGTCGGTAAGGTATTATAGCTCTCATCAAACAAGGGTATATTCATTATTATTGCTGTATTTATCGTTTGCATTCTTCATTACGAGCTGATGGGAAGAGCAAACACCAGCCGTTCTGCCACTCATTGGAAATATATGTTGACGTTTAACTGCAGATGGGATGTCCAACTTTCCTATTGTCCTACTGATTGATTAGATTCGGCCCAATGGCAAGCTATTGCTGGTACACAAATGGAACTTTCGAGTCCATTAGTCAAAGCTGCTGATAAAACAGTTCGTCATCCAACTCCATAAAGCCAGTAGGTGGTATTTGGCCTGTGTACACTGTGATTGGGCTTGTTCTGGGGACCAGATTATTATTTATACCAAATAATTTGGAATTTACTAAATCTGTCTATTAATTATCATAAGATGTGGTTTAATTGCTGGATTTGGATTCAGATCAAGCAAATAAAGTCCAATTTTCTCTTCCCACAAGTTTTTTATTTCTATATTATAAGGGCTCATAATATTGTTACCATTAGCAATACAAATCAAATCTTTATTGTGCCTTATTGGGCAATAAGTAATTGTCTTCAATGTTCTCATTTATACCATATTTACAATTCTTCATTCACTCCTTCTTTCATACAGTATTTACAAACAGCCCAGACCTCTCGAATCCACATGGTTGTCATCACCCTCGCATGCGAAACAGGAAGCGGAGTCTTGGGAAGCTACCATGCCAAGCTGCTCCTACCGACTGACCAAGAGCACGAGAAACTGGCCATTACCAGGACTACCACTGTTACGTATTTATAGCAGGTCACGAGGCCACTGCCGTTTTAGTTTCCGAGGAGGATTATAGGGATGAATGGTTAAGTGCAATCAATGACTGTGCTAGGTGATTAGAGTGGTAGGATGGGCAACTATGGAATTTCATGAACTTGGAAGGGATGAGTTCAAGAATGTAAGGTATATTAAGATCGTTACGAAGAATTTTGTTGCTGGCGTAATAAGGGCCATTGACTATTGTTCTCAGGACTTTTGTTTGAAAGAATTTGGATATGCTTGATGTTCGACATTTTTTTTTTATGCTGCCCCCCACCGCTCTATACTGTATGTCAAGATTGGCTTTAGTGTGACAGTAAATTAGTAATTTATTTTCTATAGAGTGATATCCTTTGAAATAGTCTGTAAAGTTGTCCAAAGCGTCTGTTTAGTTGTCGTATTTTTCGCCTCGTGTGTGTGTTCCATGTTAGCCTTTTGTCAAGATGGAAGCCTAAATACCGTACTAACTCGGATACATGGAGAGGAATGGAATTAAAAAAATAATATTAACTAGAGTAGGAAAATCAGACACTTTTATAAATAAACGACTTTGATCACACAAACAGCTTTCTGCCTTAAATATAAAGATTATATTATTTTTATTTTCAGTAAAATATCATGTATGTATCGAGGCAGATGAGCCTATAGTGAAAAATAAAATTCGGGCAGTGGTTGGGGTGGTGGGGAGGTGAAATTTTGATGGCTTTATAACTTTGGCGAGTGAAGCACACACGCGGTAAATGTTTTTTCAGTTAGTTTACACAGTTAAATATCTTCAAAGCACACAAGACTTTTTAAAAAGATTTATTTTGAATAACAAACATAAATGACATGGTAATATACAGATCTAATCTAGCATAGTGACGGGCTAATGAGATACAATAGACTGACCTCCTTCTCTGATTCTCACGGGGTTTAAATAAGAGTCAGCAAAGGGGTGATTCATAGTTCTTAGAATGTTAGCACGGGTGCACTATAACTCCCCGCAGCCTTAAGTTTTGAACTCTGGTCAAAACAAACATTTAATTTTTACATTTTAAAAACTTGATTTATACAATTTACTTAAAATTACTTTATGATCATCAATAGTAATAGGTGTTGTTGAAACCTTTACATTATTTAAAGGTAAATTTGAATTTTGGATCTTTTTACAATTTCTTTTATAAATAAAAATGTTAATTAGTACAATGATTAGAATAATACATAATACAAAAGAATAATGATAAATATTAGCGTTGTCTACAAAGGACAATATTTCTAATTCTGGTATAGTATAATTATTTGTTTCTAACATAGTTGTATTTAATATTACATTTTCATAAAATGGTTGTAAAATAGTGTTAAAATCATGAGTATAAATTTTATTAAATTCTGGAAAGCAATCCTCCTTACTAATATTAATTAATCCTACATTTGGTAAAAATACAGTGTTATTATGACAATCTGTTATTTTTTTAATATTTACAGTGATATATTGCTTAATATGATCTAAATATCTTATATTATTTTGATTACTTAATACTAGTTTACATTCTTTTAAATTTCCGTTATGTACAATAGATGAAACACATTTTGATTCTGTTTTATTAAGATTTATACAGTAATAATTGTCAATAAAAATACAACTTCCTTGATAGAGAGTGGCTCCTTTTTGTAAGTAAAGATCAGTTTTTAAATCAATTTCGTAAATTGTCTGGTTTATAATTCTTGGTACTGATATAACAAAATATCCTTTATAGGATTCATCATGAATTGGTAATTTGATAAAAGTATGGATTATATTGTGATGAGTTGAACAAAAGATTTTACTATTTGTCCATAGAATTTCAGTATTATCTGAGATTAGTTTTATGTTACTTGGTAGATTTTTTATTACATCAATCATTAAATTGGTGTGAACAATGCCAAGCTTACAAAATTCTAAAGATAAAGTTAAATCTTTAATTTTATTTAATAAATGCATGATGTGAATATATAAGTCATAAGCTTTTTCATTTTGTCCTAGCGATTCGAAATTTTGTCTATTAATTATGAAATTTTTATTAATTGTTTTGATTTCATTCTGGTAATCCTCAATCAGACGTTTATTAATATTGACAGAATTTTCGATGTTATGTTCAATCTTATAATTATTTTGTTCTACATTTGAAATTATTTTATCGTAGTATTCCTTGTCGTCATTATTCATATTACCTGTTATCCAACTAATAACATTACCTAGACCATTTATCAAGCCTCGTCTGTGACGATTTTTAATATCTCTTTGTTGCATTAATTGAAATTGTTCAAAAACTTCGTTTGTTAAATCTTTTAGCAAATGATACATTTTATGTGATCTAAAGTTAGTAACATGATCTTCAATATTTATTATTTCTACTTCTAATAAACTTAAATTATAAAAATGATAAGTTTCATAATATTGATTAACTACTCTAATATTATTTACAGAATAATGGAGAATTCCTGGAGAGTTAGTGAGATCTACTACTTTTATCGTCAGAATCTTCTGAAGATGAAGTATCAGAATTATTGACATGTAGTGAATCTTCATCTGAAACAAAATGTTTCCTCTTTTTACGTTTGTTGGGTCTCCTAACGTTATCAACATGTGTTGTTAATTGCCTAGCGCCTTGGATTAACACATTTACTTTTCTGAATTTGTCTCTACTTTTAATCTCCGATTGAGTATCTTTGATAAATTCTTGATTTATTAATTCAGGTGGATCTTCCCGATTTTTATTTAATTTTTCTGTACGCTTTATCTTTTCTTCATTAATTTTTGTGTGAGCTAATTCATGCAAAAGTTGTAAATCTTTATGATACTTTTGTACGTATAGTTCTGTTATACTAATATTTTTGTTGTTGTTATTTTCTTTTATAAATCCGAAAGTGATTTCATTGGGTGTTAATTTTAGATTGTTATTTAAGGTATTATTGTACGCAATAATTGCAAGTTTTAATTTTTGTTCAAATGAATAAGATTTTCTCTCATGCGAGATAAGTCTTAGTAATTCGCTTAGTGTTAAATGAACTCTATTTAATAATCCCAAAGAATTTGAGTGATTAGTGGATGTATAATGTAATAAAATATCATTGTGGTCACAAAATTGTTTAACTAAATTGTTTTTCATTTCTGTGCCTTGATCTAATGAGATAAATAATTTTGTAAACAATCACAAATATTGATTGCATTGTGTGTTGGAATAACTTGTGCGAACAATCTTTTTGAGAAAGTATCAACAGCAGTAAATATTATTTTCCTTTCATACTTCAAAATGTCAATCATTAATTCTCGAAAAGGTTTTTCTGGTGTTGGGGTTTGTTGAAATTTAGTTTTGATAGGTTTTCTATCATACTTTGATTTTTTACAAATTTCACATTTATTAATGTATTCTGTAATTTTGTCTTTCATATTGGGGAAATAAACTTGTTTTTTTAATTTTTCAAAAGTTTCTAATATTCCACGATGTTTAGTTTTTCCTAAATGATAGTTTTCAATAGTTTCGCGTTGTTCATTTACATTTTCTACGTCATTGATAAAGTTAAAATAACGTTTTATTCTTACAGAAGGGAATTCGTTTTCTATTATATTTTGAATCTCTTTAAAGTATTCATCGTAAGTTTTTTCTAAAGTTTTTATGTTCGGTGAACAGAAAATTCCGTAAGTCTTGTCCGGTTCTACGATCTGGTAGAGTAGAGTTTGCAAGTCATCTTTCCTGTTAATGATGAGTTCGTATCTTCTCTTGTTTCCAAATGGCTTAGAGAACTTCATGTCTTCTTTGTTTCCTCTAATGATAATAATTTGATTTTTTTCTACATTTATACATTTATCTGGTTCACATATCCAAGTTTGTTCATTGCTGGATTCTTGTGAATGAATAGTTTCTAGATCTGATTGATTTTCTGCATTTTCCGCTGTAGATGGAATATTTATTAATTCCTCCATAATTGCTTCATATTCTGTTGTTTTTTCAGCAGCTTCTTCTTGATTTTGTAATATGTCATCAATAAATACATCAATATCAATATCTACATCATCAATATCCATATCCTCTGGTTCCGTGTGGTTTACTTCATTTATATTTCTTGATAAAGCATCTGCTACATAATTTGTTTTACCATTAACATGTTTTATGTCAAATTCGAACTCCTGCAACTTCCAAATCCATTTCATGATTCGGGTGTTACCGTTCTTCATAGAAAATATCCAAGTTAGTGGTTTATGATCGGTTTGAAGTAAAAATTTAGTTCCGTATAAGTAAGGCTTAAAGTGTTGAGTCGCCCATACAACTGCTAATAATTCTTTTTCGATAGTGCTATAATTATTTTCCGCATTTTGTAGTACTCGTGAAGCGAATGCTACAGGATGTTCAATATCATCATCGTCTTTTTGGGACAATGCCGCTCCAATTGCTTTATTACTAGCATCTGTAGTTAATATGAATGATTTATTCCAATCGGGGTATTTTAAAATTGGTGCATTTGCCATTAAATCTATTAATGTCTTACAAGCCCTTTTTATCTCTTCGGTTTTATAAATTTTTGTTTTAATCGAATCTGAAATAGGTTTAGTTATTTTTGCATATCCTTTAATGAATTTCCTATAGTATCCTGTCATACCTAAGAACTGTCTTGTCGACTTTTCGTCATGAGGTACTGGAAAGTTTACTATAGTTTCTATCTTTTTCGGATCTGTTTTTAAACCTTCTTCAGTTACAATATAGCCGAGAAATTTTAATTCTTTTTTGAAAAATTCAGTTTTATCTAATTGAATTGATAACTGATGTTCTTTTAATGCTTTGAAAACTTTTTCCAAATCTCTTAAATGTTCGTTTTCATTTTTTGAATAAATAATAATATCGTCAACGTAAACCATTGCATTAGGAATATTTGATATCATCATTGTCATTGCTCTCTGAAAAGTCGGCGGTCCATTACTTATTCCGAATGGCATTCGAACAAATTCGTAATGACCATTTTCAGTAGAGAATGCTGTTTTTGGAATAGATTCTTCATCCATTTCTATTTGATGAAATCCCGATGTTAAATCAATAGTCGAAAATATTTTTGCACCTCTTAATCGATTCAGCAAATCTTCGATATTGGGTAACGGGAATTTATCTTTTATGGTAGCCTGATTTAATTTTCTATAATCGATTACCATGCGAACTTTTTTTATACCCGATGCGTCCATTTTTTTTGGAACAATCCACAAAGGGGAATTATACGGCGACTTACTTGGTCTAATTATTCCGTTTTTTAATAATTTTCCAACTTCTTCGTTAATTTGTTCTTTAAATTGTTCCGGATATCTATAATTTCGTGTATAAATCGGATTTTCATTCGTAGTTATTATTCTATGTTTTAATAATTTAGTCGGTTTTAATTTTTCATTTTCTGTTTTTAATATTTCACCGTTTTCACTTAATATTTTTGTGAGTTTTTCCGTTATCTCCGAATTTATGTGTTCGTGTCTTATAACATTTTTAATTTCATTAGTATCTTCGATATGAAACATTTCGTCTCTTTCAAGTTTGTATTTTATTCCCATTATTTTTATTTCCATGTCTTCTAAATTTATATTAGTTTTTAACATTTTCATTGTTTCGTACCCAAGTAAAATATCAAACCGTGAACTAATAGGATAAACTAAGAACTTTACTTCTTGATTAATTCCTATCAGATTTTGCAGGTTGAGGTTTACACTTTGTGTTCCTTCTGCTCGTCCTGTAGGGGTTTTTATCGCGAAGTTTTCTATGTTTATTTTAGCATCTTTCGGAATTGCTTGGGGACAAATATAATTTTTTGTTGCTCCTGTGTCAATTAACCATTTATTATTTTCTTTATCCAAGAGCTGTGGTAAATTATTTAAAAAATTAACTTCGTCACTTATTTTAATTACATTCGATCCGGTGGTTCTCCTTTGTTCGGACCTTGGTCTAAAAAATTATCTTTATTAGTTTCAAGTTGTTTTACTCTTTCAGTTAATATTCTAATTTGTTCATCTCTCTCATCCTCGGCGTAATGTACGCGATTAGAAACAGTTCTCATCGAAACCGTATTTGAATCATTTTGTTGTGGTGGATCTACTTTTTGTTGATTATTTCTCCAATTTCCGGATGGAGGTTTATTAAAGAATCTATGTTGAGATTTTGGATCCCATGATTGATTATGAATAGGTTTTTGATAATTTTGTTGATTATTTGGGTAATTGTGATAATTTGGTTGTGCATTTTGATAACTTTTATAATTTTGGTTTTGTTGATGTTGATAATCTTGTTTTTGTTCATGAGGTTGTTTTTGAAATTGTTTTTCATATTTATGTTTGTAATTTGGATCGAAATTTTTGCCTTTATAATTCGATTGGTGTGGTTGGTGGTGTTTGTCTTTTCGACTACCCGGACCGTACACCCGATGCACAATGTGCGCAGCGTTATTTCTTAAGATTTCGTCAATATCTTCGATTGTCTCGAATTTAATATGATAAATAAAATCAGTAAGCGAGGGATGTAAATTATGAACGGTGTGATGTGATATCTGTTTGTCGTATCTTTCCATTTCCGACTGTTTATTCACTATTTCCGAGTCGGCATACACGCGAGCATATAAATCGCATCTTTTCTTACCTAATCTTTCTAAGTAATCATGTGGGTTTTCGTTATGGTACGATTTAGTATTGAGTATTTCTGATATTAATTGCTCTCTCGTTCGCGTATCTTGATATTTACGTTTAAGGAATGTTAAAATTTCTGTCACACTAGTGAATTCCTTATCATAGGTTGCAATTTTTGCTTTTCCTTTTAGCTTAGTTAATAAAGTTAATACTAATTTTGAATGGTTTATATCTTTATATTGGTTATCATCTTTACAATATAAGTCATACACAAATTTTGTATTTCTAATAAAATCTACTAATTGTAAAGGATCACCATCATATTCCGGAATTAATTTAAAATCATGATCTTTTATTTCCATAGCCATCTCTGAATTTGTATTTTCTAATAGTAATTGATCAATATTATCTAGATTAAAAGTTGTATATACTTGTCTTAATTGGTTTAATCTATCCTGTAAATTTGACATACAATAAACTTATAATTACTTATAATTACCATCAAGTATGTTGTCTTCAGTGGAAAAATCTTCTTCCTTGGTGCTGCGAAGTCTCAACAAATAGTTTTGAAACTCGGGTGATAAGATTTGAAAATCTTCAGAAAGTTGAAAGATACCTCTGTAGTCGTGGAGAATGCTTGCTATACTTGTATACGCAGTGGCAATCTTCCTCAAGACGGAGAGAAGTAGTTATGCTGCTTGATTTCGGTATTACACACGATTCTAAGCTCCGCAACGTTACTTTAAATACCTTCAAAATTCCTCCCAAGTCCCACGTTCGGGCGCCAGTTAAATATCTTCAAAGCACACAAGACTTTTTAAAAAGATTTATTTTGAATAACAAACATAAATGACATGGTAATATACAGATCTAATCTAGCATAGTGACGGGCTAATGAGATACAATAGACTGACCTCCTTCTCTGATTCTCACGGGGTTTAAATAAGAGTCAGCAAAGGGGTGATTCATAGTTCTTAGAATGTTAGCACGGGTGCACTATAACTACACAGTGTCCGAAAGATTTGTTGATTTTGTGACGTGATGATTTCTTTTTTTTTTATTACATCTTTGAACAAATATTTTTTTAATATCATTAATTTTCATGGAATTCATGACATAAATGTTTGGAAAATTGCTGATTTTCTGATTCTCTTATTCTATTTGCCAGTCGCTCATGCATATGTTTGTTCATGTGTATTATTTTTACTATCTATGTTATTATGTGGTGAGGGTCGTTTGGTATCCGAAGGGATGAGTCGCCTTTAATAGCACCCTATGAAACGTTGCATTATAACAACATCATACTGAAATAATATCATTTCTCATATAATAATTGGTAATATCATAGTAATTGTTTACTTTTCATCCCTTACAACAATAAAGCGCACATCGGCGTTAGGGCAACGGTCAAATAGTCGATGAAGGAGGGAGTCAATGGAATACTGCGAATAAGGTAACGATCATTTATCGCAATTATCTATTGCCCTTTTAGGGCCCATTATAATTTTTTGTGGGTAAGTTTTTGTCCTGGATTTATCGTTAACAGTGAGCTTACCTACAATATATAAGGTGTCGAAATAAAGTATGCAGTAAGCCAGTAAACATGGATTTCACTTACGTGCTTCAATCTCGTGGTATTAACTTAACAAATAACACTGCAAAGAAAATAATAAATGACAACGTTACTAATTTAATAAATATTTTAAAGAATTTATGAGCCAACCTACCGGACAGTAGGGGATAGGGTGCCATCTGGGAGAGGCCTTTTTGGGCAGTTGTTTAACTTCGTGTTTTCTCGGATTTACATGTTATAATTTTTTTTTCTTTTGTCTCTCTGCCAGGACCTCATCGTGTTTCTAATAATTGACGTTCAAGACAGGAACGAGGTCAAAAGTGGGCTTGAAGAATCAAATTTTGAGTTTAAGTTCCCTAACCGATCACGTTGCTTCTTCTTAAAAGAAATGACCAGATTAATTTACAGTTTTATTTCCTGCCTATTAAAGTGCTCAAAAGTGACGGTTACATAGAGAAGAAGGGGGGGGGGGTGTAGCCCTTAGCCACGAGTGGCTGAGAAGTGTTTAGCAGTTGTGCTTAGTTACCTCACAGCGATGCCTTTTAGCCTAAGTACGCTAACCAAGGTATCAGGTGACGTAGGTCGACGGCCGGCCTCCTGAAGAAAATTAGCGATCAAAATGTATTTTGTCATTATATTGAAGAATAATTTAACTAATGCGTACATGTTTATGGTGTCCAAGTAACTAAGCAGAAGAAGATTTTACAGGAAGTTCATTTATATGTTGCTCGTACCTATACTTATACTAACAATAAATAGGTATCAGATAAACACACATCATATGTATAAAAATATTTACAGAAAATTGTGATGTATCCCGGGATATGATATACTAGAATACTCTTATCCTAGTCCTCATGAATATTGAGGACCGTCCATCAAAGTCTGCAATTAGAAGTTCCTTTATTTTCTATATCAGTCAATCCTTGGGGCAATCAAAACCGCTGTGTAAATCTATGTATGCTCCTAAAATATATAAACTTCTACTTCACAACGTCCTACGGAGTACAAAGCTTTCAATAGTAATATATTGGGTTGGCAAGAAAGTGATTTCGGTTTGCACTAGTAGATAGTGTTATGTTTGTTTCGTTATTCTTTTGTCAATGTTAGAATTTTTTCCTTTTGAGATTTGGTAGTCGATACCATTAAGTTTCTCTAGGAAGAAATCCTGTGTAATTTTGTTTACAACTGTCAGTTTACGGTCAGTTTTAACAAGGAGTGCAAAGCAATTTCGACACATTTTACTTTTTTATTTTCATAAATGCAAGAAAGCGGCTGAGGCTCACAAAGAGATATGTGAAGTTTATGGCGTTGATCGTTTAATAGAACGCACGTGTTAGAATTGGTTTTAAAAATTTAATTCTGGAGATTTTTCACTGAAAGATGAGCAATGTTCTGGTCGATCTTCTGAAATTGGTGATGATAAAATGAAAGCCATAATTGAATCGAATCGTCGTAACTGTGCGAGAGATTGTAAAACAGTTAAATGTATCAGACACAACAATTGAAAATCATATAAGACGTCTTGGAGATGTTAAGAAGCTCGATATTTGGGTTCTGCCACGACAATGTGTGGCCAAACACATCTTTAGCAACAACTACGAAACTATTGGAGCTAGGTTGGGAAGTGATGTCGCATCCCCTGTACAGCCCCGACCTTGCACCATCAGATTATCATTAATTTCGAAGTTTACAAAACTTCTACTTTAATTAATTTGTTAAGTTTACGAAACTTAACAAAACATTTCAGCAATAACGATAACCTCAAATCGCACTTGGTTGAGTTTTTTGCTGATAAGGACCAGAAGTTCTATGAGCGTGGGATCATGAAGTTACCAGACATATGGCAAAAGGTCATCGAACAGAATGGAAGATATTTGACTGATTAAAGTTCATTTTTTGTATAGAGAAAATTGAATTTCATTTCACACTAAAAAAACGAAATTACTTCTCAGTATACTTTGTTACCGTCTATAGCTTGGGAAGTGTCAGACCTTGGGGAAACAAAAGAACTTGATATCTTAAATGCTTTCTGAGTTTTTTTTCTTACACTTCCCATGATTGAATCTTGGCATCAAATTACATTATTAATTATTAATACTAAGGATAGTGGTCAACATTCAAATCTTCTGATCAGTTAGTTGCTTTGTTCGATTGCTAAAGAATCATATAAACGCACTCAGACGCATGGTGAGTTCTTCAATCGGGTTTGACAACTAGCTTATATGAAATAACTATATGTGATAAATTACTAGAAAGAGAGAGGAGAATTACAGGGTAATCGTTCCGGTTTTGAAATAACCCCACATAGCTTTTTTCCAGCGTAAGCTGTAAGTTCTTAAGGCAAATTTATTCAAGTGTTTAAAAGTTGCCCGGTTGAAGCAGTTAAGAGTGGCGGAGTTCCTGATAAGCCAAGTTACAGAAGATAATTGCCAGTTAGCCTGCTGATGAGGGACTCCAACAAACGATTATGACGTCCGAAGTCCTGAGCGTGCATAAGTTGGCTAGAGCCGACCGAAGATAAAACTTGTGCCCTATCCTGCAGTCTGTTCATGTCATCGGTAACTTCACGGGCAATCAGTAGTAAGTCACTTGTGTGCCCACAAGCACGGTCCATGGACGCTGATCGAAGACCAGGTGCTGTAGTTTAGATAGCGGTTCGACGGGCTGCAAACGCGATGTGTCGGCACAGGTATAATTTTCCAATGTAAATTTCCTGTTAAACGTTAACACTGGCAATGGACGAATTACATTGAAATTAAATCTTCAAGACATAAACGATATTCCTTCTTATTAGTATAAAAGTATTTAGGAATTATCCTCAGTACAATTCGTTTACAACTAATTTAATTTCCCTTTCTTGTACCCATTTTTGTTTCATTAAAACTTTTTAAAAGTTCTTTTCGAGTATTAAATGGTACCGGAGACACATAAAGTTTTTTGACTCGTTGCAGCACCTAGTGTTTAACACTATGACCCCACCACCCCTCCCACATCGATGGAAACAGACTGCCGGGGAAAAATGAGGTTAAGAATTAGTATGTATGTTAGTTTTAAGTTTGGTCAAAAAGGTGAGCCCCATCACCTTTATTAGTCAGTTCAGTTCAGTCACGTATAACATGTATCATTATACTTGTTTATTCCATGATATAATTTTTATAAAATAACAAAACCTGTGTCTAATGTAGCGACGCTACAGGAAATACAAAAATAATTTGTAAATAGATTCGCCTAAGGATCTATAATTGTATATAATTACCTGTGAATTTAAAGGGGCTATGGGGAAAAAAAAATAATGCCAATACGATGTTTTAGCTGTTTCTACTTTAGGAGGAAGTGATACCCAGAGGTCGTAGCAAGGCTGGAGTGTTGCAGGTGACTTCAACTAACTCGGATTCACATCTCATGTGATGATTGGGATAATTGTCTTTTCACAGATGGTTCTAAATGTTTATTGCACCGTGATTCAAACCTAACAAGAGTTATCAGAACATCTAGGGAGCGATACAAAATTTCCCTACCTGCTTAGCTTGTGCGAAACAATGTGAACAGCGGTGTTGCGAAATGGAACTATAACCGCTCAATCTTACTTGGACAGGTTCTAAGCACGAACACTACAGCCTATGGCCGAGCAATTTTGCCTAGAATGCGTTCTTGAGGCTTGAGAATGCTAGACAGAGCCAAACCCCTAAATGAATTCTTACAAGATCAAGAAATTCAACGCCTGTATTGGCCCGCTTGCTTATCAGATCTACCTAAATACCATTGAACATTTATGGGATCAACTTAAAAAATGGATTTCACGACGAAATACCCTTCCACAGGCTCTGGATAAATTGCAATCAGAACTCATGGAGGTATGGGAGGCGATTGCACAAGGCAGCATCAAAACGATAATAAGAATTATGTCTCGTCGTCTTCATGCGGCAATTAATGCTCATGGTGGATCAACTAGCTACTAGAAGTGAAAAAACAAAACCGTTTTTTTTAAAAGTAAAATTTACTTAAATTGTCTTTATTTCAAACCCTAAAAGAACAATGTAAACATTTTTTAAAAAATAAATTCCGTTAATAATTAAAATCATTAAAGCAAAATTAAGTATTATTCTCGTTGAACTCTAAACGATTCACTTCATTTGCGAATGTGTTTATAACTATATCTGGAAGAATGAGGTGTCAGAAAGCCAGGTCGGGATTCATAAAAGAAACACAGTTTGAAATGATTGAGATAACTCGACAACAGTCTGTACACCATCAGTGTCCACACCACACTCTACTGGGGCTTCCAACAGCCCATCTACGTTTCAGGGTGCTGCCGCAAGGTGACACTGTTCGCGTATTTTTGCATATCCGGCTCTGCGTATTGGTCCGATCTGGCATGTCAGCATATAGATACACGAGTGCCTAAAGCACTCTAGGGTCAGTTGTCTAATCTTGACTATTCTATTTATGATGATGGAATGCAATTAATTCAGGCCTGCAAAATAACTTTTTAACTTTTACTTAACGACTAGGGAAGGAGCACGATCGTCTTCAGCGCACAGCTGTAGGTTTAATTTGATTAATCGATATTTGTAGATTTTGAATTGTAAAAATTTGATACTTGCATTGCTTATCAACCAACACTGGCCTATAATGCAGAAAGTTATAGTCATGTTTTTTATCAATAGTTTTCTAAATTAAAAGGTTTTCGTGATAAAAGTCGGCCTTCCCATTTATTCATGACATTACAACTTTCTTTTGTCTTTTTGACATTTAAACATTTGGAAGCTATTTTAGATATAAATATATTTCTTTTTGTCTTAGGACCCAGTAACGACTTCAAAATACAGTTTTAAGATATTATAACTGCTGATTTAATATAGTCCAAGTATAATAGCTTCAAATAGGGTGTTTTTGTGAGGTTCCCCCCCCTTTTTTTTTAAACAAACAACGAACATTTTAACACTAAAATAATTATGATAATAATCATTTAAGAACCAAAATACCAAATAGGATATTCACAGTAAATAAATTCAAGTGGTCGGCAATAGACTGTTCAGTCTAAATATGTACACTTTGTAAATTACGTTACACAATTTTAATCGGTTTATTTAAATGTATGATTTATACAAAAACAAAAAATGGCGTGGCCAGTGATCCTTGAATAGCCTAGTAATATTTCTTGCCATTAAATAAACACATTTTATTGCTCTTTATAAAACTATACAAATTTTGAAAAGATGTAGGGATTTAAAAAACCTATATTAGAATCTACTTATAAATGTAATTATTTGTTGATCGAATTAAATTTCTAAAACTTAACTTCTATATAACAACAATTAAGAAATGATTACTTCACTACGCCATTGATAATGATTTAAGTAAGAGAGGTAACCATGGATTGTCTGTCCAAACTAACTCCATCAGCAGTGCCTGTCTCAACAATGACTTGCTCAAAGGTCGAGTCTGTCTGAGTAGAGCAATTATTACTGATAAACTTACAATTGAGTGAATTAACACAATAAAGTTAGGCTTCCATCGATTAGGCCCCTATCGAATCACTAAGTTTGAGGACTGGCTGGAGGACATTGCTCAAGTGTGTATTAGTTAGTCCCAAGTACTCGGCAGGAAATTCCAGTGGAGCTTGAGGTCAAAGTTTCCTCTGTGACTACCTGGCAGATCAATTATCATGCAAAACTAGAAACAACAATTGATAAAAATGTTTCAGCAATGTTAATTTAATCGATCATTTGCAGCGAATACATGCACATAATATGAAATTAAATTAAATACAACTGATTAATCTCTACAATTCTTTGTTTAATATAAACGCTTCCGTCCGTTTTAAGCCAGACACTAAAAAGGCATATGATAAATAACTCATTAAAATGAGTTATAGATAATGGAATTTTTATTGGAATAAAAATTATAATCTGCTCTATTTAAAAAAATCGATTATTAATAAAAAAAAAAAAAAAAAAAGAAGTCAACAAAACTCACAAAAAATTAGATAAACACGAGGTAGTTAAAAACGCCACTGTTTTAGTTTTATTTAAGTCAATTCTTTATTGTGATAAAATCGCAATCTACCTTATTTGGCAATAAGTAATTGTGATAAATGTTCTAATTCATAACATATTTACAATTTTCATTCACTCACTCATTTATACAGTATTTACAAACAGCCCAGAGATCTCCAAAATGCACATGGTTGTCCCTCCCTCGCATGCGAAAGAGGATGTGGAGTTTTGGGACGTCCCCCCACGCTCCACCATGAGCCACGTCACTGGATACGAGCACGGTTGGTATTACAAATTTTTTTAGATCATAAATGCCTATAATTGAGCCTAAAAAAATGAACCCACTAGGCCTGTAGTTTAATTGGCACGGTAACGTCAGTTCCGCAAACTTCTGTTGCGTGATGCATCACATATGATTTTTTCTTTTTTTTAATTTCCTAAGGAAGGCATAATAATTAATTAGATCGAACTGCAACTAGACACGTCTGTGTTTTATTACAGTTCGGCATTGATATTTATTAAAGAGCGTTTGAGACCACTCAAGACATAAAATTGCTACCAGTTATATCCGTGTTACACATCAGAGGTAACAACAATGAGGTATCCTATCTCTGATGAGATCCTCTACTGCTTTGAGCAGTGAGATTCTCACCTACTGTGACGTATAAGTTAAGCAGGATTAAACAGGGCGAGAGTAGATTTGACAGTTTGCTAACCCAATATCAGGGCTCGCGGCGGACAAATGAAAGGGTAAACTTGTACCGCTAATGGCTGGTCGTGGCTAACATCTTGCTGTCGCCTAACTTGGATACTTAACATTCCATCACTCATACCAGCATAGCTTCACCGCTCTCTAAAGGGTCTTTAGCGTGTATTCATTTCACAGTTTTCTTTCAGGCCAAATATTCATTAACAGCATAATAATTGTAAAACGACAAAAGAATACAAAAATAGCGACGTTAAAATATTTCTAACAGATATAAACCACCCAAAAATAAATGCTTAGGGTATAATATATTATGAGCAAATGTTTTTCTATCAGTATCTAGCTTTTATTTTGTTGTTTGGTTTTTTATTTATATTTTTCCTAAATTAAAATATATATTTAATTGACCTTTATTCATAAACAAAAGAGATTATGTCAGTATTATGGCCAGTCTATCCAATCATGTCCTGAGCGTACGAGTATGTGGCTCTCGCGCTCTTCGTCAGCCTCCACTGGCTCGTATCCGGTGACGCGGCTGACGGACGAGCGTGGGGGACATTCCAAGATTCCGCTTCCTCTTTCGCATGCGAGGGACAAAAAAAAAATCCGAAAAGATGTGCGTAGAATAAAAAAAATAATAGCTAAAGAAAAGAGTCAGTAACAGGACCTGCCTCAAACTAGGCCATCCCATGTCGTCGATCTGCCCGGTCAATAACTACTTTCACTTAGGACGATATTAATTCGTCTGTCTGACTATTCACTTGACGATAGCGGCCTTTAAAATAATTCAAAATTATTTACAACACTTCGAAAAATGAGAATTAGCTTTTGGTGAAAATTAAATAACCACAAGTAAGGAAACAAAAATTCTGTGTGAATGAAGTCGGGCCCGTTTTGCCAACTTTTAAGATTTCTTAAGTACTAGCTAGGAAGCATTTTCAGTTCTGAGGGTTAAGAACACATTATTTGAATAACAGTCGAACTAATGAAATTTTTTGGATAAAATGATATGATTAGAAAATTGTTGAGACCTGACAAAATAATTTAATCCACTACCGAGGCTTGTCTCGGACATTATTTTTTGACAGTATTTATGTTTAGGTTTATTCTTTGACTTTCCTGAGGTTTTCAATCCAAAATTTTGTCGTTGATTTTCCCTTCCCGAAGTGTTCCCGTAAATGTCGGTATATTTTTTTTATATTTATGAGAATTGAAATAAAATTATACCGCAGATAAGATGAGAGTACAATTAATAAACTTAACAATGGGCTACATAAATGAAAAAGAACACCGAAGACAATATGCTGTCTTTATTCTGAGTTCTCTTTAGAACTTCATCTTGAACCCAAATGGTAAAAATGCATTAAAACCGTGGCAGACAAAAATAATACTAAGATAAAGGAGTTCCTACTTATTAAATTGTAAAAATAATTATAAATGTTATAACTAAAACGTAGATAAATTTTTTTTTTGCAAATGTTTTAAGTTATAGTTTCTTTAATACACTAAAGTAAGTAACAATAATGTTTTTATACTCCGGCAAGTTTTAGAGTTTTATATTTTATAGAAATATTTTTCAAAACTTCATTTACGAATATTAAATTAGTTCAATCAAACAGCTTCATTTTTTATATATATTTCCGTATGTTGTTAATGAAGCAGTAATCCAAGAAAATATTTCAATAGCAGAGTGGTTGCTCTTGTAGGATTTCTAGCAACACAGTTTTGAATCAAATTGACTCATTAAATATTGGCATTGAGGGAAAAATAGAGTAAACTTTTACTATTTAATCTGCCAATGGCGGTAATCTTTGAAAGATTACTTACTGGCAAATAGTTACAAAATGTAATTGTCAAGCAAGAATCTAGAGGGTCTACTTTCTTATTATTACTGGGCGGTTGTCTTTCGTCTATTTGTCTGTCTGTGATAAATGATTCAGTCAATTATTTTCATCAAATATCTACATTTATAAATATATATATATTGTAACATTCATGATATTTGAGAATATCATGACCAGCCACCCTCCCACTTTGTCCAGCATCTGCCCTTATGCTCTTAGGAGTGGGGATGAGACGAAGGGCGAGTTTTAGTCAGTCTTAGCCAAGAGCCAGAGAGCAAAGCAGAGCAAGCTCCCGTTCCGTTGACGGTCATCAACACAAGCAGAGGAGAAGAAGAAGAAGAAGGTTACACGGATATCATCGATTGGGTGATATAGATATTGTTTTTTTTATTATGGATCCATTAAAAAGAGATTGAGCTCAATTTTCATTTTGTTTATATAACTAATTAGTAGTAACTATCCTTGTTCAAAAGGAATTGAATATTTTTTTTATATAATTAATGTCAGCACTATTGATAATTATAATTATTTGTTATAACCATTTTACTTGTATATATTTCACAATTCCCAGTTTCTCAATTTATTAATAACTATAACATTAGCCTTGAGATCGGGCGATTCAATCGGGATAATTTCCTATGTCAAAGACATAAAAACAAGTTGAATTAAAGATCTCATGACGGACCTACCAAATTATTTAAGGTCAATTGATATAATAAATTAGAAAATAAAATGGTAGAAAATGAGGTAGGTTTCAATGGGGGCCGCTCCGGGATTAACTTCAAAAATTCTAAAGAAACCAAAGGAATTGTGAGGTATTGCATGTTAGAATAATAACTAGAACTTATCAATAACAAATTATATTTTCCTATAATTTTACATTTGTTACACAAACACAGACACAAATGACGAACACAAACATGTGCGGGTCTGACTCAGGTACTGGGGTTGGGTCAAACCCAGCCTCTAAAGGAGACCCCTCAGCCCCCGACCCCGAACCCACGATAAATCATGCCAAGTTGTTACAACTAATCCTTGCCCAATTAAACAGTCAATTTAACGCAATTAAAGAACAAAAAGAGTTGATCGGGAAGTTTGATCAATTAAGGGAAGAAATAAAATCGGGAAGATCGGCTAAATTCGAACAAGGTTACACGGATGTAAACTATGAATTAGATAGACAATTGCGAATTTGTGAGGAGAGAACACTCCAAGTAAATAATAATGTAAATTCAAAATTAAAAGAAGAAATCATTCTATTGAAAAATACGACAGATCATGAAAAAATAAATTTAACAAAGTCACAACTAGTTGATGCTGATTGTCAGACAGATCTTAGCTTATATTCAATTAAGGATAATGAAGAGAAAATGACGTCATTGGAGGATGAACAGAAGATTGCAGATAACAATGATGAGTGTACCTCACGTCAACATGATCTAATAAAGCTTGACGATGAGAATAATATGAGTTTGTTGGAAAATAAATTTTCAGAGTTAGAAGATACAGCGAATATCAAGAAAGGAGAAGTGATTTCGTTGAAAGATCAAATTACAGAGCATCAGCAGACAACCAGCGATAACGTGAAAAATTTAAAAATAATTCAAAATAAAGTTTTGGATATGAAGAAATTGGAATCTCAAATTCCAGCTCATCTTGATGAAATTCCTTTTTGCGTGTTTGATTTGAACAACATTAAAATTAATGAATGGAAGGCATTTAAAAATAATTACAGGGATGTTTTTTGTTCGATACAATATGACTTCAAAAAAAGAAAAAAATTATAGTTTTCTTTTATTATTTTCATTATTAAATGAAAATAATACTGATCGGATGACACATAAACTTTAGAAGTTTATACAAACAAAAACAAAACTATTATTAGAAGTATTGACCCTAGTAAAGTCTATGGAATTATCAGCAAGTGAAGTTTTTGCTTTCATTATCACTTAATCTATAAAACAGATCATAAATATTCTTTGAATGCTTAAGTCCATTATAATTAATTTTATAGCAAGGAAATAAAATGAGCTCATACAATTTTATACACGACAACGACCTCCCTATCTTTTCGTAACATTTATAATTTTTTTATAAACACTATCTTTTCACTCAGGTAAAATATTCAAATCACACACACACACTCAACAATTTTTCTCTATTGTTACTAATTACCAGTAGAATTGTCTAGTATTTTAATTAAAAACCAATATGTATTACTAATCACACTCAACCGTCTTTTCAACAAATGTTTTCCAAATCGCGTTATGATCCATAAAACAATGTACCTTCGAACTAATCCATACTAATTAGCATAATAATTTAGTTAAGTAAAAAAAAAAAAAAAAAATTAAAACAACTTGTACGCTTTTCAAGCAATTTAAAACCTTGCAAAATTTGAACTATTATTACTATAAACTTTGTAAAATTTCAACACCCGTTATAAACAACCAATTCAACAAACCGAACGCAGCAACATAATATTGTGGATCCACTTAAAAAAAAAAAAATTTTCATAAATTTTTTTTTATTTATAAGGGAAGGCAATTGTAACATTCATGATATTTGAGAATATCATGACCAGCCACCCTCCCACTTTGTCCAGCATCTGCCCTTTATGCTCTTAGGAGTGGGGATGAGACGAAGGGCGAGTTTTAGTCAGTCTTAGCCAAGAGCCAGAGAGCAAAGCAGAGCAAGCTCCCGTTCCGTTGACGGTCATCAACACAAGCAGAGGAGAAGAAGAAGAAAAGGAAGAAGAAGAAGAAGAAGGTTACACGGATATCATCGATTGGGTGATATAGATATTGTTTTTTTTATTATGGATCCATTAAAAAGAGATTGAGCTCAATTTTCATTTTGTTTATATAACTAATTAGTAGTAACTATCCTTGTTCAAAAGGAATTGAATATTTTTTTTATATAATTAATGTCAGCACTATTGATAATTATAATTATTTGTTATAACCATTTTACTTGTATATATTTCACAATTCCCAGTTTCTCAATTTATTAATAACTATAACATTAGCGTTGAGATCGGGCGATTCAATCGGGATAATTTCCTATGTCAAAGACATAAAAACAAGTTGAATTAAAGATCTCATGACGGACCTACCAAATTATTTAAGGTCAATTGATATAATAAATTAGAAAATAAAATGGTAAAAAATGAGGTAGGTTTCAATATATATATATATATATGTATATTCTGTAATATTTTTATGTTTTTTTGCCTGAGCAGTTTTTTTTTACTAATAGTTACTACAATGGGAAATATGAAAAATTAAAGGAGAAAAAATTTATTCTTCAAGTTCCAGATAAAAATTTGTATATGATTTAAAGATCTGATTAATTTTCCTAGATTAATAATTTATTAAGACGATAAAGAAAAAAGAAGGTTATAGTAGGTTTTATATGACAATATACTAGCTATTTTAATTTGTTATGTCGATTTACAAATGACGAGATGATTTAACAAATAAAATAATAAAATGAAGTATGCTCGGTCAAAAACACCTAATAAAAGTATATTTTGGTCTTGTTTCTTTATTTTAACATGCTTTTATTTTTTTTCGTTTGTTTATTTTAGGGCACGTAAACTCAGTCATAAGGGATATTGATTCCCGCATATATACGTTAATTTTCTTGATTTTGGTTTTACAGCTGAGAATTTTTAATTTACAACTCTTTGAAACAAAATTGTTAGCGTGTTTTAGAGTTGTTTTTTTTATAGCATTACACACAACAACTATATTTCTTACGGATAGTGAGATAGTTCGATAGCGAGAACAAATTCACAGGAATCTCAGAGGCCATGAGGGGGCATCTGTTCGGAAGCAGGATATTTATTGTCAATTTAAGGACAAGAGGTTTGATCGGAGGATACAGGTAAAATCCATGTTGCCTAACATCTTTGATTTGAAAAAATACAAATTGATATGAAATTTTATTTTAAATGATATTTCCGATTTAGAAGATTCACACTAATCGATGATCCTTTGCATCGAACACCCTGTTGTATTGACACTAATAATACATATCCGACAAGCTCGAAACGGATTCCGAACATTTCTCTTGTCCTTTCTCGGCGTGATCAGTTAATGGATGGGGATGACTCATCAATGGAGAGAGCCCACGTGGAAAAGCCATTGAAGGGGCAGCACGCATTCCACGGTAGTTACGTCTCCAGGGAATACCTGCCCTGAGTCACCTCGCCCAGAGGTTGGACGCAGCCTAGCTAACCATGAATGAATAGCTCATGAATAATCCCCGAATTGGCAATAATTTATTTTATTAATAAGTAATTTCAGAATTAATTTTTCGTTGTACAATGCACTATAAAGCAATTACAAATTATAATTAGTTTAATTGAATTCCAATTAAAAATACGCTTTTTTTACCAATAGCAATACGCTAACAAAAAAAAAAAAAAGCAGTTAACCAAATGAACTCAACTTCAAAGTTGTTTGATGACCACCGCACTTGCGACTTCGTTTAATGAAACCCGACCCGGTTAATGCTTGGGAATTGGACCAATAAAGATTTGACGATAGTTATATAATATTTGTTTTTAGCTGAAATGTGTACTTCAGTTGAGACATATGGTCTACCCTTTCTTTGTCTTTTACAACCCTTCCTAACCTTTTGCTACCTGCCAGGGCCTTCGACAGAACACTTGTCCTTTTGCCTTAGCCAAAGGATGTTCTAGTGCTGTAATTCATTAATATTTGTATATATACCAGTGTTTTGACTGTTATTCATAATAAAGTTTTTTAAAATACTCTCCTCGAACAAGATTATTTAACTGATGATGCAAGTGCGGTATCAAATAAATTCTCCTCATTTTGAGTTTCTTAGTTTTGTTTTTGTGGGTGCATTGCGCTCTTCCTACTTTTTGATCTATGTTGTCCAAAGATTTGAGCCTTATTTTACATTTTGTACTGCTGAATCCAAATGTGGGGCTTATTTTAAAAAAATAGATAGATAACATGTGTAAAAGAGTTTAAAAACATCCATCTTCTGATGTAATACAGAGCCCACTACAATATAGAGAAGCAACCACTTCCGGATGAAAGAAGAGAACTTCAGAAAAGCAACCTCGGTAGGTGAAAATACCAAATAGCTCATGTTTTTGGTTTTGGTCAGCTCTGAAAAAATAATGATACTTAATCTGATTATATTGATGTTGAGCTCACTATCCTACAGTTTTTCAAGGTAGAATACCAGAGTTCCAATTTTTTGAGAAGTATCCTGAAAACAAAAACATTTTTCTGAAATTTAACTCTCTACTTCCATCATCAGCCCCAGTCTAAAGACTATCTTACAATGACGAACTTCCCAAAATGGTGCAAACTGGCGTTTTAAAAGTTCGAAAAGCGAGTGGTTTTAAAATATAATATTAAAATTTTAGAAAAAAAAATAGAAATTCAGATTAGAAAATTTTTTATTTTATGAAGTTTAACATTTTTTTTTAGATTGAGAATTTATTTTAACTAATAAACTTAAAGAAGTTACAACTTGGCTTTTTTGTATTTATAAAGATGTTGTATAAAATAAATTTACATTTATCTTGTTTATAAAAAAATATAACAGGATGTTTTGTACTTATATATTTTTAATATCATTAATAATAGAAGTCGGTTTGATGTTTATTTTATTTGATGATTTTAAAGCCATTAAACCAGTTATGCATACAGTATAATATAATTAACAAGATTTTTAAAATCAACAGGCTATTTGTTGAATTTGACGGAGAGGTGGGGGATTGACACATTTGTTTTGTATTTAATATGTATTGCAGTTTGTTGGATTAAAATCCTTTGATCATGGGACCTGTAGTTTATGTGGTCCTGGAATGACCACGAATTCACACTCGGTGACTAAAGGTAGTCGAAAGTCGAAAGTCCGTCCGGATCCCAAAGGCGAGTGTGAACGGGAGATAGGCAGACTAGATTGCCGTGGGAGACGCTACTAGGTAAATTTGTAGGGCCACGGCAACTGTCGTCCACGAGGGAAGGTCTCTCCAAGGGGATGGGTCCCCACCTGCGGCTGTTTCCCCCACTAGCTTCTCCCCCCACTCTCACTGAGGTCATAACCTTTATTAAAAACATATGGACACATGGATAGATAATTTCTGATCTAAGAAGAGGGGACTGCCTGATGATGAACTAAATGAGTCCGAAACGTCCATTTATTGTATGAATTCATAATAAAAATCGATTCAGAAGTATATTGCGCGCAAGTTGTGATATTCAGGACAAATAATTAGTTAAATTGTTGATAAAGTATTCAATGAATCCTGAGAGGAAACGATAGAAGAACTGTTTATTAAATTAACAGTAAATATTACTTTAAAGCAAGCGTCTGCAAACTCATATCCAACTAAAACTGCAAATTGCTGCTAGTTCATCGACATTTATAAGTTTGTTGGACGTGAACATGTATAACATACAGCTACTCAACAGACATTGCTACGTTACAAACTCTAATGTGGACTTTAAACGTGACAAGTTTTGAAACTGCTCCTGAACTTCGTGAAAACTTCTGGAACAAATGGTCAGGACGTGGATACTTCAAGAGAAGAGATATTAGAACTGTTTGAATGAAGTTTAATATCATATAACTGGATTTTTTTAACTTTTTGGTACAAAAGAATGTTCAAGTACGTAAATGATTTGACTGCTCATAAAATCGTTCTTTTAACATTCTAAATTATGGTAGTTTTTTTTAAAGAAAAAGGAATATATTTTTATTCATGAGCTTGATTAATAGTTATGAAATTTGGTTGTCTGTGTTTTAGTGTATATCTGAGCCTAGTTGATAGCCGGTTGTCTAATGCGCCGGTCTAAGTTTTGAACGCAAATTAATTAACATACAAAAGTGAGCCTTGGGGATTATTGCTGGTTGAAATAGATGAAATAAAGCAGAAAAATATCAAATAATAAATTTTTATACCATTTTCAGAGTCCTTATACAGTTTAGTAATAAATATGGTTATAGCTTGTTAATACTACAGGCTCCAGATAATATACATATAAAATACAAAATAATGGCTGTGAAAGTTGATGCTTGTAAAAATTGAGCAAATAGCCTTCTTATTCATTTAATTACTCGTGACGTTTCGGACAACCGGCAACAGCGTCATCAACACAATGATAAAAAAATGTTTGGGTCGTTCCGACTAAAACGTGCTGGAAATCAAAATGGAGATTAAAATATTTACAGGCCAGGAAATCGTCATGTTGATCTAAAAAAAATCCTACTTTTAAAATACATTAAAATGTAGGGATGAATAATTTTCCCGGGGGAGATTCTCCCTGGTTGGCTTGTTGTTTCAACAAGGAGCAACTGATTTATATCTTGGGGCACCATATTTTTAAAATACGTCTTTGGACTTGTAAAAATATGGTTCTCCCAGTGACAATTGAATTTCTCGTTCAAAAATAATAGTTTTACATTAGTGTTTACAATTTTACCCCCAAAGAGATGACGCAGGTTTTGCTAATTAGGATAAGCGTTATTGTCTTGCTCATAGTCAAAACTCTAAACACATTTTTTTTAACATTATGCTAACCTCTCAAATATTGAAAAATCGATCAAAAGATGTGAAACTAACTCCAAGGTGTTCTAAGGAAAGCATTTCTGACTGAACGGGTCTAATTATTTTCTCATTTTAGAATTTTTACCTACGGTTGCCGTCCCGAATTTAGAAGCGTGAGAGCCCGCAATACATGGCAAGCCCTGTTGCCGCTCTGTGCATACTTCTCTCCTATCCACGTGATCCCTTTGCTTTGATAATGTCAATCATCAACCATTAAGCAATAAGAAAATTAGTTATTAGTCCCCCGCCCGCCCGTATGTGGTAACACCACACCCCTTCATCCAGTGTGTCTAATTTCATGACGGCGGCTATAGGCCTGATAAAGTATCAGGCTGATGTAATTCAGCCCATTCCTAGTTTTCGAAATAAGCAAATTAAGCTGACTGCCCCAAATACGAGCCAAAAACATAGATGCGTGGTGAGGGCCCAACCGGACAAACTATACTCCTATTATCTAACTATGAGTAGATAATCTATCCAAGATACACCATCTATAACCTATCCCATATAGAACATTTATAATCTATCCTATTAATGGAAGTGAAAGGTATACAGTTTTTATCTACGGATTTGAACTCAGAACAAATTGATAATGAAGCAATTACTCTAAGCAATCACGAGTAAAACTAATTAAAAATTTACGTTTAAGCTAATATGTTTTTTTTCCAATTATGAGAAAGTGACTATTCTTGGGAGATTGGGTCAACGGTGGGGCATATACCACTTTATGAAGACCCCCAGCAACTCGGGCTAAATATATGCAAATAGAGCAGCAGCGCTCGAGGTAGTATTTTTTTTTTATATATATTTGAGAGGTTAGCATAATGTTAAAAAAAAAAAGGTATCTGAAAAAATGTATTTAGAGTTTTGACTAGGAGCAAGACAACAACGCTTATCCTAATTAGCGAAACCTGCGTCATCTCTTTGGGGGTAAAATTGTAAACACTAATGTAAAACTATTATTTTTGAACGAGAAATTCAATTGTCACTGGGAGAAAAATATTTTTACAAGTCCAAAGACGTATTTTAAAAATATGTTGTCCCATTGCTGCTACTACTACTAGAATTTGGAACGGTCATTTGTAGCAAATTGCAATGAAAGTTAATACCACTACCGAAATGGCAATAATAATAAACATCAAGAGGGGATTCGCACATAAAAATTATATTACAGAATTGATTTTAGGGTGGAAAAATCCGGGTAAGGTGGGTGTCGCCCCTTATCAACTAACCATGTGAACTTCACCTAAGCCCGCTAAGTTATGTAATAGGAAAAAAATGGCCAACCATTTGATAAAAACAAAGTCTGGAAAATTTGAATAATGTGACTTATTAAATGTTACTCCTGAGGAGAATGGGCTGTCATTTACTTCGTGTAAGTGTATAATATGCGTGCATAAATGTATAATATGCCTGCATAAATGGATTATATGCCTCGCAGCATAAAAGCCAGAACATTGTGATCCTTTTTAGCCTTTAGAATATGCTAATCTCAAGAGGACTTAGAGCTTTTGTTCAAAATATGACAAAGAGTAAGAACCTTTTAGGCGCAGATCCGGTTACACATATACATACAAGTCAAACACATTGCAGGAGCAAGCACTCCTGGACGACTTAAGGAAACTGACCGCAAAAAATTCATATTTATGAAGAGAAAGCATGTCATGTCGTTATCTTAGTGAATTATTGATTCAGAAAACAGAAAGGAAACATCGATCTGATTGGAGAATGATCCATAGAAAAAAGTCAAGTCAAGTGTGACGCATCACACGCAGTAACGGATATCATTGTACAAGGTAATAATACCCCCAGGTATTAACCAGATCTCATTCGGTGTAGGATTCAGCTTAAATTGGACGTGACATGATGGTTTCGATTTTCAAACCCCGGGTCTATGAATTTTATTTAAGTAAATATATATAATTCCTTTATTGTGCTAAAATTACAATCTGCCTTGCTAGGAAATAAGTAATTAAGATATACGATCATTCATACCATATTTACATTTCATCATTCACTCGCTCATTCATTCAGGACATGATTCGAGAAACTAGCCATTGCCAGGACTCCCACTGTCACTTGATTATAGCAGGTCACGAGGCCACTGCCGTTTCAGTCTCCGAGGAGGATTATAGGGATGAGTGACGCAGTGCAGTGACTGTGCTACTGGATTAGGGTGGTTGGAAAGGCTACTGTGGAATTTCGTAAACTTGGAAGGGATGAGTTCTAGAATGTAGGGTATATTAAGGTCGTTATGAAGGGTTTTGTTGCTGACATAATAAGGGGCATTTACTATTGTTCTCAGGACTTTTGATTGAAAGGATTGGATACGCTTGATGTTCGACTTTTTTGCTGTACCCCATAGCTCTATTCCGTATGTCCAGATTGGTTTAAGTATAACTTTGTAGATTAGTAGTTTATTTTCTATTGAGAGATGGGATGTCCTTTGAAGTAGTCTGTACAGTTGTCCAAAGCGTCTGTTTAGTTCTTGTCTTTTTAGTCTCGTATGTGGGTTCCAGGTCAGTCGTTTATCGAGATGGAAGCCTAAATACCGTACTGTCTCGGATACAGGGAGAGTAATAGAATTAAAATAAACTAGTGGACAAGACTTGCGACAAAGGGTGAAGGTAATGTGGGAACATTTTGCTTCATTAACTTTGATCCGCCATTGGTTGCACCAATAATCGATCTCGTCAAGGTGTTTTTGAAGGTTATGGGATGCTATGTCGGGGTCTGGGTTAGATGACAAGACTGCAGTGTCATCTGCAAATGTGGCCAAGAAGGTATTGGGAGTAGAGGGGACATCAGCGGTGTATAGGTTGTAGAGGATGGGGCCCAGGACACTGCCCTGTGGAACTCCTGCATTTATAGGATAGTAGTTTGAATATTCTAAACCACAGCGGACTTGGAAGAAGCGGTTTGAAAGGTAGGACTGTAGGATTAGGAAAAGGGTCTGTGGTAAATATCTTTTGAGCTTGTAGAGTAAACCTGCGTGCCACACCCTGTCAAAAGCTTGAGCTATATCAAGAAAGGCAGCAGTGCAATACTGTTTGGTTTCAAGGGCTGAGGAGATGTGATCAACAACGCGAAGGCCTTGTTGAGCAGTGGAATGCCGTTGGCGGAAACCAAATTGGTGTGTAGGAAAAAGGTTTTTGGATTCAATAATTGGAAGTAGACGTTTTAGTAGAAGTTTCTCAAATATTTTTGAGAGGATAGGGGGTAGGCTTATTGGACGGTAAGATGAGGCGTCATTGGGTGGTTTACCGGGTTTGGCGAATAGGACAATAATGGAATGTTTCCAGAGGAGTGGGAAGTGCGTCGTTCGGATAATGCAATTATATATATAGGTTAGGAAGATTATGGCTTTAGGAGGAAGTTGTTTGAGAATTTGAGGAGTAAGGAGATCATATCCAGGGGATTTTCGGTAAGGTAAGTTTTTCAAAAGGTATTTGACCTCAGAGGGATTAACGGCTTTTGGTGGAAGAGAGAGAGGAATAGGTGAAGTGAGGAAATCTTCCACAGTTGTGCTGTGAGTATGGCTTTGATGAGAAAGGTTAGGTGTGAAAGTATGGGTAAGATGCAGAGCAAATTCCTCCGACCTATCCCCATCCGAAGCCGCCCAGGACCCATCATCACGACGGAGCGGATGTGAAACAGGTTGATACTTTAGGATTTTTTTGGTTACATTCCACAAGGAGTTATCCCTGGTAGACAGAGAGGAGAGGTAGGAATTGAAAGAATCGGAACGGAAGGATGCCAATCGCCGCTTTACCAATCGGCAGTACTGATTGTACGAGCGGCGATCGGCAGGATGCCGGGATCTTTGCCACACTGTTCTGGAGCGGCGTTTGGATATGATTAGATCTTTGAGATGCTGAGGTAAACTATTATGATTATGAATTTTTGGGTGACGATGCCTCCCAAGCCAACCCCTGGACCAGAGTAGTGAAAGAATGCACTGCATCGTCTAGGTCTTGGGATGTTTTCAGGGATAATTTGAGGTTTACGGACTCTGTAAGAAGCTGACGGAAGTGGTCCCAATCGACTGGGCCCCTAATAAATGAAGGAGGAGATAGTTTGTGAATTGGTTTTAGGGAAATGGTTAATAATAAAGGGCTATGATCGGAGGAGAGGTCATCGAGGCGCTCGAGTGAATAGTTTAGTGTTCCTAAACTATTGTAGAAGAAGAAGTCTAGGAGATCTGGATTTCGGTTGGGATCTGATGGCCAATAGGTGGCTGTGTCAGGAGAGATCGTGGAGCAATGTTTCCGTGTGAGTGCAGACAGCAAAGCACGTCCGCGTGTATTCGTGGATCTTGACCCCCAGTGTTGGTGCTTTGCATTAAAGTCCCCACCCACAAGGAAACAATGTCCTATGGAGTCTAGAAAGGAGATGAATTGGGAATCGGAAATGGATTTATTGGGAGGGCAGTACACTGATGCTAGAGTAAGGGGGAAAGGGAAGGTGCTGATTGACACTGCAGTGGACTGAAGGAAATCATGTGCTACCAAAGGAACTATGTGATGAGAAATGGAATTATGAACAATGACAGCGGTACCTGCATGAGCTCTTCCATCTGGGTGATCAGTTCGGTAAGTATGGTACTGTCGAATCGTAAATAGTCGTTTGCTAGTAAGTCTTGTTTCAGTAATGAGAGCTACGTCGATGTTCTTGTCGTGGAGTAGTGCTGTCAGTTCGTTAGTGTGGGTGCGAACACCATTCGCATTCCAAAGGAGAATGGATAAGGAGTCGGAAGGATCCACTTATGGATTTTGTTTAACGGGGATAAGGTAGGAGACCAGATTTGTAAGTAGGGAAATGAGAGGAGTAATTAGGGTTCTGAACTCTGTAAGAAATGAGGTTAAAAGGCTAGTGAGATCCGAAGAACTTGAAGGTGGAGGAATGTACGAGATGTGTGGCTGAGGATGGGATAGAGTTTGTGGGTTGACGGGATGAACGGAATGCTGGGAAAGGTGATCTTGTGTACAGGGGGTGGGTGGTGCCTGTGACTGCTCTCTGTTGCGAACGGCATCGGCGAAAGAGACAGTAGGCCTCAAGTTTCTGGCTGGGCCGCTTCTTGCTGCAAGTTTTTCCACTTCTGGCTGACGGCGTTGTTCGGTCCTGGTCCTCGACTTCAGCGTTATGTAAGCCTCGCAGCCCTTGTAGTTGGCCGGATGGCCTTGCTTGCAAAGTACGCATACCGCAGGCGATTTTAGGGGCTTTTGCACAATTCGCTTTTGTGCTGCCCACTACACTTTACACATCTGGGAGGGTGGTGGCAGTAAGATTTCGTGTGCCCATATGCCTGACAATTATGGCACTGGACGATGTCTCGTTTGGGGAACGGTTTTTCAACCTGTACCCTTGTATAGTACAGGTGTGTTAGTTCATAAATCTTCTCTACTCCAGGTGTTCGCTCGAGATCAACGAAGAACAGTGGTAACGCCGTTTTATTGATCCCTCTTGTTGTTTATCCTCTCGTAACACGTTCGTTATTTGGCGAACTTTGAATCCAAGAGCCAAGAGTTCATCTTCGATTTCGTCAGCTGGTGTGGTCGGGTGCAAGTTTCTAATTACTACTCGGAGCGAGCGTTCTTGTTTCAGCTGATAGGTGTGAAAGTCAGCATTGGTTTCGTCCAAATATTTGATAATTGCCCGATAAGTATCGGGAGTGTCCGGAGATATTTTCGTGTCCCGAGAGCGATTTAGGCACGCATATTTTCCGGTACCAACAATTTTGCTCATTTGTGAGCATAGTAATTTAAAGTTGCTAATGTTGCGTACAAATATAGGAGGCGGCTGGGGCTGTGTTGGAGTTTTGTTGACTTCCACTTCTTCTGCGGGGATATTTTTCAACGCCTCAAAGGTGTTTGGCGTGAAGAAAGGTGACTCTATGGCGGGATCATTATTGGATGTGCTGGCCTGTGGAGGTATCTCTTCCATGGAACTAGCCGCAGAAGAGGTTATTTGTACATTCCTGGTTGATCGTCTTGGTTTACGCTTTACAGGCGACGTTGTCGGGGTTGGACCTAGTGATCTCGATCTTTTTTTTTTATTTTGAGAAATCACTTGTTGATAAAATTTCATTTTATCATAACAACGGTTTTTAGTTTGTAAGGAAAAAAGTACGTAGCGCCGGTGGGATCAAGCTCACAACCTCCAGTGGCGAGTCACGGGTCTTGGCTCTGAGCCACAAGACCGACTGGCTCAGAAACAATTGCACGACGTTAGTGAACGATCCGAATGGTGCTAATGTCTAATGGCAAAATGGCCGACCTCTCCTCCGATTTCACTTCACTTTTGTTCTGCACAAATGTAATAAGCTATTCACTTACGTGTTGAGGGCTTCCTCGTGACCAGCTCACGTAAGTTGCCTGGTAGAACAAAATTTTTTGATGTACTGTGGCCTAAAAACGGTAGAATAAAGTGTTTGAAGGACGAGCGAAGTTGAGAGGTGTTTCAGGATGTAGCGCATGCGCAAAAAACTTTTAAGTAAATAACGTCCTATTTTTATCTTCTCAAAACTATTATTATTTCTGTTTCGGCAGCGTTTTAAGGAGCCGACTGCCATTCGCTAGCGCTCAGAATATTGTTAATGTAAGTGGTACCTGTCATGGCTAAATATATGAGTGTAGAAGAAATATATAGCAATTAGGAAAGCAAATGTAGGATGTTATTTACTCAATATAAATCCACAACTAGCAATTAAACCATAAATTTTTATTTACCACTAAAATTTAAGTAGGTTGATCAGGCAAGGTGCCTTCTGACCAGAACAGGAGCAGGCCAACCACAGCTAAAAACAATTATTCCGGAGAAAATAAAGAAAATGGCAGCCTACAGTGGGATTCCTTGGCAATTAACTGCAATCTAAACAATCGCAACTTCTGAAAAAGTTACGGTTTTAATCTAATTAAAAATTCCATTTTAACTTTATTTCTAATAATAGTGAGTTTAATTTTGTCTTGGGTTCCGGGAGCGTGAATTATTCTTTAAAAATTTTTAAATTAAAATCCTTGGTGCACCTAATTTAAATTACCTCTCTTGGTCATAAAACTTGACTTTGACTGTGAATTATTAAGTCTCAAATTAATTCAGCATTCGTTACTATTATTAATATTCATACAAGTTGTTTTTTTGTTTTTTCTAAGCTCTCTAGTTAGAAATTCAGGATGAGGGAAAAATATAGAATATTTAGGTTAATTGGATCCTTATACTAGGAGTACCTGCTTGAAGATGGTGTGAGAGGATTAAGGGATGTGGGAAGCCTTGGTGGAGGTTGGTTAGGCATGCACTTTATTCCTATTTAGTCTGATTTCAGTGATGGGTGCCACTTAGAGGCTTGTTGTTGGCGGGCCTAGTGCCGTGATGTCCACCATTTCCTCTGCTTTACTCGATCTTGTGAGTTGCCATCGTGCCGGTAGCGGTGGTGGTGTCATGTCTTTGAATAGAGGGTTTAGACTGTGTTTCATCGAGTCCAAGAACTTGATGTGTATTCTTTTGATGACGTCGGTGATGGTGGGGAGCTCGAACGTTTCGTGCATGTCGGAAGCCTTCATGTCACGAAAGGGGGTATGCCAGAGTGCCGTTCGCAGGATCTTGTTCTGGAAGCTCTGGAGTCGAGTTATGGTGCTGGCATGTAGGAATCTAAGGAGTGGTGTCCCAAAGAGTAGAGCTGGCCTCAGGACGCTCTTGTATATTAAGAGTTTCAGTCGAAGGGATATGGCCTGGCTTGTGATGAGATGTTGGAGAGAGTAGTAAGTTCTGCGTACTCGTTTCAATTTCTTCTGCTAATGTGTGCCGAACGTCATGTGTCTACCTAGGTTCATACAAGTTATCAAAGTATGAACGATTTATTGGGATGTTGATACAATAACTTTAGTTTGAATGAGAGTGTAAATGTAAGTTTGTAAATGTAGTACGAATTTGATCTTCTATTACAATTATAAGAAAGTAATGTAAAGATTACATTACATGCCAAGTATTACAGGCCATAGCATATGTAGAGGCTTGTTGTAGCTACCGCTAAAGCCTTAGGTTAAAAAAACAAAACAAAATGTGATGAATGCAAAAAAATCAACACTCTAGCATTAGTACTAATTTGTATGTAATAGCAAATGACTAAACAAGCTTGTTTTGAACAGATTTAATGAAGGTGCACTGTGAATACCAGTCTTCAAGACGCGTTTCGATAATGTCGCTCTACAGTTGTCGATAGGATTCGTAAGTTAGCACAAAATAATGGGAAATATTTTTGATGAGTACAATTTACGTTGTTAGTATTTTATTTTATTTTTTGAAATAAACTAATTTTAAAACATTTGTAACAACTTAACATTTGTTTGGTCTCCTTATAATGGATTGGGAGAGAAATGATCAGGACTGACCGCGACCCCTTTCCACCGAATGGCTTCCTCCTAACCTGCACATGACGGCCCCAGACCTCCCTTTCACTGAACAATAATTAACATATCACATTCCCACATCGACCGGTGCTCACCACTCTCTGACCGCAGATATCTCCGCGAAGAGATGTCGGCTGTTCCCTTCGCTCGCATGGCTTCCTGTTTCACCTCGGTGAGACTTCTTTTAAACGGATATTCATAGCTCTCGACCTCTTCTTTATTGAAGTGGCGTAAATCATTACAGTTGATCTCAATAGGCCGCATTAGAAACTTCGGTAGCGATATATGTGTTCTAAACAAGATTATTTAGTATCTTCTTATCACAAACATATGAGTATTTGCCTTAAAAATTGCTAACTAATCATAACTAACATCATAGCGAATGTAATTTGTTAACTAATTAGAGTTGATTTTTATTACATTCTTATTTTATTATGTCCGGATTAAACTATTGAAACAATTATTGAACTAACTTTCAACACTTCCCTTGTCAAAGAAACTATTAACATACTAACTTCTACTGAAACCAATTTGGACATAAGGAACCCAAATTTTCGGATGGAATAAGAAGATTAACATCAATCCTTTACCGATTTTTCAATCAAAATCTCTAAAACTTATCACACGGGGACCATTTTACGTACGAAATCATATCCCTCATACTAAGCTAAAAATGTCTTACGTTCAGGACTGCATTAGAACATTATGCAGAAACTAGAAACATTCAATTGAAACTACAGGATACTCAAACCCACTAATAGCAGGTCTGTCTACAACTGACTTACCCGGTAACATTCAACGACGATTTAAGAGACGATGGAATAGTGATCTTTTAAATTAATATCAAAAAAAAAAAAATATAATAATATCATAACAAATATAGATTAACTGATTGGTTAAATATACCAAGCAGTTTCAAAGAAAGTGACAGTTCAGTGGCGCGGAGATTACTAAGCCATGAACTAGTTCATCAGAAAACACTGCAAATATTTGAAAAAAGTTCGAAATATGCGCTTTAAAAAAATTTATCTTTAAAACTAAGTGACATAAACGAAACTCATGTGGAAATTATAATGGCCTTAGGCCTGTTTTTTTTTTTTTTTTTTTTTTTTTTTTTTTTTTTTTTTTTTTTTTTTTTTTTTTTTTTGCGAAATTAAAGCTTTGACAAATGATGGACACCTTGAAACAACCTACGTCCATGAAGTTAGAAAACAAAGTAAGACAATTAAAAAGTAACAAAAAAACTGCTAAACTCGTTGTTTATTTGTTTTTTTTATTGTGCTAAAATTACAATCTGTCTTATTAGACAATAAGTAATTGTGATAAATGTTTTCATTCATACCAATTTTCATTCACTCACTCATTCATAAAGTATTTACAAACAGCCCAGAGACCTATCAAATCCACAAGGTTGTCACCTCCCTCCCATCCGGGTACCCGGAATGATCAAACGAAATATTCCCAAAATTAATCTACAAATGCATAAATTACCCTCAGTTTGACCAAACACTATGATAAATCAAGGACGGCTTTAGTCTAAAACCTTCCAGTGCAAATCCGTATCGAGGCCAGGGTCAGTGCCATTGTACGGTCAGAGGGTCCATAATACACTAGGCATTTCCCCATTATACTATTTCATCCTAGTATTCCTGTGACACACATGCAAGGTTCAATAATTTTTTTTACTAACAAAAAATCAAATCAATAAAAAAAATTGCCGCAAACATATGCCGTCATATTTTTGTGATTCTTGTCGCTTATAATGTTTCAGCCACTGAGGATGAAAGTTTGAAAGCGCCTTGGTATAAAATAAAATATTCTAAGAACAGACGAGATCTGAATGTCATTGATTGAAATTACTGTGTTGTATCACAAACATACGAATAACATTGAAAGGGTGTAAAACCGTAATGTTAAAAAAAAACCAACGTAACACTGAAAATGTACGGTGGAAAAGGGTACCCGGAATGAACAAACGAAACTTCCCAAAATAGCCCCAAAATAAAATGAATTACCCTCAATTTGGCCAAGCGATACTTAGTATTGGCAAAAACTATTTAAAAACCTTGTAGAAAATCACGAAAATACAAAATAATGATGAAAATTTATTTCGAGAAAGATCCTTTACTACAGTTTGCAATATCATAATTTTAACTTTTGCCTGTCAAGTTTCTAAATTTCCCAGCTAACCATTGAACTTTTTAAAGAAAATTCGTACAAGATAAAATTATATGGGATATAGTTTTTAATTTAAACTCGAGTTGGAGGGAGAAGTTCTGAAAGAAAGAAATAAAGTTAGAACTTTCAGAACCATTCGGAGAGGTTTGGGGCGGGGGTTGGGATAAACCGCCAATAAGAACCGACCAGCCCTTATGGAATATTATCGCATACCCTTAGGCTGCTATTGGCTAGCCAGACCGATATTGGCCAGTGCTGACGTCACCGTCCAGTGAGGCGGTGCAGTCCGAGCACGTACTAGCCAATACTAATATTTTTAAAAATTTATTTATTTTTTTTATCTCCTTTTAGGGGCATTTTTCCCCTATTTTAGGGGTTGGTTATTGGTGCAAAGGGAAAAAGTATTGTATGTAGTAATATTCATGTATCATTTAGATAAGGATATTACATTGAGTTTCTGATCAATATAAACCCGATGGTTTTATCTCGCATTCGAAGTACATAGATCAATGAATATATGAGATAAGCTTAAGGCATATTTAACGGAAGGATGAGTGCTGATCGCGAACCTATCTAGGCCTGCAAGAGCGGAATAAGAAAAAGAATAGAACTATTACCTGAAGCGAACGGTTAATCGAATCAAGCACGTGCTTGAAAAATAGACCGTAAAAAGAGAAAAGTCGGTCAGTGGCGAACTGGGAGGATATCGTGGTCGATCGATCAACATCAGACCGTGTGATGATCAGTCACTGATCATAGGTTTAATTGTAGGCGATCAGTGCGCTGCGGAAGCAGTTGACGGATGGTGACTGTATTTCACACGTTTTTCACATTAATCGCGGACGGTCTGTGATGGGTTCCAAATAACTATTTAATAAATTACTTCTCAATCACGATTGGACTAATTACTTCCAAAAGGAGAAAAAAAACAGCAATTTGTTAGGGCTAGTAAATGTGCGCGAAAAGATTATGTCTTAGGAAACTAAGTAATCTGATTTACTTTCGTCCGGATATGGCAAGGGTTCATTACCTATTCTACAAAGGATATGTTTAATTCAAAATACGTTCATTGTAAATATACCATTCTTGATTGCTGATGATTTGTACTTGCTACAAGAAAGAGCATTTTTCACTATTTCATAGAGACGGTCTAATACTTAAGCTGGCTAAGAAATTGTAATCAAAAAACATTTCAAAATAGAAGGTCCAATCTTTGTTAAAAATGTCCAGCTGGTCACAGATAGAACAGTAACGGCCTAACGCGTTTCTGATTCAGAGGTTTAACGAAAATAAAAAAAAGTTGGATTCGTAGAATTAGGTTTACTAGTGAACGGGTTACTAATTAGAGGCTGCTGGACCGGGGCCAGTTCTTTGGATTTTGGCCATCTTCCAGCTCCAGATCTCCAGGCGTTTGGCTATTCTTTCTTCTCTTGCCCCCGAACATTGCCTATTACTCCTCGTTCTAACTCACATGTGGATGTCAAGTCATATTAGGAATAATTAGAGTTTTATAAATAAACAAACTATCTGCTGTATTTTTCAAAAAAAGGGGGGAGACAGGATATGTGAGTGAGGAGTGTTGTGTGTGTGAGAGAGAGGGAGAGAGAGAGAGAGAGAGAGAGAGAGAGAGAGAGAGAGAGAGAGAGAGAGAGAGAAAGAGAGAGAGAGAGAGAATTTTGAGAAAAAAGACAAATTCAGACAAAGTTCACCTACAAATAGACAAACCTTTGTTCGATTATGTTTGAGCAGCTTACTTGACTTAATTTGCCAGATAATTACCAATACCTTTTAAAGAACATTTTGATTCCATTATCACTTTGGCTCAAAGTGCTACGAATGTCATGAAAATAGGCTTTTTATTTATACACTAACGAAAATCCTGAAAACCAGGATTTTTATTCTTGTCTAAACTTTTGAAATATATTACTTAACTATCTCTCACGTCTAAAACATAGACAGTTTGCATTTTTGTGACACCTTGAAAATCGGGGTTTTTGTCATTCCCAGACCACTGAGCGGCGTTCTGCCATATTCGCAAAAATGAGCGGTTCGAGCGAGAAAACGGTATTGTTATTATAATCAGTTGTTCAATTACGGATCACAAATTGTAGCCTCAATCACTCTGAATTCCACGGAGCTATGAAAGGCATGAACGTCCCTAAGAAGCGTTATACCCCTTAGGGAAAAGACAATATAAGGTGTTCCTAGTACAGTTCAAATCGACAAAGTAAGTTAATTAAGTAAGACAAAGTATCCGACTCAGTGTAGTATGTGAGAGAGATATGGTGAACTCTTCACGTTACTTTGAATGGAGGAGGCGATAACGGAGTAATTGATAATAATTGACTAGTCAACTAATGGGACTACGTTTAACACGGCTATACAGCTTCTTACATACGTTGAGGGTAACGATATCATAAGAAGTTATTGCGGAGAAATTCTTCCTGTCTCAGAAGAATAGCAAACTAGACCAATAAGAATAAAACTGTAAAATAAAAATATGTATGTTGTATAAAGTGTATATTATATAGCAATAAATAAAATGTATTTGGTGTTGTCACCACAGGAGGTTCATGTTACAATACTATGTGATCGCACATATGTTCATAGTAACGAGATCAGTTTTATAATAATAATTTAAGATCAAAAGTTCTTAATGTTCTCCCAGAAATTAAGAGGGAAATTCATAAATAAGCTAATGGATATTCGAACAAAGAAAGTTTTGAAGACCAACAGTTACAATCCTTACCCCGGAGCCGATTAAAAAGACTTTTTTTTTGGTCAATATTTTACTTTGGTAGTAAAATTATTATTTTTCGTATTTTCATAGGATGAACGTGGAAGAAATTATTTCAGAACAATGTAGAATTAATCAAAGGTTACAATTATCAGTTATGAACTAAATGAAGTCAAAAATGAAGAAACGATATTGAGAATATGTATAGAAACAATAGATTTAAGTGTCTCTGCTCGAGTTTCTAACATACTCGTAGAGATTGTGCAAAACAGAAATAGCTAATATATTGACCGATTAATACGGTAACCTAACTTTATTGTACCTTTAACCTATTAAAGTCTGATAGAATAATATAAATACAATGAATACGCGAATTCTCTCGTTGGGTCTTAGAAGTTTATTTTATTGAATATTTTTTAAAAGATTTTGTCGTTACCGCCTTTAAAATGTCCTCAACCATGGAATCAGAATCAGACAGAACATTAGATCATAAATAGCATATGATCATCGTCTTACATATAAGTGGATCAGTTAATAGATACTGGTGGTTAATCTCTACAAGGTTGTCGCTTAATAGAAAGTTTCAGACCAATTGGATCCTGTCTGTAGTAAATCGAACCAGTTAGGCAGTCGTGTTTCCTCCTTGCACGTACTTGACTGTCTTGTGCATCCCTCCGGGCAGCGCAATGTAAGAAAGAATAGTCGAGGTCACTGAACCTTGGATCAACAAAAAATGAGTGTTAGTAGAGAGAGAGAGATATAGTTAGTTAAGATTGTGGTTGATGCAGGACCGCAAATTGGTAATAGTGAGAACAAATTGGATATGCAACACTTTAATCCAATGAGTTAATGGATTCGTGATGAGTAAAGCCACACATAGCCCCTTGAAATAATCACCAGGACATAATCAGAATTACTGTGGGCGATTTAATGAAGAGGCTTAAAATTGACATTCAATGAGTTCAATGTTTTCTTTATAGAGTTTAGTTGAGTCTTTCGCAAAGCCAGAAAATGTTTCCTCCCGGATATGTGTGTTATGGCCTTTCTTAGTCACATTAATGGTTAAATTTGATGTTAGGATAAGACAAAAAATACTCCATTTAAGTGACATTAATAATTGGTATTATTAACAGATGGGTATCAACTTAAAGAGCTCCACGCCTTGATTAAACGACAATTACAAAAAAATCATCAAAATTGTCAGTAAAACAATCCGTGATTTTCCGAGATTATATAATTAAAGCAACTCTAAAGCAGTAGAACTTTTTAAAAAGAACTTTATTGATTTACAATACACTTAAGTTGAAATTAAATTATAAATAGCTTAACTGCTATGAATAATAAATGAATGTACTGAATGGAATCACTGAATGGGAAATACTTATCTCTAAGCGAAGAGCTCATATATAGGATAGGAAAAGCATTGCGATAGTGAGCTGACAGCGAGCTGTGCATTTAACTATATATTTTGCACGGAAATTCCCAATGATGCTAAAAATAAAAGCATCCCAATACAAATTTGATTAGTAGTTATAAATTAAATACTATCCTATCATCTTGAGATATTCTCAAAATTTATGATGTATGATAAATAGTATTAATATAGGACTTTAATGGATAATAACAAAAAGTCGTTAAAACTATCGTCACAATAGTGATAGAATTTTCAGTTTGAGATAGTGTGATGATTCAGATATAGATTGATAATTCAGTTTTATTTTGAACTCCTGAGTAATTTAAAGAAAAAGGTGATAATTAATTATCGCTCACTTAGTTATTAAAAATAAATATTTTCTTACTGTAAATTCTTAAGGTTTTGTCTACATACATTAATCGGTCGAAGGTATCATGTAATAGCATTGTATAATACCAAGTGGGAATCGTACAGACGAGAGCTGAGCAGGCTGCAATAGAATAAGAGCGGCCACTAAACAACGTAAAATAAGAGAGACAACAGACACTATGCAGTATCAGAGGTGAGAGAGTCGGGCCTTAAAATGGAAAATATCCATTTGGGGAAATTGCTCCGCTTGCACGGTCGGCTGGCCGGGACATGTTTGCTCTAGCAGCAATCAAATAACCATATAGGCAGGCGGCATCTTTAAATTAGACAACACTACCCTGCAGCTTAGCTCTCCAGGGACTGTTCAAAAATACAACGCGTAGGATCCCAGCGACAGTTAGGGACAATCAGATACATACAGAACAGTTTCGTTAGTACATTAAAGATACTATCTTCGGCATAGGAATCTCGCTTTCATTTTAACCTTTATTTGGTAACAGACTATAACTGACGGGGATTACGATACGACAGTTTTTTTTTTTTAATATGTATTTGCGAACTAATTAAATTACAAACTAGTCTATTGGGTAATAAGTAATTACGGTCAATAGTCTAATTCATCTCATAATTGCAGTTCAGCATTAACTCACTCATTCATATGCAAATGTATACATCCACTTGACCTTCTAACTGTGCATAATTGTCACCCCCCTTCTTGCATGAGAAAGAGGAAGCGGACGCTCGGGAAATTCCGATGCTCTTCCATTAGCTAAGCATCCTGGCCAGTGGAGGCTGATAAAGGGCACGAGAGCAACAGACGCCCAGGCCTCTCACTTAATTTACAGTCAGGTTACAAAGCCACTTATTTTTATAGCTATATATGAAGCAGGAATAATGACTGTGCTAAAGTATTAAATAACCGATGGACAGGACTAGCGAATGTGGGTAAATGTACATTTTCCTTCATTAACTTACTATTGATAATACCAACGATTGATATCGGTGTATTTGAAGCTGTTGGTATGCCGAATCAAGACCAATGTGAGATGACAGCACTGATGCGTTGTCTGCAATGTCTGCCAGGAGGCTAATGGCAGTAGAGGAAAACTAGTGGTATAGAGGTTCCACAGGATAGAATCCAGGACACCGTCCAGTGGAACTATGGGATGGTAGTTGGAATATTCTAAACCACAGCGTACCTGGAGAAAGCAGTTTGAAGACTCCAGGATTATTAAAAGGGCATGTGGCAAATATGTTTTAAGTTTGTTAAGTAAACGGACGTGCCAAATCCGGTTGACAACGTGTCAGGGAAAGATTGCAGTTTGCGAGTTTTACGGACGATTCTCCGTCTGATCATGTCCAGGACCCATCATCTCGACGGAGTAGGAGTAAAAATGAATGATTTTTTTAGTTACTTAGCATAGGGTATTAGCCCAAATGGACAGACAGGAAAGACGGGATTTAAAGGATTCGGATCGAAAGGATGTTGGCATCCTTGTGAGCATTTGGATGCCAGTTTACCAATCATCAGCTTCATCAGCCATCATTACAATCATAACGATTGTATCAGCTGAATGCCGGGTTGGATATTCTTCTGTTTTGAGGGGCGTGGTTTTTGTTTTTTTGGCAAAGGATAATAGGTTTTGGCTCTAGAGATCTAGACCGTTATTTGTTAGTTGTTGTTAAAAATGCTTGCCTAACTATAAAAAATAAGGGTATTAATCAAAATAATAAGAGAGGGATAGGTTGCAGCTTTGAGTTTTGAAGGGACGGCGAACTAGAATCATCGATTTTAGAAACAGTAGAAGGTTATCCGATGAATGAATAGTATTTAAAATTGCCAAAATGGCAGACACCAAAAGTTGATTTTAAGACATTCGGGTTATAAGCTCTCATTAATTTTTAAGCCATTTTTTCTCTAACTGGTTATTGGTACTACAGGGCAAAAATATGTTAATCCCGAATAAATAGAATAAAGTAGAAAGATGACCACTACAATAACAATTCACTATTACAACATATAATGCGATACAAATAATTATAATCTCATATAATGTATACTAATTATATTACTCACATAGAAACGAATAAATATGAAATACTTTTATAAACCTCTCGAGACATTAGATAATTAAACTCGGAAGTATCATGTGTTCATAAAAGCTAAAAGTCAATCAACAAAAACCTTAGCTCCGTTAGAGGATCAATTGAGTTAAGTGGATTGTAATCGCGTCGAAAGTGATATTTTCATTTCGCCTTTTATTCCGTCAAGAACAATTGTGTTTGGCGTGGAAATGGAGGACTTCAGTGAATCCTGTTTAATCCTTTGAGCTCACCTTTCGGGATTGTCTTTAATTCCATTCGGGTCCGAAAATGATTATCACCGAACAAACTTCAAAGGAAATTATCTAACAATTTAACGTCTCTTTAAGAAAAGGTTAACAAGTTCTTTGAACTAAATGAAATGAAGTATCACAGAGGCTAATTACTTCGTGGACTGTATTTCCAAACTACGGACATTTCTTTAACATATACATCTTCTATTCTAGGTATGAATGAATGAACTACTTTCTTGAATGAATAAACTAGGTTATTATTGCAACGAACCCCATAGTTATCCTCATCAAGTGGATTAAAAAAGAATATCCAAATTGATGCCAACTAACAATAATTCATATTCATGCTTATTCCAGTCTGTAAATACGTTTTAAAAATAATAGTAATTTTGTTTCAAAACAAAACCTCTAAAATATTATAATAAAAAAATTAAACCTATACATTATAAAATTAGGGAAAAAATGTTTAAACGATTAAATGCATATTTATATTTAGCATATAAAACGAAGAGTATATTTTAATTTAGATTAAATTTTTTTTTTTTTTTTTTTTTTTTTTTTCTTAGCTTTTTAAACTTATAAAATAGGATGTGGGAAAAATAAAGGAAAATTATTTTGGGCTAATGAGTGCCTTTCACTAAGGGGAGTCCCCCATTTGAAGGGTGTATGAGAAGGATATAGGGTGTGGAATGCCTGAAGGAGGCGGGTGGATTCGGGAAGGTAGTGAGAGTCTACCGAGGGTGGAGCCTAGGGGTACCTAGGCAATGGTTTGTAGTCGGCCAGGTCAAGCCTGGCCCACCCCGGCAGGGGGCTGAAATAAGTCGGCCACTCGGCCGGAAGGTCTACCCTGCTTGAACAGGTAGATGGGGTCTTGTAGCTTCGGTTGAGTCGGCCGGGAGATCGGCCTCGATATCTCGGCTGGGTGTAGTTCGTTCAGTCATCGGGTTCAATGACGTCGATCATCCTCCAGGCTTCGGCGGTCCAGCAGTGCTTCCATCTGACGGGCATTGGTGGTGGTTGAAGGTCGGAGAATAGTGGGTTGTGGCTATGTCTGAGTGAGTCAAAAAATTTGATGTGCCTTCTCTTGATAAAATCTTGAATGGTGAGCACTTCAAATTTTTTATGTATCTCGTCTGCCTTCATTCGGTCGAACGGAGTATGTTTGAGGGAGGTGCGGAGAACTCTGTTCTGAAATTGCTGGAGCGTTTGGAGAGTGTTAGGAGTCAGATACTTGAAGAGAGGGGTCCCATACATCAAAGCAGGTCTTAGGACGCTCTGGTATATCAGCAGCTTGAGGCGTACCGATAAAGCCGGGCTGTGAAGTAGGTGTCCGAGGCTGAAGAATTTCTTCCCAACACTCTTTAATTTCTTGCCGAGATGCGTTGTGAACGACTAGTGCCTACCGAGGGTAATCCCGAGGTAGCACAGCTTGTTGCTTACAGGGCACTCTTTGCCGCCTAAGACGAAGGATTTCGGGAGCTTCTTTTTTCCGGATTTGTAACTGAATATAATTCCTTGCGCCTTGGCCGGGTTGACTTGAATGTGGACGGCATCGAGTTTCTCGGAGATCCGTTGACTAGCGCTCTCAGCGAATTTCAGGGCTCTGGAGGGATTGATGCTAGTGCTGTAAACACCTATATCGTCTGCATACGCGGATACCTCGCAGTTGGGGTACGAGGCTCCTACGATGTGGGCGGTGTAAATGTTGAACAGCAGGGGGCCTAGCACCGATCCTTGGGGGACACCGGCAGTGTAGTTTCTTCGGGTCGTAGACGTAGTGCCTATACGAACCGAAAAAGTTCTGCCTGTAAGGTAGGATCTTATCAGGTTCTGCAGCTGATCCGAGAATTCGTATTCCCTCAGACGTTGGAGTAGGATGTAGTGGTCCACAGAGTCGAAAGCTTTCGAACAGATTAAAATGAGATGTAAAACATGTTGGAAATTTTATGCAAACAATGTTTATAGGAAGGAATCGGTATTTTTTCTTAAATATTGGGGGGGGGGGAGGGGGAAATTACATAATGTCTGCTTTAATCATTCGAACTTTATGAGCCTAATTCGATTTGAATATTTGCATGTTGCTGATGAGATGTTTATTTGTGAGGGAAACTATAGGAACGTCATGATCTCACTCTTCGATAGCAAGGATGAAGAATTGGGTATCCTTAGGTGTAAGATGTTACCGCTATCATGTCTGGAACATTCTGACTATACTACTTAAGCCTAATTTTTTTTATATTATTCCTAAGGCCACTAGAAAAACAAAACATTGAAAGCGCTGAAGGAATTAAAATAAATATTATTTCATTTATGTACACTTTGTATTTATCAAAACAGATAAAAAAATATTTTTTAAAAGCGGCTATGAGGCAGGAAAATATTTATTTATTTATTTTATACTTTATTATTTATTATTATCTTATTATTTAATTATTATTGACCCTTCATTATTTTTCTTGGGGCTTGCTGTTATTTCAGCCCGATGCTTACTGGGGCATCAAATGGAACTACGATGCGAAATTCCATGTCTATAAAAAACATGGGTTTAGTTAATGTTGCGAACCCTATTTTAATGAAAGTTTTAACGACTGTATTTATAGTTTTAAAAAATAAAACGGAAATTCCGTATAGAATTACGATAATTAGCATAAAGGTGTAACGTAATGAAGTTTAATTAGTCTCATTATGAGATTTTAATTTAATTCTGAATGGAGTATGGACCAAATGGATACTATGGAAACTCGGGAGTATTACCACGAGTAGTGGACTCCACCCATGCCGCCATCTCTCGAGCACCTCTAGTGTGTTGAGGCAGTTAACACCAGAATGAAAGGCGTCTAGAGTGAAGGCATTGGCATCAAGTAATAGGTGGGTTGTGAAGGGGGGGGGAGGCATGGCTTTCTTGAGTGGCAGAGTGGAGGGCGACGGACTATGTCGATACTCTGGGCAACTATAGCATGGTTATCTAGCATGATGGATTAAACTATTTTAGTAACATACAACAAACCATTTACTTAATATACGTTTTATATTGTATTGTCACAGGTAATAATGAAATAATTCTTTATTTCCGTCTCAAGCTTTGGTGGCTTGGCAATGGAATATACTACAGAGAGTCAGGTTATAACCTTCAGAACTGCTGGAGATCATAGAAGAACGCATAATACGAGCGATGCCGTCGTGAGGAAGTAATTAAGCCTTACAGAAAGTGTGGAGTAGAAGACAAGAACAGCGGCCCGGTGACAATTACTGTGTTTGCGACGGTTGGAGAGGATTGCGAGGAAGGGAAAGCAACAAATTGCAATAACCCGCCTACGAGACAGGCAAATGATTTTTGTAGATGTTATGTAGTCGGCACGTTCTCATGATTCGGTCATTTTGTCTAATCGGAATGCACGATTAGAGTCTGACTAGAACAAAGCAATATTTCTCTATACCTGCCAGAGATTTTACTTTTTTGTCACAAAACACTTACGGTTGTGCATAATATTCACTATCTACTACATGGAAATGGAGAATGAGTTTATTAGCTATCGAAAAATTATAATTCTATACAATGAGGTATTAGATTGGAAGAAATGGTATAATTGAGTTTTAAATAGCGCCAATGTTTGTTCCTATTCATTAACTTTTCTTTGATTGGCAAGCGTTTTTATAGCGCATGCTTCTCATCCTCTGACAATACACAGCGATCAGTCCATCATTACACCCAAAGGGAAAACTGAAGCTGGATATAGAAAGTGATAGCTAATTAAAAAAAAAAAATATGAAGAGCAACTAACATTGGTGTTATTTGTAATATGATTTTACTCATGCGATGAATTCTTCTGCGCTATCACAGTTAAATAAAGTTAAGTGTGATACAAATAAACTGTAAAATAAAATTTACGTGTTTGTCATAGGCTCCATATAGTCCACACACATGAAAACTATGGATGAATTCAGTTTATAAATACATTTTATGACAATTCATAGAAAATATAAAAACCTTAAATGTTAAAAAATAAGTGTTTCTGGTTTTTAAGCTAGTTACAATTTAAAATTAAGAATAATATCACAGGTCAGACGCCAGTTGTGGTTCAATTAATTTATGGAAAAATATTATTTTTGATCGCGTTCACTATCTATGTGCGGCTCATAAAACCAATCCTGTTTTTTTGTCGTGAGTGCACTTTTTATTTCATATATGGAGCTTAAATCAATCGAGATGACCTGCCATTCCTAAATACATCCATGGGGACATCTTTGGATCTCTTTATACCATCCTTATATTCTTATTTTATTGTGAAGTTTAGATTGCTGGCAGTGATTCCATTTCACAGTTATGCCAATCAATTAATAAAGACAATGTTGTAACGGATAATAATGATAGTACCATTTTCTGTTGACAAATTCGAAATTGCCAAAAAACAACAACATATACAATTAACCTACATTCAAGGAAATAATGAAATATATTTACCGTGCTTTATGGACCATTGTATACATTGAATCAAAGTATCCTTACCTGAAAAAATAGATATAGTATTAGTAATTTACATATTAACTCAAACTGAAAATTTAAAGTTTATGTAGGCATAGCCTTAAGATATATTCATAAATATTCGCACAAAAACAAAATAAACTCATCAAATGTTCTCTTTTATGCGATGAACTAGAGGTGTAGATTGCGTTGAACACGTAAATTGATCCCCTGGTACATTTTTTTCAATCTGTCAGACACCGCAGTTGCCACCATAGAGATAAAATAAACTAAAGAATGATGCTGAAGTGACAGCGTTAAATTGGGTATGAAATAGTTCTTGCCGTATTACTGATGTATAGTTATTATACTCATAGAAAGCCAAAATCTCCCCATCCTTCTTGGAACCAAACGTGCTATATGGGACATGAAATGCATATTTTTTTTATTCACCTTTGCATCACAAAATTATAAGTTGTTATTACTTGATAATCTTTATGGCGTTTGTCATCATCCTGTTATCTCCACTAAGCATATACAGTTAAATAAAAGTATTTCTTATCTGCGGATCCGCCGATCAGGTGCATCACATCAAATTTGAGCGTGTATCTAAGTTGTAGAAATGAAACGAGACCCTTTCTAGGTTAAAATATTATTAGAAAATATTGGGATATTTTATTAGAAAATGCTCTTCTTGTACGGGGCATAGATTTTTGAATGTGGTTTCATTGGATTCAGTAGAAAAAAAAGTTAGAAAACTTGCCTAAACTGAGCTGCATAAATGAAAATGAACTATTTCATATTGTTTAAGTTCAGCACTTAAGGAGATAACGAGGGATGAGAAAAATAAATCTCACAATTTTCTAAGGAGTTTAAAAAAGGTAGTTTATTGAAATAGTAAAATATAGATTAAAAACAAAAGTAATATGAAACTGACATGAAATACATTCCTTTTTTTATTACTTTTATTCAACTTTGCATTCATCATTTACAAAATTAGGAGTCATTATTACTTAATGATCTTTATGACGTTTACATCACAAAAACGAAATGGATGCCAAATGCACAAGAATTAGACAGATACTATGGGAAATTTCCTTGAAACATAAATAACATCCATAAAGATTTTATTTTATAATAAATTAAAGTGTGAACACTATTTGAACAATACCAAAAACTTACAATTACAAAGGTCTGGTAGGATTAAAAAGCTGGGAGGAACTATTAATACTGTGGTTATTAAGAAGATATAAAATTAATCAAAGATTTAAGATTATCTTAAAATATTCTTACTATAAATATCTACCCTGATAGGTGAATACCAGGCCGATGTACTAATACATCATGTGTTCCATTGTTGGGTGGTCTTCTGTAAGAAAATACACAGCAAAGATTTAACGGAACTGAGGTTCTGTGACTAACTTGGACGACTGACCACCAACAACGGACTGTAGAGAAATGCACTCATCGTGCCCCCCTGGGGTACACCGGTAGATATCTCACGGGCATTTCCCGGGTCTCACTTACCCATTTTTTTGTCTACGCTCTATTATATGATAAAATCATACTAGTTGCCGAGACCAGCAGTGTTGTAACTGAGAAAATCATCATGATAGTAACTATGAGATTTTGGCACAACGTACATTCACCTTATTTGGAATAATTACTTATTCTTCTTTTGGCAATAAATCAAAATTAATGCTGTATAATATTTTACCTATTTTTGGTTTTTAAACATCAGCTGTTGTGGTGTATTAAAGTAAAAATCACTTCTCTAGAATATATTTATTATACTCAGAATTAAAATCGGACCATAAAATGGAGAACGAATTACAAACACTTAATAGAAACATTTTTGTAAGTGAATTTGCCCAAATCATCGTATTTATAAGCCAAGTGTGACAAAACTGGTACAGTCATGACCAGAATATAATACGTCGCCAAATTTCGTTTTTCAGGCTGAACGTTCAAAAAATTTTCTAAATCGAAATAAATGAGCATGACTTGGAAACGTATTTGCACAAAATCGAGGCGCGTTATGACGGACTAAAAGACATGGACGAAGAAAACGTTTGCTCCAATTATATTTCGATTGATAGTGTGCTTAATGTACCCTTAAGGGGAAATCAGACCATTAAATTTTAAATAGTAGCATCTGATTAGCGAATCTAACAACTTGCCCTGGTTAATGAATTAACTATATACAGTAGACTCTCCCATATCCACCCAGCCAAATACGTAAAAAAAAATAGTGTTTAAACTAATCGTCAACTTCATCGTACAACGTCAAAGTTTTAACGCTTCAAAGATGTTTTTAATATAAATATTTTTATCTTTATTATATAAACAAACTGTTCAAATGAATCCCAAAGACAACAGATGACAACATAAATAGGGAACTAACTAAATTAATAGAACTAAATAACTAATAGACTTTGTTAAAAGGAAGAGGAGCAAGACAGTGATGGCTAAAAAACCATCGATGAAACACGCATTTATCCCCAAGAGGGATTCCATGCATTAGACGTAAGTTTATTTAATCGTTCATTTAATATTTATTTTGGTCATGAGTAATATATATATATCTAGTGCTATCATTTATTATTTTTTATAAGGTTGCATTAAAATTAGGGGAACAGCACGAATATAACACACCTCCTGACGCCATGACCATAAGGCTAGGCATCGTGGCTCGGGAAAGGTGGACAAAAAAACAATATTTTGATGTAATTTTTTTTTAATTCGTATAGTTACTCTAGCTACTCTACCATACCCGGATTTTCCCTATCCCTGGAACTCCCCCGTCCACATTAATCTGTAATTACAATTTACTTTGAGCTATTGAAATAGTATATACGATATATATATATATATATATACATATGTATAAGTCATCATTTAATTCTTTGAAGTTCAATAGACCACTAGCAACGATCCAGTATTACTTTTCTCACGATGGTCACGAAACGTGTTTTCAAAATAGATCAGATTGACCAAAAACTCTTATACGGCCAATGTATTCAGATAAAAAAGAAAAGCCACGAAGTGGTCATACATCTATTGGTAGATGGTATTCGCCACAAAAAAAGTGTTTTCGGTTTGGGAGTTCGTGGCTTATTGGGCAAACGTTCGCTTTGGTTAACAAAAGGGGCTTTAAAGCCTTTAAGGAATGAGAAGGAACTGCCGGATGTTCATTTACCACCTGCTCTTCAGTCATTCTGGCCTGTTAGAGCATTCAGGTTGGGATGTTCGCTTTAAGGTTGACTGCAGAGATGGCAAGGAAAGCTGAGCCGAGACGTGAGCCAGCACAGCACGTAGCAACAGCCCACGTAGCAGGCAACCCTTGGCCCTCCCCAACTCTCCTTAGCTGATACCAGGCCGGCGTCAATCACTAGTCACCGGGTCTAATAGTCGTCCACGGTACGACTTGGACCAGCAAATTGTTACCCGATACGAGATCTGAACATTGTATCACTCAATATAATAATAATAATAATAAACCGTTATTACTTTTTTTTTTTTTTAATTTCAATTGATGGGATGTCAATGAAACATAAAACTTAAAACTAACACGTCTGAAAAGTAAAATCATAACCTAATTTTCCCCGACAGTCTGTTACCATCGATACGGGAAGGGTCAAAGTGTTAGCCACTGGGTTTGTTAGGTGCTGCAACTAGTCAAAAAACTTGATGTGTCTCCCCGGTGGATGAACTCACCAACAGACGGCACACCAAGCAACGGGTGTAGGTCTTTAACCTTTCGAGAGAGGTATGTCTGACCACTTTTCTCATGATCCCATTCTGAAATTGCTGGAGACGTTTAGCTGTATTGTCAGTTAAGTGAGTATATAGTAGGGCACCTTACAGCCGACCCGGCCGGAGGACACATTTATGCATCATCAGTTTGAGACGAAGCAACAAGTTTTTGTAGATTTGTAGGTTTTATTTATATTTTCGCTAAATTAAAACGTATACGTACTTCAAGGACGATGATATGCATAACCAAAAAAATTTTCCTACTAGATGCATTTTCATTAGCAAAGGATTATTGCTATTATGTAAATATTGCAAATAAATCGATTTAAGATGCCAGTTTAATACTGAGACTAGTGTTCACTGAAAATAGCCTTTTCAAAAATAACAGAAAATAAATAAACTAGGACATAATAAAATCCTATTAAAATCGAGATACGTATTCAAAATGCAATTTCTATTGTTTGCTGCCAAAAGCCTATTTTCGAGATTTTTTTTAAATTTCGTTTTGCGTTACCATATCGATCCTGTGCATTTTCGATGTCCTTCAGTGTGGATATTAAAGTGAATTTATAAAAGAAATCCATCAAATAAAAAATAAAAATGTTTTGAATGTCACACGTCAATTTCCATTGCATAATTATTTTTGCACTATTGAAAGTATAGTTTGGGATCAATATTCAGTAGAAAAAAAAACTTGGGGGTATGTACATAATTAGATATGTTACATTTGCAATTTAGTTTCACGAGTTATTTTACTATGTAATTCAACAAACACTTATCCGCAGCATTAAACAATTAATTTCGCCCAATCCACTATAACTTACAAATTTTTTTATCCTCCATCGTCATCACTTATTGTCTCATATCTGTTCCAAAGCCAGTTTAAAGTGATTGTGTTAAGAACTAAATAATGGTGGTAATACAAATGTTTTACTACCACAATAAATCTTCAGCTTGGAAAAATATTAATAGGCTTTCCACATCGGCAGCGATCAGAAAGCCTATCCTTGAAAGAAAAGTTGATCCTTGCACCGCAGAATGGTTTCTTGAATAGTCATTATGAAGTGGTCAATAAATACATCACAAGTGCCACTCTCAGTAAGTACTATAATGCATTCTCTTCCTTTCTCCCCAGTCTCTTTTCCTTTCACTCTAATCCCAGGTGGTTTCAAAGGAATGCACCTGAGGACTTTAGTAGATGTACGGCCGTTAGGGGCTTTCTAATTAGAACTGTAACGTGTCACAGGCGGTACTTTAAGATTAATAAATATACACAAACTCAATAAATATAATAAATAAAAAAATATAATAAATATAGCCTTATGCTGCCTCGTATTCGGTGACGCAGCTGACAAACGAGCGTAGGGGACTTCCCAAGACTCCGCTTCCTCACTCGCATGCGAGGGAGGTGACAACTATGAAGATTTGGGAGGTCTCGGGGCTGTTTATAAATACTGTATGAATGAAAATTGTAAATATGGTATGAATGAGATCATTTATCACAATTAATTATTGTCCAATAAGGCAGATTGTAATCTTATCATCATAAAGCTGTTTAATAAAAAAAATAAAAGTAAATATACAAATACATTCATAAATATGCACTCTGCAGTATTTGTTTTTTTAGGTACTTGAGAATGGTGAAATAGCCACAGAAAGGGCTCGTATCATTGTAAAATACATTTTTGATAGACCAGAAAGAGTGTATATTAGCTAAAAATATTTTTAGGCAGTGAAGATAAGTTGGTATACTAATGGACGGATAGGCCGACTGTGGGCCAGGGAAGGAAAGAGGCTCGGGTTGGCAAATACCGGACCATGACATCACTGCATTGTTCCCTTCGCTAATAATCCTTTTGTCTCTGAGGACACAATGGCTAGGAGAGAATATCCCGGAGGCTGTGTGGAGCAACTGGTCGATCTTCCGCTCTAGGGCTAGGTCCTTCGCGCTGCTGACCTACATACAGCAGGTCTTGGTCCGATGCCAGACGAGCAATTTCCATTTGTGGTCCAAGGGGCTTTTCCGCAGTCGGGATCGTCTCCCGTCTCAAGATAATACAGTCTATTATTAAAAAAGAAAATCTATATTGCAATAAGATTACAGTACGCCTTATTGGGCAATAAGTAATTGTGTTCAATATTCTCATTCATACAGTATTTACAAACAGCCCAGAGACCTCCTAAATCCATATGACTGTCACCTCCATCGAACGCGAAAGAGGAAGCGGAGTCATGGGTCCCCCACACTCCTCCATCAGGAGGCTGAACAAGAGCGCGAGAGCCACAGACGCTCAGGACACGATTGGTTTTTGGAGCCATTGTCACTCTCACTGTCACAGATTTTAAGCAGGTTACGAACTTTATTCTCCGAGAAGGATTATGGGAATGTGTGGCGAAGTGTAATGACTGTGCTATGAAATTAGGGTGGTTGAATAGGTTATTATCGAATATCATGAACTCAGAAGGGATGAGTTCAAGAATATAAGATCGTTATGAAGGTTTTTGTTGCTCATGTAATAAGAGGCAATGGACTATTGTTCTCAGAACTCTTGACTGAAAGGATTGGATACGCTTGATGTTCGACTTTCTTGCTGTCCCACATAGCTCTATTCCGTACGTCCAGATTGGCTTTAGTATAACTTAGTAAATTAGTAATTTATTTTCTATTAAGAAATGGGATGTCCTTCGAAGTAGTCTGCAAAGTTGTCCAATACAGTCTAAAGAAATTGTACATTACTAGCTGATCCAAGACTTATTAGCCACGACACTATTGTTTACATCAATTATTAACTTTTGTTTTTATGCACAAAAGCATAATAGTAAAGAAACTATCAAGAGATACATCATGTTCAAGCAGCGCGTCTCCACACCCTCCACGTCCATAGGCTCGTATTCTTGGGACTGACGGTTCGGTATCTGGTGGAACTGGTCTGAATGGGCAAGTGTCCTTCATAGGCTTGGAATGCCCAATTTTAATTGATTGGGCTATAGGGAGCCCAAGAATCCTTTTTCTATCGAAATTAACATCTTAAATCTGATTTTATGATCTCGTTTATGTTCAAGTGAAGTTTATAGCTGATACTTGTAGTCTCTGACTTCCGGACTTTCTCCATTTCAGTGAGGAATGTTTGTTCCACCTCCTTCCAATCTATAAAACGTTTTCCATTTCTTTTATGTTCTATCCAGGACTTAATCTTAAATAGTGACTGAGCTGTGACTTGAGAAATGTTACTAGTCTGTCTTTCTATTATTTATTTTTATTCTCATACTTCCGGTTATATTATATCTTTACTATACATGCAAAGTGTATGTCGGTGATATTTAACGTAACTCTTGAAATTCTTAGACACGAAACAAACTCTTCCAGAGAAACCATAGAATACAGACCTTGTGACACCGAACGTACAAGATACGGGCATGCCAACACAGAAACGGAAAGTGTCATCAGATACCGTTCCTTAAGAACCCCGTTGTAGGGTCCAGATGAGATGGGAGATTCCTTCAGAGACTACGCCCGTTGCTATTATTTTGCAACCTAACTGGTCGGGGGTCAACTATTTTGTGTAACGTTCCAAATATTATGGAGTTAGTAGCTATTGCAGTTACATTAGGTCTCGAGATATTTCAGTTTTCGTAAACGCCCCAGTAATTTTATCCAGAATAAAATAGAATCGAAAAAAAAATGTATTCCGGGACCAAGTCCTCTATGAAGAACAATGATATATTCAACAAAAATAATTCGTGATGAAAAATAAAGTGAAAACCTTTATAGCAAATAAATAAAATAAAAGATTGTTTAACAGCACTCAGTAATTAAAGTCACAGATGGATCGTAATATTTAAACAAATAAATGGAGAAGTTTGTAAAATACTATTGTATGTTTAACAACAGCAAAGACCCAGGAAGGTGCTTGCCAAACATCTGGATATATACAATGACATAAAAAAGAAATACCAAGGATAGAAATATGAAATGTAACTTTAATTTAAAATATGTAAATAAAAGGTTATGGTACTGTCAGCAATTGAATGGGTCTCTGAAAACAATTTATATTTTTAAAAGAGGAAACAATATTCTTTTGAAATATTTACGGCAGATCATCCTCCAGGTGTATGTTTGTTACATTATATATGACTAAAATAAAGACGTAACAATTCAATGACAGTTATTTGACAGTAATTGTCTTGTTTTGAATGAAGATTGTTTTATATTCGGACGAGGATCGATAGTGAAATGAATAATGTATCAGCGTGAGGACGTATAACACGTGATGACAGTGCATTGTTTGCAAATTAGGGAGCATTTAATGAGAAAACTTTGCCACATTAGCATAAACATTGCTTCCATATTATGCTATAAAACCATGCCTTTTAAATTCATGTCACAAAAATAAATCTCTCAAACGAGATATGTGCGATATTCAATTACTGAGTACAATAAGTAAATTAGTTACATTTGTTGCTTTTTAAGGGATATCAGTATCAAAAGTTGATTTTCTTCAAAATCACAAAACCCTGATGTTATCACCCGTCAGTCTGTCTCTGTATTGTTTTTTGCGAGTACTCTAGGGAAGACATAAAAAAAATGCGGACATCAACATTGACATGAGAATAATTAATTAATTAAATGATATTAAAGAAAAAATTATCAAGTAAAATCAAAACAAGTTTTTGAGCATCCTGATTTTATTGTTAATGTTAACCTGACAATATTTTAATATTATTTGTGTTTTCAATATATTAAAAATGTCTATTAGCATTTCGTTCGCAAGTTTGACTCAAACAGTGATTTATTTATAGGTATGATATTTTACATTATAAATAATGTCATTCCCTGAGCATAATGAATAGGTTATTAATACATTAATTAGTAATAAAAAATAAATATATACCATATTTTATTGGGAATTAATTAATTAAATTGATGATCACGTTTTAATTAGTAATATGTAATAAGGGTTGGGACCTAAGTGTTCTATAAATAATAAATTTCTTCATCAAAGGTGTATTCGTAATTTTTAGGCCTTTGGTTCTGTTTAGTTTTTAAATGAATTGGAATAGCAATGGAGCTGATTTTTAAATCAAAGGCCTTTATTTCATTAACTACTGAGCCTTATTCGGATATCCACACCTAAAAATGAGGCATGCGTGGTGTTCACACCACTAACGACTAGACGAAAGAATACGCATAGACACTCATCGAACTTATAACTTCGACAGTTATAATCGGCGCAACAAACCATTCCTGAGGGATCGACAGTGTTTATCCTGTTATGAGCATTGAGTGTTGTCTGTTTATTAGTAACTGAATGAAGTACAATCAAGGAAATCAATTATACTTGCTCGTTAGCACCACCACTAACGACTATATAGAGAAACTAAATTCAGAGACTCTCTTCTTGCAATTATAACTTGATTCATTCATCAGCATAATTACTCATTCCTGAGTAAGCTTCAACTGGTTGTTTTGAAAATGTCAGCTTTCCAATTTCTTGCCCCTACCGCGTTGACGTTGCTGTAGACTATCACCCAACATTATATTGTTTGTGATTTCTCATTCTTGTGCTCATGTGCACAGCCTTAATCTATCCAATCGTACAAGCCTCATCATGGTTCGTACTTTGAACCAACAGTAAAAAAGCCCTGCTTTTCTTCAAATCCTCCCAAAGGTAACACAAAATTTTACACACGAAACCCAGGAGGACTAGTTACACATGTTGGTCCACAATTCTAAAGCCATATGTTATGAGTGGGTGATACAAAGTTACTGTACAGCTACACTGTAGTAGGCCTTCACATTTATTAAAATCCGAAAAACATTTAGAGCAACTAAAAAATCCATGGCTTCGAGTGTTGAATCGTTAGACTAATCAATCGACGAACTTCAGCTAATAAAGAATCAATTGACTTGGATACTAGGAGTGAGGATAAGTATGCCGAAAAGTGATAAGGGATTACCGATAATGACACTGCTGCGGTTGCAGCTTTGTAAGGGCCGGTGGGTATTTATCGATAGTTGGGAGTCAGAGGGCCTATAGGGTCTGTAGGGTTTATAGCAGTCTTCAAAAGGCTTGCAGCTAAGGCACGGCTAAATAATCTATTCAACAAAGGGCGTTCAGCAAGTCACATGTTGTAAGTTACAAGCTCGATGAGATGAAATATTATGTAATATGGTCATTGTAGCATGTTTAAATTTCTTACGTTTATTCTCAATACGGTTTTTTAATTTCGAATCCAGCACCGTTCCTTAATTCTGACAAGTGCGCTGAATTGCTCAATTAAGGGTACGAAATGGTTTTAATCCAAATTTTGTACAATTATCAGTAGCTAGCTAATCCTTTCGATACAAACATATCGATACAGTATGACACTTCCACTGGAGAGCACCCCCCCCCCTGTCTTACCACAACCAACTTTTATTGATACATACATAGTGTTCACTATGTTCCATCGCTATTGTACAGGTGTTGTACCGCAAGTGCTCCATTGGAGGAACAAATCCTAAGGAAGTGAAGGATATCCGACAAGCTTAGACCTGTCAGATCTGGGCGAAGGTGAAAAATGCGGTCCATCATGCGGGTGATGTCAGTGTGGACACTCCCAGTACTGTTGACAGCTCATAGACATTTGCCAGGAGGAGGTCGGCGAGCAAAGGAACCATTGAGGAAGCAGGTTGATATTTCCTTCGAGAACGTCTTGGAGGAGAACGCCGAGCTTTAGAGTGTCATCATTTGAAACCCTCATCTCAATCATTACAGTACACAACACTCGGATGTGGAACCTAGTGGTTGCCCAACTTTCCTTCATGAGCCTCTTCGCTATTCATTGGCAGGAACTCCGTTTCTTCCTAGTAAAGAGATGAACAACAGCGTAGTTTGATCAGCTATGACGAATACATGAGTATACACTGTATTTAGCTGTTTATAAGTATCTAATAAGTAGGGAATTACCTGCGAATTAGTTTACCGTCTTCAGAGACAGAGCTACTACCCGTGCTTGTGATTGAATGGACTGAGAGTGTGAGAGTGGAGGAGCACTCTCCTCCAGAATTAATTCACTCCTAACAGAAGTATCACGCTAAACGTGATAATACAATTTTATACCAAAATGTTTTAGCCATTATAAAGTTGTTTTTCAATTGCTCGTTGGATTTAAAGCCTAAACAAACTTGTGAAAACTCCTACTAAGGGGATAAAGGGTGACTTATCTTAAATATATTTTTACCCAGACTCAAGCCAATCGGTAGCCTCGACGAACCTTATACGAATGTATGCACTGAATACTGGATACTGAAGTCTGAAATAAATGATGACAACTTTAACAACAACTTAAGTAGCCGAAATCAGAAAACAGTGCCAGGGTAAAGGGTAAACTTGAAGGAAACCGAAGGACAGACCGAAGTGACTTAAAATAAGATTAAGGCGCTCATGAATTTTAATGACATGGCTTCGGATGAACGGCTTGATTTTATTTATTTCCTTTTACTGTCTCGGTAAAGTGGTTATCGTCCGATGCAAGCTGCAAATAGAACCACTCCTAAATAAACCAATAGTGCAGCTAAAGTGATTTGTGAGAGGAAAAGGATGTGGAAATCGTGCAAACAGTACGCTTAAAATAAATAAATACAAAAATTGGTCTTTGATATGATGCATTTGTTTTTTTATAATAAATACCCTTGAGAAATCCTTAACTCTGGTACATGCTTTACAAAGTCCTTTTGATTAGAGGATCCGCCTCCACAACTTCTCCATAAATGTCAGGTAAAACTTTACAAGGCGGGTTAAGTCTTAAAACTGAGTACAGATATATGCACTATTTTGTCAAGGGTTCAGTTTCATTCTTGAAAATTCGAGATGATCCCTTCTCAATTTTCGTTCCATTACTAACTGATATTTATTGCTAATAAAATACTATAAGGATACGGGACTTATATAATTTACTCCTTCACGTCACATGCCTTTCTTCATTCCTATCTACTGCCATATTCCCACAAAGAGGTTGTTTTGCAAATCAAATGACCTTTCAAACTATACGATTTCCACTACCAATTCTCACAGACGTGTACAGTACAGGCAGCGAGTGGCACGAAACATCCATCTCCTTTACCTCGGTTAATGAACCCACGTCGTTGATAACGGGGATAGGAGAATCGTCCGCGATATGTTACCCGCTAATTAGTTCAAGCATAATTACTCGGAAACTAAGTTTCGGAATGTGAAATAATTACTAAGTTTAATGCTAGGTCGAGCTTATTACGATTCAGTTACAAACTCTGTCGGCACGCACGCTCTCTGCCATCTACCCGCCAAAGGAGATTGTATATCCACGAAGTTCGTACATCCGGCAGAGGATGTTTTCTCTTAATGTTGCTGTAAAAATAAAACAAAATCACTGTCCTTTACCGAAATTTCGAACATAAGAATGATTAATAAAGATCAAAAGAACATAGATAATACCACAAAACTGTGAAAATTTTACCGGAAGTAAATGAAAGTAAAAGTAAATTTACCGGAAGAGAGGAAGTAAAATGCATGCAACGGCAAGGTAACCCGGGAGCCAGTATGGAAATATCCTGATTAGTGAAAATGTGCCTCAAATAGAAAGAACTATTATAAATTCAATAATGATTTCTCCACACAAACTAAACGGTTAGCAATGGGGAATTATTTTAGAGGAATCTAGACGAATTATAGAAAGCATAATGTACGAAAAATGATTAAATTAGTTACATAAGGGACTCCCCAAGACTCCGCTTCCTCCTTCGCATGCGAGGGAGGTGACCCTTGTGGACTTGGGGGGCCTCTGGGCTGTTTGTAAATATTGTATGAATGAGCGAGTGAATGATGAATTGTAAATATAGTATGAATGATGACATTTATCTCAATTACTCATTGCCTAATAAAAGGCAGATTGTAATTTTATCTTAATAAAATTGTTTGAAAACTGAAACATAGAAATCCCTCCCCGAACTGAGCCACTGCTAAAAGGGAATCGAACTTGCATGGTTGAATTTGTGAAGCGTCATTTTTCTCCTCCATACTCGACTGCGTCTATCACTTGAGTTTTAAATTTGGACTCGTCTGTGAATAAAACTGAGCTCCAATGTCTCATATCCCAAAATAGGTGTTCACTTGCAAATAAATTTCTGGCGATTTTGTGACGCCTAGTTAAAGGTAGAACTCCACCTGGCCTAGTCTATTTCTCACCGTCTGATCCGAAACAAATAGCTCAGTAGCACGTGTTAGATCATTGAGAAGATTACCAGCAGTTGAAAATCGGTTCCGCAGGGCCTTGAGTCTTAAAAGTCTCTTGGATTTGTTAGCCTTCTACGACTTCTAGTTCATGACTTCGAGTGAGGCATCTAGTGACTAAATAACGTTGCCACAACCTCCAGACCACAGTGAAGCCCTCAGACGGATTCCAACTTGGCGTCGAGAATGTTCTTCCTCCAGCAGAGTGACAGACATTCCAATTTTATTTAAATCCCTTCGCTGAACTAACTTTAGAAAATTTAAACGAAATTGATTGATTATCACGATGTGAATGAAGATAGTGAACTGAGTCTTTTAACGGTTTGTTATTGTTTGGCTCAGAAATGATCATTTTAAGAATGAATCTATGTAAATAAATAAGAAAAACAAATTGAATTATTAGCCAACACCTTTGTTACTTTGTGTGCCAACATTAACATTGAAAAAGTTTAACAATCAAATTATAACTTAAAACCAACACGATTCTTTAATTCTATTGAGGAATGTATAATGCCAAACAAAAATCCGTACACCCACAAAATTAAATAAATATTAGATAAGATACGTGGGTGACAGCGTCATGGGAAGTCATAAAGGATTAAATGAGAGTATTTAAACAGAATAGATATAAACATAACATTTACGACAGAAATAGAAAAGGACAGAGGAATTAATTCCTGAATCTGACAGAGAGCAGAAGTGGAAACAAAGGAAAGATATGATCGATGTAGCGAAACATCTGACTTCTTCGCACCAGAACAGTCACAAGATGGTCATGTTTTACTTCCTCGTTAATAGGTTAAATAACATCCCACTAGGGATAACTTTGATAAAGAGCCTAGAAACATACGGGATGTAGCAATAGCCCATGGGTTCGATACAAAAAAAAAAGATAAAAATAACTTGGGTGTTAAAAATGGTGCAATACCCCATATTTAGGAAATTTTTCCGACAAATTACCGAATATTTAAAAAAAAAGGGGGCATTCAAAAGTCTACCACACTAAATACTCGATTCAGTTACAAGACAGATCGGGCGTATATAGAATAGAGTGTAGGGAATAAAATAATTCTGATAGCAGAATAAAATAGAAAATTATCGATTATATGTAAAGATCATCTTAAACAAGCCAGTTCTACTAACATCTACTGGAGGAAGGGCATCATGATGCACCTCAAAAAGTTGACTTGAGACCCTATGTAAATGATAGAAAATTATTTAATAGCCTGGAGAGAATTAAAATTAAATTGGATTCCTTAATGTCGGATAATATAAATAAAAATTAAGAAATGCTAAACACGCATACTAAGAAACCCACCCCCTCCATTCCTGTTACCCAAAGCCTGAAGTCTGATGAGGTAGCAAACCTATTTTAATGCCTGACAATACAAATTATTTCAAATGTAATAAGATTTATCACACCATCTAATGGGCGAGTAGCTATGTAGCTATTATTGTATTTTTTTAAAAATTATTTGATAATTAAGTTTCGAATTTTTAAATTGTTAATTTTAATAAAATGGACGGATCATTTTCGACTTAGCGCAATTCAGCACAGTTAATACTTTGAGTTTTTGCCGGGCTCAGATAACTGAGTATCCCCAAAGTGGGGAGGAGACGCCCGCCGCGGGCTAGGGTCACTACAACTTCTTAGCCGTAGGAGAAGAGATACAGGGTAGGTTTATAGGTAGTTTATGTGGTCTTGGCCACGAATTCACACACGGTGTCTAAGGGTAAGCGAAAACCTTCTGGATCCCAAAGGCGAGTGTGAACCGGAGAGAAGCAGACTGGATTGCCGTGTGAGACGCTACTGGTAAGTTTGTAGGGCCACGCCAACCGTCGTCCGCGAGGGAGAGGTCTCTCCAAAGGAGGTGCTAGATTTAGCAAGACGAAGGCAGAGATTCCCACTAGGAAGGTGTGGGGTCTGGCAACGCCGGACTAAAACATAGCGAGGTTAAGAGAGAGAGAGAGATGCAGAAGTAGCTGAATGAGAAGACCAAGGTTTTGAGTAGAGCAGCACGCGCCAATGCAGAGAGCGAGAGAGAGAAGTGTTTAAGGTAGAAGTTTTTTTATTTATTTTTTTTTTTTAATTTCAAAACCTCAAATAAACAATAATACAAGTGATAATATATACAAGAAACAATCGACTTACAAATTTCTCCTCTTCCTGCATTTAAATGCATTTGGAGGAGTGCATAATACAATAAATTTTTTTTTTTTTTTATGTTGTGAAAAGTACTCAGTCTTGTATTCACACTAGGTGATGAGGCTCACCCAAGGTAGAAGGTATATACGGGCTTCTTATATAGGCAGGCTAGCCGTAGTGGGGAGTCATCCCCACCAGCGGCTGTTCTCCCCACCAGCTTCTCCCTCTCTCTCTTTTTTTTTTTTTTTTTTTCATAGCCCCTTTAAATTTACAGATAATTATATATAATCTACTTTTGTTTTCTTTCATAGCCCCTTTAAATTTCCAGATAATTATATATAATAATAGATCCTTATGTGAATCTATTTACAAATTATTTTGTATTTCCTGTAGCGTCGCTACATTATATACAGGTTTTGTTGTTTTATAGAAATTATATAATGAATAAACAAGTATAATGATATACATTATACGTGACCGGACTAAACTGACTAATAAAGGTGATGGGGCTCACCTTTTTGATCAACCTTAAAACTAACTTACATACTAGTGTATATAATCTACTTTCTTTTTTTTTTATCTAAGCTCTCTAGTTAGAATTTTAGAATGAGGGAGAAATATAAAATATTTAGCGTGATCGGATCCTTGTACTAGGAGGACCTGCTTGAAGGTGGTGTGAGAGGAGTAAGGAGTGTGGGAATCCTCGGTGGATATATAATCTACTGACGTCATAATCTTTATTTGTACAAATACGGAAACAGATATTTTCTGGTACGAGATGAGGGTGACTTTTAATTATTCGTAACTAAGAGGTGTCCACAACTGTTTTATTTATGGATTATTATCATTGTTGATTTTAATGATTGATTTTGTTTATCGTCATATACACAGTAGAGATTTGTATCACGTGACTTTTTATTTTAGCAACTGAAGATGACAGTTTTGAGCTGTCAAAAACGTTATTGGTGAATAAATGGTATACTTCGGAGGGAGGAAATATTTATTATTTGAGAAATATTATTGCTTCCTTCCCGTTTGAAAGTCTTTCCTTAGACGGGACAATTAATTTTGCGATCTGAGAGCTTTTAAACAATAATTGCCTTCCGAATATCATTCAAATGTTATATTAAATAGATGATATGCATCTGATTACGTTTTGGCCAATCTAATAGAATGTGTTAAACGGTAGCAGCAATAGAGGTACCCAATATTCTTGCGGAAGTTCTCCAGCTTTTACGAGCCTTGTAGGACCTAATATAGTTACTTCTTTACCTTCGTGGACATGGCTGGACCAAAACCAAACCAAAGCATTTACACTTCATAGGTTATTATCATTGGTAACACATTGAACTTCCTATATTTGTAACAAGGTATTTTGTAAATCTCATAGGGTTGATACGTCTCGATTTATGAGTCCATTTATTTTCCTTATTTGCGGAAAGTATCAATATATTAAATTTAATGTAACCAATTAATAAGAATAGAACAAATGAAGATCACCCTTTTGAATTGAAGATGGTAAGCTCTAGATAAAACTTTAATTTTAGAGAATAAGATATGAAACGGTTGTTGTTGATATATAAATGCAGGGGGGGGGGCAGAGTGGTATTAATATAGCGAAGAGACACTTAACCATCGTAAAAGCTGCTCCATATTACATCGGATATATTGAGGCAGTAGGCGAAGTCTTATACGTATCTTTTATTAGTAATAAAAATAATGTCACACTTGACTATTAAAGTTAGATTTAAGTTTATTGAGAAATTATATGAATGTGGTCTAATAGTCTCGGTTGGTTTACCTCCAATATCTCGCAAACTAGTGATTTTAGCAAAAAGTACTTCATATAAAAAATTAAAGTGCATAAAATTGTCCATAAAAATGTTTCGATTTATTTTTCCGTCTAATCAATTGTTGAGGAGACAGCAAGGGTAAAAAGCAGGAATTTGCACAGTGTTTGCTAAAGCGGTTTATTAAGGATAAAAAAAATAGTATTTCATCAGGTAACATCAGTAACACATGAGCACGAATTAAAAATAGCTAATTTGCATTTTAGTAGTTTATAGCCCAGGAAACGAAGGAAAAATAGAAAAAAAAAGAATATATTCGGATTTATCGTACAGTTGTTGGGGGGAGTGACCTGTACAACATACTAAAAGTCCTTGACTTCTCGAACTGTTTTATTAGCATAAGTATCTACTAATTGCTTAGTCTCGTCTTGACTTCTCGAACTGTTTTATTAGCATAAGTATCTACTCATTGCTTAGTCTCGTCTTGACTTCTCGAACTGTTTTATTAGCATAAGTATCTACTCATTGCTTAGTCTCGTCTTGACTTCTCGAACTGTTTTATTAGCATAAGTATCTACTCATTGCTTAGCCTCGTCTTGACTTCTCGAACTGTTTTATTAGCATAAGTATCTACTCATTGCTTAGTCTCGTCTTGACTTCTCGAACTGTTTTATTAGTAAGTATCTACTCATTGCTTAGTCTCGTCTTGACTTCTCGAACTGTTTTATTAGCATAAGTATCTACTCATTGCTTAGTCTCGTCTTGACTTCTCGAACTGTTTTAATAGCATAAGTATCTACTCATTGCTTAGTCTCGTCTTGACTTTCTTTCATAATTACTTTGGAAAAAACAGTTTTAGTGGTTTCAAAGACATAATAAGAATTATGTTCTATAGCCAAACCCGTTTCAATTTCTTTTAGGCCGTAAGTGATTTCTACGTGTGACTGACGAGTCTAAGTGTTTTCCTTTTTTCTTTAATAAACATATATTGTTGCATATTCCTAGTCAATATGTATATTTTATGTTGCTTTGAGTGGTCCCGCCTATCACATCTCACCAAGTGCCATATTAGTGATATCCCAGAGCTTAACCATCTCCAGCATGTACGTCAAAGGTCTTTATTTAATGCTTCGCTGTACTCCTTGTCCTATTTTTCGAATTCCTTTCTGTCATGAATTATTACACACTTCTTGACTTAGGTCTATAAACCCTAGTTTGGGAGTTATCCAGGACCTCTCCTTCTGACCTTACACTCTCGTGGACCAAACATTAATAAAAATATATTATAATATTACGGCAACACAAATTTATTATATTTTGAATATGAAGTTTTCGAACACTAAACTTTCTATTAGCTAATTTACTAGGTTTTCTTTCTTTTACTTATGTCATTTAACTAAAATCTAAAGAAAATCAATGAAGATTAAACGTAAAGCTAATCGTGGCTGGACAGAATTAACGTTAAGGATGTGAGTAGCTTACGAGGACCGGTATCCAAGAACTAAAACATGAAAGGAATAGCCCCGAGTAGTTCTGATGTAAATATTTGACTGTATTGCAGACAGGAACTAGTTAATTATTTCTGCTAACCGGTGCACTAGCAGACCCCACCAGCCATTGCCTGGGTTTGTAGTGTACTCCGAACCATTAACGCAATCCGGTTGCTTTCCCGCCTTAATTGTGATTCAGTTTTATTTAGGAGAAGCGGCTAGTGAAGATCTATGGTCAAGGAGTATCTTCCCTCCACATTAGGGGCAAGTTCGCTGTGCGGAGGGAATAGAAAAGTGCCGACTCCACTAATTGTAGATAAAAGGATTAGGGACCTTAGAATATTTAGGGTTTTGGTGGTTTATTCAAAATGATATACTCTTATGTTTTCAACCTTGTGTTCTTTGGGAGTCCCATGTCCATGGTACATTTATAAAATTTTCAGTCATAAAACTATCATGTTGACAGTGATAGTGGCATCCTTATTCACACAATGTTTCTCACTCGATTTGATATTTTTTAAGTTCCTCTAACTGTGACTATTTTTATGAATGTTTACGAGCATTTATTTACTCATCTTCCTCCTTTCTTGCGAGGGTTCACTCAGCCTCGTGAGAGAAACTCAATATATACTTGGATCAGTTAGTAGTGAATTCTTCATTCAGAAAACCAATATTAAGGTAATAGACTTGCGTTAACTGCGGCGGTTGTTCAAATCCATCTATTGCGGTGGTGACTTTTCTGAGACTATGGGAGATACGAAAAGGTTGTCTCCTAACCTACATGCTTTTTTTCCCACGCATTAATAATTTTAATTGTTAAAAAAACTTGGTCTATGAAATTATTTAGAATAAGTAAACAGAAATTCAGGACATGCGCTACGGTTTCATAAAGCTCCCTTAATCATCAACTTGAAAAATCAGAACTTTAAATCTTAAGTAAATAGTTTATGAGCTGAGGTTTGGGATCATTATCGAGTTAAAAAAACATAAACAGAATCACAACTTTGAATTTTTCTTTAAAATTTCAGTTTGATTAGATCCGTGGCATTAGTGGAATCCAGTGTTCCATGGGAGAACATAAAGGCTGACAGACAAATCGAGCGAGGGTGTAATAAGACCTGTTTGAAAGTAGAACCACATCTTTCGGGACCAGCAATTAATATACAAAACAAAGACAGCCAATGTACTCCAAAGAATAGCACTTCACAAATGTTTGATACTCAATAATTATTCATTTGCCCGTCAAGCGTTCGCAGTAACGAATTGGATAAATCTATCCTTTCCAATAATGGAAGACCTGTTCTATTATTTAACTTGGAGAAAACGTGCCGGGGTGCACTTTCCAAACTTTCTCATTCAAATAATCAATCGCTACTTTGTTCGCCTGTTCGAGCTTTCGAGTAGACCATTTTCTTTGAAATTAACTGGTTTTAATTATTAGTGATTTATTTAGAATGACTAGTTCCAGTAGCAATTAGCTGAAATTAAGAAATTTATACTGTCCCGATACTGAACGAGCATTGAGCAAAGAAGTAGGTGTTCACCCCATCTGCCATTAACTTAGAATATAAGTAAGCTATGAGCTCAAACGTACTAAATATTAAAGCTATGAGAAATCAGTAATCATTAATGTAAATCTAGTATTTGAGACCTCTTCTTTTGGTCAACGGCCATCCACTCTAAATGGAAAGTTCGTATCAACTATATGTTTATATCCAATTTTGTCACAATAAAGTATTTTTTAAACGTATTGAAGTATTGAAATTTTGAGTATCTCTAATAGTCCTTGTAATTCAATCGACTTAAGAAACAAATAATAATAAAGCTTTTTTTCCCTTATTCTTTACTGAACAAAAAACTTGTGCTGTAATTTAATTCCAAATGACTACCGGTTATAATTGGACGATAAAGTTTCACGATCATTGGAATGTCTCTGAAGCAATTATTTTTATCAAACTAGTTCATCTCCTGGCTCCAGTAAGTTGTATTAAGTTTCCTACAATACACCAAGACATTTAGATAAGGTGTACCTTTAAAAATATATATGCACATATAAGTTGATTAAAGTTCCTTAAAAAACATAGATGTTCCACGACTTAATTACTTTATTACAGCATCGTTCCATAAAGAATAACCATGTTTATATATACGTAAATATATAAGTTAAGTCCAGGCGTCGCTAGTGCCCAGCCTTAATCCCCAAACATATGTTATCTGTATATGTTTACAGGTAATACCTATAGATAGAGGCGACTTGGACTAAATAAAGCAGTCAGAAGTAAAGATTTCATTCAACCTCTTTTCTTTTTCTTCAAGTTTTTCGTTGACGATCATTAACTTATAAATATATATATATATATATATATAATAAATATATATATATATATATATATATATATATATATATATATTGGGGAGTCATTATTCTATAAATCCAATTAACGGGAAGCCAAACAGAAGTGGCTTACACGCTCACTATCAATATTATAAGTGTTAAAATTTTAAATATTTAATCATGGCTCGAGAGAATACCTGGATATCAAATTTAATAGAATTAATTTTATGTGAAAAGATAAAAATATAAAGAATAATTAAGAATTGATGCTGTACAATAAATAGACTCCAGTTATAGTTTAATGATTGATTCTATGAGCACAAATTCTTTGCCTAATGATTGCTAATTGTGGAAGTCTTCTTTATTCTTGCATCGGGTATCTGTTGGTTCATCAGCGGTGTCAGGAAACAACTTTATTTTTTATAAATTTATATGCTTTATAACTTTAGTATATTGTTAGAAAGTAAATACGAGTTGCAATGGGGTCCTTTAAAGTTTTTAATGTACAGCTAACTGTACTGCATCAGAGGGGCATTTTAATGTGGTCTTATTAAGTTTACAAAAATCGGATAACCTTTAAACGAACTATACAATGTAAACAGAACCAGGTGATGGGGCTCAACTTCTGATTAGAAACCGAGGGACCAAACACTTATGAGCTAACTTAAACATAGATGATCCCCACTTTGACAACCTGCTGAAATTGGCGCGGAAAGGGTGGCAAGGAAATCGCATTGATCTCAGGATAGGTCAAGAATTACAGCAAATGAAAGAATTCTATATTAAGCATGAACTTATCCACTGTTGACAGGCTGATGGTTAAAATCTTCGTGTAGCTCACGATTTCTCCGTTGCTGAAACGATGTACGTCGGACCACTTTCGTAAGTATCCCGTTGGCGAAGCTGTCGATTCCTGAAAAAGCTGTGCCCGAACAGCAGAGTGGTCTTGTGTGCAATCAGGTTGGGGCAAAGTGGTAAATTGGGGGATGCCCAACAAGTGTGAGAGCCGGTAAGTCTTGTTTTAAATTTGAAAGAAACTGCCGGTCTGCCTGCGTATGTATTGGTGGAAGGTAGTTATCCGGCTGCATTTCTTTGGCGTATTTACTCAGGTCGGCACTTGTGTTGTCGTGATCGTTTAATGTTCAAAGTAAGCTTCGGACGATGCTGCTCTTTCCTTTATAGATTCCCTTATATCTTCACGGTATTTTTCGTTATACGAGTATACTCATACTATTCAGTGTTTACTTATATAATCCGAAAGCACTTATTACAAAACTAAATTTTACAAATGTGGTCTTAATATGGAATTCAAAATATCAAAAAAGTCTTTGAGTCGTAATTTTTTTTTTACAGATGTCTTATCACTGGTTTTTTTGTTTCATATTCCCTTGTTACAAAATTAATATATATAACAAAATATAGATCTACAAACGAATCTATTTGCAATTGCTTCATTATATTTCCTGCTCTGGATAATTTTACAGTTTAGTTTTATCGCATACAGTCTGTTATACTCATATGTCTGTTTTACTTCGCTCTCAAATTTTTAAGGTTATGGATAAGAAAAAAATAAAGAAATTTATTTGGGGTGAGAAGATCCTTTTACTAGGAGTACCTGTTTGAAGGTGGAGTAGGGTAGAATTACAAACATTTTTCGTTTTATAGTTAAAATTACAAAAACTGTCACTGGGACGAAGTATGACCAATTTATTTAATTTTTGGCACCCATTCATTTTATGAAAAGGTACAGATATTCATTATCATTATGAAATTAAGCGTTAATTGTTCATCACAAAATACACAAGTCTCTAGCACCGTGCTTAAAGATTCATGCATGACTTTATGGTAAGCTGCAATTGATCCTTTTTTGTGAATGTTGATGCATTGCATTTTTACCGAATTTGGTTCAAATATCTTCGCGGGCTTAGAAAGTCTTGGGAGTCCGTATGGAAAACAAAAGTGTGATTACTATCATTAATATATTATAACGAATTTCATTCCATAACATTGGGTCGAAAGGCGATTAAATAAGATGTATAACCGTTTCGCAATTAGAAAACTTTCGAAACGTATCTAATATCCCTTTAGTAATTAGCAATAATTAACTATTCCATAACAGCATTCCTCTGAGCTATTAATATCTGATGCGAATATATTATACCAATTTTCGAACCGGAAGTAACGATTCCACACAATTCGGTTAGATTAGAATTCAGCCTACCATTAAAGTATTTTGATAAGTAATTTAACATTGTGAAGCCTGGTATAGCCATGGCAGCAATATCAACCCAAGAATGTGTTTCCTTAGTAGGGAAGTTCATTTATCTTCCGCTTCCTAGCCGAATACTTCAAGTCGTCTTATAGCCGATTGCTAACTTATGAGCTTGATGAGCTGTGATCAAGCTGTCGAACTCGCATTTTACTTGAGTTAGCAGTTTTAATTTTGGTCAATATAAGTGTTTTACACAAAGTATTACACATTCTGGGTTTGAGTCTCGGTTACGAGATCGGTTGTGAAAATCTCCGTGAAGAATGTTGCCGACAATTGGGATGAATTTTGGAGTTTCCCCAGGGGTCTCTTAGCGCTAGCCGAATTATTTCTTGCAATCTTTGATGGACTTGCAAGTACCATCTAGGACACGCATAGTTTAGTATTAGTAGTATGAGTGTATTGGTAAGTATGTAGGTCAAGTGTTTGTTGATGACTAGCTACAGTGATTGTAGGCATCTAATAGATAGCTGTTCATACGTTCTGTTTACATATCATACAATCGAGAAATAAAACACCTGCCTCTCCACAGATTTATGTATCCACACCCAAACGTTTTCGACGGACTATGCCTTCATTCTCAAGGGTTCAAGCTGTAGCATTCGAGAGATACGTGTAGAGTGTTTTTTTACAATCTTAAAGCCACACATGGTTAATTATTTTAAAAATGGCTAAATTTAAACGATTAACTAATAATGGCTAAATGACTCTATCCAGTAAAATAAAATTAAATTAGATATATAGAATTAACTGGCCATTCGCATATAAATGATACAAAATAAAAATTATAGTAACAATAAAACATATTGCTAAAAAATAAGCACGGAACAAATATTTCTATGTTCAATGCAGAAATGTCATGACTAAAATCATAATGGTTAAATCAATTTAAAACCCTCTATAATAGAACAAAATATCAACATGTTTACGGGCTGTATGGTTTCATTTAGTCATTAGTTACTAATATTTAAAAATTTGTGGCTTTGTTATTCCAACAAAATTTTGAAAGTGTAAAAGTCAAATGTCACAACTCGAACCCTTAACGTATACGCACTTCACACCGGCACCACATTATCAATTACATATAATCCGCGTGGCTAAATAATATATTCTATTGTAGCAAACACACGCTGATGCTTTGTGGTCGGATTCGCAGGCTATTCGTCAATCATAATAATACTTCAACATTCCTCTCAGTAATTACACATTATTTCACACTTTAAAGTATTTTAGCTTCTCTCTTTCAAAGCTAATTGAATGATTTCTGAAGGACTGTTATACGAGGGTGGTCTGAAAAGTATCCGACCTAACAAAGATACAAGACGTTTTTTCAGAAATTTATTTTTTATTTTTCAAGATAGTCTCCTTGTAACTCTACACACTTCTCCCAGCGATGCTCCCATCTCTGTAACCCATCCAAATAGTACTCGGCGTTTTTCTCTGCAAAATAATCGTTCACGAAGGTGATTGCCTCTTCATTTGACGAAAATCTCTGTCCTCTGAGCGCAAGTTTTAGATGAGGGAACAAAAAGAAGTCGCTTGGGGCTAGATCTGGTGAGTAGGTTTTTAGGTTTTTTTTAGATACCTAATAAGTTTTAGATACCTTATTTTAGGGTTGCCGAAGGAAACAAAATATCATTGATCACGGGGGAAATCATGAGATAACATCTTAAAAGTAAGAGATAAAAGGTTCAGTTGATAGGCGTCGGGACTACCAACATAAGATACAGGAGGTTTGATCAAAAAGTAACGAGAATGTTATAATTTCTTGGGAGTTATAATAAGGACGATCTTTTGACACCATTAATGAGATAAAAGAAGATTCGTTGTAGGGGCTAAGAGCTATATCGAAAAGTGAGTTTGAAAAGTGCTTCGAAGATTGGAAAAAGCGCTGGCAAAAATCTGAGGGGGTTTACTTAGAAGGGAAAAAATTGATATCGATGAATAAATAAAAATTGTTTTTAAGATAAACAATGTCTCGTTACTTTTTGATCGAACCTTGTAAATCCCGCGTTGTTGTTGAACATACCATTAAAATTTCAGATAGATTTGATTACTTTTGTCAAGGATATCATAGAACATACAAACAGACGAAAGCCCATCGCCTGGCACCTTTGAAATTAAAGCTCTTCCTACGGGCTCAAAAATACTTGGAAAAAATTTTTGCAAAACTAAGAGATAGTGCATTGTACAGTTATACTCCAGTGATTAAAAATAAAATTAAACTTTACGATATATACCACAAAATAATTATATATATGCTACAAGGCACAGTTGACCTTGTTGCTACTATGAGGTATCCACAACCCCCGTACATAAAGGCCTAGTGGCCGAATTCCCCTGCCTGGAGGCTCCAGCAGTTCAAAAGCTCCCATTCCAGAGCAGGCCGGATTCCAGGATCCCCCCCTCTTACACACAATCGCAACTGCCATTAGATTGTGTAACTGCTCCTCGGTCCGTAGCGGTGAATTCTCACGGAGCAGGGAGCTGTTGCGACGTTCCCCTGTGGATAGGGCAGGAGAGGATTTTCCCAGCTGGCTCTGGAGTTACAGTTTTACAGAGAAACCTTTTTCATCCAGAACGGAATGCATCATTTTTTTATTGTTTTTTTTTTTTTGGCAGAGGAGGATGTTTCAAATAATTTAGCTAATGGCAATTATAAAAAAAAAAAAAAACTGAAGCCTTGATGACCTACAAATTTAAGCCAAGAAGGTCGTCTATTATTACTAGAGTTATTTTGATTCTACCGAAGACTCGTAAGATATTATTATCGAGCATCATTTAAAAAGTTGGTCAATTGTGATGTATCACACTATTAACTTACTAACAATAACTACATTATGACTGATAGGCCAACAAATAATAATTACAAAACTCTATCTGCCAAAGAACAGGCATATGTTCGCAATATTGCTCTATAACCAAGCGTTGATTTAATTCTCGAGAAATATACGATTTTGAATGGATAAATCTACAATTTGAAAAATACTTAGCGAAGCTAGGAGAGATTGAGGGACTTTTTAGTTAATTATGAGGGTGCAACCTACTCTCAGGTTATAGTTATATTCATTTATATTTATATTATTGCTCAAATTGCTATTATTTAGATTCGAGTCTTTGCTCAAATTTTTTTTTTTTTTATCCGTATTCAACCAACGAACATTTTTCTGTAGCAATCAATATCATATTGGTCTGATCTTCTAAGCAATAATGGGAATAAGCACATCATCACTTCAGAGAAACGAAGGGTTGAATTTTGAGTTGACAACCCCACCACTGATCACAATAGGTTCGTTCAACAATTCTGAGTTCTGATAAATTTCCCTGTATTTTTCACATCACATCGTTTACCGAAACAGAAATACACTAGGATGTAACGTGGACCGCCTGACTCTCCACCTACAGTTTATTTATAAGTTTCGTAGCCTTTAACAATTTAAATAAATTGGCGTTAAAGAATGGACTTTTGCTCTTAAAAGTCCATTACGAAGGACTTAACGAGGAAGAAGTGATGCTGTGGAACTTGAGAGTAAAGAAAATGAAGGCACCACTGACGATGACAGACACAAAGTAACTACAGCTCCAGGGCAGAGATGGTCCCAATGATTGAAGATGACCATTAAAATTTGTAATAAACCAACTAGGGGCTGCGAAAAATAAACAAAATAAAGATAAATTATAAACGCTTAGAGAATTAGTCCTTGAAACATCGTGGGCAATCCTTGAAACGACCTCATCAATGGTTTCCCTTCCATAATATTATTATTATTTGTTTTTTTCATGGTAATTATTTTCAACTTTTTATTTCGTTCTAAACCTCTTTAGTAAAGTTGCGAAAGGTAAGATTTTATAATTGATTTTATAGCCTGTGATTTAAAATGGCTTTAAGGTCGGTGGTAACGAAAAATGTTGGAAAACAATTTTGTGTCCATAGGGGTCGTCAAGCATGCGTTTAACTCTTCACTTCCCACAATTCTAGTAGGAAAAAAACAATCACGAGACATCAGATAGATGAAACTATTAATTAGTATGAACTCACTCAATACAATTAAATTGAAAATTTTTTTATGAATGTTTAATATATAGTATAATATTTTTGTCTATTCTTGAAATTACAAATATACTCATATGTATTTTTCTCTTGTGGTTCCAAATCCACAACATGATTCTAAACTTTTGTAGTAAATTAATGTGAAAACATATCCATGTGTAATATACACAATGTAAGCAATTTGAGTTGATGTTGATTTAGGGTAGGAAATATCAAATAAAACCCCAGTGCATTGTAAACTAATTAACCTGATTGTCATTTTAGCGAACAGAATAGCCATGACGCATAGTGGAAGGAATGTCTAAAAATGAAGGTTTTTTTTTTTCTCATAGATTTCTAAGCCAATTTTGGTGGGTTCGCTAAATATTACTGAGGTTGACAATCAATCCTAAGAATCCCCCCCCCCATCCCACATCAAAAAGCCAAGAAAACCGGAGATCTCTTCCTGTCATCCTGTCATTGCCTTTAAAATACCGCCATCTATTTTGTGTTAATAAGAAATAAACTTAGATGGTGAGGAGCTCTGCAATGACTCCGGCATCGAGCAAGTGCTCTGAACTATGACAAACAAAATATGTAGGTGCCTTAACAAGAACAGCACAACAACAAGACATCAAGAATCAAACTTAACTTATCAACGAGACGTGATGATAGGGAAGTAGGCTGAAATACCAGAGCGTCTGAAAGTTATTGAAAGAAACAGCTGATTTCGCAAACAGTTATCGTTACTCCTGAACAAAAAATACTGATCAAAATCATAGAACACTTTGAAAAAAAATACACCCTTTTGTAATGAGGTTTTAAACTAATAATTTACTGAAATATCCATATCGTTTCTCCTTGATTATATTTTATCGTTGTAAAATCGTATCTAAAACGTTAACGCCTATCTCTGATAACAATTCAAAAACCATATCGACAATAAAACCATTAATGTTAATAAACATAACATGTAATATTAAAAACAACTTACACAAACCTTTTATATAACAATTATTTTTAACCGATTTGTCATACAATTTACAAAATAGTCAGTATAGATTGACTATAAGCCCACTTTTTCCCAAGAGAGGTATTCTGGGATTAGTTTGGTAACCTTGATTGATGAGGGAAATGCCTTTAGTTTGGCTGTGGCGGCGCCATTACACAGACCTTCTTCGACTACCTTGGTACTATCTATACAGATAGAAATCTGTTAAGTTATATACTGTTTTTTTTAAATATATTACTTGACACGTTTTACATGTTATGGCAGTTTACTAATATTTTTCCCTTTTGAAAACTAATTTGGACTGATTTCATTTACATTTTGTACGATTTGTTGTGTTTTATACATTCACGAGTTATAACTTCACCTTCGTTTTATTTATAATATCCACAGGACTCAAAAATATTCTGTGTTTTCAGCAACTCAATGTGATAGAGCACCTACGAAAATGGAAAACATTATTTTTGCAATATAACTAATTTCTTGGATTCTTGCGGAACTCCGCCATATTTTCACTGAGCAATTTGACTAGTGAATACTGAAATAATCGCCGATTGATTCAAGTTCTAGTGGGCCAGAATAAAAAAACAAATAAAATACCATTGCAGAGAAACATTGTCTATCAGCTACAATATCGTTTTTGATGTCTACCACCAAATTTAACCAATAATTAAGACTTTTTTTTTTAAATACGGAAATAGGTATGTGATAGTTTTGACGATTTCGATGATGATAGTGACAAGAATTGTAGAAGAAGATGGACTTATGACACTGGACTTTTCGTGAGAAAAACTGCTAAATTTATGATTGTATTGCGAGCTATTGGAAATGAAATCAACGTTTGTAACAACGCAGCATATGTTAATAACATCTGCATGATTACGTTTTTGGGAATACTACTTTTTTAAAATTTTAATATCCTAACGTGATCTGGGTTAGAAAGGTGTCGCTAAATAAGTGGTTGCACAAGACACCAACTCTTAAATCTGCTAGTTCTCATTTGTTATTTTTATTGCGAAACCAACTTTTAGAGGTCAACATAAGGCCATGCTTTCTCCGGGGAGGTATGTCCTATAGGTAGGGCGTACCTCCGTGACTAAAACTGATTCAGAGGCTGACCTCCGATCTCTTTGGCTACAGCATTAGTCACGAAGGAGCCGTTCACGAGTGAATATCTAATCCGGCATGTATTGCCTTATCGGTACTTCTTCCCCCTAAGTGCTAGAGGCAATGGAAATAGCTTACCGTGTCAAGGCTTTCAGTTCCTAGCCCTAAGAGTAACGTGATTTGTTCTATGTCAAATATTTAAAAATAAATAAATTCGACATGCATACAACTGTTTTTTTTGCCCCCTAACTGAATTTGTGGTTTATGTTATGACCACAGTTTATCAGATCTAACTTCAAACTACTAAATCGTGGTCGCTGTCCTGATAGTTTTATCCACATACGAGACGGATCATTAATGTATTAATAGAACATGATTGCATAGGTCTTCGGGAGAAGTAATTGGTACCATTGGCGTACGCAAGGGGGGGGGGGTGAGAGGTATATATCCCCCCGATTTGTGAAAAATTATGTTTTTTGTATACCCACCAACGTAATAAGGTTCGTTTGTATGTTGACCAGTAATTAAATCACAAATAAAGTGAATAATATTTAAAAAAAAAAAATGTTTTACAATAATTACGTAAAATTTGTGGGAATATTTTTAATTTTTGAATTAATTTTCAATTATAGACACTTGGAGTGGGCATCTCGAAACCGAAACCAATTTCAAAAAAAATAAATAGAACCGTCATAATCAGTAATGCTTACCTGCCTTCTTCATATTAAATCCCCCCCCCCCCAGAAGCCTTATTAGTTCAGAAATCTGTTGATATCTGTATTTGATCATGTATCTGTTTGAAATGATAGAGGTATGTATATTCCACAGCAACTCGCTTTCATGCTGATTAACATTGATTAACAAACAAAAACACTAGAAATTAAATAAAATGTGAAAAACGTGGTCACAGCTCATAAACTGTCAACTTTAAAGTTGTTCTTTTGTTCCAGGGTAAGGGAAACATTATAGCCGGTAATGCAAACTTATTCCAAAAAAATATAAAAAAATATCCATGATAGAAATATTTGTTTTTGATTTTTTTTTTTGTCAATTCTTTATCAATTTATATTTTTTAATAGTAATTTTCTAATATGGTCTACAAAAGTTAACTATCTTTGTTCAAACATCGTTCATAAGTGGGTTCACTATTTAATCTATGAGCAAACATTTAGCCGGTAAAATATATAGATATACGTTCTTGACTAATCGAATTAAAAAAACAGAAAAACATCTTAATTCGAATAGAAAATTAAGTCCCATTTAAATTTACATTTTATCTTAGAACGACACGGGATTTTTCAAACTTAACTTGAAATATATTATAATTTTACAGAAGGCTAAGAGCATTTTCAAAGGCTGTAATAACGATAAACGATTTGCATAAATATTCATCACTGAAAATAATGACTGCTTCTCCACACCCCCCTCTCTTCTCTACCAACCTCCATTCAATAACGTTTCAAAATCATGACTTGAGACTTGCTATTAGCCTGCCATGACTGGGCAAATCCCCAGGGGGGGGGAGCATTATGATAATTATGTTTAAAAGGGCATTTATAAAAGAGCATCGACCTTAGAGGCACCTGGTGAAGTTTTAGTAATTAATCCCATCGAAAAAAAAAAAAAAAAAATTGACGTGTCAAACTCATTAAATGTATTATTAGAGGATCTTTCTCAGATTACTTTTGAAGAATTATTTTTTCAGTTCACAGAACTTGCAGGATCTTATTCTTGTCTACAGTGGTTTAAAATACCACAGAGTAATAAAATATGATCAAGCTGAATGCCAATAACCGAAGTAGCTAAATAGTCCAGGCAACGAAAAAAAATTGAAACAAACTATGATATAGTTCAGATTTTTTGTGAAGTCATTGGAGGGAGTGTCCTGTGCAACATACTGAAATTCCCCGACGGTGGTAAGCGCGAGCCTGGGGGGGGGGATCGTTTAATGGTAATTTTTGCCGGCTTTCTCAAATATCTCGCAAACTAGTGATTTTAGTAAAAAGTACTTCATATACAAACTCAAAGTACGCGAAATTTCCTATAAAAATGTTTTTATTATTTTTTTCCGTTCACCAATGACAGCGAGCGTTAAAAACCATGAATTTTCACTGAATTCTGTTGTTAAAATAGGCCAGGAGGGTTAACCATCAAAGGTCTAAGACACAGGGGGTCAAGAGACCGGTATGTAATGAAATGCTCATCTGTATGTAGTAGATACTAATATTGTTATATGCTTCAATGATATATGTATACAACGTTTTTCGCGTTAATAGAATTGGTGTATTTATTAAAAAATCTTTTGATTTGTTCAATATTTTTTTTTTCTCCTAAATAAACCGCTTTAACCAAAATTGCGATAATTCCTGTATTTTATAAACTAAATGCATAACTGAATTTTCGGAAATATATATATATATAGACAAAATTAAGGATAAAAAACGTGAAGAAACCATATCTATCGTTTCTGCATTAGTTTGTGAACAAGTTATCAAATAATCGCGAAACAAGTGTTTGATATTATTGACCAAAAAATACTTCATTTCATTTGCTAAGCCATTTCAGTCAATGAACATTGACTACATTGGATTTGGCTACAAAATTGACATAACAGCCTTGGAACGTACTAAATGACTCAAAGGTTTTTTTTTTTTAATTATTTTGTATTCTTTTTGCGTTATTGTCATAATATATTCTTAACGGAGAATAATAAAGCATAACTTCAGACCTTAAGTAAATATTTAAACTGATTTTTTTCTTATTGTCAGAACATCCCGATATTATATTTTACAAAAAACTAATCAGCTTAAATCGAAGTTTTGAAATAGATTTTTAAAATTTAACTATTGAAACATTTGTTCAAGCGTTTTCTGAGAATCTACAGGCATACAGACAAATCACCATCCCCCTATACTTATGTGAAGGCAGACACCCTTCCGATGATGTCAGAAATAAGACCACCTAACACACGGTTTTTAAATGTACGGTGAAGCTGTGGGGATGTAGTAATTTGAAATACACATGGCCGCGAATTGACGCTACTACGCATTTGGATACAAACGAACGATGACTATTGAAGATAATTTTACTGTATTTGCTTACCTAGTGGACAAAAATATACTTTAAAACCAAGTAGAAGATACTGGGTACAACTATTTATTAAAAAAGATTAGAACAAATGATCGCGAGGTGGAGGTTCGGCGCCACAGCTTGCCGGAGCTTTGAGTACATACCCTATGTACTTCCAGCATAATTACTGGACCACAGCGGCACCAAACGTTAAAAACCGGATGTGTGCACCGGGCCATAAAGCCATTTCAACGCGAGTATTGTGCGAAATCCAATCGGTGGATGAAAAAGAAGATAAACCGATTTGACGCATTACGGATTCATGAACGAATTTAGCCAATTACGTACCGTTAATAGAATCTAGGGAAAGTCGTGTGCATAGAAAGGTAAAAGAACGCGGTGAACGTGAAAAAGCGGGGCAGAAACTGCGGAGGTTTTTGATTGTGATTAATGATTGTAAGCCTTGGCCATTAAAGGCTGAACCATTTGTCTGTGGAAACAATCATTGTGATGAAACCGATCGGAAAACAATCTCCATATTGGTGTTGAGGTGAGGGGCGGCATAATCCGCCTGATACAATACCTGCCGGCGGTTTTGTTGTTCTGTCGCCGATGTTTTCTGGGCCAGAGCAATCAATTATATCTGCAGAGCGGTCGATATCTAAACAAGAGGACGAAGACTGCATTCAAGGTCTTACTTCAAGTGTCTGCATAATATTAGGTAATGTAGGTCTTCATGTACTGCAGCTTGGGGAGCCTATTTCGTCGCTCCAGTCACTTTAAGTGTTTGCATTTAAAAGAGAAAATCAAAATCATCGTCACATTCTAGATTTGAACTCGGACAAATGCCACAAAATATGCACTTTTAACACTTGGAATACCGAAATGCTTAGTCAGTTATGTCAAACTGGGGTTGTGAAAAAGTTGCAATGAAAAGCTTATCACAAAACTTAAAGACACAATGCATTATACACATTTAGGACATCAAGATCTTTGATACCCTGCTCGATATGATATAGAAATATTTATATTTTAATTAATCACCCTTCATAGGTTTAGCGGGGTGCTAACATACAGAACATGTATCCATTAAAAGAATACTCACTTTAATAAATACTTTTAATTTAATCCAGTACAAAATTGATTTATTATGAATCGTTTCTACAGTTTCGTTTTTAACTTTTTATATATTAACATTTTATGATTTCATATTTAATTTTATCTTTATTAGTTTTCTTGTGTTTAAAACTTATAAATGATTAAATAAGCAGTCTGGCTTGCAGAATTGAATCCAACCAATTGGTTGGACAGTACACAGAACTTGTACGTTTTTAGCAATAACGCTAAAATGAGGAACCTGCCTAGAATATTATAAGTTATTCGCGTATTTTTATGACAATTACATAAAACCTAAACAATATTATTTTTGCATTAATTCGCTAAATAAATGAGTATTGTCATTTCTACTGGTAAATGGAATACATACAAAATAAAATTGCAACTGACAGGGGAACTCATAATTAAAAAAGCGGACCTCCTAGCACGAGTATTGCAGGAAATCAAACCGGATCCTAATTACACTACTTTTAATTCATATTGGCAATCGAATCATGAGAAGTATAATGTATTACATTTTCGTTGAATAAATAATCACTCTTTTAAAAAAGGCTACAATTTTCCAAAGAAATGAAAAGCGTAGTAAAATGAAAAAAATACACCAAAATAAAACATAAAGAACGATATGGGTGTAAATGCCTTGGTAACATGTTGAAGAGGGAACCAGGCACTTCCCACCCTCTTGTAATTTCCAGGTCATTAACCAGCTGGTTCGAGGGTCGGAATTTCGATATTTATGGGAGGGTTCTGAGGCCCACCCAACTTACTCCATTGCACCCTCGTTTTCGCCTCTTTTGCCCGGTAATTGGCGAAAATTGCGGATTCGCCACGGCTCACAGCATCCTGACGATCTGGCTGGAAACGGAGTCGGTTGAATGTGACGCCCTTTGTACAATTCTGTATTACAGGAATTTTCAAAAGAAGCTACCAAAACATTACCCTGACAGCAAGGTTCCGTATTTTGGGCTCCGTTTGTTAGGGTGCCACCTGTTTTAACCTAGTTCACAAACGAAGCTATACCGGCCAATACGAATTGAGTCAAATTAGCACCACCACCAATAGCACCACGATTCAGCAGGTTAAAATCTAGTCATGGCTTATTAATCGTTAGTTTTGAAATTAATATTTTACCATAGGATCAGGAGTTTGGTATTTTTTCTGTTTTTTAAAGATTCTTTTTATAAAAGAAATATTTGACGTAGATAGTGAAAGAATAATAAATAAAAAGTTATACGGTTGCAATTATGAATATGCTACTGGGCACTTTTACTACATAATAAACATTTTATTTGTTAAACATCTTGGTCACTGAAATTTGCCTTTTGAACAAATAAAAAGAATTACAGATAGCAAAGATTCCAAGTTAATTTAAGGCAAGTTTATTTTTGGGAATATCTTTGAAATTATTTTTGTGTAACCTTCTGAATGGTTACGAAATCAAGGTGAACTTTAAATCTGAAATTACATTAGTCGAGGGAGCTTAACCGTGATTCATCAATCGGAACGATTCGGTATACATTCCGATGGAGAATATCCCCAAAATCGGTGAATTGGGATTAATAAAGCCAGTACAGGGTAATTTAGAACACATACTATGAGGGGCAGCAAAAAAGTTGAATACAAGCGTATCCAATCCTTTCAATCAAACATCCTGAGAACAATAGTAAATGCCCCTTGTTACGTCAGCAACAAAACTCTTCATAACGATCTTAATATACACTACATCCTTGAACTCGTCCCTTCCAAATTCATGAAATTCCATAGTAACCTATCCAACCACCCTAATCTCCTAGCACAATCATTACACTGCGCCACTCATCCCTATAATCCTCCTCGGAGACTAAAACTGCAGTTCCCTCGTGGCTGCTATAAATACGTGACAGTGGGACTCCTAATAATGGCCAGTTTTTTCCACTCATGTCCTGAGCGTCTGTGGCTCGTATCCGGCGATGCGGCTGACGGAGGAGCAAGGAGCGGACTTCCCAAGACTCCGCTTCCTCTTTCGCATGCGAGGGAGGTGACAACCATGTGGATTTAGGAGGTCTCTGGGCTGTTTGTAAATACTGTTTGAATGAGCGAGCTAATGAAAATAGTAAATATGTTATGAATGAGAACATTTATCACAATTACTTATTGCATCACAATTTTATTCAAAAAGTTGTTAGAATCATTATAAAGCCCATTCCCTGTTTTAGAAGATCGTAGGCATAAACTTTCAGCTCAAACCATTAAAATCATTGTTTGAGCCGCCATCGCGCAATGTCACATCAGAGCAGAGGCACTCCCTTTCAGGCTCTGCAAAGCTACTGTGTTATGCCCAACTCTGTTAGCTTGTACTAATGGAATACTTCTTGAGTTACCGAATAAATATGTCAGCTAAATAATTCTCTTTCACAGAACCTCCTTGTTCCCACGATTTCGCTCTCTGGGCTTAAAACAAATGAATATTTCGTGGAGTGATGAGATCTAACTGTTTACTTAACGATACGCCCTTATGTCTGTATTAACATCGCGGTTTTAATTTAAGGAAGTGGTTTTTGGATAAATTGTTAACTCATATCGTCTCATTTTAACCAGATGTGACACATTGTAATATTCCTCAGAAATATAAATACTTGAGAGATATACCTAATGTCTAATTACCGAGAGTGGTATTGGTGCTCCAATGGCACAATGGTCATTAAAACCATTGTCAGGGAAGACGTTGGTCACAGCAGAGATCAATGTGAGGAGATAAACGAAAGCCAGGAAAGGCCAAAGGGAATTCCCAAGAACAATTGGAATTCCGATACTTAATTTAGACTGTTCCTTCTGTTTTCAACAGAAAGAGAGACTTCATATCGGAACTTCTTTGTCCTTTCAGCTTCATCGGCTTCGTTTGCGCCTAATTTCACTCATGGGTTGGCACAAGTATTTCTGTTATAATTAGTTTTAGCTATTTTAAGCAAAGAGAGAAGATTACAATATTTCATACAAAACTTATTCTGTTAAATATCCGCGTTTATTTTTCAGATATATCTAAAAATAAATAAAAACGCCCCTGTTTTTTACTTTTCTGAAAAACGGTAAGTTCCATACTCCAAACGACGGATTTGCTCCTTATTCGGCCAACCATTGTCGAAGTATCAACCGTTCAAGTTGACTGAAGTGAAGACAACTGAAATCAAACTTGGAATGATTTTCTCTAAATCTCTAGCCCTGCTTAAGATTGCCATAAAAGTAAAAAATTATTTTATTTCCAGGAAAATCGTTTTCCCATTTAACCAGGATAAAACCTTAAGCAAGGCAGGAAACCACTAGGTAATTGCGTTGTTATAGCATGCAGCAACATGATGTCTTATAAACATTTTAATATTAAGAATTGAAGATAAAAACAATGTATAATAGCGTTGCTAGTAAGTGTGCGTTATTCTTCTTCTTATTATTATTATCCACTAAGCATCCCTCCTAAACATCCGAAATTGCTATCATGTCTGTACAGCTCCTCTTATTTGACCTATACATATATATAATGCCAAAATTGTCATAAAATAATTCCTATTAGTTTTTTTTTAATTAGTTTAAATAATATTTACGATTTATTTGTATGATTTTATTTGCTATTATAACATTTATTACAAGTTATAATAAGTAAAATTGAATTTTTGGATTTATACCTTTACCCGTTTTGCATGACCTCGCAGACTGTTGTAAGTAGAGAAAATGTTGCACTGATTTGATGATCTGTATCTCAATTAGTAAAAAATTTTTCAAAGAAATGTTTAAGAAAATGTTGTGCTCTTTCAAATTGATACTAAACTAATTATAGTTATTTTCCAAAAACCGAAATAAATTTTTTTTTTTTTTTCTTCATAGCCCCTTTAAATTTACAGATAATTATATATAATTATAGATCCTCAGGCGAATCTATTTGCAAATTATTTTGTATTTCCTGTAGCATCACTACATTATATATAGGTATTGTTATTTTATAGAAATTATATAATGAATAAACAAGTATAATGATATACATTATACGTGACTTGACTAAACTGACTAATAAGGTGATGGGGCTCACCTTTTTGATCAACCTTAAAATTAACTTACATACTAATTCTTATCCTAATTTTTCCCCGACAGTCTGTCGCCATCGATGCGGGAAGGGTGGCGGGGTCATAGTGTTAAACACTGGATTTGTCAGGTGCTGCAACGAGTCAAAAAACTTGTCTCCGGCGGATGAACTCACCCACCGACGGCACACCAAGCAACGGGTGCAGGTCAGCGTTCTTCAACCTCTCGAAAGAGGTATGTCGGACCACTTTTCGCATGATTCCATTCTGGAAGTGTTCTAGACATTTGGCTGTATTGTCAGTCAAGTGGGTAAATAGTGGGGCACCGTACAGCAGAGCTGGCCGGAGGACACATTTATATATCATCAATTTAAGACGAAGCGACAGGTTAGGTGAAGTTAGCAAGTGCGATAGCCGGTAAGACCTTTGTCGTACTTTTTCCATTTTATTACTAAAATGAGTAGAGAAATAGAGATGCCTATTCATTTTTATACCCAAATAGTGCATTGAGAAAGCTGGTGAGCTCTCTTGCCCTCCCACGCTATACGATTTTGGCAAGGATTTTTTCCCCTTTTGGAGGGAGAAGATTACGCAGTCGGTCTTCCCGGCGTTTACGCTGATGTTTAACATGCCCGGTCTGTCACTGATAACGTTACAAACTGACTCGGCGTGTGTAAGAGCTCTTTGTGCACTCATGCTGCTGCTGTAAACCGCAATGTCGTCGGCGAAAGCGATTACAGTAGCTTTCTGATAGTTTGTCCCAACATTTCAGATGTGTACATACTGAAAAGAACCGGAGACAGAACCGCTCCTTGAGGAACTCCACAAGTCAGAGGGAATGGGTCAGAGAGGCAATCACCCACCCATACCCTCACCGATCTGTTCTCCAAGAACGAAACCAACATGGTATATAGCTGCTCTGGGCATTCCCAGTCACAAAGCTGTCGGCACAGCATCCCGTGGGACACTGAGTCGAAAGCCTGCGTGCAGTCCAACGAGATCATAGCAGTTGCTGTATTCTTGTTGATACCAAGGGTGGCTTCCGTTTGTACCTTCACAAGCGGATGTTCTGTACTCAGATGAGCCTGAAAACCTGTCTGCTCATACGGAATGATAGCATTTTCCGAACAGAACCCCTTCAGTAGTTCAGTATTATCTTTTCGAGAATCTTCCCCATGTAAGGGAGAAGACTGATCGGGCGATAGTGGGCTGGGTGGTCGCCTCTCTTTGTGGGCTTGCGCAGTGGGGACAAGATAGCTTGTTTCCACGCTGTCGGGAAGTATCGCAACCTGATACATGAATTGTACAGGTTAACAAGTTGGGCAATCCCTCTCCTCGGCAGCTGTTACAAACATATAGTTCTGACCTGTCCTCAGCTGCTGAGGCTCGTGGTAGTTACCTGTCCTAGCTATTGTTCTGGGAGAGGTTAAACATTCATATTCTTCCTACAAATCTTAACATCTACGAGATAAAAAAAAACCTTCTACCTGACCTTTTTTATGGCAAAAATACCCAGTGACCGGACTAATACAGGAGGAGGGCATTGATTTTAAAACTCTAATCTTGATGCGAATTTATGTTTTGTTCTATAGGGTATGTCAACCACAAGCATATGGCTGGTCTTTCTGATGGATATGTCTTTCTGACCACACCACTTTCTGTTACCATAATTCCCAAGTAGAAACATAACATATTAAATATTATTAAAAATCATCCATTTTGTTTCAATACCAATTTGTCTCAGCCAATTTTCAATACTGTTGAGGGTCCAACAATTTCATGTTTACAGTCCACTGTGCACCAGGAGTACATTACTTATTTCCTGAGTTCGTTTTGGTATTTATTTTTCTGGTGGTCATTTTAAAGCCAAGTGAGGTTAATTTTCGCTTCTCTTCAATGACGATCATATCACATGACATGTGGGTAACTCATGTGTGGGTTCTAATATATTCAACTGAGATCGTTAAATAGGTAGGTATACCTTACTGGGATGTAAGAAACCGCGGTAACACGAAGCTAAGGCCAGGAAGCCTTGTAAGAAACCGATGTAACCTTGGTACGCCAACTCTAAAATAATTATAGATTATTTTTAGACGGGTTCATTTCCTTTATTATTTTCCTCTCAGCAGCCTAACAGCGTACATCAGCCGGCTTTCAGTGAACATGGGCGCCAGTAATGCCCTAATGCCATAGCTCTCCCCTCTCGATGCACAACTAAGGCGATTTTATCGATCTCGCTGGAGTCGATTTTCATCGTCGGGGGGTCTCAGTGTCGCGTTTTAAGCTCACAAATAACGGGACGACATTAGATCTTTCATGACTTCATCAAATCGTTTTTAACTGTTACTAGTTTGTTTCATTGATGAATAACAAAATTCACTGTAATGGAATAGTTGAGTAAAAGCATATGAAGGAATTAAGGACAATAAATGATCCAATGCTTTGGCTAATCCAGAGGAAGAATACATGCAAGTAACGCTGCAAATATGGATAGAAAGTATCCACTTTCCTTTGAATGTTGCATGAAATTAATCACTACAAAAATCTATCCTCGCCATAAGTGTAACAAAAAAAAATCGAATTTCCAAGTCAAAGCTCAATTTGAGCTGACTGCTCCAAACTCCATTTTGTCCTAGAGTATCCATGGTAGATCATCTTAAGGGTTTTCACTAGCTCAACAGACAAACTACAATTCCAACACTCTGGATTAGGATTGTTATTTGGTGAGGACTATATCATCTACTAAGGCTATTTACTGTCTTAAAAGCATTGATTATTGTTATTGTGTCGAAAGTTTTTGAAGTTAATGAAATAAATATAATTCTACAAACTAAGTGGCACTTTCACAATTAAAGTCGAGACCATTTAGGCGAACCAAAAGTAACCCAGAGAATGTCAAATATAGATTTAACAACTATATATTATCTTTGTAGATGCCTATAAATTGTAAGAAACATATAATCGGTATACTTGGGATCGATATGTGACTGCAGCCCCCAAGTGCTAAGGAAACTGAATGACTATCTCAGTCCTACAGATTATTACTTGACATTACTTGAGTATTGATGAAATGATAAACCACTGGTAGATAGCACACTAGCTAGTACCTTGCACTAATGGTGATGAGCCTCATCTGTTTTAGCCACTCTTGCTCTGTAATTACCCTCATGTCCTCCCCTATCGCAATTCCTTTTTTTTTCCTTTTTTTTTATAAGTCCCATTTCGTTTTTTTTCCCTCTACCCATTAATCTATTCGCTAAGAGTCTGATACCACCATTAATTTTGTTTAATGCACATTTACGGTGAGACCCACCACTTTTAAACAATGTTCAGTAAATTAAAGTAAAGATATAATGTACATCTTTATACCTTTGTACAATGCAGATGGCAATGTGTAGAAATCCGAAATTGTAAAAAATGTAGCCAAGCTACGGGAAATATAATGAATAAATTGTAAATAGATTCATTTGTAGAATCTATATTGAATTCTATAATAATTTTTGTAACTTGTAAAGGGGATACAGATCTCCTACACCTCAGCCAAGGTTTCTTACACTCTTCAATTCCTTCACACAACCTTAAAATAGGCCCCTCATAGCAAAAGGATCCCTTTCACTCCAGTAATTTCCAATTTTATTTTTACCCATTCCTATATTTCAAATTGAGAGTTTTGGAAGGGGGGGGGAGCACATTTAGAAAAGAAACTAATCAGATATTGCTTCACTGAGGCAAGTATTGTAATAAACTAGCATTAACTACAATCGTCATTAGACACATCAAGGTCTCGGGGTCATATTGTACGTTACATAACCTACAATAAAGTACAAATAAACCATTCTCTGACATTTTCGATTTATGTCTAATTTAATAATCTAACATATCTTCTTTTAAATTCAGCTTTATCCCAGACTTGCCGTTTAAAATTATGTATATTTTGAAGTTTCCTTTAGAATTCATATTAGAGCAGCTGCTTTCAAGAAATGCTTAATATGCCCACACCTTCAGGAGTACGCTTGCAAGTATGCTACTGATAACATTGTAGAAAAGGTGAAATCTAGGGACCTTCGGCGACTTGAAACTACTAACCGAGTTATTGTCAATGCACAAGATTAGGCAGGTAACAACAAACTGATATTCACAGCACATGACATTCACTAGACGAAAGAACATGCCACAAACAAATATCAGACTAAATAATACTTACATACAACCCGTGACCGAATTGTGTAATATCTGACACCATGACGAACATAGCTCGCTAGAACTATCAATACGATATGTTTATCGTATGCATGTTATGATATGCATGTTTGCATGACCCCTGAGCAGTGTAGCACGAAATTTGTATATACCATCATCAATGTCGTTGTTCAAATCGCGTTTATCTATATCTATATATATATTGCATGTGTATGGTTCCTATTTACCATGACATTAGCCCCCCATATTACTGCCCTAAAATAACCAATAAAAGAAAAAACCCGACAAGGTGGAAACCCGAGAAGACACTTTAAAACAAAAATTCAGCCTGAGAAGAGGAAGGTAGACAGCCACCCCCAATCGATTTTACCGTCGTTCTACGCTCCTTAAACTGCCTAATCTTTGTAAGAGTACTCCAGTAAGGGTGGTTAGGGCGAGGCAGGTATCGCTCCAGTCAGGTAGGGTTAATTAAGCCCTTAATGGCCTATAAATACCCAGGAAGCAACCAAATAAATTACGCCCTCTGCCCTTTGTCCAACTTGAGCAGATAAGGCAACTCGCAACTTTTTTGTGTTCAGCCCACCTTTGCAGCATTTAAAAGGGGGCATTATTTTTGTTTAATTATCCTTATGATATATCAAGGGTCCTCAATAAATCGCCTGACGCTTCTTTTTTGCTATTTTGCCCAATTTATAAAGGTGGCAACAGTAGCCAAAACTGGGATCGTCACACTTATCATAAATAAATAACAGGGCAATAAGGGGCAGTGAATAAACTAATATTTTTGTTTTTTATGACCAGAAACAAAAAAGTATGTTTGAAAAAAACGATTTAGAGTACTAAATAGTTTCGAATAACTTTGACCAGCTCCAGAATTTGATTTTGGTAATTATCTCTACGGAGAAAGCAGGTCGTACTGTTGTATGGGGTTGTCGTATGGCGGAGTCGGTATATAACATCTTCATGATATGTAGGGGATAGCACTAATCATTAGACAGAAAGTGAATTTTATTCAATTTCCATAAAAGATATAAAAAGGGTGATCCCCGATAGACTTGCTCTCCTGTGCTGCCCTGAATGGGGGTACAAGAGGGTGCATGTAACTTAAAAAAAAAGGGAAAAGAAGTTGTGTACAACCACCAAAGTGGTTCAGGTCGCTTGTGACTTGTGCAATTGCTAGGTAGTGCTGGTTACTTAAGAAGCATTTTTAATCGAAACGGTGTACGTGTTTAAATACATAAAACTGATTCCATTATATTTTATAGATAGTAAACGGTTACATCGTATTCTCATTTGAATACGATCCTCCCCCCATGATCTCATATTTTAAAGAGTTTTGTTTTTACCTCGTATAATTGTCAAAGCCTGAAGAAGACAGACTTGGGGTGTCGAAAACGCTTGCCAATTAAAGACATGTGTAGTGACCCTAACTACATAAGTGTTAAATCACCCTATACTCTGGTGCATATATAATGTATGTAATTAGATGTAAAACATAGTAAAAGCTTTTTCTAGTAATAAACTATGCGGGACCGGCAGTCGTGAAACAAGTCACAAGAGGGTCGAAGGGCGTCAGCAATAAACATGAGAGGGTAAGCTACACGGCCGTCATAAAACCGGCCCGGTAGACCTAGGTTCACCATCCGGCGGTCATAAAATCTAAAAGCCATGCCATAAAACAGTCCTTTAGGGGACGATGGGTCACGTACCGCGGGGCAGGTGTGACATCATAAACATACCCCTTTCAAGCCAGGCTCCGCCTTCCGGTGGTAAGGGGGAATAATATTTAAACCAGGGGGCTTCGCCCTGTAGGCTACTCTACTCCCACTCAGTCTGCGTCCCACTCGGTCTTTCCGCCTTGACTCGGACGCTTTACGCCCGGGCCACCAGGCCCGGGAACTCAGTCTTCTACTAGTCTACTCTCTCTGCAGCACCTATGAGCCTGTCACCCTGTCACTCAGCCTCCTAGCAGACCCTCTGACGACTTGTATCTATTACGCTGCCGGTCTCCCGCCCGAACTCTGAAAACTGGTCTTATTCTTTACGAAACCTCTGTACCTCTTCTCCTGAACACAGTGTATTGTCGGGACACATCCCTATCATAAAAATGGAGGCAGATATTAACGCCGACATGGAACATGGTCCATGTTATAAACTACAACAATCCGCACTTGTCACCAGGGCCAGAGTGATTAGGCACTCCCCTAGTGGCAACCCGACAACATGTTTCGAGCAGAAATAAACATTTAATTTTGTTCAAAACCTAAATTATTTTTTTAATTTATTAGGTTATAACTAGAGGAGAGGGTGATTCTATTTTCAACATCGAAAAACTCCTGTGGAGTGAGTGAATTGTCCTACATACTGCGGTTCTGGTCATTTTTTTTTCTATACCAAGTGGAGCTGAATCTAATCTTCTTTACAGAACGGATCAATATCGCAGGTAGCGGGTAACTCAAACCGCAGAGCTGAATGCAATTTATCATGGCAGCTCGAAACGGCGGCGTATAACTGGTTTTTATAAAATGTATACAGCGCTGCGTATAAAACAGTATTTCTGGCATATTTTAAAAAACGTAAGGATCGTGTTTAATTTGAATTGCCAAGTCCAAAAGGACGAGCCCTACTTTCATTCGGCTATACAGACTTTCTGTTTGTCTGACATATTTAGGTTGCATAGCGGTCGTAAATAGGATTTAATGGAACTGAAATTTCAAGGTATATTTATTCCACAACACCTCAAGAATATACTGTTTGCCGTACAGTTAAAATCCAATACCGAGAAGTATGAAGCAAATTAAATTTAACAAGAAGACAGTAAAGTCAGCGAACTTTTAAGATTTCCTTTACTCCAAAAGAAGTCTTCTCTCAACAAAGAAGCTGTTTGGGACAATGTATGGTTATAGAAAAAGTATAGAAGATCACTATAATATTTTCATCGGAATATTGATAAATGATTAAAAGTCTTGTCTGTCCACAATTTTGTATTCTATTTATAATAAAAAAAACTGCGGGCAGACAAAAATTGTTGTAATCAATTATCTATCCAATACTTTCCTAGCAGGTTTCAATTCAATTCAATTCAGGATCTTTTTTTTCTCCTGTTTATTATGTATTATTTTTAACTATTTATTAATCAAAAGGCGGCATTCATTAAATAAATGAAACGAAGTATTATTGATAAAAAACATTTTTAGTATTTTTAAAAAAAAAATTAAATAAAGGTTAAGAAACTGACGCCAAGTCCGTTGACTGTAAATATTGTTCTTCACTTTCTGCTTCCTGTATCTAGTTTATATTTATCTAAAAAAGTAGAGGTACTATTGAATTAAAAAAAAAATAGTCTGGAAAACTAAACTTTTATAAAATAAGCTCATGGATCAACCAGATGGCGTATTAACATTTAAATTAAATCAAAACGATCTCATAAATGGACCTAATTTTGTCTTGTTTAAATTTCGACCAATACAACGAATTAAATTGACGAAATTAATCACAAGTGAATTTTAATTTTCATGACGACTTTCTAGTGATATATTAGATATTTATTTATCATTTAAATGGAGAAGAAGTCGTCATGCGAAGTAATACGTCTCATCAAGAACAACTGAATTGTTCTGTGCAATGAAATGGTCAATTAATTAATTGTTACTCTAATTTGTTACGTTGTATCAAAGACAGCACTCAACAAGCGAAGCATCGCTTTGAAACAAAAGAATATATAATTATATTCTATCTGCTCGTTTTTTTTCTTTTAATTTTCATAACTTTGTACTTTTTCTTAATTATTCCCCTGCCAGATGTTTTTTTAGCTCTTGAATGTTCAGACTTCAAACGGCTTAATTTCCTGGTAATTTTACGTTGCGTATACAATGTGTTGTTCAGAACACCGGATTAACTTAAATCATATGAAGCTTCATCGATTCTCGGAATCTTTAAGGAAAAACTATATTTTTTATAAATTATCATAATAAGTAAGCATGGCAAAGGTAATTCGACAATTGGGACATTTGTAACTATGTATTTGAACTAAATCAAAAACAATTCTTAGGAATAAATGCTAAAACTCAATGAAACTATATCAACCACTTATGAAACAAGATAAACTCAATTTTTTCTAGCTAATGGTAGCTACAAATACACCTGATAACTTATACTCTAATGATACAACGCGATAAAATACAAAATACAATAAGTTTGATTCTATTAACATAAGCTAATGGATTTTAAACAAATCTTTGCATTTTCTAAACCAGTGGATTTAGGGTACGTTAAATAGTGATTTTCGAACGATGTGAGTGGAATGATTCCCAATAGAAATCAGGCAAATAATGGAGTGCCGAGTGTTTGCTCGAGGTCAAAAGAGAAGCCGCGCTACTTATGTCTCTAAAAATGAAAACTTATCGAGATAAAGGCTTGAACACAGTGTTAATGGCAGGTTTAATGATTTTTTGTAATTAAACTGGAAACTCAAGACAAAAAAAAAATGATTAACGACATTTAAGAGATGGCTGCAGTGAAGTTCCGTCACGATAGGGATTCATGGTACCCCCAACACATGGGTGCAAACAAAAAGTCTTGTTGTCACGGCGTGTGGCTTGGCGAGCTTTGTCTGAAGTCTGTCATACCTCGCACCACGGGAACGCAGACTCGTTATTACTCGAGTTGGTTCGTCCTTTCCCGTGAAATCCTTCGTACAGCATAGGGTGGATTCGCCAGATGATATGTCCGGTGCTCCCGTTCCTACGACCTGCTTGAGTTTGTAAAGGAATGTTCAAGTACTGGAGTGGACTAATAAAGTTATAATGCAGTTTTGGGATTTGTACGAGGGAGAACTTATTCTAAATCGGAGTTAGTTTGTTTTAAATGGCCTAATTTCAATTTTATATTTATATTATTAGCTTCGGGATTATATTTAGATATACTATAAATATCTTCAACGATTGTTGACTATATATTAGGACCTCCACTTTTCACACGTCAGCAAGTACGTACCGCGAGCACCTCAAGGTTTGACACGTCACACGTTGTAGGGACAAGACTTCAGGGTTCCTGATTAAAAAAAAAAAATCAACGAAGCTCTACAAATGATCAACTTAATACGTTAATAATTACTATTTGTGATATGTAATCTAACTGACATTTCTTCAAGTCATATTGATCTGAGCAGAAATTCTCAGCTTAAAATATTGTAATTGTATCGGCAATAGATCGTTTAATTTGAATGAAGACACAATCATTGTAATTAAACACAAAGCTAAACCGGCTTGTGTATTTAAAAGTGAGTAAATCGGACACTTTTCGACAATGGAGGCAATTTGCTGGCCGGCGCGAGGCCTGTAGATTAGCGGATGAAAGGGCCCCAAGCTGCGGAAGCGATATAACTGAAACAATGGCAGTGCGGCCGACCTCTTCAATCATTTAGAGGACAAAAGGCCAGCCGATTGCCGCCAAATTGCTTCATAACCAGCCTAATTAGTGCCTTCAGACCTGGCGACAATGTGTTTATTTTAATTTTTCCGATTCGTTCTAGGGTTTCGTAATTATTTTCTGAATGATTTCCAATTAGACGTGTAATCATCAGAAGTACACAGGTTGTATAAGCTAACAGTAGCATACTTACGATTAAGATTAGACCATGGTAGGTGACATATACATACCTGAAAACATACAAAGGATACTTATATTAGTAATTAGTAACAAAATAATTAAAAAAAAACATTATTAAATAATACTAGTTGATCTTATAGTCAGCAGGGCATTTTTTTGCATTGCTGAAAGATAATTTGTAAACATTTGTAGCGACATCATGAGATAAATCGCTTTAATGCTTTCTAAATTGTGAAAAAAGTTGCTGGCATTTTTGTAAATCAACTTTGTTTTATTAGTTAAGCTATCTTTTCCTTTTCTACAAAATATGCAGTAAATAACTAAAACATTAATAAATACCAATAATTAATTAATATCAATATTGGCAACACTTTAAATCTGAAGTAGCTTCTGTTCATCAAGGAATGTTTAAAAATCGAAACGGCCACAACTTTTTTGTAATTTAATCGAAAAAGTAATGAGCTTCTTTCGGGTTGTTCTGAGCGCGCCTATCACATTTAAAATAAGTTTTGTAACCGCAATCATGTTACATACGAAACACGATTAACCCGTTTCCTAGTTTCTGTAGAACCTATTCTACCACTCTCCCTTCTGACTCAGAAAGAATAAACATTTCCCATCAACCGAGAGCATGAGGCCTATCATATTAAACAGTTCCACGCCAGGGAACAATCCACTCTTACCGCGAGACAGTTACATATGATAGACGTCCGTCTTAATAAAGGTAGGAGGAGGGGTGATGTATGTAGCTCGTCCTCACAGAACATGGCTGTGTGATGGATACTGCTATCTCCCTGTCCGCCTTCGCTCTAACAACTAATTACACACGGGGAGTACGTGTCTTCCTTATGGACCGGAACGGCCCAAGTTCGAGCTCCCTCCTAGGCAGCTCCCATCCTCGATAGTCGTAGAAAAGGGTATGCTTAAAATAGATTTTAGCATTCTGTAAAACCGCCCGTCAGTATCAAGGCTTTCACCTCAATTCGCAGAATACATGAAGGAATATTTGAACATGCTACCTGGAGAAGAAGGACAGACGTTTTACAATACTTGCCTCTTTAAAAGTAGCCCATATTCCGATTGGCTGGTCATATTGTAAGAATACAAAGTTCTGGCATGCAAGGCACGTATAGAACGTGCTACATATGATACATTCTATTGGTAGGACTCAAACTAAAATTGAAAAGCTAAAGCACCTTGAAATTTCGCTCGATTTTCTTCACAGTTTGGGTAGGAATTAAGAACTAGTCTATTTCATCCCAATTCGAATTTCGGGTTAGCTTTGCATTTGAGCTCAAGCCCACCACCGAAAGATACACAAATAACAAATACTAGCCGCACACTGAATTTCGGCCTACGCTTTATTCTTCATAAGAGTAAAACATCAACAATGCATATCATGATTCCTATAGCGACCGCTAACTACATAAGATAAATTACTCTATACTCTATTGTATATATATTGTAAATTGGTTATAATATGTTGTAAATTAATTTAAACAAATGCAAATAACATTACCAAATCATAAGTCATACCAGTGGAAATATTGTAAACAATAAAAGACGCAGCTGCAAAAGACTAGTCAGAGGCCGTTGAAGGGAGAGTCAGGTAGCAGCTAAGGGCTGGGTGAGTCCTGGTCTAGAACAGTCAAGCGTCACCACAATCCTGCGGTTTGGTTGGTCAGAATAAAACCACAGATCATTGGTTACTGGGGGCTACCCCCTAGTTTTAGCCGATAAGTCATTCTAACTACGGCTCTCTGACTGGTACCTGGAGCTGTACTGATGTTTCAAGATTTGGCCTTCTCATTTATGAAAACCTCTACGTCTCTCTTCCTAACCTCGCTATGTTTTAGTCCAGCCTCGTCAAACCCCCACGCTTTCCTAGGAATTCTCTGCCTTCATCTCGCTCAAAAACTAGCACCTCCTTGGGAAAGATCTCTCCCTCACGGAGAACGGTTGCCATGGCTCTACAAACTTTAACTAGTAGTGTCTCCCACGGCAATCCAGTCTGCCTCTCTCCGGTTCACACTCACCTATGGGATCCGAACGGTTTTCGCCTACCCTCAGATACCGAGTGTGAATTCGTGGTCATTCCAAAACCACACAAACTACCTACAATGCCTACCCTATACCTCTTCTCCTGAACATAGTGCATTGTCGGGGCACATACCTATTTAATATGGAGTCAGATAGTACGGTAGTAAGACCCGTTATGAAGCAATTGTCCAGGTCATAGCCTAATCAACCTTCTCTTCGTCACTAGGGCTAGGGTAACTAGGCACCCACCTCGTGACGACCCCACAATACCAATCAAAATTAGGAATTAAAAAGGATCCGCAGCCAACGGAGAAAACGTCTTCATCGCTAGAGCAGTGGGTTGTAGCGCTTGAGAATTATGTTACTTTAGACATTTATTACACATTATTATAAATTTTCAAAAATCCGGGAAGATAAACCCCAAGCACACACAATTAGAGAACGCGCATCCAAAACTAATCACCAAAATCCAAAGGAGAGGATCCTCTAAATGAAATAAAACGCCGATTGTCCCAACACAGCTTTATTGACTTCTACCCAAATCGACGGACCAGGCCCCGTCACCCTCAAGGGTTCGAACTGATGGTAACTATACAACGAGATGGTTCGCTAGTACTATGAGATCAGGTAGAAATTAATAAAGCAGTGGATTGACAGATGATTTATTTCGTAATGTAGACACACCATAGAGGCACTACACCATCAACAATAGCATCTACTATCATAAAGGTTCGTATTTGGGCTGCTTGACTGTATTTAGCTATGTATCTGCTACGAAACCAATCGCAAAAATAATTTAATCGATCTGAAATTTCTAATTTTTAAAATTTTCTCTGGAGGAAAACTAATTATCCGCAATGAATAGGTATCTTAAGAGTTAAATAAGAGAAAACTTGACTGCCAATAGAGAAATAAATAGAGTTGTAACATGATGATGATGATGACTTTCAACAAGTAAGTACATATCCTCCTTCCAGTCCTCATTTTATACATTCCTTTTAAATATACAGCAAATTAAATTAATGAGGGTATATATTTTTTTTTTCATGCGGACGCTCAGCAACCAGCTGGAAACCCAAGGGATAAGGTACGTACCAGTGGGTTAAATGTCAAAGACTTTCTAAGTTCCGGCCGCAGATTTATAAAAAAAAAAAAAAAAAAAAAAAGCTGAAGAACAGGTTTATTAAAACGATGTTGGAAACTTGCGGATACTCAACGCAGGTTTACTCTGAAATATGTGTAGGCGGTAATATGTGCTCCTCTCTGGCGTTCCGCCTACCTCCTCCCATTAGTGGACGACCAGGACTGTGACCCGTGCTTTTTAAGTTAATATCTCAGCATATTTGATTACGAAATATTGTTCCTTCAAACATCCTATGCGTTATAGTTGGATCCATATAGAAAAAAACAAAAAAACAAAACAATAAATACAAAGAGGTCTGTACAATACGACATAATATGAAATCCATTTATACAAAAAAAAGTAACATGCAATAGTAAAAACCATGGCATGTCCTTGTCAACCATCTAAATAGTAGACAATGAGATAAAAATAGTATTTAATGCATCACCAATCATGGAGGGAAAATACATGGCATTAAATCATTAAACTTCTCAACAGGGAGTTGAGAAATCATAGAGAAACCAGACAATTAAAACAGGTGCAAATTTTTTCATGTGTTAACTTAGCTCTACGATATCAGACTTAATTCTTGTAATCGTCTGAAGATTGAAGGTATATTCAACAATACCTATATATCGTTTTAAAACCCTAGCGGTAGTATAGACATACAACATTATATATAATTTAAAAATTTAATGAATTGACATCATAACCGACAATGTTTTCAACACAAGAAATTCAACAGAGTTACAATTTATAGGTACATTTGTAAATATGTTTAATTAAATATTGATTTTAATTAATTTACGAACTCAAAGGAAATCCATCTGAAATGTTAAAGTTCATCTTGTGCTACGGGTACACCTTTAAGTTAAATTTTTATAATGGAAAATATGGCGATTAAAGTCGGCTTCGCTTCTATTACCTAAATCGTTTCTTTATGGCTCTCCAACATCTAAAGTTATTTAGAAATAATTGCCGTAACATATTAAGGCATGTTATATGTTATGTTGTAACATGTTAACATAGAAGGCAGACGAAATTAAAAATTGTATGCATAAATTTCGTTCCAATCGAGCTCAAGGTATTTTTTTTAAATAAAAAAACCTTTTTTTCGTGACCATGGTGGTATAAAAAATAAAAACTTTTTATTAAATACCTCGATTATTTTCACTCCCTGCACCTTTTCTTTATTTAATAAATATTTTAAAAAACAATTAGTTTGGGGTCGTCAATAAGAAGCACTCTTTAACGAAGGACGAAATACGAAGACATTATTGACTGGAGATCAAAACCCAAAGTAAATGACAGTACAGAAAAGAAGTTTTAAAAGCACCAATTAAAAAAAGAAATACTGAGACTACAGCTGATCCATGATTTAACTATTCTCATCAATGCATGGAACGTAATATGAAGACTTTTATGGTTAGTGCTTCTTATCCTATGCTTAGAAGATCTAGTTGTCGCGTTCAAAAAAGTGAAAACAACAAAACTAATCACTAGCCAGAAAAGTAAAGTCGATGGGGACATAAAACAAAAGAAAAACGCAAACAAAATGAAATGAAGAGAAAACCTAGAATGTATTGTCAGTGATAGGAGAGTAAATTCTCCAACCTAAGGTACTAGTGAAAACTGCCACTCACGAGTTTCGATCCTTCCAGACATAGATAGGATATCATTAGGCGGGGAATAGAATAATGAGACACGCTTCGGGATGAAACCGAGAATACTTTCTGTAGAGAAAAGAAATTCAATTTATTAAAGGAGTTGGAACGATGGCTAGGGTAGACTGGTTATTCTGAGGGGGACATTTCGCTCGATTGTCCTCACGGTTTGGGTAGGAATTAAAAACTAGTCTATTTCATCCCGATTCGAATTTCGGGTTAGCTTTGCATTTGAGCTCAAGCCCACTACTCAAAGATAGACAAATAACGAATAGGTTACTAGCAACACGTTGAATTTCGACCTCATCGACGTTTCAAGATCGACGCATACGTAACTATAAAATTGATTTGAAAAGGAAAATGTTTGAATGAATTGATTAAATGTGAGTGTCATTATTGTTTTGTAGTCTTTCTTAAGACCGTTTCAAAGGAGCCTTATGTTTCCAATAATTTCTTTCCGTAGATTATTATATTTGCTTCTTTTTCATTTTCTGTTCAGCTATCTTGTAAGGTTGTCGGCCTTGAGTATACATTTTGAACGTTCTTGCATCGGGTTCTTCTTCTTCTATTGTTTTATTTTAAAATTTTGCTGCGGGGTTAGACCATAAAGTACCTCACAAGTACGCTAGTCAGTGGTTTGAAATAGTTGAATTCTCAGTCATTGTTATGGTTCATAACAAGGCAAGGATGTTAATTTGCCTGATCCAATGAACGATATGAATTCTGTTTAGGAATGAAACAAGCTCTACGGGAAAGAATTTACTGAAACATATGCAGATTCAGGCTGATAAATATATAATTATGAAAGAAGCGAGTAAGTATAAAAGTGAAAGCCAACAACGAACTGAGAGCTACAGGTAAGAGGGAGAGAGAGGTACTACCGCTATGTCTCGCCGGCTGGTCGGTCCGCTCCAGTTGGCAGGACTGTCTGCAACTATTGCACCTGCGAAACTCCTCCGTGATCTCGGGCACTTCATAGCCAACAGGTAGTGGGGTCTTCATTCAGTGCATTTGTACCTCGTAGGGTACCCTAAATCTATATCAATGAATGGATAGTCACATATGCACATAGTCGCATGTAGACAGCGTTGAGTTACGATTGAAATTTATGTCAATACATTTTGTCAATGCATACCAATTTACAATTCCGATATGCTGTACGAAAACCAAATATTTTTAGGATATAAACATTAGTGAAGCTTAATGCGAGCTCTCATGTGGTGTAAAGCTGGGGTAGTAAACTTTTTTATGTCTACCGTCTTCTTATGTATCATTGTTAGTAGTGTAATTTTCTTTGTTGATAGTGTAAAAAAAGTAGTGAAAATTCCTCAGTAGCTTAGTTTAGTAGAGTTTTAGTAAAAATATACAGCTAAATCTGGATTTTTATTCATATTTTGTGTATGTTATAATACACAAGAAATTGAATTTGTTCTCCATCTCCATTGATAACACGCGGACTGACTGGAGCGGAATAGGAGAAAGTCTATTGAAATTAGCTTTAATTAATTATTTATTAGATTTACTGTAATTTCGCTTAGGGACAGTGATTTTAAAGCTTCAGGAATGTCTTTTATTTTATTTTTTTTTTATCTTTATTTTTCAGTCATTGCACTGCGCCACTCATCCCTATAATCCTCCTCGGAGAATGAAACGGCAGTGGCCTCGTGACCTGCTATAAACGCGTGACAGTGGGGGTCCTGGCAATGGCCAGTCTCTCCAATCATGTCCTGAGCGTCTGTGGCTCTCGCGCTCTTGGTCAGCCTCCACTGGCTAGTATGCGGTGACGCGGCTGACGGAGGAGCGTGGGGGACTTCCCAAGACTCCGCTTTCTCTTCACGGTGGATTTGGGGGGTCTCTGGGCTGTCTGTAAATATTGTATGAATGAGCGAATGAATGATGAACTGTAAATATTGTATTAATGAGAGCATATGTCTTAATTACTTATTGCCTTATAAAAGGCAGATTGTAATTATTGCACAATAAAGGAATTTAACTAACTAAAAAAAAAAAAAAAATTGTCTGCAACATGGAGGGCAACGTTTAGTGAGCTAGGCGGTATGCCTAATGTGTTTGGTAAAGTGGCTTGTTCAATTTATCATTTAAGAACCGTTCCTTTTAGTCTTTTATTTATTTTGAAGGCGTTCAAAAGACAAAATACAGTAGACAGTCAGTAGTAATATGTAAACTGGTCAATATATCACGCAAGTAATTGTGAACTTAGATAAGCATAAGTTGATGCAAGTTCGTTTGTTGTCATGGTGTGTCTTAGATAATGCAGGGATTGTTGAAAGATTATCAAATTTGTTATATATTTCTTGAAAAAATTCAATGGACTTTATTCATTATGAGGATGCTTTGTAGCAAGATGTTATCACAATTATTGCTATGTTGGATAATGGTTTATCACTCAGTAAACACAATGGGAGTTGTTTATTTTCAACAGATTGGATTAAACCCATTCTCAGATACTCCATGAAGAGATTTGAGCCCGCAAGTACTTTATTTTATAAATAAATTTTTATAAATCCTAAGTACGTACTGACCACACCGAGAACCCGCTGTCGTCGTGCGTACTACAGAACAGTCAACCAAATGTCAATGATTATCAGACACGGAAAGTACCTTCAGCATCGGACTAAATAGTGATTGTTTATCTAATTATTTATTTAAAATAATATAATAGATATATCTAAAATATCTATAGTCGCTCTCTTGAGACTAGGAGAGACAGGTTGCCTGAGAATCTCTAGATTCTTGTAAGTTTTATAGGAGAAAGAGGTAGAAATGTAGGAACTAATTACCTCCAAACCGTGAGATTTCCCTTGAAAAGTAGAAATGTGAAATAGGTACTTAACATTCATTATTCCCAAGTTCTCATACTTTCTTTTTTACTTAATGATCCATCCGATTTTCTAAGAAGGTTCCATTGACGTGCCTGAACGCTGTCAACATGTCGTGGAACACTCACATTGAAGAGGCATCATCTTTGCCGGACTTTCAGTCATCGTGGTATGCTACCCTGTGTGCGTAACAGAAGAGGCAACGACAGCTAGAGATATTTATAGCAAGAGATAACTGCAACATGGTGAACAATTTTTGTCAGGAATGCAGTTGACCTTGGGGGTCCGGCTTTGGGCCGGTTTCGAAGCGGTCGCAGTCTGTTCCGAAAAAAAATTGGGTGTCAGTCTCGGTTAGACATCACACGAGCCTTGAAGACAATATGTACATACATGTGTATTTCTTATACTTGCTTAATATGGAGAAATATTGACAAAATATTTTTTAAAAATTAGTTGATCCCGGGATCGGCTAAGGCTCCGATTTTTTAAATCAATATAATTGCATTTTTGGGAGAAGGACATAGAAATGTACTGCATCATGGCATTACTATTATTAATTAATTCATTAAGCTTTATTAAAAAATTTTGATTACTTTTATAACCAAAATTGAATATGAAATAAACAAATTTAATTTTAACCGCACAAACTAAACTCTCCGAACAACACACAAGGACCTGATGCGTATATCTGTACGTCAAAATCTGATAAATATCCAACATTATTCATCTTGTCATGAAAACATCCATTCATATATAATTTCACTGCTTACTATGAAATAGTACAGTTTTGACATATGCGTCACAATAGGTCAGTTATCCTGCTCACTTCCTAACTTGAGTTGCTAATTTAAATAGAGATATGAGAATCTACAAGCCTAGCCTGACAGTAAGTATTTTATTAAGCAGAACCTGTAATATTTTCACTCACTATTAAATTTATAGGGTGGCGCCAAAGTGATGTTTCCCTATCATATTAAGTCGGCTAAAAAATTATAATGATAAAACGTATTTTATGTTATTCACATATTAAAACTGCCTATAACATTGTTTTTCAACCATTGCTAATCCCTTACTCAAACAGATTCATCAAACTTTTCATTAACTACAAATGCCACATAAGAGTGCCGTATAAGCCGTTCAGGATCGTTCATGTCTCTTGATTCTTCTAAAAATAGTCGTTTAGTTTTCGCTACGCTCTAAATTTTTTGTTGAATAAAACAATTTCATTCATTCAAAGGTCAAAGGTGAAAGCAAAAAGAGTTGGGTTAAGTCCTAATACAGGATGAACCACCATTATCCACTACTTTGATCTCGCCTCAGAGAAGTGCTTCAAGCCGGCATACCGCGAGAGAGCAGTTGATGAAGCACTTCACACTTCAAAAAAATGTCTTTAATCATTTGTGCTTGAGATAACAAAAGGCAGGTAATGGGGTTAGAGAACGTCGGAAGACCCAGGTCAACAAGATAGATTTTTATGACTACAGGCTTTGCTAGATCTTTGTGCATCTGCGTCTGAATTGACTGTCAGGATGTATGGCTCACGCCTTTACCGTTTATTACAGTCGTTAAGGAACAATAAATGATGTTTAGTAGTACATCCTAAGGGATTTGTTTATATATTAATTACAAAAATATGTCCACCAAATCGATTATTTTTATGCATCACTTGTGATTTTATTTACACCACCCCCCAGCGCACAGCTATCTATTAACAATCTAGCGGGTCAAAAGTAAAAAAAAAATGATGGATTATATTTGTTATAAAATTTAATTCTAAAGTCAGACTAAGGAATTTAGAATTAATCGTATCAACCGAGCTCAAAGTAAACAAAGCAAGTTAAAAAAACAATGAACCAATGTCTGTAAGGTCGTGTTAACAGGTTGTATACCGGTTTGATTGCTAGAACGAACAACTTATCAATTTAACACCTTTAAGTTAAGAATTTTTCAAAAATATAAATTCTAACCCTAGAGGTACACCTTTGTAAAAGGTTTGAACTGAACCCTACCCGCATCGATGGGAACATACTGTCGGGGAAAATTAGGTTAGGATTTTGTGATTCATAAGGTTCATCATTTTTTAAACATTTATAGAAAATGAATGTATAATGTACATTATACTTTTTTAATAATCGCAAATCACAGTGTGGAATTGTTAGAAATTGTATAAAATGTAGCCAAGCTACAGGACTTATAATATTGACCTATTGTAAAACGATTCATTTGTGTAGTCTATATTGCATTACATAATTTTTAATAACCAGAGGATAAGGAGGGGGAGGGAAATTCTTGTATTTTACTAATCAATCGAAGCTCAATAACATAATTTTGCATTGTAATCATTTATATAATATTGTTCATTTCAGTTGCGAAAGATGAGATAAAAAGTGACCTTTGTATTTATTTAAGTGGCCAAAAAGTAACTAATAGAGCAAATCAGGAATGCCATGATTTTATGAATATGAACGAAATAAATTCAACCTTCAGGACCCTCCTAAATGCCTAAGAGAAGGAATACGTTTTTAAAAGTTTTAAAGTGAAACTCGGTGCAATCGTAGATTCATTTCGCCTACAAGCAAAAAGAACACTGTGGCTTCTCGAAAAAAACAAAACAAATTATTATCACTAAAGTATGCATGCTAAGTTTGGTGTGAATTTCTACAGGCATACATTCCGTAATTATGCTGGATACACGCACCCATATACATTTTTATGTATTTAGATTGATTAATATTAAGCTCAATACAATCAGAGGGTAGAGTAGTTCATTTGAAAATCAACAAGGGAGAACGGCGGTGTAATACAAAAGTAAAGTTAATTGTTTCCGAACTGAAAACAATTAAGTGCCGCACGGAGAATGCTAACAAGATTGTTACCGGATTAAGAAATAATTAGAATTTATAGGTGTACTAGAGTGCGCCGCTCACCTCTAGCGACGAATATAAACAGTGTTTAATTTTCTCGAGGGTATATAATCACGAATACATAATTTGTCTGAGGCGAAAAAAAATTTGAGAAGAGAGATAGTAACGACAATTTTGAAGCCGCATTTCTCAAACTCCAAACAAAAGTGCAAAGAAATACAATTTCTCAACACTGACTGATGCAAAGGAAAACTCATTCTATATTTTATCCTTTAAGTTTTAGTTTTTAATTAAATTTCTGGCTTCTCTGTTGCTTCTAATTTCACGCTTTTATTGCCCACCTCTAATGCAAAATGTCTGAGAAATATACAATTATGCCATCATGGATGGAAAGGTTCAATAATGCCAAAAAACAGAGCGCATATTAGAAAAAAACGTCCCGTCACCCCTTTTTTTCAATTTACAAAATATAAAAATTTACATGGCTAAGAAGGACATGTTTTGCACTGATTTCTTAACATATTCATCAATAAAAAAACAGCGTTCATATGTAATATAAGAACCACATTTCTATGACAGGAAAACATACAAAATGCACAGGATATATATTTATGATATATTGAAACTTTTTTCAATAATAATAATTTTTTTTTTTTAGTGCGCGACATTGCAACCTTTTATTGCTTTTTTAAAAAAAAAAGATATCATGGATGTGACATGTGATCTTGTGGAACTAGTGGCAATTTGTCATTGGGAAATATCATAATATGATACCGCAATAACAAATACTGTAGTTTGCGCAATCAGTGAAAACTGTAAATTTTGTCTTTCATTGACGAACCGAAGGGAAAGACTTAAAAGACAAAGAGAAATTTTCTGTTAGTGTGCACTTAGGCTCCAAGAATGATGCAACGTATCTGAGATTGTAAAATTATAACCAACCACACCATTTTACTTAGCAGTGTATATTTCCGGTATGAACTAATAACAAGTTTGTTAAACAAGTAGTTCTGAGAAGCGTGTATCATTTACTATTAAAATATCTCATTTTTTAGCTCTGAAGCTGCATAAGATATCAAAGCTCTCTTATGTGCCCGGTTTTTGCGGAGCTTTTGAGGAAGAGTTTTTTTTATTGCTGGGAGAGTTTTTTCTCCCATGTTTAAAGTTTTTTCTCCCATTTTTTAAGTTTTTTCTCCCATTTTTAAACTGAAGGTGAGCCCCATCACCTAGATTTGTTTTCACGTTATTATATTTTAACCACAACCTGTATTGTTGAGTAACCCGAACTCCTTAAAATGCATCTGCGCATAGCATAGTGAGGAGAAATTTTCAAAGTATCTTATTAATATTTTTCATTGTATAAATTCTAGGAGTTTAGGAAGAAAAAAAAAAAAAAAATGGCTAGGAGGGAAAGTTTATGCTCCTGAAATTTTTTATGGTCATAAAATACTAAATATTGTGAGAAGTTATGAATAGCCCATAGAAAAAAACTATAAAGACCATTACTATTAAGTAACAGTAATTAGTGACAACTGAATATTATATTTGAATCAACAACCTGTAAATATAATTTTGATTGAAACAATAATTTTCTGATCCCCTACACTCGATCATAATACGGCTAAAATCAGAGCAAATGTACATCTTTAATTATTGCTTAAGGACAGTGCTTCACAGCACAATGATGTATCAATTACGGAGGATGAATTGACCTCGGACACAAAAACAGGCAGGCATCCAACGATGAAACAAAACATTCTTCCCATTAATCGGGCCTAAATTGGATCTAGGCTCAAGTATGTGCCCAGCACTTCTCGGGTCAGGCACCTTCCAGCACCTAACAGCTCCAAGGGTTATTTTTGCAATATAGCCAGGGGTCCATTTTATGGCCTTAAGTTCTCGTGTTAAAAATATAAATTGAGCACATTATAAAGTTATTGATAGTGCTTAGATTGAACGTTATTAGTAAAATAAAATCCACGAGGCAGCCCATAGTTTAAATAAAGAAACACTTAACTCAGGGAAATTTTCTACCAAGAATAACAAAAAGGAACAGATAGGTACATCGCATAGCTGACAAAAACGGAAAAAAACAAATAACTCTATAATTATGTGCTAATGTGATAAGCTTATAAATAATAAAGTACCTGTTAATATGTGATGACTGCAATGAAACAATAGCAAAATATTCAAACAGAAAACATAAGTGAATAACATTCGGTGACAATTGCAACTGAAAAAACATAAGAACACAGAAATTATTACAAGGGGGAGAAGAGCGTGAACAATTGCTGGGATGCATTAAAGTATTAATAGAATACAATTAATAAAAAATATAGTAATAATAAAAAAACTGGTAAAGCCTAGATCGAAAGATTGGGAGAGTTGATGAATGAGAATTATCGGGAATAGACCTCTAAAAGTCTGTGGCAAGGATAAAAAAAGAACGGCTAAAGGAAGTAGATTCGCGAGAGGAAAAATACAGGTCGGAAGATAAAATTGTGTAAGATGGAGATTAATTGTTTACTTTTCTTTGATGAACTCATAAAATAAATAAACAACGCACCATAAATATATAGCAAGTAATATAGATTGAACAATGATGAGATTAGATATTATCGTGGGAAACTGTTAATAATTAAAACAGATTGATCGCATTGTATTAACTTGCCGAAGGTTTGGGACAAATGTCCATCGCCTGCCTGTCATCAAGGCATATCCAGGATTATATCAGTTAGATTTTATTTAATTAGCGGGAAGTTGGACGAAAAAATTAAACGTTTCTTTGAGGATTTACGAAGACACACTAAACAAAAAATTTTTAGATTTGAAGTCATGGTATGAACGAGAACATCTATCACAATTACTTACTGCCCAATAAGGCAGATTGTAATTTTATCACCATTAAGAAGTTTCCTAATAAAAATAAAAGATGTGAAGTAATGATTTAATTCATATGGTTAAGGCCACAATAAAAAATATGAAAAATTGCGGGCGCCTAGCTGATGGCCTAGCACTTACATAGGATTGATTACTTACTTTAGTGAATGAACATGGCCTGTATTGTGTTGTTGCTAATTGGCCTTGTAGGGAATAATACTGACATCCCGTTTCAACCAATTTTTTTTTTTCATTTAGGAAGTCCATCTATTAGCCGAGTGTAAACTAGAATTGATGGGTTCATCAACATAAAAATCAGCAACCTTGACTTTTCCACAATTATTAAAAAGATTTTAATACACTCGGAAACTAACTAGTTTTAAATCTTAAAAATCCATTTTCGCCTTACCAAAATAATGTAAATAAATGTTTTATTGAGAATAAGCTGTTAAAAGTATCTTTGAAGATTTCTGAATTCACAACCAAAAAACTATTTTATATTTGAAGTTGTGATTCATTTCCTTTAGTTAAGGGCACAATGAAGAGATTTAATAGATTTTATTCATAATTTTTTTGTGCTCAAGAATAATGAGTAGATTTTTCACTATAATTTGAATAACATATGAAAAATTATGCACTATGATGAATAACATATTAGGCTAAACTTTCATATTTATTATACGTTACATCAAGTTAGTTCAAGTTGTGTAAGCGGGAGGTCTGAAAAGTTTCCGACCTAACAAAGCTTTTATTTATTTTATTATCATCTTCATGTTGAGGTCGGAAACTTTTCAGACCACCTGTGTATATCATATGATTTTTTACCCATTTTGAAGCCATGCAATGGAACCATTCCATAAATCTCATTTATGAGAAGGAAAGACAACACGACTATGGTAGTCGCATTCTTCTTGTGGCCGAGTACACCAATGTAAATGGTAAAATAAGAAAATGTACTTGTAGTTTCAGATAATATTTTTCTGAGAGGAAAAGTATTCCTTCATTCATGCATCATAAGGAGTGAATCTGGTAACTATAACTGATGATAAAGTTATGATGGTTCAGAGCAAATATTACCTGTTACTGGCCAGAGGAACCAAATCAGGAACTGGTTTCGTTTGGAACAGTTACAATCGGAGTTTTCCTTCCCTGAATATAATGCTCTCAGCTTAGAAACACGGTTACCAAGCCTTGGATTAACTAGAGAAACATTTGAATTATTGCTTGGACTTTGAAGTTTTACTTAAAAAACGGTGATAGAACGTTGGAATGTGCTATCCTGGTTGGTAGATATGAGATGCCTACCAAAAAAAACCTCTAACCGACAGAAGAACCGCCAAGATCGGCTTTTAACCGACAAAAACCAACTGACCGGCCACAGGTATACGTTGAGCCCCAGGTTACGAGACCCGACCCTGACCTGCTCGCCCGGCAGAACTATCTGCCAGTTCACACAAACTTAAAGCTCTTCTGTTGAAAAATTGTTTCATGTTGAATAAAAAAAGATTCATGTAAAATATTATATTCAGCAGTAAATAATATTAGTATGACTAATGAGCTGCAACGATTATTTACACGCTAGCATCATATCAAATTAATCAGAGACAATAATAATTTGATGAAAATTACTATCTACCCTAAAAGAGTTATAGATAATTGCGATAAAATATCGCATTCACACCATATTTACAAATTTACATTTACTCTTTCATTCTTTAGTATTTACAATATAAGCTCATGCAATGTATGTAGCCTAAGGATCCTCCAATTAGTCCTCGGTATTGTCACCTCTCCGGCTATGAAGAAGGTGGTGAGGGAGAGCCTCCACACTATTCCTGTTCCTGCAGCTACAACACCACTACGTAGCAGTGGAGGCTGAAGAGATCCACAGACGCTCAGGACATGAGGGGAGAAAACTGGCCAGCTCTCGACTCTCAATGACCAAATATTTAAAAAACATCACGGGGCCATTTCCACTTCAATCTGCGAGGAGGGTTGTAGGAATGGGTAGTACTTGAAACTGATCTTGATAGAAGAAGGGAATTACAAAAGCAAGAGGTACTACAACAAGAAAAACAGCTCCTGCTTGCGGATGGTACATATATACAATTATGCGCACTTAGAAAACGGTATAAGTGATATTTTTAGCACCACTAAGTCTAAACAAAAGACTTGGTCTGTTCATAAATTAAAGAAAATCTAGTCGAATCATGGCCAGACAATAACTATTTTTAGTAATAATTTTTTTATTAGGTCCCTTTATTTGGCCCAATTTAATTTTTTTTTAAGTTTTACAGACATTTGGGTTTAACTTAAAACAATGGATATTAGTGTTCAAACAATAGTGTTCAAGCTATCTCCATATATAGCCCCATCTTTATGAGGGGGGGGGTGAAAAATAAAATGACTGACATTTCTTTCAAACCCATACTTAGAGGGATTGGTAACAACAGTCCGATAACGTTTAAGCCCAAGTTTGGTCCAATAGAAACCACGAAGTAGATTTGAGATCGCCATGCTGCTCTGGAGATGAAACTAAAAATGTAGTTAAAAATATATATTATAATATAAAGTAATATTACTAAATGAATTGTGGAACATTTTACTTTTAAAACTGTATTCCGTACTTTAACCCCTTCATAACCGATGTAAAAGTTCCTTACTAAATGAAATCAAGCTATTCTGAGTAGCTGATCGTAGATTGATGGCATCGTTGCTGTATTGGTTCTCGAGATGATTCAGGTTAGGTACGATGAATACAAAAATAGAAACTCTAGACTTTTAGTCATTTGATTTTCATTCCAGGGGATACACTTGAGAATCCGGTCATTCTTTTTCGATTGCACAGAAAAGGCAGGGTCATTATGTCCCAAAATCATATATGACCCAAGTGTAACAAAAACAACAACCAAAAAAGAAAACTGTCCGCTCACTGTATGTATCTATTTACAGCTTTGACTTATTAATTTGTTCTATTAATAGATTTTAATGAACATTCACATAAGTGATTCCCAAGAAAAGATCTAAACACATAAAACAAAGATGGAATCAACTAACAAAAAAACAATGCGTGACTAAAAAAAAAAAATAGAGATATGCCGTCAAGCCTGTATGTAAGCACGGTGGTATAGATAAAATTTATGTGGTATGGCAGTAAAAAAGAGGTTTATAGTCGGAGGGTGTGGATCTGGCGAAGGACTTGTGCAAAATGTATATCTCACCGTGCTTCTGTTGTCTCTCCTTTGTAGCTCCACCGCCTGTGGTTCATCTTAGGTACACATGTAGCTCATGAATGTAGAGTCTAATGCATGTCTACCAATCTGCCAAAGAGGAGGGGCTCTTCAACTGGTATATGATTTATTATATATTGTCCGGTATTATTGCTGAAATAAATTCATTTTATGTTTTGTGGATTTTGTGAACTATTATTAAAAAAGTCTGTAAAATCCTTTTCGGAAACGTACAGCCTTACCTTAATTATATAATTTATGATAGCTTTTATATAAACATAAAGTTTCACCTCTATCGAATTTCCACCGTAATTACTACCTAGAGTCTAGAACTGTGAGAGTTTAAAGATCGACTCTTTAGACAGTTTTTGCCTTACTTTTAAAAGCCATATCAGAAAAAGAAATTTTTAAAAATCTAATTTTTTTTTGTGCGGACCACTTACAAACTTTATTGCACAAACACTGAAGCTTCACTGAAATATTCAAAGTCCAAAGTGGTTGTTATTTCTTTGTTTGTTTTCACACGGAATAGTGAATTTAAAAACTACCTTGTAATAGGGCTCTCTTTCAAAGAATACATAACCGATTCAACGAGTTTATTGCTACTTCATGGGTTAATGCACCCCTGGAGAAAAGCTCACGGAAGCGATATACACGAAGTGAAAAGATATATACGTAATGTACGAGTATACAACCATATCGTACCATGATTAGTACCTAGCCATTTGTTTCTCTATTAAATCAAAGATTCAGTTTTTACAGACTCACAGGATAAAAATTTTAGTTTTTGAAAACGGCATAGAAAGTAAAAGGAACGAGATTCTGAACGTGGCTTCTCATACAATACTTTCAAGCATCAGCGATTGTCGATTGTGCTATCGTTAAATCGACATTTTTATCTAGCTTGATAGCTCTATCGCTTGCACTGTGTATCAATAGTTCTCTTTTCGCGCTGGTTCAATTCCTAGGACTGTTAACAAAAGCCTTTTCACGTACGAATTCTTTCTTGTAATTGAACCATAGTTGCGAGATACATTCTTAGTTACGTTGTTCGTGGTGCGTTTCGTTTAAATACACTCCTGTTAAAAAAAAAAAAAAACATGCCTCCTGAATCAGATGTGTGGAATTTTCTCGCGAGGTGTAGTGTTGGAGATTCCAATGCTGTCTATAATTTGTGCTGCAGTTAAATTAAAAAACTAGTTCGAAAGTATCGAAGTTCCGTCAGTCCTGTCAGAGCGTGTGTTCTCCAGTGCAGGAAAAATCATTACTTCACAACGAAGCAGTCTGAGCCCAAAGAAGGCAAAATTATTTGTTTTTTTGGTCAGCCAAAATGTCGCTAAAAGAAAAAAATAGGTAGAAACTTCTTTTTTTAACCAAAGTTTGATAATAATAATTACCTGCTCGAAACTAATTTTCCTTCATTAAAATTGCAGGTGTGATTAAGTGATTGCGGTAGCGTTCATAATACGTTTGATTTTCGCTAACACGTCAAGAATTTTTTTCCTACAAAATTTTTCTAAATGAGTTTTCAACAATGTGTTTTTTCAAAAAAAAATAAATATTCATATTTATTTTTCAAATAAAATTCACGTTTATTTTTTAAAATTAAATTTCCTTTAGTGCTCTTTTTTATCCTACAAGAATACTGACAGATAATTATGAGTAATTTATTAATTAATAATTAATTGATAACATCAATAATGAAGTAAGTAATAAGTCATTTATTAATGGTGTATTCTGATTCCCGTCATATTTTTTTACTTACCCTTAATCCCATAATAAAATAATATGTTTCTCTTTGAAATGAGAATTAAAAACAATCAATACTATCGATAATTGTCCGTCGAAAGTATTGAAAAACCTGTCGTTTCGTGATTTATCGATAGTGCCCGACTATTGACTATCGGTCCCCCCCACCGTATCGGTCACAGTGTAACCAGCAACAAAAAAAACTACCCAAAACATGTTCCCAAGTTTTTTTTATAGCATAACGTTTATCTCGAGTATAATGTATTGAAGGGCATTTAATTTCCCAATTAATAGATTTGTTTTTACAATTTTGGTCTACCATCATTACATTATACGATTAAAGTTTACAATATCAAGAAGAGCTCCGGGTGTACCAGTTTTCTAAAAGTGAGTTTCCTAAAAACCTATAAAAATAGTTTACTACTATTCAGGAAAAAAAATCGGTCACTACCGATAAGAGATAAAAAAACTTTCATCACAAACTAATTAACAGTTCAACTTGTTATTCCATGTTCCGGTATCCTTTCAATGTTATTGTATTGGCTACAACAGTATCATATACATACATATATATATATATATATATATATATATATATATATATTGTAACATTCATGATATTTGAGAATATCATGACCAGCCACCCTCCCACTTTGTCCAGCATCAGCCCTTATGCTCTTAGGAGTGGGGATGAGATAAAGTTCAGTCTTAGCCAAGAGCCAGAGAGCAAAGCAGAGCAAGCTCCCGTTCCGTTGACGGTCATCAACACAAGCAGAGGAGAAGAAGAAGAAAAGGAAGAAGAAGAAGAAGAAGGTTACACGGATATCATCGGTTGGGTGATATAGATATTGTTTTTTTTATTATGGATCCATTAAAAAGAGATTGAGCTCAATTTTCATTTTTTTATATAACTAATTAGTAGTAACTATCCTTGTTCAAAAGGAAATGAATATTTTTTTTATATAATTAATGTCAGCATTATTTATAATTATAATTATTTGTTATAACCATTTTACTTGTATATATTTCACAATTCCCAGTTTCTCAATTTATTAATAACTATAACATTAGCCTTGAGATCGGGCGATTCAATCGGGATAATTTCCTATGTCGAAGACATAAAAACAAGTTGAATTAAAGATCTCATGACGGACCTACCAAATTAGTTAAGGTCAATTGATATAATAAATTAGAAAATAAAATGGTAAAAAATGAGGTAGGTTTCAATGGGGGCCGCTCCGGGATTAACTTCAAAAATTCTAAAGAAACCAAAGGAATTGTGAGGTATTGCATGTTAGAATAATAACTAGAACTATTTACTAACATATTATATTTTTCTTCTAATTTAACATTTGTTACACAATGACGAACACAAACATGTGCGGGTCAGACTCATCAGGTACTGGGGTTGGGTCAAACCCAGCCTCTAAAGGAGACCCTCCAGCCCCCGACCCCTAACCCACGATAAATCATTCCAAGATGTTACAACTAATCCTTGCCCAACTAAACGAACTTAATGAAAGTAATAAAGAAATGAACGAAAAATTAAACAGTCAAAATAACGCACTTAAAAAAAATAATAAAGGACAGAAAGAGTTGAGCGGGAAGTTTGATCAATTAAGGGAAGAACTAAAATCGGAAATATCGGCTAAATTCGAACAATGTTACACGGATGTAAACGATAAATTAGATAGACAATTACAAATTTGTGAGGAGAGAATACTCCAAGGAAGTGATAATTTAAATTCAAAGTTAAATGAAGAAATCAATAAAAGGGACCAGGAAATTCTTGAAGTCCAAACATCAAATTCGAACCTCAACGATAAATTAGACCGAGAAGTCGAGAGGATCAATAGCCAATATAATTATGTTCGTACCGATTTCGATAGAAAAATAATGTCAATGCAACAGGAAATTTCATTGATTCCCAGGAAAATCGAAGATGGCATAAAAACAGTTGGGAAGCAAATTCAACCGAGAGGACCGGATAAGCATGCCCCACCCCGTTTCGAGGGAACTCAGCAAAGACATCCGCCCATGTCGGAATACGTGGAACCCTCTCAAGATCAGTCAGTTACCCAAGATATAAAAAGGGACTTTGATGACAAATTTTATTTCGAAAATTTTAATAACGACTTACCACAAAGTTTTATAAAAAATTTAACTCAAGCATATTATCTGTACGGCAAGTACCGAGATCTTCATACTTTTATCTCGCAACACTTGAAAGGTTTTGCCCTCGATTGGTTCACTACACAAAAACTTTGTATAGATAATTTTCAGAATTTTATAGAAACATTTAATAAACAATTCCACGGCAACAGCTATGACACCCTCGTAGCTAGGGAGTTAGACTCGAAAAGATACGCGGATTTTCAACACATGAATTCAACTACGTATTTTGCAAAACTAGTCGCTCGTGCCCAAGAATGCATCCGACCTTACGATGAAAGTTATTTATGCGACCGCCTCTGTTATCACTTTGGGCCAACGGTCGAACTAAGCGTCAAAATTCAAGGAATCGCCACGATTTCATCATTTTTATCACTATTAATGAATTTAGGAGAGGACTTCATTCGATCCGAGATTAGGCGAGAGAGTAACAAGAGTAAAAATTTCAATTCGTATAGACCAGAAAATAAACGAATGCCTCCAAAATACCAACGACGAAATACCAGTGAATCAAAGTATAGACCAACAACATATTATCCTCCTCCGAACAGTTACAATAGGGATAATAATAATTCAGGGTACAACCGAATAAATTACGGCCAAAACCCAAGATACAATCAAAATTACAACCAAGGAAATTATTTCAACTATCCGAAACAGATGTACGGGAATCAAAACCGGGAACCATCTCGACAACAAGATCCGCAAAATCCCCCCAGAATGGGCAATAAAAAGAGGGAACATTTTGTTGAAACCATGCAGGTATTCCAAGACCGATTGGACGAGATATTCACCACGGACCCCCCGGAAAGTGAAGAGGAAGAAACGAATGAATTTGAATCAAAAAAACGGCGAAGTTTGCGGGACGTTGGACCCGCAGCAACAACAATAAAAATGGACAGAAAACCAATAAAAACAATTACAACCACAGACAACAAAGGAGAACAATATGACGAGACTTACACAATAGCATCATTAACCAAAGAATTTACTGAGCTTCCCACACATGACAATTTTTTAACTCCAAAAACGACAATGGACAATCTACAATGCCCCGAGATTATCATACAAATTAATCAGCAACAGATCAAAGCACTAATTGATACCGGCTCAGAAATAAGTTGCATAAACGAGGAGTTATATTTGAACATAAAAAAAGACCTTAACCCTAAAAAAATCAGTGAATTGCCCGTACAAGGCATGAGAATTATCACAGCGATTAGCAAGAAATCAAAAAAGATTAATCGACAAATCATAATTCCGGTAAAGTTATCCGCGGATTACGAATATAACATCTCATTATATGTTGTGCAAGATCTAAAACAACAGTTAATCATAGGGATGAACTCACTGAGCGAATTAAACGCCAGAATCGATATCCGGAAAGGACAAATGGTCATTTTGTCGAACGATAATAAATTCCGAGTAAGCTTTGTTTCAACGACGCAATGTGACAGCCAACTTTTAACACTACCCAAGGTCAACGAAATACAAACTGAATCAAACGACGACATTAAAAAGCGATACTACCAAGAATTCCAACGGATAAAGGAAAAACACCCTAAAATCTCAAACAACTTCGAATCAATTATCACTGAATCTAAGGAAATGTTCAGTGACGTCCCTGGAACTATAAAAGGATTTCAATACCAACTAGAAATCGAAAACGATCTTTCTTTTTTCTACAAAAACTATCCCATCCCCTTCCATGGGACAAAGGCAGTAGAAGAAGAGATCAAACGATTGATCGAAGGGAATATAATTGAACCAACCAGGAGTCAATATATTTCACCTCTAGTTTGCGTTTATAAAAAAGACGGTTCCTTAAGATTATGTACAGACGGACAGATCTTAGACGAATTCCGACCTTACGTACAAATATATGTGGACGACATTATTGTAATGACAAAGGACGTTTTTTCTGCTATACAATATGACTTCAAAAAAAGAAAGAAAATTATAGTTTTCTTTTATTATTTTCATTATTAAATGAAAATAATACTGATCGGATGACACATAAACTTTAGAAAGTTTACACAAACAAAAAAAAAAACTATTATTAGAAGTATTGACCCTAGTAAAGTCTATGGAATTATCAGCAAGTGAAGCTTTTGCTTTCATTATCACTTAATCTATAAAACAGATCATAAATATTCTTTGAATGCTTAAGTCCATTATAATTAATTTTATAGCAAGGAAATAAAATGAGCTCATACAATTTTATACACGACAACGACCTCCCTATCTTTTCGTAACATTTATAATTTTTTTATAAACACTATCTTTTCACTCAGGTAAAATATTCAAATCACACACACACACTCAACAATTTTTCTCTATTGTTACTAATTACCAGTAGAATTGTCTAGTACTTTAATTAAAAACCAATATGTATTACTAATCACACTCAACCGTCTTTTCAACAAATGTTTTCCAAATCGCGTTATGATCCATAAAACAATGTACCTTCGAACTAATCCATACTAATTAGCATAATAATTTAGTTAAGTAAAAAATTAAAACAACTTGTACGCTTTTCAAGCAATTTAAAACCTTGCAAAATTTGAACTATTATTACTATAAACTTTGTAAAATTTCAACACCCGTTATAAACAACCAATTCAACAAACCGGACACAGCAACATAATATTGTGGATCCACTTAAAAAAAAAAAAAAAAAAATTTTTTTTCATAAATTTTTTTTTTATTTATAAGGGAAGGCAATTGTAACATTCATGATATTTGAGAATATCATGACCAGCCACCCTCCCACTTTGTCCAGCATCAGCCCTTATGCTCTTAGGAGTGGGGATGAGATAAAGTTCAGTCTTAGCCAAGAGCCAGAGAGCAAAGCAGAGCAAGCTCCCGTTCCGTTGACGGTCATCAACACAAGCAGAGGAGAAGAAGAAGAAAAGGAAGAAGAAGAAGAAGAAGGTTACACGGATATCATCGATTGGGTGATATAGATATTGTTTTTTTTATTATGGATCCATTAAAAAGAGATTGAGCTCAATTTTCATTTTTTTATATAACTAATTAGTAGTAACTATCCTTGTTCAAAAGGAAATGAATATTTTTTTTATATAATTAATGTCAGCATTATTTATAATTATAATTATTTGTTATAACCATTTTACTTGTATATATTTCACAATTCCCAGTTTCTCAATTTATTAATAACTATAACATTAGCCTTGAGATCGGGCGATTCAATCGGGATAATTTCCTATGTCGAAGACATAAAAACAAGTTGAATTAAAGATCTCATGACGGACCTACCAAATTAGTTAAGGTCAATTGATATAATAAATTAGAAAATAAAATGGTAAAAAATGAGGTAGGTTTCAATATATATACAAATTGTTAAATAGCATGAAAAATAAAATAAAAACTCACTAAAGAAAAAAAAATACTACATTTTATTTCATAAACCATCTCGGTCTAACCAACACCGAGTATTTTTATATTTATATACCGAGTATATCTTAATCAGTATTTTTAATTGTGTAGCCGAATATATAATAAAATTTCAGATGGATTGAATCATTGTTCCGACGATGGATTGTTGTTGTAGGAAATAAAGGCCGATTAAAATTGATTTGTATTCAAATTTCTATGTAATTCAATGAAGATTTTTATAAAAAAATTATGTTTGTTGTTTTTTTTTATTAGATGTATTGCATATTAGCACAAGCATACCAATTTTAATATGTAAATATTGGAAATAAATGGAAATTTGAACTAAATACTGACAGACGAAGACTAAATACTACAGGCACGTATCAGTTTAAAACTATTGCTCCTTCCTTCACTCCTGCAATAAATGATTTAAAATTTCAAAGATGAATTATGATCTAGGAAAAAAAAATGAGCCATCATTAGGACGTAAATATTATTAGCATTTCTCAACAGATTTAGTTGGAATCTAATTGAGAAATCCGCAGCATCCAAAATTGTCAGCTGAACTGCTGAACGTTCTGGACTATACCCAATTTAATGGTATAGTTAGTTTTAACTGGCCCAGAACAATGGCAATTCCTACACAATGAATTTGCTGAGCAACCTAGACGGAAGTGTGTCCGGTTATCTGTTCTCCTAGATCTCTCTTAGGAGGCGTATTTCATTACAAGCCAGCTGAAACGGTTACGGACAGTATCGTAAACGGTCTGGCTTTGTATGTAATTGATTTGTTTTATTCGTGAATTCTAATTTAGAAATAATAATAGGGAAAGCAGCACGGTAAAGAGAAAACGGTAATAGGAATAAGAGTAGTTATAATTTTGTTTTTGTTATATATTTTTACTGAATGTCATACCTGTGTTCATAGCACTCAACGTTTATTTCGATAACTCGTTGAGCTACGAAATGTAATTTGTAAACATAAAACAATCCTTTCAAAAATATATATTATCCCAAAGCACCATAAAACGTGATTAAAGAACACATATATGCAATAAAGCTACCATAGTTCAATTTATTTATTTTTCCTTGGTAAAAGATACTTTCAAATAATATTTAGAAGTAAAATAAATAATTTTAGCTATATAATGTTGTTTAACAGAAATTAAAATAAAATTAATTAGAAAAACATGTATTGAACCGAAATAAAATAAAACCAAATGGTCAATAAATAAAATAAAAATAAATAACAGAAGACTATAAGTCGCTATTCTAGTACAAAAAATCGGGTGTTAATTTTTTTTTTACAAATTTATATTTTCAATTCAAAAAACGCATTTAGAATTTACTTCCCTATGACATGATTCACAAATATCTGAATCGTTAGACTATCACGAGGGTTTTTGGTTTGAAAAAAACCCTAAATGCTTATTATTATACGTTTGAACAATACTTAAAATTTTAAATCCAGAATGGATTAAACATTTTTGCTAATAAAAAAAATTCAAGTAATGGTGGATATATGCACCTCACAATTTTGGTTTGTTTATAATAAAAATTTTACCAACTTTGTAGCAACTTTCCTACAAATTCTCTCACTTGACACATTTCGTCGTGATTTCTGCTTGAGGATGTCGTGATGTATATTTATATTTATTGACTCTTCGTTATATCTTATCATGTTTTTATTTTTATTATTTACTTAAACTTGCATACAAAATAGAATATCTCTATATGATACTGGGTATAATTGTTATCTAGAGATATCCCCATTTTTTATAAAGTTCAGGACAAATCAACAAAAGTGCGTGACTGTCAAGGTTTTTGGCTTTTTTGGCAAATAAAATAAAATTAAAACGAAAAAATAACTGGAAAAAGGACTATATTTGTATATCTTTGGCTACCGAATTCCCCGGTTTTCGCCAGGACTAGGAGAAGCTATTTTTTAAAATGGGCGGATGCTATTATTTACGGAAGCTGATATTAGATCTTATCTGGAACAAAGAATCCAGATCGGAGCGGAGCTTTGTTTTCATAACGAAGCCCAAGTGTAGCGGAGCGATCTTATCCAATCCAATATCGGATCTGTTAGGAAACTCCTTTTTGCACAAGATACCAAATAGGTCTTGCGATAGATACCTCCTTGCACTTCAAGAAGAGAGTTGCGGTTGCAGTCGGGGAGGCATGAAATAGCGTACATATTTCAGTGGGGGAACAAATTCGACGGTGTTTAAAGTACCAATGCATTCACACGTACCGTTTTAAGTTCTCAAATGACTTAATGACTCACTTGTAGCCAAGCCCTTATCCTTAGGCTCTGCATTTATTTAGGTGCCATCGTCTTTCTTTCTGGATCTTCTATGATATCATTATAAGAATGATCTGATGATTTAAAAATTAACTAAGAGCGTTAACAGGTGTTTATGTAAATGTTAAAGCTATTGACAGTTTTGTTTATTGTTGAAAATGCGATTTTCAGTTTCCGAGTAAGTTTAACAAATATATATTTTTTTTCTTAACCCCTTTAAATTATACAATGTGAAAATATGACAAAATAATTTCTCCTCTTTCTGCTATGCGCAGGTTAAGAATACAATGAAATGAATATAATGCTAGGTGATGGGGCTCACCTTTAGTTTGAAAATGTGGGAGAAAAACTTACAAACTAAAACCTAAACCTAGAACCAAAGACTAAAGCGTTCCAGCCGCGACAGCGTCCTGCCATCGATGGGGGAACGGAGTGAGGGTTATCGTGTTAAACACCGATTGTCAAGTCCCGGTATATAAGGTCAATATAAGGGCAGGGAGTCGAAAAATTTGATATGTCTACGTTGGATGAATTCATCCACCTTAGGAAGCTCAAAGAATTCGTGAAGCTCTCTGTTGCTCCGCAACTCGAATGAAGTACCTCTGACCACTTTCATCAGTATACCGTTTTGAAATTGTTGGAGTCGCCGAGCTGTCGTATACGTCAGATAACGAAAAAGCGGTGCACCATACAGCAGAGTAGTCCTGGTATGCTCTTGTAGATCAATAGCTTGAGACGCAGTGATAGATTGGGGGTAGTCAATAAATGACTTCGTGCGAGTATGCTTCAACTTCTTCGTAAAATGGTTACTAAAATGGAGGTGTCTGTCCATTTTAATTCCCAGATATACTAGGTTGTTGGCTGGTGAGTTTTCCTCCGTTCCTACTATGTAACTAGTAGGCAGCGGGCATTTTCCCGATTAACAAATAAAATTATCTCCCCATAATGTAGTTTGTATAGACAAAAACATGTTGGCAAGGCAACTGATCTTAGGACTAATAGACTCTTTGAGCCACCAATGATATAATCAGCGGTTTTAGCTAACAAATTAAGATAAATTTTGTTTTAATTATGCCATTAAATATTAACAAATATAACACACAAGACTTCGCTACAAGGAATTATGAACAAAGGATTTCTGAGAATGAGCAGAGATCAGTGTTTCTGGTAGTAGGCTGATTTTCTTTATGAACTTGACTTCTTAATAAATATGACGGTGTAAACCTGATATGTGTGAAAAGATGCAAATATTAAATCTTCTGTATTTGCTGTCACGAAATAGCTCATTTGAGTGGTTTCTATCAATGATTTTTTACTTGAGCCTTTTGAAACTTTAGACGGTTCAGAATGAAAAATCATTATTGTAATGCTAATAGTAGAAGCTAGTGTATACCTGCCTCGTGACTTCATGGAAGTCACTGATATTTTTAAGTAAGCAATTGCATTCCTTCCAAGACCTCCATCCCAATTCCCGGAACTACCCTTCTCTTATACACATATTTCTCAGCTTCAGCCCCAGTCCCCACTTGTTTACCAAACAACCGACCCGGTATGTAGTAACATAACGCTTAATATTTGTATATACCAGTGTTTTGCTTGTACTTCATAATAAAGCTTTTCTTTCATTTCTTTTAAAATACTCTCCTCCACAAAGATTATTTATATAGTTTATTTAGTGAGAAGTAGTTTAGACTGATGACTAAGTTTAGTTGTAACTATAAAATTGGAGCTATCCCAAAGCCAACCGACTAACATACAATCAATAATCGAAATACTCGGTGGAAATTGAGATTATATCGAGTGAAAATCAAGCAACAATATGGAAATTTTCAAAACCATTGTTCCATCTCATTCTGAGGAAACGACCTTGAATGTCCACAATAAACAATACTCGAAATTTATGCGGTATACGTTTTTAACATCAGGTCCAAGTATTCGTTTTTCAGACCCAACTCATCGTTGTTTTTCTATTTCCGAATACATTGGCTTCTTTGCAAATAACTCTTGATGGGCCAACGCCGATGTATAGATATGAATTTATTAAATAATTTATAACTGTAATTACCGTACTTAATTTACTGATGATTGAATATCTGGTGATGGAATAAGCAAAGTTATAGTTAAAATATTGAACCAATAAATCAAATAACTGTTAATGAGACGTCCAAAGGTTTAGGCGTAGTTTTATCACTGCACGAACGGAACGGGTTCTACATTGTTCAAACACAGAAACTTTCAGACAATAGTACGCGCTCCGATAAGGAAAGCTCGAACGAAAACCATTAAGTAAATTATTTATTCAAATAAATGCGTGGAGAGTAAGAACTGCTACCGTCTGCGAGATGGTACTGTTAAGTAGCAGCTATTGTTCAAACTTGAAACTGGGTCGTCCGCAATCAGTCTTATACCAATTTAAATTATGGATGTAGTCCGGAAAAGACATTCCCGTCTTGTTTTGAACTTTAGTTTTACCGCTTCATTTCAATGTAGTCGTTTTCAAAATGGCTGTACTACGCACTTTCATGACCAAAGTTTCAGTTTCTAGTATTTCCACCACGATAATAATTATATCAATGTTTTTATCTTGGTTTGCTTGTTTTTAAATCTCCCATGTACTCTAAACCAAGGGTGATAAACCCACTCGTTGGAGATAAGAAAGATACTATTAACCAACTTTATAACTAATTGCAACTATTTATTTTAATAAGTCAAGTCCACTCCAAAGCACCCTCAAGGGTTAACAAAAGGAAGAGAATGATGGTTGAGAATTTTAACACCTTACATCATATATTCTAGTTAATATGATTTTTACGGTTTAATTGCTGTTTGTGGGCTTAGATAAACTAGTGGGGAGGCTCGGTTGTTTACTTAGTATCTTTTTATTACTATTTAACATTATTAGGTCATCAAATATAGCCACCATAGAAATGAAATATATCATGCCTTTAAGTCAAAGTCGGCATGAATTACGTTACCTACACTTTTTTGTCGACGTTTTGAAATAGTAGTTCAAAAAGACAAATTAATTCTACTCAAATACGATAGAAAAATATTCATTTTTTTATTATCAAGTAATATAAAGTAAGTATCTAATTAATGAAAACTAATCTAGCTTTATGGAGATGGTAGTGTTTTTCAGTGTCCTAGCAGCATAGGAACACCTGCATATTACCAATGATGCAAATTACAACTTAAAAAAAAACACAATAATTTAACAGGGAGAGCAGGTTTTAATAAAGCAGTTATTAATATTTACTGTATTTTGTAATAAAGTTACAGCCAGAAGTTTGCTAATAAGTGAGGAGTCCTCTCCACGTTTATAAAAGTTTTCCGATTACTCCGTTTATTTAATGGAAAAATAATGCCCCGGTTTAAGGGAGACTGGGCACCAAGCTATGGCTGCCACGGTGAGGGGTTGCCCAACTCAACCTGTACAATTCATGAATGAGGCGGCGATACGTCAAGATGGCGTGGAAATAAGCTACCTCGTTGTCAGTGCCCACAAAGAAATATCACCCTAGCCATTACCACGCAATCAGTATATTTTCCCAGATAGGGAAGAGCCTAGAATCACCTGAAAGAGTACTGTTCAAAAAACTTCCGAACATCCGCTCGGTAAGCAGAAAAACAGAACGACAGCGATCGATCCATTGACTGCACGCGGGCTTTCGTCGAATATTTGTCCCGGGGATATCGTGAAGACTAGGAATGACCAGAGTAGCTAACATACCAAGTTGGTTTCCTTCCTGAAGGATAGAACGAAAAGGGTACGAGTGGGTCGTAGCCGCTATATAGTCTTAACTCTAAACTGTGGAGTAACTCAAGGAGCCATTTTGTCAGCGATACTCTTTAACATGTACACGTCTGACATTGTTAGGATAAATTACTAAAAAACCACTGTGTTCCCTTAGACCTTAGACAGAGCGGTCCACAACCAAGGCCTTAATCAGAAAAGAACCATTTCTCAGGCCGAGTCAGGTTGCGAAGAAATTAGTAATGAACTGGACTAGTTGAAAGTCATAGATCTCAGTCCGAAAGACCGACTGAGAAGTATAGTCTATCCAAAAAGGGGCAAAGTGGCTGTCCATAACCTTCGCAGTTGAAGGGCAATAGAACTTGACATACAAGTGAAAAAGCGCTTCCATTTTTCTATCCAAATTAGGAACAAAATACTAACAGTAAGTTTTAAGTCACTTCGGCTTTCGTACTTATTGATTTGAAAAAAATTAATATTTACTATGTCTCAAAACGATTATATATTTATAAATTTGTCGTCGGGGCAGCTTTGCTGTATGATGCTCAGCTTTTTAGTCGCCCGATTAAGAACATAAAACTCTCCAACAATTTCAAAGAGCCGTACGAGAATAGTGGTCAAATCTTACAAACCTGGTATCATTATCATAAATCCCAACACCCTTCTCGCTTCGATTCCAATAGGATGATCGGGATACTTAAGTTAAGTTAAATGAATAGAAGAGTTTAATGGGATGATCGTCTTATGTTGGTAAAAGAGAGTTGTTATGTTTTCATCAAATGTATTAATGGTCACCGATTCAACATACTATGAATGTGTACATCAGGTTCCAGAACAACAATAAACTCACAGTATTAGGCTTTTTTTTTTGTAGTTTTTACCATCGGCATAAAGGGTTAGCCTCATCACTTGTATTGTATACTTGTTATGGTATTAGCGTAATAATTGTAGTATACCTACAGCAAATACTAAAGCAGGATGTTTTTAGGTTGTATAGATTCATCAAACAAGCTACTGTTCGTTTGAAAGAAATTGATTAAATAAAGAGATTTACGACTTATTCGAGCCACTGGTCAAGTTCGAGTAACAAACCCTTAACGCTAAGTAGTGAACAAAGTGGAAAATTCAGTGATCAGAGAAGAGTAAATCACTGAAGAGCCGATATTAGGGGACACGGCGAGAGAGAAGCCATCTCGTCCTTATCGGGAGGGAGCAAACCTCGCCTTTATGGCTCTGGATATTATTGCCATTTGTAGCAGACATATAAACAGCTATAAAATTGAATGGTTGTAATTTAGTTCCATAGATAGGCGACCGATGGTAATTATAATAAATTATGAACGTCTGCCCGTTTCATAAGGACACAGAAAATCTGCTACCCAGATAAGAAAATTCATCATCATTCAAGGACTTATTATTAACTAATATTTTTAAGGTTTCGTTGTTTTTTTTGTTCTCAGCATTAGAAACCATTATATATTCACCTTGTCTGTCTGTTCTAGAATGCAAGTAACTTTTTCAAGCAAGAGGTACAAAAAGGTCACATTTGATATAAAAACAGGCATGAAAAATTTATCAATCATTCATAAAACACGAATAAATGATGTTGATGATTACAGTGAAAACTCTCTCAAAAGATACACTCAAAAAAGAACTAAATATGTGTTGCTTAAAACTTTCTGTTTTATTTTAATAGGGATTCCACAATCCCTTTGGTGGAATGGGTTAAAAATACAATGTGCACTCAAAACATTTCATAAAAAAATCTTAATTAATATATTCGTAAATTTAAGCTTATTATTTCATTTTTAAATATAGTATTTTCTTTTGTATTAAGTAAGTTTTTATTTATTTTTCCTAGTATTTGAAAAAAAGGTTTTTCAAGGTTTAATACATCATTACCGATAATCTAAGATCAATAAGTAACTCAAGATGAATTTTAAATTTAAACGTGAGTAATGTTTCTTTTATCTCTCTTTTATTCCGTTTATTTCTTCTTGAAAATTGATAAGCTGAGAACAATAGTCAATGCCCCTAATTACGTCAGCGACACCTTTCATAACGATCTTGAGGTACCCTATCAACATTCTTGAGCTCATCCCTTCCAAGTTCATGAAATTCAATCAAAACCTATCCACCACCCTAATACCTTAGCAGTCATTGCACTGCACTACTCATCCCTATAAACCTCCTCTAAGCCTAAAGCGGCAGCTCGTAACCTGTTATAATACGTGACAGTGGGAGTCCTGGCAATGGCCAGTTTCTCCAATCATGTACTGAGCGTCAGTTGCTCTCGCGTGCTCTTCGTCAGCCTCCACTGGCTCGTATCCGGCGGCTGATGGAGTTGTGCAGGGGACTGGACTTCCCAAGGTTCCGCTTCCTCATTCGCATGCAAGGGGGGGGGCAATTAAGTGGGTTTGGGAGTTATCTGGGCTGTTTGTAAATAGTATGAAGTGCACCCACACGGTTAGGAATATTTTTAAAAATTTTAAAAACAGGGCAAAGCGTATTTAAAAAAACCCACATATAAGTGCTTTTTTCCCCCCTTCATAGCCCCTTTAAATTTACAGATAATTATAGATCCTCAGGTGAATCTATTTACAAATTATTTTGTATTTCTTGTAGCATCACTACATTATATACAGGTTTTGTTATTTTATAGAAATTATATAATCGAATAAACAAGCATAATGATATACATTATCCGTGACTAGACTAAACTGACTAATAAAGGTGATGGGGCTCACCTTTTTGATCAACCTTAAAACTAACTTGTATACTAATTCTTATCCTAATTTTTCCCTGACAGTCTGTTGCCATCGATGCGGGAGGAGTGGTGGGGTCATAGTGTTAAACACTGGGTTTGTTAGGTGCTGCAACGAGTCAAAAAACTTAATGTGTCTCCGGCGGATGAACTCACCCACCGACGGCACACCAAGCAACGGGTGCAGGTCAGCGTTCTTCAACCTCTCGAAAGAGGTATGTCGGACCACTTTGGAATCCTATGTCTAAGCAATAATTTAATAAAAAGTTTGAGTAAATGAAAAAACAAAAACATTTTATTCTGGGAGAGACATTGTCCCCTAAGAATAACTAAAAGAAGCAATAAAAGAAGTATCACAGTCATTCATAATAACTTTGAACATAAGGAATACATAGAAATTATTACAAGGGGGAAAAGAGCGTTAAACGTTGTTGGGGTGTATTAAAATATGAAATGAACAAAATTACTAAAAACGAAATAAAAAGAATTATAATGGTGAACTATGAATCGTTCGATTGGAGGGAGATAAAGTGCTGACAAAGGCTAAATTCAAAGAGGGGGGAATTGATTAACGATGAATATTGACGGGAATAGAGTTCCAAAGGTTTACGTCACAAATAAGAACATAACGGCAAAAGGAACCTGATTTGTATGAAATACGTCTCGGAAGGATGAGACCTAGTATTGAGAGATTTGATATTAAGTTCTCGAGTATATGTACCTATAAGTATAACGAGTAATACATCGGAAAATGACTATTGAGAGGTTCGACATTATTCGTCCGAATCTCAGGGGAAATATTCCCACTATTGGCGAATCACGATCACTAGCAAGTACTCGGCTTCATACTGCTTGATAAGTATTACAAGAGTTTTTTTTTTAATTAATGACTATTCTGTATGACACCATGTCCTTCTTTACAGATAGCTCAATTACACAAAAACTAAACATATGTAAAACAGTCAACAAAATTGAGGAAAAATGTTGAAGACGCATTCTTGAAAATTTTCAAAACCCACGAACATGTTCACCGCAGCCTCCGCAGAGTAGTTGTTAATCCAAAGATAATATTTTCCACCCATTGTTGTAGCACCATTCTAACATAAGACAGTCTATAAGCATAAAAAAAGGAAAATAAAATCCCTAAAGCTGTAAAGAAAATCCGGGAAGAGGGAAAGACTGAGGAGCATAGCAATGCTCAGTAAGCCCGTAGAGAAACCACTCGACGGCTACCTTTCACTTGGCTGAAGCGCCTAGGGGAAACCTCTATATCCAAGAAGTGGCGGGGGGGGGGGGAGGATACGGATAAAGCAAATACTGGCAGTAGCTTCTGCTTTATTTTCGGCAAAGAGGGGAGGTGGTAGATCCCTAGTCCCTACTTTCGAATCATTAACAACCTAATGAACCAATTTTAAAAAATGAATTCTTAGAAATACTGGGATTACTCGAGCAATGAGAAGACTCAAGCAATTTGCTGTTCTTCAGTAGTTGACCTGTTGTTAATTAGGGATAGTTAGGCTCTGTGGTTGGGTTGTACAAAATAGCTCGTTATACCTTAACCCGATTTTCGGGAAATTTCAAAAACTTTCTAGCAGTTGTAACAAGTTTGTTTTTCTTTTTCAAAACCAGTGTCTGACGAGTTTCAGTCATGGCGATAATTTTCCCCATACAACAACCACTATACCGTTGCGATAAAATTACAATCTGCCTTATTGGGCAATAAGTAATTGGTATGAATCAGATATACCATATTTACAGTTCTGCATCAACTCACTCATTCTCATTAAATTATGGCATTTGTTTTTATAATTAATTTAAATTGATTTATTGTTTGACATTGGCAGGCCATGCCTAACATAAATATAAAGATACCTCCATAAAATGATAAAATTTCGTTCAAATATTAATTATTTGGCAGTCATAATATAAATAAAAAACCTTGACGGCCTAATTAGCATTTATTATTAGAGAAACCAGACAGACAATTAATTTTTACTAGCGGAAACCACCTATATATGTAACGAAGTATCCGGGGAGTATGCGTTCAACAATTCTAATTGACTCGATCATTTTTAGAGATCTGTAGAGCACATTGTCAGAGAAATTTACGAAAGACTATTGCACCATTGCAGTTTCAAATAATTTTGTGTGATCAGGTAAAAAATAAATCTCACAAAAGACGCTATGAAAACAATTAAAATCCTCGGTTTCATCCGAGTTATTTTCAATCGTTTAGACAAAGCAAATAAATAAATCGTATACACAATTCTTCTGTATTTAAACAAACGAATATCAGTTAAGTCTCAACAACAAACTTATACTGTACAAATCAGTCATCGGATCACTCATAACTTATGCTTCCACCTGGAAAACCACCAACAGAGAACTACTACTAGAAGAGAAAAACCTAGACAGGATCCAAAACCTAGACATTGGCTCGCTACTCAAAAATAACCACAATGCTCAACGACTTACCCCTCTCCCCACCATTCAAGAATTTGTCCTTTCTCTAAATGAATTAGCATTTAGAAAAAAATATCAGCCTCTGAAAATCCATTAATACGGGAGATTGATAATTACAGTGAAAATTCTCTTAAAAGACACACTCAAAAAAGAACTAAACATAGGTTGTTAAATTAAAACTTTCTGTTTTATTTTAATAGGTATTCCACGATCTAAGTATGAAATGGGTTAAAAATACAATGTGCACTCAAAAAATTTCATAAAAAAAAATCTTAATTAATATTATCTTAAATTTAACGTTATTATTTCATTTGTAAATATGATAGTTTTTTTTTTTGTATTGAGTAAGTTGTTTTTTATTTTTCCTACTATTTGAAAAAAATGTATTTTTTTGTAAATAAATCATTACCGATAATATAATATCGATAAGTAACTCAAGATGAATTGTAAATTTAAACTTGAATAATGTTTCTTTTATCTCTCTTTTCTTGCGTTTATTTCTTCTTGAAAATTGATAAGCGACCCAACTTATCAAAAGATTCAGAGGAATAAGTAAAATTAAATTCCATTGATTTATCGCAGCTGGGTAGGAAATTTATGACGTCCCCCTCCCTAGAAAAATTTACTTAATTTAAGAAGAGCTCAATACTTCGAAATTGGTTTTCAGGCAAAGTTATTATTCGTATTTAGTTGCTGTTGATGTCAATTGACTTGGCATTAAATTCATTTCAAAGTTTAATGAAATGTTCATGGTTTTACTACTTAATGCTACTTTTTTACTAACCTCCTTTGTATTAGTATTAGGAACAGGGTATAGCGCTTATAGAATTCCTGAGGGGCACTGGATTACGTGCGCCGCAGACTACGAAATGTCCCATTCTCCCGTCCCGTATACCCACAAGAGTTCGAGGTTTTGCTTTCTAATTATTTAACTTTATCAATAAAGTTATTTCTCTCTTCGGAATAGAAACTTTTTCAAGAAAATTGAGAAAATTTTTTATATTGGGTTTGACATGATTATAACTTTTGACAGTGAAACGTGACAATTTTCAAACTAAGACAAAGATTGAATAATTAGTTGAATTTTTAAGCGGCGAGTCACGTTTCGGGTTAAAAAATGATTGAGACAGCTAAACAGAAAGAAAACTGTCCATGGCGAATATTCTACGTAGGTAGGAAATGCCAAGCCCGGCTAATCAACCTATAAATAAAGAGGGCTCATTCCGAAGGACGAAACACGACAGCAGATAAAGGTTAAGATATTTATGATGACGTGTCAGATGACAAAGCTACTGAAAAAAGAATAATGCTATTGTCATGACAACGTATTTTTTTATTTAAGAAAATATAAATTATTTCTCAAAATATTATAAATGTCAATTAGGCATAATTTTATGTTGTTTTTTTTTTGGTGAGAATTTTGAAAGGGTTGAATAACTGTCGAAAAAAAAATCAAAAGAAAATTTTCCGAAGCCACTGAAGTACAAGGTCGTTGACAATTCCGGCCACTCCCAGGATGTTTTCGCTGTCTAGCGGTCCAATTTAAACATGAGCGAGCAGTTTCGAAGGTTAAGAAGAAAATCAAAGTCAGTGGTGGTTTTTACCTGCCTGGGATTGCCGTCACTACATATTCTATTTTCGATATTTTAGGGAGCTATCAATTCTTACAAGGAGATTTTTTTTTCTCACAGCCCCTTCAAATTTACAGATAATTATATATAATTATAGATCCTCAGGCGAATCTATTTACAAATTATTTTTGTATTTCCTGTAGCATCACTACATTATATACAGGTTTTGTTATTTTATAAAAATTATATAATGAATAAACAAGTATAATGATATACAATATACGCGACACAAGATTTTTTTTTTTTTTTTTTTTTCCATAGCCCCTTTAAATTTCCAGATAATTATATATAATTATAGATCCTCTGGTGAATCTATTTACAAATTATTTTGTATTTCCTGTAGTATCACTACATTATATACAGGTTTTGTTATTTTATAGAAATTATATAAGGAGATCGATCCCTGCACCGAACAAAACATTAACTAAATCTTCTAGATCACCACCGAGGAGGAGTAAAATAATGCCTAATCAGTAAGCTAGCTATACTACTGTAAGTACTAAGTAAGTAGTATAATTCAGTATAATATAATGTTACTGAATTTTAGATGTGTCAAGAAAAACAAAGACATGCTTACAACAAATGAAGGTTGGAGTTAAGAACAGGATATTAATGACTGTTGTAATAGGTTTTTACGATCATATATGTATTTTTAGTTTCAAAATTAAAATTAAGTATTGATGATTAGGGCGTCGAAATCTTAAATTTGGGCCCCTATGTAAAATTATATTAAAAAACATTCTAGGCGTCTCCGGAGAAACAAAATAAATAGGCCACCTTTTATTTCGCTACGTTTTCTAAAGACCGTTGTAAAATTTAGGAAATGATATGAAAATGATCTGGTAAATTTTTCCCGTAGTTCAAATAAACTATAACAGCCCGAAAAACTGCTTATGTGACCACCATGTGTTGTTATTTCATTTCACCCCTAGAATAAACGCGATTTCATGCCAATTTTTTTATTGGTCATTAACTAATGACACCTAATTGTGTTTTACGGCTATATTGATATATCTTACGAATTTCAAATAAGATCTCTTGGTCAAATTTCGTGACAGCTTGAACAGGAGCTTGAACAGGAAACTAACAAAGACCAAGGCAGACATACGCGTAAAAAACAGAACTCTAAAAAAAAAATAGGTTTATATTTGTAGCAAATATGTTTTTCTTTCCCATAACATTTGTTTAAAAATAATGGTTGTAACGAAATATGGCAATGCTCCAAATATGTATATATGTATCCCAATAGATATTTCTGTGAAACAGCGTTCTTTTTATATTTTAATCAGTAAGCCTTCTAAGCAGCAGGTAAGTTAGTTTTAAGTCCTTTATCATATAAGTTAGTTATGGTTCTGTTATAGATTGTACAACTACAGACCCTGTTTGTTAATTTTAAGAACCTCTCACAATGCAGCTCTGATACTCCATTTCAATGAACATATTCTACTTCTTTTTTAAAAAGTTATTTTTAGAGTTAAGGAATACAGCAATCAGACTTCGAAAAGTCGCTATTCGTCATGTCTGAGTACCGGATTATTTATCTGTGCGTTATTTCCTCACAGTTTTGTCTAATTATACCATGGATGAAAAAAAACACATTTATGTATTCTGTATAAGTTAGGAAAGGAGTTATGGGTTTGTTTGGTTAAGGGTGAGCCATAACAGCCAACCATGCGGGTACCAAACCGACACCTGTAAAGGGCCGCAGATGATGAATATGCAACAGCTACCTACAGCCTCGGGCTACAAACGTTGACTAATACTTGACTCATGTTTCAAATTAGCTGTTCGAACCTACCACTTCAAAAATATACAGTCATTGCGCCTCGCCATATTTAGGGAAATACTCGTATACGGCACTTCTGCTGGCTGTCTAACAGTTATGTGGAAGAAATTTCGCATTTGTAGTTGCCAATGATGTCAGTGATTTGATGTCGGGCCAAAAGGTTTGAACTGTCTTGGACCTGAATGTTAACTTATGATCAGTAAAATTATCTTATAAGATAGCTTGTGTTATAATCTATCTAATGAATTAGCTAGTGATAATGAAGGAGACGTGCGAAATGACAAAGAGACTTGATTGTACTAATTTAAAATATTAATATCGACAGTTAAATTTAAACGTGGCGTTAGCCAATAAAAAAATATATTTTAATAGAAGTCGTATAAAGCGAGATATAATACCTAAATTTGTATTATGTAAAACTAAAAACAATTTGGTACCTGCTAGGCTTAAAAACGAAATCAATGCTCTCATTTTGAAGATAGAAAAATGGTTCAGAATCAGAGATAGTATTTTGTTTATTCTAAAGCGAAGCTCAATGCATATCTTGATCCGTGTGAGCTTGGACAATATGTCAACATGCTACATAAGCAACCTATCAACATTTAGACATAAACATATTATAATAAACAAGAACTTGAAATCCCTGACACTCTTCCACAATATAACTAAGGATAAAAATAATGAAAATAATTGCATCTTTCTCAAGATTTAGTTAACTTATCTGGCGTACACTTCGATGAAAATGAATTATTGCAAAAAGGTTTATGTTATGCTCCACCTAGACGATGTACAACCAACGATATTATAGAATTTTATAGGTAGCGTAGAATGCACTACCACTAACGATAAGGTATTAAAATAATCTAGGGTAGTAACTGACAAATTTATAGACTATAATCTAGTCGGATAAAACGGGACAAATTTAGCAACCTACCACATAAAAACCATAAAAAATAAAATAAAGGATAATAATTTCATAACAATGAAATCAGACAAAGGCAAATCTATGATCATTATGAACAATATGAATACATAGACAAAACTATGTCTGTAATCAAAGAGTGCGGCGGACAATTATTAAATGAGGACCCAACTATCAGATATAATAAATCAGTTAGAAACACTCATAAAAACATCAAATAATTATTCGACCCGACCATAGCACAAAACCTGATTCAACTTGACCCGTCAGTCCAAGATTATTGCGTACCAAAAGTGCACAAAAACCATTAGTAGATTTCACGACGGCACCAACAGAAGAAATGAGTAAGAGAATGGTCAGTGAATTCATGAATTAAAGAGGTAGTGGATATATTGCAGGAAGTAAAATTAACGGAAGACTGTTTCGTTCGATTTTGTCAATTTGTTCACCAATACTGCCCCAGAGGAGGTGCACAATCTGTCAGTAAAATACCTGCAACGCAAGAAATGTAACCCGGAAGCCAGCGTGGAATTAGTGAGAATGTCCCTCAAAACTACTACAGATTCAACAATGAGTTCTTCATGCAATCTAAAGGTTTGGCAATGGGCAACTCTTTGAGTCCTTTATTAGCGCAACTACATCTAGATGAATTCGAAAAAGTACATATATTATCAAACCAAAATCCATACAAACACAAAATCAAACATTGGTTAAGATACGTGGACGACGTACTGGCATGCTTCATGAGGGATCATAGAGAATTACATGAACTGTTAGGCATTTAAACAGAAGAAACAAAAAAATTCACGACCGAAAAAGAAATAACCAAAGAAATTAATTTTCTATATCTGAAAAGCAGAAGTGGAAATTAACATAAATTTAGAATATTTAGGACAGAAAGGATGACGTATATGGTAGTACATGAGGATTCATCGCACCATCACAGTTATAAGATGTTCCACTTCCTCATCAATAGATTAGTTAATGTCCCACAAGACAGAAATCACTATGATAAAGAAATGAGACATATACACCATAATGTAGCAATAGCCAACTTTTGTGATATAGAATAATTGATAAAAAAATTTAAGAATTTTTAATTTTAGTAGAATAGAAAGAAACAATGGACAGTTCAGAGCAACTGTTAGTTATAATATATTCTACTTAATATTTGTGGCCATTGCTACCTATAATAACAGCAATTAGTTTGTCTCCGTGTGCGCAGGTAAAAGTATTTATCATTTGACTTTACTTTATTTTAGAGATAATTGAAGATGACAGCGAAAGCGCTTTTCGCAAAAAATAAATCATCAGCTGTGAAAAGAAAAAAAAACGCCAATATTTTATATAATTTAACTAACAATAATTTTATGCATTATACTTGTTTTACTAATGTCAGGCATAAATGTTAACTGATTAGAACCGCAGAAGTGTGAAACTGCCGTCAGGTCACTGGTACTGTCAAATTAGTCAGGGCCGATGTAAAACACGTGTGATTGAGCATCCGTTAATAATTTGAAAAGCATAGGGACAAATGGGTGGAATTATTTATTTATATATAAATTTGCAACAGTTAGCCACTCGTTGGGATGGCGCCCACGAAGACCCTGTTACACAAACTGACTGCGGCAATCAACTTGCAGAAGTGGCTATTAAAGGAGAAATTGGAAAATTATTCCATTAAGGCAATCACCGCAGACCAGCCGACTGACTAGCTATAATTCTTGGGACTAATCACTGCTTCTGGAATAACGGCGGAGGAGTTCGCTATACTCCAAGTCGCGAAGAGTCCGTCCATACATAATGCATGAGCCACTCCGGCTACCGCTAGGCTAATTTATTAAACATAATACGAAACCTGCTTAAAAAAGGTAACGGGGGTGGGGATAGGAGGATCAGTAAAAACAAATTCATCATTCTCTGACAAATTCGTGGGCAGGCGCAAAGCGGCCGGAATTAGCATACAAACGATGTTGTCCAGCATCCGGACCAGCAAACCGGGCTCTTAGTGGTGTAGGCTTCCATATTGAATAATAAATTGGAAATCTGTCCGATGCAAAACAAAATATACTAGCTGATCCCAGGGTCAGTGGGCTCGCAGTTTAAAAAAAAAAAAAAAAATATCGGAAGCAAAAAAGTCGCCTCCGAATATTTTCTGCGTATGGCCACTGAACATCATAGCAACAGGGGCCGACTTAAAATCGAAATTTTACATAATAGAGATGAAAAAAAATACTTCAAAACCTTAAGCTAGAGGAACTGGAGATCAAGTACGACAAAATTACGAATAATAAAAGTGTTAATATTAAAACTGATAATTAAGTCAATTGAACTTTACGAGGAAGAAATGCAGTAAGAATATAAAGAAATTAAATAAACAAACTAAAAATGGAGAAAATTGTTAATTTACATTTTCATGTCGAGCTGCAATGAAGAACATTGACATTGTAAGAATTAAATTATGTGAAAAAGCAATTGGATGATAAATGATGAACTGTCACTTATCACTCCATACTGGTTACTTTCGTTTCTATTTGTTACAAATAAAAATGGATTAACTTTAAATAACGTCATATTTTTTAAGTGAGTGGAATATTTCACCCAGCAGTAAATACCAACAGAAATAGAAAGACCAATTTAAAGATATGGAGCAAGCTGGGAACTTGATCGGAATTTTTTAGATATTTATTTAATGACAGTAAAGTGTTTGGAATTTTTGACCAGAAACTCTCGTTTAATTTTTTTAAGCACACTAATCACTAAAAATCGTTTTTTTAAAAACAAATTAAAAACAAGACGAATACAATAGACTCGGATTGCAGGCTCGCAAAGTTTTCATTTTTTGAAATATTTTTCGCGATATTGTCATTTTACCAAAAAGTTAATTGGCATAATTCAAGGTTTTTTTTTTTTTTTTACGACAGCTATTGTGGTAGGTACAAATTACGAAATGACTTGCCCCAGTCTGAACGCGAAGCCCGTTGCATTGGCCCGCTATTAGAAAAACGAACTGCTACTTCTCAGCAGTTTTATGAGCGTGGCCAGGCGTACAGTGGAGGTGGTAATGTTGAGAAATAGGTCACCCGACATAACTTTAAAGAGGTTAGGGTAGGTCGGGAAAGTAGAAACTACTCTACAGGCAGTAGGCTCATCGCGACGGTGGTAGCGTCATGTTTATGATTCAATTTGGAATTCGAAATTGGATTATTGGTGAACACAATGGTCCTAGGGCAGCAGCAGCAATCCTGAAAATGTTGTGTTAATCATGTACTGAACGAGAATATACAGCGATGCATAATGTTGTGTATGACAGCATGGTTCATCAATTGAGTATACATAATTCCTCTCACATAAATAGTATGCACGTGCATGTATTACTGCCATTGTATATTAAATGGCAATTAGCATCAGTAATGAGTTTGAGAATACAGAAAATGAGAAAGCAAGGTTACAGGGGGCAGTTGCGCAGAATCTTTGACAATTGACAAATTTGTTAATGTTAAAAACAATTTTTGTTAGGCATAAGCATAATGATATTCAGCTCACTGCATACAAAACCTCATAATATCCTGATGCGTTTGTATTAGTGGATTATTTTGTAATATTAATAGCAGTCTATGTCTTCAATAAGTTTGATATTCGTTTTGCGTAGATCTTCGCGATACGATTGAGAACACTACGAGGACGCGCATTACGGCAATTTGGAGTCAGCGAATGTGTGTAATACTTGCACACATATTGCTAAAAGCTGATATTTTGAGCTGGCATGGATAGCCCTGGGAAAGTGAAAGGTGAAAGGAGACGGGGAAGGCTGGTGGTTAATTGTCTTCATGTTGCCAAATGTGCGTAGGTTAGATATCTTTTAAAAAATGCAAAATGTAAAAATTGTCGATGTCTTCATTCAGCTCTCAATCCCTGTTTTCTATAGTTCATTTTATTGGAGAGAAAAAGGAATTTACCACCTTACCAGTAATAGCCCAGCAAAAGATGAATAACCTTTCCATAAGGGATTCCGTTGATGAATTTACATGAAAAAGTAGATAAGAAGTCGAAACAATTCATGCAAAACTATTTTAAACATTAATTAAAGCTGTTATTTTGTGTTAGCATGGATGAGCGACCTTGGAAGAGTGAAAGGTGAAAGAAGATTGCAACGGCTGTGGTGTGGGTAATCGCCCTCAAGTTGCCAAAGGTAAGCAGTTTAAATGCCTTTTCTAAATATACTGTGCCAACCATGAGTTGTTTACATCTTCCTCCAGTCCTCTATATGGTCTTTAATCCATCTTCTTAAAGAGAAAAAGTCGAGAGCAACTCCCTGGGGTCACTGAGAGGTTCAGGTGTGTCCAAACAAACTTGCCTCTTCTACGACAAGTAACAACAAAGACCTCTTTCAAGACTGTAATTGTTTTTATAAATTCCTCAGTCAATATCAAATTCCATTTTTCAGAGGATTACAACCAAGTACCAAGAGAATTTGCAATTTTTTGCTATTCCTTACACTATTCTTAATACTGCTTTATATTCACACTTATCTACACCCCCTTGTCCTGTAGTTGAGAATCTGCTTCATTCCGTGATAATTAATCAACTGCACAATATTGTGAACAACAGTACGAGAGAATAACGATTGCAAACCTTATACTTCCAAGAAATTTATCAGTCATTGCACAGCACTTTCGATATCGATTTTCATCGACTCATCATTGTGCTATAAAAAAAGTTAAAAATCGCTTCAATAAGTTTATTAATTCCAAAGAACCGAGTCATCCGATCACAGCGAATTTCGATGTACCATATTACCACTAAGATAATAGATAATAAATGTCTGTTTAAAGGAAACATATCTTATTATAAGAGAATATGGAACATTAAGTAATTTTTGTTGATGTAGTATTTTTTTATATTTAAACAGATTTATAGTTGTAGTTAATTGAGATAAATGAGGAAAATTACCAACGTATTTTCAGTTATTACAAATGTATTATGACTAGAAACCTATCAAAGCTGTTGATAAGTTAGAGCAATAGTCGACTGGAAAGAGTGTTTAAAGGCTAGACGATGATAAGGAAACGGCCAGATAAAGGCAACAACAAACAACTGGTGCGTTGAAGTATTGAGTCAAAGGCCTTTAAGATATCAATAGATTCAACCATTTAATTAATTTTTTGCCAATTTTAGATACGTGCCGGCAAAAACTGTAGTACTGTTTCACCAGTCAGCTGGTTATAGATACTTAGGGGTAGAACAATGAAATGATTAAATTAATAATTATAATCAACGTCACTAACACATTAAGAAGGATTACACAAATAAAAAACAAAAGATCTACATCGCCCCGTTTGACATTTTTTCAGGGATTACTTAACTCAAAGAAAATAATAAGGTGATATTTTCCGCTGTCTATTGGATTTCAGTCGTGGCCAGATATAAGTCAATGAATGCCAGATGCTGTGTGCATTCCATGACCTATTGTCACATGAAAACCTCAACATGCAGCAATTGTAATGATAATTGTTTGTTTAGGTTTGATGCCGAAGGCTAAATTGTTAGTTGGTTTCGAAACTCACGCCGTTGAACTGTAAATCAACACCCAGTTTTCACAAATAACTGAAATTGTTTTTAGGAAAATGTTTTATACACCTCAAAACATATTTCTACCCACACTTGTATCCTTTTCCAGCTCCAATTGCCATTCTCGGGGGAAATTAGTGTAACGGTATCAGTATAATCTATGGCCTGTAGAATAGTAAACAAAAATTGCCACACTCTAGGGCTCACTATTACACTTCTACACTCACTATAGCATGCATTGATTGAAGGAGGAGAAGGTTAAAGTCTCCGTAAGACTCACCGAAGGGTTGGAAGAAGCTGCTGGAGCTACGGATGCAAATCATGGCATGTTCGCCGGCACAAGACACAGCACAAACTGACTGGCGTCGGGTCTTGGCTGCCCCACTACCTGGCCAGCGCTCCCACTCTGGAGATAGCAGACCGGTTCTTTGTCTCTTCGCTCTCATTCACACCGGACCTCAAACAACACCTACCATCTTGCCCAGTCTTCGACCGGTTCGACCTCGGTTAAGCTGGGCACTTAATTGCAATGATCACATTCGAATTCGCTTGTAAGGATGGATAGTGGTCTGTGATAAGTAAAAATTTAATTAGCCCGATCCACCTCATGCCGGGTTTTGAATGAATCTTTGTGGCCTATGTGGTTCAACTAGAACCATTAGCAGTTTTTTATAGCCCCGCTTCCGGTGGTCAATACAAGTCAGTGAATAGCTATAGGACGAGGCATTGTCGAAAACGCTTGTAGTCTGTACAAAAGCAGTAAGATGGCTTCAAATAAATGATATCAATTTTGAATTCACATTTATATAGAATCATATAAACATAGAGATAGAGCAACTAGGAACCAAAGGCTGGTTCATTGGAAGCTAATGATTTAGTAACAAGCGTGCTCGAACCCAACTATGTAAGCGATTATCTTGATAAACGATTTAGCGTATTTGCTCCAGGAAGCCCCCCCCCTCTACCCCACCTAATTTGCACTAGACATGGCTGTTTAGAGTTCTTTAGTAGCAAGTGGTTCAGCAGGAAATGTATCACTGTTTGGACAGCCCAAAGGCCTAAAGTAAAAACGTGTGGGTGGGGGAATAAAAACATATCATTGGCTTGCAACAAGAACCTAAATCAATATCAATACAATTACATTCTTTATTGTGCTCAATTCATCATTCACTCGCTCATTCATACAATATTTACAAAAAAGCTCAGAGGCCTCCCAAAACAACATGTTTGTCACCTCCCTCGCATGCGAAAGAGGAAGCGGAGTCTTGGGAAGTCCCCCACGCTCGTCTGTCAGCCGCGTCACCGGGTACGAGCCAGTGGAGGCTGATGAAGAGCGCGAGAGCCACAGACGCTCAGGACATATTTGGAGAAACTGGCCATTGCCAAGGCTCCCGCTGTCACGCATTTATAGCAGGTCACGAGGCCACCACCGTTTCAGTCTCCGAGGGGGATTGGCGCAGTACAATACTGTGCTACGGGATTAGGGTGGTTGAAGAGGCTACTATGGAATTTCATATGCTTGGAAGGGATAAGTTCAAGAATGTAGGGTATGTTAAGATCGTTATGAAGGGTTTTGTTACTGACATAATAAGGGGCATTTACTATTGTTCTCAGGACTTTTGATTGAAAGGATTGGATACGCTTGATGTTTGACTTTTTTGCTGTCCCCCATAGCTCTATTCCGTATGTCCAGATTGGCTTAAGTATAACTTTATACCTAACCAACTTACATCAAATGTTACATCGTTATCTGATTAGAGGTTTAATATGCTTCATTCTCAGCTACTCTTCCATTAACAGTTCTTTTATCAACATTCTTGGTGTTCGGTCATCAAGTTTTAGAGATAGGCGAGAAGGAAGTTACACCTTTTAAAGAAAGTCATCATTAAGAAATAATCGTAACTTACCAGAAGAAACACAGATCAGACCGATATACTCATTATTTTTATTCACATGAACTGTTCAATTTTTTTTAATTTTCTCTTATATTCTATTAAGGCTTTGTTGTGCTCAATGCTCTCGAACGACGAAGTGATCAGCACACACCAGGTTGGAATAATGTCAGTAAGTAATAATTGCAATGATGTCAATTACACTCCTTTAAAAGAGCCATTAATTGTATGTGTAAAAGTAATAGCTACAAAACGAGGGGCTGGGTGTTAAACGAACACATACAAGGACTTTGTAATGAGGTCCATTGAGAGAAGCATAGTGGACCAATCAGCTGCATTGTGTGGACTGTCTGTGGTATAGTCCAGCCCAGCACCAGCTTGTGCTTCCCTTTAAATCTTGCAGCATAGAGTAGATTTTGTACGTAGACATTGCATTGAAAGATACTTTGAAACAAGTGACAGGAATCATTTTATGCACGATGTTTGCATTTCTTAATAACAGCCATAAAAATGGTTTAGACAATTCATGTAAACATATTTTTACAGAAAACCAATGTATTCAAAATCTTCAAATCTTATAAAAGAACACATTTGTTTGGCATTAAAAGAGATTTCTTCATTATATACAACCACCATATCTATATAGACGAGACTAAATAAACATAGACCATCAAACAAAATACTTTGGCTATGCAATTGGAATTACCACTATCACTTATTTTTTTTTTCTGAACCCCTATTTAATTTATTTCTTACATATATCCGGGAAGAGGCAATCTCCTTTTACTATCTGTGGTCATTTTAACTTACAGAATGACTCAAGATTAGAAAACATTAACTAGACCCAGTTCTGGATGACTTGTCTCATCCTCGGGTTACGTTAAGGGAACTATGGTGAACTTAGAAAATAAACTTAACCTAAACTTAACTATAGCGCCTTTAGGGTGTGTTGTTGTAGAACATAGGGCGGAAGCGTAATTAGGCAGACCTGGCTGGCATCCGGTCCACCAAGTTTGTAAACTTGGTAACTGGAACTGGTCTCTGACTGTGGCAAACATTTCCATCCATGATGAAAAAAATAATGAAGAGTTATAAATTACCAATTAGTTGCAATAAAAAGAGATAAAATTGCAAGTAGGTAATCTATTTAAAGATTACGACATCGTGATTAATAACTTGTTTTATAAATTGAGTCTTTAATTGACTATAATTACGTATCGTCCTTAAAACTATAATACAATCTTTGTATCTAAGTGACACCCTTAATTATATAATGCCTCACACTTAACTTGAATATCTTTTGTGCACGTGTGAAGAAATAAACTAATATAGTACACCATTGCGAGTTACAAAATAAAGATTGAGAGATATTCAAAGTATCCAACACCGATAACTGCAATGCCTTGAGAGATATGAAGAGTTCAATTAATTTTAACCCAACGAATCCTAATTGATCAACATATTGACTAAAGAATGTTCAATAATTTTAATTGTCATGTGTCATCAGATATCAATAGATGATTCAATCATAAATTATGGAATGATTTCTCGTTTACAAAACTTAACCACATCTACCATATGTTTCATTTAAGTACATCAAGGCTTAACAAATTTTCATTTTAAGCATTGTTTCAATACTTATGTTAAACCTACCCCAAATCACGTTTTCATCAAATCATATTAAAGTAACTACTAAGATCTTAAATATTTTTATGAAAACTGTTTGTTTTGTCTTTCAAAAAATAGTTCATAGCCTCATAATTTAAAAACTGACTCCAAATGGCAATATGTGAGTAATTTGACCTACGATGAACCTGTATTATCCATCAGAGTTTGATTTTGAACTAGTAACATAACATTAACAAGCGTTCTCCGTTACACTGTATCGCACAAATATTTAAAATATTTTTTCTTCTCTCATTTACCTGTTTTTTTTTTGTTATTAGACCAGCCCATAAGGAAGTAATCGACAAATATTAACATACTACTGCCACTTGAGTTTCCAACCCAAACCCTTGAACAACTATTCGAAGGATGAACAGCAAAAAGCAGTATCAGTTGCGACAGTAGATTCACAGGACAGTGCCTATCTTTGTCACGGATGAATGCTGGGAGGCAGAGAACGAAAAACTCCCGCTTCCACAGGGAAAAAAAGCCCGGTAAAGAGAGTAGAGAAGATCTTTCCAACCCATTACACCCTACGTCGGCCTCAAGGGGGTCGAATGGCAACCATGGAGATGGATAATCTGCGGAGAGGTGAGGGGGTGGGCAGATGCGCTAGTAGAGTCCCCTGAGCCTAATTAAGCTTAAGCAAGGGACCGAACGACTTAGAGGAAACCATCCCTCCGGGCCGAGGTTAGCCCCTCCAGCCCTAAGAAAGGCCACTGCTAACGGTAAGCCCACCGGAAGACAAACACTCACCTCTGGGACCACTGCTAAGAAAGGTAAAGAAGAGGACAGCCCACACGGTGACCGGATGGCCGGCGATGCCAGTCATGCGCCGGAGGTTGTTCTGAGGTGGATGCCCCATGCATCCTATACGGTGTACAAGAAGCATTTAGGCTCTCAGCACGGTAAAGATCTGCGTGCTGCATATATCTGATACAGTAGTCTTTCTCTGGGTCAACCATGTTCCAGGGAGCAACAGGAAGCTTCCCAAAGTGGAAACCCTTTAAACGACCGGCTATGAAAGTGAATGACTTACCGCACCTGCAAAAAAATGCCGATACACCGGACGAGCATGGCTGTAGCAGCTGAGCTACAGAATATTACTAGAAGAACGTAAATCCATCAAATGGAGGTCAATTGTTATGAGTTTGCTTTGTTATGAAAACAGGTAGATTGATTCCAGGAAGAACAGCAGTATGGGATGGATATAAAACAGGTGCTTAATTGTTGGACTGATTTATTTTTATAGGTCCCCCCTCCACTGTGTCTATATATCTATGTTTTTTCTTATTAGGCTAGCACATAAGCAAGGAAGATGATACGAACTATTTTATGAACTATCCAGATTTAATTTCGTGAATTAAAATTCTGTAGAACCATTAAGAAGATTGTCAAAAATAATCGAACTCGGTGCTGGTTGCATTTCGTTAAAATGAAAATGTCGCTCCATAAAAAAATTGTTGGCTTGCCATCTATTAATTAAAGTATGATCTCCATTTATTTTACTATGGAACCTCGACCTGACAAAACTTTTCAATGACATAAGGCTGTTTGTAAAGAAGATAGTGGGTAATGTAATTAAAGCCACTATTATAACATAAAAAGGAGAGGATGAAAAAGTTTTTATCCCACAGTTTATTATCCTTGTTAGGGATTAAAAAATTTCAATATCTCAAGACAAGTGAAAACATATCGACCAACAAAACACAGGAACATGCTGTTTTGAGATAGCCACGATTCTGTAACGGACAACTTTGTTTCTTACTCGGGAGTAAGTTAAATAATTTATTTATTCTAACGTGGATTTATTCTACTTAAGTGGAGGTTAAACTGAAAATGTTGTATATAATAGGTTTTGAATCAAATAATAACATGGGGAATATGTAAAAGATTTTACTACGGTACTTATAGTGTTAATTTCCAGTCGATTCTGTAGGTAGAATTAATTTCTTATTTTGCGGAATAGAAGATTGGGATAAGCAAACACTACGGCAACGGCGGGCAAGGAACTTTGTTTGTACGAGATGAACTTAGGAACTGTTTGTACGCATTTTAAAAATTTATGTTCCTTAGACTGCACGTTATCATTTAGGGAACTTTGAAAGCGGTAAGAATTATTAAGGAAAGCAGAGAGAAGACTTTCTCGGCCCCCTGGTAGGCAGGACAGTCGTGGAGAACTGGATAGTGCGGCAGACTGAATAGTGAATTCCAACAGTAAAGAAGAACCGGCAGTTATATCGGTCACACTCACACTGAACACATAACACAGTAAATAAACGGAAGAAGTTCCACCCTCTTCGGCCGACAATAGGTAGAGGACACAACGGTAGCTGAGGTGGTATTGTTCAGTGGCCGCTATCTCCTCCAGCTATCTGGGCTATCCCAGATCCTCCCTGGATTCCGGGGTCTTACCCCTTTGTACCCGCCGACTCGCTAACTCATAGCACGTTCATTTTTAATTAAAGCGAAATCTCTTCTACGAATCGAGGATAAGCCAAAGGGTGGCAGTTGAAGGCTACTGCCAAACCATTGGATTTACATGTCCATAAGAATTGTTTACTTATCGAACCAGGCTTTTGTTTCCAGAACTATACCGCTGTGTGGCCACGATAACACTATGACATCGCTATTAACATTGATTAGCGGATCACGTATGTATTAGGTTAACGTTAGCAATTCCCACATGGGGAGGAAGGTATTTTGAGTTACATACATATCAGGAATATATGTAACGAAATGGGGTCAGATTTTTGTAAAATGGATTAAAACAAGCTCATTTATTTATTTTTTAAATTCATATTCATATACTATACCTTCAGAAGGTCCCAGAGAAACTATAACTTCCTCTATAAAAACAAGCAATAATAATTTTTCGTAAAAAAAAAAAAAAATGTAACAAGAAAAATCATCACTAAATCTTCAATCTGGAACTACTTTTCGGAACATGCAATTATACAGAACGGACACATTAAAAGTTTACTGGGACATTTTGTATAAAGTTTGGCTGAGGTATCACCTTTTAAAGATTTCCCTTTGCATCTTTTTTTACTATCCCTCTTAAAGTTGAGTGATAGCCATGCACAAACGAAAATAAAGTATTTCAGAAGGTAAGAAGAAGAAAGAGTATCAAATACCTTTAACAAGGTATAAATATTAAAACATAAGTATTTTTTAGAACCAAAGGCAACAAAACAAGTTCAAATTACCTATCAACCTTTTTTCAAGTTAAGAAATCCGCGTAATATAAAAATGTTATGAAAACAAAAATAAACAAAAGTAATTAAAAACTTGTTTTTTTTTGGTAGGGGGGAGAATATAAGTTTTGAGGGATTCAGGTGTATTTTCTCAGTAATAAGGATTGTTCGTACTTTCATTCAAATCCATATAATCCGTTGAAAATCTCCTAGGACATTGCTTTTCTCTTTCAATTATTTGTTTGTCTACGAACAACAATAATGCATTTTCACCTCACGTCTTCATTCAGATCTTCAGAAATTTCAATCATGTTTTCCATGGGAGGCAAAATATACAATTGTTCTTTTTCTGCGCTGCCTAATGCCCAGTATTGTAAAAGTCATTCATTTTTATTTAATAAATTTTATTTACTCAGACCCGAGTTCGTCAATGATTTGGCAACGTTTCCCTTCTGTTCAGTCCAGTCACCTATAATGTGTATCATTATACTTGTTTATTCCATTATATAATTTTTATAAAATAACAAAACCTGTATATAGTGTAGCGAGGCTACAGGAAATACAAAAATAATTGGTAAATAGATTCACCTGAGGATCTATAATTGTATATAACTATTTGTAAATTTAAAAGGGCTAGGAAGAAAAAAAAGACGTGCGCTATTCCATAATAATAATAATATTTTTTTAAATATTAAGTTCTAACGTCCTTAAGATGTACTGGATCCTTAAGTGCCAAAATTAATTTTTAACACATTATCACATCATATCTTAACTGAGATAATTTTATCAAAAATAAAAAATATTCGTCTGTTGCACCGAGACTAATTATATCTTAAGATCATAACATCGTCTTCAGGAAATACATTTAAGTTTTGATCAAAATATGTGGTAGGTTTCAACGCTATAAACAAATTCGACAGCATAAAAGAAAAAAAAGTACAGTTAGCGAATAATAATAGCAAATTTGGCAATGAAAATAAAAAAATTTAATTTTCAATAATTCTAACAATATCGAAGTAATTATTAGTATCTCATTAAAAGCCAATACGTTTTACACGATAACAAGCAAATTAAAAATTAAATCATCCAATTTTATTTTGCAAAGAAAATTTATTTATGGGTTAGAGGGAGGAAGTCTGGACCCACATTTCCTACGTTACTTTATATATTAGATAATAATGAGATTGAAGGCGCTTAATATTAAAAAAAAGCTCTACAGTATTCCATAAAAAGTTAAATGCGATTTCTTAAAATAATTTTGATATTTTAAACATTTATTTATTTATTTTTTCCAAAAATTCCTTAACGGCTGCCTGTTACCAGCGATGGTGGGAAGAGTGGAGAAGACATTATGTTGAACACAGGGTTTAGGGAATCGAAAATTTGACGTCATCCACCGAAAGCATCTTAAGCAAGTCGTGTAGTTCATCACCCTTTGTTTTATAGAATGATCAATGTAGGGGACCTTCTTTAAGTATCCCATTCTGAAATTGTTGGAGTCTTCTAACTGTGCTTTTAGTAACGTTGACGTTTATAAAAGTGAATTTTATTATGATTTCTATAGGAGGAAATCAAAATTGAAAGCAAATCGCATTATATAAACAGCAATAATTTTAAATAATATAGAGGCCAGTACTTCAGTAAAAATGTCTCATTTAAATAACGAAGTTATAATATTGAAAACAATTTTACTTTCGTTATTTGAGAATTTTACTTTAATTCAAATAGTATACTTTTGTTTATTTTAACAATTACGTAACCGTTCATAATTTGTTGTTTTATGGATAAACGAGCACGTAGGGTGAGCAATGATAGAAAGCGCAGTGACCAAGAGACTGGCGAGATATGAGAGGGGTAGTGAATATATTAAAAACAATAAAAGATCAGTTCTATAATATAAAACGATTATAAACCCTTAATTAAATGACAAAAGTTTGCATTTTAAAATAAAGCGATTTTACAAGGCCAGTAGCATAACTAAAATGTTGATAAATTAAAAATTGTTAAAACGATAAACCTGTCCTGAAAATTGATGATTCAAGAGATAAAATGTTATTGCTTGGACGACTTGAAGTAAATAAATAATTCAAGCTTTACTTTTACGATTGTTAGTAAAAGGGGTTTTCACTTCACTAAGTTAAGTTTATGATAAAATATTTTAAAGTATCACTGCAAAATTAATTATTAATAACACGGATTAATTTATCAAATTTATATTTACTTATCTTAAAGTACAGAAAAGGAAAATATTATCATTTTAGAACGTTTAGGGCACAGTCGTATTTACTTTAAAGAGATTTTAGAATCAGCCTATATATATATGTAAGACAATTATTGAAGGTGGGGTGAATAAACTGAAATCAGTTTCTCTGTAAACAAAGTTAGCAATTTTATTCACTATATATTATATTATAACAATTATTAATATTGATTTACACAATCTTACCTGTAAACAAAGAAACGACAATTACAGTTTCTAACTATCAATTCTCTATTTACACTATTTTATTTTACACACTATTTACATGTTCTGTTATCTCACATAACCTTCTCTATCTGATAACTGCTGCTCCATCTGGTGGGGGCCAATGGAAGCAGCACGGCAAATTCAAATGAAAGAGAGATCACTTTCATTACATATATATATTAGAAGCAGGTTGATTTAGCTTTTAGGCGAGAGCTACTGTATTGGGGTATTATCGCGAGCACAGGTATTTGGGGGGTCACCCCAATTGCCGTTAGGGTAGTTAGGTATGCATTAACTGCACGTTTGTAGCCCCACTCGGCTGCCATTCCAGAAAAAGGACCAGAGTGATCCCAGACCTCGTTCATATGTATATACGGATATACGTAAGTTATTCGCCACCGGGTAGAATGTGATAAAGAGAAGGAAAACGGGAACGTAAGACTAACTTCAGTTCTCGAAATAGACTGTCTTTATTTCTCTACATATACGGGATCATGGGATGTTTACGTCCTCTTCAGTACAAGTACAAGAACTGAGTGTTTATTTTAAAGTGGTTTTCATACATCAGAAACGTCTTATCCTCCTTTCAAAACCCACTAACTCGTTTTTTAACATATTTCTATCCAATGATTACCACAGAGTATTGATCATATGATATTCAGGTTTGCGAATTAATTTTGCTATGTCTTCCTTTTTTTTTTTTTGCTGCATAGTTAATTTCTTACAAACTGAAATTACTCCTAAAACTAGTGCTTTGTAGACACAATATAAAGTAATGATAGAAGTTAATAAAGCAGTATTACAGAATTATAAGCTTTATCCCCCATTAAATTGGTTAGCACAGGAGCCTTAATAATACTAATAGGCACACAAGACAGGCAGATGAAATACTGAGGTCTTCATGAGGACAGTTGGCTGTTAATGCCAGGGCTCTCAATCAGACAGGTAGCCCGCAAGCGGTAGCTTCATCATGATTTGGTCCGACCCATCTCCTGCCTCTATGTCTCTCTGCAGTTAATATCTATTGCCTTTGTGAATGTGAGCCGCTCAGTGTTACGGGGCTTGTTAATTGACGCAGATCTCCACCTTTGTGTGGACTATGAGAGGGATGAAGTCGTTGTCTAGGGAGTCGAGGGTCTAAGCAAAGCTGGTCAAAAGTTTTAGCTTCCATGGGCCACACATGAAATATATGCTGATGAGATTAAAAAAAATGAAATCGAGGTGAATATTAAGCCTCATGACTCAGGGAAAAGGCAAGGGTAGTCTTCCTTTTTATACCTCCCACCCACTTTTGCGTCTTTGTTGGTAGTAAAATTGCCTTTTAACCCACAGATTGAACTTAATATAGAGAAATTGTAAAGCATTCGTACATTTGTCACTACTTCCCTCAAATAAGCAACAAATTAACGATAGGAATTTATTATTGATAGCGTCTCATCATGCTGTTGTGTATTTACTCAGTCGGATGGTAAATTCCGAATGTACACAAAATTTGATAATAAAAGCTGGAATGTATAATTGATAGATTCATGCATTGAACTAACAAGCTATGTTAGCTGAAATATCTTCGAAATCCTTCGAAATGTTATTAATAATTAGTTTTTTTGGCAACCTTAATAGGAAATATACAAAAAAATATTCTCTTGATTAATGATTTAATTTATTTGAATGACAGAAAATGTAAGCAACAAGCAAATGTTTTAAATTGTGCGAGTAATTGTTCAAACATTTTTTTTGTTGGCATAAGTGTATGTTAGTGTTATTCTATTGAGGTGTTTGGCCGTGTAGATGTGTATAAATTGGAAGGATATCATTCCGAAACGTTGCAACAAACTATTGATTAATAAAATTTGGAAGTCACATCTTTTTAACTATAATCAACTTTTTCTTCCTACAGCATATCATGTATTAAGGTATATTATTCTTCGTAAAGCATGATTTCACTGCAATAAATATTGATAATTTTCTTGAATTGTTATAATGAGATTTATTGCAAATAGCATTTCTTCTCGTAATGTATAGTTTTCATCTAAATAACGTACATTTGTCACAAATTTACACTTGATTGCTCGAAAGCATTCGACTCTGTAGATCATCACACATTCCTACGATGTCTGAACGAGTACGAATTTCCTGCGCATAGTGGCTTCCTATCTCGCAGGCAGAACCTTTTCTGTGCGAATAGGAGCCATATCAACCACTAGAAGAGATTTCATCGCCGGAGTTCCCCAAGGGTCGGTGCTGGGACCCCTACTTTTCAACATCTACACCGCGCGCATAGTAGGAGCATCATACTCCAACTGTGAGGTAGCGGCGTATGCGGACGACATAGGAGTCTACAGCACCAGCCTCAACCCAGCGAAAGCGCTAAAGGCTGCAGAGGGCGCCATTCAGTTATCACCGACAGGCTACGAGCTGTCCACATTCAGACAAACCCAGCCAAGACGCAAGGGATCGTTTTCTCGTTCTAGCACGGGAAAAGAAAGCTTCCACCCAGATTCAACATAGACGGGACTTATTGCAAACTTGCCAATAGCATATGCTACCTAGGCATCAACCTAGGCAGACACATGGCGTTCGCCACACACCTGCAGAAGAAGCTGAAAAGAGTACGTAGGACTTACTACTCTCTAGCATCTCATAACAAGCCCGGCTATATCCCTTCGGCTGAAACTGCTCATATATCAGAGCGTCCTGAGGCCAGCACTACTTTTTGGAACTCCGCTTTTCCGTTTTCTCCTCACCAGTACCATAACTAGACTCCAGAGCTTCCAGAACAGCATCATGCGCATGGCACTATGGCATACCCCTTTTCGTGAAATGAAGGCTGCTGACATCCACGAAAAGTTCGAGGTCCCCACCATCACCGAAGCCATCAGAAGAAGACACATCGAATTCTTCGACTCGATGAAACATTGCCAAAACCCCTTATTCCAAGACCTGACACCCCCACCACTACCGGCAAGATGGCAACTCGCTAGATCCTAGATCTTTTATAGAGGATATTATTAATATTTCTCCAATATTATAGCTTTTACTTTTTTTTAAATTAAATTCGAATAGTATGTGTTTCTTAAACTATAGATGTATTATTTCTGATAATATTCAATGAATTTTTATCTGTTGGATGCTTTGTAGGAAAATGTTTTCGCAATCGATTTTGCTTCGTCAAACAGTGTTTTAGGACACAGTAAGAACATTGAAAGTTGTTTATTTACAAAAGATTCGAGAAAATCTTCAGATACTCCAGAAAATAGTCACAAGCGTATATCTTTTTTTGTGACATGGGCTAACAATATTTCCCTTAATGTATAAAACTTGCTTAAAACCATAATCTTGCTTTCACAAATATAACTGGGTAGTTAGCTATTCGGGTAAATTTCTTCATCGCTCAGGAGTTTTACAATTTTCTTTGGGTATGGCTTTGAAAAGCTTGGGGGTCCTTCCGTGGTGCTTTGACGGAGAGGTATGGACTGTATTAGTCCGCTTGATTTGAGTAATTGTTTTTCCGTAGATTTCAAGTTTTTAGGGAGTAGACTTGTACCACCCACATCTACTCGCTCTAGCGGAAGTCTGATTAGTCTTTTAGGATGGAGGATTTTGAATATTATTCACTGGGTCTAGTGATTATTTTTTCTGTGAATTCTATATCGCTTTGCTCCTAGGTGTGTTGGTGGCATTAAATGAGGGTTCGAGACGGATGTGACTGATTTCGTTTAAGAGGCGTTGGTTATTGCAAGATATTAATTGTGTTAATTAATGTTTGTTCAACAAATATTAAACTACCACTAGCAAACGGCTAAGTATCAACATCTATCTGTATGAAGCTAAAGATACATAATTTTTATTTCCAGGAGTCTACTTATATTTCAATAATACAGAGCAAATTGCCCAGTCCAGAGCAGTAAGAATAATGATACTTAGTGTGTGGAGCATCTCGGTGGCCGTAATCTTGGAAAACGGTATTATGTCTCAAATATTTCTCAGAATTACATGTTCATGAAAATACTTTTATTTTATTATTGGTCTGCTTTTCTCAATGCATTTGATTCATCGATTCTTTGGTAATCACATTTTTTCTTTTTTGTAAAAAGTTGAAAATCCAATTTTTTGGAGGGATAAAACTACTATAGGACGAATTGTTTTTAAAACTCCCACTAAAAATTGTATGGTGGAACATTCCAGGTGAACAAATGATGAAAAGATGGAACTTGGGCTAGATGTAGGTGTTGAAGCCCCATGTTTACTCTTCAACTTGCCTCCTTCGACGTCGCTATATGAGAAGTCCTGGGCCACAACACAAAGCGTAGCCACTAAAAGCTCCACAACTTGGTCCATTAAGGAAGTCTGAACCTCGATTGCTCTCCTCTCGTACTAATCAAAGCCCACTTTCAGAGTTTCTTTTGAACACCTTTGGTTTGCCGAAGGAATCAAAGAGGAAACTTCATATGAGCGGAGTAGCGGAAGGATTTCGAACACCCGTTTCATTGTTATAAATAAATATACTATTTTAGAGGATTGCCTAGAAATTTTTTATAGAAATTGAAATGTGCTACATCAATGTACTAAATAATAGTTTCTTCGAAATATAAACGAAATTAAGTGAGCAATATGGATATATCAGAGTTGAGGTCGAAATCTCCCCGTCAGTTTAATCTTATTAAGTGATTGAATGAATGAAAATTGTTAAAAAACCTCAAGTTGTTTTCAACGAAAAATAATGCATTATTTATATTAACCGTCTCGTTCATTAAAAATCCATAAAACTAATCCATGTATGTAATGAAGATAATGACACATCTAGTGTTGGCTCTTCAAACGTTTTATTGAATACCTTTAAAATTATGTTTGCGTTACTTTGTTCCAAACCATGTGACAAAAATTAGAACTGTAAACCTTTCTTTATCTTCAAGAACCAACTATTTTAAGTTGGTTCTCCCTCACTTTCCGTTACATATTTGTTATAGCCAAATCAGAATATTTGACGGGCGGAATACATCGTATATAACTTCAATATTGATTGAATAATTTTTACGAATACTACCTTAGACAGAAATATATAGCTAAAATAAGATCATTATACATCGTTAAAAGTTAAGGCTCATTTTGACTAGGCAAAACGAATGCTTGAAGTTTGGAAGAAACGCATTGTGATATTGGTCCTGTCGCGCAATGTAGTACTCACATAGAGAAAATGCTCACATATATTTTTTTTTCATTTCATTCCCCTGCAATTCATAATATTTCGTAAAACTAGCAAATTATTAAAGCCTTTCATTCAGAGAAGTGGGCAAACCTGTCGTCCCCGTCGCCCCACAAAACCGTCAGGGGCCCACACAGCGCTAAAGTTCGTGACAAATAAGGAAAATCAAGAAAAAAAGTAATAATAGCCGTTGCAAATCTGAAATCAGCAGACAAATAGAGCAAAGAACAGAAGTTTTTTTTTTTTTTTTTCAAGCCTGCTTGTTGTTACTTAAAACAAACCTGGAGGTTATCACCACCCACTTGTTCGATTGGTTGGAATAGTGCCATTACGTTCAATCCAAGGTAACGAACAAAACATTTGTCATCATCACTTGTTAAAGTTGATTGTGCAGGATGGGGGGGGGGGGAGGCATTTATCGAGCAAAAGAACATAAGAGGGAGTTCTTTCTCTTTCAAGTGTTGGTGCACTGAGGTTACGAACTTATCTTTAGCAATGCCGTAAACATAGCTTGATTCATCCAAACTTTTAGGTGGTTACAATAATCGTAAGAAAGACTTATAATTTCTGTTCCTTTAAAAGACCGAGACTTTTTTCCTTTCCCAACAACAACTTGCGTGGTACTGACGCATTAGAACAAGTCATAATAGTAAGTCTTTTTTTGCTGGATTTTTGACCAGGAGCAGACCTGACCACGACTAGGCTACTTTTTGGTCTCAGAATTTGTCAAAATAACCAGATTCGACTACAATTTAAATTTAATCGGTCGGTGAATAAAATTTGTCAACAAAGGAATTGAAATTTTCATTAAATTCAGTGGCTGCAACAAAATCACCACTAAAGGTCTCTCCTTGAATGTATAAGTGCCTAATACCGTGTCTCTTTTTAAACTTTGCAAGCAGCCCTTGGGCAGCGGAGAAGGGCTCCTTAATGTTGAAACTTTTATAAAACCATAATGCTTTTTCACTTACCATTGACTAAGAAATAGGGACTCCCTCAGCACGTTTTTGCTTGAACCATTGAAAAACGGCAACGTTGACGTCAATTGTAGTTAAATTCCTTTATTGTGCTAAAATTACAATCTGCCTTTTATAAGGCAATAAGTAATTAAGATAAATGCTCTCATTCATACCATATTTACAGTTCATCATTCACTCGCTCATTCATACAATATTTACAGACAGCCCAGAGACCCCCCAAATCCACCGCGAAGAGAAAGCGGAGTCTTGGGAAGTCCCCCACGCTCCTCCGTCAGCCGCGTCACCGGATACTAGCCAGTGGAGGCTGACCAAGAGCGCGAGAGCCACAGACGCTCAGGACATGATTGGAGAAACTGGCCATTGCCAGGACTCCCACTGTCACGCGTTTATAGCAGGTCACGAGGCCACTGTTGACGTCAATTAAAGTCAAAGTTTTCATTGATTCTTAGTCAAAGAAAAACAAATTGTTTCAGACGACAAAACGAAGTCGAAAGCGTCATTACGACACTCACGGCTCGATTTATTATTTCCAATTTTTGTTCTATTGTGAGAACAACGCGTTTTTTTTTTTACATCTCTAAACGGTCTCGACTAAGAGCATAACAGCACTGCGGGAAACCATTTTAAATTAGTGAAAACAGTCCCAAGGGGGTTTAGTAACCATTAATACTAACAATTAACAATAGTAACAAAAGCCTGATTTAAACTAATTTAACTTCCTTTCAAGAGAGTGACTTATTAAAACATTCTATGAGCAAAATGTCGTTGCGGTAAACTAGGAAATCTTTGTATCTTTTCTATCTCTGAAAATCTTGTGAAATATATTTATACATAACTATAATCCTATGATAACCACTTGGCTTGCTTCATTACCATTTAAAATAAACATATTAGCATTATTAATTATTTACTCGAGTAAAAGAAAACAAAAAAACGGAGGTGGCCGCGGGTAATTGGATTCCCGGTTGATCGAACTCTGGATAATGAAGGTTCTACTGGGTTCACAAAAAGTACACTGTAGTATAGGCAAGCCAATATCATCCATTTAATCAAATGTGAAGCTTTGTTGAAGCTTCAGTCATTCGGAATGAGCAATAAATGTGATAATTAAAGGAGTATATGCTTCGATACTCTTGATAATAAACTTCTATTCATAAATCATTAAAATTCAAGTTTTTATAATATTTAATAAAAAAAATTATGTCCAATTAGAGAAACGATCGTACATACACATTTAATGACCTTTTAAATTAACATAAAAAAATTAAAGTATGGTGAAAGTTTGTAGTTGGGCAGACGAGTTACATTAATACCTTGTTGACAAAGGAAAACTGAAAGATTACTTTTTTCACTCTTACGCCGGAAATCTTCACCATCATTCAATAATTAATTGTTGATGTACAAAGATGGAGATCTTCTGATTCTTATATTTTCCATTGCTGCCTGGAGTTCAGCTTAGCGTTCATATCATTCCAAACTTCAGATAATTCAAAACAAGTTCTTAAGATTGGTAAACTATGGTACTAAAATCAGTACTCTGCACAAGGATGTTGACATGCCACTTCGACGAGGTTTCATAAGAGAAAAGATTTGTTGAAAAAATGTGTTTTTCTTTGTTTTTGCCTGTATTGATGCCTGTATGTGTTTTTGAGGCTGTATTGGTTTAAGACAATGCTTTATAATATATTTTAAGTTAAATATAAGTATAAAATAGAATATATCTTAATATAGGTTTCATTTAGATTAGGTAGAAACAGTTTTTTTTTTTAATTCTCCTAAATTACATATGAGAAGATTTTATTACTATAAGAGAATAAAGTTTATTCGTTACCGTGCCCTTTATTTGGCAAACTGTTTTTGTCATTACATATTCTGAGACGAGTTACATTTTTGAATCGCGTAAATCTATAGATCAAGCAGGATTAATGAAGAATATATCAAATGTAGCAACATGAATGAAAAATAAGATAGAGAGTGCTGTGTGTATTCATGAGGCTGGGAGGGATTACAGGCAGCAAAGAGCACAGTTATAATTAAAAATCAGCCTAGCGAAGTTTAATGGAAGCCTTTGGGAAATGGATGGCAGGGAAGAGGGAAAAGATTCCCAGAAGAAGTAGATCAAACGGACTTGGAGGGAATAAGGTCGTGGGGTAATTAGCAAGCAGGAGGTAGCGCCTTTAGAGGCAGAGGCTCACTGTTCATCCAGCAAGGGCCATGTATTTCCAGAGATGTGTGAGTCATCAACATACTCCCTGCACTGACGCTAACTACATAAGATAAATCACCCTATACTCTATTGTATATATATTGTAAATTGGTTATAATATGTTGTAAATTAATTTAAACAAATGCAAATAACATTACCAAACCATAAGTCATACCAGTGGAAATATTGTAAACAATAAAAGACGCATCAGCAAAAAACTAGTTCAGAGGCCCTTGCAGAGGGAGTCAGGTAGCAAGCACCTGGGGCTGGGTGGGTCCTGGTCTAGAACATTCAAGCGTCATCTAACCCTGCGACGCGGTTTGCCGAACGAGGGTTGCCAAACCTCGCCCTATTGGCTGGACGCGATTGGCCAGAATAAAACCCAAGCCCATTGGCTACTTGGGGCTATATACACCCCCTAGTTTTAGCCAATAAGTAATTTTAACTACGGCTCTCTGGACTGGTACTTGCAGCTGCACTGATGTTTCTAGATTTGGCCTTCTCATTTATGAAAACCTCTGCATCTCTCTTTCCTAACCTCGCTATGTTTTAGTCCGGCCTTGTCAGACCCCACACTTTCCTAGTGGGATTCTCTGCCTTCGTCTCGCTAAAACTAGCACTTCATTGGAAGAGATTTCTTTCTTGCGGACGAAGGTCACCTGGGGTTCTATAGCTTTACCTAGTAGTGTCTCCCCCAGTGATCCAGACTGCCTTTCTCCGGTTCACACTCGCTTTTGGGATTCAGACGGTTTTCGCTTCCCTCAGATACCGAGTGTGAACTCGTGGTCATCCCAAGGCTACTTAAACTACCTACAATACCTACCAAAAGCTCTTCTCCTGAACATAGTGCACTGTCGGATTATTAGATATGGAGTCAGATAGTACAGTAGTAAGAACCGTCATGAAGCAATTGTCCAGGTCATAGCCTAATCAACCCTCACTTCGTCACTAGGGCTAGGGTAACTAGGCACCGCCTCGTAACGACCCGACACTTTTTTTTCGACATAATACGTATATGAGAATACATAATCATTGTACTGGTTAGCGAATAGAACATGATTAGAGCTAAAAGAATCGATACAATTTAAAAAAGAGCAAAGGCGGCACTAAAACAACCTATCTGTACAAGAATTTGTTTCCATGAATGAGAAAGGGGTTAACTACCGCGTTGGTGAGGCGGTTGAGCGATTCAACGAACCTGACTTTTCTCCAGCGAATGAAGTCAAGTGCATTAGGCATTCTCATATACCCCGCCCTTCCGATTTTGGAATGAAGTAAGTAGGACAACTTTCTCAAGGCTTCTAGCTGTTATTAGCCAGGTGGACGAATAGCGCTTAACCCCAGAGCAATGCCTGCCAGATATTACTTGGTGTGCCATGTTTTTCACTACGGACAAATAGAAGACCCACTTCACGGAGAAGAAAACACTCGCTTACCTTTCCCTATTTTATCAATAAATCTTCGACGTCAGTATAGAGAGAGGGGGCTAGTTCACGATCTTGACATGGCAACAGCTAACTACGAGGCCGGGTAAGGGGGCTTATTAGCCCAAATAAACGATCATATGATTGGCCGTAATAAACAGCTCTCTTTTTTGCTGTAAACAGGAATGACCTCCCAGGCAGAAGTCTGAGTTTTTTCAGACAGTCGGAACCAGATAACTGAAGTGAACACTGCTCTCTTTTGCTGCACTGGTACTTGTTGCTCTGCTCGAACCATTGCTTTCTTATTTAATTATCTCTACACTTCAATATCCTTAACCCTGCTATATTTAGTCCGACGTTGTCAGAACCCAAACCTTCCAAGTGGGATTCTCTGGGTTCGTCTCGCTAAAACTAGCTCATCATAGGTAAGAATCCACCCATACAGACGACGATCTCTTAAATGTGATAGACATATCTTCTATTGGACATAGTGCACCTTCCGGGGACACCTTCTAAGATCTTATAGAGTCAGATCAATTTACAAAATACAAAAAAAGATGCACGCCGTCTAGGCCACCAGTAAAGGTCAAATACTACCGGTTTATTCGTATCTCTTTCTGACAACTGCCGGGGAGAAGCTGGGTCGACGAAACATTTCTTTTGAATAATATCAGCGTGAGACCCAGTGATAAATTGATAGAGGTCAGCAAGAGTGTGAGGTACTCAACATGTTTGAAGGATGGTACCTCACCGATTGATCTTTTATGATGGATACCAAAGCTGTTGCACTCCTGGTCGCGTAGCTGCCGATACATCACGCGAAACACTGGTTCAAAGTCCAACGATATCACAGTGGTTGCTATGTCCAGGCTGGCTTCCATCAGTGGCTTTACGATGTTCTGTGCTAAGACTGTCCTGAATTTCTCATTCACACGAGAATTCCATTGTGTAATCCAAGAGTTTTTTCTATATGAGGCAAGTAGGCTGATCAGTGGTTAAAGCTGAATAGTTGTAATATAAAATAATATCAGTGCTTCATCAATTATGTTGCTATCGTTAATTCAATCAGAAAGCTTGTTTTTATTAGAGCGAAATAAGTAATCCTTAATATAACAAGGCTGAGAGATCACCTCTGCAGATAACCCATTGCGATGACGTGCTAAAAAGCAACAAACGCTGAAGATCGGTTCAAAGAGCTTTGTGATGGATAAGCGAAGACCAGAAAAAAGTAGTGGGGAGGTAAGAGGAAGGTCGGAAATAGAAGAAATGGTTAATGGATCTTTGCTGGGGCGATAGAGGCATCATTGGAAGAAACAGCAATCGATAATCGAATGTTTTCTGTCCTTTCGCTGTTTTTGTTCAGCCTTGTAGTTTAGCAATGTGGAGCGATCGAGTCATTACAGTTACAAACACAAAATGCTACCTTCCGTCAAAGATCATAATAATCACGATGGAGTGTTAAATAAACGATTCTTTTAAATGTTGTTTACTTGGTTGACTTGTACATTCATTGATGCCGTGTGTTGGTGTACTAAAATTGTAGGAAACATGGAAAAATATAATTTATGTTGAATAGGCACAGAACGAAATCGTTCGATTTCGAGAAAAAAATATAGGAAATTTTAACAATTACGTAGTATGCTATAATTTATGCAAAACGAATTAATGTTTTATGACCATGACCCATGATTTGACCTTTTTTTATGCCACCGGAGATATCCTAGTTTCAGTATTCATTTTTTCTGAAGTAGAACAAGATCCCTTCCTACAAATTATACATGGCTTCCACTTGGTATGTATTATATATGGCGGTCGGTCTGTTATTCATATATTGATGCGTGTATGTATTTATTACTTGTATGAAGTTGTGTATTTATGGTCTCCACTGCATATGTTTTGGTTTAGATATAATGATAGGGAGTATGCCATCAAATTGAATATGGTAAAAGTAAAATATTCTCATCTCACTGGTCAGGAGCTATTTAAGATTCAAAGTTATGACCCCCCCCCTTCCCCCCGACGCTGAGAACATACCACATTTCTTCAGATTCAAGGATAATACAGAAAATAAAGTTTTGACAGCTAACTATCAAAGCCAGGTACCAGTCGTGATGCCCTGTCGAGAAATTATTGAAGAAGCGTGAACAATTAGTTTTATTTGAACCTGCAATAAATATCGTTTCAGCCGATCGTTTTTGACCAGTATTTTAGCTACTAACAATTATTTTTGTGTGATGAAATATGATTTTCGGTTATCGCTGTGGTTCAAAAAATTAACAACAATTAAAATAAAAACCACTCAATAAATGAAACAATTGTCGAGGCTACAGATCTTAAATTCTGAGATATCTCCATTTTAATTTATATCAGTTTTCCTTCTTCCGACGTTATCTGATTCCACTCGATCCAGTTCAACAATCAAAACTTTCCATAAATCATTAAATATGATTGCATAGAATAAGCCAGTGGCTATTTTTTTTTTTGATTCACAACTGCAACTTGCGTCACAACCAGAGAATGTGATGTAAATATGGTAAAATAGCTAAAAGGCATCCGGTGATACCTCCCCTATATTGTTGAACCAAAGTTTGAAGGTATCCTATTGTAAATAAATTTAGAAGAAATAGAATTTTTCCACAGTCGTCTTGAATGTTATAAGACAAGTCAGGTGTACACAGTCCTTGTTCAGTTTGTGTTCAGTTGTGGGTTTGGATGTCTAAGCAGTTTGTCGTGTGAGTTTCTGTATAATGTTCTATGAAGGCAAGGAATATTTAAGTCAGTGTGAAGGGTTTGAATACGCTCATAAAACGGTGCATGTGTGATGTTTTTTATTTTATTGAAAAATCTGTATAGTTTTTATTTTTGACATCTTAGCTCATCAGTAAATTTAGGCTCCATGTGTACCCAATTGATGGTTGATAATGAAAAAAAATGTGCAAAAGAAAGAACAAGGGATGAACACATTTTTCTTAAAAACAACTTTCGACTGAATTATCCAGACGAAACAGTATAGACAGGCGCTTCAGTTAAAAAACACAAGAAGAATGCAATTAATACAGCCAATGTGGGCTCTTTGAAGAATAAAATAAATTTGGATCGGGAATAAGAGGATTCCCACCCCCATCTCTTCCCTTGCAGATAATTTGACAGAAATTTCATTTAAAGGGTGGCCGTCCCTTCCCCACCCCAGGGAGGAAGGGCCTCCTTCCGTTTGAGGGAAATGAAATATCTCGATTTGACGTAATGTAAAATTAATGCTGAGAGCATGCGGCCACCCGTAATCTCTCAACCAGCCCTGTAAATACTGTACGTACCGTCCTGTGGTAACGAACTCAAGAGAAATATTAAAGTTTATAGTAAATTAAAAGGGAAATGGTCTTTTAATTATATTTATTCTAAAGCTTTACTTACTAAACTTTTATTAAATGATTTACATTTTTTAAAAATATACATATATGTATAAACATATTAAAAAGAATTTAATTTAATTAAATGACAGATATCACCAGCAAAAAATATTAAGGGGTAGTCACAGGGTTAGAGTTAAGAGTATTGATTTTCAAATTTTAATTAATTGACACCAAAAAAACCTCTCAAACTTTCTATAGTTAACTCCTATTTTGACCCACTTTGGTCAATAGAAACCACTTAAAAAGAAAAATCAACACAAAAATCACGGGATGAGTCAAAGTTTCTAGAAAACTGTTAATGAATTCTTTTAATTATTGATTAAAAAAGACAATACAAAAATTACGTATTGTTGATGAAAGCGTACAGATTATTAATTTGTTGCCCCAAAAAAAAATTTTTTTATTACTGAATAATTTATTAATTAATGATACTCAATTATGTTTTATGGAGATAAAAGTATTTTTATGTCAACGTAGAAATAGGAACAGACTAATAAAGACCAGAGAAAACATGAGGGTTCTTGGTATTTAAAAGTAGTAAAGATTTGTTATTGTTATTATTTAGTCTATTAACAATCAAAACCTTTCTGGACTAAATGGATCACCATTTTTACTGGCTGGTAACTTATTACATAGACAAAACTTTAGTCATTAAAGCATTTGAGTAAATAAAATAAAACGAAGGACTAGTCTTTGAATTTACTATACGATTACGAATCATCAAATCATTTATGTAGTTTTTATAATACATAAAATTAAAATAATAAATAACATAAATCGATTTATACAACTTAGGATTGATCAAAATTCTGCCGGCATGAACGCTGATAACCCTACTCTCATTTTCTTCGTTGTGGATCAGATTCCAATCGATCTTAGTTGGATTTGGGCTGCTGTTCGAGAGACCTTAATTAAGATAATGTATTAATTTTCATTCATTTGTAACGATTCCACACTCAAAAAAGAGGCACCTGTATTTCGAAATAAAATTTGTATTTTTGGTATGTTTTCTCTGGTCTTTATTAGCCTGTTCCCATTTCACAATGACTAACGTTTTGCCTATTCAGGTATCCTAAGGACTATGCTTGATGTTATATTTTTCAACACTCTTCATTCTCCTGACCGAATAGGTACTCTCCTGATGGAATAGGTAATAACCTAAGTCTACACAATCTCTCACAACGCATGATTTCATAGTGGAAAGAAATCTAGAAGGTATATGAGGTTAGAACAATGCAAATGTATTAATGTTGAAAAATGTTATATGATGCATAGTCCTGAGGTTACCTGAATAGGTGAAAAATTTACTAATGTAAAGACAAAAAATTGGAGAGACTGTAAAGCCATCTTTTGAAAAATTCGTGTTCTTATTCATTAAATTAATTGTTAAGTTGTAAAACTGAGATTGAATTTATAAAAATCTTACAATACACTTATATAGGCAAATGTATGAAAAAGCCACGCAACAGGCATTGAACCGGACTTGGGGAGCAAGATTGGAAACCTGTAATAGGCCAACTGGAAACTTGACTCAATCGTACCAAACCCGCCATTGAAACTGACTCCGATATAAATTTACGCTCGAATAGAAAGGTCCCACCCAACGTGACAGATATCGAGACGTTCATTTCGGTCCTTCAGTTTTATACAAAGCAGCCAGGCAGGCACAAACAAATGGAATCCTCGTCGAAGGGAACAATAAAATTATAGTTGGAATCGACTCGATCACTAAGTGAAAGTGAAAGCACATGACTGATTTATACTTAGAATATGTGCTCTAAAACATTCAGAGAAACATCGGTGTTATAGGATGTCAATTGAAAAAATAAATGGCGTCTGTTGAGTACTTACGTAATGACGTGTTTGTTATTATTTGTAATGAGAATTATCATTTGTGAAGTTTTAAATCCCTTTTTTTCTCCGTGTATTGTAACATTTATATAATACCTTTAATTAATTAAGAACTCGATGAGCTATGTGGTGATGTTTATAAAACAATGAAATGAACTCTGTTTTTGTTTATTGTGGCCTTGCTTAGAATATATTTAATCCATGACAGACTGTTGAACTATGCATTCAAAATTTTGTACCATACCTACTGTATACGTTAGTATTTCAGGTGTATTTTTTACATTTTGGCGTGGCCTACACGCGAATTGTTACTTTCTGAAAATACGTTTGCAGCTTTGTCAGCCATCTCATTTTCTATTATTTCTGAATGTATTTTCAGTTAATTTCCTAATATGTAGCTTGTAGGCTAATAGCTAATAGCCGTTTTTGTATCAATTTCAACAAAGCTTGACCTAGAATAAAACTAAATAACGGGAGAAGTGAACAGAGGGCCATAAACGCTAAACCTGTTGTTCCATAAATCGAATAAGCGATGACCGACATGTAGACAGAGATTATCAAATAAGACACCCCCTGATATTTCGCAAAGCCATAAATGATTGCCACGATTCAACACATTACCTGAGCACGGGAGGGGAGAGAATGGGTACTAAAAACCACCGCAATAAAACCATAGTGGACCATCAAAAACTCAACCAAGACTCTCGTTATTCCGTACTTAAAATTACGAAGAGCACAAGGTAGGTACCAATGGACATCATTAGTCAGAGAGGTACAAAGAAGCCACCTCCTGAAAAATCCTAAATTCCCACTTGTAAAAAATGAGAAAATGATTGTGACTAATTCGTCAATTTAAATCCAAATAGACTTATGTCAATCCCCTTAATCGATAGCTGTTCTGGAAGTCACCTGGAGAGAAAAGTTGCGGACAACAGAATATTAGAAGACATCAAAAGTTAGAAATACTAAGATAGATAATATTATTATTAAACTATTACAGCAGTGTATCATAATATTGAGTCAATCAATAATTATTAATTATGTTTCTTGTACGTACACATAACATTAATTTTTTATGCAAATAAATCACATAATTGAAATGGATTATTATTTAATTAAATGTCCAGGTGTCATCTCCAGATCAAGTGTTAAATATTCCATAGTGACAGTACAGGCTGCATTAAATTAGCGTCCCGAACAAAGGACTGAATAGAGACAATGCTCCACATCAATTTGTCACTCGTACAAAGGATTATTTGAGTATCTACAATTAATTAATATTTGCTCACTTGCCGGAAGATATATAAAACATCAAACACGCATAGAATATTTAACAGACATATGAGACTAAACTGTACAATCATACAGAGCAGCATTAAACAGTCGCAGGGAAAATTTTAATATCTTCTACCGAGAATAGTAAGGCAGAGCAGTGTTCAAATAATAAAATATGTTTATAGCGAGAAATTGTGGTTTAAAACCGTAGTGTTTTAAAGTAGTGTTTTCGAGAGAAAAAAAGGAGTTAATCTCATAAAATAGCAATGATTTTAAGCGAAAAAGTTAGATGAGATAGTCTGACTCTCGGACTAAAAAAACTCCTCTGAAAGTTATGATTTCAGAGGTATGAAGCTATTACTTAGTTTGACAGTATTATACTGGAAGAAAATAAAGAATCTGTTTCGCCCATTAAAAATATTGACAAATATAGAAAGAAAAAACGTGGACAGAGATAGCAAGTAACATGAAATAAACTTGTCCCATTCATTAGTGGCAGTTTTCCAGCGGAGGCCTGGTAACTCTCAATTCCAATACTCCGATGACACGCGTCAGGTCCATCACCGGAGCAGTTAGCCTGGAATTAATTTTGCCGAGTAGAATTTGAGTCGGGAAGCCTGCGATGTACAGCGTCCATCGGGCAATGATCTGGCTGTTTCATCGCAAAGTCGATTCCAATTCATAAATATTCATAGCTTTCACATACAGCAACAGAAGCAGCTTCAACACAGAAGCAGTCTTGAATGAAAGATTTACAAATGTTGGCAATCGACGCTACGTATCGTCTTCCAAGTACATCACTTAAATTACATTCAAGCATAATTAAGATGGATGTGTTTGCATAAAAGCAAAAGCATAAAAGCATCTCAAAATCTTATGGTTTAATGAAAGGTTTTTGTTTTTTTTACTTTATTGATTATCTCAAAACTGTCACGACCATCGTATGTGCTGTTAGCATGATAAAAATGGCATGTTTGACATGAAGGCCAAGTACATCTATACCTCCTCTACAGCTTTGAAGCTAAGATATCTTATTGTTATTAATTTAAAATATTTAGACATCTTATCAGAATGTTACCAGGTTAAGTGTAGAGAACCCAGGGTGAAGAAAAGTTTTTGTTTAATGTTTCAATGCAGACGAAAATGTAAGGAATTTTTAGGTCAAAAAAAGTTTGATTCCGCACTTAAAACGTTGGAGCTGTAATAAATCTTAAAATGTTTGATTGAAAAATCTGCATAGTTTTGATGTTAGTCTTCCTAGCACATCCGTAAATTTGGGCTTCATATGCCCCTAGTATATCGATTAAATGTAAAATCCTAAGTATTTAACTGAATTAGTTTGTGTCAAATGTTGTTACAATTTACTAGTGAACATTTGCCACGTCGAAGGGGAACGTCATGTGCATAGGACATAGCAGTATTCATTTTCAAGGTTGTGGGTTTAGATTAAGTGCTCAGGTAGTAGGCTGATGAAAGCTCTAGTAAATAAGAAATAAAGAACATGTGGAAGACAAAAATAGATAATTATTCAATCTTAAAAATAGGGGAAACAACTAAGTTAGTATAGGTAGGTGCATTAAAAAATCCCAAAGACCTACTGAAAGATGAGAACTTAGACATTAAGCACCTTACTTTTAGGCTGTATAAAACTTAAACAGAAAGCAGTAAAACTGGAAGTTATCAGTTCTCTTAAAAATCCATAAAGAACTTTAAGAACTAAAAGAACTTGGGGGAGTGTTTTTATAAAAGTATGCAAAGTGACTTGTCAAGATTCGAAAGGAACCTTATTTCTAATTTACATCGTTTGGCATCCGACCTCATTTGAATATTAAGTACGGTTTTCTCCTTGGTGGCCAAATGAAGTGATAATTTTCACGGCATGGCCGTGCCAAAACCGTGGCTTTTTAGTGGGCATTTAATCCCTTTCTTTGATTTTCTTTCATTTAAGGGGTATTTTACCCAACGATCTCTCTCTATTTCTGTATTACCTCTGACATCATAAAAAATAAAATGCTTATTTTTCAGGAAAAAGTGAATTAATGGATTTTTAAAGCCTGCACCACAATTGGATACCATTCTATTGTTAATAACTTCCACTAATGATAGTATTTATATTGATTTATTCTATTTGTATGTTAATATTAATGCCCATGGAGTTGATAAATCAATGCTATTAAGAGGGTTGTGTTTGAGATAAGCTCATCTAAATTTGACGAAAATTTTCAGAATAAAATATTCTTTTAAGAACAACAATCCCGAGTACGAAAATCGATTTTGAAATTTACTCGGTAATTTCTTCGGTGGGAATTTAACGAACATCATCACTTCGATATTTATTTTTACCTCTTCTTCATTTTTCCTTTAATTTAACTTTCTATTTAAACAAATTCTAGAATGATATTTTTTAATTTAACCTAAAGCTTTTAGTTTTTTATTGCTATTATATTTTCTTCCCACATTAGATAAATTGTTTCTTTTTTGTTAAGGTGACCAGAGCTGCATTTATCAAAAAGGTGAGCCCCGTCACCTCATTAGTCAGTTTAGTCAAGTCACGTATAATGTATATCATTATGCTTGTTTATTCGATTATATAATTTCTATAAAATAACAAAACCTGTATATACTGTGGGGATGCTACAGGAAATACAGAATAATTTGTAAATGGATTCACTTGTGGATCTATAATTGTCTGTAAGTTTAAAGGGGCTATGAGGAAAAAAAAAAAAAAAAAAGATTTATTTTCTATTTTATGTATGACTAATTCTTGCTAATAATGCGTTAGGTTTGGTAGGTATGAAGTTATAAACACATGTGCAGCCTAACGTGGAAAATTGTGCCTACTATCTCCCTGCCTTTGAGCAGTAAGTATCCTATATAAGCCCCTCCAGTCTCATGGAGTGGGAAAGAGCCCTTTCACCCACCCGTTTGGGGAAAAAAATGCGGGGTAGGAATATGCAGCTAACCGTTTCACTTACACAGCTTCATAACCTTCTGGGTAGTATCGGGATTTGATTTTTTCGCACGCCTAGAAATTCTTTCTAATACACATCAAGGCTTCTAAATCCTCTGCGTTCTCTGATTAAGAGCGTTTTATTTCCGATTAAACATCAGATGCAGTGAGGAGGGAGGACAACGGTCAGCTCTAGGTTAGATTACCCAACCGTTTAACTTAAGACTCGCTCGTTAACAAAAGGAATCAAAAGAAAAGAGTCAAAGTAAAGCTCCGTTGATTGCACCTCTCGCGAAGGAAGGCATTAAACATTTAAACTTTCTGAGACAGGAGTTTACAAAGTTACAGCAGCCTAACTAGATTCTTTAGCAAGGGGCCGATTGAACCCGCGGAAATGCAATAACGTATTGAGAACTGAATGTATTTTTGTTCATTGTAGGATTATCAGCTATTCGTTGATTTTCAACAAAGAAAATTATTTGCATAAAATAATATCAGAGGGAGTCGTAGCTTTGAGATAGTCAATAAGTCATAACTTTAAATAAAGTGTCCAACAAGATACTAGGTAATCACCAAGCACGAGGAGAATGGTTCTACTTTCAAAGAGTCATTTGAATTTCAAAGCTATGTAAAATACTTTAAGCAATTAATTATATCTCTCTGTCACTCTACAGACATCAGGATCTGTTTGTTCTAAGATAGCTTGGAAATAGATGATGAAGGTAGCTAAGATGGGGCTTGAAAGTGATCAAATCGATATGAAATTTTAAAGGTGTATTCAACAAGCATCTGACTATGATTTATGTATTTTTTAAAGATGTAATAACATGAAGCGTGTGGGAATGATTAACCTGAAAAAGCACCGGATGGGTCCATTCGCTGATTTTTAAGATTCCTCAAGGCGTTGCTCAGAAGATATTTTAGATTTTAGAATCTTATCATTTACCTGTGATTAGAAATAATATATAGACGGTAATGCAAAAAATAATTAAAAGGTATTCCATAAAATAGAACAGATAGATCACGTTACTAATGACCTATTTTTTACAATTTTTTAATAATGTTTTTCCCAATCCCTCTCCCATCTAGATATCGTTTATTCACTTCATTGCTTTTATTTAGTTCACATATACTTAAAAAAATACAATTTACTTTATAATCGATGTAAACAATTTTAATTTGTTAAAAATTATATTAAATAAGAAAAAAGTGGCCAAAGATTCAACGATTAACTAGCTTAATTAGGAATGTTACCTGGATATTTTTCAGCAATGTATTCTTTGACTAAGACATTTAATAAATATTAATATTTATCAAATAATAGTAAAGCATGTGTTCCGCAAGTCAAGTTCCCACTTTATCTGATCCGATTATTATGATTTTAGAATGAATGCACTAAACGTTAAATTTTTCAAATAAAATCTTTATTGTGATTTTTTTATTTTTCTTTCAAAACCTCTTTATTGATAATATATACAATAATCTTTCTCCTCGTACTGCATACGCAGATGCATTCGAAGGAGTACATAAAATATAAACTTTCAGTTTGTTGTTAAGAAGTCAAATACACATACACTCACTAGGTGATGTGGCTCTCCTTCAGCTTGCAACCGTGAGTTTAATACACAAACGAGGGTCAAATTTTGTTGTGATAAAATTACAACTTGCCTTATTAGGCATAAAGTAATTGTGTTCAATGTTCTCATTCATACCATATTTACAATTCTTGATTCCCTCTATCGTTCATACATTATTTAGAAACAGCTCAGAGTCTTCGGAAGCTCCCCACGCTCCTCTATCAGCCACGTCACTGGTTACGAGCCAATGGAGGCAGACCAAAAGAGCGCGAGAGCCACAGACGCTCGGGATTTGTTCGGAGAAACTGGGCATTGCACAGGACTCACACAATGTATTTATAGCAGGTGACGAGGCCACTGCCGCTTTAGTATCGGAGGACGATTATAGAAACTTTAAATTCATACCATTTAAAATTACATATAAAGTATGTAAAAAAAGCAGTAGGGGAAAAGTGGTGGTTCTAAAACTTACTGCGGATGATCGATTTTACCCTTTTTGTGACCGATTTCAGATGTACTTTCTTGATGTGGTGAGATTTGTCATATTGAGAGACACAGAAAGAAAATTAATATCCCACCACTGGAGAATTCTCCGTCGTTACGGCGTGTTTTCATGTATTAGGTCATAGAATTTATTATAGAATTAACCGTAAGCCATGGATATTTTACTGGTAAGTTTTGTCAATTCCTACTATATTTGATTGGCTCACCTATGTCTTATGTGAGAACCATATCCTTCTGTTATCGACGGCTTTGGCCTGATGTTGCTGGGCATTAGACTGGGCGCATTAGTCCTCTTTGTTTCCCTTTACTCCCAGAAATAACCTTTTTCACAAAGAGCCGGCCTTTATGCAGCAACTACTCCGAACATATTAAAGATCTCTATTATCTGCCGAGTAGCAGGCCTAGATGAAAGAACTTGTCCTATATAGGGTATACCTTTTTAGAATATTGATGCTTGGTCTACACAGGAGGGAATCCTTTGACAATTTAGTGACGTCGCTGATGGAATGCTTTTTTTTAAAGAGGTTCCCCTTAGATTCCATTTAAAAATTAGATTTTTTTAAGTTTCAAACACGTTTAAGTGAAAGGTGTGGTTTCTATACGTTAATATAGAAAGAATTATTGAAACTTCTTTATTGTGATAAAATTACAATCCGCCTTATTGGGCAATAAGTAATTGTGATAAATGTTCTCATTTATACCATATTTACATTCCTTCATTCACTCGTTTATTCATGCAGCCTTACAAACAGCCTAGAGACCTCCTAAATCCACATGATTGTCACCTCCCATGCAGAAGATAGAGAAAGCAGTGTCTTTAGAAGTCCCTCACGCTCTATGATCAGCGGCGTAACCGGATACTAGCTAATGGAGGCTGGTCAAGAGCCCATAACCCACAGACGCTCAGGACATGATTGGAGAAACTGGACATTGCCAGGAATCAAACTGTAACGTATTTATAGCAGGTCTCAAGGCCACTACCGATTTAGCCTCCAACGAGGATTATAGAGATGAGCAATGTAATGATTGTGCTAGGGGATTAGGGGGGTGGGATAGGTTTCTATGGAATTTCATGAACTTAGAGGGGATTCGTTCAAGAATGCAGGGTAAATTAAGATCGTAATGAAGGGATTTTTGTTGTGGTTGTAATAAGGGGCATTGACTATTGTTCTCAGGACGTTTGATGTTCGACGTTTTTGCTGTCCTCCATAACTCTATTCTGTACGACCAGATTGGTAGGTATACTTTGTAGATTAGTAATTTTTTATATTGATGTCTTATTGAATGTCATTCAAAGTAGTCTGTACAGTTGTCCAAAGCGTCTGTTTAGTTCTTGTCTTTTGTGTGGGTTGCATGCCAGCCTTTTGTCCAGATGTCTAAATATATTACTGCCTCGGATACAGGAAGAGGAATGGAACTAAAAAATACTAGTGGACAGGACTTGCGGCAGAGGATAAAGGTAATGTGGGAAGATTTTGGTTTATTAACTTATACATTAACATAATGATTATATTAGAATGACAAATAATCGTTTGTTTAAGGACCAACTTTATAAATAAGATTTAGTTTTTTATGGTGTAGTGTTTAATAATAACACCAAAGACTAAGACTCAATTCTAGCCTCACCTAGATTTTAATTGGAGATTTTAACACAATACTGAACACGTGTCTGTTGTCTGTTGCGGTGTGCACGTGGAACTGTAAACCCTATCTGAACTGGACACATTAAGTTTCATGTAATCTCTAGAGTTTTTTGTATTACCTATGATTAAAATTTTTCTGAAAATACTATTAAATGTTTTAGATCAGACATTTGGTTTAATAAAAATTGGCACATCCATAAATTGCTGAAATTGCCTATATGTAGTGGTATTACAATTACGATTTCCCTTGTTTGCTCTTTATTTGAGCGATTTCTCGAAACTTTATTGGCAATTATTTTTTTGATCACTGTCTTTCTCTCCCAGCTCGGTGTGCCCATGTTGAGAGGAATGTATTTATAGGTCACCTCGTACGTCCTATTCTCAAACGGGTAATCACCTGTGATTGATTTGGCATAATTTCATTAGTGTTAACTAAGCTCTGTTTTCGTCCTTTATGCCTGATAAGTTTTTGACTGATGTCGAACATCATCTTTTTGTCACAATTCTGCATTATATCTGTTTCTGACGCCATATCGGTATAGTATGTAGTATCCAGGACCGTTGCTTTATGCATTGTACAAGTCAAAGATCAAAGTAAAGGTTATTTTTTGCTTCTAGTATGAGTACCAGTTATTGTTTTTTTTTCCAAAATTTTAGGGAAGTTTTTACTATTTAAATTGAAGTCACACAGTTATAAAAGTTTATTCCAATTTCCGGTCGATTTATAACAATTATTGGCAGAATGCTATCTTGTCCGAGGCTTGGATTTTTATCTGGAGTTTTAAATGGATCTTTACTGTCCTCGATAGTTATAGAATGCATCATATCTAATGGACAGGCCCAGTGTAATTTTCAGGGCAGTTTTGACTACTCCTCTTTAAAAATGTAATAATAATAGATTTTTATAAATAAATTATTTTCCTGATTCTGCTTCACATTTCTTTTAGACTTGCTCTCATTCATTTGTGCTATGTACTGTACCGAACTATCTCCCTTCAATCACTAATCGGCGTGCTACAAAACAATTTTTTTTTAATTCGAGGAAATGTTATATAACTTTATCTCCCTTTTTAACTACAATTTTGCTATTGTTGTTTTAGCTATTGTTCTGGTTGCAGCTTCAACGATAATATTAGGAATTAGGTCAATGTCAAATTCTTTTTGGATATAATATGGCAATGTTTCTTGGTCGGTGTTTCAGCTTTGTTGTTTTTCGGGGGGAAAGTCATTTTAGGAGAACCAATGTCCAAGTACTTACTAAGGAAGACCCTTTGACTATTTTTATAATCTATTCACAAGAATGAAATTAGGAAAATTTCTAGCTATAAAAAATGGCTTTTTATACCAACGAAATAAATGAACTAGGGGCTATATAAAATTTAAATCTAATTAGCACCAGAGGTGTGGCTTGGTCGCAAAAAGAAGGAAAACGGTGTTATTCGCCTTAATTTCGCTTTATTCTCCTCGTTATTGAATTCCCGTTATGCATCTTTTTTTCGCATAATAATTCAACCACATTATTCGGCGTCGACTGGATATGTATTCTTGCTTTCTTCGATCGTCAATTCGCCGTATTACTTATTCCCATCTTATATGTTTTCTGGCTTTGTTTCTTCCTTATGAGTTTCCGCACTTAATGAATCAAAATTTTAGCTGCCTTGAGTTAATTTGTGCTACCAGGATATCAATGTTTCCGTAAGGCTTAGATCAACAGCAAAACTCACTGCTGCAGTGCTGTCATCGTGGTATCAAATTATAATACTCGTACTATTCGTGTTTAATATGTCCTCATTATATCTTCATGCGAGCTAAAAAAAAACCTCCTCAACAGATATCTTACCTTAGACCTAAATATACGTATGCTATCATAGGTGACACGAATGTATTACGAATGTACGCCCATTAATGTATTTTAACAAAGAAATGAAATATGCCTTTAAATTTCAGATTAGTGGAATCTGCTTTATAACCATCAGCCTATATAGCCTACCAACATTCCGTTGTTTTTTTAATTATTTTTCTAATAACGGTAAGGAAATTTCTATCTCAGTCGAGGGCCTTCCTAATAATATTATGACTACAATAATGACTACGCCAAAATGGGGTGTCCACAGCCATAAGAGAGTTTGGATGGAGAACAAAAATAAAGACTCCCGGAGGCAGGAAGGTAGGGGACTGCCCTTGGAGTGTGGCTGGATAGATAAGGGCTGGAGGATGTTACCTCCCGTTACCTACAGGATATTACCTTCTCTGCCTAAAGTGTCCTCATCTCGCCTGCCCATTTCTAAACCAAACATATATGCAGTAATCCTTTATATATCTATCGCAATACTTGCTTTAGTAATATATAACTTACCCTAGCTTTATCATCCTCTCCATTTTTATTATTTGTACTCATTACATATTCCCAGAGGAAGGGTTTCGGCTTATCTCTGGGTAAAATCCAACATTCGGTTACTTATTACAGTACTTACAAATATACATAAATAACTCTTAAGTAGTTTCAAACATATATTATACTGCGCCCGCATTAATAACTCACATACAATACAATATTCTAAACAGTTCCATTTGTACGATCAATATTGTTATAAATCTTGCTCATATAAATATAAAGTTGCTTTTATTTTTTTCTATCTTTTGCGAATCAAATAAAACTTTCATTCAAAATAGCATCACTCTATATGAATCCAGGATTTCAAATGAATTACTAATACACTTTTAATGGCTGTAATCGATAATAGTTTACTTTTTTTTTTTTTTTTTTCTTAGCTCTCAAATTTTTAAGATTATAGATAAGGGAAAAATAAAGGTAATTTATTTGGGGTGAGCGGATCCTTTTACTAGGAGTACCTCTTTGAAGGTGGAGGATGGAATTTAGGAGTGTGGGAAGCCTCGGTAGAGGTGGAAATGTTGCGGTGCAGTGGTGAGAGTCCACTGAAGGCTGAGCCTAGAGGCTCTCTAGGCATGTAGTACAAGCTCATTCAGTTGGAAAGCAGTGATGGGTGCCCGTCAGAGGCTTGTTGTTGGTTCGCCAAGGGCCGTAATGTCTACCAAGTTTACTTTAGCCTTGACACAGATTATAATATAATATATAATAATAATATAATAATATATTATATTATTAATTAGGATGCCCAGATATTTAATTTTGTATCTGACTCAATGGGATAGAATAATATTAATTAATTAAATAATTAATTAATTTGTTGTGACTAATTAATTCATAAGCAATGTGTCATTATTTTTGTAGGGACTGGTTTCATTTTTTGCTCAATGAATACACGGAGCATTACCAAGTGAAATATATCACGCTCCCAAAAAAAGTCATCCTTTGAACCAAAGTTGACAATAAGAGGAAAAACGAAATTACATATTTTTAATTAGAACGCAAGGATCTTTAATTTGATATTATACTGAAAACTATAGATTCCTTTTAATAAAGATTAATTAATTCATTAATGAAAATCATGCTTTGGGACATTTTCCATTTCTTACCAATGCCATGTGCGGTCTCCGTGTAAAATGGCTCTAGCTTGAACATGCCACTATCAAGATTAAGACTGAGATATCTTGGGATACGTACTCTCATATCTAACGATAAATTAAGAAATATTTTACTGATTTAATTGTTAATTGTAAAAGTGTAGCTTCGTTAAGAATTACCGGAGGTTGGCAATGCATTTTTAAATGGCCAAGGCCAGGTAAGTGCTGAATGAGTTAAAAACAGGCTCGCTGGGTGGCCCTCCCTTCACAGTCACGTATGAATATCTTTAGATTGTAAACAAACAGTTTAAGGGAGATCTATACGTAACATCTGGAAATATTAACACCGGATTTTTTCTTTTCATGAATATAATCGAGGGCGGGAAACGGCTAAAAAAGAGCGACTCTATATTCACCCCTCTCATGCAACTCAACACAAAAACTGAAGAGGGTTCGGGCACTTGCTAGTTAAACGCGAAAGAGACGACATCGCTTAAAGGAGTGAGGATGGAGGCAAATGCACCTATAGCCTGCTTAGAAGTTGCATGTTAAGACAAAACAAGTTTTAATCAATAATGTACCATAGCCGTTGCCAATTAAATATTAATGCCATGCCATAATTAGAGCTTATTAAATTCAATTCATCTTTTGAATATAAGGAAATTCAATAGTTAAGACTAAATGCTCACAAGTGTATTTTATCTTTTGTAATAAACTAGTCATATTCCTGTTTAATATTAAGGCAATGTTCATTTTGATTTTCTCTAACAACAGAGAATAACGATTAAAATTATTTAATATAATGAATGAAATTAGTTAACAGTTTTTATTGTGCAATAATTACAATCTGCCTTTTATAAGGCAATAATAATACAGATAAATGATCTCATTCATACCATATTTACAGCATCATTCACTCGCTCATTCATACAATAGGACATGATTGGAGAAACTGGCCATTGCCAGGACTCCCACTGTCACGCGTTTATAGTAGGTCACGAGGCCACTGCCGTTTCAGTCTCCGAGGAGGATTATAGGGATGAGTGGCGCAGTGCAATGACTGTGCTACAGGATTAGGGTGGTTGGAAAGGCTACTGTGGAATTTCATAAACTTGGAAGGGATGAGTTCTAGAATGTAGGGTATATTAAGATCGTTATGAAGGGTTTTGTTGCTGACATAATAAGGGGCATTTACTATTGTTCTTAGGACTTTGGATTGAAAGGATTGGATACGCTTGATGTTCGACTTTTTTGCTGTCCCCCATAGCTCTATTCCGTATGTCCAGATTGGAATATAATGAATGATTTGTTCATTTTGATATTCTCTGTTAGGAAATAATAGTGATTAAAATTGTTTAATACAATAAAGAATATGTTCACTTTACTCTCTATTAGGGGAAAATAATGATTAAAATTATTTGGTTTAATCAACTATTATTTATTATGTAAATCATAATGATTAAACATACCATGTATATTACTAATGGTTGCTTTGTTTATTTTCTCGATCTGTAATATGTCTCATTTTATCCAATAAAATTTTATTGTTCATTGTTCTTCACAGACTGAGTTTTTATTTATTTCTCAAGCACATTTATCCATATTAATGTTCTATCATTGCTAAAAATAATAAGAGGGATTATTAATTGAGGACATAAAAGAAATAGGTTTGTCTGGCATGATACTCGTATACCTTAGGTGAACGAAATTATCGATCCCATATTAGTCGATCAGACATGTTTTTTTTGTTATAGTTCTATCAGGATTTACAAAGAGCTGAATGCCTAATGATGCTAGTGGCTTGGAAGTGGAGGTACTTTTACAACGCTATAGCCTAGGCTTTTACATATAACATGATTTTCTCAAATTGGGGATAAGTTCGTTTAAAAACTTGATATACCGATCAAGTTATATATCGAATTTGATAGCTACAGACTGAATGAAAGTATATTTAACGGTGAAGCTTGATATTGGCGTGCTATAACCAGAAACTATCACTCGGGAAGCTTACTCTTCCAAACTTAATTAAAAGTTGGCGAGTTAAGTATTTCATTTAAGTTTTCCTTTATTACATTAATCAACACAAGATAGCGATCGATCAACTTTCCTTCGTATATTACAAGTTGTATTAAATAACTGTGTAAGAAACGATGGTGAAAAATAATATTACAACAGCCGCTAATAACAATAATCGTTAATTTTAATTTAAATCGCCTCACTATCTGAGAAAAATGCTTTAAAAAGACGCCCTAAAGGTCCTTCACGATAAACCTGATTGATGGTGGAAAAATTGTATTACAGTCCATCAACTCCTCAGTATAAAATTTGGAAAATTGTTATAAATTGCTCCTTTATCGCCTGTCCGTTTGGTTACTTACAACGCAATATTTTTATATTTCCTCACATCATCCCTGAAATATTAGATGAAACATAATTTTGCTTAAACATTTGCTGTTGATGATTTATCCTAATAGCAATGATCCATAAGACAATTCTTGGTTGAGAATTGTTGGCTATAACTAAGAAGGGTGAAATATGTACATCTTTTATGTGCCATACATAAATATTCTGATACAAATGAGAAATATTTCAAAGAGTAAAAGCAACCAATGTAAGTCCAGTGGTCAAAATTTTATAACAACAACGCATTTTAAAATATTTGGATAGAAACACTGTTCAAAAGAAATGCCATGAATAAACACGCATAAAGAATGAAAACGACAAAATAAAAGCTTTAATTTACTTGTCAAAAGTATTTGAAACGTGCATTTTTGAATAAAAAGCTACGATATTAGGGCTTCGGATAGATTTACAATTGTACCAATATGCTGAACATTCGGACATTGAACAATTGGACAATTGGAAACATTGGGCAGTCGAAGCTCATCACCAACAATATTCCAGCTTGTAAATTTGAATCTGCATAAATAACTTTTCGTGTTTTGGTGTCGTGTAAGTACATGCGCAAATTTGGTTTTTCCCATCCTCAAATACTTGAATGGAGCCGCAGATTTTCCGTTGTCCCCCCCCCCCATCAACTCTTCCCGGATTACTATTACATGTTTCGTCAGGAAACAGTTAAGAGAGATTCCTCAAATTTAGAAAATAATTCTCAGTCTAATTATCCAAGAGTATCGAGACTCCAACGGGCAGTTTCAGTTTATAATTTCACCCAAAATCCATCTTTAGAAGTCCATAATTCTCAGTGTAATTGGTAAAATAATTTGGTTCTGTTCCAAGAACCTGAAACGCATAATATAATTTTTTCGGAATTCTCATATTTTAATTGATAGTGACTAATTAATTTTAATTATAAAAGTTATCTATAACACCCAAACAAATATGTAAGAATAGGTATAATATTGAAAAAAAAAGTTATTGAAATATGTTATTTATTTAAAAGCTAAAATATAATGCAACATAATATACAGTACACGCCTCAACCTATAATAGACAATGGAACCTATATTGATATTCATATTTAATTTAGATATAATTTTTAATTACTTGATGTGAGAAAAATTATAGTATATAGTGTGCAATAAAAAAATAACATAAACTCTATGTACTAACACAAATAGTACATGCAGTTGATAGAATACAAATTTTATTCATTCTATTCTAATATTGGTAACACTACTATTGTTAAGTGAAAAAAAAAAACACAGTTAAGTAAGTGTGAAGAATCCGCTTTCTCTTCGCATGTGGATTTGGGAGGTCTCTGGGCTGTCTGTAAGTATTGTATAAATGAGCGAGTGAATGATGAACTGTAAATATGGTTCATAAAATAACCCTTCCAAGTTCATAAATTCCATAGTAACCTATCCAACCACCCTAATTCCCTAGCACAGTCATTGCACTGCACCACTCATCTCTATAATCCTCCTCGGAGATTAAAACGTCAGTGGCCTCGTGACCTGCTAAACGTCCTGGCAATGGCCAGTTTCTCTAATCGTGTCCTGAGCGTCTGTGGCTCTCGCGCTCTTGGCCAGCCTCCGCTGGTTCTTATCCAGTGACGCGGCTGACTTAGGAGCGTAAGGGACTTCCCAAGACTCCGCTGCCTCCTTCGCATGCAACGAAGGTGACAATCATGTGCACTTGGGGGCCCTCTGGGCTGTCTGTAAGTATTGTGTGAATGAGCGAGTGAATGATGAACTGTAAATATGGTATGGATCATTTATCTGTATTATTATTGCCTTATAAAAGGCAGATTGTAATTATAGCACAATAAAGGAATATAAGTGTGAAGAACAACGTAATATAGGGAATCAACTTATTAATGACTATCTTCATGGAATTATTTTTATTAGCATTCATATTCCAAAAATATCGACCTCGTGAGCAATTTTTGACGATCTATATTTCATTTTAAATACTGTTAAAAAAAAATTAATTTTATTGGTTTTATGTAATTATAGTACACCAAAGTCTAGTATTACACATTATTGATCACAAATTAATTATTTTTATGGGAATTATTTTATTTTGATCATTGTCAGGGCATCAAATAATACAGAACTACCGTGTGAAATTCATGGCCATATCAAATATTGAATAGCATCAGCTAATTTCGCTAACACCATTTAAATGACTATAGCGATTATATTAACTAAATACCTAACATACATAAAATATCATAATTCAGGAGGTCATCAAGATATTTAATTTGACGACAGACAATATGACAACATAAAATTTGCATTGTTTTTTTATTACAAAATATGTAGTTATTAATGATTCATTACAATTGTTAACCTCACAAGCTCCATTAGAGACAAATTTAAATACCGAAATCATAATAGAAGCATTACGCCAGAGCGACATTGTGGTGATGGCTTGCCCCTTGTAAATATTGTTCTGCTACGCAGTATTGCTATGCGGGTGACCCCTCCCGATTTCATTGACCATTCGCACAGCCTGAAAGGAATGTTTATACTTTCAAACGGGTACGAGAACGCGCGCGCTTGTGTGTACTAAAGTAGTGAAAATTGATTCAATCAGTCTGAAATTTTAAAGGTATATACCAATATTTCTTAACAGATCCTAGATAAGAAGCTATTCATGGTTTAAAGTTCTGTATTTCCTTCAATAGTTTCACCCCCACAATTTTATAAAAGCTAAATAAGTATTTGGGAAATACCTGATTATATACAGTAAACTTTATTGTTCCTTCCCTTTCTATGTTATTTATTTGGTTTAAAATTCTTTCATAAGTAAATTTTATTCACAATTGATGGAGCAGATTAGGTCAAAAATAATTCTTGATATATAGGCCTTGAATTAGCTAGCTTATTCCTTACCATAGTTACGATACAGAACTAAGTCCATCGTCAATTAAATTTGATTACTAAGACCTATTTGGGAATATGAAGCATACATTTAAGCGACATAAAAAAATATAATTATCTGGAGTTTTGGTATTACTCTGCGGTTATGACGTGAGCATAGGTGATTCGGGCTCAAGTGTATGTATTTAACAGAAAATCGGCCATGAACACAGGCATCAATTAGGTACGGAGGATTACGAATACGAGACATAATGAACCTATTTACATCGGTAGTGTTTGGGGTGGCTATTTGCGGTAGGCATAATCCGCCATGCTGGTCGAAATCATAGATAAGCGTTCCGTATAGGACAGGAATTAGTGGCATAACTTAGCAGTTGGTTTTCCTAGCATTTTGAAAATGGCTTTGATGGTGAAACGCGGGAACCCTCTGGGATCTAGATACCAATAGCAACAAATACCAGAGCACCTTAATGGTTTGGTCCCATCCAGTGAAAATGGAACGGAAGCTTTCTTATACTAGCTGATGGCAAAGACGCATAAGACTGTAAAGAAAACAGTAGTTGAGTTAAGTGGAAGGTGTGCCGTGAGGAACAAACCGGAGTACCGTATATGACAGAGCTGAAGTGATCAGCTGAGGACAGAGCGGTGCATAGGAAGTTACTGCAAGTTCAGAACCAGACAGCGTAAGGTCCCCGATCATTTCTATAGAAGAAAAATCATTTTTGAAGAAATATCTTTCTGTAAATTCAACCAGGCACTTATAACTATTGGGGATATTCTAAGGCCTGCTTCATTGGTTTGTCAATAACTTACAACTTCCAAAAATTATTATTCGAAGGATATTAATAAAAATCCCTCAGAATCTCCACTACATAGTTTTAAAATATGCGTTAGATATCAGGTCGTCATGGAGGGGAGTACGTTTTTTAACCGTTCTGTTACTACAAAGATTTGCAGGTTTTGAAATTGTATACTATTAATTAGCAACTGAGGCTGACAGGTTAGAGCTGCCAAAAACATCATTGTTTAATAAACTACACTGTGGAGAGAGGTTTTTTTCCCCATCCATCCAGCATGTGGATTTGAGTCGTGGTAAATTTCCGTGATCATACCTTTTTTAAGGTTACGCTGCATTACTTTCAATGATATGAAGATTGAAACAGGAGCTATGTTACCTGACACAAGAGTCCAGACGCCTTCAAGTTTATTATGCTCGAAAGATTAGGTTGGGAGAATCGCGCGACAAAAAATGGAATGATATCCCCCAGAAGAATGTACAGAAATGACTCGTAGGTCGGCAGCCCTGCCGTGCTGGTAAGTTAGTGTATCCCACAAAGTGAAACTTTCCTCGCTATTCGGAACTATAATAAAACGATTGGAAAAAGCAGATTGAGAAGGCCTTGATTTATAAATATGTTCTATTACAATACATAAACTACTTTCACATGAATGAACTACATAAAAGGCAAAGACAGTAAAGTGTACCCTGTCAGAATGACTAATCTAGAAGAGAATGATGACAGAAGTCATTCAAAGACTTCATACAAATGTAATTACAAAAATATAAACATTGGATTCATTGGATCAAATGACATACTGGACATTTACAAAAAGCAGACAAAAACAGTTCAGCACAACCAACAACAACCACTTTGAGCGATATGAAAATTAGTAGGTAGAAACAAGACAGAAATTCACCTAAATCCTCCACCGATTTGGGCTACTCGACACTCAAGTGTAATTGTGACGAAATCGTACAAACATAAGCATCGTGCATCATTTGTACAGCTGAGAAATTCTGGGCTCACCAAGGCGCGAACTAATCACTACAAGTAGACTGACAAATGTACACCGACCAGTGACGACGAAATTGTCCCACCTTACACTAATTTATTGACACAATCGACTCAACAAAACCGATCTAGCACGGATGTAAATGTCAAAGCCTTCAATTCAAGGCAACCTCGTTGTTTATGTTGTTTTTAACCATCCCCAAACACTAAGGGCACTACTTTAGTTCAACATTGTCGTAAAACCGATCCAATTGATCGGAAATGTTTATTTTATTATACACAACAGCTCAAAATATGCTTAATAAACTGCTGTGACAGAAATAATTAAAAAAATATATAAGTGAAAAAAGGGAGACATCTTTTGTTAAGACAACCTTTATAAATGCTCATGTCACAAATCAGAAGTTATTTATAACGTAAAGGTTTATTACTTTATAAGTTTTTATCTGTCAATGTTATGTCAATTTAAAATTTGTTTTATTTCTTAAAAAGGCATATTAAGTGCCCAAGAGAGTGAAAAAAATTTCTAAGGAATATTTTTACAATCATAATAAATTTTTAAGAAAATGAACTGTCCTCAACTCGGTCATGTGTCTTTATTGTTGTTTTACTTTCTACTGAATCGCAAACTTATATGCCTGATTTTTCATATAGATGTCTCCAGTAGAATTTTGCTCATTACGGATCTAAAGAAATTTCAGTCATTAAAAAGATACATTAAAAGTGGTAAGGCAGCTTGTCTTTGGATCAATTAATTATCAATATCATTTATAGTTGTTTTTGTAATTGTATAATTGGAAAATTATTACAATAAGTTACATCTGTATTGACGAATTTATACAAGGAGTATCATTTTTTAAAAGAGCATGTATATGAAAATTAAGTTCCAAAGCACAGGAAACAGACAAAGTTGTTTCCTAGACATTTGATGTACTTCTACCATAGAGGGTCATGGATGTCTGTATGGAAGGTACTTTATCCATAAATTGTTATATAGGATTCCTACGTACAGCTGAGTAGATCGATAGGATAGAACAGTGGATTTGTAAATACATATATCTTAGTATTAGAAACGATAGTCTCAAGACTGAGCAAGATGCAGCGCAGAAACCGTATACTTGGTAGAGTTCAAAATACTTTAAATAAACTGTAGGAGATAATCAGGCACCGTCATTATTTTCTCATTTGGAGGCGAGAGCTACCAGTGTCGTTCAGGAATTATTTGCATCCGACGCTTAACACTCCCAAATTAGATTGGCGTTTAGTTTATACATTATCAAGAAAACACTTCATTAGGAAGGAATGTCATGTCAACAACATTTTGTCAAAAATAATCATAATCAGTGGAGTTAATAGATGTGTTATTGAAATGAATAAAATTCTACTGGTAATAAATAAACGCTTTTTATATTATTTTTCACAATTTAAAGATACTACTGTAATATATAAACATTTACCAACAACTTATTTAGTATATTCATCGGCTTTCATTAAAGATATTTTAACTTTATTATAATATTTATTGATTTTAAAGTGTATTTATACTGATAAAAAAATATTCTTTAACTTAACTAATTATTGAGAAAGTATTTCTCACTCAAATCATGCAGTTTTATATTAATCATTTATAAAAACACATCCACCTCCGGCAAACAATCTAAAACGCCCCAACCTATATACATTATGTATTTATACACGTACTTTATAATTATAGTTGCCATAAAAATAAACCATAATATTCAGCTTATCTGATCGGTGAGCATTCTTACTTTATTGTTAAAATACATAAGCAGCTCTGTCAAACAGGTGTTTCGTCTGTATGCCTGCCTGTCTAACTGCATGCTTAGGTACACTACAATATTAGTTGGCAAAAAGGTGTTCTGAAATTTATACATACCCCACAACATGGGCACTAATCATACTTCAGATTATGTTTCTTAGATGCAGGAGGTCATGGTACAAAGAAAGCATGAGAAAATGTGACATAAGTCTGGCCATAGAGGGTTCTACCGGAGCTCTCACAATGTAGAACGCAGAATATTTGTAACAGAAAAAATAAAGATCGCTATTAAGGGAATATAGAAAAGTAGGCATTAAAGAAATTAAATATGATGTATCACGCCATTAAGTCAGAAGCGATTAAAAGAATTATAAAAATAGTCCTGATATCCCTATAATACCGTAATTATCCTTATGATTATAAATTAAATAATAGCTTGCAGGAGAAAGAAGTGAAATCCTTCACACTTCTGTAGCCGTCTCAGTTCAAATCGAATGAATTTCTTTTTCGGAGTCTGTTTTTTGCAAATGGAAGTGTCAGTGTTAAGAACATTTAAACAGGTATAAATGCGAATATTTTTGACTTTCTAATGACTAGAAGAATTATTTTTTATTTATTTTTTTTTGTCGACGCTCCTTTTAACATTATAAACTAATCCCTTCACAGTGATTTCCGATTTTCTTTGGCCTACCTCCTCATACAAACTTTTATCCAGTTACATCTATCCTTTCAATCCTGCTCGTCGCCTAAATGGCGCTGTCCTCACGATCTGTGTAAGTAAGATGGGAAGCCATGGAGTTCTGCTTTTGGGCATGATTGGGCATCAATTCTGAACATATCCTGACCGTCGGTGGCTCTCCTGCCTTCTCTCTGGTGTTCGCTCATGGCGAAACAGTTGGAAAAGGAGCCGGGGGGGGGGGGGAGAGCTCAGCTGTTTCCGGCCCTCGGGAACTTGGGAGCGGGGGCTTCTGGTGCATCTAAGTATTGTATGAAGGTTGGTATGAATGTACATCTTAATTTATAAACTACGATCTAATAATAAAAATATTTATTTTTAGGTAATACAAAAATGTAATCGTCAGTAGCTTCTGAGATATGACTAGAGAAAGCTTTTAAATTGGTGAAAAGGGGCCGACTTTCACGTTTGTTTTATTTTTTTTATAGCAACCGAAAATCTTAAGTGCTAAGCAATATGAACTACAATCGAAGTACAGACATTCATCAACAAAGGCAGATTCGTACGTAGTGCTAAATAATAAAAGTGTTGATATTAATAAGTTTCTAATATAGATCCTATTATGCAGGGGGGTATATTTATTTACATTTTACTTCATTTTTTAATGTGTAAATCTAGAAATATGTTTATTTACATATTTACGAGTGAATGGGTAATTGTGAATTAACATGTGTGAATTTGTGTATATATTATATTTTTAATTTGCTAACAAATCATCATTTTTTTCTTTCACATTTTTTTATATACTTGATGTTATACTAATTTCATTTTCTTATTAAGTTTGTACTATATTTGTTGAAGAATACATGTCTGGTTTTTTTTTATTTCTTATTAGTTATTTTCTAGTTAATTACCCTGAAACGATCTTAATTTACCCTACATTCTTGAACTCATCCCTTCCAAGTTCATGAAATTCCATAGTAACCTATCCAACCACCCTAATCCCCTAGCACAGTCATTGCACTGCACCACTCATCCCCATAAACCTCCTCGGAGACTAAAACGGACTTTTTTAACGGAGATTTATCACAATTACTTATTGCCCGCTGAGGCAGATTGTAATTTTATCATAATAAATCTGTTTAATAATAATAATATTTTATTTTAATTTGTAAAATTATCCCAAATATATGCTGTCAAAGATCCCACTTTATGTCAAATAAATGTTTGCCTTTAAGGGGCATAGCGCCAGGATAATATAGATATTATTATTATTATTATTAAAGGCCTTGATTGAAGCACTTAAAGAGTTTAGGATTCCGACTAACGGTGAATTGTTAATAAAAATAATTTTTGAATCTAAAGCCCAGTTCTATAGGAACTGACTAAAAGAGGCAGAGGAAGTAAATTTACATTCCCAGAGTCATTTTCTAAAGTCTGATAAACATTACAAAAGGGGGAAAAAGTGAATTTGTTATATTTAGCATTCACTAGTCACAAAGGAAATGCAGGAGATAAGGAAACGAAAGCTTATGAAAATTCATGGCGGGGGGGGGGGGCTTTGTCAACTTGAGAACAACAGAGCATTACCGCAGTAGCCTCAACTGCAATCCGATATGTAGGTCGCTTCGCTACTAAAGAGGCTTGTATTCTCGGTTCGCCGTTTTCAAATAAACCAGCAGGAAACCCTTGCCGACTATTTAAAAAAATCATCGACTCTATGGTAGAAAACATTAGGTGTACTCAGGGTGGTTTACAAATTCTTTTATACCTAAGCATTATTCAGTTTCTGTGCGAGTTGATTCCTTAAGGTGAAGCAAAAGGCTTTACTTTCAAATGGGTCAATATCGGTCTGTCTACAGGCATGAAATATTGGTATTTAGAATTTATTTATTTATTTCATTTTATACTACATGCTCTCAGTACATTTAGTTACCAGATGGTAAATAGCTTCTAAATTAAAACAAAAAAAACGATAATAACTAAAACTAAAATATTCATTTATGTAGGGAAACGAAAACAAAAAAAAAAACTACAAAATAAAAGACTATTTTCTAGTGGTCCTTAGAGGTGAAATGAATCTCTTAAGGTATCTTCATCCCAGTTGAAACATTACGCACTAAATTATTTTGCTACTCCTACAATTTTCAAGAAAGCTTTGAGTGCATTGAGGTATAATCACAAGAATAATAGGATACAGAACATAATCCTGAAATAACTATGGCTTGTTCTTTAATTCCATTAGCTCCCCTAGCTCGTACTATAAAGTAAGCTAATTAAGAGAAAAAGTTTTTATTTTTTATAATAATTGTTATAATAAGTTTTATTATATACAAGTCAATAACTGAAAAGTAAACTGTGCCTAATTAGAAAATTAAGTTCGTTGACAATCGTTTATTTTTATAAATAGTGATCCCGATAATTTGTTCACATCAATCATAAACTATTTCAATTTTTTTTAAATATGGGAAATTAAAGTCAAAAAAAGTAAAAAAACATCAACCGGAAATACTTACGTTACTTCACTGGAGTTTTTTAAATGCTTAAATTATTCTTAAACAACTTTGTACTCGGTTTTGACAGATAAAACCGACGTTAGACCAAGCTTGGTCACGAAACATCGCTCATTCAACGAATAAAATAGAATAAATCTACAAAATTAGACGTAAAACCTGAGTGGAATATGAATAAATCCAAAATAGCTTCTGAGCTATGGCTTGAGAAAACTTGAAATTTTTTTTTTGTTTAATTCATAGCCCCTTTAAATTTACAGATAATTATGGATCCTTGGCGAATCTATTTACAAATTATTTTTGTATTTCCTGTAGCATTGCTACATTATATACAGGTTTTGTTATTTTATAAAAATTATATAATGAATAAACAAGTATAAGGATACAAATTATACGTGACTGGACTGAACTGACTAATAAAGGTGATGGGCTCACCTTTTTGATCAAACTTAAAACTAACTTACATACTAATTCTTAACCTAATTTTTCCCCGACAGTCTGTTGCCATCGATGCGGGAGGGGTGGTGTGGTCATATTGTTAAACACTGGGTTGGTTAGGTGCTGCAACGAGTCAAAAAACTTGATGTGTCTCCGGCGGATGAACTCACCCACCGACGGCACACCAAGCAACGGGTGCAGGTCAGCGTTCTTCAACCCGAGAGAAGTATGTCGGACCACTTTTCGCATCATCCCATTCTGGAAATGTTGGAGACATTTGACTGTATTGTGAGTCAGGTGGGTAAATAGCGGGGCACCGTACAGCAGAGCTGGCCGAAGGACACATTTATAGATCATGAGTTAGAGACGAAGCGATAGGTTGGGTGAACTTTTACAGCAAGTGCGATAGCCAGTAAGACCTGTGTCGTGCTTTTTCTATTTGATTACTAAAATAAGTAGATAAATGGAGATGCCTATCCATTTTTATACTCAGATAGTCCACTGAGAAAGCTGGTGAGTTCTCTAGTCTCTCTATTCTCAAGGCACAGTTCATTTCCACTGACAAAACTTGAAAAAGATAAACGAGTAATTTATTAATGTTATTAATTAAATTTGAAAGAAAACCCCCGGTGCTGATGGATAGACCTTTAGAATTTTGGATCTTTTCAATTATTTTTACAGCAGCTATCGCAGACCACACAGACAGAAAAATGACTATCATGCCGTAATCGAATCGAAGTACAGCCTCTCCATTCAGGATAAAAAGTAATAACAATTAGATAAGTTGCAATAACAATCAGATTGAGTACTCTCTTATCTTTCCGTGGTAATGTAATGGACTGTACTTGCTATGAATTACTCTTGAGCGATATCTATGTGACCTCAAATGGAAAAATATAGGTTATAAATAATGATTACATATCTAAGCTTTCATGGTGCATTCAAATGTTTTTTGATTGAGACAAAAGTGAAGAAATTTTGACTCTAGCACGCTGTTAACGAAGCTATTGATTCACAGGTGAGCAGAAATCGCTTTAAAAATTATCGGAGGATAAAGGAAATGGTTTATTTTCCCATGTGCCATTTTCCCGTTGCCATAAGAGATTTATTTATACATGAGCGCTTTCAACAGCTTAAACTGCCATTCTCAAGTGTTTTTGTTTATTTTATTCGTTTAAGTTATATTATTTCAACAGGCACAATTTATTTGTTGTTATTTGCCGTTATAATATTCATAACAAGTTATCTTCTTTTTTTAAATAATAAAATTTTATACAATTACCCAACCTATAATTATATACCTTTAACTGTTCCTACACGCCCAGACCAGGTGCAAGAAGAGAAAATGTTGCGCAACTTGTGGATGCTTTGTATCTTGCTTAATATTGGGTTTAGCCCAAAATTTTATTTTTTTTTTTCCAAAATTATAGAAAATAATTATCGCTACTATTAAAAAAAAATTCCGATACTTTCGTCGTTTTTTCACAGCCAAATATAAGCCGGGGGGGGGGGGGAGGTCGAAAGCTCATATTCTTTGTACTAATAATATCAACAAGTAGAGAAAACCTTCTACCAGACCTTTTGCAGGGTACCCAGAAGACTAATAAAACTAGCAAACAGGAGGGTTAACCTAAAAAAATACACACCTGGGTTCAAACACTTTAACAGTAGTCATTAAAAACGTTTGAGGGATGGGAAAGCTATGCTACAAGTTTAAAATAAAATTACGTCTCATTACATTCTGTTCAGCCAGCCTTACGTGTAATCGTTTCAGTTGTATTAATATAAAGTAAGTTTTTTTTTTTGGCTGTCCTTTTCCTGCATATAAATAAGCAGCTATTAAACATTGATGTAAACATTTACGATGTTAATTTTAGTTATAGTTTCAGCTTCGAAGCTCTCTGGTGCCAGGAAACTATATAAAAACATTTCATGAATCATAAATAAATATAAAGAAAACCAATAAAAGATAATTATATTGCTAGAGTTAATTTTAAATTTCATTCTGTCCGAGCTAGACCCGATCGAAGAACGAATAGAATCTACAATTCTAACTTTTATTCCAGTTCCGTTCTTTTTGTAAAAAAACACAGTTTAATATTGCAGATTATAAAGTTTTTACACCGAATAACATAAATCTCTTGCCTGCCGTGTTTTTAATAAGCTCCTGTCTGTACAATATTTTAGTTTCATACATTTTTTTTTTTAACGATTGCAAAATGAGCAGGTTGTTACTAGTTGATTTAATATATTTGAGAAAACTATACTGTCGCAAAGAACTAGTAAGGGCGTGTTTCACTTACCCACTGCATATATATTTCAGATATAGCGAGAGAAATTATATTTTAGCACTCAAATTGTACAGATAGTAGTGTCAAATATTACAATGATTGTTCTACCTACCTCAGTGCTCTAAGAGATTTATAATCAGCTTATTGTGCTCTGTACGTTTTATTGACGATATAACAACGGAAATTTCGTAAAACAAATTTAGGATGCAAAACGTCAGCCTACGTCTATTAACTAGCCCACCTCTCCCCGGCCCTTTGACTGAGATTTCTCAAGTCACGTCTCAAAAATTTTCTAAATTTACAGTACATCCTGATTTTTCCCACGATGATTTAGAAAATCAAAGTAGGTTAAGTAAAAAGTACCAAAAGAGAAGGCGTAATATTTGACACCTATAATACCTTAATATATATTTTTTTAAATTATAAGCCTTAGCTTGTAACTTCCAGTTACTCCTATACGGGAATAAAACGTTCTTCTGTTGCAGTAAATAAAGCTTCTGATGCAGTGGGTGTGATAGGGTCGATGTTCTGGTCACCCTGGGTCCGTTGTAAGTGCAGGTCTCAGAGAGCGTGTTAGGTCCGTTGGACTTGGTTGACGTTTCCATTTGTATCTCGATATTGATGGATTGTACTGATGTAGCAAAGTTTGGTGGTTTGAATGATTTTTATCCTCATCCTCCGATTATACCTCGTGTCCTATAAAAACAAACTATCTATAGCCACTCCATGACATGGGACTGTGGTGCCTCTTGGCCCCGAGGGGCCTGGGATACTCTCGTCCTAGTACTTCATCAGGTACCCATTGTTAGGCTCTTCAAATGAGTTGAAATATGCAAACAAAGGCGTTTATGACCTGGTGAGTTTATCCCGAAATAAATCTCAAAATGCAACAAACCAAACAACGCGTTAGGTGATATTAGCCCGAAATGGATTTGCAACTATTCCGTAGCTGTGATGGCATGTATTAATTTTTTTTTAGATAGATACACTGATAAAATTACAATCTGCCTTTTATTAGGTAATTGTGATAAATGTTCTTTTTCAAACCATATTTACAATTTTCATTCACTCGGTCATTCGTACAGTATTTACAAACAGCCTCGACCTCCCAAATCCACTTGATCGCCACCTCGCTCGCATGCGAAAGAGGAAGCGGAGTCTTGGGAAGTCCTCCACGCTACTCCACCAGCCATGTCACTGGATACGAGCCAAGAGCGTAAGAGCCGTAAACGCTCAGGGCATGATTGGAGAAACTGGCTATTGCCAGGACTCCCATTGTCACGTATTTATAGCAGGTAAAGAGGTCCAAGGAGGTTTATAAGGATGAATGGTGCAGTGCAATGACCGTGCTAGGGGATTAGGGTGGTTGGAAAGGCTACTGTGGGGAATTTCATAAACTTGTAAGGGATTAGTTCAACAATGTAGGGTATATTAGGATCGTTATGAAAGGTTTTGTTGCTGATGTAAAAAGGGGCATTTTACTATTGTTCACAGGACTTTTTATTGAAAGGATTGGATACACTTGATGTTCGACTGTTTTGCTGTCCCCCATAGCGTTATTCCGTATGTCTCAGATTAGCTTAAGTATAACTTTGTATATTAGTAATTTATTTTCTATTGAGAGATGGGATGTCTATTTCTTGACAATATGTATGACAGAAGAATAACTGGACAACTGTTGTATGACAGAGAACAAACACATTTGCACCCCGGCCACAGAATGCAATGCGGGCTTGGACCGGTGATCTCGCACCACTGTTTGTTCTGCCGGTGAGCAGTGGAATTGACAGTCCCTAACTCACTAACGAGCTCTTTAGTCTCCCGGGCTCATCAATTAACTCAGATCTCGGCTCAGGGCTGCCTCTTACAAGTCACTCTCTCCTGTGATCTACCAGCTGTTGACGCTGACAACAGTTCTCATCACTCAGTCAAAGAACCTTCATTAATAGCAGATGTAAAGACCAGGGACCTAGCCATTTTCTTTTTGATGTTCTATTTTGAAACAGTTCGTCTGTCTGTCTCTCAGTCGGTTTATTTGTGTGTGTGCCATCGCATAAGTAATACAACTCCAAGAATTATGATGGGTGTACTTCATTAAAGGCCCTAAAAACCATAGGGGTATGAAAATGATACTTGGCGATACCGAAAATAAAGGCTATACTTTCCACGAGGTACTTAGTCTGTCGTCTTCTGCTCTGTTTTGCTCGTTCAACGATAGTGGTTGTAGCAACGATTTAATCGAAAGGAAATGTTCAATGACCAAAAAAATATTTGGTTACGTATTATGCGCTGATTTGCACACTTAAAATAAGATTACAGAAAGGAAGATAAAAAAAAAATTAAAATTAAAAAATGAGTTCCTAAAGTCAAAGGACACAGAAGCAATGTTAGATTTGAAATTCCAGTTTTTGCTCATGTTAAGATATATTTTTTTCAGTTGTCTGCTTGTATTTATTCTTGAGGTGCCAAAACAAATTATTTGGGGGTAAAATCCTTAGGAGTATACTTTTTATTTAACAAGTATGATTGATTGATTGTAGGAGTATCAACCTAGATTGATGAAAACCCGTATATTCATGCAATGAATAAAATCTAGTGACTTTCATTCCCTAAAATAAATTTTATAAAAATCCGAGGATACAGTATTTACAAACAGCCTAGAGACCTCCCAAATCCACATGGTTGTCACCTCCCTCACATGCAAAAGAGGAAGCGGAGTCTTGGGAAGTCCCTCACTCTCCTCCAACAACCGCGTCTCCGGATGCGAGTCAGTTGAGGCTGACCAAGAGCTCAAGAGCCAGAGACGCTCAGGACACGATTATAGAAACTAGACATTGCCAGAACTCCCACTGTTACATATTTATAGCAGCTCACAAGGTCACTGTTGTTTTTTACTCTAAGGGGATTATAGGATTGAGTGACGCAGTGTAATGATTATGCTACGGGATTAGGGTGGTTGGATAGGTTACTATGGGATTTCATGAACTTGAAAGGGACGAGTTCAAGAATGCAGAGTATATTAAGATCGTTACGAAGGGTTTTGTTGCTAGCTTAACAAGGATACAATAGTTAATTGTTCCCAGGACTTTTGATAGAAAAGATTGGATACACTTTTTGCTGTCCCCCATAGCTTTATCTGTATGTTCAGATTGGGTCATATTTAGTTGGAATTCATTCACATTCTAGGTTTATTATATTTAATAAATACATTTTAGTTCATAACTGATTTTAAAACATTAAGAAATAGATGAAATAATGAGCGAAATATGTTAAATCGTGACTAGGTGTTATAGGTTCTGAGTAGATAAAATCGTTATCGGGACCCAAGTCGGATGGCATATCTATCTGAGTAGAAGGGCTGTAAGTTAGCCCATCAGCCCGAAGACGAAGAAGGGCGCTCAACCAAATCACTGAACTCCGAGTCAATTTCTCTTTCTCTAAGGGTGCACCAGACTTGGATAGGAATATTATTCAAGTTGAGCCCTAGCCAGCACGGCTACCTCCAGCAGTCATTAAGCACAGATCCGACCCAACCTCTTGTAATATTTCCATCATGGCAGGTCTCTCTGTTTCTCCAACTGATAGCTCTAATCTTCTATCGTTCAATATGAACTAAATACAAACAGTTATACATTAAGGTATTATTCGAATACTGAAAGAAATACTTCTATGGTTTAACTGCTTATTGTTGGTTTATATTAAGTAAATAACGTTATGGGTCTGCCTTCGCGCAAATTATTTACTTCTTATTTGTAAGTATTCAGTATCGAGTGCAATATTTACTACAAATCTTCCCCCACCCATAAAAATACTAAATGAATAAATAATCTAATATAATATAATAGATTAAAACCATGCGTATGATTCATTTATTTATAAGGATAATAAATATTGTTTTGATAAATGTATTTGTTTTAATATATTTATCATTATTTTAAAGAAAAAATAAAGGATGGTTTTAATCTGTTTATTTATTCAGTGTTTTAATTGAAGGAAATAAGTTCTATGTATGAGTTTTATGCAGTTGATTTTAATCCAGTTATTGATTACTCTAAAGGAAAATCGTTTGTTGCCAAAAAATATAAATGTGGACAAACTGGTTTAGTGTAATATCCAAATATATATATATATATATATAGAAAGGCATATATATTATTTTGAGAAAGTCTGCAGAAATCGATCGCGGATTAGGAATAAATAACTTGTAGGAAGACAAAAATAGGACGTTATTTACTTATAATTTCGTTTCGTTCAACAAATAAATAAACTATTCGATCGATAAAACATCGAAATCGCTATTTTTTCATATCTTTATTCATATTTTTTAAGTTCTTCCTTCCGTCGTATCATTTGAATCTTTGTGGGAGTCTAAAAAAACAAGTGGTCAATGAAAACCCACCCCTTTTTTAAAAAAAATTTAGTTCGAAAAATCTCAATCGTACTTACAATTGTATTAACGATTTTATCACTGCAAATGTCACTTTATTGGTATAGGCTGTGGTACACTTTTTAAATGACGGTATTGAATTAAATACATTTAACTAAGCAATTATCATTAATTTTCTTTATAGAATATAATTTCTTCAGTTAGGACGAGTCCTTTACTTTAATGTCGTGACTTCATTTTTAATTCCACCATTGTAGAAAACGCAAACAGAAAGACAGATTGACTCAATCTATTCTGTCATCTCGTACCTCTCTCATCAAGCTAATTAAAAAAAGTCGAAAACTCAGAATAATTTTGACATAGTCTAAAGCATAATATTCATGACTGCGATCTCATAGTAGATCTCGTTGTTTTGCTACTGTTCGAGTTCATTTTAATATTTTTAATAAAACTACCTCACAGTTTGGTTTTGCATGCACGAAAAATGTCGTGTGGCCCCTACGACCCAAGGAAAAAATAACGAGTTTGTACAATCTTAAAAAAAAAATTATTTTAAATAAAAATAGAAAAAAAATACAAATATCATAAAAATGATTAAATCCTAATTGTTTACCGAAAAAGCAACAGATGGCAATCGGGTATGCAAATATAGATCAATGCTCGAGTCAGCAAATAATTTGGATTGCTAGGACGGTCCTGATAGAGTTGAAAATAAACTACTGACCAATCAAATACAAATATATATCTCCTATCAAATACACTCTGAAAATATGATTTTATTAAATATGTATATACTTATAATCCATTCATATTGGAGCTGGACTACTTTTCGTTATCATCTGAAAGAGCTTTAAGTTCCAAAAAATAATTTTCATGCTTGATACGACGATCGATCAACGTGAAAACTAATTATCTATTGAGTTAATACTTTAAGAGTGTTTTTTTGTTGACCTTCCAAACTTTAAGGACATAAAATATAGACTAAGTGACAGATAAAGACGGTTATTACCCGTAGAACCCACACCTGTAATTTTAAAACTAATTTCGTAGCAGTAACCCATCAAAGCTGTTCAAATCCTACTATTTAAATACACCAAGTATGAGTATGTTATGAATTTAGTATTAGTTTTGTAAAGTCGCAATCAAGAATCCCAAAATCCCAAACAGTTGCTGTTCTATTGGAAATTCTTAATTTTTTTTTTTCCACAATCTTAAAGCAATTCCCAGTAAGCACTGGAAATAAATTATTAATAAGATTTCTAGTTATGCGAGATTTACTATTTTCTTAAGACCTCTAGCAATGTAAAATTGATTGGCTCAGAAAAATGTATTGCTTAGAGCACCAACATGTTGACAATTGGCTATCGTCGCGGGGACAAGTTAAAATCGATTGTAAAAAAAATCCTTGAATACTTGAGCTTCTGCCCCCCCCCCCGCTACCCTACGGAATAACAAAGGGGCCGCATGATAAATAACCTTCATAAAACCAAAATGTTTTTATTTTACCGGGGAAAAATTTTTTTTACGACTGGCCAGCTAAACTGCTCGCTCGGAAGGTGTGGCTGCTTCTTTTTTCCACGCCCACCCTAAAATATCTTCTTCACTGCCCTCAAGAAAGCCAAAACGGTCACCAGTTTGTAGGGTAGCCTCACGGTCACAAATGGTGAAGTTCAGAGAATTGCTGAAAATAAAGATGGAATGGAGAGAGAGTTCAGGAGTTCCTTGACCACGTTTATAGATTTTGTAAACTAACAATGACATCCACCTAATAAGGTATACTCAAACTGTAAATCATTTGAACATGTACGTTTCGCATTCCTTTTAGATAAATGAAACATTTATCAATGATTTTCGCAGTAAATGTACAAAATAACATATTATCCCCGACGAAGAACAAACACGCCTAATGTGTAATTGTTTGATCAAAAACCAGACAAATACGTACTGTTACGTGTAGTAAGTTTCTTTCGCTACTAGCATGAATCTCCTTACCTGCAACAAAAAAATTAAAATAATAATATAAAAACACATTTATAATATTACAAATCTCAATTAAAAGGTGTCTCTTTTTGAGAGTTCAATCATTATAAGTGGCATGAAATGAATGGAATAGGTTTGACGAAGGAATGGGTCTGTATAATGATCATGATCTTTTGCAAGATGGAAAAAGCCACGGTAATTAGTTTTCTATCATTAATGACAGTTTAATGAATTTAAATTTATCATTTTAGATTTGAGCAATACCCATAGGTCCTGGGTTCAAACTGTACTAGAGCACAGCCGAGCTTCGATCTGGCAAGGAACACCTGGGCTGCGTCTCGCGCGGTATGCAGGACCGTATTCTGTCTCCGTCATTGACCGTAAACAGAGAAAAAAAAGGATGACGAAGCTATCGGTGACCGAGCATTTCGATGCGGAACAGGGAATGAATCGTTCAACTTTGTACAAAACCTAGAATGGTATTCGGCACTTTTTTTAAAGACACGACACCAAGTGAATATGGATGCCCTATAGACGTGTAGCAGATCAAATGCCCAATAGTATTGAGAGAGACAACCAATAGACGAACAGCACGGGCTAGAGGGAAGAAAAAAAACCACAAGCAGATGAAACGGTGTCAAAACGGACCCCCCTGACAGTTTAATTGCAATGTGGCTTCTACTGCCTTCAGCTGCACAACTAACTCAAACTGTATCATTCGGTTGGCCTCAAAGAGAATACTGTGTGCATATATAATGCACAGGATAAAGTATTATACTAGATCAAAGCCAAAAGGATGCAAAAGAAGATTTCATTATTATAATTATACAATGCAGGAATTAATCACTACTCTATAGTTTGTGCTATTGGTGGTATCAGCTGTAAGGCAGAGGTACTTCTCAATATCCAAAAACAGTAACTTTATATGCAAAAATAAAGGTGAAGTAGAAGATAAAAAATATTGAAAAAGGAAATCGTCTGTGAGAATTTGTCTCCATGGTAGTATGTGGGGGATAGATCAAACTTAATGAATATTAATTGGTGAGAGGACTCTATGTATATTAAAACTGAAAATAATGACAAAATAACAGGAAAATTACATAGAGGACCCTAACTGAAAATAAATTTATATTTATGGTAGAAATTTTAAGTATGAGTAAGTTTAAGCCATAAACAGGATCATAACTTGCTATTATGTTATGGTATTAAGGTATTTAGTGCTTAATAATAATATAATTGCCCATAGTGAATGGTCGGCCACTTCGTATAGTAGAGATTTTTTTTTTATACCGCTAACGTTGTAATTTGTTAAAATTGAATTAAACATATACAAGAATATAATAATGAGCTGAGACTGGCTCCTTCAACTGCATACTTTGCATTTTAAGCAGTTTAAGTTTACATTACATATATCTCTGATTACAGTTAAAAAATTATACAATGTAAACGGGGACTAGGTGATAAGACGAATGCTCGTCAGAGCCCATTAATGGGTGGTTTCAGAAAGTGGGCTCAGAACTGTTTTGATGTCTCCACTTACTTAGCTGATATGGTTGGGTACATAATGTCTTGCCGACCGTCATCGTTCGGGATCTCGTTGCATCTCCGCTGTCAGCTTCCTTCCTTACTAAAACTTAATAAGCCGGAGAACAAATAATCAGGGCGACGTCTCACCCTAAAAGCCTTATGTTTCAGGTCGGCTTCGGGTAGACGCTCTCTGATTTTTCCAAGGTAACCAATCAAGGATGAGCTCGAAGTGTTGCCACTGGATGGCGCAGTTATTCAAATGAAAATTCTAAGCCCCCTCCCCAATTATCCTGTAATTTGACAACAGCGAAGTCCTGATTCACGACACAGTGTGTAGTAGTGGGCTCATAGTGATTCCTTGTCATACTCCTGCTTTGATATAGGAAGTTTTTGATAACCTATTTCCTATTGTAACATGGGGGATTCTGTACTGGCAGTTCGATACCTGAGCTTACCGAGTAAAGTACACATTCGTGCTGAACCTTGTCGAAGGTTTCTGGCACAACTAGAAAGATGGTTGAACAATATTCTTCGTTTTGTCAGTAGATGACAATTTGGCACTGATGGATAATTTAGGGGTTTTAAAGAAAACAAAGTCCAGGCCTAATAGTTAGTCGAAGTTTTAACATCTGTTTAAACTGAATTTCGAATGAATTTGATAGGGTTATAATAGGTCAGAAATAGTTTGTATCGTTTGTAATAGATTTAATTTATTTTGTTACACTCTAGCGGTGTGACCTTGAAGGAACAATGAAACTTACAAGTGGTTTCATTTTTCAAAAACCGGCATCGTTAATGATAAGGCTGTGGACACAGCTCAAAGGTAACAAGCAAGACGAACCAGTATTTAGAGTTCATTATCATTATTTTCACTCATAATAATAAACATTGGTTGTAATTCAGATACACCTTCAAGTATGACAGTCCAATTACAAAATAATGGACATCACCAAAAACGATGTTTTTACATTTCAAACACTACATAGATATTCCAAAAAAATATTGTATTCAAATTTACTTTATAATACAAAAGTGAAGAAAATAGGGCCCCAGTCAATTTTTTAGAAGCTGTCTACTGCCGGTCACTCAACACCCACTTCGATCTAATCGGTATTTCCAAATGTCTAAGGGTAATTATATATAGAAACTTCTTTAATGTGATAAAATTACAATCTGCCTTATTGGGCAATGAGTCCTTGTGATAAATGTTCTCATTCATACCATATTTACAATTTTCATTTACTCTCTCAATCATACAGTATTTAAAAACAGCCCAGATCCTTCCCAAATCCACATTGTTGTCACATCCCTCACGTGCGAAAGAGGAAGCGAAGTCCCCCACGTTCCTCCGTCAACAGCGTCACTGGATACGAGCCAATGGAGATTTACCAAGAGCGCGAGAGTCACAGACACCCAGGACATAATTGGAGAAACGTCATTGCCAGGACTCCCACTGTATTTATAGCAAGTCACGAGGCAGCAGCCGCTTTAGTCTCAGTGGAGGATTATAGGGATGAGTGGTGCAGTGCAATAACTGTGCTACGGGATCAGGGTGGGTGCATAAGTTACTATGCGATTTCATGAACTTGGAAGGGGTGAGTTCAAGAATGTAGGGTAAATTAAGATCGTTTAAGGGTAATTAACTAGAAAATATCGTTGGTGAGGGGACTAGTTTATGTGGAAGGGATAGTACTAAAGCTGCTCACAGCTCCACAACAGAAAATCTTCAAACAGAAAACCGAACTTAGTAACATAATAAACTCATAATAATACTATATGTAATATAATATTAGGATAATATAACAATAGTATATTATAAGCTCTATTAAAACAATTTACTTCAATTATTACATGGTATGTTTAGTGAAAAAAGAAAGATAAATTTTTCACAATTTCCATCCCGTGTGGTTTCAAATGGTTAAAATATTACGAGGAAATAATAAGAAAAATAATATTCTAATCACTGATTAATATTTTAGAAAAATCTCACGGTAAGGCAGACCAAACGAAATTGACTTTTCCATTTAATAAATTTCTTATATAGAGGGTTTTTAAAAGAAACTACAAAAAGTATTTAAAAAAAAAATATCTATCTAAATGAGGCCGGCGATAACAATACTCTGGCTCGAGGGCAATTCAAGCCATTCCCAGATAACAGGTGAGAACTCAGATAAAGACCATTTCAGACAATAGTTAGAGTTGATTGAAAATCCCAAACCTGCTTTTATCACAACTTGGTTTTACTCTAAGGCCAAATTAGATTTAACAGAAGTACAATAATTAAATGCGTGTGTACTTATGTATAGTTCAAAACGATTCTATAATTATTATATTAATTTCTCTTTTTTGAAAAGCAATATTGCCACGAAACAATTACGTAATGGGTAACTGTGATAAACAATATCATTAATACCATATATACAATACTACATTTAATATTCAAATACACACATAGATATTTACAAAGCCAAGAAATCCACCAAAATTACCTGCAAAATTTTAACCTCCAAAGGAGCGAGGGATTATTATTACATATTGTTTAATAGAAACATCAAGAATTAATCGCTATTTTAGTGCCCCTACGGTACCTAAGTGCATGACGATCGTGGCTTTATAGTATTTTGTAGGTAATTAATACGAATATAACATAACAAGATGAGGAAGGATATAAGTAAAACAAAAAAACAAACGATCTATAGGTCAGACCCTGTAAAGTTTTCCCTCGAGTAAAACTTTTTTTTGGAGAATGCTTTAAAATGAATTAAAATTGCCATAGAGCTGACTGTTAAGTTTGCGCTGAAAAGTTACGTATAACATTGTTTTGGTTGAATTAAAAATAATATATGCAAATAATCATTTTATAAGGTTACTGTTTTTATACGGACTTTTTTCCAGTAATTAATGATATTATTTTTTGTTTTTTAAAAAAAATAGTCATCATTATGCCTTCATTGTGACCAAATGTATGAATTACAAAAGATATAAATGAAAAAAACGTAATATTTTGACTTTTGAATACTACATATCAGTGTGATGATCATAAGTTGATACCTGACACCACAGCATTTACATTTTATTAGTATTCATGAAATCAACGCCGATATGTTATCGTAATCTCAGGCTCGTCCTGTACCGTTAAAACAAAGATGGTCATATGTACAGAAGTTATCTTAGCCGAGATAAAATGGAAAGGGACGAAACATAAACATATATGATGCATGACTTGTATATAACACAAGGAAATCTGGATAAAAACATAGTTATATTTATAAATAGTCCTTAATATAATATATTATATATAAAGTAAAAACCAAAGCAGTTCGGGCAACCGAGACGGTAATCAGTCCGGGGTTCAAATCCTGGCCTTTGAACTAAATTTGTATCTTTAATCAATAATTATTACTATGTATCTCATGAGATTATGTACTATGCCTAATAATTATCATAATTAATATTACAATTTTTTTTTTTTTTTTACGTTTTTACGTTAAGAACCATCAAAAGGATCTTAATGAAAAGAATCGAAGCCACTGGGTTTGCTAAGCTTCTTTAAGAAAAAACATTAAAACCCATGAAAATAGTAGTCGTTTTTTGTCTCTAATGACCTGGCATCTTCTGTAGGTGGACTTATTAATCAATTACAAGAGAAAATAAGTAAAAAAAAATCATATTACATTCGCAACATAGCATTGAAATTTTCCCCAAATAATGAATGCCAGTTGTTCGAATGGTGTAAATAATAAGCGCAGTTCAATTCCGTAAACGATTAACGAATCTATCATTTAAAGCACTTCAGCCCTTAGTCGTATAGGTTGGAACGGAGGTCTATTTCTACGTCCACTAGTTGTAAAATTCACAGGTTATGAATATTCAAAATTCATGCAAATATTCCTGAAATTAGATTTTTCTGTAGAAAATGCAAATCAGGATCAACCTCATAAAAAATCATTTTTATGGTTTTACATTCAATAAGAAAATAGGAATAAGGGTTCATACATCAAAAAAGTACCCAAAAGAAGCAAAGGAAATGGAATTCAATGACATTCTATTATCACCAAATCAATTATCACAAACCGTTGAATTTCGGTACTAATTGAACACCAAATCTATTAGTTAGTAAATTAGTAAATGGTCATCAATATTTTGGTAAATATTTAAAGAAAACGAGAATAATCGCTTTGTATTTTTTAAAATGATATTATACGCATTGTTGTTAAATTTCATCCCAGAAGATCTAGGCCTTATCAGGTGGTGGAGGTATGACCGGAAGGCACTGCGGCCAGTTAGAAACTTGTCCAGTTTAAAGTTTAATTTGACGTGCGTCACAGCTAATCTTGACTTCAATGTACGAAAATAGCATATAGTTTCAGATCCATTTCGTGTCATTCAAATGAATACAGATCTAGTTCTAGACATGGGAAATAGGCAATCTACAATATGTTACTTATATACCCCTCTGTTTCTGGCGACCTTTGCTAAATCTTTTATTAGCTTCGATTCATTCATGCGCCTTTACCAAGCTAAATTCCTCGTCCATTTCTTTCCATCTGTGTAACCATAGCCCCTTGTTATGGCCACCTCTTAATTACATATAATTATAAGTCACCCTCTTCTCGATCAGATCATATCTATCACTGTTTCCATATGTTTAATAAAGCTTATGACGTCAGTTGGAGAGTGGGGGGAGAAGTTGGTGGGGAGAACAGCCGCTGGTGGGGATGGCCCCCCATCACGACTAGCCAGGCTATATAAGAAACGCCCTATAGGGTGAAAATCAGAAAGACACACACCGGCACCTTGAACACTTCTCTCTCTCTCTCTCTCTCTCTCTCTCTCTCTCTCTCTCTCTCTCTCTCTCTCTCTCTCTCTGCACCGGCCCTTGCTGCTCTACTGAAACCATGGTCTTCTCATTCAACTACCTCTGCATCTCTCTCTCCTGACCTCGCTATGTTTTAGTCCGGCGTTGTCAGACCCCACACCTTCCTAGTGGGCATCTCTGCCTTCGTCTCGCTATAACTAGCACCTCCTTGGGAGATACCTCTGCCTCGCGGACGACGGTTGCCGTGGCCCTACAAGCTTACCCATAGCGTCTCCCACGGCAATCCAGTCTGCTTCTCTCCGGTTCACACTCGCCTTTGGGATCCGGACGGTTTTCGCCTACCCTTAGACACCGAGTGTGAATTCATGGTCATTCCAATACCACATAAACTACCTATAAACCTACCCTGTATCTCTTCTCCTGAACATAGTGCTTTGTCGGGGCACACACCTTCTAAAGATCTTATGGAGTCATATCAAAGCGAATTAAAGCTGCGCGCCGACTAGGTCGGCAGCCAGGGCGAAAGACCACAGGTCCGCCCGCCTTAAGAGGTTGTAGCGACCCTCAGTTATACTGAGCCCAACACCCCTATTTCATCTATCTAGCTTGTTATGGTTCTTCTTGTTAGCTAATAGTGATTCCACTGTTGCTTTCATTTTTTCTCCAGCCTCGCAGTTTTTAGTTGCCAACTGATTTTATCACAGTATTGCAACCTAATCAACCTGGATATTTGAATAATGTTCACCAAACTGAAACTTTCCCTCACAAAAACAAAGAACGGCACAACACCACTTTTCATAAAATCAGAACCAACACATAGTTCTCATATTTACTTCTTTCTTGGTGAAATTCAATGTCTGATTGGGAGTTGGTAATTTTCATTTTTATCACGAAGCCATATCGCTACTTTAAGATCAATCATTCGCTAGATCCATAAGTTATGTTTGTTTTTATTTCTGAAAAGCATCGCGCTAACAAGTAAGTCAAGGCTGGTAGCAGTGCACTTTTATAAATATCCCTGACAGATTTCTAGCTCAAAAATAAATTTCGGATAACAGTTCGAAATTTATTCACTAAAATTAGAGAACTTCCCTATAGATTTTGTACGGGCGAAATTGATAAATATTGAAAATATTATTGCTATATATTTTCATTTTCCAAAATTTGTTTCCAGTTTTTTTTTTAAATTGATGCAGGCAAGACAGAAATGCATAGCGTGTGCTCAATTTTTATCTATACAACTGAACGAAACCCACCAATGACGGTTCGTAATCGTTAGTTCTGTTTAACGTTTAAAAAGGTGACGGGGGTACAAAACAGACACGAAACACAATGACAATTCCGGTTCAACCCCCACCCTCTTTTCACACCCAGCAAATAAATGTTTTCAAAAAACTGAGTCTGAACGTTTTTTTTTTAATTTTACATAAGTGCTTTTAGACATATATTTTTGCATTATATAACATTATAATCCTCTTCAAAAAACTAAAAAAAAAAATTACACTCATTATTTATTTGCTGTACATATAGTTTCCTTAATATTTTCCAAGTGGAATCCCACGTGTTATGAGTTAAATATAGTAGTCTATAAATATAAACAAGATAGGTTGTCAATTAATAAAATGTGTGGCATTAAAAAATGCATATTATTCTTTAATTGTAACTTAGCGTTGAAAAAAGAGATCTTGACGCACTGATTAACATTATATATGATTCGGTTTTGTTTTTTTTCAAACAATTATTTCATAAAAACATTAACTTTGTGTTCTTTTAACTCAACCAGCGTACTTTTTTAGACGCTTGCAAATGTTGATAGTAGTTATCTAGTGCTCCAATGATGCTAAAAATAAAGGCGACCGTCGGGAACATAAAGTGTGGTAATTAATAAATTATAAAGAAATTAATATTTACCTGTCATGTCGAGGTGGGTTTACACTTAAAGATCACGACATTTCCATTTAGGGTATATAATATGTGTTGGTACTCATCATCAAATCATTAAAATTAACTTTATTGTGTGACACATCATTCAAATTATTACTAATAATGGTTAAACATATTTTTATCAGGAATAACAAAACTCCTTTGGCTAGTGCCTATTTCAAAGTACGCGTTTTTGGGTATATTTTAAAAGTGTTTAGTAAAATATAATTTTCCACATGACTAAGGGTTCATTTGGTTGAATTTAATTTTCGCGTCCTCGTGTTGTAATTTGAAAGCGATAAATTTGTAAAAAGCGTTTTTGAATCGTTCATACATCATGCGGTGTATTCAAATAAATGATTCACGTGCATTATTAAGTATCAAGGTCAAACAGGGGCTGCGCAAACATGGATAAAGGATATTTCATTATAGCTTTTCATTGACACATGTACGTATAACTTGAATGAAAGTTTATTTTCACGTTAGCCTCTCTATGTTACTTCACTAAGCTGTCAGATTTAATGAACTAATGTTTTTATCGAGATTTTTTGGAATTTAATTAAAATTTTATTCTTTACTGAAGGGTTCCGCTTTTAATTCCATTCATGTGTATGATATTCATTTATGTGCAGGTGGGAATTTAACGGAAGGTCGCTATAAATTCATAACTCCTCGACAAGCAAAACTAACATTAACTATGCATGCATTCTGTTACACAACAATTTTTATAGGGGTTATTTAGATTATGTTATAATATCCCTGTTTGAAAATATGTTGATCGCATGCTTTTAAGAATATGGCACATTCACACATGATTTCTAACAGGCCAATCATAAAAGTGTATTTTACTCATCAACACAATCCATGCTAATACTATGAACTGATTCTATCCATGCGAAGAATTTTTGTTTAACGGGTTAAAGAAGTAAATACCGTAGGAAAAGAATGAAAAAATAGAAGAAAATGTAAAAGGAAACCTAATATATTTTAAGGATACGGAAAATGAATTGAAACGACAAAACTCTTAGCTTCGATTTTATGTGGTATTAGTTTAATTTTATTTTTCGGACTATATAACACTTATCTAATCACATAAATAAATGTAGGGTTGCTGTAAGCAGGACTTTTCAGAAATATTATCCCTACACTAATTTAGTAATTCTAAAGTAACACATAGATTTTCGTATTAGGAAAAAGCATAACAGTTAGTTATTTTCCTTTAGGTTATATCCATGGGGAAAAAATTAAAATGATTGAACCCTTTGTATAAGAAGGTCACAACAAAGTCATTTTTTCACTTTGTTTCATTTCTATTAATAAGTAATTACGTGATCATTTAAATATTTTCCTTCAGATATCTGTAGAGTATTTTTTGTAGATTACATTTGTTACACACTATCACGGAAAAATTACCAATTTGTATATTAATTTTTTTTTTTATAAAAAACTATTTATTCAAAACTAACAATTACATTTACAAGTTATTTTTGGATTTGTCGAAGTCGATAACAAATGGACGAAAGCTATTGTATTTCAGAAGGGGCCTAGAAGTAGCGGCAGATTGCCAGTACATCATAGGTAACATAAAAACACAAATCAGCAAATACAAATTGTTTTTTTTTGTTAGTTGGCGCAGGCTGTTTACTATTCACTAACACCCACGTGACTATTTTACATCACTAAAGAGGTTATCCAAACATATATGCCAGTATTTTATATTAAAAATTCGTAATTGTTCAAGAGAAAACTCAATGAGAAAACTGTCATTTACTGAAGGATCTAAAGCTACGAGTACAAACGATGACTTTTAAAGTTTTTTAACATAATTTTTAATAAATAATTATTAACATTCAGTTAACGTTTATCACTTGCATAATGTAACGTCATTCATACATGCTTACGTAAGATCGAAATTTCGAATCAAGTGGGATTCAAATGTCTTCATTGTTCATCGAACAACTTTTGAGAGAGTATCATATAATAATAAACAAACTCAATAAAACTTAAAATGCAACGAATTAATTATCTGATATTCCCTGAATCTGGTGTCTAGTAATCAGGCCGTAATTATTGGAATACTGAGAACGGAAAGTGATTATTTTAGGTGAGTGGAAGTTTAGCAGTCACAGTTAGGGCAGAGAAGGTTATAAACAAAAGGAGAGTATATTTATGCTGCCTACCCTAACTGTTATTCTCTATCTAATTCACCGTTATGTCATTAATCGCAGACCCTCATAAATTTGGGCTTCTTTGTCGGGGGATTCACATGTTGCAATTGATGATTTTAGCAGGGTTAGTAATACTAATCTCCATCTTTTTTTTTCGGGAGTAAAACGTTAATATTATTGCAGGGTACATTTAGTGTCAATAAGGTGCCACGATTCACTTGTCTTACGATTATAGACTTGTAGACATGTAGATACATGCAAATATGAAGTTGACAATACACTAGTGTTTTACTGACCACGACGGCAGAGGACCCAGGGTCGTAGCCACCACAGCCTGCCATAAGAACGGAACACTTGACACTTAGAGAAGAGATCTATCATTACTGAGCTCACATGGCACACCCTCACACACAGGCCGCTATCTCGCAGCACACACTGATAAGGTGCACCTGCTTCGTCATAGCGGTCGCCTTGGCTACCGGTAAACACTCCCGTATCGATCCGCTATTAGTGGCACATCGTTTGTGCCTTTGTGATGTGAGGTGTCGTCATTGTGCGGGAAAGTGTTTGGCAATAGCATGTTACTAAGTGACGGACCGTTATTCACTAGTTGATCCGAGTATCAGTAATCTCAACATTTTTTCAAAAGGGTTTTATTGGTTTCTCTAAACAAGTTGTTGGTCCCACTTTAATATGTGACAGCATATATGCCTGACCTAGAGAGATAAAATTTTACATGAAGGTTTCGTGGACAGGACAACATTAAAAATACTGCCAACCTAATGAAATTTCATTTATTAATTACTCGGTAATAGCAAATATATTTGTTGACACATTTATTGAGGTATCCAATTGAAGTCCTAGAATTGAATAGAATAGAAAACGAATCTTCATTATAGGACAATGTCTCCTGTGAATAGAATAATGCACATGTAAATAAAACCAATTCTGGGCAACGATAACGAAACAATACATCAAATAGGGGCAGAAAATAAAATAATAATCAAAAACTAAAAAAGTACACCTCAAATTAAAAAAATCTTATTCTAGAATCTGTTTAAATAAAGAACTGAAATGATGAACAAGTATAAAATTCAATTAAATTATAACAGAAAAAAAATAAGAGGGAAAAATAATAATAATATAAAAGTCACATATTTTAGTGGTTAATGTTGCAGCTTATTGATAGAACAGCTAAATGTTTATAATCGTATACAGTTAAACAAATAATACAAAAAAAAATACAAATATTATCTAATTTATGGTTTGTCTTTTTATGCTATCATTAAAAAAAAAATCTAACATGATAGTCGCGACTTTAACTCAAATCATGTCAACGTTGAGGCCATTTTCCATGGCAGTCTCCCCTTTTGACGCTTTGGCGATGCCAGAAATATTGAATGGTCATTATAACTGAATGATGAATACAAATGATTAACAACTTAAAATTTACTTGTTTTGTAATTAACTGTAATAATTATCGTGTATATATATTTTTGGATATTCACTTTGTTCGGGCAAGACAAAGAGAATTATTAAATAATAAATCTTCCGTCTCGCCAATTATTTAATAACACCCTTCATGGAGCTTTCATCCATCCGCATTAATCATTTAAGAAAAGCTAATTAAAATTTTCGTAGAAGTTTCACTCGATGCTCACATATAGCAAAGATAAAGCTACCCTTTGAAAAATTAATCTTTCGTTACTTGGTAATTAAAAAATAAAGATTCTCTTATCATGTTGAGTAGGGTATAACTTTAATTATCTCGACGTCTTGATCAATATTACTTATTATTTAATTCAGGACTGAAATATAAGACGTATATAATTAAGATCGTGTGGATGGAACTGTAAATATGGGCTTAGTGGGATCTTTGGCCGAAATTGTTTATTGCCCAATAGGGTAGATGATTATCAATTACCAATCAGTTAATAGTCAATAATCGATCTACCTATAGCTCAGATACAAATGAAACGCTTCAAATGTAGCTTCAGACAAATTATCAATGAGGGTGTATCACTTCACGTCCTCTGTCTTCATGCCTGTCGGTCATAAATACTAAAGCTCCATTTAGTTTTTACTACGATGTTGTAATAAACAAATATTTAGAACCTTCCTGCGGTTTTGAATATATTATATAAAAACATTGCCTAAACAAAAAAAAAATAGGAAAAGCCATTTGTTAATGAATTCTACCGTGAAAAAGCTTCGTACAGCAGCTTGTACGATTAATCTTCTTTCTTTCTCGTTTTATATATTTACAGTAGGTGGCTAATTTCCTGTTTGTAGTGTACATGGCACGAGAGGTTAAACTTCAGCTGGTAAATTGATCTATGTACGCCATAAGGAGTTTAATTTCAGTAATGGGTCTGTATGGTATACGTCTCGAGTGTTGGACATTATTATAGGTCGAGTCGTAACCGTATCAAGTCTGAAGGAAATATGATCATTAATTGTATAGTATTGTTTGTTTCAGATCATGTTACAATATCAATTAGAAAATCATCGTTACTTTATGGAAATATTTGTTTTACCTTCTGACAGTTTGAGGTGTAGACAACATTTATCTACTAATTAAATATGCATTCAATAAATAACTACATATTTGGCTGGTTTCTGAAATCCCCTCGGACTTGGCCAAGAAAAAAGTCAGTCTATTAACAGACTATTGTCATAATATACAATAGCATTTTCACAACCATACTAATATAATATACGACTCGTATAAGACGCAACAGTCAAACATAGTCTCTCATTACATGTTGAGTCTAATAATTATTTCAGCTTATAAATGAAATAAATTCCTCCAAATATTTTAAACACATTTATGCCACCTACTTACTGATTTGTATTAATTACCTATAAATTATCTTTACTTGTTTTAAATAAAAAAACTCATTACAAATATGCATGTTGCGTATTCATACAGATGACATCATGAAAAAATGTATAATATAACAGGACTGTAGAATGGTTATGTATAATGGATGAGCAAATAAGAGTATATATTCTGTAGGTACTTATAGAAATATAAATTGGATTAGGAGGACATTTTTAATATTCACAATTGATTCATCGAAAAAGAGGTTATTTAGTTATAATAAAAAAACATTTCTAATATATAAATAAATGTCTTAGGATTACAGTACCAATTTGCTTATATGAATAGTATATTTGTTTTGTTTTTTACTCTCTTATTTTTATTTCGGTGCATTAATTATTAATATTAAAGTTATTATAATAACACATGTAGCGACTGCTAACTACATAAGATAAATCACACTATTGTATATATATTGTAAACTAACTTAAACAAATGTAAATAACATTACCAAACCATAAATCATTGTAAATGTTGTAAACAATAAAGACGCAACTACAAGCCAATTAGTTATATGAGCTGGGGCACCCACTACCCGTAGCAGGTACTAAGCGACCCGAACCGCCAGGCCTGCCGAGAGGGCCGGAGACCCTTACCCGGTTCAGGTATCAGTGAATCAAAGGCCACCAGCTGTCAAAGAACAAAGGCCACCACATACTCAACTGGCATTGGGTAAAATAAAACCGAAGCTGATTGGCTACTGACGAAGCCAGCTGAGTATTTAAGACCGGAGGTTTGGGCCTGTAGTTCATCCTCCTGACGACTGGCTGACTGATGGCTTGTGGCTGCGCTGATGTTCAAAACTTGGCCTTCTAATTTATGAAAACCTCTGCATCTCTCTCTCATAACCTCATTATGTTTTAGTCCGGCGTTGTCAGACCTCACACCTTCCTAGTGGGAATCTATGCCTTCGTCTCGCTAAATTTAGCACCTCCTTGGGAGAGACCTCTCCCTAGTGGACAACGGTTGCCGTGGCCCTGCAAATTTACCAAGCAGTGTTCCCCACGGCGATCCAGTCTGCATCTCTCCGGTTCACACTCGCCTTTGGGATCTGGACGGATTTCACCTACCCTCAGATACCGAGTGTGAATTCGTGTTCAAGACCACACAAACTACCTACCTACCTACCCTATACCTCTTCTCATGAACATAGTGCATTGTCGGGGCACATGCGTATCACATATGGAGTCAGATAGTAAGACCATCATGAAACGTTTGTCCAGGTTATAATCTAATCAACCCTCACTTCGTCACCAGGGCTGGGGTAACTATACACCCCTCATGACGACCCGACAACACACTGTACAAATCTTCAAATATTAAATCTATAATATTCTAAAATATTCCAAAAATAAGCTTTGGAGAAGCAACACGGTATTACGTATATAAAGTAAAATGAAATTTGCTTCATACTTGATGGGTTTAACCAGTAAAAATTATTGATTTTTTTTTAAGTGTGAAGAAAATGTCAAGCTGATTGTATCATGGATCAACTAGTACACCCAAACTCCTAAAATAATAATCATCAATCAACAAATTTAAATATTTTAATCACTGCTATTTTTAATGCTTTCATTCGGTACGATATTTTGAATCCCACCTCGACCAAACACTTGGAGCCAACATACAAAAGACAGGAAAGAGCTTAATCGACAAAGTTTTAGACTAGGATTTAGGCTGCTATCGAAACTATCAATAGAAAACGATATACTTATTTACAAAACCGGACCAACGGGATTAAACTGAGGAGGGACAGTGAATCCCTCGAACATCAAGCTCATCAAACCCTTCTAATCCACCATTGTTAGAATAATAGTGAATTCCTCATTCAACAGGACCGACAAAACCCTAATAGATAATATATATGATAATATACCCTCTTCCCTTGAACACATTCCTCACAATTTTTTATGATTAATTATCCCAATATTAGGATTCACTGGCGCGTATTCTAACCTAATCTCCAGATGTCTGCAGCTATCCAAAACTGTACTGCTACTAACTAGCAATAATGGAGCAGCGTTGAGGATCTCCCTGATCCCTGATCCTTTATACGTTTCTGGGGAAGTGATATTCCAGCAGTTAAATTTTGGGAATTCCTGGGGGATTTGAGGGATATATTGTAAATACTGTACGAATGTAAGAGTGAATGCAATATTAATATATTTGATAAGAATGACGTAATTTATCGCAATTACTCAGTGCTCTATTGAAGCAAATTGTGATTATTTTCTTTTTTATTGTATATACAATCTTAATTGCGATAAAATTACAATCTGCTTTTAAATTAGGCAGTAAATAGCTGTGATCAGATTATTTTCAAACCTCATCCACTCTGAACACTTTAGAATTGAGCACAGACACACCTACCGTCTGTTGCCATCGATTGAAGGGGAGTGGTAGAGACATGGCGTTGAACACTAGCTTGGTCAAGTAGTTTAGAAATCGAAAAACTTGACTTGTCTCCGGTGTATGAAAAATAAATTCTCAATACTTTCACCGTTTAAAGGAATTATTAGTCAACTAGTAGGATTGCGAACCATAAAAAATTAATTAACAATTGAATATCCCAACATGAGCAAAATTTCCTATAATAAGAAGCAAATACAATTAGTCCAACTTTTCGGAACCATTCAGTCCATTATCAAGCAATCCTCTTCATGGGACTGTTGCACCATCCATAGTAATTTAGTAATATTTGTTGTTTTGAAGGATGTCTGTGTATATTGAATTACACAACTTCTGTACAATATCTTTCTGAATATATTTTTATTATAAACTCATACAATAAATGCGACCTCCGTGATAGACTGAATGAGCCCGAAACGTTGCACCTGTTGTATGAGTAAATATAATAAAAATCCATGAAGCAGGATATTGCGCACAAAGTGTGATATTCAATATGCATAGGCATCTTTCAAAAGAAAAAAAATATTACTAAATTACTATGGATGGTGCAAGAGTCGCATGAAGAGGACTATCTAATTAATAATTTCAAAAATTGCTTTCGATTATGTATTAGACCATGAACAATATCAATAAGAAACGAAAACATTAAGGCAGCATGATAATAATGGCTTGAACCATACACCGACTGAACAGAGCCTAGCGGCAATAGGTCATCGGAACAAGGCTTCGAGGTATAGGGAGATGTCCCCGTCATCCAGAGCTATCCATCCATCAGGCAATATTGATGGTAATGGGAAGAATTAGCCCCTTCTTCACTCCACCGGGCCCGTCTTATCGATCTCGTCACAATCGACTTTCCACCCTCCTAATGATCGGAGGTCGATCGGAGGTCGAGGCGAGAGTTTTAAGAAGTTTGGATTATCAGTCATTAAGGAAGGAGTCTCATCCGCAGGAAACACTGCTGATTACACTTTCTTCCTCTAAACTTCTTCGGGGAAATTTTTTTTTTCTTCTAAGTAGAAGGGTGGGCACCCTCGCGGAGGTTTTGTCTCCTAGATGGGGTTTATTTTCAAGGGTATTTCGAACTTAGCGCAGGATTTATGAGGAGTTAGCCAAGATAAATTACTCCGGCGAAAAATGTTTTTCTTATTTCTTTCTCTCACTGTTAATGTCACGCAGTTACTTATATTAAAATATCAATCTGGAAGAATAGTTTCTACAGCAAAAACCACTGAATTTTCATCAATGCGGTGATGATCAATAAGTTAAATAATCTTTGTAGAGGAGAGTATTTTAAAAGAAAAGAAAGAAATGTTTTATTATGAAGTAAAATCAAAACACTTGTATATACAAATATTAAGAGTTATGTTACTACATACGGGAACGAGTGCCGGTGAACAAGTGGGGCTAAAACTGAGACATATGTGTAAAAGAGAAGGGTAGTTCCGGGAATTGGGATGGAGGTCATAGAAGGAATGCGGTTGCTTACTTAAAAATATCAGTGACTTCCATGAAGTCACGAGGCAGGTATACAGTTCTGATCAACCCCCTTCTACTTTTGGCATTATATATAATATTAGCATTATATAACTGATAGGCGAGAGTAGTTTTTAATGCTTCACCAGTCACTTCATCCGGCTCCCTACATAATTAACTGAAAATTGTAAAATATCCTTTTTAACAAATTAAAACCGCCTGGAAAATCGTTTCGCGCTACCACCATTATCGCCTGGTTAACCTCAGAGGAAAATCAAACCATTAAATCTGGATACTTTAAGGTCTTACGGCATGTACCTCGCGAAATTCAGATCAATTATAACATTCTCATAATCACTATCGTGTTTATTTCTATTTATAATCGGGATCCTCAACCTAATGGGATGGTTGTATCCTTCTACCCGTCACCAATACTTCTGACCCAAATCCCTCCTCTTCGGTATCATCACGACCGAAAACTTTTTTCTAATTTAGATCATCAATAAAACTTCATAACTGTAGATTCTGCATACTATCGGTATTTCTCATCCCATAGATCTTTGATCGTTTTTGTTGTACCAACTTCTTCACCACAAATAAATAGAAGTTTCCTTCTTCTCCTGCCTACCTTTCCATATTTCATCAATAAATCTTCGGCGACAGTATAGAGAGAGGGGACTAGTTCACGATCCCGACATGGCAACAGCTAACTAGGGGGCCGGGTGAGGGGGGCTTACTAGCCCAAATAAACTGTCATAGGTTTGGCCGAAATAAAAAACTCTTGCATTCCCTGTAGGCCTGTACTATTCAGAAATTATAAGCTTTTTCAGACAGTCGGAATCCGAACACTGCTCTCTGGGGCTTGTTGCTCTGCTCGAACTATGGATTTCTTAGTAACCTCTGGACGTCTCTTTCCTAACCTTGCTATGTTTTAGTCCGGCGTTGTTTAGCCCCTCGCCTTCCTAGTGGGATTCTCTGGCTTCTCTCGCTAGCACATTATTGGAAGGATCAATAAACAAATACGAATTAAGCTGCCCACCGACTAGGCCGCCAGCAAAGGTCAAACACCACAAGTTTATTCATATCTCTTTCTGTCGCCCACCGGGCAGTGAATGGGTCGATGAGACCTCCCCCGGAACACAGTCGTATTCTTATCCGTGTCGCTAACCTGTGAAACTCAATCCCGAATGTATATTTGTCCACACCCAATTTTTCAAACCAGATTTTATTAGCACTTCAGCTCTCTTCAATTTAATAACTCATAAATCCTAGCTAGACACCTATTGATTTCAACATTTTTTAAAAATTATTATTTGTTTTATTAATATTATTTATTTCCTAGTTTAATCTATCCATGTAACAACCACCAAGTGAAAATCCCTAATTTTATCTTACATATTTCTTCATTACAATTGTTAGCAACGTTATTCGCTTTTATTAATACATTTATTCTGTTTGTTACTAGTATGCTGTGGGTTCATTTCAATTCACCAGACACACACATTATTTATATGACAGTCTCGATGAGAAATTACTTTTTATTATATTACGACATTTGTTTTGTTATTCTTAGGGTGAAATTATCCTAGAACAGATGTGTGTTTTTAATTTAATCACAGTAAAGTAAAATGAAAGCAGAGTTAGGGCCCGACATCTAGACCAGAGGCTCTTTGCATAAGCATCTGTCTGTCCTGTGTGTTACAACTAAAATTATAATTATAATAGGGCTGAGGCTGAAGGGTTGAATATATAACTGAATTTTAATAGGCATGCACACTGGGAAGAAGTATGGTGCTGGTTAGTGGGATACAATAAAATTGGTCAGGCCAAATATGATAATTACAAATTAATGCTAGTATTAATAATGATCTAGATTTTGTTTAATTGTACCGGGGCCTTCAAGGGCTTAGATCCGGAGCGGCCTCTTCCTTCCGGTTGGTGTCCGTCCGTAGTCCTTGATGCATTGATGGCTTCCGGCAATAACGACATATACCAATAGTGAGGCTTACGAGAAAAATCACATTTTAATCACTGCTATTTTTAATGCTTCCATTCTGTACTTATTCAGTACGATACTTTGGATTCCACCTCGACCAAACACTTGGAACCCTGGCACAAAGGAAAAGAAAGAGCTCAATCTAAAATTCAGTATCAAAAGCAAACGATATACTGATTTACAAAACCATCTTAAATCAATCTTGACTCGCGGGATTGAACTCTGGGGGATTGGGAAACCCTCGGACATGAAACACATCAGATCCTTTTAATCCATCGTTATTAAAATAATAACCTCATTCGACATGCCAACAAAACCCTACAAACTGATAATATAGCCTTTACCCTTGAAAACATTTTCCAAAAATTACTGTTTAACTGTTGAGATTTAACTGCACCGGGGCGTTAGAACCGGGGCGGTCTTTTCCGTCCGTTGGTTGGATACCGGCAATGAATACTTCAATTCTAGGCTTACGAGAAAAATTGGCGATGTAAGTAGAAGCGCCCTTTCAAGTGCCTAGCGTGCCACTGACCTTTATTGCACAGGTCCACGAAAATGTTGGAAAGAGAGCGATTGAGAGGGGACCAAAAATCCTGATTAGAGTAAGTACATTATTGGCACAGACACATCGATCCCTGATTATTTGATCAAATAGTTATACGAATTTAAGAAGAGTCCTTTGTAAATTGTGCAATTACTCCTTGTCTGATAACACTGTCACTAACATGCCCAAGCGATTATGCTAAAAGTTCAAAAGCCCCCTAAATCCATTTCAACCTGCACCCTATGAAGCTAAAATCCCCACTACATTTTCCATACCACATGGAACAACTTGCAGTCTACCGTATACCTGATAAGAAGTACAATAGAGGCAAAACTCACGGCGCTGGGACTGCGGCCTTAACAGCGACGAGGGGATGCGGCCTGTATCTCAGCCGACGGAAGGCGCTCCACCGTATTTGATTCTAATTCTTACCCTCCATTTCAGAGTCAACAATGAGGAAGAGTAAAACGGCGCTGTTTCCCCTCCTAAGAATAATACCATTCCGCCTCTCTCTCACAGACTTTTTTCCCCTTATTCAAATATCACGTATAATGCATTTGGTATCCTTATGTAAGGTGAGCCCCATCACCTTTATTAGAGTCGGTTCAGTTCAGTCACGTATAATGCGTATCATTATACTTTTTATTACATTATATAATTTTTATAAAATAAAAAAAACCTGTATATAATAGAGCGACGCTACAGGAAATACAAAAATAATTTGTAAATAGATTCGCCTGAGGATCTATAATTGTATATAATTATCTGTAAATTTAAAGGGGCTAAGAAGAAAAAAAAAGTATACTTATGAGTAAACAATTATATTAATGAATCTAACATATCTATAGAACAAAGAAATATATAAAGACTATATTTTTCCGGATACATCAATCTTTCTTTTACCAACCTTATCCTTAGTCCCACGCCTCTAAGCACAAGCTGAACAATCAATATATTTTATTCAAAGGGATGCAACTTAATTATTACACTAATAGATTGGATTTCTTTTTGTCAAATTCTAAGCGTACAGCATCGGCGAACGATTAAAATAAAATTTAATACTGTCCCAATTTATTCTAAACTAAAGTAGTTTTATTAATTAATTTATGTGCTGGACAAGAAACAGATTGTAGAAAGATATGCCTAATCTGGCGAAATCTTCACAATGAATAGATGAAAGATTCTTCAGCAAGATTAAATAATGTTAAACCATTCAATTACATATCCTGACAACAAATAAAATTTTCAATATTAAATTTCACATCAAAACCATACTCATGGCACAACTGTTTCCTGAGTTCTTGAGGAAGATTTCCTCACTTCACCTATCCCTCTCTCACTACCACCAAAAACCGTTAACCCCTCTGAAGTCAAATACCTTCTGAAAAATTTACCTTACAGAAAGTTACCTGGATATGATCTCCTTACTCCTCAAATTCTCAAACAACTCCCTCCTAAAGCCATAATCTTCCTAACCTACATTTATAATTGCATTATCCCGCACCGTCCAATTAGCCTATTCCCTATCCTCTCATAAATATTTGAAAAACTCCAATTAAAACGTCTACTTCCAATTGTCGAATCTAAAAACTTTTTTTCTACACACCAGTTTAGTTTTCGTCTACGACGTTCCAGGCTTCACGTTGTTGATCACATATCCTCAGCCCTTGAAACCAAACAGTATTGCACTGCTGCCTTTCTGGACATAGCTCAAGCTTTTGACAGGGTCTGGCACGCAAGTTTGCTTTACAAGCTCAAAAGATATTTACCACAGACCCTTTTCCTAATCCTACAGACGACCTTTCAAACCGCTTCTTCCAAGTCCACCGTGGTTTAGAATATTCTAATTACTATCCCATAAAAGCAGGAGTTCCACAGGGCAGTGTCCTGGGTCCCACCCTTTATAACCTATACACCGCTGATGTCCCCTCTACTCCCAATATCTTCTGGGCCACATTCGCAGATGACACTGCAGTCTTGTCATCACACCCAGACCCTGACATAGCATCCCATAACCTTCAAAAACACCTTGACGAGATCGAGTATTGGTGCAATCAATGGCGGATCAAAGTTAATGAAGCAAAACGTTCCCACATTACCTTCACCCTCTGACACAAGTCTTGTCCATTAGTTTCTTTTAATTCCATTCCTCTCCTGGAGGAATCTCGACAAACGGCTGACCTGGAACCCACATACGAGACTAAAAAGACAATAACTAAACCGACGCTTTGAACAACTGTACAGACTACTTCAAAGGACATTCCATCTCTCAATAGAAAACAAATTACTAATTCACAAAGTTATACTTAAGCCAATCTGGACATACGGAATGCTATGGGGGACAGCAAAAAAATCGAACAACAAGTATATCCAATCCTTTCAATCAAAAGTCCTGAGAACAATCGTAAATGCCCCTGTTAACGTCAGCAACAAAACCCTTCATAACGATCTTAATATACCATTAATTCTCGAATTCATCCCTTCCAAGTTCATGAAATTCCATAATAACCTATCCAACCATCCTAAGCTAGGGGATGGTAGCACAGGCAATGTACAACACCACTCATTCCTGTAATCCTCCTCGGAGACTAAAACGGCTCGCATCCGGTGACGCGGCTGACGGAGGAGCGTGCGGGACTTCCCAAGACTCCGCTTCCTCTTTCGAATGCGAGGGAGGAGACAACCATGTGGATTTGGGAGGTCACTGGATTGTTTGTAAATACTGTATGAATGAGCGAGTGAATGAAAATTGTTTATTTAGCACTCTTAGCTTAGTTTATTTGGCAAACTTTATGGAGACTCTTATTACAATAAAGTTCCATGGATGACGTGAGAACTTAAAAGGTGGGTCAATCATGGATAGCGAAGTCATTCCTCAGATAAGTACAATTGTGAGAGCCTGAAGCACCTAGTGCAAATTTAAAGAAAACAATATAATATTCCTGAGGTGATATTGTGAGTAGGATAATAGTGAAAAAAAAACGATCAAAGGGTCTGGTGAATTCGAAGCTGGCCAAAATCCATAGCATCTCCTAACGTTTAGATAGAGAAGTCTAGTGACTGCCGAGGTCGGATGACATATGCCGATTGTGCTGTATGTCGACTGAACACGCCCGACTAATCCATATCCAGCTGCATCAACAACATACATATACATCGTTCATAAAAATATACATACATAAAAATAATGAAATATGGTATGAATGAAAAAATTTATCACAATTCCTTATAGCCCAATGAGGCAGATTATAATTTTATCATAATAAAGTTTTTGTTGTTGCTAAATATTAAAAATTTAAGTAAGCCACTATTTAACACTCTACAGCCCCAACTAACACCCTTTTTGTGTAATTAAAAAAGAACGACAAAATTCATGCAGTTTCAGTAATCTTACAATTTATACTTATACGCCATATTTTCTACTATTTTTCTTCATTAGTAACTCATTCATTTCTACCCGCGCTTACTTACTTTGTAAATATAACGCCTTGTTTTCATATTCATTTATATTAACTTACTTTAAAAGTTGACCATCATATTGCAACTCACATGGGAAATTCTAAATTGTTTATATTATGTGGTATAGGTTCACAATTTTATTTTATTGGATATAATTTGATCCGTTGAACTGGCTCTAAATTTATTTGAAAACATCTTGCATGTATTTATTAGCTGAGCTAAAACATAATAAGAGAGATCTGCTTCCATTCATGTAGGAACGATATCATTAGTCTCTTGGTATGCTTGTATGTGAGAATATTGCATGCACCTTTAACGATAACGGTGGTATGTTTAGGCATATTCCCAACAACGTTATAATAGAATAACTGGAAGGGTGCATTAAAAAAAATATGAAAAAAGTCAGGCCAGTTTTGATAATTTTTGATTTCTCATCTTAAAAGATGCGAAAGATTTGATGTAAATTTAAATAAACAAATTTTGGAGGAAATTTACTAGTAATGAGTGTATGTAATACGTTCCAAGCCAAGTTTTGTTGAGTGTCAAATTTTATTGTCAATTTGTAGAGATTACATTTGTTGAAAACACGAGTTTCAGTAAAGAATAAAAATATTTCAGTTAGATATTTAATTAAATCAAGTAATTTTGAAACTATCATTTAATGAGTTTTTGAAACATCCACAGGGTCCTCTGTCTCTTGAAATCGTTTCAGATTCTTGGCGCTTTATTTCGTTTGTACTTAAAAATACAATTTGGTTTATTATTAAAGAAAAATAGAATAAAAAAAAAACTAGGAGTGAATTAAAATTAAAAAAAAATAGATTTCAAGTTTATTTTGACGTCCCTTTATAGATATTAGCTCCAATAGATTGATAAACAATAATTTTATACATATATTCTTTCACAAACTCAACCCGTATTTACATTCTATCTTTTTTTTATATTTACCTTTTGTCCATATTGTTTAATTTTGATTTACTATTTCATACTTAAATCATTGCACATGTTATTTATATTCAGCTTACATATATCTCTCTTTTATTTCTATCTCTTCTTTTTTTTTACCTAAGCCGATATACCAACAAACATCATACATCTAAATTATATTTTTGTTTTCAGAAATGCTTCATCATTTTTGGATCCCTAATAAAACACGACATTACTTGTCAAAGGCATTTTAAGAAATGTTCTTTACAAAGAATTCTTTAAGAACGGTGACATGTATATGTATAACATTTTTACAGATATCCTCTGCGGTATAACTTATCCATGAGTCCATAACACATTCAATGGGCCGCCATAAAAATGAGTTAGTTGCTAGACCCGACCGGCATGGTTGAGCACTAACAGCCCGAGGGCTCAGGAGGAAAGATGGCATGTCTGTGATTCTATAGAAGTCAGGGACTAATATCATGTCCCTTTCCACAATATACTTATCACTGTGCATGATCATTTCATCCGGCTTCGTCTACTATCAAGTATAAATGAATGTATAAATTATGTTATGGATAAATGTCACCATCTATTGGTCCACCCGGCAAAGGAAGGTTAATAAAAGCTAATGAACTTGCCGATGCAGTAAATGCCAAACATACAACGGTTCAGGGTGCACCTCCAAGATGCTCAGCACAATGGAGGAGAAAGTCGTTAACTTTGCACTACCAGTTAGCTGAAGATCGTTTTCAGTGCCAAGACTTATTTACAAACTCGTTACCTGAAAAGTGATACTTGGTGTTAATTCTATAATTTTTATAGAGTAAAAAAGTACTTAATTACCTTGTTGAAGGTTTATTTGTGATCTCTATCCGTAGGTAAGTTTTTTTTATATGAATCGCAATATTTTTTTATGAATAAAATTATACAATTAACTGAATGATTATTACAATAAAATTAATGATTAACTGAAATCCAAAGCCACTTAATAAAAGGTTAGTCGTCGTGTTCATTACACTTGATTGCCAAACGTTCACACAAGCGCACAGTGGGTCGTTTACGATCGCGGCGATCTAAAAAAAACTCAAATGGGGGCCTAGTTTTAGATTTTTTGTGCACACTAAATCTAATTGAATCATTTAGACATAAAATAATATTATGTTAACATTAGGATCAATCGTTCTACAGACAAAATATTTTTCCTTGTTGCAGCGCAGTTCTGTCACTTTAATTTCCAAACAAGTTACCTTGCATGGTCACAATTCGTTTTTCTTTTTCTCACCCGTCAACGCTGGTATAAGGAGAGTATTTAACATGGCATTGATTGGGGAAATTAAATTCGGGTGTCAATGATTATTTATTAACTATAGGTATTAGAAAAAAAAAACATTTACAACCTGAAAGATCAAAACGATTCATTGATGATGGTTTTACTCATTAACAAGAGGAAAATATAGCATTGAATTAGCATTTCATTAGGGCTGTGCACAATTAATGCAAAGAAAAAAAAACAGTGAAAAAAATAGAAGAAAAAAAAATTACCCTGGAAAACCCATTAACAGATGACAGACAGCATGTTAGTGTTACGCAAAATATCTGTAAGGAAAAATTCACTGAATCTGCATGAGAAAGTGAACAATCGTGAGTTTCATCTAATGATAATTCGCTTTATTTTGCTTCTGGAGGGCTGCAGTGCAATATATCTCAGTAGAGATATCATTTTGGATTCCAAATGTGATGGAGTAATTTGGATTTTCAGGTATGTTGTATGAATCGACCCTCATAAAAAATCTAAGTTTTCGACCTCCACCACTCAGAAAAATCACTTTTTTAGTTTTTCATCAGTAACTCTCTTTCAGTGTATTTTATGCAAAAAGTTTTCATTGCTAATTTTAAAGAGCATTAAATTTCCTGCAAGCTTTCTAAGAATGATATTTGCAGTTTACAGCCCTCACTAAAAATTCACTAAAATTATTAATACAACATTTCTTAGCATCTATTCAGTGTAATTACAGTTATTTTGTAAGATTATAAGGACAGGAATTTAAACTTCTACTAGATAGGTTATTATGCATCAACTAAAAACACGTTATTAACGCGAAACCACTGACATATCTAGTTTTTTTATTTTCTCTGACAAGCTAGCAGATTTGTACGGCTCCGTACCTGTCCTGAATTTTCCATTAAGTTAAAAATAATACTTGGAGGAAATTTAATGTTCTTTAAAATGGTATAAATTTATTTTTTGCTATAAGGCGCTGGAAGCGAGTTACTGTGAAAAAACTGAAAAAAGTCTTATTTTCTTAAAGGTTTTTTCAAGATAGCAGAAAACGAACAAGGGGAGGTCAAAAACTTGAAGATTTTTCACGAGAGAGGCAATACGTAGAACATACCTGAAAATCAAAATTACTCCAACTTTTACAACCCAACACAATTTTTTGACTCACTTTTTTTTTTTTAACACTATCTGCTGCTGGACTAGTATTTTGAGCACTTCAGGATCCTAAAAACTACCTAAACGCAAAAAATCGCAGAACAATCTGACATGGAATCGTATGTAATTGGATACAAAAAAAACAAGAATCATCTTGGATGCTTTTGGATATAGGTATGTTTTAACAATTTTTTTCAGCGAAAAATTACTTGATTGGGCTAAAAATTTCAATATGCAATTAATTTTGCATCCATGATCTTACGAGAATGATACAATATGCTGAAGATTTACATAACATCCGTAATAAACGGGAGATGTTCATAGTAACACATAAAGACACAGACTGAGAATAGGTTGGTCAAAATGAGGGCAGGGTTCACTAAATTCGTAGCACAAGTTAATTTTAAAAGTTAAATATTCTAAATAACGCTCTGGAATTATTGAAGGTTGATTTACAGTTTTCCAGGTCCGTAATTCCTAAAATTATTACCCCGAGCGGAAATTTGCTCATCCGTATTTGACCCTCTGTGTAGTGATTCGATCGAACCCAGTTAATGAGCGCTCCGGTAATAGACCGTTGTTAATAATATAATCGAAAGCCTCTACCTGTCTTGCCCGGTGATGACCGAACCGTGCAGTGGAAATGATATGGAATGGAAGGGCAGAGTTCTCATTGGATTACAAGCATAGGAACTTTGATTTTTGCGCTTACTTGAGTTGATCTTACCTGACTTGCTTTGTCCTCATTTTCAGAGTCAACAATGGGGTGAGTCAAAAGCCACTGAAATAATCTCTCTCACCGACTTTTTTTTTCATTGTTCACATATAACTATATATTTTTATCTCGGCCATAAATGTTTGTTATTTATTTACCCGCTTATGTATTTGTTTTATTTTAAATGGGATATCTGTTAGAACGTTCTAAATCCAATATAGCTTGCCTAAATGGTGGAAATTTAGTCCCATAATAACACCTTTCTTGTTTTTGCGCCTATTTCCTAAAAACCTTCAGGCTCATTCGCCAGCTGTCCTAGGTGGAAAGTATTTTGTACTGTGGTCGGTGACAGGGTTTATATTTGCTAGGCCTCCGTGGTAAGGGTCAAGTAATTTCCATATACAATTTGTATACACCTTGTTGTCAAGACGTCGCGTCAGGTAGACACGAGGTACGGACTGCTCAAATGACCAGTCCTCTGCGGTTAGGTGGGTTTGTTTAATGTAGTTCTTTTTTATGAAAACTCATTTAGGAAGAAGCGTACACGGGACGCATCATTGCATCTACTCCAATTTTTGCTTAACCCTGGTTTCCTTTCATGTTAAAAATACGTTTGAACTACGCAGTTATGAAAGGTAAGAGTCGTTTGTTTTATTTATACATTACTTTAGCTTCCACCTTATCTATTTCTCTTCAAAAATAATTTTAGAGCCACGCCCGCATTTGGGAACATCTTAGTATTGTACCTTCAGTCAACATCTTAAGGTTGACACGTTATGTAAGGAAACCTTTAATGAAATAAAAAACTAAATGGCGATGCTACTGATCAGTCTATTGTTGAACAACTATTTGGATATATGAATAAGTTATTTGATGAATCATTAAAATGCTGAATCTCTCTCTGCAAACAAAAATGTCAAAGAAAAAAAAAATATATGTAATGAAGCTGCACTGAACTGAACTGTAAGACCTAGTTTCATTAGCTACATCATATAAAGTCAAACGTACGAATATAATTTTATTGAACAACTACAAGGGTTTAATAGCCCTTGATTGATAAATGTATAATATCAAAATGGAAGGATATTTCTTTATACTATTCATGATGAAAAAATTTACAGAAATGCACAATCCACGCAGTATCGGATTTATATATATCCGTGCACCCGCAGAGTGTGTAGAGGCAGGAGGCGGACCTCATTAAGTATGCCAGGAAAAACGGATCTACAATTTTAAATTGCCTTTCACAGGATGACTGGTTTTTGGCCTTCAAGATGAGGCTACGCAAAAAAGTGAAGTTCTGGTAATCCCAAGTGAACAAAGGCCTAAGAAGAATTAGGGACAAACGTAGAAATATTTCCCAGTTAATTACGTATTTATATATCAATCCGGAAGTAACTACCTATCGATAGTTAAATAATCTTTGTAGAGGAGAGTCTTTTAAAAGAAAAGCTTTATTATGAAGTACAACCAAAACACTGGTATATAAAAATATTAAGAGTTATGTTACTACATACTGGGTCGGATGTTTAGGGACGAGTGTTTGGTAAACAAGTGGGGACTGGGGCTAAAGCTGGGACATATGTGTATAAGAGAAGGGTAGTTCCGGGAATTAGGAGGGATGCGCTCGCTTACTTAAAAATATCAGTAACTTCCATGAAGTCACAAGGCAGGTATAAACTAGAAGGGGCTTGCTTCTACTTTTAGCATTATATATAACATTAGCATTACAATATTCTTAGCATTATATAACTGATTATAAATTATCGATCAATACTGACAACCGTACGCGTGGCACGAGAAAAGTGGCAGGAGATTCAAGACACCTCTTTGACTGGTACACTTATTGTAATATAGTATAGTTCTTCATTATGCTACACACGATGCTATACACTGGGTCAATTGCAGCAAGCTAGAGTTTTTTTTTACCTTTATCTTAAAGACAACCCTAGCATTAAAAAACAATGATTCATCAATCATTTATCACCATAAACTTTTTTTTTATTACTATAAACCAGTTACAATAAGTGCATGTGAATATATCTAAATGAATCACAAAGCCACAGCCGTATACACTCACACGCATACTCACATAAATATATACGGTGACAGTAGGTTGTCAGAGACGAGAACATGACAAGAACGAATGGTATCGACAACTATTGTGAAGGTTGGGTCGGTGTCCCTTTGTAGTCCTTCCGGACAAATGATTTTTCTAAACCGCCCTTCCTCATGTCTTCTGTATAACAGATCTTCCCCTCTTGAAAGGGTTATTTTTTGCTTTTATTTTATTACGTTATTTATGTTTTTAATGGGCATGAGTATCCGTTCGATCGAGTCATTAATAACCGTGGTCGGTCTACGATGCAATGTGGTTACCTAATTACCTCAATGCAATTGGAAGAATATTGGCCACTGCGAAATTATAAAATTACTAATCGGCATATATGAGCGAAAATTCCTTGTTTTATTTGTTAAACCAACAAAGCAGCTGAAAATCGGTTTGAAACAAAAGAATGAACTTAACCGCCACTTTAACTGTTTGAAAAATAAGCTTCCTTGGAGCTGGTTAATCATTATTACGTTCTTTAGAGGCATAGTCCATTTCCACAACCTCCTGCACGCCAACTCATCATCGACCCTAATACCATGTGACTTATATGCCTCTACATCTTCGAGCTAGTATCACATCCTATTGTCCTCACGCTTCGTGGTAAGCCTCATAGTTTTAATGAGTTTCATATTACCATCAATTCTAGCTTGACCACCTATAGCTATATTATATTTATATATATAGATATATCTTCTTTATTCCGCTAAAATTACAATCTGCCTTATTAGGCAAGAAGTAATTACGATAAATGTTCTCATTCATTCCATATTTACAATTAATCATTCACTCGCTCATTCATAGAGCATTCACAAAACGCCCAGAGACCTCCTAAGTCTACACGATTGTCACCTCCCTCATGTGCGAAAGAGGAAGCGGAGTCTTGGGAAGTCCCACCACGCTCCTCCGTCAGCCATGTCACCGAGCCAGTGGAGGCTGACGAAGAGCGCGAGAGCCACATACGTTCAGGAAATGATTGGAGAAACAGATCTATGTCAGAACTCCCACTGTAACGCATTTATAGCAGGTCACAAGGCCACTTCCGTTTCAATCTTAGAGGAGGATTATAGGGATTAGTGGTACAGTGCAATGGCTGTGATACGGGATTAGGGTGCTTGGATAGGTTATTATGGAATATCATGAACTTGGAAGGGATGAGTTTATTCAATGTAGGGTATATTAAGATCGTATTGAAGGGTTTTGTTGCTGACGTAATAAGGGGCATTTACTATTGTTCTTAGGACTTTTAATTGAAAGGATTGGATACCTTGAATAAAGGATTGGAAGGCTTGATGTTCGATTTTTTTGCTGTCCCCTATAGCTCTATTCCGTATGTCCAGATTACCTTATGTATAACTTAGTGGATTAGTAATTTATTTTCTATTGAAAGATGGGATGTCCTTTGAAGTATAATAGTCTGTACAGTTGTCCAAAGCGTCTGTTTAGTTCTTGTCTTTTTAGCCACGTATGTGGGTTCTAGGTCAGTTGTTTGTCGAGATGGAAGCCTAAGTATCGTACTGTCTCGGATACAGGAAGAGGAATGGAACTTAAACAAACTAGTGGACCAGACTTGCGACAGAGGGCGAAGGTAATGTGGGAACATTTTGCTTCATTACCTTTTAGCTATATTTATGGTAAAAATAATGGCTTGTTATCCATATAGATCTGTCAATTCCTCACCCCATTGGGCCATATAATCTAAAAATACCTATGCTCTCCCAATTACACTTCTCACCATTGAGGGTGAGAGTCCAACATGGAGTACAACTGGTACTGTTACAATATTATCTTAAGGTTCCTGTAGAGGTCCCTATTCTCTGCACATGTCCTCCTTTAAGGATCAGTAAAACATATTCCTCATTTTTTTGTTAAGTACGCTATATAGAAGGGGGCATTGGGATAAAAAAACTTTGAAAATTGTCAAATATTATCAAATACGGTAAGGCCTAATGAGATGGATCGTTCTCGGGTATAGTGTAAAACGTATTAAAACGCACTAAATTTTGACTCAACCTACCGTGAGCGCAAGGGTACCAGCAGCAATTTTCGCTGCTTCTCCTATCTTTTACAAGTGACACGTGTGCCAGCCCTTTAAACCGGCTTAAACGCGACAGCAGTTGAAATAAATTACAGTAATGGTGTTTTAAAAAGACACTAAAGACCCCCCACTACCGAGGCCTAGAGCCTAAAATGGAGAGAGGCAGTTGTTAATAGGCCATTGAATATGTATGAAGTGGTGGGTCGCCTTACCATCTACTAGCGTCTTCTGCCAAAGACCAGGGCCTTTAGTCTCTAATAGATAATCATTTATACTGTGGAATATACGGCCCATCAACGTGCTTTTAGTTACTATATATTTAACGACGAGAGAGGGAGAGGAGAGGAGAGAGAGAGAGAGAGAGAGAGAGAGAGAGAGAGAGAGAGAGAGAGAGAGAGAGAGAGAGTTTCTTCTTCGGAAGAAACACTCTAAAAATGATGTCATGAGCTCTGCCTTTGGAATAAAATATTTGCTCAAGGTTCAAGCTAAAGTACATACAGATTTACATGTCAGACAGGACTGAAGGTGCCTGTACTGAAAAAATGACTACATATCATGGGAAAACTTCGGCTTACAGAGAAAAAATCCAGGATGTGTAAAGAACCGGGAGTTTTAATCGAGAAGTCTATAGATGAGATATTTACAAACACCTAACAACCATTGACTTTTTAAACTTGATTAACATTCATGGACGGTTATTTTCGAATCGCTCGGTATATATAATATTTCCTCATTACATATATCGTAATATATTTTTGGAAAACTTTTATATTATTAGGAGCGATTTTACTTGTGAAATCATTTTTGGAATAATGTGCTTTTCTTAAGGTCGGAGAGTTGTCATTAAGGCTTAAAACCTTTTTGTCTTCAATCCCTGTTTTTCATTAAGTTTTGACGATGCCAATATAATGTAGGGGGATCGCGATCAACCAAAAATCAAGTTGCTAGTAAGAAACTATGAACTAGGACAAAGAAGATAGCGAATACCACACCTATGGCTCTATGCACAGGCTTTGAAACAGAAGAGGTAAAACTTGGAAATTTGAGGAACCACGCAACGGTTAGAGATGATTGACCCCTACGCAGAAATGCTTTTCATATTTGTACGGAAGATAATTAAAAAAAAAATTAATGAACTAATAATTACCATTAAGAATTTCGATGACAGGCGGAACAAATAAAACTTCCAAAATTAATAAGTATATGAAAAAAAAGTTTGATAGGGGTGTGCTATGTTGCTTAAGCAGAAATACCATTTTCAGAAAAAGGGTGAGTAAGATATGCCCTCCATCCAAGGAACAAGAAGGAACTATTTTTCTTCCGAGATGAAAAGTTAAAACAATAACAAGGGAGACAGCCTCCTTCCCCTTCCACCGTAATTCCATTCCTATTTCCTCAGGCCCATGGCGTAGGCACATATATGGAGCTTTTTCTTTGACCGACCATATGTGAGCGGGTAACATTAGCTTATATTCTTTCTCACCCTGAACATTCAGGTATCTTACCTTAATTATACTTTTATAAAGTTTTTCTCGTTTATATTAATTAATATTAAAAAATAGTGGTGAATATTATTTTCTGAAAGAGAGCTTCCTTGGTAACGTTTAATGTGTAACTTCCGCTCAAAATTATATGTTACCACATGCAATTCAATTTCAATAACTTTCAGTTTGTTATCATATCCGCCATTGCTTTTTGTAAAATTTATCTCACTATTTAGGTTAAATACTTTTACTTTATTATAAAATACCCCTTAGCGTAATTTACACATTAGCGTAGACAATTTTCCACACACTAATTAACTACGTTCTACTATTTTTTTTTACCATATTACACTTTTTTCTTATATAGCATTATTTTCATAGTTTAAACATTGTCCGTAACTAGTATTGTAGAATTATTACTATTACTATTACTATTACTATTACTTATTACTATATTATTATTACTATATTTATAACACTCCCCTTTGGCTCCAACAAAAATATTCTCACAATAAGTGTCAGTTTCAGCATTAATAGTAGAAATATAGAGTATATTTCTAATTGTCGACCCATCTTATAAGACCTCCACGTAAAATTGTCGAAGTCAAACAAGGGACTAGCAATAACCAGAATAGACAAATAAAAGACTGAAGACTGATAAATGTTTCTGGTTAAAAAAAAACCTTATGAAATCCTAAAGTAGAAAGAACGTAGCTTCCATAAGATCACTTGTCATCATATCACTATAATAAAAACTAGATTTGTATCGGATTTTAATTAGTTTAAGTTATTTAGTTACACTATCGAAGAAATAACATATTGAATCAAAAAATACTATTTAAAAAAATCTTAAACAAAACCAGTACATGAATACAAGTAATAATATTTCGCCTTGGATCGCTATTATCAGTAGATTAGAATATGATGCAGTGTCCATAAGAAAGATACAAAGAATATTTAGACAAAAGAAAAAAAAAGAATCCACTGTGGGAGACTACCCCAGATTCCAGAGATCAAATAATTATTTAAACCCAATAGCCTTTTAGTTGCCTCTTTTATGCGCCTGTGAATTTTTTAGATGCGGACCACCCTTTGGCCCTCCGTCAGTAAGGGGAGGGTGAAAGGGGGGTATCTTAACGAATTCCGAACCACCCTCAAGGTCTCTGATTTCTCAAGGGCTCCAGTCTCCCCTAAGGCTTGCAAGCTGTATTGGATCTATTGAAGTTTAAAGGGAATTATTTAACTAGAAAATTGTTTGTTTTTTGTTTAAATAAAGATAACGAGGCGCCATGAGAGCTGCCTTGTGTCAATTGTGCCTTGTAAGAATAATATATTATCTAGTATTAATATTAAGCACGTGGTCCCTAAGTAGTGAAGTATAACCTTGACATGAATAATCATTTAAAATTTTGAAAGTTATCAAAGTTTTACAAAAAAAGCTTACTTACATGTGCCTTTGAAAACAGAAGCGGGGATATCAGCTACATAAACGTTTTATGAGAACAGGCTTCTAAATCAATTTCTTTTGGGTAATAATATATGGCCTTGGGCATTTTTTTAATATCTTGTCAAGGAAGTTACAAAACAGAAATTTTGTAGGTAAAGAAAAAAATATGTAAAACTAGCATATAGAGGGCCTCAACATAACATAGCTTTGGTCTTAAACTTGTATGATTGTTGTGTTTCCCAAATCAAGGGCGGTTAGTTGGAGTCTACCATGTAACAGTTGAGTGCTCTTGGTATTAGTCACTAACTGTTGAACTTCCGACAACGGCGTATTTCTGACTGAATAAACCTTACCAATATCACAACAGCAGTCTTGCCAAGCATTGACCCAAAAAGAAAAAGTGCGAATGAGTAATCCATAATATTGCCAAAGGTTTTGGTTAGAAACTGAAGGCATTCTTTCGTCAGGACGCAAAGACTTATTTGACAAGATGTTGCTCCTTTTAGGAAATTTGATGCAATATTCTTAAGTTTTTGTTCCATTTGAGAGTCGGTAATTTATCAGTATTACATATCTACAACAATTCTTGATCCCTCAAGGCTATCATTAGAATAAGTGGATGGAATGTCAACGATGGTCGTTTCGCATTTTTAATGAAGCAATCCTACTTTGGTTCACTAAGATGTATCTGCTAGCTGTTTCTATCCCTATGTCAGAAACTTTCCAAGTGATCTTTGCATACATTTATGTTCCTATGTGATGTATCGTCGGCATTTATTAACTTTTCAGAGATGTTCTATCGCATTATTCATTGCCACTCACATCGCAATGAATTTCTTAAAGGAGTGCCTTCCGGAGTTCTAGTGACTAAGAAAGACATGGGAATGAATGAAGTTTAAAAATTATTTACTGTTGGATAGTTAAAGTATTTACTGAACACCGATTTGTATTGTATGCAGCTATTTAAGAGTAATTTCAGGACTGATTATTCTTGACTAGATACAAATTTGTTACGCCTTAATTAGAATGGTGCACTGGTTCTCACTGGAGCATTTCAATGTACACTTTTGTATTTGCTAACCGAAATACATTTATGTCTAACCCATTTAATGCTCAACTCCTGATGTTAAACTCTGGTATAAACTTCCTAAGCAGTTTCAACTTTCCTCTCAAATTCTGCGTTGTAGCTACCTTACTAAAACTTCTCAAGAACACCAAACTTTTTAATCCCATATTACTTTTTCTTGAATTCCAATCTAATCACCTTTAAGGTAGTTCTGAAATGGCCTCAAAGTTTGGATGAGAGGTTCGTTTCTATGTGCGGGAAACCACGACGTTTGAACTCATGTAAACTAGAATGATGCAAATTTATTTTCCTGCCAATCGCGACTTATTTAGCTCAACTGTGAACATTTGTCAGTAAGTTGAGAGCATGGAAAATCTAGTTCCAGTTTTTTGATTTCACCGACTTCCAATAAGAGTGATTGAATGCGGAAGGGTCCTAACGACCTTTTAATTTTTTTCATCTTAATATCAATGTTTCAACTAAGACCGTGCTAAGATTCGAATACCCGGTCTGGTGCTCAGCCAATCAAGCCATCCATCCCTGTGGCCCTACATGTAATGTCAAATATTTTTAGCTCATCTCATATACCTCAAAAAAATCAAAACCATGAGCGAAATGCCTTCAAATGAGACTACGATGTAGTCTAATTTTAGTCGCGAAAGACCAAGGGTTGTTTGTTTTTTAAGCCTTTATAAAAAAAAAAGATTTAACTTATACCGACTTATAATTATTACCATTACTTGTGTTAATAATTAGGATATAAAATTAGTAATATAGGGTGTTCCAGAATTAACGCAAGATTTGAATTTGCCGCCATTTGTGCAGTAAAGTGCTGGCAACCCTAAAAAAAAACCATTTGACAGCTGACAGTTTAGGATTAGTAAAAATGGAGCGTTACACGATAGAACAACGTGTCTTTATTGTTGAACATTATCTCAAAAATAATGAAAGTTTGGCGGCCGCTGTTCGAAAATTTCATACAGAATATGGTCGGAATAGTGCTTTGACTTCATCAACTATGAAGAGATTAATTGAACAATTTAAGGAGACTGGAGACACATAACACTCTGGTCGTCCAAATGTGACATTTGATATTGAATATCGAAGCAGTGCGTGAGAGTGTCAAATGAGGCTGGTCAAGCAGTGACTGTTACTGGTGCTCGATATCGCGACATGATAACACAGTTCTTTGTGCCGAAATTGGATGATATTGATGTGGCCAATATGTGATTTCAACAAGATGGTGCCACATCCCATAAAACAATTCAAATACTGCATGAGACATTTCCAGGTCGTGTACTCTCTCGTTTCGGTAATCAGAATTGGCCCCCTAGATCGTGTGATTTAAAACCTTTAGATTCCGTTTTATGGGGTTATTTGAAGTCAAAGGTTTGTGTCAACAAGCCCACATCCACCCGTGCATTAAAAGAGGAAATTCAACGCTGCATCAACGAAATTCAACCACATTTATCCCAAATGTTCATGGGAAATTTCTACAAAAGAATCCGTATGTGCCAGCAAAGTCGTGGAGGCCATTTGCCCGATGTGTTATTCCATAAATAACCCTATCCTATTTACTTTATAATTCAATGAAAAAATAACAACAAAAATACTAAAAACTGTGTTTTCTATTTAAAACAAATCTAGCGTTAATTCTGGGACATTGATTCTTAGGATAAAACACCGTACATATTGTCCCTACGAAGGCTGTAGACTTACGAATATACTCAATACGCCTAATGTGTATAATTACAAAAGTAACAGGCATGATTACATCACTATAATGGACCTCATGCATAAAGAGCTCACGTACGGTGGGTTTATTGTTTAGCATATAGAAAAGTAGGAAGGTTAAAGGTTCAAAACTCAATAACGGCATTGAATTTTATTTCGCTTCGAAGTGAGAAGTATTTGAGAAGGACTATTGAATTTGATCCCTGAAACATTAAACACATTATTATTGCTGATTTCCAAAAAATGTCTTGAGCGTCTTTACGTTTCTTGTTTCGTAACTGACTCCATTGTTCTTATGACATGGGAAGCGTGAGGCAAACACTCCGGCTCTTCCCGTACAAATGATGTTTCCAATAGGGAAACAGTGGAGAGGTTTAACAGCTCGATGAGGGGGAACTCAGAAGATAAGTTTCAGTTCAAAGCAAGGATTTGACAAAAAAAAAAGGTCCCCTTAATCAAACGACCTGCTCTTGATTAAAAAAGTTCCTACAGCTGTTCTTGAAACAATTCAGATTGGATTGAGAAAAGGAGTCCTGATCAATGAGCGCTCATTCTCACAGCTCATCCTTAAGACGGAGAGAGGAACATATAATTAATATTTCAAATTAGATGTTATTGTTGACAAAGTTAAGAATATTCCATTCTATAGTTTCCCAACGACCCTTTGAGAGGTAAAATGGTAGCTGCAATGATGATCATGTTGAATGCGTTGGTTGAGTTATGAGAGGGCGTTGGGTGTTGAGATGGGCTGTCGCTTCTTGAGAGAGTCAATATATCTCCATTCTACGCTTTAATTATCCAGGGCCTGTTTAATGGTTTCACATTTTCAATTTCTGTGTATGTAAAGTTTTAACATTATGAGAAATAAGGCCTACATGTTTCATGCCGAATTGTTTGCATCCCTTCCATTATTAAAACATATAAAGCGTAATCCAGGTTGTTTTTTTTTAATTTACTTATACAATTCTAGAGCTATTTGATCATTTTTGCGGCATCTCTTAGGCATACAACAGACAAGCTAACGAAGGAATACTGCCTCTCGCCTTTCTGAAACTTAATTGAGCCTCTCCCTCAATAATTAAAACTACACATCAATTTAAAAATTATATAAGGAATCGTTTTAACCACTGCTGGCGCAGTCAAGTGCTAATGTCTTGTAATCTGAAGCCCATTAGCATGGCTTCTCGTTTACTGGCTGTGTCGAACGTATCAATTAGACAGTATTGACTGCTCTTCCTCTACGATCGGTTGCGCACCGTTTCTGCTTCATCCACCCCCCCTTCCAGTCCTCCGCGATAATCCTATAACGTGTGAATAAACACATTTCGGTTAAACATAACTACTTAGCTCTAAATATGATGATAAATAATTTAATAACGTGACCCAGTTATCCTTTCAAACAAGCATGTGGCATAGGTACAGAAGATTAGAGATAGTGAAATTGGCAGAATCTGTTTGAAATTTGATAATTTTTACATTTCTCAAACAGTTTTTTTTTTTCATTTTATCGCAGCAGTTTGTGACCAGTTGGAGAAAGCCACGTTTCCAAATTAGATCAAAAGGTTTGCAATTATGAACGAAATTGTATTTTTGCAGATATATAATTTGTAACGGCTTTTACCCTTATTTTTTTTTTTCATAAACGACTTTAGTTGGCCAAAATATAAAAGTTGAATTTATAAATCAATCAATAAACAAAAAAAATGAACTAATATAATAAATCTATATTTACTATGTTATATTATCTGCCATTTACGTCATATAGTCTGTAAACCAGCCGTCAGTCCTCGCTTGTACCTTTTCGTTGGCTGTTGCTACAGTTGGTGGTACAAAAAGTTGAAAACGTTAATTAAGTCTAATCTTATTTAACTGTTTAAGGTTCCTTCGTTCGTGCCTTGCCAGCTCAAAATCTTCTATCCGATTCCCTGACTCTCGTCAAGCGGAATAAAATTCCGAAACTTTGTACATAATTTTAGCACAAGTAACATTCCATGGGGACAATTTTTACAATATAAACGACGTTAAGAACACGTCAGAACGTACGGGTCAGATTTACACAGTTTTTAATCGGTGTTTACTTTTTTCTCCTAAATTATCGCAAATTTCTATAAACTGTTTCTTTGATGTGATTTATAAATACATAGTCAGCACCATCTATCAGGTGAGAGAGGTGGTCGTTGTTTTACTATCGGCAACAAACTTTGTTGTTATTCCATATTGGTTGCTGGAGAAACAAATAGTTTTTGCCTTTGTGTAGGGACTCCATGATTTCTCCTAATGGCAAGCTATCCGTAGATAGCAGGCATTTTTAATATTTTTTCATTAGGTATTTATACTGTTAATGGTAGAAAATCCTGGTGGAATCATCTTTCATTTGCTAATTTTAATAAAATTGGAGGAACATGTAAGGATTTTAGCCTAGATCGTGCATCAGTTATTTTGGTAAAATCTTATTCTTAATTGCTAGAATATTCAAAGGTTTATGAATAATTTAATAAGAACCCTTTGTCTACACACACACTCCCGTTGTAATAAATCAGTTTAATTAGTTGTTCATTACAGTTTGAATTCCGTAATAGATAAACAGGTTTATGTTTCTCTTGGTTAAAACAACATCAGCCCTTCCACAATGGGTTGACTAATGACTGTCTCTAATTAACTCTAGCTTTATTAATTAAATATCAATTTGTAGTTGAAGTCAAGCTGGTTTCTAAAGCGAGTCACAAGTAGTAAGTTTCAGTAACTACCTGACTGCTGTATGTAGTAGATGAATTCACGGTATTCAATAGCCAATGGTGCCTTATGGACAGGTGTACTAACATTAGGTAGGGGCCTACAGGGATATGGATCCTAAAACATTTTTACGGTTGGTATGTATTGTTTTTCAATATAAACTTGAGCCACAAAGTGGTGAGTCATTCAGACAGCCTAGCCCTATAAACCTACTTTCGATACAGGAGCTATAAAAACCCTAAGGCGCTTGAATGGATCTCGGTACCGGTGCAGTACCGCACTAAACTTGGTAGTTGGGAGCGAAGTTCGGTATTCGTAAAGGAGCTGGGGGACAAGTGACCAACCTAACATTTACGTATATTTTCCTGCTGCTTACTGCTAAATTCCGAGTATGGGTCAACTATTTCATTGGACTGGGTAAAACAATACAATTAAGTTAGATTGAAACTTTTACATCTCCCTACGAAAATGATTTCTGAATATTGTTATTCTTCATTTTTTTCTTGATGTTCCCATCATCAGAAATCAATGCATCACAACATAACAAACACCATTCCCATGACATATAATATTATATATATATATATATATATATATATATATATCACTATACAACAAACCCAAGCAGTATCCCAAGTTCAAGAACACCCCAGATGGTACAGGCTTGTCTTCAAACATATCTGCCATTATGCTAGATAATGAAGCTATCGTTCGGACATTATTAAGAGTTTGATGGACTTATAGAATTTTCTCCGATGACACTTAGGGATGGGGGGGGGCGGCAAAAAGAAATATACTATAATAATTTATTAATATTTTAAATTCTATTTTTCATCATTATGCGAACGAAACAACCCCTTATTTTTTCACTTTGGCTTTTTTGAAATCTCTTCATGAATAATTAAAAACTCATGTGAAGTCCCCAGCCAAGAACTGAGCAATCTTTCGATATTTATGTTACATAAATATAAATAATTAAGTATACATATAGTGTGTATATATACACATTATATTATATAAATTTAATTGTATTATATATATATTGTAGTTTGCTTTAGAATTGCTTTACCAAAATTTTAGTCAGTAAAAAGGATCCACGTGTCATACGACTATTGACCAGGCCCTTTAATTGGCTAGTTACTTAGTCAAATATAAAAAGAAAAGCATCAGGAAATTTTAAATCGTCGAATGAATTAATCCCAAATTTCTGATAGAAATAGGTATACCGCTATTACTCCAGTTAGTCATTAAGTCAGGAGAACTGAACATTATTACGCAGATAAGGATTTTATTTTATAGGAAGCCATCTTACACTCAATCACATCAGATACCACGTCCAACTATGAACTTGAAGCGTAAAAAAGATTTCTAAATGTGAGCACTTCAAATAGGTTCATCCTGTATTTGTCACGTATCGGTTTGATAAACATCCTTAAATATTTGACGCCTCAGCTACCAGCGGAGGGTGGAAGCAGATAGATATCATCTAAGTGCTTTCGTTTCCTTCGCTCCAGCATCAGAACTAAATGCCTAAGCTCCTTAGGCATCAGCGTTCTGCTCGACCGTGGAGGTAATACGCCTTTTCTTGAAGCTTCACTGAGAGTCTTTAATAAGCTCGCATTAATACCACCTGAGAAGCTTAAATGAGACGTTCAGTTGCTACAGTTAGCATATAAACCCACTCTTCTTTGAATAACTTATAATTGTTGATTTTCATTTGGCAATACCACAATATTCCTAGGAAGAAAACAGCAATTTGTTGAGTCATCATTTGCCAACAAAAACATCGGTTATAAGTGACATTGTCAATGGTCTAGAAACATATTTTATTACAAATTATCACACTGGGGTTTATAGCCAATAGCTCAAAGAATTTTTCATATTAAAAACTTAAATCAATTATTATAAATGAGCAAACCAAAATTAAAAAGTCGACAGCAGTTCCAGAACGGTTCAATGATTGGTCAAAAATACTTCATTTTTATTTTTAAACGGTTTCTGTCACTGAAAATCGCTTTTTCAACTAATTTTACAACATCACTATCATCATCAAAGCACTTTTTGTTTCTTCATATCGTCATTAAACGTTTTAGACGGACTATGCCGTCATTATCGATTAATGCTAACTATAGCATTTGCCAAAGTGGCTATCAAAACACGCCCCCCAATTGCTTAGAAAACGAAAGTATTTATCCCTCTGTATGTATGTGATTTAGTTATGATTTTTGCTAGTATTCTTTGTGAATTCAGAAGAATATGTGATTTGTTTGCTGAATATTTATATTTCTACACACATCTAAGGCGATAGGAAGGTCTAAGGGAATTGAGAATTGAACAAATTTAAATTAATAGATTTGAATTCATTAAGACTTATTTATATTATATTATATGCAAGTGGACACGGTGCACTACGAGCTTCATTAGTTCTTGGTGTAGAGTACACGGAATCCCCTGGCTAACGATATCATCAAATTGAGTACTAGCTAATTTAGTTTGTAATTTTCCCTACATGTGTTCAGAGGGTGAACCGCAACATCTCCCAGACCTAATTAGTTTTTATAATCCCGCCACTATCAAATGCAGCTCTGCTGCAGAACAAGGAGTTTTATTTGAATTTGCATTGTTTATTTTATTATTTCAATTAAAATTTTTTTATTTGACAAAAAAAATAAAATTAAGCAGAATAATGACACAGAACACAGTGTGGTTCTATAACCGTTGGTTTATACGGATGTAAAACCACAATCAAAAACAAAAATCATATAGTTGGACTAGGATATTCAATAATTAGCAAATTTGTTACTGGACGATACCAATAGTTTTTGTTGTATACTTTAACAACCTTATTATGATAAAATTACAATCTGCCTCATTGGGCAATAAGTAATTGTGATAAATGATCTCATTCATACCATATTTACAATTTTCATTTACTCGCTCATTCATACAGTATTTACAAACAGCCCAAAGACCTCCCAAATCCACAAGGTAGTCACCTCCCTAGCATGCGAGAGAGGAAGCGGAGTCTTGAGAAGCCTCCCACGCTCTTCCGTCAGCCGCGTCACCGGATACTAGCCAGCGGAGGCTGACCATGAGCGCGAGAGCCACAGACGCTCGGGACATGAAGAAACTGGCCATTGCCAGGGCTCCCACTGTCACGTATTTATAGCAGGTAACGAGGCCACTGCCGTTTTAGTCTCCAAGGAGGATTATAGGGATGTGTGGCACAGTGTAATGACTGTGCTAGGGAATTAGGGTGATTGGATAGGTTACTATGGAATTTTATGAACTTGAAAGGGATGAGTATTCCAATAGCTTAAAAAAGGAAACCACAAAATTAAGTTGTTATAATGATAAAATAATTTTATTATGTAATATTTTGTACAAAGTGAAATAAATAAAACGTACCGTAAAAAAAAAAATAAATAAAATTGTACCTCCTCCGGTACTGTTATAATTTATTTTTTGTCGGCGTGTTGGTCAAATAGTTGAAAGGCTGAAGGGCTACCCTATAAATCTGGGCCGACCATTTATATCTTTCAAGAAAAGCAACGGCAACTTTATTAAAGCATTTATCATTAATTGATATATTGCCAACCGCCAATAATTCATAAAGGAACTTATTTCCCCAACAGTCCCTGTTCCTGATTCCTTTTCTAACAGTTATAGTTATGGATTTATCAAGTTACCATTAATTACATTCTTCGATGCGGATATACAGTCAGGTATTCAATTATTGTTTTTTCAACTTATCAGTTGAAATATTTATTTTGTTCCTGTATAGACTGGAGTGAAATTCTTATGTATTAGCCCAAATATAGATAAACATCTTTATTACAAGTATGATTATGATATTTCCCAAAAGGCATACATGAATTAAAAGGGTTAGGTCATCCTTTCCGGAACTGTGTAACAGGCACATATTTATTTCAAGTGAAGGTCTCTCCTCCAGGCAGACGGAGGTTGGGAACAAGCTGGATACTTGGGACCCTTAAATTGAGGGGGGTCCTTTGACCTTTCAGCCACAGGTACGGTGAGGTCTGCTTCTTAGGGCTACTGAAGTTGGGAGGATCCATTTCAGAAGCTGCATTTACTAGTACATCTAAGGTTCAGTATCCTCGCCATAATTTTAGTTCATCATAATGGAGCAAACTACTTTAAGTGTACACAAATTTATATTCATTTTTTTTTTCATAGTGCTGGGCTCTGAAAATTTCCGCTAGGAGGTAATAATATTCTAAATTATTAAACACAACCCAAAACAGTTCATCGATTCCGAACTGCATAACCGATCCAAAAAAAAAATTATTATTATAAACTTCTTTATTGTGATAAAATTACAATCTAACTTACTGGGCAGTAATTGTGATAAATGTTCTTATTCATACTATATTTACAATTTTCATTCAAATGCTCACTCATGCAGTATGTGAATGAATTTTATTTGATCTTGTCTCTCCAGAAAATAGTTTACTGTTGCGAGTTTTTGACACATTATGCGGTTTGAGATAAAACACAAAAAAAAAACATAATATGGTTTGAAGGACGTTTGTTAGTGTTCCGTCTTGTTCAACGCTCACGCGTGGCTGCTGAGACGTCAAAACATTTTTAAAATAGATAGAGATAATTGTATAAGAAAAAATGTTCAACGATGTACAGTGTCGAGGAAAACCAGAGACAGGCTCAAATGAAATCTCTCTAACAGATTAACTAATGTTTTCAGACAGTTTACTCTAAGATATAACTTTATTTTCCTGTCCGGCATTCCGTTTGAATGGAAGCCATTTAACTCATAACTCACTAAGTTTGGATAGCAGAAGGTTTATCAGTACAGTATATAGGAAAACAATTTCAATGTTTTTTTTTCTTTAATTAAAAGGAATTTCTTCAACCACTTCCCTAAGATAAGGTACTCCAAACAATTTATTTTTAATTTGAATATTTATATTTATTCCCGGTGAGAGTTATCTCTCTTTGCCACCTGGAGCATGATTAAACAGTCAAAAATTTTAGTAGCGTAATATTCTATTATATTCCCCTATTCCCTATTCCCCTAATAATATTCCCCTGGCGGGGCGGCCGGCCAACAAACCGTCGCCTAGGTACCCCTAGGCTCAATCCTTGGTAGACTACCTTCACTACCTTCCTGACTCCATCCGCCTTTCTAGGCATTCCACACCCCATATCCTTCTCATACATCCTTCAAATAGGGGTCTCCCCTTAGTGAAAGGCACTTTCCAGCCAAAAATAATTTTCCTTTTTTTTCCCACATTCCTATTTTTATAAGTTTAAGAGCTTAGAATTTAAAAAAAAAAAAAAAAAAAAAAAAAAAAAAGTAGCGTAATAAGAAAATAGTGGGAATAAATCGTTATTTATTTTATTATTTAACGTATAACAGACCCTTTGGACAACAGTTCAGACTACTTCGAAGGACACCCACCTCTTATTAGAAAATAAATTACTAATTTACTAGGTTATACTGGACATACGGGATAGAGCTATGTGGGGCAGCAAAAAAGTTGAACATCAAGCGTATCCAATTCTGCCAATCAAATATACTGAGAACAATAGTAAATGCCCCTTATTACGTTACCAACAAAACCCTCCATAACAATCTTTATATACCCCACATCCTTGAGGTCATCCCATTTAATTTTACGAAATTCCATCAAACCTATCTAATCACCCGAATCTCACCGTACAGCCATTAATTACATAGCGCCACACATCCCTATAATCCTCCTCGAAGCTAAAGCGGATGCAATCTGGCGACCTTCCATTAATAGATTATAGCGAGATTCCTGGCAGTGGCCAGTTACTGTAAACATGTATGCGCTGAGCGGCTGTTGCTCTTGGGATCTTGGTCACCCTCCACTGGTTCGTATCTAGTGACGTGGTTGGTTGATGGAGGAGCGTGGGGGATTTTCCAAGAACTCTCTTCCTCATCCAAGGGAGGAGACACTCAGGCAGATTCGTGAGATCTCTGGGATATGTGAATTTGTAAATAATGAATAAACGATCACAATTGCTTATTGTCCAATAGGTCAGATTATAAATTTATATCAATAAACGGTTATTAATAACGGTGATTAAACACTCGCTCTAAACATATCTTAGTACCCCTTTCCTGTCATAAACCAAGTTCCGGCAAAACTTGGCACGGGGAAAAATAATTAAATGGCAACTGCAACATCACAACCGAAAAACAAGACGTTAACAGACGATTTAGACTGTTTACCAAACATAACAGAAAGAAGTCCGGAGACAATCAATGATTCGTCACTGAAAAATATCTATAGTTATATAATGCTAAGAATATTATAATGCTAATATTATACATAATGCTAAAAGTAGACGCAATACCCTTTCTAGTGTATACCTGCCTCGTGACTTTATGGAAGTCACTGATGGTTTCTGTTATTTTTTAAGTAAGCGACCGCATCCCTCCAAGACCTCCCTCCTATTTTCTTGAACTACCCTTTTCTTATATACTGTCTCAGCTTTAGCCCCAGACCCCATTTGTGCCTAGACATTCTACCCAGTATGTTCTAACTGATCTCTTAATATTTGTAAATACCAGTGTTTTGCTTGAACTTCATAATGAAGCTTTTGAATGAATCTCCTCTACAAAGATTATTTAACTTATGATTAGCGTTTGAACTCGGGACGTTTCCATAAGCTTAGACCATCGTCCGTTCGAACCCACTGATGCACAATAATGTCAATGACCTCATGTAACATGTGCAAGAGTGGTACATCTGGCTATGACGTTGTTCACGGCACTGAAATTAAATAAAGGGATCCTATTACTTTTTTTTTTTTAAGCTTTCAAACTTGAAAATGAGGAACAAGGGACAAATAAAGAAGTCCATGTAATTGTCAATTGCATTCTTTGAATCTATTTTTTTTAAACGGGCTTATATTATTTTACTATATGAGATGAGTTGGTAGCAGCTCACAGGCTGAATGAAGAGAAGCCGGACACGGAAGGCCTCTGTTTTATTTATGAAGCGAACGCTGGAGAGGTGGCCAACTCGTTTTAGAGCTTTCCATCCACGCCCTGCCTCATGCACACTCTAGCCATTTCTGAATGATTAACGGTCCTGGCTAAGGCTTCTAGGTATCGAGGTATGGAAATCTTCAGGCCATATAATAGAGTGAGAATATTTTATGGAGTTTCCTTTCAGACAACTTTCGTAAAAGGGAGAACTATGAAAGTTGGAAGAAGCCACAAGACCAGACAAACACAGCCGTCGGAAAAACAACTTATTTACCAACGAAATTCTGCTCTTGCGGTTGGTTCGCTGAAAATAATAGTGGCGTACGGGGGACTTTCTCGGATTACATTTTTCAACATTTTTTTAATGCGTTTACTTTTAATACATTTAATTATACGCATATAGTATAATTAAATTTATTTATTTTGTTAAATTTATTATAACTAAATAATATTAAATTTAAATTTATTGGTAGTAGGTTTAGAATAAAATAAATAACGAATTATTTTTGTCTTCGAACAAGTTACCTATTTTTTATTTACGGGGCTTTCAGCTACCTATACTACCATTCTGAGCACTAGAGAATGGCAGTGTATGCTTCTTAAAGCGCTTGTGAATAAGAAATGAATAACTTGTGGGAAGAAAAAAATATTACTTTATTTACAACGTCAAAATACATTCTATAAAATGATATCTTCTTTAAATAAATTTTGCCGTTTTAGAAGCATTCCACTTCTGAAAATTAAAAACCTCAATCTATTGCATGTAGACCGAAAATTCAGGCAAACCAAAAAGACTCCGAACAAATCCGAACAGCCCATACAATATTTCCATTTCTAACAGACCAACATGGTCATTAGCCTGAACCCAAATGTAATTTATTTTTTTATTTTGATTTTTTGAGTACTTCGTCATCAGTTATGAAAAATACGATGGATTAATTTGTGCAAAGAAACCTTAAATAAACTTTGTACATCTGCTGGAAAATTTAGTGACGCCATATTGAAAATAAATTCTGTCGTTTGTCAGCCTTCTTACTAGCCAAACTGTCAACCAATCGTGAGCACATCTCATATCATTATTTATTGTTAACCAATAAATTACCATGTGTACAAATCGTATGCCTAGCCTCTTTCCTCGACACTGGGACTGAACTGTTTCTCTTCTATTTCGGCACGATTGAACATGATTCTACAAAGAATCTGAAGAGTTGAGCTCAGGGCGACCACTTTGTTGGAATACATACTACGAATGGGAGCTACTATGACTAACAACCCTTATGTGGGAGTGTGGAAATTCCCCGTTTTAGCCAACATACTTTGGTAGGAGAAAAGTATAAATGAAAAAAAAAAATTAATAAGCATAAGAAAAGGAATTGTTAAAATCTTCAATTTTTATAAGAGAGTCACTACGTTCACATTAAACTATAAGCGTTGGAATGATTGTGAGAAGTGGATAATTAATGTTCGTACAAACTATTTTACTTGAAGAGCAATGAGTTTTGAACTTTTATTAATTTTTGTTAAGATCATATCTGAATAATCATAAAGTTTTATGAAAAGGTATCTCTCCTCTTGAATATACTCTGTAGCCATAGGTCCAGACTACAATCTAGCTCGGAAGCAAGGAGACTCATAAGACAGTGAGAACGGCACTGCTGTGGCCAGTGACTATTTACGGTCAGCGGAGGGCCATGCTTCTTCATTTGGCTTGGATTCCTGAGACGAGCGTTTGAAATATGTGGCCTGGAGGCAGTAAATCTAACTCTCGCAGCGACGCCGTTAAACCAGCTCCGCCGGCTAACAGTGTAATGGCAAACTCCACTGGCTTTGGTTGGGCTTTAGCAGACTGCCTCGGGATGTAAGTCACTGAGAGGGGCTCCCAGTCTATGTTCGCGTTTATAATTTAAATTTATCTATCGTAGAGATGAAAGGACTTTAATGAAACTCAGTGACATTTTTTTTAAATTGATTGTTAACTGTCGTCGGCATCGTCAGTTTTTTAATGCTAGGATAATGTTAAGATCAAGTAGAACGGGCCTGAGCTGAACTGTATACCTGCCTCGTGACTTCATGGAAGTCACTGATGGTTCCTGTTATTTTTAAGTAAGCAGCCCTCCTTTACTCCCTGTTCAAAGAATACGACCCTTTTCTTATACATATATGTCTCAGCTTTAGGCCCAAACCACACTCGTCCCTACCCATTCCACCCAGTATGTAGTAACGTAACTCTTAATATTTGTACATACCAGTGTCATGCTTGTACTTCATAATAAAACATTTCTTTCTTTTAAAAGACTCTTCTCTACAATGATTATTTAACTGTCGGAAAATAAAGGGGAGAAATTACACAACGAGACAAGAAAAATGGATTCCAGTACTTCCCAACTAGTCCCAACTGAAGGAAAACTGGTGGAAGCGAAGACAAAACACTCTAGTTCATTAAAATAATTACTTCAAATAGAGAATTCAAATAAGATTGAGGATTTTAACATCAAGGGTGCTAACTTGAAGTAAGGAAAAGTCCCACCCGGACTTAGATAATGCTCCAAGTGAAGTGATGATAAAAGCAGGTGGAGAATTCATTGCCACTTTTTAAACTGATAGTGAGTATTAAGAGAACAGTAAAAGGCACACAATAGAGTGGTTCGGAAAATAAGACTGAGATGGGCCAGCGCCGTGACATGTGATCATGCCTTGTACTCAGAGAAGACTGGGGAAGGCGGGGCTGGATTTTCAGTCTGAAGCCAAAAGATGTCTCATTTCTACATCTGAAGTTACAGTCTTTAAAGAGAAAAGTTTTTGCTTGTTTATCGATGATTACAGATAAAAGCTGGGTAAGTAATAATGAATGCTAGTTATTAAAATAGTTAAATAAGTTAAAAATTACTATGCCATCTCTTTCTAGTAATGTGTTTTAATATTTTACTTTGTATTGATATTAAACGGCTATATACGAGTATATACCTGTAAAGAACACGTCATGGGTCATCGTATTTCTTAATTTTAAAATCCCCCACACATGGCAGTAGAGCAGGCGACTAAATGCCGTCATTGGAGTCATAGAGAGAGCAGTGACGTGTAAAAGAGAAATTTTGAGTTAAGTAAAGTTAATGTGAGGAATTAAGAGTTATGTGGAGAAAGAACAAAATTTTAAATAAATGCTTTAAATTTTGTTTCTTTCGTTTTCAGAAAAACGATAGCTAAAATAATATTATATACATATATAGTTTTTAAGGTCTATTCTTTTTTTTTTTTTAACGGAGTTTCGGTGAAGTAAAATTTAAATAGAATAAAATTGAATGTATTATGGGATTATCTTAAACAATTGACTTATCTAGGTTTCCTCTCTGAATTCAAGTAAAATCGATATAATGGCCTTGTCTTTAATTATTAAAAAAAATTGTCTTAGGGTATACGGTTTGTTTCCCTTACCTGAGTTAGTGCCGAGCAACGAAAACAGTGGTAAGTAACCAAGCTGAGAAAACTGGATTAACCCTAGGATAAGCTTACAATTTTATTTACTGCAAAAGAGCTAACTTTTCTCGTTTGTAGAAACTTTGTACATCCTCTTAGAGAAATATATCAAGGGACGTTAAGTAAACTTTTTTAAAAGGGCCGGTACTCGCCACCAATTCGCCATTATTCCTCTCTATACCAACCACCGGAGTTCTTTAAAACCTTTTTACGGCTCATTGCGGATAGTTTATAAACGCATATACAACACTCTTTTCAAACCCAATATATTACAACACCATCACTGCGTGCTGCAGGCCTACGGCAATTGCTACGGTTATCTTGAAATAATATTTAAAAAAATAAACGTAAATACTGGGCTCGTAGATGTTTTCAGGACCACCCCAAAATTTCCGAGAAAAAAAAAAATTGATTGTTCCATCCTATTCAAAAATTGTACAAGGCTGTCTACTAGTGAATTTTATTAGCTATTGGAGATGATTGGAGCTGAATGTTAAAATAATGAGAATCAAAAATAGATATAATCTGTACCAAATACCCGCTCACAATTACTTTAAGCTTTTTAGCAACGTTTCAGAAGCAGAATAATCTGCAATGTATATGATTTCAAATGTTCAAAAATTATATAATGTCATTTTTTTAATTATTTTATAAGGTTGGGAAGAAGGGATACTGACATTAGCGGGGAAAAGGAACTGCTTCCTAAAATTACTAGGCTTCCTCCATTCTATGTTCTACTCGCTTTTTTTTTTATTACAAAAAAAAATTTCGTCCAAGTTGTTTTGTTATACTTCTACCAACTGTCTCAGCACATTCATAGTTGTTTCAGAGTAAAAACTTTAAATTTTCAAATTGATAGAGGAAGGAAAAACTTATAAATTAAAGTCATACTTCATAAACGGCTAATATATATGCTACTAACAATATCATTCACTTTTATAAAATATTATCTAATTTTTAAATGACACTTCATAGTCCACATCGGGTCCACTACTGCATTCTAAGCAAATTTTCAACAGTACCAGAGGCAACTTCCCCAGCACGGAGGGTCGGCTCAACGTGAAACCAGGTGTGGAAGACGTTTCACTCAGCAAACAAGACGGCAACAACAAGCATTGATAGTTGAAGCGTACGCGCTGGTGAACGTTCACCTGCTACACAGCAAATCAGTCGCTGACTCTGAAGTATTAGGCTCAGCAGAAGAGAGAGAAGCACTATAAGCTCACGAGTGATTAGCATTTATACGGAAACACAGTCTATATAATTATGATGATGACGATAATTAATTCTCAGGCAATCAGCAAGTGGCTATTGAATTCAACGTTATTGAAACAGACTAAAATATAGATACGGGGAAATCGTATTTCGTCAGTACTCCTATTAAAGATATTGGATTGCCTTTGCAATCATCATCAATTTCCGTTTGTTCAATTATTATTTTAATTAGTTTTGTCAATTTCCATTCACGTTTTGTTTTTTTTATTTGTTTCATAACTGTGCATAAAACTGGTTTGTTTCAAAAATGAATTAACTGTCCCGTTTTATTACTTCTAATTCCCTTTAAACTCTTTTAGATAGTCATTAAATTTTGCAGAGCGAACCACTGTCACTGTTACTGTCAAATACAGGTAAAGTTCGTATTTCTGCTAGATCAGGTCACGTGGTTATGACTTCTGAGACTCAATCCCATTTTTTAATTAATTGTTTGCAAATTTTAGCTCTGACCAATACATTTTTGGTTTAAACTGACCTTAAAAGCTCCTACAATGGTCAAACTCATGAACTAGATCGGATAAGGTCACGTGGTTATTCTATTTTAAGCCAGATATTGAAGAATCTACTCTGTTGGAAATATCTGTGCTAAATTCTTCATGTGTGATCTTCTATAGGGACTGTGTGTTACTAATTAAATCGTCATCGGTCTTCATAAAGGTATATTTTCGCTGGAACTGCCCACCGCAGCGGTTGACAGTGACTGCTGGCAGTTAACTTCATACAAAAACAACGGGCCATATTTTCTAGGAACTTCCCGGCAGTCAACGGTTCTGACGTCAAAGATTCGGTCTCCCTACTGCCGCGTCTCGACTAGCATGACGAAGCCTCGCTGATACTCGTTGATACTGCTCAGTCAACAATTGCAACCTCACCTTATTAATCAGGTAAAAATGAACATTCAAAAATATGTTTCCGAACTTTCAGATTGTTCTTCAAAAACAGCTATCATTCCAGCAGCGAATACGATCGTCTTTTCAGCTATTTTTCCCACACATCTGCTCTTGAAACAACACCACAAGCTGTGTGTGATGCCTTGTTGTAAGATTATCGTGGGCTGGTGAAAACGCTTGTCAGTAAAAGCTGTAAGAGATACGAACATGATTGTTATCCCCCCTCCCAAAAAAAAAAAAGAAGTCAAATATTCAGTTGGATGTATATTTCATCAATGATCACTTACTATCTAAAGAGAAATATTTCTTAGGCATTTTGGTCGGTACATTCCCGTTATTAGATATTTACAATCGCTTAGATGATTTCTATTTTACGGGCAAGGATGTTAAGCAGGTCCTCCTAGTACAAGGATCCGATCACCCTAAATATTTTATATTTCTCCCTCATCCTAAAATTCTAACTAGAGAGCTTGGAAAAAAAAAAAAAAAAAAAAAAGTAGCTTTGCCAATACAAACGAAGCCTATCAATATAAGTAATACCATTATACTTGTTTATTCATTATATATTTTTTATAAAATAACAAAACCTGTATATAATGTAGCGATGCTACAGGAAATACAGAAATAATTTGCAAATAGATTCGCCTGAGGATCTATAATTATATGTAATTATCTGTAAATTTAAAGGGGCTATAGAAAAAAAAAAGTAACTTTGCGAGTTATATTTATTTTTGAATTTGAAATTTAAACGTTTCGCGCCAGCAGGCAACAGCTTGTATAATAATAACAATAATGTATAATGAATCAATTGTAGAAGGCATATAATCTATTAGCTTCTGATTGGCTGAATAGCGGATTGTATTCATCCTAACCCGTTCCTACTGATATTCCTAATAAAAAAAAAAAAATTAAATTATACATGTACAGAATCATTTAGTTATCAACCATTATTCTTCCTAGGCCTATCGCCATGTTAAAGCAAAATCGAACTGAGATGGATTGAGTCTAAAAAAGTTTTTGAATCTTCATTATTCCGCAATTGACCAGTTATTGTGTTAGTATAAAATCCTTCACTTTTCCGGGTTTTGGTTAGAACTTGTTAAAACAGCTAGAATGTTATTCAAGTCCATGTTATAAACTCGCGTGCGTGTATTCTTTTCACGGAGGCCAACTACACTGAGCAATGCGAGAGGTGTTGGCCCCCCCGGTAAGCCGCTTGTTTCAACGAAAAACACCAGCACCAACGATTGGAAGTTATTGCCAGTCTCTTCCGATCGCTACGGTGTGCGGTACCAGCGAAAACGTACCTTATTGTTCGTATTTATGGCACTTTTAGACTATGCAATGCATTTTAGTGTTGTGTGCGTCTTAGTTTCTTAGTAAATAAAACAAAATGTGTGTCAGATATCATCGACATTTTTTATTCGTTTGAAAGGCCTATCGATGCCATTATGTATGGAATATAACATCGTGCAAACGTCCACCACGGCTTCGCTGGGTGTCCAATTTTCCATAACTCTGGCGCATAAATCAGGCTGAATTTGACCGATGGCATGGGTTATGTTGGCATTGAGGACCGCTGTGATTTGTGGCTTATTCGAATAGACCTGCGACTTAAGAAAACCCCACAAGAAAAAGTCTAACGGGGTCAAATCGCACAATCTCGGTGGCCAGTTCACATCACCTCCACCATGAGATGACCATGCCCTCAAATCGCTCGGGCAGAATTTCCAATGTGACATGAGCTGTGTGGCACGTAGCGCCGTCCTGTTGAAACCACATGTCGTTGGTGTCCATATCATACAATTCAGGCCAATAGAGGTTGGTAATCATCGACCTATAGCGCTCGCCGTTGACGGTGATGGCCTTGCTAACATCTTTCTCAAATAAATACGGACCGATGACGCCGCCAGGCCAAAATCCACACCAAACAGTGACTTTTTCGGGATGCATTGGACGCCCTTGGATCTCATGTAGATTGTTAACGTCCAAAATTTGACAATTTTGTTTGTTGACGTACCCATTCATCCAGACATGGGCCTCATCGCTTAAGATGGTTTTTCGATGAAAATTAGGGCCAGCTACCAACTGCTCCAGGGCCCATTCATTCAGCGAACAGACGTCGTTGTCTATGGTCCTTCAGCTCTGGACCTCTTATGGACCTTCAGCTCCTGGGTCAGTTGAATTTTGTACGGGTGCAGGCCCAAGTCACGACGCAAAATTCGCCAAGTTGTGGTCTGCAAAAGACCGAGTTCTTGTGAGCGACGCAAAATCGACTACCTCGGATTCTCCTGCCCACTCTCACGGACAGCGGCGATATTTTCGGCAGATCTTGCGTTTTGTTGACGTACGGGTGTTGGTTGATTGTTTACTAAAGCAGCGGACTCAAATTTATTCACGACACTGCGAATAGTCCTCTCGGTATGACGGTTATAGCGACCGTGAAATGGGCGAAGTGCGTGGAACGTTGCCCGAACAGAACACCCATATTGATAAAACAATTTTATCATTTGGTCGTGTTGCTGAGCACAATATCCATCCATGGTGATGTGGCAAAACAGACTGAATAAATGGCAGCCAATTTGACAATTGCTGCTTCAACAATACGACCGCTATCAACTGTCTGAGTTTGGAAGTCCCTATTAGAAGACGCTTCAGTTGAAGTTGTTATTTCAATTTATAATAACCTCAAGTTGATGGCTAACTTTTAAGTACTGAATTTGTAAAATTATCCTTTACGTCATTTATATTTATTATTTATATTGTGGAATCAATGAACTTAGTGCTTGAGCCGTATTTAAAATGAATTAATAATTATGACAACCTATTATTAATGTATACAGTAAATTTTTATTTACGAAAAAAATAACATACATGTAACATTAGTATAAAATCCTTCACTTTTTCGGGTTTGGAATTTCCGATGTGGGTTGGAACTTGTTAATACCAGAATTTCCTCTTGCAAAAAAAAGCTAGAATGTTATTCTATGTTATATAATATAACATTTGTTTGTAAAATAGATGTAGTATTTAAATTTTTTAGTTGGAATCCACAGTAAATAAAATATTTCTTATTATGTAAGTAAAGAATGCCTATTATGCATAAAGTAAGATCGATTAACTATGTATGACATTAAAGGCAAAAATATGCATTACTTATTCATCATCTAACAGTATATTGAAGTGCAAAATATCAGAAATGGAAGCAACCAAAGGCAGCATCAACAAAACCCCATAATAAATATTCCATACTCCTACAATAACGACCCATGAAGATACGGCGTATTTTTCGCATCTTACTTTTTCTCTATTTTTCAATAAAGGCTCCCTTCAGTGCCGCATTCACTTTAGGGTGCGCGGGAGAGCCATTGTCGTCTGCAGGGCCACCAGGGGTGTCAAACAAACCCAAATTTATCATATTTCAAATTCTCCCTTATCCTACTCTTTCGCAGATGTTTATTTTTCATGACATACCAGTGTCGATCACGATAGATATTAACATGCTTTGAAATGTAAAACTAATTAATAGACAAATGCCCATAAACATTTTTAATAAAAGTTTTTTTAAGTATTATTTCCAGCTGAACTCAATTGACAGATTTTTGTAATCTACCAGAGTGCCGAAAGGTACTTAAACTGAGCAGCGAAAGCGTGATGCTTTATGTTTTTTATTGTAAAAATGTACTGTTTTATACCATATTAAATTGTTTCTATTCCATCAAGCAGACTTGTAAAAATTACCTGAAAGTGGTCAAATTTAATGGGAATACGATCAATTTGCATAAGTAAAGCCAGAGAAATGATTCGATGCAAGTAATACGAGTAAAGTATCGATACTTTTGTTCAGTACGAAGTATTTCCTTGTGACGATAATTTGTGGTAGAGTCAATAGTTTTCGAGATATAAGAAAAAACCTAAAAAAAGTACAATTTTTTTTGCGTTTTTTTGGGGAATTTTCTGAAAAACGCAGACTAGATTCGAGGTGGCAACGTCCAGTATCTGATTCAGCACCCCAACTTATATCTTTTTTTTCAATCCCTTATTGACTGGACTACAATCCTCTGACTTGAGGAAGCACTTCACAGTACAAGCGCTCCATACCCCTTTACTATACATTACTTTACCACTGTTCAATTCATCGCTTCCCCTGCTATTACTGTCTCTCGGTAGAGAAGCAATTTCTAGGAGTGACCGATTGTCAATTATTTTCAAGCAATCGATTTATGCGTCCACTTTTCAAAAGATCTTTATCTCTCTCTCTCTCCCTTCCGAACCCCCTCTTCTCCCGACTCATTTTCACAGTAATCTTTGGTTGGAAGAAAAAATTAAATATTCCGTGAACTTTCTTTACCACAGGTGGCTGGCCAAATTCAATAAAACAAGAAACCTAGGCAATTAAACTAATTCAAAATTGATAGAAGTTTGTGAAATCCTTTCCCGCTCATATCCCTTTGTATGATCGTTGGTGTCCTTTATTTCTTTAGTGGAAAATGAGTAAAGTAAAGAAGCGAGTCGGTTGGTCTTTTTTTGTTAGAAAAGACTCGTGTTTTCTGGGAATAATTTCTGTATAAAAAATACGTCAAAGTTCAAGCAACCTTACTGGAAATAAAATAATGATTACAGGGCTTCGAAAAAACTCTCGAATACAGACGAAAAGGAGCACCATACTCCTACTGAAACCTCAGGTGTGCTAAAACAAAAGAAAATTTCTATATTTACGCGTTAGAGCAAGGCTTATGCCTTTGTGCTCGCGGTACAGATAGCAAAACGTGATTGGAGAATGAATTGATTAAATTGTTTACAACTGACCTTAAACCTTTCATTTGTCAAAAAATTGGATTCACTATATTAATTGCCAAATAGAGAAACAACTTCTAATTCCTTGTTGAGATTTGTATGCGCCAAACAAAATCAAATTAATTGAACATTTGAAGTTGACCAATTGTGTTGCTTTGACACCCGACATGTTGACATCGATTACGGTCGCCATTTTTCTTAAAATGGGATTTGAAATCCTCAGTTTTAGCAGCAGAAAATGACAATATATATGAATAGATAGATATGTCATATATAAAGTCCATTTTGAAATGGCGTTTGATTTCTCCAAGATGTTCGCAGTCGAATCGAAGAATCGGGACAGTCGAATGTGACACTATCGACAATCGGTCATTCTTAGTACTTACCAGCTACTCCCGTGCAAAAAATAAATGATAAGTTACAGATTATTCACTAACACAAAGTATATTAAATGACAGAAAAATACATTAAAAAAAAAACTCATTTTAACACTTGTACCCCATGTTTTTGATGACCCTTGAAGCATTCCTTCGAACCGATTCATGTTGGTGAATGACTTAGCCCACCGGTTCAGCGAAGTGAATCGTTTTTGCTTTGCGAACCGTCAGGTACAATAGGCAAAAAGCTTACACACACAAAGAAGCTGTTCGGGACTACTCGGTCACTTTCGCCATCACAAGATACTCCACATTTTCCATATTTGGATACTGTCGTATCTGTTCGTTAGTGTGTACAGGTATGTCAATATTCTAAACGAACAGTTTACAATTTATTTATTCGTGCTAAATGATATTGTAAAGTTAGTTTTCAGTTATTTGTAATTAGCTCGAAGATAACCTAGTACAAGAAAACTAGTAATTAAATTATTACATCTTATATTTTCTTTAAATTGTAAGCGTCTGCTAAACTTTTCATTTAAGGGAAGATCAAATTTTATTGGTATTAAACTGCCTACACATGCTTAATTATGAAAACATTTTTCAGGAATAGGTTATTTGGCTAATTACTGATAAAATCTTAATTAGTAAGAATTCGAAGATGCTGGAGAGAATGTTGACTCGCTTTGGACACCTTAATGAACGCTTCAGGGATTTCGAATTTTTACGAATTCATACTGTTTTGATGCTATTTTATACTTTTTTATGCTGTTTTATTTTTGTACTGTTAGACAAGTACCTTATTGATCACCCTTTCTGTCTGTTGTCTAATAGGCCAGCAGCAAAATTGAATAAAAATAACATATTTTACTTGAATGAAAACAACCTTTCTTGCAATGCCATACGTGGAAGAATTTACAGTTTTGTTTTTTTCGATATATTAGCAGCAAACTATTTCGTAATGTTGTGGGTACAATCGGTAATTGATAAATCATTCAGTTTACAAACAAAAATACGTTTTTGCTTGAAAAATATAAGAATTATTAACCATAATACCATCTTAAGGGGACTCCATAAGAAAGCAATTTTAAAAACATTCAAAAGCTGTCTAATGACAGAAGCATACAATCTGATTGTTTATATAGGTATCTTTTATATAACACCTGAAATTCCGGATGATATCAGGCTTAATAACAAAGAACAGTTCCTAAATCTGTTTGATGTGTGTGAGTCCCCCGAGAACATTCAAATAGAGGTTTACGGTTATAATGTATGTTTGGATGGTATGAAGACACACTTCATACAGATAGTAGCCTTTTCAGGCATGTGGTATGTCTTGATGTTTATGTTTTTAGTAAGCTCTTGCAATGTAATGCTTTACTTAAGATGTCTGTTCGAGATCATTACAAAAAAAAATGGATTCTCTTACCCATAACAAACAATTTACTTAATGACAGACCTGAATGATCTTATTTATAAGCAAATTTTTAATAGTATGACAAATGACTTATGTACTTGATTAGTAATTAGAGTGTTTTATGTAACATAAAAGTTCTTGTTGTCTATGTATGAACTGTTATGAGCAATGATATGATTGTCGTATTTCATTTTGTTATTAAATCATTTTTTTTTTCAAAATTGTTAATTTTATTACACATTTGAATGGATTGGTTTCTTCGACAACTATTTTGATAGTCCTATATGATAGAAACTGTATCCATAAAACTATATAAAAATATCCTAAAAACCCTGTGAATAATTAAGAACAAATTAAAAAAAAATGGAATGAATCATCAAATTAAATTAAGGAATTCCTCTATAGCAAGCGATTGTCTATCTGAAATAACAGCATACAAATAAACAAGTGTTCTCACTAAATATCTATATAGCTATTTTTCTGTTCCAAAAGGATAAACTAATAACCATAATAAACAGAATATCAAACTCCACCCGTTCTTGGAATATCAATAAGGCAAGCCACTAGTATAGACTGGGTAAAGTTCTAAAAATGAGAAAATACCCTTAATTAGACTAATAAAAATAATAGCGCAGAACAGTATGGGTGTTGTTTGAAATCTGAAATCTTCTATCCCATCACAGAACTTTTTAATACAATACAAGAAATAGTAATGGGAACCGTATGGGTAAATCCAAGCTTAGGATGTTTCTTTTATAAACCCACTCAACAGGAGGCCTTTGCAAATGACACATATAAAACTGGTGGTACAGTAAAAGCCTATAATTACTACTTGAAAGGAGTATCATTTGTTGAGAATGACAATGTAAGTAACTGGAAACCATTATTTCTGAAACTAAAAAAATGGACACAGAAAGCTGAAATAATTACAGGTAATCAATGGTATAAATTACTGAAAGTAACCATTAACATCAAACCATAATTATCTACCTAAATATACAAGCTGTATCTGCAGACAGCCCCAATACCTGCAATGATGTGACAGCTGGAACCTAACTTTATCAGCCCGAGGCATATTACATTTTTATATGTATTGCGGGTTCTCATGTTTCTAATTTCGTTACGGCAACTATAGTTGACCACGATAGTTAAGAATAATGTAATATGAAACTAGAGATGAAAGTAAGGATTTAAGTCAAAAATTCATCTCTTTTTTTCTCACAGAATTCGAGTATGAGGAGCATTAATTTCATATTTTATTTTGGTAAGTATGATATATATCATTTTATCATTCATGAAACTTTAATTCCTTAACTTTTTATCATTTAAGTTGCCTTCTAGAAACTCTCTTCTTACCAATGAATAGTAATTAACTCATATATATTTAAATTTATTCTAAAGAGTTATACTAAGACTACTTTGATGTAATTGTACGAATGTTGACCAAAATATCCTTATGAGCTTAAGTTTTAAATAATTGCAAGTATCTTCATACTTGTGTTTTTTTCATATAAAGAAGCTACATACATTATATAGTCGCCAGATTCAGCAGGTAACTGGCTCCGGCTTACCTTACTTACAGTACAGTACACACACTTGCCAGGACAGTATACACATTATACACATTCACTGGCACAAAGTCAAAGACAGTACTCGCCCTTGGTAACTTTTCTAGAAATTCTCTAGGAAGGGGGAGAATGTAATAGGAAGCTACATTAAACAAACTGTGATGAAGAAAAGCTGGACAAGGAAATTGGGCAAGATCTCTTGCATGTAAAAGACCAGATCAACAGGATTGTGAAATGTGAAGTCCTGATGTCCTGAGTTGTAGGCTCAAGCAAGCGATTAAATAAATGTAGAAGTGTAGACTATATATTCTGAAACTTAACAAAACCTCTGCTGGACCCTACTTCCTCACAGGAACCATTCCAAGTGGTCATGCATCAAATAACAGTTTCTTAAAAATTCAGGAGCAAGAAAGCTAAAGATTAAAGAGATGAGAGAAAAGCAGATGTGGGCAGTGATTTCCACTTAGTTGCAGATTCTGGAGAACAGGTCCAGAGGAGCAGACTTGAAGACTCCAGGAACTCTTCCTAACTTGCTGATGATGCAGAGTTCCAATAGTACCAAAAATACACCGGATACAGATGCCAAAACTTTGCCTTAAGAGCCTTGTAGAAAACAAAGGTTGCTAAAGACAATCTCAAGCTTTCGATGGCAGTCATGGGTTTCCCAGGACGCGTCCTTTCCTTTGGTTTAGTGCTAGGTATGTTAAAGAGGAGGTTCTTGGACGAAAAAGGAGTATCCACAATGTTCAAGAGCCAGGTAAATAAGTAAGGTTCTCTGGAGGAATCAGCAGAAGTCCAGCAAAACTCGAGACAAATGCCTCAAAAACAATAGGTATGCACATTATTATGACCAATGACAGTGTCCTTACTGTAAAGAGCATAATGCTTGACAGGTTTATTTATCTTAGGAGCCAAGTCTGCAGAAACAGACAAGTATATCAATACCCAACTCAACAAAGTTAATACTGGTTTTGTGTAACATTATGGAGGAATTAAAATAGCAGCAGCAATTCCTTGGTCAAGATATTCAACACTAACATTAAATCAGTTATTTTATATAGCTGAAAATCCTGGTCAATTTTTAAATGTATCCTGCACAGGCTCCAAGTTTGCATGCATCAATGCTTACATTGAGTTGTTAATATTGGATGGAGGACCTAGATTGACAACAGAGAACTAGACAATATTACAAAGCAGCAGCTAATAAGAGAACAGATTGCTTATACAAATTACCAATGGTTTGGGCATGTGCTAAATAAAAATATAAAAATAAATACAAAGAAGCCACTAAGGCTAAGCAAGCCTGAACATAGTTAGCTCTGGTTGCGACATACTAGTTGTTGGCATATCCATCAGGTTAATGTGACCCACTCACCTACTGGATATCGAAAATTGTAGATGCGTTCTACTTTTAACCTTTGAATAGCTCACAGGATGAATGCCAAAATAAAAGGGGTAGACATTTGAAAACAGAAAAATCCAATCAACCCCTTTTTCTCCTCGTAAATCCTATCTATTGTGTTATTATAAATAGTACTATGCAAAAAATTCTGTGAAAAATATAAATTTGATATTTTAACTCCCACATACCCTACCCCCTTATACTTTTATTCAGAGACTATAAAATTTATAATAGTAATGAAATGAAATGAAAAAAAACAAAACTTTATTCTGGGACATAATCCTCTAAGAATAACAACAAGAAACAAAATAGGAATGTCTAGCTGACAAAATAAATCCATAACATTCATAAGTTTGATAAACTTATAAATACTATATACATGTATAATACTATGTGCTATGGTACATAAGAGATGATCACAAAGAGCCAACAGCAACCAACAAAAAACTAAATTGAGTACAGATAAAAACATAAAAATAAAATGAATAGATAAAACATAGGAATCGTTACAAGAGGGGGGGGAGGGGAAAGAGCATGAAAGTTTGTAGGGATGAATGAACAATAAATAAACATAAAAATAATCAGGAATTATGAATTTTTTGATTGGAGGGAACAGGTAAAGTTTAGATTTGGAGATTAGGAGAGTTGTACACCCATCTTAGCTCCCAGCAGTGCAGCGAAAAGTGTCAGTCACTTGGGATCCCGAATACAAATCTCAGAAGACATTTCATCAACCCCTTTAACTGAGCCTCGAGATCTTCAGAGAGACCACCATATACCATGCAACCATAGTCAAAATGGGTCAAGACGAGAAAGGAACCAGGAGTTGTCACGTATTTAATGTGAGGAGATTAGTAGGGCTAATTTCATTAAAAAGACTTTATAGCTATATAAATAAGGTAGGGTTGAGTCTTCACTTCAGTACATATCCCAGTTCTATTGCTCCTGATGAAATATCCCACCTTTCATACATATGGCTATAAATAAAAATAAAATAATAGTAATTAAAACCTAGGCAACTTAAAATAATTTTTTTTTTAATATATAAATTCACTGAATACCCAAGTGATTTGCTAAGTTTTATCTGCTCTCTATATTATGGGTACAGTTCATAGTTACCTCACTAATGCACTGTCTCAATTTTCAAAGGATGTTCTCTTCCCCTGCCTTGGGTCCATGACTCTATTTGTGGGGCAGGCCTTAAAGTAAATATGATGAACCCCCATTCAGAAGCTGCATACCAATGTGGAACTATCACCGTGGCCCCATCATGGATAAAAGCCTTTATGAGTTTCCTAGGTCAACTGGTGACCTCAATCACAACCCTGGTCGAAAGGATGCTAGCCCAGTCTGCATGAATACCCACTTCAAGAGATCAACACGCCTCCTAAGCAGCCTATTTTTGTATCTTGTAAGTTAGTTTTAGTTCCTTCTTGGTAACCCAAAGAAGATTCCCATCACTTGGTCTTGTTTTTAGTTAGTATAATTTTCAGCCAGTTTTGTTAGTTTTAAGTTCCACCTTAAAATGTATGTGATGTAATACAATGAGCACATGCTATTACATGGGAGCCAGCCGATTCGGATCCCCCGAAATACTGTAAAAGCCAAGACAGTCTATGCACGCTGACAACCAGCTCGAGGTGACGTACCCTATAGCCGAGACTTCAACAAAAGGAACAACCAGCTGACCTCTAACAGGAGCCGAACTGAATTATGACCCTCGTTGCTATGTGTAGTTTTGATGAAAAGCCATTCACGGTTGTAAACGCCCAGACCTTTATGTTTCACCTAAAATATCGATCTCCCTGCGACCAGACAGCCGCATAGTATCACGAGTTGCACCGCCCTGGACTTCGTTATGTCGGACCACATGGTTGTACTGTATGCAGTGGACGGTAAAGTGACCCCTCGTCCTCCACAAAGAACTAATACAATCGTGCCGACTCGGAGTTGTTTGCGTAGTAAAGTTACCACAACCTGCATACAACACCATGAACTTCAATACTGAAGTGATTGTCAATACAGCTGATAACGTCATTTCGATGTACAGCCAGATGCCGCTGACTCTACAGTCGATGCCAGACCAAATTTTGAAACTTAATGCCTTGGGAAATAATTAAAAGAATAACTAGTACAGGACCTAAGACCGTCAAGCCAAGTTGTGAAGTCTCTCACAAAGCGAATCAAGAAGACGGCATAGTGGCACGAACAATTTCGCAGCACGCACGGCAATCACAGAAAGTTCTGGAAGCTGTTGGGGACCTCTGCACGAAGGCTACACTCGTCTTACTGCGGAGTGACAACCAAAGAAACTGGCACAGCTAGGACAGGTGACTACTTCCCACCACCTCTGCTGGAATCGAAACAGAACCACATGTTCAAATCTCCGAAGCAGATCAACTCGATTATATTTCGCTGGTGTCAGGAAAATCGGCTTCCAAGTGGGTGACGGTTTCTGGGACCTTCTAACCATACCTTGTAGAATCCTCCCAGCGGTCCAGTTTGCCTCTTTCCTGTTCACACTCGCCTTTGTGGCCCGGATCGGGACCCTCAGATACCGAGGATGACTACCTAAGCTACCTCCTATACATAGTCTGTACCACGTCTCCTGAACATAGTGCACTGTCAGGGCACACTTTCTCTTTGTGGAGTCAAATCAAAATAACTAACAACATATCGGCGAGTAGGCCGTTGGCCGCCAGCGAAGAGTCAAAGAACAACACACTTATCTCTTTCTTACCGCCCACCGGGCAGGCTTGGTCGAAGAGACCTCCCAATATCTCCATATATAAAATAATCCAAATCATATTCAAATAATAAGTTCTTTAGATACGAAAATAAGAGCTACCTTTGTAAAAGGCGCGTGATTTCAACTAATTATCAAAGATACAATTTTATATATGAGGTGTTTTAGTAACCATACAGACAGGGTACATAAATAACTACCAAACATTTTTAGCTTTTACTGATCGTAGTCGATTATGGGGCTAAATGGAGGTATAAAGCTGAAAATAGATTAACAAGGAATATGAGCTATCAAAACGATGTTTAATGGAATTACTGATAGAATGGAGTAGATACCAAAGCTTATCTCTTACTTGTACCGTTTGTGTGGGCGGCAGAAGCGATAAGTTGGATCTGGTTATGTCACACGATATCGCAGAAACCACGGGCTGACTCGTATTACCTAATTCTTTTCATAGTCCCGATACAGCTCTGATTACATTACGCGATAGAAATCTGTCATCAAAGTGGGTATTTTATTTAGTGTTTAACTTTATATGAGCCAGGCAACAAATGTTATCTTAACATAATAAACACATCATCTGAACTTAGAATACCTTAAAATGAAAATGTGTGTGCATGCACTTCTATCAATGAATAGAAAACAAAAAAATATTAAGAATAAACTTTTCTGATATCTGTTGATTACCTGTTGCAAGAAATAACTGGTAGAGGAACAATTCCAAAAATTAGACAATTATCCTGATGAGTCACTTGAAGAATTACCTGAAACAGCAAACAAAAAACGCACATTATTTTAACAATCAAGAAAAAATTATCTACTCAACTATAGACTTCTAAGTGATTCTGGTTAAACAAAATCAAAAGAGGTCCGTTTTATATCCTTAAATAGTTTGTTATCACTGTGTCTCGCTCTTTTTGAAAATAAACTTTTAAAAAACTACCATAATAAGTAACCTCACCACCATTATTCCAGATTCCAAGAGCAGATTTACTACTTTTTTTTGTTTTATTTCCTCAAGTTTTTAAATCTAATGTTTTTGGCTGTGCTACATAATCTGCAATGAAGTACACATATGATTTTCATATGAATTCCTGATTACAGCACATTTTTTATCTATATGATATTATTAGCCTTAAAGGATTCAAATATAATATCTTTTGCTAATTGAATGATACATGTACAACTTTGCATGTAAAACCTATGTATTTAAAATATTAATAAATATCGGGCGTTAATAATCCTGGCCGTGGTTGACATGCCCATAATATATATATATAACAATTATTTAAAAACATATAAATAACATAATAATTAAAAACAGACAAGAAAAGTGGAAAAAAAATTCACTATAAAATTGTTGTAAATTTTCATTAAGCTAATTTGCTTGATGTAAATCAGGCTTACTATAAGTGGCGACAAAGTAATGAAATATAATTTGATTCTCAAAAATGACCCATACTACATAAAATAGTAATCTGTCCCACAATGACAAATGCTGCACCAGTTTGGAGTTACATTTGTACTTCTATTTGCAAGAAATTGAAGTTGCACAAATCATCGGCATGTACATTATTAACAATTACCCTCAATACACCAAGATAAAAGATCTCAAATTACTCAAAATCCAGCAGTATGTACAGACCCAAACAGGGGATTTCTTTTTTCTAACTTCCAAAAACCCATTGTAAGAGAAATAGGCAATTGCAGTAGGCATCCATCCCCTCAAAATAGTACATCCATAAATGGACAAACCTATCCTGTTGGAATAGCATTATAATGAATTTATATCTATCTACTAAACTTAATTTTATTTAGGATTATTATTTTATTTTGCAGTTTGTTTTATTATTTTATTTTGTGGTTTGTTTTATTATATGACATTTTTTAATTTTTTTCTACTGCTAGATTTCTAGCATGTATTTATTGCATTCACATTAAAAAAAAAGAATGCAGTGTACACACACATATATATATATATATATATATATATATTTATATATAGTGACCAAAACATGTAATAATTTTAATTTGTTCTTCTGTGCAAGATTGTAAGATATTTAAAAAAATTATCGTAAACTTATCGAGACCAGTTAAACTATCCTTATAGCTTTACTACTATTCACAAAAATGGATAAATTTACTAAAATATGTGAACTGGTATGTTTCAATGCCTTCACTTATTTTTATGATAACTAGTTGAAAGCTCAACTATAAAACCAAATTAGCATGGAGAAGAAATATAGAAAATGAGAAAAGCTTGTATTTCATAATTTTTGTTCTACCTTTTTTCCAATAAGATAAACATATAAAACAGTATATTCAAGCCTAGGTTACTTACTGCCTATACTACAGGGTTCCTGAATGTGTACATCTCAATTAAGATTGTTTGGTACCCAATCCAGATAGAATTTTTGAATAATGTAATAAGTGCCTTATAATAGACAGGGTGTAGAATAGGTAAAACATTAACTAATTTATACAGTTTGTAAATGTTTAAATTAAACAATTTATTTCATAAAACAATAATCATTACTTTGATGATATTTATTGGGTCATCAAAGTTATATCTTACTAAAATCATAAGAACTTTTATACATTTAACTGTTTACATAATTTATAAATCATACAAAAGAAAGCTATTACATTTTAAAATAAATAGATACACACGTATCCCCTATTATTTATCCTGAAATAATTACACAACTTAATGGTCAGTTTGAGGAATTTACTTTTCATTATAAGGCTCGATTACTTCTTTGCGTCTTCAGCTTTCTGGTTATTATCATCCATCAGTTCACAAACATCTGTTGAATTAGATAATCTGACATTTAAAAGCACAATATCATTATGCTCATCGACATAATTAGCCACTGCCATCTGTTCGTTTCTTTTCAAGTGGCAATATTCTTTATAGAGATTGATCACTGATATTGTTGTCATAAAAGCAAATCCAACGATTAAGGTAACAACAGCTGGTTTGAACCAATAAAAAACACCAAATCCATCAAAACAGCATACAGGATGTTCCATACCATTGAAGTCCTCAGGCGACTCAGCCCAAAAAAAGGTTTCGGGCATATATAAATCAAATGTGAACAATAATAAAAATGTCCCCCACAAGATCAAATAAATGATGAAATTTTCAAGATCATGCTGGATAAGATCCATGATGTAATTCCTAAACAGTATCTGTGTTCTCACTGGAGGTTCAGAAATATTGGGATTTGGTAGAGAATCATGGATGGTGACTGGAGCAGATGGGTAAGCCAGACCACGGTATGCGGTGAAGATGACCAATAGGGTGAGGACTGCGGACATAAGGTCTGTGGTCACCTGGGCGAACCCATGGTCGGAGACTGAGGGCCTGATGTAGCGTTGCAACACACCTTTGGCCGAAGAGACCTCCACGCAGAGGTCGGAGCTGTTGGACCGTGAAGAGATGACAAGGAGCAAGCAGGCGATCAACAAGCTAGCGGCCATCAGAATGTGATGGCACCTTGTCGGGAACATTGCTACCGCTGGCGGCTGATGTCTTACTCACTGACTGGGCAGTCTTCTTAGCCAGAAGGTAGCGCTACCGATGTCAGAAACTGGAACTAGACTTCTCAAGACATTGAAGGCCGAAGAAAGATGAGCAGTGGTAATTGTCATATGCGGAAATCATTACGAATTTCAAATGAACAACAATAAGTTTCTATATATATTTATCAAAACACTATTTATCAATGTAGAATGTAAACGTTTGAACTGTATTTATTCCAGAATGTGAAATTTATACCGATCTCAAAAAGTTTAAACATTGAGTGAGATAGTAATCAATAATAGTTCCATCTAAAGATCAGTTGCATCACTATTTTTTCTTTTTTACGACTGTGAATGGAATGAAGGAAGTAGAAAGTGAAGAAACAGTATCGGGAGTTTATTGGAACGTATTAAATTGTGAAAAAAACTTATCAGTGTTCAAGAAGACGTCAAATTAGTTTTTAAACCTCCTTGGCTACCAAAACTTGCCTTTTTAACAAAACAAAAATTATGAATAACAAAAAAAGAATATAAAAAACCTATTTATATCGGTCGGAAAGTATTAGGTACGACTCACTATAATATTAAATAACATGCTTATATTGTTGGCTCTCATGACATTTTTTGTATTTTTGTACCATTGATATTCTTTTTCTGTTAATGCATTTTATGTTTCAATTTTAGCGCAATCTAGAACTTTAAGTCGTAGATACGATCATCGATACCTCATCATAGGCCATCGTACCATCTGAACTGGGACTTAATAAGTTAGCTAAACGGTTTTATTCACGTTCAAATTGTTTTATTGTAAGCAAAAACTAATCACCATGTTTCGAAACGTTGCGGAAATACCTCTAAAATTTCAGATGGATTGAAACGTTTCTGCTATGATTGAATATTTATGCATACAAACAGTCGAAATACGCTTACACCACACCTGAAGTAGAAAGTAGAGCCTCTCCCTTTGAGCTTGACAACTAAAATACAATCAATAGTCTAACTAAGATCTACAGTACTCTCAACACTAAAAATTTTACGCTCCAAATAAACATTGAGAAATACAGCAATCAAAATTGCTCATTAGACCGCTTAGCTGTTCAATCACGCGTAATCTTTCCGCTTGGAAGACGATATTACTTACTACTGATAAATATACCGCATAGATTGGAATTTAAAATGTACTTATGGGAAGTTAAGTCGACCATTAAAAGTCATATTTTAGTTCAAAACTGGGAGTCTAATTATTTTGATCATATGTATGTCGGTATTTTACAATTGAGGCGTTGCCATTGAAAAGGAGGCAAGTGCCAAAATTTCTGAAAAATATTTTTTTCACTGATACAATGGTTTGTTCCAAGGTCAACAGCGTAGACAAGTATGATTTGGTTTGTATGAAAACCAGATCTCTTTTCTCTCATTCAAAGTAATTTATCATTTATTTCGATACACAGTGGAACCACCCTAAATAATAAATAATACTAACTTGGTTATTTTAAATGATGGTGAATCAAGGCAAGTGGTTTTCATAGGTTTAGAGTTATGCCACCGACTTCGTCAAGTTAGTAAATAATGTATTGGAAACAGACAAAATAGGAATAATACTTAAAGATCAATACCTAGGAATCAACTCAAGAGAATTCAAAGAGTTCCTAAAAGAAAATGATGTTCGATTGATATTTACAGCAGTTAATACACCCTTTTCCAGTGGTTTAAATGAGAGAATAAATCAAACTTTAGCCAATGAAATGAACGGAAAAGAGAAGAAAAGAGCCTGGACAACAATTGCTAAAGAATGTGTGGATAAATATAATAAAACAGAACATACAGTAACTGGTTTTCCGCCCAAGTATTTATTAGATGGCACAGATACAAGCATTTTACCTGAAGAATTAAAAAAAGGAAACAATAAAGAAAACTAGATGAATGAAAATAAACTAGCCTTATGAAGAACAAAAAATTCTCATGAATATAACAAGAAAATATTTGATAAAACTAGAAAACATTGGGAATTCAACACAGGAGATACAGTATATATAGAGAATGGCAACAAATTAAATAGGAAAATATTAGATGAATTAAAAATTGGTCCCTTTGAAATAACAGAGAAGATATCAAATTCTATATATATATCATAAAAACCGGAAGTGGAAAGCAAGAAACTGGATTGAACTATCTGCATTATTCTAAAAAGTGAGACGATAGAGGAAGGTTACATTAAGTAATTAGAGTGTGAATAAAGAAGTAATAGTTATAAAATTTAACTGTCGTTTCTTTGTTTACAGGTAAGATTGTGTAAATAATATGAATAAGTGTTATAATACATAGTGAATAAAATTGCTTTCTTTGTTTACAGAGAATCTGATTACAGTTTATTTACCCCACCTTCATTAGTTGTCTTATGTATATATAATATATATAATATAATATATATATATTCACGAGACTTTGAAAGGAAGGAAAGATACGAAGTCTTCCTAGTTTACCGCAACAGCATTGTGTTCATAGAATGTTTTAATGAAAAGGAATGTGTTAAGTTAACTAAATTAGTGTAAACCATGCTCTTGTTACTATGGACCCCCTTGGGACTGTTTTCACTAATCTAAAAATGTTTCCCGTAGTTGTGTTTTGCTCTTTGTCGAGACCGTTTAGAGATGTCACAAAAAAGAAAACTCGTTCTCACGAAACAACGAAAACTGGAAATGATAAAATGAGGCGTAGATATGGGTAGAAATGTGAAAAAATTGTCCACATAATTCGGAGTTGGCGAACAAAGCTTCTCGATATCATAAAGAGAAAAAATGTCGTTTTACTTCGTTTTGCCGGCTGAAACAATGTGTTCTTCTTCGTCCAGGAAAACAATAAAAATTGACGTCGATAGTGACCTTTTTCGATGGTTCAAGCAAAAACGCCCTAAGGGAGTCCCTATTTCTGGGCCAATGGTAATTGAAAAAGCATTATGGTTTTATAAAAGTTTCAACATTAAGCAGCCCTTCTCCGCTTCCCAAGGGTGGCTTGCAAAGTTTAAAAAGAGGCATGATATTAGGTAGTAAGGTATTCAAGGAGAGAGCATTAGTGGTGGTTTTGTTGCAGCCACCGAATTTAATGAAAATTTAATTTCCTTAGTTGAAAAATTAAATTTAACAACCGATCAAATTCACTATAGATAAATCTGTGTTATTATGAAAAATTCTCCCTTCAAAAACCTTAGCTACCCAGTCGGAAACGTCTGCTCCTGGTCACAAATCCTACAAAGAAAAACTTACTTACATATTATGATTTGTTCCAATGTATCACACAAGTTAAGTTGTTGTTGGGTCAGCAAAAAAGCCCCGATCTTTTAAAGGAACTGAAATTAGAATCTTTCTGCGATTATTATAACCATACAAAAGCTTGTACGAGTCAAACTATTTTACGTCACCTTCAGTGCGTCAACACTTAAAACTGAAAGGACTCTCTTAGAGGAGTTCTTTTGCTCGATAATGCTCCCTCCCATCCTGCAGAATCAACCTTAACAATGATGGAGACATTTTTTGTTCATTACCTTCCAGTGAAAGTAAAGGCACTAATCCATCCAATGTATCAAGGGGTTATTTCGAGTTTGAAACTGACGCTTGTCTCGACATTGCATTAGCTCCCCCGATTTCATTAATGTTGACAGATATGATATGGCCAATTGGCTGGAAAGCGATAAAAATGAAGAGAGATTTGAAAATTTAACAGGTACCGAAATAGCAGATCTTCACAATAAGGACAGGCCATCAAGATCCCAGACGGACAACAGAAGTGACATTAATGAAGACGAAGGTTCGATCATTGTCGAGGAAAGGAAAAAGATAAAATACAATGATGCGTAAGAGGCTACAGAACTTTTACTGAACTATTTTGAACAGTAGATGCATGAGTAGCCTGTAACTATGTGTAAATATAGAGTAAATCTTCACTGTACCGGAAATGAGGACGTAAATTAAATTGTAAATATTATATGTATAATTGAATGAATGAATAAACATTCTTACTAATAAATTAATTAATAAATTGAAAAAAAATCGATTAACCAGGGGGTTTCGATTTTTCGTGGAGCGCCTCCCCGTAATTACTTCAGATAATGGAGGGTCCACTGTGTTTCTTAATGTTCCAGCACTAAGTTTTTTTTATAAATAAAGACAAATTTAAATAATTGTCAGTTTTATTTACATCTTTGTTATTCTCAGTCGCAATGTTTGAATATACGTTCAGTGCGCGACTTAGACATGGGTACAATTCTGGTTCGAACTGGCGTCAAATCAGAGTTAATCCTTTGAGAAAGCGTAAACAATCCACGAACAAAGGCTAACGTTACCCTAAGTTGACAAGTGTTGTAAACATCAAATAGACTCTATTTGTTTGGTTTCGTCACTCACGATTCACCTCTCACATACTACCACCACTCTAGGAGCACCATATCAACAGGGCTGGTTCCTGAACGGCTTCAGCCAGTCGCACTTCGGCAGAACTTCATCAAGATTTTTTTTCTCTTTTATAATTTCTTCCACTTCACTTAGCGTGAAGGATTCGTAAGGTATTGGAGAATTGTGAATCAACTGAGATGGGATCTCAGGGAGGGCTCCCCCAGCAGTCATATTTCTTGAAAATCTCAGTAACTCCGAGATCTTAAGTAATTTTTTTTAAAGGGTGAGAAATAGTCCTACAACTATTTGAAATAGTAGAGTATATGGCAATAGCTTTAAGAAAATAAACATTTATGAATTCTTCCAAGTATTATTTTAAACATAAATCACCTAATTTCGATACCGATTGGACAGTTTTCGAACGATATCCTACTTTTGTCGACCTCTATTCCGCTCACTCTATGCGTCTAAAAAGATAAAAGATAAAAAATAAAAGATTTCCGAGAATCCCCGTTGGTTTTGAGAAGAACAAATGTTTCTCCAGCAAACGTGAGCATACTAACCTATCATAAACTTCAGGGGGAACCCTGGTTAACAAACCCTCAGCAAACTCCCTTAGGCAAATATAATCCCCTTTATCTTACATTTTCATCTTGAGGTAAATTATTAGTTGGGAAAATCCACACAAAATAGTAATGTTTTCAGCGTTATTGAATCAATAAGAAAATAAGTTGATGGTTTTTTTTTGGAACTCTGGATTTACAGGGAACTGATATCCTTTTCAACAACACAAGCTGATCTCCTTCAACTCATTTATTTATTCGCGACTGAACTCACCGTAGAATCAATAAATAATTTCTAGTTTACGGATTGCAGTCCTTTCGATCTTTTTCAACTGATCCTTCTTAACAACAATCAAGAGACTCAACCTCAAGAGACTAGGGGATGGATTAGATCAATAGTTAATTAATCACATAAGATCAAGGAGACAGGCCTCTTCTAGAACGAACCACTAACATCACATCCTCTTTTGCTGATTCAATTACTTAATAATAAAGGTAATTGTGTAATAAATGTAATTAAACTTACATTAAAAAATAAATTATTACTTCAAGGCGTGAATAAAACTAATATTTTCTTTTTTAATGCATAATAAACGCCTGTATGTATAGTTTAGTATTTTAGCATGTACTATGTAACATGACAGTAGGAGAGTCCAGGTTAGAAATAAATGGAACCATTTTCCACCGAATAGTCCGACTGTTGAGGATTCTGATGATCTCGACAAACGATACTTGTAGAAATCTTTCTTGCACTAGAATTCGTAATCAGGGAGTTTGTAAAAAAATGTCAACTAACTAGAGAAAAATCTCAATGGGTCTGTAGAGAAATGGACAAATCAGTCTTCCCGAATGTTATCCTATATGTGATCCATGTTAGAAACAGAATGAATTTTGAATAATTGGGATAACGGTTTAAGGAATTCTAAACAGCAGAGTACGATAGCAAGGAGGCGGGCTCCCTCAACACTTCAGTCTGTGCGGTGCCAGTAACTGGGATTCCTACCATGAGTGGGCTGGGATTCTTGTCAGACAGTTACAGGGTGTTGACACTAGAGGACGCAGAACTAAGATTAACTCCGGATTTTGTTTTTAGTAACCTTGATTTAAGGTCGCTTCAGTTAGTATCAATAATGATTTGCGAAGGCATTTTCTATTTAAATCTGTTGGTAGGAACCAATTCACCCCACTGGGGCGCGTTTTCATGAAATTTCTTTTCCTTTACTCCAACCAGTTGTTCTGGCAGTCCCTTCATTTCGAACAGTTTTATATCAGCAATGATGTAGAGAACGGTTATACGGAATGGGAGCCGACACAATAGAATTTCGCTTTTTCTTGTTTCTTTTATAGAATAGAGAGTTGGTTGATATAGAGTTGGTATTGGGGGAAGTTGGAATGGGGGAAATTACGTATTTCATGAAATATGAATGAGCGATTAACAGGGGTACTACGGCTTGGATCGAATTTTGAAAAGTGACCTATGGGCTCACAATCCAGATCGTGATCCAGAACAATCACGAATACCGAACAAAACCAGCTACCAAGTAAAGGAAAATGTAAGGAGAAGAAGGAAGAATAATTAAATCTATATCTAACAGTATGACGACATCACTATGACCAGGTTTATAGAAATATGCATACTTCGATGTGCTGGTCAGGTTAATGAAGCCATATGATTTAGCTGGCACAAGACAAGGTGTTTAGATGGTTTGTCAACAGACAATAGGACTTTCCTTTGAAACCGGAACTTGACAGCTTCTGTTCGAAACAGGCTCAGCTGCAGGAAATCGGGCTAGTGGGTAATCCTGGCACCTATGTGTGTTAAAGAATACTACATGAATTTGGCGTCAACATGCAATAAGCAAATTTATTAATTGCGAATAGTGGTTGCTTTCCGTAAAAATGTCCTAGGCTCGTGTCAAGGAGGGTTTAAGAATTTTACATTCTCGTTGTTAGGTTATGTTGCATAGTAATTGTATCAATTCAACCCATGTTGAACGTTGCTCGAACGGAGAAGTATGATAAATATTTTTGTAGTCGATATGTAACAGATTTCCGTCATCCCAATGTACATAGCAACTCAAGAGAAATAATGGTTGAAAGAAGCAAGAATTAGAAACAAATAATATCAAATGGAGTGCCAGTTTGAGCTGGGAAAGTGATTATGAGGAAATACACTATTCTGTATGTGGGAAGACATATCAATATGAACATATCAATGGAATTTTTCGTGCATTAAAGTAGTGGTAAGTGGCGTTAAAGCACTATCCTGCGTCATTATGCTACGACACGTGGATATACGAACCCAGTCACGAAGGAACCCATAAATCTACTAACTTATAATGGCCCCTGAAGTAACTTTAAAATTAGCCAATTTGGTACAGGATCGGCTTTAGCTCCCGGTATAATCATTAATCAAGATAGAGTTGCTAAAATGAGGGGGACCTGGCGTCATTAGACTGTTTCTTTATGGAACCGATTCGAGAACCAAAACTTTAATTTCGAATTGATTTCGTTTCAGCGACGTTAGAATTGATTGTACTTTATTGTTGAGGCATAAGGGAGAAGCTCTAATTCTATATAGATACGGGGATCGTCTTTCGTCTGTCTATCAGTGCGTTCTACGATTGTGGCCACAAAATGATTCAGTACAAATGAAATTTTAAATGTGTATACCACTATACACTAACTAACAATATACTACGAATTATAAGTGAATGTCGGGGAAGTTTTGCTAACGTTTAAAATTTTCAAGGCCCAGGTATGTATAAACGTAATTTCCCATATTGTACTTCACTTTTGTTTAAAATGACAGGATCAAGTATAGTCGGATTCATTGATTTATCTGCAATGTCCTGAGCGTTACACAGGTCATAGAAGATTTCGAGATAAATAGCTTTTATTATACTATTTTATTTATTGAAATAATAAAATGTATAATTTTTGTAATTTGTATTTACAATGTAATCAATACAAATGGCATTCTAAGTAGTAATTAAGACTTTGCATTATTACGGTTCTGTTACTTTTTTTCGAGGGGGGTCATATTACAAGAGATTCGAGGCCGCTTCCGATTTAGGCGTGGCGTATTTTGGATTGTCGGGGGTGAAATGAGCATTCCCAAAGGAATTTAACGCCCCCGAGGAGAGAAGCGGTAATAGAATTCTAGGAGGTGGCTAGATTTTGGATGAAAGGGCGTCTGAGGTCGGAGTGTGGGCACAATAGAAGGGCATATCGACCATCTGAATGATGATTACGGATTGCAATACCAGACGCTGAGGATATTGAAGGTCACCCGCTCGCCCAATTTTAATTCTGTAGTTCCATAATTGAACTTGATGGAAGTTCGGTTGTGTTGAGTAGACTCTTGTTATCTTAGTTAGCTTGGAGCCTTTATCCACGAAGCATATGGGTAGGCAGTATAATCCTGTTTAAGGCTTAGGATAAATGTGAATAACATTGAATTATACATGCTTGCATAAGTAAATTGCATATCATTTTAAATGTTTAATGAGTACCCGAAAATCCTTTCCGTAGGATAAGTTGAAATATATGCAGAGCAGCTGTAGGGGTACCACAGCTGCCCACCGCTTCCCTACAATTAGGATCCCGATGAATAATCGATTCTTCGATTGCTGATTAAAGCGGGAGCTCGGCGATGATGTAAATGTTTTAGCCACTGTTTGCTCACGGTGTGGCCTCATTAGTCACGATTAGCTATTCGCTAGTAAAGGGAAAGCACCAATAAATAACTACCAAAGCACAACAAATTTTATTGATTATTTGTAGTATGTCATATTTAATTTCTCCTCAACCATGGGGGACAAATTTTATCGCAAATAGCTACTGAGCCGGGACTTGTGAAATTATAATAAGTTAGCGAAAGGTGCTCAAATTTTTTATTTTTTAAACTTACCGCTACTGTATCTTAACCAATCCTGATCAGCATACTTCGAAGGACGCAAATGACAAACTTAAGAGGGCAAATAACTCTCAAATTAGACGAAACATTTTTACAACCAAATGCCCGTTCTACGACCTTTCTCGCAGATTATGCAGGCAAACAAATGCCACCTAGAAACAAATACCTGTTTGAAAGTAGAGCCTCTCCCACCGAGCTCGAAAATAATTGAAGTTACGCTTGAACTCGGATTTACTTAATCCATTTGAGTAAGTGATTCATGTGAAATAACTTTATACATATTGAAGGGGCGACACGTCTTCAACCATCAACAACAAAAGAAAAACGTATTTATTTAAATCAAGAAGAATGGTAAATTTCTAACGATTGGAATGATATTGCTTTTTCATCGGGAAGATTTGAATTAGTCTGGCAAAATGTTATCTTCTATACCGGAAATGTAATATAATTTATGCTGTTACTAAATAAGTTTTGACGTTTCATCGGTGTAGTTAACTGTTTTGTTGGATGTTCGTTCTTTGTTTGCTTATCAGTCAGGGAGAGTTTAAATACTTTTCTCGTGTTGCCCCAGTAGCCATGGGCCAGATGAACAAAACAACAACAAGTAAACAAATCTAAATGCAAACCTTTGCAATAATGGTATAGTCTTTGCCTTGTAATTAACACGATTTCCGTTATATCAATAAGAATATTGATTTATAATGAAAGTAATGGAAATAAGAGTAATGATAACTTTGGTCATAGAGGAAAATTGAAAATAGTAATTGTTTTTTATGCCCTCGCAATGGCCATTGTTATATTTCTGATTCTAAAGACAGCGATCACGTTCAATATGGATGTGCTCTATGCCTTGAGAAGAATGAGTCATTGATAAATTAGCTTGGCCGATAAGCAATCGCAAGTAATAAACAATATCTTAGCATTGAAAAAAAACTCATTCCCAGGAAATTGACACAGAAGTCTAGACCCTATACATTATTTTACGATGTTTACACAGCCTGAGCATTAAACCAATGGCACTTCGAACTTACTTGATATTCAATCTTTAACATTATTGAAACAGATAACTTACATGTTAATAAAACTTCTGTTTTGGTTGGTAGTGTTAAAATCATGTAGGTAAGATAAATTTAAGCATTTATTAAAAGGAGTTATTAAATTTATAGACCTCAAAACTAGTACTTAAACAAACAAAACCTGATAAATATATCATAGAGGGACACATTATGCAGGCCATCGCACACATTAGTAATCACAACACAGGAGCACTTTAACTTACTTTTCCCTTTGTTGTCTGTAAATAAAACAAATTGTTTCGGCAATATTCATGATGGCTAGAAATATGACATAACAACCCTTCACAACATATAAATATATTATTGCGCATTATGGAAAAAATAATGGAGTTTTGTAAGGAAAGATAACTCAAAAGTATCATTAAATTTAATAGCGTTTCTAACTTTGGTTTGCCTCAAACCAAAAAGTTTTCAACAAATTATGGAAACATACTTAGAGAGAAGCTTAGCCTTCAAGTAAATTAAAAAAAAAATTGAATATTTTCATTGTGATTTTTGTAGTTAATTACTTGGGAAATTGAAGGGTCCATATACCGCGGTACACTCCACCTTGTTATTTTCAATTCGGGGCAGGGGAAGAAAACTTGTAACTGAAAGTTTCCACTTGGAGATATTGGAAAATTCCACCAGAGCCACCCCCGGCCTATGGTATTTAGTCAGCACTGTATTTAAGCCTGAGGGGATAATACAAGCGGAGGAGCACAGTAGAGGAAAACCGACGCATAGTTTTAATGGGAGCGTGGAATGAAATAGTTTACTTCAACTGAGTTTCTTCGCTGAAATCAGAGGGGGACTTACTTTTAAACAATTAACTTAAAACAAAAATTAACGGATTAAAACATGATAACGAGACTCAAACAAGAACAATTTCTCTGTTTCGAAAGTTTTCATAATGTTCCATAAACGCTATAATGCCATGATACAGGTCCAGCAGGCAGATTAGAAACTAATGGATCCGAAGCTAAGTCGATGCTGAAAAAAAGTTGATTTATGAGTGAGTGGACGTTACTCAATAAATGTAGAAAAAGTTTTTCGTGGGTATAGAATGATCCAGTACGAGAATCGTGATTTATGGTTTATTGTTCGAAGCACGAATTCTGTCAAAGTAAAACTAGACATGAACGAAAAGTAGGGATTGACCGCAAAATGTATCTTCTACTTGAGCATTGAATTGCTGACTATCGGAATCCTGGACCATATTTGGCTCTTGAATGATCACTCAGCACTTTGTGATATTGATTGATTGTCTCTGTGACTATACTAACAACTAACAATTGATTTTTTTTAAACAGCATGAAGCTAAATAATATTGTTAAACATAATTTAACTGTGCTTAAATAAAAATCATCATCGATTTAAGAGGGATTTCATCCGATTCATAATATCTCCATTAAAGCAGGTGTCATACATTACACTCCATGATGTCAGGTATTCTGTAGTGTGAAAACTTCCCCTACCGTCCCCTCAACTTACTGATTGTGAGTGGGGTAATCTTCTGAAAGCAACGGGCTTAGAAATAAATTATCACACTCCATGATGTCAGGTATTCTGTAGTGTGAAAACTTCCCCCACCGTCCCCTCAACTTACTGATTGTGAGTGGGGTAATCTTCTGAAAGCAACGGGCTTAGAAATAAATTATCACACTCCATGATGTCAGGTATTCTGTAGTGTGAAAACTTCCCCCACCGTCCCCTCAACTTACTGACTGTGAGTGGGGTAATCTTCTGAAAGCAACGGGCTTAGAAATAAATTATCACACTCCATGATTGAGCCAAGTGTTCATACCGCTTCCTTAGGCATTTGAGGTAGAATGAGATCTGCAATTTATATTTTTCTAAACGGTATCAATATGATGATTTATTAACTTTGTGTTTATTTCGTTTTGGCTGATTTTGTTTGATCTTTGATTAGCGTTATTTTACTTATGAAACTTCTTTATTGCGATTAAATTACAAGGTGACTTATTGTGGTTTAAGTAATTGTGATAAATGTTCTCATTCATACCATATTTACAATTTTCGTTCACTTGCTCATTCATGCAGTATTTATAAACATCCCTGAGACCTCCCAAATCCACATGGTTGTTACCTACCCAGTACCTACCAGTCCATGCGGAAGAGGAAGCGTTATTTTAGGAGTAACTTCTTACTAACCTTAAGTCAGTTATTTTCAAATCTACGGCATGACTCCCTTTTACCTTGGACTAGGTAGAAACATGCCATTTCTTTATGCTACGAAGACTGCGAAAATTATCGTCGGAAATCAAACGGACAATTTATAAAATTGTTCAAAACTTACGTGGCCACGCGGTATAGACATTCAGAAATCTACAGCTACGGTGAAATTGCATCAGAATGCGCACAAAAATTTGGTCGTAGCTATGCGTACGAAACGCCTTGAGCGGAAAGTTTGGTTGAACCTTTATGGAATCGTAGGTAGTTCTTACAAAAACACAGATTTGAAAAATAAATATTAATTAAATCTTTTTTCATTTACAAATCCTTTGTGGATTAAATGAAAAAGGGAAGTGATGAAATAAATAAATCGGTTTATTAATATAATTAAATAAATATTCTTTGAAGCAATAAAAGATTCTTACTCAAAAGTAACAAACCATTCTATATTCAAATTACATACTCACTTTCTAACGCCTTACATTACGGACGTGACGAAACATATACATACAATACAATCCACAACATACTAAACGATCGTCCAAATCCTAACACAAATTTTCCACCTCTCATGATCCCTCCACTCACACCACAACGAATTGAACGATTGAAACTAATTGGACATTTATAGGAAGGCAGGCTAACCAGAGCCCCTGATTAACAATCCACTCAAATTGATTTACATACAAGAAAAAGGCATTCTCAAAAATTCACGTATTCACCATATTTTCGAGAAATACATAGATAGAAAAAAAAACATTTTACTCCCGGACAAAGACCTCTATGAGCAATAATGAAGTACAAATAACAAATTAATTTCTAGCAAACAAAAATAACTACAAAAATATAAACGAAAATAATAATAACATAAAATAAAATATTGCAGTCAGTGAATAAAGCCATAGTGGGATCCACATATAAATAACAAAAACAATGTGAAGAAGTGAGGTCAAATATAATAAAAAATATAATGAAAATTTTACATTAATACACACAAAACAGCATAGAAGCTAAATATACAATAGTAAAACCCAAGTCAGGTACCAGCCCAACATATACTGTTAAACAAGTTCAAAAAAAATACTGCATAACATCATAATTAATTCGTCAATAAATTTTTTACATTCTTTATTTCTTCTATACATTAAGCTTAGAGAACTGAATTAACTTACTGAGAGTACTGTTATTAATTTACTCTGCAGCTGGACCTCTGAGCACGGCTTATTAATAAAGAAACCCGTTTATGTGTCGTAGGGTTGTCCAAGTACAACCTAACCCGTGTTCATTTATTTATTGAAGAAGCATATATAGAAACGTACGTAAGGGTTACAATGGGTTCCTTGTACTGCATCAGAGCTCCATTTCTTCTTGTAAATAGAACGAACAACGAACAATTCAAATAAAATAAAATATAGTGTTTTCAAGGTCTCTGTTTTATTCACTTCCAGTTCGCTCTCACCCCTTCTTCGTCAAATAGACCCTAATAGAAACCCATGTAATGTCGGAAAGGTTGACCAGCGATCAACTATAGCTTTCATATTTTGTCGGACAGTTCCAGTAAGCACCGCTTTGTATTGATATAGTTTTTTTTTGTTTACAGTATGTAAAGAAGTAGACGTTTCTCCTTTTTAGTCTTCTTGAAAGATTTGTTTTTTTGTCAAAATTTGAGTCTTTTACTGGGAATTGACTTAGGTTAACGAAAAAAAAAGTACCTGTTACTTAAAAGTGAAAAATCTCGATTCGTCTTGGCCCTCTAATACCTAGCCGAGAAAGAGGCATGAGTAGGACCCCAGATTGATCGGGGCCGAATCGGAGCAACTAAACGAAACCCTCATTATTGGGTGCCGCCTGCAGCAGTCATCAGTAATGAATCATTACTTATGGTAGAATGATTCCTATTTCGTTCATCCGTAGTTTATCTGCTCTGCGAACGTGTTATGAACCAAGATAAACACTTAATATCTATTACCAATTGTTAAGTATACCAGTTATTATATATATATATATATATATATATATATATATATATATATATATAAGTTAATGTTTATTGAATTACAAGCTAAGAAAAGTTGGTAATAAGAACACGTAGAACGTTATAACAAGACTGCTTTATTTAGACCAAGATACCTCTATCTATAGGTATTACCTGTAAACATATACAGATAACATATGTTTGGGGATTAAGGCTGGGCACTAGCGGCGCCTGGACTTAACTCCCCCCCACCAGTTTACGAACACCCATTCGCAAACTTTGAAGTCCAACACTCGGACGTCTTAGTCCATTCAAATAATGCTCCGCTAATGTTACAAAGGAGCAAAGGCCAGCCCCGCCCGTACACAGCCTGTAATCCCTCACATTAAGCTCTAATCCTATAAAACGTAAAAACCAACTGTCACTTGTAAACAAAAAACATAAAAGAAAACTTTGACTTTTAAAAAAAAACAATACTTCTGTGGGAAAAATCACATAACTATAACTATTTACAATGTTCCTTGCGTGTATGCTGCGAGGACACTCCAGCTCATTCCTGATCTACAACCTCCCCCCCTGGTGGAAGCTTTAACTGTTCTATGTGGACATTTCGCCGCTTCTTAGGGGGTCGTATACTCTCAATTGTCACGACGTTGTGTTCCCTAATCACGACCACTTTAAATGGGCCCTCATATCGCACCAGCTCTTTGCTCCTATTTGACCCTAGTTTTTTATAGACAATAGTCCCGATTTTAAGTTCCCCCATTCGATCCCGGACTTTGAGGTTTTCCCGTTCCACTCGTCTCGCTTTGTCCCTCGTTATCCTTTCTCTGACTTTGTCGCATATTTTCCTCAAAGCGACAGTATTACTCGCCATTTTCTCCGCCATTCCCTTGTCTGCTACCGTCTCTGCCCCATTTCTCCGTCTTTCGCGCAGCCCAAAGAGGATCTCGAACGGGGAGAACCCCGTCGCGGTGTGGATCGAATGATTGTAAGCGGCCACCGCCTTCGGCATTGCCTCATTCGCCGGCAGACCCTTTTCCGCGTGATATACCCGCAGGTGGTCACTCAGGGTGCTGTGCAATCTTTCTATCCCTCCTCTACTCTTAGGGTGCCCTGGGGTATTAAGATGCCAAGAGACATCGAGAGTCTTCATTTCTTTTCGGATGTTGGCATTGTCAAATTCTCTGCCCCCATCCGACGCGATCCGGTCTGGTACTCCGTAAAACTGGAACCAGGTATTTAATGCCAGCATTACCGCGTCTGATGACCGATCTTGCACCGGGTGCGCCATGGCCACTTTGCTAAAGCTGTCGATTGTGGTAACCCACTTATACCCCCTCCAAGTGAAGGTATCCACTTGTAAGTCACTCAACGGTGTCTCGGCGGTGGGCGATTCTTCTTGTCGCCCCCGTGGCGGATGTCTGTCATACTTCGTAGTGAGACAAACTGCACATGCCCCTATCATTTCTTGTATGCTCTTTTTCATTCCCCACCAAAAGTACCTCCGCCGCAACGCTTGCAACGTTTCCTGAACTCCACGGTGGTTCGTTTTTCCTTGGTGATAGGCCAGCGTCACTTCCAGCTGCTGTTCTCTGTCTTTGAGTGTCTCCACCATCGACGTGCACCGAATAAATATCCTATCCACTCCAAGTTGTTCCGTTCGCCAGAGTCTACGAATTTTCTCCCAAATAGTGGCATTCCCTACAAATACATGATGGGTCTTTCCGGGTTCCGAGGCATCTTTCAATGCACGGCAAATTTGGTCGTTCCTAACCCCTGGTGGTGACCAAATCGTCGCGATTTTACTTCTCCCATAACTGTCATATGCGATCTGCAGCCGCCCTGAGGTCTTGGATTTCCAAATGATCTGCCGTCTTTTGTCGTTCACGATCCCTTCTGTTACTTCCATTTCAACAGGTCTTTCGGCGGCGGAACCTTTCTCTTCAAGGGTTTCCTCACCTTCGCTATCTCCTCGCGTACCGAGGCTTCCATCCTCCCCGGGTGTCCATTCCCGGAGAAACTGTTGGATTTCCCCGGATGGTTCCCCTTCTTCCAATGCATTCACAGTAATGGCTCTGGACAGCCAGTCTGCCACTACGTTCTCTTTCCCGGGTTTATATATGATCTCCATATTGTACTGGGACAAAAACTCTTTCTACCTCGTGACCCGCGCCGAGGACTCCTTTAACTTTCCTACCCATTGTAGGGGTCTGTGGTCGGTGTGAACACGGAATTTTCTGCCGAAGACATATGGGCGGAAATGGTCTATAGCCCAGACGATACCTAGGAGCTCTCTCTCTAGAGCACTATACCGCGCTTCCGTTTCTGTGAGCCGTCGACAAGCGTACGCCACCGGGCGCTCCCCACCGTCTCTCTCCTGCGACAACACTGCCCCCAGTGCGTATTCGCTGGCATCAGTGGTGATTGTGAAGGGATGTTGGAAATCGGGAAATGCTAATATCGGTTCCTCTTGTAAGCTAGACATACATTTCCGGATGTTCTGCTCCATGATTGGGGTAATTACCACCCTCGCTCCCTTTCGCAGTAAATTATTAATAGGCACCAGGTATGCCGCCATGTCCGGCACAAATCTTCTGTAATAATTAAGCGTCCCCAGAAGTCGACGGATCCCCTTTACATCTGTGGGCACCACCATCCTTCTAATGGCCTCGACCTTCGTAGAGTCTGGCTTAACCCCCTCCTGTGAGATAGTGTGGCCCAAAAAATTGATTTTTTTCTTCCCCAACAGAGACTTCTCCATGGACAATTTTAATCCGAATTCGCGGACTCTTTGAAATACACTTCTTAGGTGCTCAACGTGCTCTGCCTCCGTTCTGCTGAAAACTAACAGATCGTCCATGTAGACCTGGCATACCGCTTCGTCTATTCCCCTCAAAAATTCATCCATTAGGCGTTGAAAGGTAATCGGGGCGTTTTTCAGTCCAAATGGCATCCTGGTAAATTGATAATGCCCCCTCTCAAATGTAAAGGCCGTTTTGTCTTGGTCGTTCGCACTCATCTTGATCTGGTGATAGCCTGCCTTTAGATCTAGGGTACTAAATATTGTCGCCCCGTTCAATCTGTCTAATATGTCCTCAAATCGGGGAATAGGATACTTCTCATCCGTCGTGTTCTCGTTTAACTTCCGATAATCGATAACTACCCTGTATTTCTCCGTCTCGTCCCCAGGTCTATTTTTCTTCCTCACTGCCCATAGAGGACTGTTATATGGCGAAGTGCTATCAATTATAATCCCTGGCCGTTTGAGACTCTCTAGCTCCTCTCTAATATGCCTACGTAGTGCCTGCGGATATCGTCTCTCTTTCACGTATATGACGCGTTCTTTCTTTAACTGGATCTCGTGGACCGTCTTCCCAGTCGCTCCTAGCGTGTCTCCCTCTACGTAAAAAATATCCTCAAACTCCCTCTGTAGGCCTTCCCTCCAGCCCTCTATTTTATTAACCGCCGCTATCCGAAATGTTCCATTTTTCCCCGATATTCTCCACACGCGCACCTACCTTCCCCAACATGTCGCACCCAACTATCACCTGGTACTCCCGCGGCATGTTTCCTACGATATGTATCTTTAGATCTCCCCCTTTCTTCGCCCACCTATTTAGCCCTATGACTAACTCTCCCACTACCTCGCAAGGGCCTCCCAGGGTGATTAAACTACAATTACATACCTGAATCTGGAGTGCCCTCTCTCCACCATACAGCCTCTCCAGCGCTCCGCGGGACATGATGGTGTTGGTGCTTCCCGTGTCCACCATACACATCTCTCCTCCTTTGACCCTAATTATTGGCAACGCACACATCCTCTCCCGAATTGCATTACATCTCAGGATGCGGTCGCCTCTCTGCCGACACGCTCCTCAGGCTTCATCACGTTGCTCCCATCTACGTGACTCGACCTTCTGCCCTGTCTGTCTCCTGTTTCTGCTGCGCCTCGCTTCTTCTCCTTCAGTTCCCGAAGTCCCTGATGACTCATCTTCTGATGATCCACTCTCCCCATGTGTCATGCTCCGTCTCTCTCTTACTTCTTGAGTGTTTACCTCCATTGGTTCTGGTCGTTGGTATTCTCTCCTCCGGAAGATATACGGGCAATGCCTCGCGATGTGTCCTTCCTCGCCACACTCAAAACATTTTGTTCGAGGACACTGTGCCACTAAATGTCCTGCCTTCCTACATCCGTGGCATTTTCTTTCTTCCCTGGGCGGGGCATACCTCGGTCTCGTTTCTCTAAATCTTCTTTCTCCTGTCGTTCCCTTGTCTCTGCCAATAACGGACGTTTCTGGTCTCCTCCAGGTTGGTTTCAGGGTCCGGGGTCTTTTGTATGCAACTCGGCTCCACTCATTGTCGACGTCTTGCACCCTCACTTCTTCCTCCTTGGCACTAGTGTCGATCATTGATTGTGCACACTCCGAGAACGAGCGCTCATCAGAGAATCCTTCCTTTCTTCCTGTCTCCTTGGCCAGTTGCACTTTTAGAATTGTGGATAAGAATCCCATTCTACCCTCCACCTCTTCTACGCTAATCGACTCTCTCATCTTCTCCGTTATCTTATTGAAACGGACTACTAACCCCGCAGCATATTGCCCGTTACTTTGTCTTGGGGACTTTGTCTCCCTAAACATTTAGAATATGTCCTCCTCGGGAGTCCATCGTCCTCCTCCGTACGCCTTCTTCAATCTCATCTTAATTAATTCCCACGGGGTTTCTTCATCTGCCTGAATTTGATTCAGTATACTTCTCTTGACCCGACATATCAGGGCCGCCTTCAACGATTCCGCGTCTCTGGGATCTATTAAATTTTCTTCTGCTTTAGCTCCAATTAAAGCTGTGAGACGGTCTCCTCCTTTTAGGAAATGGTTCAGCTCACCCAGTTCCCCAGTGAATCTCTCCAGCTCCGCAACAGCCTTCCTCAGATCCTGGGTATTCATCGCTTTTACCCTCATCAGCGCGAGCGCCGTGGCATGAACTTCTGGCATAGTTCCCACTCTTCTAATATCTGCTCCCTCTACGAGATTCAAGACGGGCTGTCTCAAAATTCCTCCTTCAGTCATCTTCTCTCTTTCGCGTATAGAAGAAAAAAAAACAAAAAAAAATTACGCTCGCACTCGATAACTCTCTTTCTCCACGGTTCCCGGGTTTCGGCACCAGTTAATGTTTATTGAATTACAAGCTAAGAAAAGTTGGTAATAAGAACACGTAGAACGTTATAACAAGACTGCTTTATTTAGACCAAGATACCTCTATCTATAGGTATTACATGTAAACATATACAGATAACATATGTTTGGGGATTAAGGCTGGGCACTAGCGGCGCCTGGACTTAACTTATATATATATATATATATATATATATATATAAAACAACTTTATTATGATGAAATTACAATCTGCCTTAATACTTAATAGGCAATAAATAATTGAGATAAATGTTCTCATTCATACCATATTTACAATTCATCATTCACTCGCACATTCATACAATATTTACAAACAGCCCAGGGGCCCCCCAAGTCCACATGGTTGTTGCCTCCCTCGCATGTGAAAGAGGAAGCAGAGTCTTGGGAAGTCCCCCACGCTCCTCCGCCAGCCACGTCACCGGATACGAGCCAATGGAGGCCGACGAAGAGCGCGAGAGCCACATACGCTCAGAACATGTTTGGAGAAACTGGCCATTGCCAGGACTCTCACTGTCACGCATTTATAACAGGTCACGAGGCCACTGCCGTTTCAGTCTCCGAGGAGGATTATAGGGATGAGTGGAGCAGTGCAATGACTGTGCTACGGGATTAGGGTGGTTGGATAGGTTACTATGGAATTTCATGAATTTGGAAGGGATGAGTTCAATGTAGGGTATATTAAGATCGTTATGAAGGGTTTTGTTGCTGACGTAATAACAATTTACTATTGTTCTCAGTACTTTAGATTAAAAAGGTTATACGCTTGATGTTCGACTTTTTTGCTGTCCCCCATAGCTCTATTCCGTATGTCTTTACTTATTGGCTTAAGTATAACTTTGTAGATCAGTAATTTATTTTCTATTGAGAGATGGGATGTCCTTTGAAGTAGTCTGTACAGTTGTCCAAAGCATCTGTTTAGTTCTTGTCTTTTTAGCCTCGTATGTGGGTTCCAGGTCAGTCGTTTGTCGAGATGGAAGCTTAAGTACCGTACTGTATCAGATACAGGGAGAGGAATAGAATTAAAATAAACTAATGGCCAAGACTTCCGACAGAGGGTGAAGGTAATGTGGGAACATTTTGCTTCATTAATTTTGATCCGCCATTGGCTGCACCAATGCTCGATCTCATCAAGGTGTTTTTGAAGGTTATGGGATGCTATATCGGGGTCTGGGTGGAATGACAAGACTGCAGTGCCATCTGCAAATGTTGCCAAGAAGGTATTGGGGGTAGAGGGGACATCAGCGGTGTATAGGTTATAGAGGATGGGACCCAGGACGCTGCCCTGTGGAACTCCTACTTTAATGGGATAGTAGTTAGAATATTCTAAACCACAGTGGACTTGGAAGAAGTGGTTTGATATTTATTTAAAGTTTTATTTTAAATAATATGCTCAGAAGCACAAGTAAAATAATGCATACTGTGGTATGCGAGACTGTGATATCCGAGAGTATACTGTACACTTTTTTAATTAGTAATTAGTAACCTGCATAGTAAAAAACAATCATAATAAATAAAATATAAACGGCTAGTAAAGCAAATGGAAATTTAACTAGGTAAATTATATTTTTAAATTGCCTATTTATCTTATTAATGGGTTTTCGGATATGGAAAAAAAAATATCATTCCGATGTTTAGATCCTATAATTTCAGAACCCTTTTGTTTGCAACCATTTAATCATAGTTAGCAAATTACTTTGAAAAGATGTTTATAAGCCCATTGATAGGTTATTTGATTGTTCATTGTTTCATTGTTTCACGAAGTGTGTGAATAGCCATTGTCAACTATGGAAGCGTGAAATCAAACAAGTTTACAGATAATGGTGTAATGCCTTAGTAGTTTCATTGAACTGGAAGCTGATTGTCTCTATATTATTCGAGTTAATATTACAATCATGATTTTAGGGGCTATAGTTGATAATAGCATGACAGTTGAAGTCCTGATTTTACATCTATTAACAGTTATCGGTACATAAATATTCATAGTTTAAATCTTACATATCATATAAATTACACTTTACATATTTAAGGAAATTAATTATCAAACATTTATATTTGTTATTTTTCTGGTAACGTGTGACGCTTCTGGGGAGTTCTAAATTATGGTTATTTAAAGTATTTAGTTTTTATGAAAATTATGAAGAAGATAGTTTATAACTAGAAGAATCTAAAGAAATGAAAGTTACAAACAGAACTTCTTACTAAACTTAATCGTTTTTAATGATAAAAGAAGAAATGTTTGGCATAATATTTTTGTTTATTGTTTAACGTATAAAATTATATTGTTTTTTTCTTAGATGGAGACTAGTTATGTTTTAAACGAAGTTTTTGATAGATCTTGGAGGAGTAACCAATTCGGTAACCGATAATGGAAAAGTGAAACAATGATTTTGAAAAATTATATCATTCCTGAAGATCGCCTGAGGAATGTCTACTGGTGAAAATAAATAAAAGAGTTTTGTATTTTTAAAGCTTTTTTTGTAATGCCTTTCGGGTGAAGGGATATGGCACTGCAACTATAAATTTGAGGTAGCTGGTGTGTCACTGGCCAAATGGACTATATATAAAAAACAAGTAAGATATGGATGGTAAGAGTTATCATGAGGAACGTAAATATATAATTTAATGATTAAATAGGTCTATCGAAAATAATAGAAGATTGAGCTCAACATAATTTTTGGGGAGACTGGTCGAAATATATTATAATTTGAATTAGTAGTTAGTAAAATTTTCTCTCCCCTGATTTAATCAAGCTAAAGAAAGAAAATAAAACCTAAAGCTTCTACGTTTTTGCAAGCGATTTTTTTGCAATGGTTCCCAAATGTTCTAGGCTTGTTGCAGTTCTAGTTGTGAGTGCTGTAGAAGTCATAAAAGGTGACCTTGATTCAACAAGACCATAGTTGTGTCAATATGTGTCGAATAGGTCACTTTTGTGTGTCCAGATCCTCATCCATTTCATGGGCGATCTGAGTTACAATGCCATCACAACTAATCAAATGAAACTTGGGTATGAACCTTGGAGCCACGTGATTCTTCATCATTTGTCTTCCCAGCAATGACAAAATCAGTCACAATTTATAAAAGGGAATTGATTCACACAGTTTATCAGTAATTAGAACCTTATCAGCTTCATTTCTGTCTTCTCTTTCATAGAAATGAAGATCATCTGATTTCTCGCCTGTAACCTTCTCTTCTTTTTGTGACTTTTTCACTGCGCCTTCATTAGCAGAAATAGCTTCGGTGATTTTCTAAGGAGGACTTACAATCGTGAGTTAGTTCTTTTCCTTGAAGTATCCTCTGAAGGGTTAATATCAGGAGGTTCTCCTTGCCGAGGATTTCGATGACTCAGAGCACCAGTTGGGCTCGCAGGAGTGATTTGTAAAATGATGAGAGTTACCTTTCATGATGGTGCCCACAACGGATTCATCGTCTATACGGAGCTTGCATTATCCGTCGCCTTTCTCTAAGTAATATTTTTCCTTCTTATCCGTCAAAGCAGGGGTTATATCCTCCCCGGTGTATTCTGTAACCATTTCAGCAGCGCATACAATTCGAAGGCAGGAAAGGTCCCATCCGCAGATGTCGAACGAAAACCCCTGAAGTCTCTTTGAGGTGACGGAACCCCATCGCCATTTGCAAGTTCATCGTCGTGGCACATTAGTTAGTGCCGTTTACACCACCTGCTCCAGTTGCAAGTAGACTGGGAGGCCTTCGATGGTAAAGCGGGTGATGATGTACTTCCGTTATTTGATAGCTCAAAAATAACGATTGTTTGTTTGGAGTGGACTAAGGGCACTGTAGAGAACAGCAAGTTTTAAAAAACAACAATTTTCGTCTCTCCTCGTAAGTTTTTCTTTGTTTGGAAAGCGCTTTAAACAGCCCACGTCTGACATCCTCTCTTCGTCTGACATATGTCAATATTAAAAAAAGTAAAAACATTAAAAACGTCAAATTTTATAAAATAAAAACAGTTCAAATTTAAAAGACAAAAATAAATAAAAGACATCCGCTTGTTTTCATTTTGATCTTCAATAACATTTGTGTGTATACAATGATTTTTGTAAATTTTTACGAATATGATATTGTGATTCCCCTAATTTAATTTTTTTTCTGATAAAAACAACTTTGTTATGATAAAATTACAATCTGCCTCATTGGGCAATATGATTCTGATAAATGTTTTCACTCATACCATATTTAGAATTTTCATTCACTCGCTCATTCATACAGTACTTACAAACAGCCCAGATACCTCCCAAATCCACATGCTTGTCAAATCCCTCGCATACGAAAGAGGAAGCGGAGTATTGGGGAGTCCCCCACGCTCCTCCATCAGCAGCGTCACTCGATACGAGCCAGCGGAGGCTGACGAAGAGCGCGAGAGCCACAGCCGCTCAGGACGTGATTGAAGAAACTGACCACTGCCAGGACTGTTACGCATTTATAGCAGGTCACGAGGCCACTGCCGTTTTAGTCTCCGAGGTGGTTATAGGGATGAGTGGTGCAGCGCAATGACTTTTTTTAGAACAGTTTATACAAGATAATGAAGTGGAAAAAAAATGAGCCAAATAAATACGTATATACTGTTGTTTCCATTGCTGTTCTGTAGATGGAAATAGGATTTATGCATTGACTGGTAGCAAAGGCCGACCTACAATAGAGTTCAGCCTTGCGGAAGCAGACACTCCTACACTCGAGGCGAGGGCCGCTCTCTCCAATGGTCTCAGATACTGGCTCTGTTCAGGCACGAGCCACTCCAAACGACCGGAGCTTACCCTCGCCTGAATTTCCCATCCCCATCGATACATAATACATATGTTCCAGGGTCCGGATGTATATACGCCTGATTTGTAGTCTCCTATACCCTGAGAACACGAGAGGAATGTGGATATCTCCGACGGGACTTATGGGCCGAACTTGATAGATGGCAGAAACGGTGGAGTTTTACCAATGTTCAGGATATTTGCCAACGGTCTACGTACAATACAGATATAACTAAAATTACAAACATATTCCAAGATTGAACACTCCAAAAAATCGGAAACTTTTCCACGATGTATAAAAACATGCGTTAAAAAAAAAAAATTATTTTGTACATATGTCTAGAAAACAAGCAATATTGTGATATCGGAAGTTGCACAGACCTGGTAAGGACAATTAACTCTTTTCGGGGTTAACCTCTAATTTTCATTCCCAAGTCTCTTACAACGTCCCCCAACACGGTATCGCTTGTTATTTTTCAATGGCCAGTTAAGAAAATAGAAAGAATTGTATCTCACTTGGAAGTTCTCCAATAGAAAAATATATAAAAGATTCTCCGATATGCAATAATGGACGTAGAACGATGATTTTAAATATAATATCATTCCTAGTCCTAAGAATGCCGGAATAGGTGAAACGTCGACTGGAAATAGCAATAAATAAAATAATTTTGGAATGACTCCAATTTTTTAAAATTGATTGTCGCATATTCTAAATAATATAAGTTTACCCAATTTAAAATAAGAAAGAGCCCTTTTGTCGGTTTGCCTATGCTGTCTGATCCATCGCACAATTACGAATGTCTTTTTATTGCTGTGAAAACTATTTGAATGGTATTTTATGAGTATAGTGCGTTACTTCTCGGTTCATATTACATATTATTAATCGCAACGTTGAGTTATTTAATTTTATAATCTACTTGATATGATAAGTAACACATTTATTAACTAACAGCTTGAATAATAAGATTAAATGATAGATTGATTAGACAGTATACTGTATATAAACAATTTTGTTTACAAGGAGCCATTTTTTACGTCACTTACAGTATATATTTACATATAATACATTGTTACAAATAAAACAAAAAAAAAATACTTAAAAAAATGCTGTCATTCACTACGCAGTGTTATTAATTTCTTGATGTATAAATTCATTTAGATCATCAATTCTTTACAGGATTTTAATCGTGTATCTTATTTAATTATATGCTGTCACAAACAAATGATTAGTTTCATAAAGTGCTAATTAATCTTAGAATGTTGTTCTATTTTATTTTTATTATATTATCGAGGTTACTATTATAAAATAGTACGTAGTAAACCTACTTAAGGTATTTTTAAAAATTTCATTTGTAAATTCAGGAAGGTATTTTACATATTTAAATTTGTGTGTATTTTATTTTTGTTTTTCAACGAAGTTTTTTTTTTTTCAGTTGTATACACTTGATTCATTTTATATTTTTAAATATGTTTCTTATATGTTTAAGTGTGTATTTTTTATTATTGCATTTTATTTTTTTTTATATTTTCTTTCTATGCACATTGTAAATTTTGGCGAAGACTGATACTGTCAAAAACCCACTTTATGTAAAATAAATGTTTTTTCTTATAAGGCCAAGGATAATAAAGATATTATTATTATATTTAATGTAATTATTCGTGAAAAAGTAGCTTTATGTTGGTTTCAGGACAGTTTAGTTAATTTATTTATCACAAATATTTTTTTTCAGCGTCTTTTTATGTGGAAAAATTGTCTTTAAATTACTGATGTCGTTCCATTAATTCTGTCAAATCTTAGTAGACAATAACAGAGATTATTAGTAGAGACCAGAAAATCGACTATAATTTTGAACTATATGAAAGTAAATAAATAATAACGAAACAAGGCTGTCTAGTGTGATATATACCACATGAATTCTAGAGTACACATCTCTGAGGGTACGCAGGATGGTTTATCAACGTGGTAATACCCTTTTGTAGCAACAGGTGTATTACAAAGTACATATTTATTTAATTTTAGAGTTGAGAATCAGGCAAGTTCTGTTTGAATCAATGACAGTATACCAGACATAAAGAGAAAAAAATAACTGAGATTAGAAATCTAAAAGTAACTTAAAAAAAAAATAAGGATATTTTTAATGGTGGCTAATGAACAAAACGTTTATAACACAATTTTCCCCTAACGCAACATAATCTAAAAAGAGTAATTAAATCTGTTGATTTAATTTTTTTCCTCTAAGACGCAGTTAAAAGTTTCAACGAGCACGGGTCTTTAACTGGAGTTGACAAGACTGTTTACACTTGGAGAAAAATAAGAAAAAATTCAACAGAGCTTGTTTGGAGAGACAGGAAAGTTCCTAATGGCGAGCCCGGAGGGCAATCGAGTCTGGTGTGCGTTCAAATGTAGCTCCAAGTGACAGGCCCTAGAAATTTAATTTCTGGATAAAACAGCTCTCATCAGTGTGATGGAAGCGCGCGCGGTTTCTTAAAGTCTAACGCGGATTACAGAACTTAATTTTTAATTAATGTTTATTAACCGGAAGTAACAATTCAGAATTATATTTATATTTGAGCGGAAGAACTAAAAGTTGATGAAAAAGATGTTAGATATTCATCAAATTTATTTATTGGCGAGGTTTTGACATGCAATCAAAGTCTGGATCAGGTGTTACTGATAATAAAGAAAGGAAGATGTTAAAACATAGTGGGAGAACGTTATTGACAAGCATACCAACAATAAGGATTAATCTGTTATAAGACATATTTCATCCATGAAACTGTTGTTCAGTCCGAAGAAATCAAATATGAATAATACAGTGAATCGTTTTTTTTCTTACAGACTAGCTATCAATAAATTGTTTCGCTTATGATTACCTCACGGACTCACCTTCGCATAACAAATTGATAATGAAACACCTAACACATGTTGCAGAGCCAAGTAAAACCATTACTTAACGTTTACCATAGCCACCAAATAAAATCCCAATCTTCTGAATTAAAAAACATTCAAATTCATCAAGATGTTCTCATTCTGCATGTCAATGAATCAGTCATAATTCGCAGCATTTAAACCAATTAACATTCGCTAATATGTAACACTAAATCTAATTGTTTAAAGAATCCAATACAATACCAATACTTTTTTTTACTAGTTTAAAATTGATTTTTATCTCACATTTTAGGATCCTAGTAAATAGTTTATCAAGTAGCTTGACCATGGTTGATGGACGAAAACAATCCTTAGATATTCAAGCTTAGGAATCGGCCCCACTGTTATCACCTACCGATCAAGATTAACGTTTTTTTAAACAATAATCCTCATTAAAATGAGATACAGAAACAAATAAGACATGTTGCCGGTTCTGTGTCATATATGTAAGTTTCAGAATCGCATTCCTGAGACAGTTTTACATTCAAAGTTTCAACAAACTTAAATTATCGTTATGTTGGGGGGAAGAAGGTTGGAGTAAATGTTACCTAGTGACTACAGAATTAAGCGCCATCACTCAACCCCTATCTGACCACTAGCTATCTGTCCTGATCGGCGGCCACCTGCCCTGAATAGCTAATTATTTAATGAATAAATTACCCCCGATTCGATCTAGGTTTTTGAATTTAGTATTGTCCTACTCAAATGTTCAAGTCAAATTGCTTATCGGCTTTCAGTTTCAGAGGATAATTGGATGAATGAGCACACTAGAAGAATTACACGGCCACAGATTTTAAATAAAAGTTCCTTTTACGAGTCATTAGAATACAATCATTATGAAGGCGACTAAATTTGTGATTTGTCATGCATGCTATGAGGGCGGTCTGAAAAGTTTCCGACTTAACATAGCTTTTATTTCACTAGGTTTTATTTATTTTATTATCATCTTCATGTTGAGGTCGGAAACTTTTCAGACCACCTGTCTAGTATATACGTGTATATATATTAACGTTTCACTAGAATACCAAGAGCTTTTGCCGCCTGGGGTGGTCCCATATTTTCCGCTCTTTTCCCATATTTCCATACTTTCCGAGTTAGTCAAGAATAGTTATTAACAATTTCTGAACATAAATAAACAGATAAAAAAATATATCTCTTGTTTAATTACATAGTACACATAATGATCATTGCAAAAATTTATATCATCTATTAATTACATTTGTATGGAAAGTATCGCTGGTTCTCGGTTATTCACCAGCTTTCACTAATTCATAATTACACGGCCCACGTGTAAGCGTAAAAATAACGACAAGTGAGGACGCCATGGTCAGCAACCATTTTTGTTAAACTGTACACTTATAATAAACATTGATCCCGTTGATTATAACACTAATACGTTCATTATTTGTATTTTTAAAATTCAAACAAACATTTTTAAAAAGTGCCGCTTTAAAATATTTGCCGCCCCCATCCCCACCACCAGGGGTAATCTATTCTATTTTTATTATACAATACCGAATTATAAACCACAACCCCACAGTGATAAATAAAAATATATGGATTAAAGTTAGAGTTAGAGTTAGAGTTTTCAGTGGTTTACAGGGGTTTATGATCAAAATATAACACGAAGAACAACATAAACCAAAAAACATATTTGATATATTTTTCTTTAGCTTCTCCTTTTCAGCATTTGATGTGTTTTATCAAAACCAGAAATCCTGATTTTTTTCCCCTACGGGAATCTGATGTTTTTTTGTTCTGAGGATTGAAAGTTTCTCATTTAACCTGAGACCAATTTCTAATAGAGATTCCATAAAAATGGGAACAAGATAAGTAAATTAATTGTTTACTAGCTAATAAACTAATAAATATTTTCCCATCATATCTAGTTTCAAATTGGGGATCACACCTATCATATTAAAAGTGACACTTTATTGGACTATCACAAAATGTCATAAAAACCGCGTACACAGCTTGATTTGACGCCAATGCGATTATAATTAAAGTTAAAATGAACCGCCTTAATCAAAGTGGAGGGTTATTAATTGATTACTTTGTAAATTAAAAAATAATTATGATCATATCGAGTTGGGTTTAAGTGATTAGGCTTAAATAAGTGAAATATAATTTCAAAATGTTATGAAAATATTGACAAACTAACTGCTATTTGACTATTTTGCATGTAAGATTCACCTGATTCTAAAATAGAAGGGTTCCTCATCAAAAATACTGAAGGGTCGTTAATTAACTATTTGTGATTAAAAAATAACTATTTTTCTGTAATATTCCGAAGCTATCAAATTAAAAATCATTGCATTAAAATTAACAGTATGTAACATGAGATGGAGTTTTAGAGAACCTCAATTACGACGAGTAATTAGAATCCTATTCATAACTTTTTTCTCAGTCACAACTAAGCTCTTAATGATTTTTTTTTTAGAACATAGAAGAGTTTTATTTAATTAATTAGTAGAATGAAATACATTACAGGTACTTGGTAGATAATGGGAAAAGATCGTCAAAATAAAGTGGGGAAAGCACCACTCAGAGCAGCAATACAATTTTATAATTATATAAACTAGATTGGGTAATGAGGTCTCTTAAGGCTGTAATAACTTTACTTCAAGTTAAAATTAAATAAAATTAAGCCAACAGAAAAACACTTACTTAAGTTGAAAATTCCAGATAAAGGTAATCCCCAACATTCTGAGAGGGAACTTACCTGAAACAGAAAAAATATATTAATCAGATAATTTTTTAGTTACGTTAATTTCATAAGAATGTTGGCGACGAAATATTTTTATCATACATAATCAATATTTATAGCTTATTAAATAAAAAAACTGGTGGTATATTTATTGTTAGCAAATTATTATTTCTTTATTAAAAAGCAAATATTCTCCTAACCTGGAATTGAGGTCAGCTGAGGAAATAAGAGAACAGAACAAGTTTCAAGCTTGTTCGATCATGTTCAAAGGAACCAGGAAAACAATTTCGTAAGAGCTATATGTGAATTTATAAATTGAGTGGGTGGGGCCAATCAACCAAGGGTGAGACCTGGGGTGATGATGGTAGGGATTATGTACTGGATAAATGACTCCTAATACACTTTACAGGAATACCATGTACAGGATAGGGACTGTTATTATGCAAAAGGTAGTTTCAACATAACATCTAGTATTCAATAAGATTAAATCAACTCGCAGATCAAACTATCTAAGGAATGGTTCCGATCAAAAGAAAATTAAAAAATGTGTAATTTTGCTGCTTAGATACACACCAGGTCCAGTAATCACGGCGGTGACAGCAAAAATAATCCAATCGTATTGAGCTTTTAAAGTTATATTCAACGACTCAAAGTAGTCCCTCAAACAAAAAGAGTGCTGTCCCCCTTTAACACTTCCCCAGCGCTGGTCGAAAGTTCTCAATTTAATTTTTGTTGTCTGCTGCTAAGATATTCAGTAAGCATGTGGCCAGTAAGCCTCATTCAAACAGATACACTCGTATATTAATATTTAAATTTAGTTTATCAAAATAATTTTGAAGTATCTCCAAAACATGTCCTTATTTATTGTTGCATCAACAGTCAACAATTCACCTCACCTAATTCAGGCATTCTTAGGACTATGAATGATACTTGATTTTCAAGAGTTTGAATGATGATTAATGATTGTTGTATTTTAATAGATTATTGCATACCAAATTGCTAACTTTTATTAATCTATAATACAATGAAAATAAATTGGAAAGGGCAATTGATCTTAGATCGAATTATTCTAAGGTGCCTAATACTACTGTAACATCTGATTACTAGTTTTACACATTGACTCATTGTCAAATCTTTACATTAAATTAATGATATTGAAATATAAATATTGAATTAAATAAACTTAAATACACGTTGTGTTAATAAAGTTATACATTATATTGATTTTATTGTGAAGCCCTGGTATGTTGCAGCTCATTTGAACCTTTTGGGCTAGACGGAGGGGGTAAAGCTTGGCTTCACACCGTGCCCATGGTTAATCTGCTCCGAGTAGTGTTTGCTTCAACATCGTTGATTTTGAGCTAAAGCAAACAATCAAACAACGGTATGCGATCAAGTTCTGCAGCAAACTCGAAAAACGGATACCAAACAATTGATCCAAGAAGCCTACGGGGACTCTGTTCTATCGTCTTCGCAAGTGTTAAGGTGGTTTAAGATGTTTAATGAGTCCGGGAAGAGATGAACGACAACCCCCACTCTGGACGGCTATCAACTCACCGACGAAAATGTGACTCGTATCCATGATTTGTTGACTTCTGACAGTCTAATGAGTGTTAGGATGATTCCACAGTCGCTGAACTTTCAAATAGCAACTGCGCACAACATCCTGACGGACGATCTCAATATGTAAAAGGTGTGCGCCAAGCTGGTCCCCAAAGCATTGACGGGCGAGAAAAAGACCAATTGAGTGGGCTTTCAAAACTTGTTTGAATTCACCCTACTTCTTTTAGACAATGTTATTACCGGAAACGAAACATGCGAATTTTAATATGGGCCAGAAACAAAGCGCCAGAGTGCCGAATGTCTCATCCCGTCGTCCCTGAAACAAATGAAGGCAAGAATGGCCAAGTCAAAAGTGAAAACAATGCTCATGTCTATTGTAACAGTAATGGTGTGGTCCACAAGAAGTTCGTATCTCCAGGCAGACTACTTCGTGATAATGCTCCCAGCCACAACGCTCTGCAAGACCATGAGTTCCTGGCGAAGCACAACTAAGCGCACTACGTTGCCTCCTTACAGTCCCGACTTGGGTCCGGCAGGCATTTTTATGTTTCCGGGGATTAAAACCCTCAAAGAGCACCATTTTGACAGCATTAATACGATCAAAGCTGCCGTGACGACTGCCCTGAACGAGGTCCCCGTCGAGTGTAGATAGCCAAGGGCAGTGCGTCGAAGAAACGTTTTAACTTTATCTTGGATAAATACTTTTGGTATGTGGTTGAACACCAAATAACTCCTGATACAAAAAGACATGTCCAACCGCAACACTTTCACACCCTGTTCACCGCAGTACACCACAGTATCGCGGAATAGTGTCAGAACGCCTGCTCGTTTCTTTACTCCAATGTATTCCTGAATATTTGTTTCTATTAATTTTAAATTTCGATTACTAATGTACAAAGGTAGGCATGGTAAGAATGTGGTTTTCAGATATCATAAGCAGCTAATCCTTCTTTGACTCTCACCTCCTTGCTTCCTTGATTCGTTTTATTTTATAATTCAAAAAATAACTCCTAAACTAGCACATGCGTGATTTCAAAACGTCCTACAAATAAATATAAAGTCGCGTCCTAAATATAGACAAAGGATGTCCTTCGGACCGAGTGTGTAGTGGGGGTCATATACTTTTAAGATGAGCGTAACTTAATGGGTTTAATTCAATGAGGTATGCAAAAGTCAACAAATGCTGATAATATATTGGTATTAATATTGGGCAACAACCATAGTGAACTAGGAAAACGTATTAGGAAGTAAAAAATTCAGTAATTTAAAATTATATTGAATTATTAACTTCCATATAATCGCTCTTAAATTAGTTCGAAAAATAATCCTTTAATGCACCAAATAAACAATATGCTGTTTTGTTTTTATTTATTTATCATTCAAATATCTCAACACTTCCACGGGACACTCAAACAAAAAAAGTTTTGTAAAATATAAATAAATATAAATTTTATTTATTTTAACTTTAGATGATTTTATCCTGTGAAATATCATTTTATTTTTCCCAATCTACTTGTAATTGAAGTTATTCCATATGGAAGAGAAGCCAATATTTAGTTTAGTAACGAAACCAGTAATTAATTACCAGTCAATGTAGCAGTACCAGTAGTTTAATCACGGCCTACCCTACCAGATAAGCAGGTTCATTAGTTTAAGTAGCAACATTAATTACGGTTTATAATTGCTTAATCCTGCCAATAGTATGGTATTAATATCAATTAAATATTTTGATGAGTTGTACTAACAAGTAGACTTCAATAGCTTTGACATTTTTATTTCTCTCCACTGTTCGAACTTGAGTACTTTCACGTATAACATCATTACTCTATAACAAACTGAGGCACCGAATGCAAGGGTGTTTCGTGTTTTAATCACCTTTAACGGCTGTTTTAGGTTTTAATTGGCCTTGATGGCTGTTATAACGACTTTAGGTAATTATAGTCCCCTTTAGCCTAATACATAACACACACTAATCTGGAAGATAATTTCTATAATCTGATACATTCCTGAATATGATAGTTTTAATAAAAAAGCAATCTATTTATAATTACATCACTACTTTTCATTAGTTTGCTTTTACTTGTATTATCTCAGAGACTTAGAGCAAAATTGTCATACAGAATATCATACCTCTGTAAGAATCTCGGGGACAAATACAAACAGACACACCGCTAAAAACATAAAGGCTCCTGATTTTGCAGAAAAATAAAATTAACCTGTCAGTAGTCGTGTACGCGAATTTAACTCACCAAGAGTAGTGGAGTGTATGAGTGGTAATTCCATTTAATTCCCCGATGACTATAAAACTTAAGCCACCCTATTGGAAAATAATGATGAAGGTTCGTTAAAGACTGTCTTATCAGTTATAAATTTAGCTATTGATTAGAACCACGCCTATTATTGAAAATAATTATGAATAAATTTTGGCTTAGAATTTCGGATGAATTTGACCACTATAGTACGATTTCGGCAATAAACCCTCAGGTCATCAACGACGGTTGTTTGTATACTGATTTTGGGGAGCCCACCGACGAGGACCTGAGAAAGTATAAGGACGAGAGGAGGTACCCCAATCCCCGTATGTGGTTAAATATTCTGCTTCACGACGGGGGATATATAAGTTTATTTTGAGTATATTTGTGAATTAAGATAATCTATGTTTATAATGCTATTGGATTCATACAATTAACTGTTTCGTAAAAAAAAACATCTCCGTAAGAGTGTCCCATTAATGTTGCCTGATATATTACATGGAAACCGGGAAGAAGATAAGAAAGTAGGGATTTGTAGGGAAGACAAGACTAGAGACGATAAGCAAGATTATATTCTTATGAAGTAAGCTTAAACGGGCTGTTATGAGAGAATATGTGATCTGTTCTTAATAGACCGGTATCTAGAGTCTTAACGTCATGTTATTATAACCTTCATTCCACATCATCATCCTTTTGTCGCAGGTATGTGACATCATCTTGTGGTTATCTCAAAAGAAGCTGCACTTTCCTATAAAGGCTCTCCTCAGTTATGTTAACCTAAATAGACTTTTTACGGCATCGGCACCTTGAATAGAATTTTTTTTGTCGAGGAAACGGCTTCTAAATTTGCTTTCATAGCTCAACATGGTTTTTATTTAGGATTCTCTTCCTTATACTTCTATTTTATTCTACTCCTTATACAGATTTGTTAAACAAAAGCTTTAAAACAGTTGCACGAAAGCGTGTACGTAAGAAGCGATCTAAAATCCCTTAGGTCTACGACTGCACTGTAACATTATACAGAAACTGCGCACCCAAATCTATTGGGATATCAAAATTGAGATCTTCTAAATTAATTACAAATTAAAATAAGATAGCTCTGCTCACATTAACTGGTGGTTACACTATTCTCAGTTGTGAATCAATAAGTAAAGTTAAAAAGTTCTATAACCGTCCATATCTTGATTGGCTCTAATTTTATTGATAGATTGAGACAAATTTGTCTGATTGTCTGTTTTTCCCACCATAGTAATCGCAAAAATTATACAGTCAAGCAGAAGTTTTGAAGTTATATTCTTGCTTATACTTATACATACGATAGAGGCGAGTACGAAAAACAATTCAGGGTAAATAAGACTTTCTCTTTACTTTTAAGATACCTCTATTTATTGTTAAGGCACAATTTCAAACCGAAAGTTCTAATTGTCCCCATGTTTGAGAGCAGATTAGAGAAAGTAATGCAAAATTAATTTCAAGTATTTCGTTGTGGAACTTCAGAAATAGTCTGTTTTAGGCCTTTACTATTTTGTTTATCTATCGACAAGACTATCTTCAATGACGAAATGATTCAAGATTTAAAAGAAGTATTTTTTCCGGATTTATTTTGCCTGAAAGCAGCGTGGAATCCTGCAAGTACCTCTTAGTACAATAACGTTACTTTCAACGTGCATATCTATGAAAATAGAGTACGGTTAGTTAATGCTGAGAAAAACAAAACTCTGGAAAAATGATAATATTTTTTTTTCTCGCTAAAATCAAACAAAATAACAATCAGGACTGGTGAGAATTAAATATATTTTGTTCGCGTGCAACGGAGAGACGTCAAACTCCTAGAATGCTGCAGACGCCATTTATAAATCCTAACACCAGAGTCAGCAAGTCTCCTAGGATCTTGTCCACATCTTGGAGGTTCCTTTCATGTGGTCTGCGGCAGACATAGGCTTGGGATTGTTCCAGACGATTCCACGTCCCCGGAGCCGGAATTAAATTCGGGTGGTGAAGTTCCAGGCCAGGACATTCAGCTGCAAAGCCACAAGTAGACACACAGTGGTCAGATTCCTCGGATTAACCTACTTCATGATCATTATACAAGTTACCAATCCCCATTATTTCCAAGATTACCACCTTTAAATGTTCCCTGTATGTTTTCTAGTATTCTCCAACAAATTTAAACAATGTCCTCATACTCAATGAAGGTTGTTACTTTCAATATGATCGATATGTAAGTCAAGTGTGATGCTCGTTCCCTTAAGCCTTCCAATAAATTATCAAACAAATAGCCAGGTCATTCTAAATTAATAAAGTTACCAGCCTTTTTGTTCGATAATTTATAATAGGATATTAATGTCTCAAATGGCTGAAAAAACGTAATTATTAGGTGACATTCGAACAACTAAAACGTACTCACGTATCACAAACGTTTTAGGCAGCTTTCAAGCGTTTACGAAGACCAATGTGTAGCAGTAATTCACGCTGGAATTACATCACTGGCAGAACAAAGCATAAAGCGCTTGTTCGTAATGAATACTTGCAATTGTGGAGATGACAGGTAATAAACTGCTTCTGTCAGTTATCATTAAATAACAGACCGATTTTGACGTATTTATTAATGTATATATTTAAAAATGTTTAATCATCAATTTGGTTGTAGTTTTGTTTTTTTTTCCCCCCAGAAGCTACGTTAACGGATTAATAGAGAACAACTGTAGTGGCTAAAGTGTAGATTTATTTTCACCGACCGAAACTCAGCTGAGATTCTTTGTACAGGACTAAACCAAACAACCTATACCGTCCTCGTAGAATTCTACAAAAAAAAAAAAAAAACGGTCATGCAATTAGATTAGAATGGATGTGTACATTGTAAATTGGCGTGCATTGATAAAGCACTTAGATTTTTATATAATTTATTTTTGGACATTTAAACATACTTCAGACTCTCCCATATCCGGATCAATGTGGGCGGTGATCCGGATATGGGAGTGTGACTAGGATATATACGAAATAAAGAAACATGTAAGTAATTATAGATTTATTTTATGTATTTAGAATAAACTTTTACATCAAAATGTTTGCTCTTTTTATGTCAACCTATCCCGAGCCGCGATGTATCGCCAGTGCCTTGTGCGCATGACGTTTATTTAAATTTATAAAATTCCCCCTTCGTCTTATACGTACTCTGCTGTGTATGTTTGTATTAATTTGGGGATGGAAAAGTTTTAACGAAACTTTCAGAATGCAAATATGTTATACAGGAAGGGTCTGATCGTATATATATTATATTTGTACGCTCACAAGCTCTTTGTACTCCAAGCTAAAAGTACGCTTCAAAATCCATTTAGGTTCTCTGTTTCTATTTTGAGTTTCTAATCACACAAATCCTCACTATCTGCAATGGCCTACAAATTCTAAAGGGAATTTTCACTTCACGTCATGGGTATATTCGTTAGAACTCTTTTACAAGATGTCCCGAGAACCGATTCATAGTTGCGATGTCCAAATGTGTCTCAGCTAAAACCCGTAGCAGTTAAACTAAATAACTTTTAGACTTCTATGAGATTGTTCGGTAGATCTGTGGGACAGTTTGAATCGAGCCATGAACTGTTTTTTTTTAGATTTCTCTATGAGATTCCACGGTGTTCCCATGATTCTGATCTGTACAGGTTAAGGTGGCACTTCCCTTCTCTTCGTAGACAATACAGTAAAGCTTTTCGATCGTGGACATCTGCAGAGGATCAAATTTTGTCCGATGCAGAGAAATGCCCGATATCGAGAAACAAGAAGGAAAAAATTATATATATGTATTTCAATGAAATCGTTCATACATTTAAAAAATATTATTTTAAAAATTAAATATGTATCTAAGTATATTAGAAAAATGTAATGTATTTTTTAACAAGCTAACAAGCGAGGAATGATAGAAGTACACCTATCAAACGTAAATATGTGTACAGAAAACAAATAAAAAGTTTAAATTACTTTCCATAGTATGTATTCGGTAACTTTTGTTTGAACTTTTTGTTGCATTACTATTCTGTTTTCCAAATTAGCTTAAAGTGACAAAACCTTTCCCCCCTCGCTTCTTAAGGACGATTCCCCAAACGGCGTAGGAAGTGAGCAAACCAGTGTAACTTCTCCAGTGTCTTCCTTCTAAATTAAAAGTTTTTTCGGCCGACAGATTTGTGCCTTTTAGAGTACACAGAAGAACAGTGTATTGTGTTCTCGTTTTTTTTTTTTTTAATGGGTAAGCATTCGAAAAAACAATCGTGTTTCATCATCCTGCAGTTAAAAATATGTTTTATATCATAACCATAACACAAATCTTCCAATTTTTCCCACCTACCGTTCACAACTTCCGTTTCAACAGAGCCACTCTTCCCTCGAATTGCTATATAGGAAATTTTGTGACGTGTTTTAAATTCATCAAACCATCCAGTTGACTCCTTAAAATCAGTTTGACCAAAATTCTGTGCTACTTCTAAAGCTTTTGCTTTGATCATAGGAATATTTAATGCACGATCTAGGAAAGACCATTGCCATATTGATAATATTGATACGTTACTTGATCTTTGGTAAGTTTTAGGAAATCGTTGTTTGCAACACTTGCGTTTTGTTCCCACTGTCCAAACAATTGTTTTGTTTTGTTTTCATTAAAATGTCCCGTACCTGTGTTTTCCCCAATTTTGAATTGAGCGGGCAAATCGCGAATACTTTGTTTTTCTTCTTAATCGTATAATTTTTTTTTAAGTTAAACGGATAAGAGTTTCAATGTTGCCTATCGAATTTAAAGAAGAACTAACAACAGCATGTTAAAACAGTGACCCCTAATAGCAGACTGAATTATCGGGAAATTTCTTCAAAATAGAGCGAAAAATTATCCCAAGAAAATTATTTTAAAAATAAGTTTATCTTTTAAATACTTTTTACGTTGATTTGTCTGCTGCCTTTTAAAAAACTTTTCAATCAACCTTTGCATCAAGCCTGTTCACGTCCGTTATTCAGGAGACCTTAAATAATTTTATATGATTGTAAATTAGACGAGGTTTATAAATTAGTCCACTACTGAGAGAAATCCGATATACTAACAGAAGGCTTACTGGAATTTCTTGGTTTGTACTTTTCCAAACGGTTAATATTTACAATATCCTACAGTTCAAATGCTCAGTCTATTCCCTAGACACAATATTCCACGTTCTGACCTTTATACCCATTCCCACAGAACCGCAACACACTACCGCACCTTTGTCAATTACTCCACTTCCTTCAGGAAACTTCTCCCTCCCCATGATGGATAATGCTTTACCCTTAAGTACTTTTAAAAACGTCCCATTCAAACATACGCATGATAGCCTAGGATATTAGCATTATTTTTTATTGCTATGGGTCCTTTAACCCAGTGCTGTGGTATTATAGAATATAACTCCTAATATTTATGAATTTAAGTTATACTTATAGTATTTAATTTGTTAATGCTATTATTTTTCTTTTAATGAAATTTTTTCACTTCCTATGTGTTGTTTCTTTTTTATGGCCAGACCTGAAGAGGATTGAAATAAAGTTTTTTTTTAATTTTATTCTAAATAAACCTCTTTTGTAGAACAACAAAACGAAGAGTTTTAAACTACTGTAGGAAATGCATAGATGCATGTAAGGATTATTCGAATGAATAGCCCACAGAACATAGCCGCAGTGGCTGTATCGACGGAGCAGGCCGTGAACAATGAATTAGTGGGGCCGTCGTGGCAGCGGCTGTCGGAGTGCAGCTGGTCAGGACTCGGCAAAAACGAAATATTGCCGCATGAAAACTCTCAAATCCCGGCCATTACTGGGATTAACTTTTCCCACTCCCGCCAAAACTTTTATGTCGTGTCTTTTCAGCCCTCTCTAGGCTCCTTCTTTCGGGGAGTTTCATGACCGATGCGTCAGCAGGCAGCGGAGAATCCTACAGCTTCTTCCCAATGAGCACTATTGGCTCAATATACATCTTCAAAGATTTGTATTTGTAATAACTTTTGACTATCGGTAAAAATATTTAACAACTATTTTTTAAATAATAATCAGATGTCTGTTTTTGAATTTCACTTGTGGCTTGAACCATAAAAGTATTAAAATTTCAAAATGACCTGTATCATAGAATTTTCATTTTCGTGTATTTTTCGAAAATAAAATATGTTAACAGATAGAACTGAGGAGATGGGAAATGTGCAACATAATCACAAGTCAAATTTCCCAGATTTTCCCTAGTATGAAGAAGAAATTGTTCAAAAATATAATTTTCCCCATAGGAATCGAAAAAGAAAAATGTTTCGCTTGATATGTAAAAGTACTTGTATTATTTTTATATTTTATAATTATTCTGTATAAATAAAATTATGTAATAGAATGATAAATGGACAAAGTAAACGGCAGGACTCCATGTTCAAATGACAGTGATCGCCGTATAAATGAACAAAAAAATACAAGGGAAGGCAATTCACAGCACAGCTAAGGTCAATACTGATGTTAAACTGCTATGCTGAATTTACTATTTATTTACCAGCCAATTGCGCGAAGGCCGACAAAGGTGTCCTCATTTCAAAGCGACTAATTAGTAAATTACTCCGAATTATATACTGAAATATTTTAACTATTTTTCTAAAAAAAAATAGTACTTAATAAGACTCTTAATTTGGCAGTTTACTATTCACAGCCGGAGAGAATCCTTTTTAATTGCAATTTATTTAATTAATGTTTAGTTGTGTTTTCCATTGTGTAGCTCGATATGGAAGAGCAGTATTTTCCCTGTCAGTGAAGTATCTACGTAAAATTTCTGGTCTCAAATAATGAAAAATGAGTGAAAAAATAACATGTTTTTTTTTTTAATAAAACCAAGAAAACCATGAAGAAATTCGATTTTAACGAAGGTGCCTTCTAATAGTCCACCCTGAAGGAATGGGCTTTGCTTTCAAACAAGCCGTCTGTCTGTATGTACGTATTGAACGTGATATTAGTCTTAAAAACGATACAAATGTACTGAAATCTTAAACGAATAATTCATAGCAGCCAGGATTACATTATTTAGTCACGATACAATTACGGGAAGTACAAAAAGTCAGACCCTGTATCCTTCTGTCCTATAACGTTTCTCTCAAGTCACAGCAGGGAAACTATTTAATGCCGGGTTCCCACGGGGCTCCAAGCTTGTTTAAGTCAAAGTTTACACTTTGAATCACAATGTTTTAAGTTAAAATTAACGTTAAAATATATTTTTAACATATTATTTTATTTACTTGTATAAATTCCACTAGTACATTGTTAGCTAGCTGGTGTACCTCACCTTCGTGATTCGCACCCCACGTATTAATACGTGTTAAAAAATTAATTACATTAAAATTGAATCATTCACACGATTTGGCATTTCACACGAATTGTAAAGACAAAATTAAATTTAAGGTAATTTAATTTCCTTAATTATATCCGTATTAAGTGTATCAATAATACTCACTTATAAGACTCAAAGTTCTGATTTTTTCCTCAACTTCAAACGTATTAAAGAAATAAAGTGAAAGCTAGTAACATAAATAGTGTATTTAATATCCGAATAATATATTGTGGTGCGAATTTAGTAGGTGTTTTTATTTATATGATATAACGAAGAAAAACAATTATGACTGTCGAAAAGGCAATGCAGCGTTTCCATTATCCTTTAGTTAATACGCGAGAAAATCAAGCGAGGACGGCCGATCTACATAGTTTATTGCATTGCAGGTAGTATCAGTTCTATGCGCAACAGACTGGCGCAATCCTCCACATTTGTCCCTAATTTTCCGAATTACCTTTATGCAAGGCTAATTAACCCTGGGCTGAGTTAATTAATTAACTAGGTCTGTTACTCAGTTAGCGAGGAGCGAGGCGAAACTAACCGACGCCACATGCGCCGCCACGTTCCAGTGCCAGGCATTTTTCATCTCCCCTCTATCGAGCGGTTCAACAACTTCATTACGGCAGTGTATGCTTCACATGATTTATTCACACGTATGCATAGCTGGAGCATTCAGGTCGTTTTTTAAAGGGATGAAACTAGAGCTTACAGAAATTCCAATGTAACAGGATGCATGGATGCATGGTGGTGCATGGATGCATGGATGCATGGTGCCTGACCCAATGACAGGTCGGATGACTAAGGCGAGGACTGGCCACTGCGACAACTGACGAAAACCTACTTTAAATAAATTTAAACCAGTTCTTTTGTAATTAATTCTGGTTTATTGTCATATCTCGTAAAAGTTTATAACTACGTTATATATAGGCCACACTTCGACAGATTTAATATACGCATTTTAGAGACCATATACCTCCCAAAATGTTGATAAATTTATGGCATGAATTCCGTGCCGGCTGAGAACATGTTTCCCTGCATACATCTTGCGATACTTTGTATATCATTTGTAGAACGCTGAATATAAGATAATTTAAAATAACTTAAACATGATGATATTTTTAAAATATAAAGGCAAAGAATGACAGATAGATTTGAGGGTGTTAAGATTGCAATGACCTGAACGGAAATATAACTAGAAAACCCAGTCATTGCCTAGTGATTGGGGAGAACCGTATTTACTAGAACTCTTTTCCCACAAAATAAAATATAAAAGGACTTTGAAGTTTCCCAATGGAAGCCGTCGACCAAATAGACCATTTCCTAAATATATCCAAGAAAAAACAAAATCTTATTAATAGAAGCACTTACCACAGACGCCAATTTGAACTTTTTTGGAACCATTACGTACCGTTACGTACGTACTCTGTATGAGTCCCAGAACTGAGTAAGGTCTTGAAAGAATTAACTCTGCAGATCTGGACAAATTAGGCAATCCCTTACAACTGGTATAAACGGCTGTCGGGCTCAGATAACTGAATATCCCCAAAGTGGGGTGGAGACGCCCGCTGCGGGCTAGGGTCACTACAACCTCTTAGCCGCCGTCCGGCGATAGAGCGGGTGGACCTATGGTCTTCCACCCTGGCTGCCGGCCTAGTCATGGTGCGGTAGCAGCATGATTCGCTTTGATCTGACTCCATAAGATCTTTAGAAGGCGTGTGCAACGATGTTCAGGAGAAGAGGTACAGGGTAGGTTTATAGGTAGTTTATGTGGTCTTGGAATGACCACGAATTCACACTCGGTGTCTAAGGGTAGGTGAAAACTGTCCAGATCCCAAAGGCGAGTGTGAACCGGAGAGAGGCAGACTGGATTGCCGTGGGATACGCTACTGGTAAGTTAAGTAGGGCCAAGGCAACCATCGCCCGCGAGGGAGAGGTCTCTCCCAAGGAGGTGCTAGTTTTAGCGAGACGAAGGCAGAGATTCATACTAAGAGAGTGTGGGGTCTGACAACGCCGAACTAAAACATAGCGAGGTAAGGAGAGAGAGATGCAGAGGTAGTTGAATGAGAAGACCATGGCTTTGAGTAGAGCAGCAAGCGCCAGTGCTGAGAGGAGAGAGTAGTGTTCCAAGTGACGGTCCGGTTCGTTATGCTAATTCTCTCTTCCAGTAGTGGTGGGGATGGGCCCCCACCTACGGCTGTTTCCCCCACTAGTTCAGTTCCTCCCCCCACTCTCACTGACGTCATAACCTTTATTAAACATAATGAAACATTTGATGACATAGACACAAGGTCTGATACGAGAAGAGGGGAACTTATAATTCTTCATAATTATGAGGTGGCCACAACAACGGACATCTGTTCATTGCTGTTGCTTATAGGATGATGCTTTCTAAGATCCTCTTTGAAATGCTAACCATGGCAGCCAGTGTGGTTTTGAAAGACAAAATCCTAAGGTTATCTTACGGCGTAGATCAGTGCACCTTTTCGATAACGCCTCCACCTGGTAAATTGACAGGTACGCAATCAGCCCTATACTTTCAATAACTACTTTAAAACGCTGAAATTTCATGGATGAAACCTTTTGAGTGATATATAAAAGTACAGATTGATAAAGTATAGAATAGATTGAAAAATCAGTTTCAGTAAATAGACGTATGGTTTATGGATTACCTCATCATCCATCCAATACTTCTTTAGGCACCTCCAGCAATCAATAACTAATTATATCAGCTTAGTTGTGGAATGGAAAGTGTTTAATTTAATTTTCACAGACTATTCATGTGTATTAATAAATAGGTAAACAAATATTGTTTGCATGATAAAAATATTAGTGAGATGTTTTAGACATCGAGTCGCTCAACTTTACGTTTATGTTACTACTTTTTAGAGGGTATATTTTGTTTTATTTTTGAAAAGCTATAATTTCACGTTTTTAAAGTTTCATGATTTAACATTGAACATACTATATTTATTATTACGATAACAGCTGAAATAACTAGGGTAAAAAGAGATGCTATGAAGTACAAAGTTTGAGGCAAGAACAAAAGAGGGCGGGGAGGGATATCCCTTTTTTTCATTTATTTATTAATTCTCGACCTCTTAGGAAGGCCACTATTTTCATTCTCATTAAACTTGCACAAAGTTCTCTAAGGCTAGGAAAAAAAAGGGTAGTTATAAAAACTTGTTCTATAACTTAAAAGGAGTTCATAAATTGCCCTAAGCAATAAAATTAAATTGAACACATAAAGGCCTCCTCTCTTCTTCCACCATTCTATGGCGTGAATTTCAAATGAGTTTTTATAAATAGTTTAATTGAACACTTAATTAGTTCACAATGAATATAATTTATATAATTAGCAATAATGGGACAATTTTATCACTTGGTGAATAAGCTTAACAGAACAACACATCTTCTCGGTATGGCACACTTAATTAGCACCTCCAGCAGATATAGCCAGCTGAGTGAACGAACCATTTGCGAGTGATCTCGCAATGTTAGCTTGTCCTTTTTTATGTTTATGTTTCAGTTGCCGCTACTAGTAGTGTTAGGATTAGCTACAATGGTCTATTTTCACATATAGGCTTGCTCCTGAAGACCAAAATACTGGCATTCATAGACAAACAATTCGGTTCTGTTCACCGGTTATACTCTGTACCCAAGTCTGGGATTAGTGTGGATTCAACAACCCAGCTGTGTTTAAAATTAATCATAGAAATAACGGTAAAAAAATACTGAGAGGATTATTTTAATGCCATATCGAATTGCACAGACTTCTGCATATTGTCGATTTTTTTTTATTTTGGTTTATTACCACTGAATTTATGAACTAAAAGTGGTTAAACGGTTTTTATTATATTTCTTAATTATTATTATCTATTCTAAAGTGATTTCACTTGACTTAACATTTTCATTATTTCTTTTTAGTATGATGGGATAGTTCCTGTTAATTGCCAGATATGAATTAGGACATTAATTTTATTCATAGGGGAATTTGCCCCGGAATGAAAATGCTTATCTATTATATATGTATAGTGTATATTTGATGTAATGTGTGTGAATATAATTTTGCAAGTTTGGTGCTAATTGCCAACTAACATGATTTGCCTGCTGTACGGTGATAGTTGTCCCTAAAAAACAAAATTAAACTGAGAAGTACGAGTGCAACTGAGATACTCTCATGACATTGAGCTTTTCAGCCGACCGTGGAGTCCTCGAACGTCACCGTTATGTAACGTAGGTAACCATTACCACTAGAAATGTCAACTAAACTATTTTGTATTTAACAGCATTTTATTAATATTCAATTTATTAATAATTATTAGTTGTGGCATGTAATTCCAACGTCCAAACGATCATTGCCTTAAGATACCTAGATTATTTCTGGGAACCTGGATTCAACAAGAAGCCCCCCGGACGAAAGAAGGCTTAGAAATCCGGCCCAGTAACTACATTTCATCTTTAGTAAATAATTACATTTAAATCCTTAACAAGTATTTAAAGAAGAAATATTAAAAGTTTAAGAAGAAAATATGGTAATAAATGATTGTGGTAGATGACCACATTGATGTCATATATACTCATTGTGTTGACTATCTAATTAATACGGTATTGGCAAAGTACTATAATATAGACATATATTTAAATTCTAGGAATAACCTATATTCTCTCTCCTGCGGGAATGTCTCCTTCCCTCCTATCTAAAAAGGAAGATTAGGAAACTCCCCCACGATGCTCCTGCAGTCACAGTAAAGCCGAGAGAGAAAACTGAGCACTGTGGCAACCAATGACGAATACAATTTAATCAAGAAAAGTGAACCCACATTACTTTTATCATACGACTTAGAGCTTTAGCTTTAGAAACTCAAAATACAATAGCACGATCGAATGGTTTCGGACAACTATACAGACTGTCTAGCAAATCAGAAGCTCTCATCCATGAATAGAAAACGAAATAGTGATTTGCAAAACTATCTTAGAACCAATCTGTGTCGATCACTTCAACTTGGAAGATATTAGAGCACTCGACAATCAAGTACACACTTCCAATGCAAAGTTCTTAGTATAGTATTCTACATCCTATGTCACCAATAAAACCCTCTATACGGTCCAACTGTGGTAAAATACGTTCCCTATACAGTTTTAAAAATCAAAGCAAAATTATCCGAACATAATCCAACTGCAAAATCACTTTCTAGCTCTACAAACCTCTTCGAAAACATGGCCTCGGGATCTGCTATTAACCCATATTCAGAGTCCTGGCACTCACCAGTATTCTTCCATATTTATAGAATAAACCGCATTCTTTATAGAACAAACATCACCTTCTGGTTTCGCAGCCATCAAATGTGAAATTTGCTATCGTGGAAGGCCAATATTCCTTTCTACCCCTCTAATTCATCATGTTTAAGAGAACTGCTTAAGTAAACCAAAGGCATGCTAAGCAAAAATCCACATCTAGAAAGTAAATAGTGCATTTCCTCCACTTTAAAAAACTGGAAGGGATTTGGAATGTATTGGGATACTGCCATTTCTATTTGGGCACCGACAAGAAGTGTGACGCTTGTGGTTGCATTACAAAGCAGTAAGCGTTAATTTATTTGTTACCGATCCCAAACCAAATTGCTTCAAATACTGCTGAATCAGTTCATGATGCAGTTTCCCTTATTGTCCAATCAGAGTCTGAAATACGAGAAAAATGTCTTCTCTTTCTCACCGACAGCTCATCTTGCATGGTGGGGAAATCATTGAAAGTTATTTACCCATGTAATGAATTATAACACGTGCATTACACAGTTGCAAAATTTTTATGGAGTAAACAAAATTAGTTCCACTGTAAAAAAAAAATTACAAAAGGGAGCCATCCAGAGTAGATTTAAAAATAAAAAATCCTAATCCTAAATTCTAGCTCCAGATCCCCTAGTATTTGCTTAAAATTTTAATAAACTATTAAGATCTAGAAATTAATTTTGTGATCTCTACCTTGGAAATGAGCTTTAGATCTGAGCCACAGTGATGACTCAGTGAACGGGATCGATACCGCTAATGAATGTCTTACAACAGCAAAAGCCAAAGGCTCAGCAAAATGTCTCGGCTAGGCTTTCCTTACTACCATTGGCACAGCAGACTACTAACTCTCGCGTGGTGTACATAGTCGTTGTGCTAACAGCATTTGCATTGTCAACAACGAAGAAGTATTTATTGCTCCTCAATAACAACAAACTATTTCCTCATCTCCATCATCATCCGTCATTTCCTAAGGTTGTAGTACTCAAAAAAAAACCTAATAGGAAACATAGACGGCTCCAAAAAGATAAGTTCGCCAAGGAAATTCTGAGATGGTGAAATATTCTCGTGACTGACTTCAACAACTGATTGAGCTCCGAGAGTATGCACAGGCAGAAAGTAAGAAAAATTATATTAAATAAAGAATATTTGTAATCTGCATAAGCATTTTTTTTTTAAATAAACATCAGATTTACTCGGCGTCGTTTAAAATTATCTATATTTTTTTGCTTTTATCTGTTGTAATAACAGTTGTATACAGCCCACGAATAAAATAAAAATGTTGGGTAAGACAGAAATGTGTGATCTCTATACATAGAAACGAAGTCAAACATAAATACACAAGAATAATGTTAAACCGAAATGATATACGATGGTCAACGAATGAATGTTAAAATAGATTATAATATAAACCTTTTTCGGGGCTCTTCTGGCATCGCAGTATAGCCGCCTTCTAGAAAATTTGATGAGCCACCACTTAAGTTTCAAAAAAAGTTCAATCACATGGAATGTTTTTGAAAATCCTTTATTGTGCTAAAATTACAATCTGCCTTGCTAGGCAATAAGTAATTAAGATATACTATCATTCATACCATATTTACAATTCATCATTCACTCGCTCATTCATACAATATTTACAGACAGCCCAGAGGCCTCCCAAGTCCACATGCGAAGAAAAAGTGGAGTCTTGGGAAGTCCCCTACGCTCCTCCGTCAGCCGCGTCAGCCGGTCCACTAGCCAGTGGAGACTGACCAAGAGCGAGAGAGCCACAGTCACTCAGGACATTCAATCACATGAAAATCACTAAACTGCTGTGAGAGAAGTTGGTTTTAAGATCTGTCTGCCACCAGTCTGCACAAACTGAATCACTATCGATTAAAATACTACCGGATGAGGAGGGTGGAAATAAATAATTTACCACAGGAGTGGTGAGGAAGGAGATAATAATCCTTGACAGAGAGTTATTAAAAGATTGTCCAAAGGATATAGTATGCTCGTTAGTTCCATGAAGTTGTTACTCCTAAAATTCGGATTTTCTTAAGGAAATAGCAAATGAGCGTCCAGAAAGGGTTTACTGTACAGAATGAGGGTAGTTAGTTATATTGTGGGGTAGGAACCACTAACATGGGACAAAATAACTATAAAACTTTCTTATGGTCGGATTCTCTAAATAATACAATGAATAAAAAGTTTAGCTCTTATCTATCAAAGCGACTTCGGAAGGTTACGTTAGGCTGGAACTTAGCTATTTATGTATGATCTGTGTTAACTTTTGTGTAAGTAGCATTGCTATATACAATACTTTGCGTAAAATTGTTAAAAGCATTCATAATTTTAATATCTGCCATAGCCATTGGTCTAATTAGTACCATAATCTTATATGGTCAGGTTAAGAGATAATTTACAAAGTGACATTTTGTGTTTCTTAAGTAATCTTACTTTTTCCTTTGTTTGAGAAAATCGTATTGTAAAGTTTGAATCACCTGACGTCATGCACGATATCGTTAATGTTCTAAATCTTTTAAGCCATGACTATTTTTCCCATTTTCCATGAGATTACATTCCTTAAACCATTATTACATTTTACCAAAATGAGCTCAAAACTGACCGGAAATTGACTCTTCATGTACCTTCCCTGCATCATTAAATTAAAAAGAATAAATAGTACAATCTTATTATACATCATTCCATCCATGCCTAATCAACCTGTAATTCAACCTGAAGATTTCAGTTTTTTATGAAAAATTCATGACTCTTCTATGATGTAAATAATAATATATTTTTAAATTGTCATTTTAATTTTTAAAAAAAAATGTCATTTTTTGTACTGTCTAAACTTCTTTAATCTTGAATTACTAGGCCTAAGAGTTCATTGAACCCACATTTAAAGATAATTTGATATACTACTTCACTAAGTTTGGCAAACAAATTGTTTTTATATAAATTTTTGGGATAGTCTTTCTTATAAATTCAGAAAAGCAATACATGTTTTTTAAAAATATTATTAACTTTAAATTTTGATAATTGAGAGTGGAATCTCAATGGGGTGATGAGTTTTGACTGAAACCTATGATATTATTTTAAATACTTGTTAGAGCTGCATTGCTATCTTTTACTTTTGTAAAATAATATTAAATAATAATACATAGGCTGTACCCAAAATTTTTTTTTTTCTAGTTTCATTCTCAGACACGAATGAGCATGGTTCAGATTAAAAAGTTGTAGGATAAAAAGACCAAATGGAGAGAACAATTTTGAATTGGCCAGTGGTCTCAACTCCACAGGCGGGGACTAAACTGCCGTTCGGACCATTTACAGGACCAACCATCCACACACTGCTGCCGCTGAGTCTGCTCAACTGTGTACAACATTCGGAGGGTCACAGCTTCCGCCTCTTTAAATTTGGCAGGCTTAAATACGCGAATGAGTGCCATTCGATTACTTGCCCAGTCCTGTAAGGTCTCTTCCTTGTATTTCTTTATTATAAATTTGAAAATTTACTCGGTTTTAGAAATAACTTAATGTCTAAAACATATATTTTTTAACCCGTCTCTAGGAATTTTAGTCCCAGACTGGGTTCTCTCATGGCACGTCGTGCACTGGGAACTTTACGAGACAATAGGGTATTTCCCCGCCTCTGGTGCGCAGTTGGGTTTACTGCACTGGTCAAAGTACCTTAGTAATTCCATTTAACCGGTTTTATTACTCTGAGTTTTACCCTTTACCCTTTAAACTTATAACTATGGGTGTGATATTCGCTTAACCATTTACATTTTCACTACTCTTACTGCTATAACAAAGTTTGACTACCTTATTCTCCAATTTAATTGTAATGTAGCAGAAGGTGCTTCATCCAAAATGTGTTTTATCCTCTTTTATCTATGTGTTTTATCTTAACATTATTTACAAAAGTTTATTAATCGCCTTATCCTTCATATCTGGCTAACTTGTGGCTAAATGTACATTTAAAACTAGTTTCTCAATCTAATTTTTATCATAGCCTTCTCTCGCCATCTCTGTACCAACGGTGTCTAAAATATGGGCAGAGTTGTATGTACTTAGAAACCAAAAGCCTTATTTCGATTTCTGAATAATTCAGTCTTCAAAGACTACAACAACTTTAATATGATAAAATTACAATCTGCCTCATTGGGCAATGAGTAATTGTGATAAATGTTTTCATTCATACCATATTTACAATTTTCATACAGTATTTACAAACAGCCCAGAGACCTTCCAAATCCACATGATTGTCACCTCCCTCGCATGCGAGAGAAGAAACGAAGTCTTGGGAAGTCCCTGACGCTCCTCCGTCAACCGCGTTACTGGATAAGATCCAGCGGAGGCTGACGAAGAGCGCGAAAGCCTCAGACGCTCAGGACATGATTGGAGAAGCTGGCCATTGCCAGGACTCTCACTGTTACACATTTATAGCAGTTCACGAGGCCACTGCCGTTTTAGTCTCCGGAGGATTATTGGGACGAGTGGTGCAGTGCAATGATTGTGCTAGGGGATTAGGGTGGTTGGATAGGTTACTATGGAATTGTATGAACTTGGAAGGGATGAGTTCAAGAATGTAAAGTATATTAAGATCATTATGAAGGGTTTTGTTGCTGACGTAATAAGGGGCATTTACTATTGTTCTCAGGACTTTTGATTGAAAAGATTGGATACGCTTGATGCTTGACTTTTTTGCTGTCCTCCAAAGCTCTATTCCGTGTGTCCAGATAAGTATAACTTTGTAAATTAGTATTTTGTTTTATATTGAGAGATAGGATGTCCTTTGAAGTAGTATGCACAGTTGCCCAAAGCGCCTGTTTAGTTTTTGTCTTTTTAGCCGCGTATGTGGGTTCCAGGTCATCCATTTAATAATCCAGTCTCTGATTTTTTTTTTCGAAACAAAGATTACTAACAATCATTTCGCCTTGAAGAAGACCGCATACAATTCGACATTGACATGTTGAATAATGGAAATGAAGCGTAGTTAATAGTTATGTAATAACAAACGGATCGGTACTATTTTTAGTTGTAATTTCGATTGGTTACGAGACTAGACCATATCCTTTTAAAATTAAAATCATCATTTTTGTCTCCAAGTTATTTTCTTGTTAAATAAATCACAACATAACATTCCTCAGAAAATGGAAAAAACAGAATGAGATTCGATGGTAGACGAGTATACGAGAGAATGGCCCCCTATAAGCAGGTAAGCAGAAAGAAGATAACACCGTTAGGAGTTTCGATTCTGATTGGATAAGAACGAAGATGTGGAGGGTGGAGATTGGAGGTACGCCTGCCAATCGAATTAGGGGTAAAATTCCTCTCCGACAACAAAGTCCTGTAATTGGCTGAGGAGAGGAGCCGCATGAATGATATAGGGAATAAACAAGAGACACCCTGGGGAGCCGGAACGAGATTAAGAAGTTGACGAAGTCATTAAAAGTTTCTTTGAGGCAGGCATCAGAGGAGTGAAATGTCGAGAATCATACCGTGTCTGCCTCCATCTATATACCATTCACCAGCCTACCTTCCCTAAGCGAACACTGACTCAACATAATATAACAGTATTATTTAATGCTAAAGATAATTATTAGCAAAGAAAGTAACTTTTCCTTCCGTCAAATCAGTAGTTTATAAGCTTTAGTGACACTGCGTCAAGTAATCTTCAAGCCACGTCGTAACTTAAATTGAGATTCTAATGCGTTCATCATAATGAGTTGGGTGTGCTAAATTATTTGGCAGCCACGCTTCTTATCCCCAAATATTCACTTAAAATTCGCAGCCACTCCAGACTTCTCCATAACTTCTGCGATGGTATATCGTCGATCTTCCAGGACGATTTCGCGAATTTTTCATTCTCGGGAAAGACGTCCAGAGCAAAATTGGTCATTAATTGACATTTCCCCACTTTTAAAACGGGAAAACCACTCAAACACTTGAGTTTTCCCCTGCCATCATCCTTGTAGGCTGCTTTTAAGATTTCAAGAGTTTCAATGCCAGTTTTCCCAAGCAGGAAGCTAAACTTTCACGGCTGTTCACGAATCAGCCATCTCAAAAACGATGAGCGAAACAGCTGTCACAAATTATTACTAATTTAGTAGCATTAAGCGAACTGACTAGTGAATAGTTACTTTAAACGGTCCTGCAAAAACTCCCCCATGTACAACATCAGATTCGTTTCTTTTGGGTACACCCTCGAATATGGCGAGGATATGACCGTAGAAAGCCTCGTTAAAAGTGTGTATAAACATAAATCACATCAGTAGTTTAAATCTCAGTCTTCATACAGTTTTTTTTTTTGTTTTTACCCGCCAATTATTAAAAGTTATGACAAAGTCCATGAGAAGATCAATACAATACAATTTTAATTGAAATATTACTATGTCCCTTGGGATACTAGTCAACAAGAATCAATTGAACTAGTTAATTGATGGATCATAGTGTAAATTTATTATAGCAACCCAGTTCAGATTGCTATAGTTGCGGTGCACCATACAGCAGAGTAGGCCTGAGTATGCTCTTGTAAATCAGTAGCTTGAGACGCAGTGATAGATTAGGGGAAGTCAATAAGTGCGTGTGCCGGTAAGACTTCATGCGTGTATGCTTCAACTTCTTAGCAAAATGGTTACTAAAATGGAGGTGTCTGTCCATTTTAATTCCCAGATATACTAGGTCGCTGGCTGGTGAATTTTCCTCCGTTCCTACTATGTAACTAGTAGGGAGCGGGCTTAAACAAAACAAAATCGAATACAAAACACTCTACACCTGGGTAGTCGCAAATCCCGAGAGCCGCTGGTTTTAAAGAGTCATAAATTTATAGAGGCGAATTCCCCGGAAGTGGGGTTATAGGAGGTAAAAACTTCTTATGCGCATATATAAAATAAGTCACATTGGAGCAATAAAGATAATCGAGGTTACAGACCTCCACGGATAATTCCAATTACCAACCTAACAGGAATCAGGCAATTACCCCTGAGGTGTTTTAAACAGTCACTACAAAGCCTACACACGATGACCCAGGCCCCCTGATGTGACCAACAGAAAAATAGACGCCTTGAAGTGATTTAGTGACGCCCCGATCAGTAACAGCCAGTCTAGGACAAGAGGTACGGGGAGTAATCGTCACTTTATCTAGCTTATTACAGCTGCTATAAAATGAAGTTAAGAAAGCTAGAAGGTGTTTCCGAGGAAACCCTTATTTCAATTCCGCACAAGAGGAAGCTGATAGGAACACGGATCCCCGATGCCATTAATAAGCAAATAAGGAGGTCAGAGTTCTAACGAGTAAGTCACTTTTGAGTCACTGAGAGTTACTCAGAGTGAGACTCCCAGCGAGTCCAGCCACAGTTTGTGTTAGGGCAAGTCATGAGACAGTCCCAGACAAGAGGGTTGTAGTGACTGGATAAAGCCCGATCCCGATGCACGCAATAGGTTTATAAAGCGGACGTTGTACTGTAGGTGGTTGGCGATGAAGAGGTTTTGTATTTAAATCACCTAAGCAGGTAAAATTTTGCTTTATGTCAACAGTTAAATTCAACAAACGTTATCTTAACTAAATACTTTTGTTTAATGATTTATGTTTTTTTTTCTAAGCTCTCTAGTTAGAATTTTAGGATGAGGGAGAAATATAAAATATTTAGGGTGATCGGATCCTTGTACTAGGAGTACCTGCTTGAAGGTGGTGTAAGAGGAGTAAGGAGTGTGGGAATCCTCGGTGGAGGTTGATTGTTACGGTACAGTGGTGAGATTCCACTGGTGGCTGAATGATTTATGTCTTTATTTATGCCCATTTAGGACTTAAAGGCGTGCTATTATAACGGGAGCCATATATTATTAGTTTTTGATATGACATAATTCACTAAAGGTATTTGGGCCCAGAACCTTCATATCATGAAGAGAGCTAACTCAAATGTTCCTATTTCTGAATTTCATATACACGTTTATTACATTTGTGTTCTTAATTTAAAATTGCACTACTTAAAAGCCCCTCCCTCTACCTGAACCTTCACTTCATAAACCATATGCTATTGCTCCAGGTTGTGAACTCCAAAATCAACTATCATTTTTTCTGTAGTGATTACTGCAATGACAATTTAAGTTCTTTTGTCTAGTAAATCTTTTCCCCCAAAAAGTAACAATAAGGTATAAACTATATTTCTAACTGAACAGTACTTAATCGCGTTATAAAGATATATAATAAAAGGTTTTGGTTGAGAGGAACCCAAACACCCGGCAACTGAATACTATAATGGGCGCATGTAACTAAAATTAAAATAAAGAAATTCCCACTGAAAAAGTTAAAATGTATTTTATATGATAGTTTCATTTGATGCTCTAATGATGCTCAAAATACAAGCAGCTCAAATATAAATAGTGAAGAGTTATAATTATTTGGAAAAATATAAATATTTTCGTTGTACACTGCCAATTTTTGTTGTGGTGGAAACCCCGATAATATTAATAATCATTTGTCAAAGAAAAAAACAATGGTAGGTCAACCGACCGGATTTTGGGGAGTCCCCGATTCTGCCAGTATATTTTTTCTTATAAACATTTTGCTATCTTATTGGGTGGGGTATAAAATAAAAAATCGTAATGTGCTCATTGATAATATGTAATAGTAGTTCCTATTTTAGTCGACTATAATGAAAAAAACTGTCATTAACGTCATCATATTTAACGTTTGTAACTATTTATTTTATGATACGTTCATCACCACTGACTTTTTTTACAAAACTAGGGTAAATACCACATAAAAGGTCATCTAATTTGACAAAAGAGTTTTGAACTACAAAGTAATCTATAAAAATACGAAAAAAATATGTTCAAAGAAAAAACTTGGAACCAATAAATATAGAAAAGAAGGAATGGTTACTTAGGAGAGGGTACGTTGTGACCCATTAGGTCGGTGCAAACAAAAGTAGCCGGGAAGGAAGGGCAGAGGAGAGGAAGACAAATAGGATAATAAAGGGACTGTTAAGCAAGAAAGTAATAGTTGGATGTAGACAAGCCCTGGATAGATTGTTCAATCCACCACGAGCTCTGTTAAATACAATGTAGGATTGATTATATGATAGTTCTGGCCTCTGGTGCATTTAACAGATAACATCTAATAATTTATTTGTATTTAATGTATTCAGATGAACTGTTTATTGACATAGCTAATTAACGAGCCCAAAGGTAGAGGACCTTCTATCAAACAGGTAAGACGCGATCGTTTGTGTGTGTTATTTTGTCAGTGTTAATGATCCAATCTATCTGAAACATTAAATGAGTATTTATCAACATCCCCCGTACTTAAAAAACATATTTAAAATAACATTTTATTTATGTAACACCATTTACAATGAGGGTCATCAGTGCCCCCTCTAGCAACAAGCTGAGAATCTTCGAGCAGATAACTAATGGCAAACTCCAGTCTAAATTTTGAGTATACTCATGTAATGAGTTTTTGTAAAAATGCGTATATTTCTGGATATTATTATCCTTCATTTGTTGATGGTATTCAAAAAAACGATTTGGTTCATAATTCATTTAACAGTTAATTTAATCGATAAAAAATAATATTTTTCAGAAAAAAAATTGAGACGATCGATCCTGGGGTCAACAATTTTTTTTTTTAGTTTAAGCATACTCGTAAGTTCACCTTAGTGGCAGATGGTTCTGAATAATAATAAAAAAAGACTTCCCCACAAATACACGAAAGGAAATATAGCCTGCTTAAAACCCAATAGGGCTCATTCGAGAGTCGGGCTAGGGTTTCAGTTCTGCTCGCCCCTGGGGACGTGACTCGGGTCCACACTTTTTTTATTCCGGCCTCGGCAGCTTCCGATAGCACGGGCGAATCCAGTATGTATCAAACCTGTCGATCGATAGCAATGATCAAATTATTCTCAATCCACACTGCTCCAACATTCCTGAGTACTCGCGAGAGCAGAAGTGTAGGAAACCATTCATCAATTTAAATTAGTGAAGTGTTCCAGTTCAATTCTTGACAAGCGATCCATTGATTAAGGAAATACCTGGTGACCCACGAAGCAGGAGAGTGTGTTGCCCAAAAATCCAGGACGTAGCTGATCCTGGAAGTCCTTATGGAGGCGCCGAGTGTTTCTTACGTCTTTAATAAAAAGTGCTCCACCTGAACAGCACCCCTATAAAAATAAACCCCGATTGACCATCACGTACCAATCCTGGTTCGTCCCATGTTACTGTGAGGAAGTGTAACCTCTTCATTTGGGTTCCAAACTATCAAAACGTGTAACCGACTGATTAATTGTTGATAGATGGGAACGAATTTTGTTTTACATCCCCTTGTTATTATAAAATATGGAAAAAATCAGTATAGATTCTACATAAATGAATCTATTCACAATAGGTCCTTTTTTAATAATTTTACATTGCGATTTGTGAGGTTCCTAAGGTTAAGAGTCTAACATCCAACCACGTTAGTACCTCAGCGCCGCCTGCTAACTTCGGTTGGCTTTATCACTTCATGACTACGCCATTTATTTTGTATTAAAACTTATCTGTGCCAACTTTTATTGGCATAATTTGATAATAATAAATTTACAAGTGGGAACGAGTTTTCAAAATAAAAGAAAAAAATCCATTCCTCATTTTTATTTATTCACACTAAAATTCCCTTATCCCAATTTAACCACTTTAGCCCTATAGCGGACGTATATAAAGCATCCCCTTTGCAACTAAAACGTTTTCCTCCGACCCTCCACAGAAATAAGTAAATAAATGCGCATATGTTCAAAAGTAGCTATAGTATTTTATATCGCTAGAACCATTCCATAAATACTACAGTGGGGGCAGACGGAGAGAGCCTTTTGTTTTATTGGCGCATGAATAAATGCCGAGGTAGGGCCAGCTGACACCTGCTGGAGTTGAGAGGTTATGGCCGACACTGATGGCCGCTGGCAACCAGCCAGGCTTTCAAGTCTTCTAAATATCTAGCTGCTGGAGGGCCATTGTAAATAAAAGTACGCTGGCTGAGATAAACATTAGTACTCCCGATTCCTAAAATAAAAAACGAGTCGAGTATGATCCATCACGCAACTAAGTGTTTTGTAACGGTGTCGATAACCGTCGTAATGACATTTTGGCATCTCTAGTGACCCATGTGACAGATGCGTAATCAATATAAAAAAAAAGTCTTCACCATGCACCTATGATAAGATTTTTCTGAAAGACTAAACATCAAAACACCTGCTGATTATACCTATAGTACAACAACAAATAAAATATTAAAAATCTAAATAACGCATTATCTAACGCTCTACAGCTCATCCGGGACCCAATTAATGGAAATCAAAAAGAAAAAAAAATTCATGCAATCGCAATGATCAAAAAATATTTATGATAGTTTCAATTAATGAATATTGACTAAACTTTAGCTTCTAACTGTTTATATATATTTAAAACAGTATTCTAGTAATATTAATCATATTCCTAGTTTCCAGAAACAAGTTAATTGGCCTCGCCGTTGTTTTTACTCATTTTTTTTAGTAAATTTATTCCATTATTGGTGTTTGTAGCGAGCGCTAATTATATATGTAAATTACCCTATACTCTGGTGCATAATGTATTATAATATAAATGCAAATCTTTGTAAACTTCTTGTAATAAATCATAGAGAGGTCGGTAGTCGTGAAACAAGTAACAGAGGGACGAAGGTCCTGCAATAAAGCCTGAGAGGGTAAGCCACTGCCCCTAATAAAATAGACCGGGCAGACTCATTTTAGATTCATAAAATCTAAAAGCTATGCCGATAAACAGTCCTATAGGGGACGAGCGATCACGTATCTCGGTAGGTGTGACATCATAAAACACACCCTTTTAGGCCAACAGTCAATAACTTAAGGGGGATTGGCCACCTGGGCATCATAAAACATACCCCCTGCAGCCAGGCTCCGCCTTCCGGTAGGAAGGGGGAACGAATATTTAAATCAAGGGTTTTCGCCCTGGAGAACCACTCTTTTCCAGTCTCTTCATCTAGACAGCCGCTATCACTCACCCCGGGGCCCTGGTGGTAAGTCCACTCAGCGTTCCACTGGTCTACACTCTCTCTGCCACACCTCTGCGACGGCACCTTGTCTCACAGCTTCTAGCAGACCCTCTGACGACTTGTACTATTACGCTGCCGATCTCCCGCCCGAACACTGAAAACTGGTGTTATTCTTTATGAACCTCTGAACCTCATCCTGAACACAGTGTATTGTCGGGACACATCCCTATCAATAAATGGAGTCAGATATTAACGCCTACATGGAACAAGGTCCATGTTATAAACTACAACAATCCGCACTTGTCACCAGGGCTAGAGTGATTAGGCACTCCCCTAGTGACGCACCCCGACAGTCTTGAATTGTCAGTTGATTTACAATCAACCTCCCCTAGTGACGCACCCCGACAGTGTTGAATTGTCAGTTGATTTACAATCAACCTGTATATGACCTGAATATGACCTTAAGTGTCCTAAGGTATACTTACAAACCAAAAGCCTTCGATCGAATTTTGAATTCAGTGTCTGATTTTTTTTCAACGAAACAAAAAAACGAACTGGCGTTTAGCCTTGAACAAGCCCATATTCAATTTGAATTTGATACGTTGAATAATGAAAATGAAGCGTACTTAATAGCTATACTATAAGAACCGGTTCGGTACCATTTTTAGTTGTAATTTTGATTGTTTACGAAAAATAAAATCATGATTTTTATCTCCAAGTTTATTTTCTTGTAAAATAAATCACATCAAATACACATACAAATAAATCTTGTAAAACATAACATTCCTCAGAAAATGGAAAAACAGATACGATTTTTTTTTTACCGTCTGAAATGTGGTAACATCAATTATTAAATTGATTTTTTTTAATTAAATTGAATATAATTTACAAATTCGAGTAGGGTTAGAATAGTAAAAATATATAATGCCTCAAGGATTATTTTTTGGGACCCTTTAAAGTTATGTTAGCGTTGCAATATTTGATCTGTCCTTAGCCTGGGGGTGGGCAAACTTTCCGCAAAAAATCCCAGTTTTTTTTTTCGAATATACTAGGATGTTTCACTAATATATTTAAAACATGATGTACCCTCTTTTGTGCTCCTATTCGCGCCCATGTTTTCACAAACGTACTATTCTATTATACTCCCCAGTAGACGATCATCAACGACGATTGAACGAGGCTCGTCTTGTATTCCCAACATTGAAGATTTTGAACCTAAGTACTGCCGTATTTTGAAGAAGTGATTATTTGGTTGAAATAATTTCCATAGAGGCAGTATTGAAAGGTACCAGGGTGTACCTTCTGGGATATCTAGATATTACGGTAGGGAATATGGTTACTTATAAACATCAGCTGCTAGGAGAAAAGGTTTTTTTTTTTCATTTCAGCAGTGCAGTGGAGTAAGATGAGTTTTTGAGGTAGTGATTACTCGACAGGGTGTTGAAGAGAGTCCACATATTTGAAAACGGAGAATAGAAGGCACCAAAAGTGACGAAACCAATTCATTCCCCGGTATATGCTATGTCTAGCATATTTGGATTATCATGGAGGACCCATTTTTCATTTCCAGCCTCACCCACCATACTCGCCCGATATTGCGCCATCGGATTTCCATTTATTCCGATCGCTACAACATTTTCTAAGCGGCAGAAAATTAGAACATTTGGACGATGTCCAAAATGCCATCTCCAGATATTTTGCTCAAAATCCAATTGATTTTTATCAATACGGTATTGATAAGTTGCACACTACAAAAGGTTGTTTATGACGACGGTGATTACAACTTTGATTAAAAACTTGTTAAAAATTTATCTGTTTGAATTTAATGTAAAGAACGACATTACTCCCCCAATTATATAAAATTAAACTCTAGAACTCTGATATATTGACCAAAACATAAAATAAATTATTCTTTATGAATTTATTTATGAATTCTATGAATGTCCTTTGAACCCTTATGAATTAGAAAGTAAAAATATTTTAACGAAGTCGGATGTCCGTACTATTCATACACGAAAAAGACATACGTCCATACTTGGTACACATAAGGAGAAATATAGCCCTATACTTGAATGAAAGTAGAGTCACTTTTTCGTTCGCTTCTGATGTGGGTGCTTAAAATACAGGTCAACCAGGTACATAACTTTATCCCAGATAACAGCTGAGCACGGCATCAGGAGACCTGTGCCTGATGCCAGCCACCGCTTGATGACTAGCTAGCTCTTATCTCTCAGTACCTGGCACAACTTGAGGCCAACTTTACTCGGGGGCCGGAGAAAAAGAACCTGCTATGTCTCTTCCTGAAGGCAATAGGCGCCTTTACCATGGACGGGATTGGTCTAGCTGCCAGAACTTTCCACCTCTCTCACCCACATACTATTTTACGCTCTAGTATGTTTCCATTCTGGAACTACTCCTCCAGCGTACTTACGTATAAGGCTCTTTATCTCAATCCTCTTCTTTTCTCTTTTCTTTTCACTTCCCGTAGAGTGGGAAGTTTACTACCACTCCTACGGTGGTAAATAAACGGTGAGACTATTCCTGTAAGCCTCTAAGGGACACCCTCACTGATATCAGGCTAACTACGACTGCACTACATGCCTAGAGAAGACTCTAGGCCCAGCTCCCAGTGGACTCTCACCACTGTACCGAAACAACCAACCTCCACCGAGGCTTCCTACACCCCTTAATCCTATCACACCACCTTCAGGTAGGTACTCCTAGTATAAGGATCCGATTAACCTAAATATTCTATATTTTAACCTCATCCAGAATTTCTAACTAGAGAGCTTAGAAAAAAAAAAACTGTGACTGTGGTACCACTAGCAATATATTAAGCATCAATAAATGAAAACTATTAGGTACAACAAATAGTAGGCTAGCTATTTTTTCCACAGCATTAACATTTAACAAGAGAACAAAGGTCATCATAAGGATTTTATTTGTATACATTCTTAACCTATATTGTTTAAAGATAGTTACTATGATGAATCAATAAACCTGTGGTCTTTAACCTTTGCTGGCGCCCTAGTCGGGGTCCAACTTTATTCGCATTTTGTTTATTGATCTGACTCCATAAGATCATAGAAGGCGTGCCCCGACAATGCACTATGTTTATGAAAAGAGCTACATGCTTGAGGTAGTTTACGTGGTCTTGGAATGACCAGTTCACACTCGGTACCTGAGGGTAGGCGAAAACCGTCCGGATCCCCAAGGTGATTGTGAACTGGAAAGAGACATACTTGATCACTTCCAAGGATGTGATAGTTTTAGCGAGACGAAGCTAGAGAATCCCACTAGGAAGGTGTGGGGTCACACAACAAAGGACTAAAGCTAGCAATGATAGGAAAGAGAGATGCAGAGGTAATCAAATAGGAAAGCCATGGTTCAAGCAGAGTAACAAGCACCAGTGCAAAGAGAGAGAGCAGAGTTCACTTCCAGTGTATGATTCGACTGTCTGGAAAAGCTCAGAATTTCTGTCTTATATAGGCAGGTCCTATATACCTACAGCGAATGAAAGAGCGTTTTATTTCGGCCAATCCTATGACCATTCGTATCGGAATCGTGAACTAGTCCCCTCTCTCTATATGGACGGCGAAAATCTATTGATAAAATATGGAAAGATAATATGGTCCGAGAATAGGGTGACTTCTATTTATTCGTGGTGAATAATTTGGTACAACAGTTAGAATGTTAAATATTTGTTTATAATGATGTAGGTGACAAATATTCATATACAATAAAAAGGTCAAATACTACTGATCAGTCAAATGGACACTAACGGTGGACACTGGAAAATGTGTGACACATAAATAAATTCAACGGCATACCACCAGGCTATTACTTTCAGTTAACAGATTTTCATGGAAACCTGACCTAGCAAAAAAGAAACGAAAATGGCAAGGCTTGCGGTGGCCACTTTATCAACCAATGAGTAGCAAGGCTCAGAAAGGTGGGAGATAAGTTGGCTCTCTTTCCGACCGTTTAAATCTGCATTGAGCTAAATAGAGGGAAAGTATTGGGAATTTTCTAAAACCTCTAATATGGTTGACTAGAATGGAAAACGTACGGGGTACGAAATGATATAATTAATATGTAAGAAACTTTGAGTCTGATCTGATCTGAGGTTAGTGGTGTGTTGTTATCTGGTCCTCAGCTGATATTGACCCCAACGAGCATCTGAAGTAAGTTCAGCTTATTTGTAATTTCCCCTGATCCAAAACCATCCGAATCGACTGTGAGTTAGTTACTCGAGTTATGAAAAGTTACACTTTATAATTTTAGGTCCTGCATTGCAACTAGCACTTCGTATCTTGTGAGCTTAGTGTTTTTGCTAAAGCGCCTTTCCCTCAAAGAAGTAAGACGTTAAACATACCTCATAGCCTCAATACGTAATATGTATTAACTGCATGTAAATATTCTGACAGTAAAGAGGTTTCTATTGATAAAAACAAAGTTAGGTAAAAAATAATGAACACAAATGTTCAACATTGACTTTGCTAAGCTCGTATATGCATAGAGTATCTTAATAATATTTTTTTCAAGCATGTTGTATTTGAAATGAATGATTGACAATAACAAAATTAAATAATAAAATTAGTTTGTTATTTGGTATATCCAGTTAAATAAATTATTAAATATTCAAATAATGTTTGAGAGAGCTTTTCTAAAAAGCACGCCACAATATACAAATACTATAAGATGCAAACCGAGCCTTTTTCAGCGGGGGTTTCTTAAATATTTAACGAAAAGTTGTGAAGATTACCCATCTTCGGTTATTGATAGTAAATAATAGCCCTATAAAATTATTAATCGAAACAGACAAGTTTTTATGAAAGAAAATTTTATACTTATTACTGTAAGAAAATGTTTATATGTGTCGAAATGTTATAAAATATGAATTGAAATTTAAAAGTAAACATCATAAAAATTGTTTGTATAATTACACCCTGTACTGCAGGCACTCTTCTACGAAGAACCCCATAAACCTCTTGATTGGAGGAACCGTTCACACATTTGTCAGTAACCTGGTAACCACATCTGAAATTGGATTTGTTATATATATTCGGCAGGAGGAGAGGGAAAAGGGGAGAAAAAAATGAGTGGCAACAAATAAGGTACTGAAGACGTTGATAAAAAAATTCTCGTTGAGTTGCTCTCGGTAATTCTGCCAAGCATGGCCTTAATCCTATTACTAAAAGCAGGCCAGGCTCTTCACAAGTAATAAGGTTTAAAATGGACTCGGTTGCGGATTTAGGGGTTTATCTGATTTGTAGAAGGTCTTTGGGATTGGGGGTGACTTGCCTTTGGCCCTTTACATCTGGTCGCCTTTGAGTTGCACACGTCAATGTCGAAAAAGCTCTGCTAAACCAGAAATATTCGGTAGAAGTTCGCTTGAGCCGTGTTTAAAAAATATTGCGCTAAAAAGGTAATATGGTCATTTTCAATTAGTTCGCTCAATGATCAGTAGCCTTGTAAAAAGAATTTTTTCAGCTCTAATGTTTTTCAAAAAATTAATCTTAATCTTATAGATAATCATATCAATGAGTGTAGCTTGTTTTTGGTTATATCAGTCTTAAATCTCAACCCAACAGTTCCAAATCTGTGAAAGCTAAAAAAAAATCATTAATTAAAATTAAACGCGCAAAATATCGTAACAGATTTTTATTCTACATTACTTAGGCAATGAATTGTCCAATTGGAGGAGTTTTACGGGTTTTTTAGATATTTCCTTTAGAAATAAATTATAGCTTGAACAAGAAAATATATAATAATATTCTATATATAAAAAAAATATACTCATAACCGGATCCTCCATTAAGGAATATTCTATCACTTTGACCTTATTATCACTTTATTAAATCTTGTCAGTGTTGAATGAACACTAAATTTTAAAAAAATGACATACGCGGTGGTTTACATTAAATGTGTACCTGTGATCTAAAATCCCTGCCCGATAAACACGAGTAGCTACGAGATCGAAATGTATGTCTATATTGCAACATTTGACATTATTCTGATGAGAAAAATACAAAGAAATAAAAATATACACAGTAAATTTGAACCTAAGGAATTGATTTAATACTCTTTGTGTTGAGAAAATACTTATTCAACCCTGCATGAGTTTTTTAAATACTTATTGCATGTTTCTAAAAAACTACTTGATGTTTTTGATGAAACATACTCCATCTTACTCATTAAACCATCTCTGTCCAAATTGTTCATAGCTGAAATATTAGTGCAAAACTTTTATTGAATTAAGTCTTAATTTCTTTTGCGGTGAAGTTAGTTTTGTCTGCATGCAATTTGCACCAGAGCGCTTTAGGTAATCATATTACTGATTTCCTATTAGTCTTTCAATTAGTCTATAGATTCAAATGACTAATGAGCTAAAACAAGTATACTCATTGAACCTGAATTCAAACAGTTCCAGTTTCAGTCTAAGAGCTTTGTATATGGCCTTAATTGCAGTTTTCTCCTCCTAGCATCAAATGAGGTGACAACGTTCCATCATAAACGGTGGCATAGGCCCCATGGATATCACAAACAAGTACTTTTTGACGTGGAAACACCTTTAAAACTGTTCCAATATTAACAACTTTTATGAACAATTACAAGGTGTTAACTTGGGTTTCAATTGCACTTTGCATTTTTCTAACATCCACATCCAAAACCCTTTAATAAGTGAAATGACAAATTACAGTTAGCATATCCACAAACGCACAAAACATATATTGTTGGAATAAAATAACGAAATTCATTTTGTTTACTTCTTCCTTTTTTCGTTTTTATTATGCAGGTTACATTTCGAGATTTTAATGTAATGCACTCATGTTTACGGGCTCAAAGCAAAAAAACGTATTATTTTACCTGTGCTTCATAGCGAAACAGTAAATTATGTTAATAAGGAACTTCGACATGAAGCAAGACAGACTTTTTTAACGTTTAAATCTTTTGTTTTATGATTTTTGATGACATAAGGAGCTATCATAAAAAACACAGACAGATGAAAGACGATTGTACCTGTTAGAAGAAAGAGCCCCTGCTTTTAATTATGCGTCATACATAGAATACACATACACCCCAAGTTTTTTTTTTCTAAATAAACTTAATTTCCACATTCATTATATGAATTGTTAAAAAAAATAACCGCTAAAGAAAAAGACGCGAGGAGGCAGACAAAATCAAAAAGTGTGGCGGTAGGATTCGAAAGTGAATGAAAGCTGCATATTCATGTCTGGGTTAGGCTTATCCACCAGCCAGCCCTTTACTCAGCTCGACTGGAATTATCCCGCCTATTTCAGTTTTGCCCTATTAATATTCATGACTTTCTAAAATGAATTACGCAACTTTCGTTTTTGGTTTTATTAATCAATTTTCATTTATTCTACTTTTGTCTGTAGCGGCTTCATAGAATCCTGTGATGCATATTCAAAGGAAGTAGGCATTTCAAGCAAAGGGATAAGCTCCTCTAAATTTTTTGCTCGCTAATATCTCTGATTATATTGAGCTATTTTTTCTTTTATTAATGCTATAAGATTATTTTCATTACACCCGTCTTCAAGATTAAGTTCATTACTCACTCCTAAAAACGTAACGTGAAGATATTTAGCCTGTAAGTGAATGATCAGTCTAAGGAACATTTTCTAAATTATATCAATTTACAAAAGATTTTAGCAGTTTTTAACGCTCTTTACTTGGCGTTGCCATTCAAATTAATTTACTCCAATATTCTATTAAGCAGTAAAATGAAAGCATTCTACATTCACTGTAAAATCGAAATTATTTTATTTACAGGCAATTAAGAGTACAGTATAAAAATTATAATATTGACTATAATATTAATTTTACTCAAAACTTAATGATATATTTGCAACACAAAGATACAAAACTTTACATTTTTAGTTTCACCTCTAGGAGCAACAATAAAAAAATTCTTGGGCAGGCCCAACGTGGTTGTCAGTGGGAAAACATGGCGTTCTCTAATGCACTCCGTATTACTTAATAGGCCGACTCTTGCCGATCTTGATCGATAAAGTTAACAATTAGTAAAGTTAAGATTTATTAAATTTAAAAATTGTGCTTCTTAGAATGAGTGGTACCCGTGAGGCAAAAACTGTTTCTCCCTTTCCTTTTCCTGTTACGATGTTCGCAATTACATCGCCCACACCCACCTTGATAGATAGATAGATAATTCCTTTATTGTGCTAAAATTACAATCTGCCTTGCTAGGCAATAAGTAATTAAGATATACTATCATTCATACCATATTTACAATTCATCATTCACTCGCTCATTCATACAAGATTTACAGACAGCCCAGAGGCCTCCCAAGTCCTCATGCGAAGAGAAAGCGGAGTCTTGGGAAGTCCCCCACGCTCCTCCGTCAGCCACGTCACCGGATACTAGCCAGTGGAGACTGACCAAGAGCGCGAGAGCCACAGACGCTCAGGACATGATTGGAGAAACTGGCCATTGCCAGGACTCCCACTGTCACTCGATTATAGCAGGTCACGAGGCCACTGCCGTTTCAGTCTCCGATGAGGATTATAAGGATGAGTGACGCAGTGCAATGACTGTGTTACAGGATTAGGGTGGTTGGAAAGGCTACTGTGGAATTTCATAAACTTGGAAGGGATGAGTTCTAGAATGTAGGGTACATTAAGGTCGTTATAGAGGGTTTTGTTGCTGACATAATAAGGGGCATTTACTATTGTTCTCAGGACTTTTGATTGAAAGGATTGGATACGCTTGATGTCCGACTTTTTTGCTGTCCCCCATATTCCGTATGTCCAGATTGGTTTAAGTATAACTTTGTATATTAGTAGTTTATTTTCTATTGAGAGATGGGATGTCCTTTGAAGTAGTCTGTACAGTTGTCCAAAGCGTCTGTTTAGTTCTTGTCTTTTTAGTCTCGTATGTGGGTTCCAGGTCAGTCGTTTGTCGAGATGGAAGCCTAAGTACCGTACTGTCTCGGATACAGGGAGAGGAATAGAATTAAAATAAACTAGTGGACAAGACTTGCGACAAAGGGTGAAGGTAATGTGGGAACATTTTGCTTCATTAACTTTGATCCGCCATTGGTTGCACCAATACTCGATCTCGTCAAGGTGTTTTTGAAGGTTATGGGATGCTATGTCGGGGTCTGGGTTAGATGACAAGACTGCAGTGTCATCTGCAAATGTGGCCAAGAAGGTATTCCACCTTGATAAACGGCCATGTGCAGTCACGAAGTTTTGGCAAGTAGAGGTTCCGCAATAAAATAATTGGGATTCTAACTTCTAAGTTCCATTCGTTTCCAAAATTTTCTTAAAGAATCTTCAGAGTTATTCAACCATACTCAGGTTTAAATGTCGTCGGGACTGCCTCTCAGCTTAGCGATCCTATACATAAAATTATCACATGATTTGAAACTAATGTCGATCATTTTATTTTTCACCCTAACCTTCACCCGCTCATGCTTATAGGGAGGGGCAGAACTTTGATTTAAACGGAGTGTCACTATTCATCTTACCGAGCCCAAAAAATTAGATATTAACATCGGTCGCTTTCGATTATTATTACTTGCTAAAAGATTACAAGAGTACTTACTAAGATTACTAGTTAAAGCTTCGACTAATTAAAACTGGTGGTACATGGCAATATAATAAGGACTATGTTCCCTCCGCTTTCACGGCTTCTTTCCAAGCTGAAATACGGCACGTGGCTTGACGCGGTTGCGATGACACCTCTTGGACACATGTGGATGGCGCTGGAGTATTATTAGTGGAGCCTGACCTGGAGTCTCCCCAGGGGAGCACGTTGGCGTTGGCCATTGAAAGCCAAAGTGAGTTTTTAATTAGTAATATACTACTGCCCGTTACCAATTTCTGTGAATGTCATGCCATCTTTAATCAATTACCTTCAATTGGTTATTTTAAATGTACTTTTGAAGGAAAAAGCGTTTGTAACTGTTTTTGTATATGTTATGTTGCGAAATAAATTCTTATCATGCCAGTAGCTAGAGCTAATAGGAGATATCATTAGAGTTTTTAATTAATAATTGAGGATATCCAATAAGTGTTTTGTGTTTATATCTGCCACGATATCCAAGAGATATGCCTGACAAGGAACTGCCGCGTCGTCAGTGCGCCTTTGGATCACAGGTTCTTTTTAGCGGTACAACCTAGGGCCCAATTAAATATCCCACAGATAAAAGTAGTATTTCATTTTAATTGTAATTAGGATTCTTCTACTAAACGTTAATAAGAAACATCCAAACAAAGAATGCTGTCCAATGGACAGCTGAGCACGAAGCGCTTTGTTTTTTTCCCCTGCCTGGCACGCAACCTTAAATGATAAAGTTCAAAGAGTTGGAAACGTGAAGCACGAGGCCGATACCTCAAAAAGCTTTGATCCCAAATTGTATAGGGAGCCGATAAAAACGGAATTCACCCACGCGCCCATCAGCTACCGCGAATGAACGAAACAGCTTTCCATGATCTAGAAATTTCAACACAACTTACATTACGCATTACCAATAAAACTTCTTCCCCCCCCCCCCTTCCTAAGGTAAAAACCTCAAACAGGGTAGTCAATACTGTATACTAACTGGTTGGTGACCTTGTGAGATGACATGGTGTGAGGTATGGTTACGGTTGGCAATAGACTGTGTACAACAGCTCCCCAGCTACCTAAGATCCATTCAAACTATTTAGTTAAGCAGTCTCCTTGCCGGCGACCCTCCATTCAAATTTGCAAGTCGCACGTTTAGTTATTTCAACTAACAACTAAAACACAAATTTTGTTTCCGATATCCGCTTTAAAAAAACCAACAATAAACTATTCACTAATGAGCTAAAAGCGTTGTAGCTGATTATGAAAATAAATAAAACTATTGCTGTTAGTAATGCACTTCGTATTTAATATGTTTGTAAAATGAGGTGTCTTGCGCTTCATATAGTAATGGCCAACCAATCCGCCTTTGAGCAAAGAATTATCCGAGTAAGGTAACCCACACATCAGGTGTCCATTAATGATGCTCCAATGCCACGTGTCAAGTGTCCGAAATGAACATTCAATACTTAGAGATTCATAAAAGCGGAAATTTTAGTTTTAGTTTGATTTTTAATGCTGTATGTTAAGTATATTATAGTGTTTTGAAGCAAAATAAATTAGATATTCCCTAAATCAAACAAGCTTTTTGACCTAATATGAGTTTGTAAAATATTGGAATGTTAATGCCCCATTTGGATGTCACATTATGGCACTTACCACTAATCAAGACTAGATTAGTCTAGATAATTTATTTGCTCCTCTCCTACTAAAAGTTATAATAGACATATATATATTAATTATTCAATAAAAGCAGCTTAGTCATGTTTCATAGAAAAATGTTTCATATATCGTTAGTTTTATAATGCTTGCTTTATATATAATCTTGCTAAGAGCAAATAGAAGGGGCCTGAGCAGAACTATATACCTGCCTCGTGACTTCATGGAAGTCACTGATGGTTCCCCGTTATTTTTAAGTAAGCAACTGCATCCCTCCAAGACCTCCCTTCCTACTTCCCAGAATCTTATCCTTTTCTTATACGTATATGCTTTAGTCCCAGACCTCCTCCCTAGACATTCCACCCAGTATGTAGTAACGTAACTCTTAATATTTTTATATACCAGTGTTTTGCATGTACTTCATAATAGAGATTTTCTTTCTTTCCTTTTGAAAGACTCTCCTCTATTAAGATTATTGAACTGTTGAAGTATTAAATAAGACCTCCATGTAAAACGTCATAATTCCAAGACGAACAAGGGACGTACAAATAACAGAACAGGCATACAGAAAAAAACAAATAAATCGCAAAGATTTTATGAATAACACCTCGGTGACTCCACAATATAGTATTATTTACTAAACAATAAGGTTTTCGATAGCTCTAAGCTGTCATCCTCAGTTGCCATTTGATGGTATACGGTTTTCGATTCGGGGTTGTTAAAGTCTTGAAGTTTTTTTATCAATACTAACTCCAATACCTGAACAACGTTTTTTTAACAGTTCTGGTTCTTACATTAATGTTTTTAAATTTTAGACCGATAATTAGCAACTGAGAATGACTGCTTGGAGCTGTTGAAAATGTTCTTGTTTAGTAACTATACTGTAGAATATGTATTAAAATATACCGATTTACAACCGGAAACAACCATATAATAAGCATATTCATTTTGTAATAACATAAGGAAGCCCTAAAATTGTAGAAACATTTAAGTTTGTCGCAGTTCCTGCCATATGTTTGTGCCAGACCAACCTGAATTTTAAGAACTAAGAGGTTATGGGAAAATACTGGAAATTCAGAGATAAATTCATCTGCTTTACACGGCAATGTATTTTTCTGAAAAAGTTCTGAAAAGGTAAAATATGAGAGTGCTTGAATATTCTATTTGACTGGTTTGGTTCGAATATTTCACGGAGGACAGTCGGCTTTGAGCTGTAGAGGGGTGAATAAGGATTTGTGAGCGCATTAATCAACCTTAAGTGTGGCAGGCAAGCAGCGCTCGCCTCACAACCGATAATATCCCCCGCTTGAGTAGTTAGTACTAAAACTGTGATTTTTATACTTAAATCTTTATGTAAACTGGTTTTGATTAAGGATAAAAGATTAGGAAAAAAATAGACAATATTTCAATTGTTCCTCTATTTAAGAAATTGGTAAACCTATTGCATAATGGAATGTAACTTTGACTAATACCAATGCCATTAACAGAAACAAGTATATTAGACACTCCTTTGTTTTGCTAAAATTACATTAATAGCCTAACCGACTTTAAAATTTACAAAAATTACCATATTTGATCTCCGAAATTTGACAAAAAAACCGACAAAATAAAAAATGTTTACCTAAAATACACAAGAATCAGATATTATATAGAAAATTAAGGTTATTTCCAAACTAATATAAAAGAATCTACTGGAGTTCCCAGGTACTATCGCGACATGGTGGATTAGTTGATGGTGGATCCAAGCTCTTCAAGCGGAAAAGTGGTGCGGACCCAAACTGCCAACCACAATGCGGGGATAGAGATACCACGGAGCGAGTCAAGCTTTTCAACAAGCAATAGACTGACCAAGAGGGATGCTCCGCTCCATTGGTCAGTATAGTTTGGAAGAGTCAGACTTCCCTTTACTGGTGGATAACGAGGAGAAGTTCAGGGCCTTCCTCGTCTTTGTTCCGATTGATTCGGATGCATTAATAGCGGGGATTAAGTAAGTTTTAACTAAAAAAGAAATAAATACAATAAAACCGGCTTAAAAGAACTAAACTTAGTGACCAGTGGGGTAAACCCAACTGCACTGAAATACGCGCACCACAGGTGACGAAATACCCCATGGTCATATAAACCCAACAGTGTACGAGACCCAAGAGGAAACTTCGTCTGGCACAAGGATCCCGTGGTAGGGGGTAAAAAAAATTATTAACATATGTTTTTAATATAATATTGATTTACTATTTTAAAATTTTAATTTATTTTTGCAGGAAGGCTCCCGAGTCTGTACATAAAAATAAATTACATAATGAGTATTTAAAGTTACTCGCATTCACTTGATCCAACAGTCTTATTATTCATTAAATTGAGTGTTTTTTATGTAATTGTCCTCTCTCACACTCTATATATAAATTTATGTTTCTGGTCTGAATTGTAGCCCTAAAGATGACTGAATAGGCGAATCGTCGACCATTGATGTAATATCAATAATAAAGCATCACTTTTTATACATAATTTTTTTTTAAAAAAAAGCTAATTGTAACACAACATAAGATAACGGTGCCAGTAGTTGGCCATTTTAGATAAACATTTTAATAACAGGTTTCATAATTTAAGTAAAACTAGTGTTTTAGACATTGTGTGATGTGTTGACAAATTAACAGATATGGAAAGTTATAACCCCTGTGGATTTATAGGTTTTTCTTGCAGTTTTATTAAGCACGTTACTGGCTTGTCGTAAGTATATTTGCATTATTTTTAATTATACTATATGTGAGATCTAAATATTATAGCACAGTATACATTTAAATAACGCAACTAATAATTTTAAATGATTCTTTATGAAAAGTGAGTAGTTAAAGGGACGGTCGATTACTGGAACAGGTAATTTAATTTCCGAAAATGGATTTAAGGTATTCATAATGGAATTTATTTAAAAATTTTCGTGTTTTTACCGTGGCCTCTACAGAATATGATCTCCAGACTAACAGGTTACTTTTAGAGAATTAGATGTTTCAAAAAACAACCTTGCAATGCATCATTGTAAATTTAATGCCTACAAATGTTCTTGTTTTTTTAAAGAAGTGAGAAGAGAAACAATTATTTATTTGTTTACAGCCATCGACTTTGATGGCTCAGACATTCGGCAGGGGGTATAATGTATCACTGTACAGTTTTGAACTCAGAAGTATCAATTTTCAAGTATCTTGAAATAGCTACCCTAACCACACTGACTATTACTCTTTATAAAAAAAATATATACGATCTGAAATTAAATATGGGATAAACACTTTTATGATCATAGAAAAGAAACGATATGAAAAAAATTGTCTTCATCATATACATCGGGAAAACGAGAATTTGAAACCTCAGTCTCGCCCAGGTACGTAAAATAAATATTTGATTCGTAAAAGATCTTTATATGCAAAGCATGATCTGTTTTTATCAAAAGCCTTTACAAACAGCTTCATAAGGCTCAGCTTTATATGTAGTGGAGGAAAGATGATTTTCTGTCGTACAACCAAGGGGTCGTTAATGACATAATTTTCCCCAATGCCCATGTTTAATCTCTTAGGCCGCCCTTTTCTAACCTAGTGGTTTGTTTTTCCTCTGCTATCCCAGAGAAACAAGAATCAAGGTTAAATGGTTAGGCCACTTAGCTGTTCAAGGAGAAATTTTACCATTTTTAAGTCCACACAAAACATCCATAGATGTTTGATACTTTATCTTCTCCAAGACCAAAGCTATGGTGTTACATTCTTCTTTCATTTTCGCTGAGTGACAATTGGTATTGAACAATATTTATTCCTATTGTGTAGAAGGGCACATTCCAAACTGCGCTTTGAGCTGTCAATAAATAGACGCCAATAGTCAGAAAATATTTCGTGACAAAATAGAAGATTGACTTCTTGAGAGAAGAAGGGTAGCAAATATGTAGGAATCATATGTAAATATAATAAAAAATACAAAATGGAGTTAGAACTGCACATTTCGTATATAACTGCAAGTTAAAAAAAACTCTGATCTAAAAAAAGTTGAGAAGATAGAGAAAAACTAATTTCTCAAAAATCCTTGGTACCAAAACTTTTTTCTTGTAGGACTGTGTAGAAGGACACATTTCAAACTTCGCTTTGAGCTTTAATTACTATTTTCAGTTTAAAAAGTCATCTGTTTTTTTCAGCTATTATTAACCATTATTAATTCAGCCAACTTATTAAATATTATTTACAAAGAAACTGACATACTAAATACTGTATATATGGTTTGTATCATTCCTTCCAAATTTCCAACTGCAATATTATGCTATCGGAATTTCTATTTTGTATTGTACTTTAAATTTATAAACAATTATCACCAAAGTTTTATTTATTAATTTTATCTCTTCAACTTTATCGCACAATTAGTGGACTCTGCTCTTAGTTTTCTACTAATAATCCGTGGTTTTTGCCTCCCCCACAGCTGCATTTAGTGATTGTTTGTTGGATATACAAATGTTTAATCCATGTAATTGCTTAAAAGTCAAAGCAACTCTTGGAAAATTTAAAACAACTGGACTACATTGTATTCCACTCGGTTCTTCGAAGATAGCTAAAGTTTTACTAAAGAGATTTGATATTGTTTATAACTCGGTAGATAAAGTTGACCGTAGATTGGTAGTTTCCGGGATATGTTTCATTTGTTTTCTTTATAATTATTAATACATCTGGTTCGAGTAATCAGTATAGCTCCAAAAAATACAAAAAGCTTTAACTCCGAATAAGTTCAGTTTATTAGTGGAAAGATTAGAAAATATCTTTATTAACTATCACATTTTCTGTGATGGGACTGTTTCAATTTAACGAGGGGAAAATATACTGACAGATACGATATACTGATTGTAATGTATTATCACAATTACGCTTTATGATTGAACAATAATGAAGTCATGCGTGATGCGCGAATCATCGAAGAATAGTCTCTAAACGAGTGGATAGAAGAGCAGAAGGTAAACTATGAAAATGGCAGAGTGCAGGGGTGCGGCGAGGCTCCTTTGAAATGATAATGTAGCGAGAGCGAATTAACTCAACCAAAAGGAATCACAACCTACGCCAGCCTCAGCTGTGCTACGCTCAACCGAGGGAGAAATTGTGCCAATTTCAACGATACTACGCCATACTACGACCAGTTACTACTATATGAATCATGAATGGTCCTGACGCGACGATATTTAAAGTAGTAAGTCTTACATTTAGTGAAATATTGTATTTTAAAGGAAAAATGATTTTACTTATTGTGTTTGGTCCAATTTTTTCTCAGGTTGTGTAGAGTCGGTCGGATGTTGGGCTAATGCAATGCTGAAGCGTCGCAACGAAAACATGAATAATTTCTATGTAGGTATACTATACACAAAGTTTAAAAAAATTATCATCTACATTCACAACCTTGAGTACAACATACTCGTATATTACTATCAATGTACGATTTAGAGCAGTAAGCTACTATGGTGTTATTGTATTTCTTTAAAGTGATGGAGTAAAATGGAATTTCATTAGAATATTTTCATTAATTGCCATTTTTTAAAATTGGTGAGGTATAAAACTTTTGAAAATATTTTTCCTCGCTCCTTCCTCTCTGGTTGTTTGCTCCTGTCAAGAAGATGACCAGCCAAACTCTTTCCTTTCAACGTTTTGTTTCATAAATCTTATTTTTATTGGCTATTTTTAAAGCATTCCATTCCTCACTCACAATCCCAGGATAGTGACGACTTCTAATCATTCTTCCAAAGAATCATTTTTATCTAGTCAGTTAATCGAGAAGTTAGCCGATAAAGAAGTTTTAAGAAAATGACGGTCATGTGGAACCAGGAAATTTTTCAACTCATTTTCTCAATTATAAAGAAACTTTAAACGACTCAGCTATATTCATCAGACCCAGACATTATGGCCAAAGGTCTTAAAATTCGTGATGGCCACCACTTAATTTTTGTGGGGTAGAGATTATTTAAGGAATTGTTGGTACAATCCTCTACACTAGGTCGAACAGGAGTATCACAGAACTGTATTCAAAAAAGTATTAAATTATTAATTTGGCAATCATGAAGCGCCAGTTCTCCTGAATGTCTAAACCATTTGGCATTACGTTCCATCCCACGCCAGGACCTGATGCAGACATACATAGTATGTCGAAACGTTGTCCAATAACAAAATGGATGAAAGCCGATCTCCCAACTCTGAAACTCTCTACTCGTGATGAGAGACACTTTAAAAGCAAATTAAATAGCAAAGTAACACATTTATATAGTGGTGGATTATATATAATTATCTGTAAATTTAAAGGGACTATGAAAGATATTAATTATATAGTGGTTATAACAAAACCTGTATATAATGTAGTGATGCTACAGGAAATACAGAAATAATTTGTAAATAGATTCGACTGAGGATCTATAATTATATATGTAATTATCTGTAAATTTAAAGGGGCTATGGAAAAAAAAAAAAAATTTATATAGTGCTTAGTTAGCACTTAAGTCGCTTCAAACGAATTATTAAACTCATTCATTATTTGAGAGAGAAGTGCAAATGGCAAAGTTACCTCAAACATAATAGAATAATATCTTTGCCTGTGTATCAAGTTGGAACTAATCCCCAAGCTTAAGACTACGATAGTGCCTTTGATGAACTAATTCCAACTGAACGTTAAACTACCAAAGAGGCAGACTGGTGACAGCCATTCTATGTACACATTTACCCCCCCCCCCTTACAAACATCATTTTCAATCATCAGGTAAAACAAATATGAAGACATAGAAATGGTTATAATGCTAGTTGGTTCATGGATCATTGGCCTCGGGATTTTTTTAAATTTCACAACTAGCATTTTGTTAGATCGACTGTTACTAAATTGCATTTATGAAATCTGTTGGTAGAATCTAAACTAAAAACTCGTTCAAGAAATTTCACCCCGTATTTTCTGCTAGTCGAGTTCTTTGTTGAGTGGTATGGGCTTAACACCACTTAATAAGTTCAGATAATATACCACATCACCATCCAGATTTGATGCGATTTGAAATAAAAACGATGGGAATCACAATTTATAAATTTGAGAAATAACTGTACAAATAGAATAAATGTACTAAAGGTTCTAAACTACAACGGTAGAAAATTACTACTACCAACAAACCGTGCACTCATCATATCGAAACTGGACTATGGCTCAGCGGTATGCAGTTTGGATTAGAAAAAGGCCAAGATAACGTCAAAACTAAGCTCTCACAGGATATGTCTAGGATCATTAAAACTAAAGTTGGCATCAATATCAATGGCTGGCGAGCTACCGTTAGAGATGAGTAAAAAGTACTTTTTCCTAAAATACACAGCAAAAATAGCATCCCCTTCATTTAACTTTCAATGCTTTTTCCCCCAAACAAAATTATCAGCTCAGTTCGTGCAAGAAATTCTACCTCTGTCGCTGGAAGAATACATAATCACTGTTTGGAATTCGGGTTAAAAATCCCAGAAAAAAATCTCCTTACTATCGATAAATCACTCACTTCCATGTGCTTTACCAACGAACCCAGAATTATTAGAAGGATTTAATAAAACGTCTATTATCCCAACCATATTCGAATTATCACTTAGAAATCTGCATACTAATCAAAAACCATGTCCACTATTACACAAACGTTTCAAAAAAGCAAAGTAATGCTGGATGTTGTGTAATAACCGATGGAAAGACCACAAAATATAAACGATCGGAAACCAACAGTCTCTTAACAGCAGAACTGCTGGAGATCCAAAGACCTTTCAATGTAGCACAATTGTTTTTTTGTGACTCGCTCATTGTAATAAACAGCGTTCGAAATCTATATAAAAAAGATCCCACGATCAAGACCGATACAAATTCGACAAAACCGTCTTAACTGGAAGAGGTGACATTCTATTGTGTTCCGTCCTACATAAGATACATACGAGCTTCTTGATCAAGGTGCCCGGGAGCCATTCACTGTTCTGCTTTTAACACCGTAATATGTTGGCTGGTCGGTGTTTAAAAGAGTGATGTCAGATTCATTCAGTATCATATCAATAACTTTATTCTATTCTCTGTTCCATCACACTGATTATTGAATATGTAAGTGAAAAAAAAAAAAGTGACGATAAAACATAGGGAATCAATCAAGAGGGAGTAATTGGAAATCAGGTGATTCTGTGATACTGTACAGCTTTTGTAACTTTAGCTTTTAAATTTATTTTATTTTTCCAAACATTAGAAACAATCAAGTTCTGAAATGAGCTACAAAACGAAACTGTCGGTCGTGAATACTCGGCCTGTTTATACCCCATAAGCATAAACAGCCTCACGACTAAAGATATAAGTCATTTTTACTGTCAATGCTCGGAGTCGCCAAAAAGGAAGTTGGGATAAACAGGAATAGGAAAGGGCAATAAACGGCTTTTATTACTCACGGTTACCTGGACCTGTTTAGATCCAGTCCGAAAAGGACCTTCGTAATAGTAGCGATAAAAACCTTGTACTCTCCAACGAACTCTATTCGAGACACATCACATCGTTCAATCGAATTATCAGGCACTCATCGTTATAATGTGCATAGACTATCAAATATATTAATTTATAAATAGGCAGTTTTACAATGGATAATTTCCTTACCATTAATTATATTGACATTACTCGTACTAATACACAAGATGAATGAATAAAAAATTAAATAATAATCTGCTAGTAGATCCGAGAGTTATCGGTCAATATCTGGTTTTATTTATTTTAACCAAATTCATTTTTATTATAATGACATTTCATTGCACTATAAGCAATATTTAATAAAAGAGATATTATAGTTGAATGGAATATTCGTTAATAAAACATTGATTTAAAGTTAAGTAATATTGTTTTCAGATGAATTTATCTATTTCCGGTAGTGCTTGATGTGACTTTGGAGAGCTAATTTGGCGTTCTTTCGTTTGGTGAAAGACTCTTTTTTAGCAACGGAAATGGTGTGGTATGTTTCGATGGTTCTGTTAAGAATATATTCACGAGAAAATGTTTTGTTGAGAATTCTGTTAACCTCCTGCTTACGTTAACAATTTACTATTGGCTTGAGGTATCATGAGTAGTCTGCTTGTGAGGCATTGCTAATATATTTTAAAAAACTATATAGTTTTAATAAAAACTAATTTTTAAATACTGTTCGTTTGTTATGAACTAACTATGCACATTCAATTTTAATCTATATTTTATCCATCGGATGTTATGTAACTAAACTACGAGAGTTTAATGTAAAATATTTCAGAGTGTTAACACTAAGTTATAAGTTATATGCCTTTCTTTTTTTTTTTAATCTTTAGAAAAGACAGTTATGGCTGGAAGTGCTCAGGACATATGATAAAATAGCGATCAGTTGATAAATAATTTTAATTTATCCCTGATACGTCACGGCAATTGTGACAGGTTAAAATGATTTATTCAAAGTCTTATATACAATAAAAAGTAAAATTGTCGACCCTTAAAATTGTCTCCGTTCTACAATATCCTCCGTTTTTAACTTGATGAGTCGAACTTTAAACAATGTCACTTAGAGAGGCCAGCCAGAGGTTGGAAGAATAGGATCACTAATACTTGAAGGCTGGTTCACTGGAGAAGTTTGAAAGGGCGCCTAACTTTCTGAATGTATAATAAATAGGGTATACTTCTATAGAAATTCAGTTGTCCTTATGTAAGGGTGAGTGAAGAGTTCTGTCAGCTACTCCTGCAAAGTGCACCTTTCCGCGTACATCAAGGTTGTATGAAGGCCGGGTGTAGGCCAGAAGGGGCGTACTTGACTCTTATCGTCTGTAGTAATTAGTTCTGACTCTAAGCTGAGAATTACCTAGCCTAACTGCCAATTAACTGTTGTGAGTACAGTTAGTCTGACTGTGAAAGAGTAGACACAAAGGTAATAATACCATTCTCCCGTTCCAAGTAAGTTCAGAAGCTCTTCAAGGTTTAAAGTTCTGTTTTTCTCTTGGTGAAGGGCATACTAATGAAACTAACATTTTTTTTTAAATAACGCTTAAGAGCTATAAATATAAATAGTCCAAATCGTTTTGATACTTTTTTAATAATTTTATTGTAGATTTTTAGATTGTTTTTTTTTTTCAAAATAAGTATATTGAAATTTCTTTATTGTCCAAAAATCTGCCATTATAACTGCCATATGACTTATAATCCAGGGTTAACAGTCGAAAATATTATACATTAAATTCACATAGAGTAGTTTAGGTACATAAGATCCGATAGATAAAATATAGATTAAAATTGAATGTGCACAGTTAGTCCATAACAAATGAACAGTATTTCAAAATTAGTTTTATAGTTAGCTTTTATTAAAACTATACAGTTTTTTAAAAATAGATTAGTTTTAGAAAAGTAGATGTCTCATAAACAGACTACTCATGATACCTTAAGCCAACAGTAAATGGTTAACGTAAGCAGGAGGTTAACAGAATTCTCAACAAAACATTTTCTCGTAAATATATTCTTAACAGAACCATCGAAACATACACCATTCCCGTTGCTAAAAAAGAGTCTTTCACCAAACGAAAGAGCTCCAAATTAGCTCTCCAAAGTCCCGTCAAGCACAACCGGAAAATGGAGGACCGAAACAACGCCATTGTAAATGGCTACAATCTGCCTTATTGGGCAATAAAAATAAAATAAATAAGAAACTGTTGTTTTCACCTGTGTGTCTAACTGCCCATGCTGGTCCTTGAGGGTCCCCTGTTCAAATTAGCGAGATACAATTTTACGTAAAGATCCAATTTGACATTGGAAAGAATTATTACATAAGCCCGCCTCCGTACAATAAAAGAAAACCAGTAACTCCGAAACATCAAAAATTAAGAGAACCAATTAAAAGTGAAAAAATATAATATAACCATGCTTCAGTGGCTTTTCGTTATCTTGTAACACGATACTGATAATAACCAATGTTGACTGAACCTAAAAATTAATTAACTGGAAAATTATAGCTCGGAAGGTGGAAATTTCAAAGCTATCTTTGCATTAAAAAGATATATCATCTTGTCCGAATTATCATTATTGGACGCTTTCAAATTTGAAGGGAATTAATCAAGCATCTGTGGATTATAAAATCAAATAATTGATGATCGGCATTTTAATTAGATAGAATTCAAAACAGCTAACAAATGCAGATACTTTTTTAATTGAAAATTTATAGTGATTAGAGTTCTCGGTCAGCGTCATTAGCAGCTTATTGGGGTTTTCTTTTCTAATTATTCAGCTTTATCATTGATATTAATAATTATGAGGGGTGGGAATCAGGGGGGGTCAGGGGTGGGAACATCAACTCGATTAATGCCAATTTGAGTAATGGTATAGTGGACCGACATAGGAACTTCCTGCCATTTTTCCCTTAAACGCAGCAATCTTAGGTAACGTTTAAGCAGATGATGGATTTAAGCTTTTATTTTTTTTAATATTTATTCGATATCATAAAAACAAAAAGGCAGCACATGAAATAAACACAAAATGTCAACTTTAGAACGGTCGTATAGTTGATTCGGATATTTTGTTGGCGACGCGTAAAGTGAAAGGTATTCACGGTTTAAATCTTTTAACAATTACCTTACCTTATTACATGTATCATTGTATTATATGTATTATTATTAAGGCATGAAAACAGAGTTCCAAACTTAGTTAAATTCATTTTTTCGTAAAATTTCATGTTTCTTTGCTACGCTCCCCACAAGTCTTTAATTAGATTTATTATTGAATCATATATATGTATATTATGTACAAATACATGTTAATATAAATATATTTCATTCATAGTTTTTATTATAAATGTTACTATTTTATTATATGTTGATTCTGTGTACTAATCTCTACACCGGCAGGGATTTTATCTTCCCATAAACAAACGTTGGTCGCTTCAAAAATAATAGGCGTGGCCTAGCCTTTTGTGTCTTAGTATGCAAGTAAAGCTCTCAATACTTTGATTTTAAATTAAAAATAAGGAAAAAAACCTTAGGAGCAAACAATTCAACGGACACTTTAATTGAATATCAACGTAATTTTAAAGATTATTTGACAAAGTAGATACTGAATTTCGATAACATTAATTAGATACACTATTTTTAAACTTCTATAAAGATCTAAACATTGTCTTTAAACTATTTCGTTCCATTCCGATTCTTTCAAATCACACCTCTCCTCTATGTCTACCAGAGATAACTCCCTGTGGAATGCAACCAAAAAAAGTATCATCCTGTTTCACACCCACTCCGTCGTGATGATGTGTCTTGGGCGGCTTCGGATGGGGATAGGTCGGAGGAATTTGCTCTGCATCTTACCCATACGTTCAAACCTCACCTTTCTCATCAAAACCATCCTCACAGCACAATTGCTATGAGGTTAAGTACCTTCTGAAAACCTACCTTACTGAAAATCCCCTGGATATGATCTCCTTACTCCTCAAATTCTCAAACAACTTCCTCCTAAAGCCATAATCTTCCTAACCTACATCTATAATTTCATTATCCAAACAACGCACTTTCCTCTTCTCTGGAAAGATTCCATTATTGTCCTATTCGCCAAACCCGGTAAACAACCCAATTACGCCTCATCTTACCGTCCAAATAGCCTACTCCCTATCCTCTCAAAAATATTTGAAAAACTCCTATTAAAACGTCTACTTCCAATTGTTGAATCCAAAAACCTTTTTCCTACACACCAGTTTGATTTCCGTTAACGACATTTCACTGCTCAACAAGGCCTTCGCATTGTTGATCACATCTCCTCAGCCCTTGAAACCAAACAGTATTGCACTGCGGCCTTTCTTGATATAGCTCAAGCTTTTGACAGGGTTTGGCACGCAGGTATGCTCTACAAGCTCAAAAGATATTTACCACAGACCCTTTTCCTAATCCTACAGTCCTACCTTTCAAACCGCTTCTTCCAAGTCCGCAGTGGTTTAGAATATTCTAACTACTATCCCATAAAGCAGGAGTTCCACAGGGCAGTGTCCTGGGTTCCATCCTCTATAACCTATAACTACTGATCTCCCCTCTACCCCCAATACCTTCTTGGCCATATTTGCAGATGACACTGCAGTCTTGTCATCCCACCCAGACCCCGATACAGCATCTCTTAATCTTCAAAAACACCTTGATGAGATCGAGTATTGGTGCAACCAATGGCAGATCAAAGTTAATGAAGCAAAACTTTCCCACATTACCTTCACCCCCTGTCGCAAGTCTTGTCCACTAGGCTTCCATCTCGACAAACGACTGACCTGGAACCCACATACGAGGCTAAAAAGACAAGAGCTAAACAGACGCTTTAGACAACTGTACAGAATACTTCGAAGGACATCCCATCTCTCAATATAAAATAAATTACTAATCTACAAAGTTATACTTAAGCCGATCTGGACATGCGGAATAAGCGCTATAGGGGACAGCAAAAAAGTCGGACATCAAGCGTATCCAAACCTTTCAATCAAAAGTCCTAAGAACAATAGTAAATGCCCCTTATTACGTCAGCAACAAAACACTTCATAACGATCTTAATATACCCTACATTCTTGAACTCATCCCTTCCAAGTTTATTAAATTCCATAGTAACCTATCCAACCACCCTAATTCCGTAGCACAGTCATTTCACTGCTCCACTCATCCCTATAACCTCCTCGGAGACTGAAACGGCAGTGGCCTCATGACCTACTATAAATGCGTGACAGTGGGAGTCCTGGCAATGGCCAGTTCCTCCAATCATGTCCTGAGCGTCTGTAGCTCTTGCGCTCTTCGTCAGCCACCATTGGCTTGTATTCGGTGATGCGGCTGACGGAGGAGGTTAGAGGAATTCCCAAGACTCCGCTTCCTCTTTCGTACGCAAGGGAGGTGACAAACATGTGGATTTAGGAGGCCTCTGGGGTGTCATAAAATATTGTTTGAATGAGCGAGTGAATGATGAATTGTAAATATGGTATGAATAAGAGCATTTATCTTAATTACTTATTAGGCAATAAGGCAGATTGTAATTTTAGCACAATAAAGAAGTTTGATTCAAACTATTTCGAGTTGCCTTAACAGTAACGTTACTATTGTTTTAGTTCACTGCACTACCACCACTATGCTATTTTAATCTACATGGTCCACCAAAGTTGGCAGAACTACAATGACTTAAGTCCTAAATTAACCGAGATTGTTCACTCAAGTTAGCAGGCTTCGTGTTCGTATCTGGCATCTCTCTGTCAATTATTTACTGAACCTGAACTGTTCCATTTATAATTAAATGTCTATCGTGATTGTCAACAAGCATAAAGACTAAATCTAGACTATAGTAACTATATACTAAGCTAACTTCATCTTAATCAGTTGAAAGTTTTGAACGTGTTTTTTTTTTTTATTAGACATTAATTATTTTCTTAATGAGATGGAAAACAATGAAGAAAATAGAGCGGTTTCTAGTAATCATGGCTTGAAACGAACTTAAATATATGCGCTACTTGGAAATAACCCTCAGGTATTTAAGTTCATTATTATTATTAATTAGCTGTTGTAGTTCATAATTCTCCTGCTTTGATAATTATGCAGATGCAGATACTATCCAGCTTTCATTGTGACAAGAGCTCAAATCTGGTAAAGTTTTGATTTTTTAGTCACTGGCACTTTATTCCAGTGAAGATAGGTGAGTACATTAACTATTATAAGTGAGGCTATCCCCCTTAACTGGAAGTGCGTCGCACGGACCTTCATAAAGTAAGGACAAGCCGTAGGGACCCCAGAAAAGACACATATGACTTACGTGATTCCCCTGAAAACAAAATTCCCGACAATGTTGAGGGACTCCAACAGCCCAAACGACACTGTCGACCCAGAACAGTGCCCCAGACCGCGACCCATGTCACAAACTCATTCGAACCACTAAACAAGGTTCAACAACGTGCTCCACGAACCGAGCCCACGACTACTAAGACCAAGCCAATACCTCCCCTAGTCATGGGGAAGTTAAATAGTTATGACCTTACACGCCTACTAACCGAACACAAAATTGCGGGAAACCGAGTAGTACAAGGGCAACAGGACACTAAAGTATTTTGTGGCACGAAGCAAGACCTAATATCAACAGTCGCTGCTCTTAAAGCAGCTAAAATACCTTTCCACACCTATGCCCCGAGGGGAACAAAACCGAATAAACAGTTTCTATTACACGGATTCGATTTAACTCATCCCATCGAAGAAATACAAAACCACACCATTCCTGCTGGCGGTGTTATATCTGTCTACAGACTGAGAAAAAGTGACCACAATGGTGCCAAAACTGAAATTGAGCCTGTTCTCGTTATAGGGGACGCCACACTTATTGCAGACAAACTTAAACAAATCCGCCATGTAAATAACGTGCTATTCCGAGTAAGTACCTATAATGAGAAACGTGGCATCCCCATGTGCCAGAATTGCCAGGAATATGGCCATACCAGGCGATATTGCTTCAAATCACCGAAATGCGTGAGTTGTAGCCAGCCTCACGAAACTAAGGAATGCCCACGTGACCAGGCGGTACCCCTACGCTGTGCTAACTGCGGGGAGGGACATGCTGCATCATATCAGTAATGCCCCTGTAGGATCAAACTGATGCAGTCAATGGAGATTAGACGCCAGACCCAGCATAAAACTATTGCGTCATCTAGGGACACTAGATACGCTCCGGCACCCCCACCACCACGACAAACGGCTTCTTACTCTCAGGTGACCAATGGACAGCACCTGTTAACGGAAGAATTTCCAGCGCCCGCGGCCCCACCTAACTCAACCATGGACGTCATGTTCAATATGTTAATCACCATGATCGCACAGCTGACTAGTCTCATAAAAAGAGTTCTTACAAAACTCGATGGACCAGCAACAAAATGATAGGCCATAATATACTCAATTATAACGTTTTCGGCCTTAGGCCCAAACAAGGCGATGTCGAGGCTATCTTACGTAGCCATAACCCGGATGTTGCAATTTTAACAGACACCAGACTACAGAAGGACTGCTATTGTCGTTTCCTAGGCTACTCTACCTACCGGCAGGACACGGAAACAACAACAGGGGGCGTGGCCATTTTAGTCAGGCAGGGAGTACCATGTAAACGACTAAACCCAGTGGTGCCATCTGACGGGAACTATGTAGTCACTCTCCAACTACGATTGACAAACAATATTATCGTGACAAGAATTTATAGAAGGCCTAGAACAAACCTAACGACAGCCAGGCTCCTAATAACCCAGGTCAGCAAAAATAAAAGTCACATAATCATTGGAGACCTCAATGCCAATCATAGCTGGTAGAGTGGAACAACAGCTACTGCCCTCGGCAGACACATAATCAAGACACCGTTTATAGTTATCCACCCAGGCGTACCGACATTTAGGCAACATGGCAACCCAGGTAGGACCTCCACACCAGATTTACTTCTCACCCAGCAACCTCATCGGGTCACCGGCTGCTCGGCGCTTGATTTCGAATCGTCAGATCATAGGCCTATTATCTATGAGCTAGAAGGCAACATTCCGGAGCCACCTGCTACAAGATATGATTACCGAGAGGCCAATTGGACCCAATATAAGCATCTCATTAGCGCAGAGTTGCCCCCAATTGCGCCATTTAGAAACACTTGGGATGTCGACAGCGCCATCTATCAGTTGCAGGCTACCATTGTCCAAGCTGCTGATGTCTCCATACCGAAGTTCGCCCCGGTACCGACTTCCCTGAGGAAGCTACCGGAACACATCATGCAACTGATACAGCAACGCAACAATATTAAAAACAGGTGGTTCCGGACGAAAAACAAAGACCTGAGGCCTGTGCTAAACGCTCTAACTACCCAAATAACATCTCTAATGATCCAGTGGAAGAGCTCTATGTGGGGTGACCGTCTCCGCCGTTTACACAGTACTACAAAGCATTTTGGCGGCTGGTTAAAACATCTGTTACCAAGAAAAACACTGTAAAACTGGTAAACAACGGGCAGTTCATGTCTGTTCCAGAGCAGGCAGACATACTAGCCGACCACTTGAGAGGGGATAGAGAAAGTGATCCAATCACAGCGCCCGACCGCCGGACCCCTACCCTCACTACTATATATACCTCCTACCACCAGGTTGCAGCAAACGCACTCCTTAATATGCATCTGCGAATGCAGCACGAGGAGACAGCTGTAATTCCAAATCTATCTATTTATTTTTGTCATTGTATATATATTATCAATAAAGAGGTTTTGAAAGAAAAAAAAAAAAAGTTGCAGCAATCATTCGTCGCACCAGAGGCAACAGAGCACCAGGGTACGACAACATCCAAAACATCCTTCTGAAACAGCTACCACGGAAGGGAATATCCCACATAGTGAACATCCTAAACACCTCAATGAGACTACACTATTTTCCCCAGACGTGGAAGCATGCCGTTGTCGTCCCACTGTTGAAACCGGCCAAGAATGGGTATGAGCCAGCTCACTACAGGCCCATCAGTCTGCTGACCCAGTTGTCAAAAATCAACGAGAGGATTCTCTACGATCATCTCACGAGACACTGTGACGCCCAAGACATCATACCACCTCAACAGAGCAGACGGCTTCACTAAAGGACTCAGCTCTAACTGCAATCTCGTGAAACTACAGCGGCACGTTGCAACGAACATGCGCCACAACAGAGTCACTGCGATGGTCTCCCTTGACTCCGTAGATCATCGTACACTCCTGCGACACCTGAACGAGCACGAATTTCCTGCACAACTCCAGAATATCATGTCCTCCTACCTAGCAGGCAGAACATTTTCTGTGTGAATAGGAGCAGTATTAACCACCAGAAGATATTTCGTTGTCGGAGTTCCCTAAGGGTCGGTGCTGGGACCCCTCCTCTTCAACATATACACCACGCACATAGTAGGAGCATCAGACTCCAATTGTGAGGTAGTGGCATATGCGGACGATATAGGGGTCTACAGCACCAGCCTCAACCCAGCGAAAGCTCTAAAGGCTGCAGAGGGCGCTAGCCAATTAATCGCCGACAGGTTGCGAGCTGTCCACATTCAAGTGAACCCAGCCAAGACTCAGGGTATCATCTTCTCTTTCCAGCATGGGAAAAGAAAGCGTCCACCCAGCTTCACCATAGACGGGACTCAATGCAAACTTGCCAACAGCATATGCTACCTAGGCATCAACCTAGGTAGACAAATGACGTTCGGCACTTATTTGCAGACGAAATTGAAACGAGTACGCATAACTTACTACTCTCTCCAGCATCTCATCACAAGCCAGGCCATATCCCTTCGACTGAAACTCTTAATATACAAGAGCGTCCTGAGGCCAGCTCTACTGTTTGGGACACCACTCTTTAGATTCCTACATGCCAGCACCATAACTCGACTCCAGAGCTTCCAGAACAAGATCCTGCGAACGGCACTCTGGCATACCCCCTTTCGTGAAATGAAGGCTTCCGACATGCACGAAAAGTTCGATCTCCCCACCATCACCAACGTCATCAAAAGAAGACACATCAAGTTCTTCGACTCGATGAAACACAGTCTAAACCCTCTATTCAAAGACATGACACCACCACCGCTACCGGCACGATGGCAACTCACAAGATCGAGTACAGCAGAGGAAATGGTGGACATCACGGCACTGGGCCCGCCAACATCAAGCCTCTAAGGGGCACCCATCACTGTAATCAGACTTAATAAGAATAAACTACATGCCTAGAGAGGCTCTAGGCCCAGCCACCAGTGGTCTCTCACCACTGTACCGAAACAACCAACCTCGACCGAGGCTTCCCACACCCCTTAATCCTCTCGCAGTATAAGGATCCGATTAACCTAAATATTCTATATTTTTCCCTCATCCGGAATTTCTAACTAGAGAGCTTAGGAAAAAAAAAAAAAAAAAAAAAAAAAAAAACTGTGAGAAAAGAGTTCATTTTTACCAAATGCATGATTTCCAGGAATGTTACAGTGTTAAAAAATGATGTGATTTATCACAGTTACTTATTGTCCAATAAATAACCTATTGTAATTGTATCGCAATAAAGATTGTTGTACAGAAGGATGTAGGGTTGATGGATGGAACGTACAAATGCTGAGGTTTGACAGAAGTATGACACACGCAAATCAACTTGGCTCTTCCTGGATATAGAAATACTGCCCAATAAATATGTAGTGGTTGGCGTCCAACCATTCTGGACTAAATCGTTCTTTTATCGGTTCACTTCAAGCCGTTCATCCTCCCGGTAAAGCCTACACACGTTTACCAATTAAGTAAATTATTGGGTACAGTTGGAACGGGTGGGCGTACAATATTGGTTATTATCTATCGTTTGATACTGGTTATTAAAGATAACATGATATTTGCAGGGGCAGCATGGTAGGTTATAGTATTATTACCATGATAACAGATATTGGCCGATCCGTATACGCAAGGTATGTTGCAAAAGGGCTACCTCATTTTATGCTTCAAAATTTATAATTTTATACTTGCGTACCTGTACCCCATAACCACGGATATTTAGCTGTTATATACTTTTATTCATCACTTTGTATATTTAAATATCGCTCTTTTCTTTACAATTACTGATTAACAACAACTTTATTATGATAAAATTACAACCTGCCTGATTGGGCTATAAGTAATTGTGATAAATGATCTCATTCATACCAATTTACAATTTTCATTCGCTCGTTCATTCATACTATATATACAAACAGCCCAGAGACCCCCCCCCAAGTCCACATGGTTGTTACCTCCCTCGCGTGCGAAGGAGGAAGCGGAGTTTTGGGAAGTCTCCCCACGCTCCTTCGTAAGCCGCGTCACTGGATAAGAGCCAGCGGAGGCTTCTTTACAATTAGGTTTTGAAAAGCTTTAGCTCTACAACCGTATATGAAGTAACCACTGTATGTTATTTTATTTAGTATTGTATTATACCTTTTTTTTTTAATGGTTTATTTATCTAATTATTTACTTGATATAGAGAGGGTAGTGATACCTAATGGTCCCAGAATTTTGTTTTCTATTATATATTATTAAAATAAACTTCAGTAAATATTCCACTAGTTAGTAAAATTACCTGGATTTCATTCGCACAACTGTTTTTTCAGATAAAACTGATAATAGCTGTAACGCACCGTGAGTACACAAGCGTAGTATGTAAATGTCTGGCCGAGATGATAAACACATAGCCAAACGGGACCAATATATAAACAGATACGGTGAAAGGTTGACTGAAATGCCTCAAAGAGACGAAGCCAAAACCACAGAGACACACCTCGTTAGTTCGGTTTCCAGTCCAGCAGGTTGTATGGACCAATTTGACAACTCCCACCCTCTGTATTAGACCCTTTCCGAGGCCCACCCAAGCCCAGAAGTTTGCCAGCTTGAGAACAAGCTGCCCTTTTACTATTGTATGTTCGGGGACTGCTTGGCTCTTTTCACCAACAGGCATAGCCAGCCTGAACGATTCTCTATTAAATAGTGTAGTCTATATTTCTCTAAGCTATTTATTCGATATATGATATTCCGTTCCCTTATCTTTGAAAATCAAAGCTCAACTATTGAACAAAAAGGAGGTTTGCTGTTCCTTCACTTTCCACGTCCTTAATTTTGTCAATATATTTGTTTCAAATAACAGAATTTAGTACTTAGTTGATGTAAACAAATTTTGGTCACTTAAAAAAAAAAAGTTTTCCAGAAGAAGACACATTTTTTTTCCATTTCCAGACTAAGAAAATTTGTATAGAAGCTAAATTATTTTAAATTCAATTGTTTCTTGTTTTGAAAACACGTAACACGTAACAGGCTAACATTTCACCCATTGGTTTTGGGTTTTGTTATGAAACTACGGTCGGATGTCACCTCTTTGAAACCTAGAATTAATAGATCTGGACTACCATAACTGTTAGAAATATAGCATAAAAATACTTGGAATTATATCCCATTTCAAATGAAATACAAAGCAACGAAGAGTTACAATGAAAAACAATAGGAAACACAACGTTTCAAATGAACTATCTTGATTGAGCATCGTCGGATAATTCTGCTAGTTAATTATATTTGCTAATATTAAAAGATGATATGTTGGTAAATAAAACCGCAGGACTACAGGATGACAAGTGTCCAGTTGGCTGGGATTCCAGGAGGGGTCTACGTCCGAAAGTACACATTGTTTCTTTTAGTGACTCGACTGTAGTAGCGGGATCAACAACTGTAAAATGAAAAATTGACAGGCTGCCGATCATTGGACCTACTTTGTAAGTGCTTTTCACGCAGGTAAGTAAATGAACTATGCGGTTAGTTTAGTATGCGGTGGAAGTTAAGACAAGATTGAAACTATGAAAACTAACTGTGGTTTTATTGACCAAACTTTCCGGTAGTTGGCTCTAGGAAATGCCGCAATGATGTGGTATCAGCTAACGGTTGGACACCTGTGGGTAACCGAACAGATAGCAGCCTAACAGCGTCTAATAAAGACGTGGCTATTTTCAAACCGCAAGACTACACAATTGTCAAACTAGAGGATAGAGGTCATATTTTCGAGCAAATATGACAATTCATCTTTCTTCTGCCTGTTCTACTCACAAACACGAACGCTGGTCGAAAATATCTAGTTAACTAAAAATATTTTATTTTCCGGATTCCGCTTATTATATAGTGGTTAAAAACAATAATGTGAAATATAACAAAACAAAATGAAAGAGGAAATATTTTGGTCTTTCTATTTTCTAATCTCTCTCAAACTCGTGAAGTAGAGAATATCACGAGTATATTTTTACGACATAGCACACTCATGGACATGGAACATTCCACAAATAACACATGAACACAGCACGATTCAAATACAGAGTAGATAACAAGTTATTCTGTTGTAGTCAGCGAGATGACACTCAACTATACGAAAAACAGGGATATGAGCGAATAGTAGTCTCTAAAATTAAGATCCGAGGAACGTTTGTCTAAAGGAAGTGCGAAAACCCTACATAAGGGCTAAGTGACCAAATTGGAAAAAAATCTGACCCTACAGAGGAAATATATTACCCCCCTGGGTGTTACCCCACATTTCCCAGCCATTAGGGGTTTATAGAAACGAATTGGAAAAAACTGACCCATCAGGCGAAATTTATTACGCCAGGTTTTTTAGACCCTTAGGAATTTCAAGATAGGGTCATTTGTGCACAGCAGTATAGGTATGAAGGGTTAGGATAACGTAGATATAAGGCCAGATGCAAAGGTAGAAAAGAGAGTAAGGCTTAAGGCAGAGATTTGAACGAGGCAAAGAGACCACAACCCGAGAAGGAAGAACTTCGCCTAGAAGACAAAATAGTTTTAGTGAAATACTTTGTTTTTTATAAATCAATTTATTTAGAATATTTACATTATAAAAATAATCTTATGCTTATATGGAACGCACCTAGTCAATAAACAAAAGGCTGATTTCACCGTTTTTGCTCTTATGTTTGGGTAATTTATCTGTTTTAGCAATATTTTGAACTAGTGGGTTCTCGATATGTTGTTTGTAGTTATCGCTTTAGTCATTAAGAGTTTATAAATTTAACACACTGACACTTCAGGCTAAATTTGTTATCCATTGACAATTTCATACAGTAATGGAGAGCAGACTCGATTGCATTTAGTTCAGTCGAATAAACACTGCAGAGGCCGTGGAGTTTAGTTTTGTGAGTTTCTCTCTCTTAGATATTTAATTAATTCCATTAATAATAAATATAATATAATCAGATAAGGTTACTTCGTACAACTTGGTAATTGTAGTATACCTTGTTCTGTCAAATATAGTTCTCAGAAATTTATTTTAGATAGAATACGTCCATAGTATGTTCTATCTGATAAGTACGAGCATAGTATTTGTATTTTACCCGTAATGAATCATTTAAAATTTTCCAAGTTGTCAAGTTTGTCACCGGTCTTTAAATACTGAAATTAAGAGTTACTGGTTACTACCGGAGCTCTAGCACCTTTTATCTTAAAGACTTACTACCGCCCTAGAACTCTCTTTATAGTTCCCCCTGTCTGTACAATATGTATTAGATAGCAAGGTATCATTAATCTAACCATAATTACTTCTGAAGCCATGGAGTAAAGATAGATCATTTTAAAATTTAATGGTAAAGTATAATTTTATTTAATTTATGAAGAAACGGGCCTTGGGAATATCATTTCATATAATTCTTAAAACATGGTTTACCGAGTATAATAGGTGATCTAAAAGGAGTGGGCTTTATTCTTGTGTAAGAACATACTATTATTAAACTATCCTAAACTTCATCTTGATGTAACGGCGATGGAGAAAACACTCATGATTGGAATAGAAGTATAAAAATACATAATTCACCCGAACCAAAAGTTACAGCTGACAGCGAATGAAGCTTTTTTCAATTCCAGTACAACAGACCCAGTAAACAGAATAATGGAACACTGCACTGAATCACTAAGAAGTACAGATCATACTCACTGAATTGCTAAAAGAGCCAGGACAGACAATTTTTGGAAAAAAAAAAAAAAAGGAGTGTAAACAATTGACATTTTTATTTTGACTAGCATAGTATAAAATGTAATGCTTATATAGAAAAGGCAAACGTATAATTATAGTTGTCGAGAAGCAAGGATCCAGCATATATCGGCAAGATTTATCAAATAATATAAAACCTGTAAGATATTCGCAAATAGCATTGATTTTTAAACATAGGTAAAATCATGGAATACAAAAGGAAAACTACTTAATTGTTCCTATTTTTGTAAGTACCGCAGTTTTATTATTTTTTGTGTCCCTTGTATTACCTAATTGATTTATTTTCTATAATTCGTTCTGGTAATAACTTTTTTTAATCAACAATTAATTTATATCTGTTTCAGTATAATAAATTATAATAATAATTACTTATTGCCTTATAAAAGGCAGATTGTAATTTTAGCACAATAAAGGAATTTAACTAAAAAAAAATAAATTGTAGTATGCTGCAGAACTTAAGAACTCAAAATGTATTAAAATAAACGACCTCACTGCAGAGCGTGCTGTCAGGAAAACAAAAAGGTGAGAATCTAATTAGGTTATTATTATTATTTAATTATTGGTAAGCTTTAGCTGTCATCGACTCTATATAAATGGCATGGATTAGTATTTCTATTTGAGCAATGCATCTATTTACGCTTGCAGCCTGGCAAATGAAAACCGTAAGTTAAACCCATTTTTATTAGATTCTATATGCTCCTTATTATGGCCTAATCTTCCTAACGAGCATTTGTATCCCTTTATAAGAAGATATGTAATGATATGTACCAAGCTCTATTACCGACTGTTGTGGACTCCGCTGAGCAAGGCCTCCACTCGACGAACCACTTGACAGCACTCAAGGACACTAAACACACCTCACTACAGGACACTAGAGCGCACACTGGGCACAGAGGCAGGCGGTGCACATCCTCTCAGGACCGGAAGCTCGCGGTGTCCTTCGGACCGTGAACATGTAACAGTCGGCCGCACCTGCCGCCTCCTCCCGAGCGTGTCCTTCCAGGCCGGTATTGTCTCGTATCTGTATGTCAGCGGGCTGTATATTGTTCTCTGCATTTGCACATCCAAAAAAGAAAAGGGACTTTCCCTTTTGTCTGTCAGTATTTATGTAGGAACGCTAAAAAAAACATGTCCTACACGGAGGTACAAAGGTCACATATAGCACATAAGCTATTTGCCGCTACGGGATCTCGGTGGTTGAACGAGAAAATCTCAATACTGTTTATATAAAGTATAGAAAGTAAATAAATATAAAAGAGTAAATAAAGAAAATAATATAACTTTATAGACGTGATGGGTTACCCTTACAATCCTTCTTTCCAGGCAAGTCAATGATCTTTTTAAAAATACAGTGTCATGTTTCCCTTCTAATCAGATAATAAACTTGAGGAAGAGGCTACCTAAGGAAGAGCTATGGTATTTACGAGAAGTGGCCATCCCGGCAATGCTCCAGTACCCTGTATGCACCTAAACCACCTTTATTCACGGAAGCCCGTATTGCATACTCTCTTACTGATAAAGCTGATATGATTGGGCAGGAAGTGTAAGAGATAAGTAAATAATTTCTCAGCCATCAAAAATTAAGAGATAAATTATACCATCTTGCTTCACACTTCCCTACAATCCTCCTGGAGATTGAAGTGAAGCTCGAGTTCCCTAGTGTGGAGGGTTCATTTCCACGGAGTCCTGGCCAGTTTTCTCCCCTCATGCCAGGAGCACATCTCTCAGTTTGTACTCCCACTATCTAACAGTAAATAAGTAGTGGCTGTAAGATCAGCGAGGGGGATCTCCCCGATCTCTGCTCCCTTCTTTTTTTGGGGGGAGGCGGGAGATGGTTTTGGAGGATTGTGTGGGATGTGAGTACATTGTAAATACATTATAAATAAGAGAGTAGACACAATATTGTATATATGTTATGAATGAGAGCACTTATCACAATTACTCATTGTTCAACTATTCCCAATTGTAAAAAAAAAGCATCTTGCTACTTGATCGATTGTGAAAATAGGAGGACATTATAGAGTATGTTGCATATTGGGATGTGTTTCCTTCAATAAATATCATCTTGAGGAACAACCTACTGAAATATGTTGAACTTAACTGGAATCGCCTCTTGTCTCTCTCAAATTCTGCCATATTATTTTGTCAATGTAATCCCGATAGCCTTTTGCTTTCACGAACTCAGTTCAATTAGTTCTTCCAGCTAGTTGAGATGTGTTGAGAAGAGCCCACCCCCATACAGCAATTCAGGAACTGAGTAAAGACCTCGGTACTCCATTAAGGTAAGTTGAGATTCTCAGAAAATAAGAGAACCGATCAGTTCTAATTTCCTCAATAATAAAGCTTGTCAGTCTCCTCAATAATAATGTAGTATTAATGTGAAAAATTCCATCATATATGCACACTAGTTACACTAGAGTTTGATTTGATAGAAGATGTATACTTTTGAACGATATTTCCTCGAAAATTTATTCTGTTACAACTTTAGTGCACCGCAGACGGTGTCGTCCCTCATATTTGCTATCAACGCAATATTTTTAGGCCAAATAGATAAAATTAAGCAAAACATTTAAGTTCTTGTTCATAAATTGTTTTCGGTTCTGTTATAATTATTTTCATAAAGAATTAAAAACACTTCAGTTCATCACCTATTACAAATGGGAGGCTTGAATAACTAGGTATAGAATGACCATAAGGCAGGTAAATGTATCACTCCTAGTCATTGAAGGTTAAAAAATCAATTTTCATGCAATCAATTTGGATTTTAGGATAGTGCAACTGGTCCATTATATGGTTACGCATACCACTTATGTACTCACTACAAACGCTGAATTTTTGTTACACATTTTTTATCATATATCTTTTTGGAGCTAAAGTGAAAAGGTGATCATGCCGCAAAAGGAATAGTAAGGATATTCCGAAAAATAAAACTTGTAGAGCCATTGCTTACATTGCAAACGCACATCACAAACGCAATTCTCTGTAGCCCGATATTTTAACAAATTAACTTAAGTATATTTTTATTTTTCAATTGTATAGAAAAAAACCTTGATCTAAAGTGGAAAATATGTCGTTGCAATCGATCTATTGAGTACTGTAATGAACAAAAAACAAATATTTTGCGATTTCGAAAAAATCTTATTTTTTTTTAAGATGCCCATAAATTAAAAACTATTATGAAGGAATTATTACTACATTTGTCAGAGCAGAAACGTTTTTTTTAATGATAGCAGACATCACTGGAAATAGCTGAAAGATGGTTAAATGGTTCCAGACCTGAATTGTTTCAGATAAAGAGAGGAATAAAACTTCTGTCAGCAGCACCTGACCCCCTTACCTGTCACCAAGCGTGCAATAGGTAGGGAAACATATTGGATGCTGATTGAAAAAGATAAAGCATAAAGGAAAAATGGGAAGTACAACATAGAAACGTTAAACGTGCGAAAAAAACAGCAACAATCATCTGTCGTTAGCATTGAATATGTAGGTTAATTACTATATATCTGCCCTGCGTCCCTTCCCGTTTGTTTCAATCTGAAAAATCTACAATATTTTTTTTTAATATCCATAATAAAGACATAAAAATGTTCATTTAAACTGACTAATGCCATATTATACCAGAACTAAATAATATAATTGAAAGTATCTTGAATAATCTTTGCGACGCTCTTAGAACAAGCTATTATATAGCAGCAGATATCTCTATTGTTGCATTTTTTTCCCCACGTTTAATGTTTCTATGTTGTACTTCCCGTTTTTCTTTAATGTTTTATCTTTTTCAATCAGCATCCGATATGTTACCCTACCTATTGTCGCCTGGCGACAGGTAAGGGGGTCAGGTGCCGCTGACAGAAGTTTTATTCCTCTCTTTATCTGAAACAATTCAGGCCTGAAACCATTTAACCATCTTCCAGCTATTTCCAGTGATTTCTGCTTTCACTAAAAAAACGTTTCTTCTCTGAAAAATTTAGTAATAATTCCATCTTAATAGTTTTAAATGTATGGGCTTCTCCTACCCTTAATATACCCTCAATTAAGTAGAGGGGATGAGAACTCATTCTTTATGAAATGTTATAAATATTTCCACAGCCCGATAGTAGTGTTCTATGATTGCAAACAATATAAATATTTGTCAAACTATCGCCGGGATAGAAGGAGAGAATGAGGAGAGTGTTTTCTTTGCTAACACAGGGCTCTTTATACTGTACAGCAGTCGGTTCTTTCGCAGCGTGAGACCTGCCAAGGCAAGATATACGTCTCTGTTTTCTTTCATTCACGCAACAAAACATGATTTCGCTCGACACTGAGCTCTCCGTCTCTGTGACAGGCGTAAAAGGGTTCCAAAACGAAATCATTATTGAGAACATATAATAATAATAAAGTGGGAAGGAGCAAGTATAACTACATCTCTCAACCTGCCCAATGTTTGGGTGCACACCGACATAAAACTTTCTATCACCCAGCAGATTATTCATAGTAAGTTTAAGAACATGCTAATGGAGCCACGTCTAATGTCTGATACATACTGTTATATGTATTGCCCATCAAGTAGATACAATAAATGCTATTACGAGATGGAAATTGACTAAGGAAGGGGTGATAAATCGGTGGTAGCCAGAATAGGACCTCTGCGCATCCCCTATGGAGCAGGCACATCTAAAAACGAGGACGGTTCGTCGTCCAGCATTATACAAGGGGTTGGCGTGGACGAGGAACACTAAGGATCCAATTCACTCCAATAATTTTCAACTTATCTCCCCATTCCTATATTTCAGGCAGAGCTTGTCGGCGCCATTTTGTCAGGGGTACTTCCTGCAGTCATTTATTTAAGACACAAGGAGTGTCAAATCTGGCGCTTACCTCTTAGTAACGGTGTATGTTACATTTTGACTACGGCGATGCGAAAAGAATTTCATAGATACTCGTAAAAATAAATATTTGACATATAACAATAAAAATCGCGTATTCAGCACGTTGTAATAGGTTGTTGGTGTAATCTATTGTAATAAGTTTTTTACTGTCAATATTTTAGCTTTACAAGGTTTTTATTTATTGAAATAATAAACCATTAAAAAAAATTCCGGTCTGAATCAGGAAATCTCTCCATATTGTTCCTTTACTTTCTAACCCTCAATTCGTAAAAATGATTCTTCGGTATTTTAGTTGGGGAAAGGGGAGGGTGTATCGATACAATAATCATCAAATCAACTTGAAATAATATAATATCGATCGGAGAGCTCCATATTTTGCAACATATGTCACAAAGGCGTGGGTGAAACATGCAAAAACAATCAGTTTTCACCGGTGGAACACAGCGAGCCTCACTGAGTACCACGAATGGAACAGCAAACACTGGTTGATTGGCCAAACACGGCGAGTACAGATTATTCAGCTGTTCAGACGTGCGCCATCTGTGAGCAGAACTGAATTTTAAATCGCATTCAAATGGTCCGTGTGTTCTTCAATGGCTCAAAATCAGCACCCGAGGATGGCGAGGTGACAAAAACTAATCAGCGGTTGTGGAATATGCCTTAACATTTCGGAGCATTTTTACAACCACCATCGTAGAACATACTTGTATACAGCCAGACGTGAGTCACCCAAACCTAGTAAAAGTAGATACTAAACATTATGAAAGGGTCATTTAAAGTCATCATGAGGCTCACTGTATACCACAACTGTGAGGTTTGGGATCTTACTAATAATGAAATTCAATCAGAATAAAACTCGTGAAAAATATAAAGCGTTATAAATTAATCATTGTATAATATTTAATAAATAAATATTCCATATTATACATGATGGTTATCCCATTGGTAACCTTGATGTTGGGACCTAAGAGGAATGTAATTACAAAAAGTTCTCAACATCGTTTAAACAATTTTTCAGAAATAGTAACGAAGCCCTTAATTTTCGGTATCATTCATCTTTTTTTTTAATTATCTTAGTGTTTTTTTTTTAACAAAGCATACAAAATTAACTACATTTTATTCATTTGATGAACGAATTCTTCTGTTGCCAGAACTCATATACAGCCTTGTCAACTTGGAAAAAAAGCATTTACAATTACCTGGGAACTTACATGAACTAGTCATATAAAAAACACCTGATCTCTTTTTTGTTCGAAAGTTGTTGAGTAACTAACCGACTACTACCATCAACAAAACGTTTCTGAATTGAATTTAATTAAAACTTCCTTAAACAATCAGTAATCATACCATACGCCATAGAAGAGATTGAAAAAGGTCTCCCGCTTGCAATTATTTTAAATTCTCTGGCAGAAGTTATACAAACGGAATAAAAAACTCTCACCTTTCCCCTGTCGAGCCTACGCTTGAAAAATTACATAATTGATGCTATCCTCATTCTACCCTCTACTTCATGAATTTATATTGAAATGTGTGTTCTTTTATTTATGACGAAGATTCCATGGAACATGAATATAATCTGTGTAATCCATCTACGTGGTGTTTAGAATACTAATACACCATCGCCTAAATTGTAATCACCTCAAATGTGTTGTTTTTCAAGAATAGGTGATGGATGGAAGTTACAAACCCATCAAAACTCTTAAATTAAAAAAAAAAAAAGTGCAATTTGGTCGACACTATTACTAACTTTTTTGCAATAATCGATCATTAAAGGGACATATCCACGTAGAGATCTTTAATTTGATACACTATTTAATTTGATAGGAAAATATTCCAAGTGTTTGATCAATAATTGACCGTTCATTATTATTCATATCAAATATACTTATTGATGAGTTTTAATGACTTTATATTGTACTTAAGCCCCAACACATATTAAAGATTATTATTCATAACGTCAATATCTTAAATTTGATACCCTACTCAATATTACAGGCATATGTATATTTTTTTTACAATTAAATTTATTAATTTTCACACATTCAATCACTTCGTTTCTTTTCTATGGGACTGGTTATATTTTTAGCATATCCTCGACGTCAAATTGAATGAAAAATACCTGAATGTCTCAAAAATAATTTTTTTTTGTCCTACTTGGGATCGTTATCCCTAAACGGGGTGACATGACTTCCTGAATGAAAATTCAAAAATCCTTTTGTTTCATGATTGAAAACCTAATGGTTTCTGATTATGAAGGAACAAAATCATCATTAACCTAAAAAATAAGAGAATGTAAAAGATCAGCAAACAGTTCTTTGTATCTTCTTTATCGTATTATTTATTCCTTATTGTAATAGTCGATCGATTTAGTTGCCTCACTAGGAGGTCATACAACTACATTTTGAAACTACTTAGCAGAAAGTGGCTGTGGTATCACCGGAGCCTTGGACTGCACCAGGTGCATGTTGCTCTAATAACTTTGATACACGTATATAGACAATAAATGTTTATACATAAGAAGAGGTACATAATTATTATCAATGCTGGATTAGTAAATTGTAATTTTATTATTATTGTCAATATAAACAGCAAAAAATTATTTACCATCACCAGTCGGATGCTCTATCTACTAAGCTACTAAGCGTTTGGGTCCAGACCCTGTCACGATGATATCTTTTCCTTGCCTGATAATTATTAAAACAATGGTTCGTACCACAACTTATTATAAATATAAATTGAGTACAAATTGAAAGTTTCAGTTTTAAGATTTATATGCTCCCGTAATAAGCAGAATTAGTTAGCAAACTCTCAGAACATTTGTTATTTAATGTAACAGGACTACAGAATTCCATTATAGTCTCCTTTAAAAGCTCTGGAGAGCGTAGCAAAAATGATTTGGAGTTGACTTAGTCTCGATAGGGATAGCTCAATGGATAGCGATTGACTTGAAATCAATTTGTCTTCGGAAAACGTTTATGTTACACTAAATGGATTTTTTAAGGGATGGGTATTGGGAGGAAACCCGTCATGAAAAAAACCGTCACATATTGAGTGGAGCACTACTCTAGATTTGCCCATTTTTTCTATCATTATTATTTGGTTCTAAATATCTAAAAACTTACGATGACATTAGAATTTAATCTAAATCTATTCCTGTTATCCTTGTTTCTAATTTTATTTCTAACGAACATGTTAGGAAAAAAAGAGAATAACAGATCAGGAAAACTTTCATAATCTATTTCAGAAAATACAGCAAATTTCAAAACAGTTGTAAAAGGTAAAGGGTACTGAGTACTTAGATCTACAAAATAGGTTAATTTTTTTAATTTAGTTCATTAGAAATATTTCACAACAACTAGACATATCTTTTAGATATTTTCACGCCCTCTAAGACCTAATACTATAACTAAATCCTATATAAGTATCATTAACAAAGTTTATTTTAATCGACATAATCGACATAAACCAGAAAATATTTTAATGGCTGCTTTAGTTTATTCCTGTTTTTTTGTTAAAGAAACAGCATGTAAGTAAAGAGCAGATGTTTTTATTGAGTGAAATATTGTTTTTAATAATAAAATGTTTTTTATCATAACTGTTACTTACTCATAGCAATATTACTGTTACACCCAATGGATGAATTGTTATTTTCCTGGTTGCGTTGATGTTGACTGCGGGTAGACTGATGTCAGTCCAAAGCATAGTAACAGATAATTTACAAATAAAGTTTAAGAAGGATATTTTTTTTTTATATATATATAATTCCTTTATTGTGCTAAAATTACAATCTGCCTTGCTAGGCAATAAGTAATTAAGATATACGATCATTCATACCATATTTACATTTCATCATTCACTCGCTCATTCATTCAGGACATGATTGGAGAAACTGGCCATTGCCAGGACTCCCACTGTCACTTGATTATAGCAGGTCACGAGGCCACTGCCGTTTCAGTCTCCGAGGAGGATTATAGGGATAAGTGACGCAGTGCAGTGACTGTGCTACAGGATTAGGGTGGTTGGAAAGGCTACTGTGGAATTTCGTAAACTTGGAAGGGATGAGTTCTAGAATGTAGGGTATATTAAGGTCGTTATGAAGGGTTTTGTTGCTGACATAATAAGGGGCATTTACTATTGTTCTCAGGACTTTTGATTGAAAGGATTGGATACGCTTGATGTTCGACTTTTTTGCTGTCCCCCATAGCTCTATTCCGTATGCCCAGATTGGTTTAAGTATAACTTTGTAGATTAGTAGTTTATTTTCTATTGAGAGATGGGATGTCCTTTAAAGTAGTCTGTATAGTTGTCCAAAGCGTCTGTTTAGTTCTTGTCTTTTTAGTCTCGTATGTGGGTTCCAGGTCAGTCGTTTATCGAGATGGAAGCCTAAATACCGTACTGTCTCGGATACAGGGAGAGGAATAGAATTAAAATAAACTAGTGGACAAGACTTGCGACAAAGGGTGAAGGTAATGTGGGAACATTTTGCTTCATTAACTTTGATCCGCCATTGGTTGCACCAATAATCGATCTCGTCAAGGTGTTTTTGAAGGTTATGGGATGCTATGTCGGGGTCTGGGTTAGATGACAAGACTGCAGTGTCATCTGCAAATGTGGCCAAGAAGGTATTGGGAGTAGAGGGGACATCAGCGGTGTATAGATTGTAGAGGATGGGGCCCAGGACACTGCCCTGTGGAACTCCTGCATTTATAGGATAGTAGTTTGAATATTCTAAACCACAGCGGACTTGGAAGAAGCGGTTTGAAAGGTAGGACTGTAGGATTAGGAAAAGGGTCTGTGGTAAATATCTTTTGAGCTTGTAGAGTAAACCTGCGTGCCAAACCCTGTCAAAAGCTTGAGCTATATCAAGAAAGGCAGCAGTGCAATACTGTTTGGTTTCAAGGGCTGAGGAGATGTGATCAACAACGCGAAGGCCTTGTTGAGCAGTGGAATACCGTTGGCGGAAACCAAATTGGTGTGTAGGAAAAAGGTTTTTGGATTCAATAATTGGAAGTAGACGTTTTAGTAAAAGTTTCTCAAATATTTTTGAGAGGATAGGGAGTAGGCTTATTGGACGGTAAGATGAGGCGTCATTGGGTGGTTTACCGGGTTTGGCGAATAGGACAATAATGGAATGTTTCCAGAGGAGTGGGAAGTGCGTCGTTCGGATAATGCAATTATATATATAGGTTAGGAAGATTATGGCTTTAGGAGGAAGTTGTTTGAGAATTTGAGGAGTAAGGAGATCATATCCAGGGGATTTTCGGTAAGGTAAGTTTTTCAAAAGGTATTTGACCTCAGAGGGATTAACGGCTTTTGGTGGAAGAGAGAGAGGAATAGGTGAAGTGAGGAAATCTTCCACAGTTGTGCTGTGAGTATGGCTTTGATGAGAAAGGTTAGGTGTGAAAGTATGGGTAAGATGCAGAGCAAATTCCTCCGACCTATCCCCATCCGAAGCCGCCCAGGACCCATCATCACGACGGAGCGGATGTGAAACAGGTTGATACTTTAGGATTTTTTTGGTTACATTCCACAAGGAGTTATCCCTGGTAGACAGAGAGGAGAGGTAGGAATTGAAAGAATCGGAACGGAAGGATGCCAATCGCCGCTTTACCAATCGGCAGTACTGATTGTACGAGTGGCGATCGGCAGGATGCCGGGATCTCTGCCACACTGTTCTGGAGCGGCGTTTGGATAGGATTAGATCTTTGAGATGCTGAGGTAAACTATTATGATTATGAATTTTTGGGTGACGATGGGGTGACGATGCCTCCCAAGCCGACTTCTGGACCAGAGTAGTGAAAGAATGCACTGCATCGTCTAGGTCTTGGGATGTTTTCAGGGATAATTTGAGGTTTACGGACTCTGTGAGAAGCTGACGGAAGTGGTCCCAGTCAACTGGGCCCCTAATAAATGAAGGAGGAGGCAGTTTGTGAATTGGTTTTAGATAATAAAGGGCTATGATCGGAGGAGAGGTCATCGAGGCGCTTGAGTGAATAGTTTAGTGTTCCTAAACTATTGTAGAAGAAGAAGTCTAGGAGATCTGGATTTCGGTTGGGATCTGATGGCCAATAGGTGGCTGTGTCAGGAGAGATCGTGGAGCAATGTTTCCGTGTGAGTGCAGACAGCAAAGCACGTCCGCGTGTATTCGTGGATCTTGACCCCCAGTGTTGGTGCTTTGCATTAAAGTCCCCACCCACAAGGAAACAATGTCCTATGGAGTCTAGAAAGGAGATGAATTGGGAATCGGAAATGGATTTATTGGGAGGGCAGTACACTGATGCTAGAGTAAGGGGGAAAGGGAAGGTGCTGATTGACACTGCAGTGGACTGAAGGAAATCATGTGCTACCAAAGGAACTATGTGATGAGAAATGGAATTATGAACAATGACAGCGGTACCTGCATGAGCTCTTCCATCTGGGTGATCAGTTCGGTAAGTATGGTACTGTCGAATCGTAAATGGTCGTTTGCTAGTAAGTCTTGTTTCAGTAATGAGAGCTACGTCGATGTTCTTGTCGTGGAGTAGTGCTGTCAGTTCGTTAGTGTGGGTGCGAACACCATTCGCATTCCAAATGAGAATGGATAAGGAGTCGGAAGGATCCACTTATGGATTTTGTTTAACGGGGATAAGGTAGGAGACCAGATTAAGAAGGATATTATGACATTTATTTAACATCATTAATATAATTCAATTTTTTTTTATCTTTGTACATAGCATTTTATTTATTTCACATTTACTTTTCAAAACAGCTGTGTATCCAGTATACCCAACATATTTATAACGTAAATCACAATTGACCACCAACATTTTGGTATATAATAAAGCATTAAACAGAATAAATAAGCGAAAGTTAAATAAACAGTGCAAACCAATAATTTCCAACCAAGGGATACCATTTCCTGCAATGGATATAAAACAAACAAAAAACACAATCTGGTACAACTTGTTTCTTTGCCTTAGTTATTTTGAATAATTGAAATGTGGAACTATAAATAAAGAAAATTAATTTTTCACTAGCTATGAATAGATATTTAATTAAAAATTGATATGCAATTCTCTATGCCGTCTAGATTGGAATTTAATACAAATTGAAAATAAAGCGAGGCGAGGTATAGTAGGATTCAAAGTCGAGTATAAAGCCGTGTTCAGGCGAGCCGATGAGGGTAAATTTTTTTCCCTTTGCTTGGAGTACTTTTTTTTTCTTTTTAAGGCTTCAGAGGGAATACGACTAAATACATTTTTTGATTAACACGAATTAAATAATTTTTTTTTATAACAATAAATTCTAATTGTTTATAAATAGAAATAATATCCTCTGAAATAAAGATAAATAATCGTTGCAGGACTATTAGAGGATTTTAGGATATGTTTTGTGTTTTTCAAACACTGAAGATAACAGTTAGCTTTTCGAAAGAACTTGCCACATAAATAAAATTTAATTGCGAAGGAAATAATGAGCCACATTATTATGAATCGGATTGTAATAATATGTTTTTAATCTCAATAAGTTCAGTTCACTTCTTTAAATATAAGGGACAACCTTATCCAGTCTCAATCGAAGTACATAATGGAGTGAAAAGATTAATAATATTTCTATGATATTATTATATCCCATAATATAATATTAAAATTATAATAATAATAATAAATTCCGTAATCAATCTATCTAGAACATCTATATAATCTTTTAAAATTCGTCATACCCCTAAAATGGGTCTTTTAAAGTTCAGTGGTAGATTTTTTTTTCAAATGCCTGGGGGAGGGGGTTATCTTCATTTATTTCCATAAACGGAGGTGGTTTACTTCTGATAGGAGCGAAAGAGGTATAAGTACTTAATGCCGTAGATGAATAAAAGATATACAACTAAAAAGACTAATTTCGAGTTTAAAGGAAGAGCTTTCAAACAGGTTAGCGGGGATCATTTTTCGCCTGTGTGCCTATAAGTAGCAGCTATTCACAGATCATGGCTGCCGAATTGAAAAAAAATGATCAAGAAATGAATTCCAACTCTAGAGACAGCATAGGAGATTATGGGATTCGAGAATAATCGGAGAATTAATGAGATATGCCTGGCTGTCAATGAGAGAAAAACAAGGCTTATAGAAACATTATGCAAATAATTGACAGACAAACAGCTCAGTAAGGAGTAAAAGGGCCACAAGGAGGCACTTGAGAAACACTTCCACCAAAGGAAGAAGTGGCAATGGGAAAGAGTGCATTGCAAGCGAGAAACATCCTAGGATATTCTTTCAAATTGTCAATGAAGACGGTCAACCATTTAATCCAATGTCTCCTGCACGCAAAGTGAAGAATAACTCTTTAATTAAGGAGAAACAAAAAATGTTTGATCGATGAGAGGACTATTTTCAGAACAGGAGCACCTCAGAACATCATCAATGAAGATGAACTTAGAGATAAGACTAAGACGGAATTCGATAACGTTCCAACGGAAGTATTTGGAAATTCCGGCTGTGTATTAATTACTTTTCTCCAGAATAGGTTGATCGATGTATTGAGAGAAAAAAACCTTTGGGATGGAAGAAAACAATCATACACCAGTGTATACAAATATATCATTTTATATAAAGCTTCCCTATGCCAAGAAAAAAGTAGTGCAGTATCAATGTGGCTTTGTTAGTGGGAAGTGAACCGTTGACCAAATCCCAACCTCCAAATGCTTCTGAAAAAAAACAAGAGAGTGACAGATCTTAATAAATTCTAACAAGCCTATGACTCCATGGAAAGAAAAGAAGCATACAAAGTATGGTAGGGTTGAACCTCCTTAAAAAAAGTAGTGCGGTATGTTAAAATGCCATTGAATAAATGAAGAGGGTTTTGGCATTGAGAACCGTGTAAGCCAAGGGAAAACCCTGTCATACGTTGTATTGAACTTCTCCCAGAAAACCATTGAAGAGTTCTGGAATCCAGCTAATAGGACAATTATAAGCAGAAGTGTACATCTCTTTGTATATGATGACCTGGATATTAGGAATCAGGGTACAGAAAAGACAGCGAAAAAAATTGGGTTACTCATAAAAGTGACAAGACAAAATACATGTGTACTAAGCCTTGCGAATCTACATCTGGGTATATGACATCAGTGCAGCATAACATTGAATGATTCAGGATTACGGCACATAAGTGTCTATCCAGAATAACATCGTTCATGAAAAGGAGTGACTTATTAATCGATCGGCAGCTAATCGATGTTATTTTGAACTCTTCACTGATTCTGAACACGAAAATTACCCTTATAACAGGTCTATTATATGCCTGTTGTATGTCATGTTCATACGCCTCTGATTGCTGGACCTTGGCAAAAACGACGGAATATGCTCTGAACAAACCTGGAGAAAAAGATACAAGATACAAATAAGAGACCACGGTATAGATTCATGACGCAAGAATGAACCGGAAGGAAATATCGGCCAAGGCCCCGACCGAGCAAATATATGACCACGCGTGTCAGATGATCCTGGTTGTGGTGGCAACTTTGCTACTCAGGCAAGAATCCTTCTTGGCGGTCAATTCTAAACGAATAAGCAAGCAAGCATCAACCATGTAGACAAAAAATAAACGTATGAAAAAAACAAAAAAACGGTCACATTTTTAGCTTTTCCGAGTCACTGCTCAAAAGCTATTTTGAAAATAGTTTAGAACAAAATTATTAACCGTAATCAAATAATTTTGTACCATTTGTTAAAAAGCTATTTTACGTGACTCAGACGGTTCATAATATAAATGACAAAATGAGATATTTGATTTAAAAAAAAATAAAAAGCAGAGTATTTTTAGTTAGTTTATTTAACTTAAACGGTCTGACTTCTGGGTATTCTATTGTTTCTTTACATTTCTATTTCTTATTCTTTATTGCCTTTAAAAAAACAACTTTATTATGATCATATTACAATCTGCATCGTTGGGCAATAAGTAATTGTGATAAATAATCAATCGTAATTAACAAACATTTAGTCTTATGTTCCTCGAATCATCTAGTTTTTTTTTCTTTCGCAGTAGCTAGAATAATCGCACTATTTTCAAAAATCATACAGGGATTATTGTGATTTAAAATAGTATAATAGTCTCATTATATAAATTGCTTAAATGACGTAAAAAGAGTTTCTCTCAGCATAAATACCAATAAAGTAACAACAATAAATTGAGAGATATGACTTCATGGTATTTATTCAATTTACAAGCGCCTGTAACGTAAACTTGACTCCATTTCCAAGTGCGCGTGGCCGGCGCTAGAATACCCTTTTGCGGAACAGCTCTGCGTTGCATAGCCTAACCAGTTCTCTGTCGGTCTCTGAAACATTTTAAATACAACGCTTCGGGATTTTATGTTAATTTTAATTTGTATTACTTATAAAGACATCAAACCAGATTTCTGTTGCCTGATTGTTCCTAAAAAGAGGAAAAAAATCTATATCTTATCCTTCACTGTTGATACTATCGACTTGATTTAGGCCTCATTCGATTCGGCGCACATTAATACTTTACATTTTGTATATAAATGTTTCTTTTCATTGAAAATTAAAGATTATCAATGACTGCAGCAAATCACCTTTAACCACACCTGATATTTTTAAAATTAAATAATCCCTATAATTATGGATTAGAACGTCATGTAAACACAGATGCGAAAGAAACCCAGTAGATAAAGGAAGTGATAGGTGACTATTCAGTTACTTGAGCGTCTTTTATTTTGCTTTAATTTCGTAACAACTAATCATGCAAAGACCTGCAGCTCAAATTTAGAGAAACCCTTCCTTACACTATCCCTAAACGAATAGTGGGGAAGAAACCCTTCCTGACACTCACTATCCCCAAACGAAAAGTGGGGGAAAACCCTTCCTTACATTATCCCCAAACGAAAATGTCACGAAAAATTTATGCGTATCCTGGATAGCAAGATTGGAGAATTGCTTAGAGAACAAGAGAGAGGAGAGCCGTAAGTATACTTAACAAATTAAAAGATAGTTAGTGACTATAAATACCACACATCATGGTGGCTCTATTGCGACCTACCTCACATAAACAATCTGGTTGTGATCTGTCATCATGCAAACAATAATGCTAACTACCATCTTAACTCAACAATTTTAGTGGTCCATTTGTTCACAGTCCGTTCACTTCAATTGTCGGATCATTGATCACTGTTACAAGATGTTTACTGAACTACGCCGTTGGATGCTCCCGGAGTGAAGGTGCTATGTGACTGAAGAGATCGAGATCTATAAACTATAAAATCCCTAACAAAATAATTAAGACACAACCCCATTATAAATGGGGGTCACATGGATCCATGCCCTGCACTCTTAAGTATAGTGGGAAAGAAACCCTTCCTTACACTATCCCCAAACGAATAAACACCTAAAAACGTTGTAGCGTTTGTTGAAATATTACAAAACGTGAAATTCAGTGAACTTGTTTTTGACAAAATGGTGGGACGATAAGAGAACCCTGAAGGCACGAAACAAATACAAATAAATCACTCACTTGTATACTAAGCATAGATGCATTTCCCTTTTCCAATTGTATTAAAAATAATTTTAAAAAAAAAATTGTGTTATTAGTTTTCGAATTAGATTCAATCAGATTTTTCAACAGGTGCCATACACCACTAAAACATTTTGCAAAAAAAAATACAGCATGGAAAAGCTATGGTTAATATACCACCGAAAAATAATAGTTTTCGTGGAAAAAAGAAAATTTTGATATTTTCCACCACAATACGGTACGGCGGTGGTTCTTGTGGTAGTAACGCCAAAAAGAAGTAATAAAGTTTCAATGGGGTGCTGTTATTTTAATTCTTAAAGCGTATAGGCAAGAACACTAGATCACATGTTAAAACTTGTATGATTTAGATCGGTAACCCTACAACCATAGACTCCATTTGTTTGATGGCTTATTGTCAGTTACAAATATAATTATATTGTATATAAACATGTAAACGCCATGAAAACTGTGAGGAAAATAATGGTTCTGAGGCAAGTCATACGAGTACCGTATTCACAGTAACGGCAACTGGGAATCTTAGCAGCGCGCATACTCAGTCAAACTTATTTTCTTAAAAGGATCAGTTGAGTTGACTGTTAGATGACCATTTCAATAGTGACAAAAATTCGTTTACATCAATTATACACTTAATCGTTTTATTTAAAATATGCATAAACAAATTAAGGGTATTGAAAGTGAAGAAACAGCATCGAAAACTTGTTCGGATGTAGGTTGGGTTACGCTTAAAGTTCTTAAATATTTATATTATATTATGGAGAAAAAAACATTAGAATTCTTAGCTACATAAATAGCCTCAACTGGCTCGTATCCAGTGACGTGGCTGACGGAGGAGCGTGGGGACTTCCCAAGACTCCGCTTCCTCATTCGCATGTGAGGGAGGTGACAAGCATATGAATTTGGGAGGTCTCGGGGTTGTTTGTAAATACTGTATGAATGAGAGAGTGAATGATAAAATTTAAATATGGTATGAATGAGAATATTTATCATAATTACTTATTGTCCCATAAGGGAGATTGTATTTTTATAATAAAGAAGATTCTATATATAGTTAAAGAAATACTATCTCGGTATCTGAAAATTGCCTTTCCAGAAAATAGAAAAAAAAAACTGTAAATAAATAAAAACTTTATATCTGTTCGAATCGGTTGAAACAGTATAAGATAAATGATTTCCACTGTATGTATTAAATACATGATGTCCAGCAGTTTGAGTATCAACAATTTAATTACTTTTTTGTGCTCGGCCCTTAACCATGAAAGAAACGATACTTTAAATATTAAATAAATAGCTTCCTAGCTATGAATTATTAAAAAAGGTAAATTGTTAGTGGTACGGAAATGACATCTTTAAATTTATTTTTCGTTATTTAATACTTCTTGATATTATATTTAACCTAATAGTTAGCATACTCAGTGTTGTGGAGTATAACATTAAAACTTCAAACCGCGTAAACTATTCTTACGGTCTCTAATATAGAACAAACATGCTGACAGACAAAATACGTACGTCTCCAGTCGAGCTCGGCAACAGAAGTGTATATATAAATTATCACTAGGAACAGAAACGAAAAATAAAAAACAAGATAACCACGTAGAGAATTTCAATTTGTAGAAGAGTGGCCAACCCGAAGGGTAAGTAGTGGTGAGCCCCCTATCATTGATTGGATGGATTTAATAGATTGGCTTCGTTGTCTGAGGATTATCGCAAGCCATTTGTCGATTCATCATGGTTATTTTATTATAAAGATTCTAGCCTCTTCTATACAATCAATATTTCGATATCTTATCATGACAGGCCATTGTCAACCGATATGTCTCATATAAAATATGTCTCATTTATGAGAGACATATTCTATGGGAGGCATGAAAGTCAACAAAACTAAAAGAGAATATTAGCTGATTTCAGCAGAGTTCCCCATAGAGGCATTGGATTTATTAATTACATTAGGGTAGAAATGTTAATAGATTATTGTCATTGGTGAACTGCTCCACCGAATGGATTAGAGAAAAAAACAAATAAAACAATAAAAAGCTCAATCCCGTTTATGGGGCACGCAAGTGCAACCCTACTGAAAAAATAATATTATATTCGTTCAAAATTCGTCGTAGAGCTTTTACAAACGAAATGGGTTTTTAATAGATATTTAGAGTATATCTAGATTGCAGAGATAATAAGGGCTTCGGCACATCGTACAGGTCAAACAATTAACCGTAACAGTCGTAGTAGAACCAGGCATGTGGGCAAGATGATAGGTTCCGCTAAGTGTTATGTAAGATACCTGAGCATATGCTTGGGTCTCCCTAATTTCCACAGCAGAAAGCAATTAAGTATACGACATTGCTGCCGGAGTACCGATTGTCCAATGTTTTCTTCCTGGCTTTCTCCCGAACCGACCATTGTCGGGATATAATGTTTGAACCGTTAATTACACTATTTTTATTTAATTGTTTTCTATATAGATAGATAGATAGATAGATATTAGCTGTCAGCTTGTAAGTCACTTTTGTTTTTATTTTTATTAAATTAAATATTTTTATTTAATGTCATACAGTATGGAATTCTGCATATTGTTGTTCTTTTTTTTTGTTTTAGTTTCTTATAAGTGGATCGTATAGACTTTCTTTACTAAAAGCAGTTAATTTTTATTTCATCATAATTATTTCTAACCTTACACTTTATTTTACACTGTCACTATTTTTTTATTATAATGTTTTGTTTTCGTTTTCCAGGTGTGAATTCGTCATCTGAACAATAATGTTATTCATAGGGGAAACTATCCCCAAACAAATAGTAGGGGAGAAACCCTTCCTTACACTATCCCCAAACGAATAGTGGGAGAGAAACCCTTCCTTACACTGTCCCCAAACGAATAGTGGGGGAGAAACCCTTCCTTACACTATCCCCAAATAAATAGTGGGGGAGAAACCCTTCCTTACACTGTCCCCAAACGAATAGTGGGGGAGAAACCCTTCCTTACACTATCCCCAAACGAATAGTGGGGGAGAACCCCTTCCTTACACTATCCCCAAACGAATAGTGGGGGAGAAACCCTTCCTTACACTATCCCCAAACGAATAGTGGGGGAGAAACCCTTCCTTACACTATCCCCAAACGAATAGTGGGAGAGAAACCCTTCCTTACGCTATCCCCTTATTACACTATGTCCTGGAATAAATTTTCTTTCTATTCTATGCAGATTGATGGCTGTAATTTATGGTGAAATTACTATTTTCCTACCCATAATCGTTGATTTTTTTATTATATATCCTGAGTTCCAAGATTTAATTGCCATTGTCTAAGGTTGAAGAGCAGGAACAAGGAGACTCCCGTCCACGCTCATTAACCGAAGAAACCAACAATTAAATGTTGAAAACGTTCCATGCCACATAAATACATATTTTCCTACAGCATATATCTAATTCTGACTAAATGTAACTGGAGTCAGTTATGGTGAAATGGCTATTTGGAGGCCATTATTTATGAATACCGCCAGAATGTGAGTTCTCGCCGTGGATAAAATAGGGCTAAAAAAACCGTGAAACCGTAATATTCTGCACGGAGTAAGTACGAGTATACGTTTTAAATGAGCTATGAAGTGAGGTTTGTCGGGCGTAGGATCCAAATGATACGATGAAGTTTGAGCAGAACTCTGTTAAGTTTCTTTGAGCGGATGAAGTAAGTAAAACTGTAGCTGTTGCCCTCCAGTTAACTACCCCTTTGGAATGATGGACGACCGCCTGAGGGGGTAGAAGGAAGGGGGCAAGTGTATAAGACGGAGCCAGATGACTCAGGACTCCTGTAAGTTTAGCATAGGTTAACAATAACAACAAATTGAAAATATCCGCTACTTGTTAGCGATTACAACCTTTTGAACTATTAGGAATTTATAATGTTTTGGGACTGATACCAGAAAAATGTTAAGATATAATTTCTTTGAAAATGTGTTTTTTTTAAACAAAAAATAATTTGTGAATTGAAGTCATAGGAATAGGTCTACCTCTGTCTGCAATGATTTTTTTACAAGTTATCTAGAGACACGAAATGTCGGCAAAGGTCCCTCCCATTTGATATGGGGAATACATAAAAAATTTATATATCTCCATAAAACATGAATTTCATCAATCAATTTGTTAGCATTAAAAAAACAATAGTTTTCTATATTTTCTGCGTAGATATAAAAAAAAAGGTTTTGACGTTCCAAATTAACCTAAAGGCTATTAACATCGTGTTCACTACTTCAACTCAAATACCGATTTTTCCAGGGACATAGTATTAAATTGCCATGTAATTTAATGACTCCATGATAAAAAAAAAACCCCCATGAACTTAATGAAGGGTCATTACAAAAGTAATTAGTAAAACAACTAATATTTTCTAATCATGTTGAGTAGGGTTAGTATCTAATCGTTATTAAATAAAATATCTTTACGTTCTAATTAAAAATATTTTACATGTGCTCGGAGTTAAGTGGAATACCATTACATGGTTATTAAAATAGTCAGTAAAAATCTATTCGTAATTTTTTAGAAGCCCCAGTTTCATATGCATAGAGGGATTAGATTTTTCGTGAAAGTTTTACTTGATTCACCGAAGATGATGAAAAATAATGAACATTCATCACCATTCAGTAATTAATAGTATTTAAAAAAAAACTATTTTCTTATAGTATAAATTATTGGATCATATTAATGTCGACGTTTTAATTAGCAACATGTAATATATAGCATTGGCAGACGATTACTAAAACGTTTTATTACTTGATAAAACCCAGGACTAATCAAAGATGGTATTTAAAAAAAAACTTATAAAGCCAAAATATATTTGTCTTTTTAATAGTCATTTTTAGTGACTGAGATGATTTAATCAATAAAATTAAATAGTTTTGATAAAAGCATCAAATAGTTTTTAATTCATAAATATGAAATAAGTTAGGTGCCTGAGCATCAATAATAGTATAATAAATAATTTATATAGAATCAAAAAGTATTACCCTTACTACAAGCATATTTAAAAAGATGCATGGTGAGTTAAACATCCTTTTCAATGATCAATTTTTTTTTTTTTTTTACAATCGCAATCACCCCATAAATCTACTAATTAAAGAAATAGAAATTCTCACTAAAGTTATAACTAAATGTTACATATGAATGATAATCTAAAACGTTCTATTACAATAGTCAAGCTAAAATTATCGGTAATCTCTTTTTTTATATATACATTATTTCTTGTACCATTCACTTTCTTTTCAAGTTGATCATTACTTCGGGTATTGTTAGTTTTCCCAACATTAAAAATATTGTTATTAAACCACTCCTTAATGTAATAGTAAACATATTTCGGTGGTAAGCCACCAATTATGTATATATATATATTATGTATTCATTGACTTTTAAAAATTATTATTATTACATGAGTATATAAATATATATATAATTAAATTTTATTAATGGAAATACCACACTAGCTACATAGATGGCCTATTGCAAACGACAATGAAGCAACAGCCACGATGAACCTATTGGCTAGCAGTGTTGGGCATAACGCAACAACTTATGCAAAGAAAACTCATAATTGACGGTTGCTAAGTTAATTTACACGTGACTAACTGTCATTTATCAGACATGACCAAACGTTCATAACATGACTCATTAGTCATGGCTCAATATTTACGGGCTGAATCGCAAGTCATGGTCTACTGTGCTTACTGACCCCTACCGCCCAATCCCACTGACAATGAGCTAAGACTGAGATTACCTCTTGGCACGGCGAAGATACGTCGAGTAGACGACGGACATACAGACGGCTACAGACAGCCAGGACGGACACTGTGAGACTGAAGGGCCGAGGAACGCGGCATGGCGCTGACATGCGCCGCCCCCTCACGCCTCCTGCCGCCTCTGTCTTGCAGCTTCTGCCTGTCTGTCTGTCATAGCGGCACACTTGTTTCAGGCCAACTTTGAGGCCTGTTGGAGATCCAATCATTGCAATATATGAGAATGAGTATTTTAGACAGGCATAATATAGTTAAGTATCATAAAGTTTCAGGGCATAGCTCTCCTGAGAAGCTGCTGAATAAGACCAAGGTCATCTCCTTTCCACCTGCAATATAACCCTCTCCTTATTAAACATCTTACCACTCTTCTTTATTAGTCCAGTGATTATGTTTATCATGTATAAGGATTTTATAAATAAAGTCTCTTTTGAGCCTTAACTGTTGCGAGATCGTTAATTGTAAGAATTGAACATACATGATATATATCGATCTTACAACATACTGAACTCAACTTGTTTTGGAACCAGGACTCCGCTTTTCTTGAAGAATATGGAAAGAAGTTGTGTTGGGATGTAAGGCAAAATAACACAAACAAGCACATGTTCACGTAAAGAAAAACAAGGGAGAGATTCAGCTAAATTTTGACTGTTGGTTAATTTAGTGTACGATTGCGAGAGGTTACACACTTTGTACAATTCTTCTCCTGTCTATAATTATAAATACAAAGTATTCAATAGATGAACAGGAATATTTTACAATGTGCTTGCTCACTAATATGTTAATCTTATTTATAAACTTTGTATTTTTGGTATGTTTAAAGGTATGATATATTTTGATCAGTATTGAAGGTATTTAATCAGTTCGGCACTACCATCTTTGAGCTAGAGGAAGCTTGGTGCCTTTGAGATTGGCCTTTACAGGGTATTCCAATGAAATCACAAATGCTCCTACTGAAAAATTCAAAACGTTAACCGTATGCAAACTATAAGTTCTACTATTAATCTCGACATATAAATGAAAAGCCTCAAAAATTTAGTGTGAAAATTCAACGATTCCGCTATTTTTTTTTTCGAGTTGCGTTTTTTTTTTCTCCATAGCCCCTTTAAAATTCCAGACAATTATATAGAATTATAGATCCTCAGGCGAATCCATCCACAATTTATTTTGTATTTCCTGTAGCATCACTACATTATATACAGGTTTTGATCTACATTATACGTGACTGGACTAAACTGACTAATGGTGATGGGGCTCACCTTTTTGATCAACCTTAAAACTAACTTACATACTAATTCTTATCCTAATTTTTCCCCGACAGTCTGTTGCCATCGATGCGGGAGGGGTGGCGGGGTCATAGTGTTAAACACTGGATTTGTCAGGTGCTGCAACGAGTCAAAAAACTTAATGTGTCACCGGTGGATGAACTCACCCACCGACGGCACACCAAGCAACGGGTGCAGGTCAGCGTTCTTCAACCTCTCTAAAGAGTTATGTCGGACCACTTTTCGCATGATTCCATTCTGGAAGTGTTGGAGACATTTGGCTGTATCGTCAGTCAAGTGGGTAAATAGCGGGGCACCGTACAGCAGAGCTGGCCGGAGGACACATTTATATATCATCAATTTAAAACGAAGCGACAGGTTAGGTGATGTTAGCAAGTGCGATAGCCGGTAAGACCTTTGTCGTACTTTTTCTATTTTATTACTAAAATGAGTAGAGAAATGGAGATGCCTATCCATTTTTATACCCAAATAGTGCATTGAGAAAGCTGGTGAGCTCTCTTGCCCTCCCACGCTATACGATTTTGGCAAGGATTTTTTCCACTTTTGGAGGGAGAAGATTACGCAGTCGGTCTTCCCGGCGTTTACGCTGATGTTTATAGTTGCGTTTTAATACCTTTATAAATATAATTAAACACCCGATATCGAAATATTCGGGATTGTATCTATTTTATAATGATAAACAAACGTAAAGTGTAATATTAGTTATTAAAGAGTTACAATAAAAAACATAGGGGATAACGCACAATTATTCTGCTAAGACCGATTAATTGTGATATGTGATCCCGCTGGTATAACATTTATTGTATTTATTACATTCTCTGATGAAATACAAATAAAATATTGACACACCTCTCTTTCACTAATAAATATTTTAATTCACGCCAGAGGGATCACATAACCACCACCACGATTACAATTCATATAAAAATAAAGAATTGTCTGCCCGAAGCATTTTCATTCAGAGAAAAGTAATTTCGACGGGCTGCCGTGTCATCGTCAAGTTGAAAAATGGTCACATTATTACAAATGGTTGTTGTTAACACACGTTAAAATATTATGCAATTTATTTATTTGTTTAATTATTTACACTCTTGTCATACTCTCACATATGCTTCAAAGGTGGTTTATGGTATCGCGTTCCACCCACTTGAGTTCATAAAATAAATTCACTGTCTATTTGACGATTTGAAACCAGTACCTTCACACCATGTAACTACTGTGCCATACTAGAGCCCATATTTCTTGCTATCGCGTAAACGACTGTGTTTATTGGGAATAATTAAATAAACTGAGATAAGATATGACAAGTTCAGATCTGAAAAAGTACATATACTTAAAATGATTTTAGAAAGAATATTCACTCTACAGGGAAAATAAATAGTAGCATGATCTGGAGATGGAGAATAGGGACAGCCTAATTGATAAGAGTGATTAGACGTAAATAAGAGGATCCAGGGTTCGTATCCCACCTATGTATTCGCTTACGCTACTAACAAAAATACTACGTTGCGGGCCAACTTTAGCTACTCAACACTACATTGGTTTCGTCGGAGTTACCTTAGATACTCAATCAAATACCCATCGTCAGAAGCGACTAATCCTCATTTTATACTCACTCCCTTGCTTCCTAAATATTCGTCTATCCAATGATTGTCACGGGTTAGAGATGAAGGAAACCTAAGCGTCTGATTGTTGCAACGTTTGATTTCATGTTGTAGAATTAATCCTCAAACTAGCGCGCTTTTAGGATCTGACTCCACAATTATATTCCCTCATTCTGGCTAAAATGTTGAAGCTAATTTATTTTAATTTCACAAATAAAATCACAAATCAAAGACCATAAGATATGAGCCCCACCCTTACAATAAAAAACCTCCCCCGGTCCGTTATTCAGCCCAGCAATAAGGGGCTACAAGTACGATCTGAGTACAGTAATCAGAGCTTTTAGCTGATGAGGCAACTGGCAATGGCCTTTATTTATTATCAATGTCCGGGGGTAACTCCCATTAATTTCTCCGTTTCATTAGCTGAAAATGTTACAGGTATTAACAGGCCAGTTCTAATAGCCGTACTACGCAGACAGCGCCTGGCCGAATGGCTGCTTTTCCAACTTATATCTCCAAGTTGCAAGTTTTATTTTTAATATAATTACAAATAACGAAAATAACGACGAAATTTCTCGAATAAGTGCAAGAATGAGGAATGACACACAGCCACATTCGAACAGATCATAAAATTAAATACGGATCAGTGGTTACACTAACATATCGACTGCGGCAAACATTAAAAATGAACTGATATATTCTTATTAGAAGAATAATCGATAAACTAATACATTTTACAGCAAAATATGCCATTCTTAGAGACTCACACGAATAGCTACCATAGTAAAACCGATACAGGTTCCTTGGTAAACTAACATTATGTTTGAGAGAGCATTAAGAATAATTGATCGAACGTAAACAGTTTGCAGTATTCAAGGCTAAACTAACAAAGGGGGGCTATGGTCATGGGTTCGACGTTACAAATAAAACTCCTGTTGGTGATTCCATTTTTTATTTGACAAGTGTCCGGACTGAAAAAAAAGTTAAAAACTACGTTTGAAAATCTTTTTTTCTCTTTTTACTGCGTGTAAAATAAGGTTTTCATACTACATCAACCAAATGATTGATTGGTTTTTTTACTCATAATATGAAATAAATATGCCTGGATGTATTAAATAAACCTAGACTATTGAAAAATTACAAAAACAGAACTAGATTCAAGTTAAATTAGTAAAACCTACTAAAAATACTAGTGTGCATTCATTTTAGAACTCCTAATTATCTCTAAATACGAATTTTTGTGCCTATTAAACTTTCAGGATTATTTTTCTTACTTCATTACAATACATTGAATCTAAGTGGTATTAACTTATACTCAAACAGAATAAACTCATCTTGTAAACTACGTTTAGCCGTTGGTAACAACGTTTACGCTGAATAACAATAAACAAATAAACAAGTGTAATAAAAGGCATCGATGAAATGTTTTTGTCACAATGGCACTGAAAAGAAATTGGAACTTGTTCCCCCTCCCTAAAATTTTGTTATACTATACTTGAAGCGCCTTCTGGATTTTTTAACTTTTCTTAACTTGAAAATTGTTTTCGCTTCCCTCCTAAGGCGTATTGGCCACTACTTTTCGAGCTGCAAAATATACTGCTCTCCTTAGAGTTTTCGCCCTATGATTGTTCTGAGGCGTATCTCACCTCTCATCTTGCCTCTAAAATAAATGCCACGCTGCTTATGACAATCTATGTTGTCTCCTTTCTTACATTTTATAAACAATAAAAAAGACTTTCTAATGTTTGGAATTGAATAGAAAAAATTGTTATTCCGGGACAAAGAACCCTATGAATAAAAATGACGTACGGATAACAAATCCATCTCTGGTAAACAAAAAGAACATATGTCTGTTAAAAAAAATGAAAAAATTAAATGAGTTATAGAATTAAATGAAAACCGTTAAATTAAGTTAATTACATACAAGCTTAATATAAAAAAGTAAAAACCAAGGCGAAGTTGCAAGCCAACCATCTAGATATATATATAGTAAACAATGAAATACAAACATAAATGCAAAGAATAAAAGTATAAAAAATTTATAAATGAATAAACCGTAAGTGTCTGTCTGGATGGTGAAGAGGTGTTGGAATAGGAGGAGGGTTTTGAAGGTTCGTAATAGTATTATGAAAACGAGAGTTCCTGAGAGTATTGGGGCAAGCGAGGAAAGAACGATCGTATGTTGCAGTATTATAAAGGTCTTCTGTAAGTGCAATAGACTCTACTGAATGTTAAATCAATCAGTTTATTGAAACTGTAATCAACCCACCCAATCAAATTATTATTCATACGCATCTATTAAATTTTCAAAAGCCTGAAATGCTAGTCAAAACTATTATTAATTAATTACATTTCTTCACATTGGTAAGAAAATGACCAATTCTGCTCGGAATTCGGTTTATCTCAACACCTGAGTGGGAAGCGATACAATCGCAAAGACATAAAACTGGCAAGTTGTACGGTTTAGAGACCGAGCCAGTAATGACACAGGTTCGGCATGAATAGACGGTGCCAGCCAGCACTACCTTGCGTGCTCCCTGTTCTCAGATGACCAGATCTATAGCTCTGCTCTACAATGGTTCTGCTTGCTCGTTTATCGAGCTTTTGTGCGTCTCACCGATCGGTGCTTTTCAATTTCTAGAGCGAGCTAAATCTTATTTATATAACCACTAAACCTTATCGTTTTAGGCTAGTCTCAAAATCGCGTTTGTAACAGATAAAATGTATTTACATCAATTTTGAAATAAATACAATTTATATTCTGAAAATACTTTGGCTGGATCGTTGGCTACTTTGGGCAACCTGAGAATTAACTCACCAGATATTAGCACATCGAATTCCAAATGTGCTGAAATTTTATAATTATATTCTGTTTCCTTTATATTTAGCTTGTCTTTATCTTTATTTTCATTTTGAGTACAATTTTATTTATCATTATTTTATATTATCGTTATGTTTTTAGTTCAGTTTGGTTTGAATTAAGTTTTGTTCACATTACCTTCCATTTTAGAAGTAAGCTGTATATATATTCTAAGATATATTTGTTCGGGCACTGTAACATGGTGCTGCTACCTATGAGAGATAGTAGGAACTAACTCGGCCCTATACTTCACATTTCTTTCTCCTAAGCTCTTGATATACATAGCCTTATCCATTGGACAGATGAAGAGTATGAAACTGGGATAGAAAAGAGAAGAGCTCAGAGGAAGAAGTTTCGGATACTCATGAACATAGTGAGTAAACAACTTCAGCCAAGCGGAGGGAAGAAATGGGTTGGCGAACCACTTTAGTGGTTCGTCACCACGTAAGGTATGCCTATAACATAATTAAACTTGATCTATCAACAAGAATTAAGAATTTATCAAACTCCCTCAAGACATCAGCCTTCAGCTTATAATTGCACAACTACCCATCATTCAATATTTATAATTATATTAAGTTCATCTTATGACTCTTTGACCTTATGAAACCGATTGGCAAAATTTACTAACAAACTAACAGAATTGTACACTGATTCCGCTCATAAACCCTCATTTTTTATCATAAGCATGTATCAGTTAATGTATATATGTATCATTTGTTCATCCGCAATAACATTTTAGCATACCGTTTTATTATATAGTCCACTGCCTCCAATTTCCGCAGGTAAGTGCCCTACTTACTTACTTACGCAGCCCATATGACATTTGTCGGGAGTTATCATATGTGAGGATCCCCTAGGTGGGGAGGGGACGCCCGCCGCGGGCTAGGGTCGCTACAACCTCTAGCCACCGTCCGGCGAGCGCCTAGAAAGAGAAAATGTGTGGACCTGTGGTCTTCCACCCTTGCTGGCGGCCTTGTCGGTGGGCAGCTTAATTCGCTTTTATCTGACTCCATAAGATCTTAGGAAGGTGTGCCCCGACAAACCACTATGTTCAGGAGAAGAAGAACAGGGTAGGTTTATAGGAAGTTTATGTGGTCTTGGAATGACCACGAATTCACACTCAGTATCTAAGGGTAGGCGAAAACCGTCCGTATGCCAAAGACGAGTATGAACCAGAGAGAAGCAGACTGGATTCCCGTGGGAGACGCTACTAGGTAAAGTTTGTAGGGCCACGGCAACCGTCGTCCGCGAGGGAGAGGTCTCTCCCAAGGAGGTGCTAGTTTTAGTGAGACGAAGGCAGAGATTCCCAGTAGGAAGGTGTGGGATCTGACAACGCCGGACTAAAACATGGCGAGGCTATGAGAGAGAGATGCAGAGGTAGTTGAATAAGAAGGCCATGGTTTGAGTAGAGCAGCCAGCGCCAGTGCAGAGAGAGAGAGAGAGAGAGAGAGAGAGAGAGAGAGAGAGCAGTGTTCCAAGTGCCGGTTCTGTACGTTCTGGCGTCTACCCCAAGACTGGGCGGTTATATAGGCAGGTCAGCCGTGGTATGGGGGTTCCACCACCTGCGGCTGTTTCCCCACTAGCTTCTCCCCCTCTTACTGACGTCTTAAATTTTATTATTAAAATATGGAAACATAAGTAGATATTTCCTGGACCGAGAAGAGGGAAACTTCTAATTATTCGTAATTAAGAGGTTGACACAACAACATTTATGTCGGTAATATCTGCTCCCAATACCTACCTTAGGTGATAAAAACACAGAACACCCCATAACAAAACATGCTCCTCCGGGCAAAGCATTGGACAAATTTGTTCTATATTCTGACCATTTAGCTTGTGGAAGTCCCCCCCTGGAATCAAATAATCTGTCCAATGATGCAAGGAGTGTGGTTGTAATAAGGGTGGATACGGTCACCAAGTGAATTGCCCGTGTACAAAAAAACACAAGGTATGCCTAGGTTATGGCGGTCTTTCTTTGGTCCTTTATTGAGAGAATCCAAGCCTACTTGAACAGAAGGTCAGGATTGAGTGAAGTGTAACTTGGGTAAAGGAGTAAAAGGGGTAAACAGATAACTTACGCAAGCTTGGCTGTGTCATCGGCTCAATACGACACTATTAAGCACAGATAAGTTGATGCTTCCTCAATTCCAGAGTGTCTATTGAGGACAACAACCGTGATAATAGGAGCGCTCCACAAAACTCCAATCCCTTGACCGCATGTATCTGATAGGGGTGTCCTTAGTGTTGGATTTGATGAGGTAGTCTGGTACCAGCTCCATCTTGTAGAGTGACTCGCAGATATGCTGAGGCTGCTAGTCTTTAGTGGACGCACCACAAAATCCTACAAGGAAAGGAGTACGCCTTATATATTGGATTGATACACGGGATAGAAGTGGCCATTTCTATGCAAGTTTTGTAGGTAGATCATCGTCCCATCCAATTTTCTGTTTCCACATTTCTTGAAGAAGTCCCTTTACTAAAAAAAATACTAGCAAAAGGAGACCATAAGGGTCAAACACTTTTGTCACACCCGATAACACTCTGCGCTTTGTACATTACTAATAGGAAGTTGAAGGGTGGCATAAGAGAATACATCAGTGGAGAGGTTGCATACTAATCCGAGGATTTTGTTAGATTCCATTTTACCTGTATAAATTTTATTGTAGAGGAAGAAGTTTGCCATTCTTCAGAAGGAGTTTGGGAGCAGAGGACACCCATTTGCCCCGAATAATTATCATATATAAGCTTTTATTTCTATACATCCTGTTGCAACTAAGTTATGTAAAGATGCGAGATGAATTAAGCCATCAGTTTTGAAAGACAAGTAGAAAGTCGAACTAATCAACACTTACTTTTGTAATTTTTTGAGATTGGAAAGAATGTGCCGAAACCGATGCAGGATAGCTAAGTCGGTAGTGGTAAAAACTTATGCAATAACTTTAATAGATTGTTAAATAATCCAAAACAAAGGATGCTTCTAAACTTTTTATTCAAAGAAGATTTGAACCTACTTCGAAAATATTCAATTCCAAATAATGATATATTGTCAGTAATAAATCTGTTGTTTTTTACAAACAAATATCTTTCCAAGCTCTATAAAATAATAATAAAAGTTAAATTAATTAAAGAATCGGTAATATAAAACCAAAATCAAAAATAATTTCGTCTATATATGCGGGGATCCTTTGTGGCAACATTCCCTAAAACAAAGAAAAAAAATGGAAGATTAACCTACGAAATGAACGAATGAATAGTAATGAAGGAATGTAATCAAGACGAAGTAGTAATTTTCTTTCGCGGCCCCTTCCCTGATCTTTTCCACGAGTGCTTCGGTAAGGAAGAAAAGATCAGCGTTTGAGGACAAACGGACCCGTTCTGACAATGGGTTAGTGACACAAGACCAATAGATATAAATCTTGAGGCGCTATGGTGCAAGAGAAATTAGAGCATGTCTGGGGTGGGGGGGTCGGTACAAGGAGATTTATAAAGGTCTGAACATGGATCTCACGTAGAGCGATAAGGCTGCAAATAAACGTTTACTGCCATGAGGGAAAATGTCTCCAATTTATACCGTTGTGTCCTACCTCTAACGCCACGCCATTTTTAGGGAAACGCCCTTTGATTAGTCTTTCCTTTCCTCCGCCTTATATAAACTGTTTATAAAGCTCGGCGATTGATTTCAAGGGGCCAGACATTTTCACAGGCGATAAAACAGAGAAGGGAAAACTCCGATTGGATCCCTACAGGGCATGATATATTTTCCTCGTGAGCTATTTTTCCAGAGCAACAGATCAATTTTCCCCCTTGCTTTGTTTCAGTAGACCGAACAAACATCAGATTCACATTCTTAGACGTGTTAATATTAAAATAAGAAACAGATTTGTGTGACCTTGGTCAATTGATGATCAATTATTTTAAAGCTAAATAATTACACATTGGTAGAAAACTATAAAAATTAGAAAATAAAAAAAGGAGAAAATAAGTTACGACATGACCGTTCCAGACTGGAGAGTGGGAGAAAAAGTACGGGAAGCAGGAAGTCATATAAAAACTAACATAATACTTGTTTTATACCAATTTATATTATCAATAGAAAGGCTGATTCCCCGCCGGATTCCAAAAAATAAATATAACAAGCTATAATATTTGTTAAAATACCTAAAAGATGACTATGTAAAATAAACGAAGAAGATTTCGATGGTAATAATTGAAGCGATATGTTTGGGGTAAGGTTACTTTACAACTATTTCTCCGTCATTTTTATGACATGATTGTTTTGCGTCGCCATTATGAAATAAAACTGCTACTTGTTCATTTTATTTTTTTAGGCGATTATATAATTTTAGATATTGTAGGAGAATTTTATTACTAAGAACATAGTTGATGGTGCCAAATTACTTTGACTTGCCCTAGTACACAGCTTACTTCATTAATCCATACACATGTTTTTAAATTAAAAAAAAATTATAAACTAAAAATTGAAGTAAACAAAACAGATTACAAATTTAGAATTGGGTGTATAACAAATATATGTTTATATCGATTTTAAAGAAATATAAAACTCCGGAAAAACTTTTAAAAAACAGATTATTAAACCGTATGACTACGAATAATTTTATCCCACTATGCACAAAAGCCTAAGCAAAATGTGAGACAGTTTTAACCCACCTAACCCCAAAAGGTTAAATGTTACGGAAAATGTTCATAAGTATTATAATTTATTATCTTCAAGAATTGATAATAATTGGTTCTGCGATTAAACCCAACTGTTGGCAGTTGAGTCCCAGTTTGAAGAACTCTAGAGTACATTCAGGTGTGGTAAGTATCTCTTGTGTCTTCGTTACTTCATTCCATATTCGACGCGTTGAAACTTTCCTTCTTAGAACTTTTTGCATCAATCATAACGTCTTTCTTTTCCTTTTTCGTCGGAAGATCAACGAGAGTTTTCTTAACATAATGGTGTGACCGGAAGCACGTTGAGGCAACAATTTCCCAAAAAATGTACCGGAACTTTGTTCCTGCCACCATGCCTAAAATGGTCGGCGAAGTCTGGATACATCACGGAAAGCTGCATAATTGTCATTTAATTCGATAAATTCCTCCACTGCAATATAATGTTCCTCTTCTTATCAACTTATTTATATCAACTGAACCTTTTAAACCTTCTGTAGCGACCGCTAACTACATAAGATAAATCACCCTATACTCTATTGTATATATATTGTAAACAAATGTAAATAACATAACCAAAATATAAATCATTGTAAATATGGTAAACAATAAAACATGCAGCTAGGAGCCAATTAGTTATATGAGCTGGGACACCAGCTGCCAGGGCAGGTATAGACCCAAGCCACCGAGAGACCCTTACCCGGCTTACGTCTCTTTGTCAGAGGACAAAGAAAACCACATACTCAACCCTCATTGGGTACTACAAAAACAGTGCTGATTGGCTACTGACGAAGCCAGCTGGGTATTTAAGACCGGCGGTTTGGGGCCTGTATATCATTCTCCTGGGAACTAACTGACTCGTGGCTGCTCTGCTTTAAACTCTGAAACTTGGCTTATTCACTATGAAAACCTCTGCATCTCTCTCTCTCCTCACCTCGCTACGTTTTAGTCCGGCGTTGTCAGACCCCACACCTTCTTAGTGGGAATCTCTGCCTTCTTCTCGCTAAATCTAGCACTTCCTTGGAAGAGACCTCTCCCTAGTGGACAACGGTTGTCGTGGCAAACTTACCAAGCAGTGTTCCCCACGGCAATTCAATCTGCCTCTCTCCGGTTCACACTCACCTTTGGGATCCGGACGGATTTCGCCTACCCTCAGATACCGAGTGTGAATTCGTGGTCATTCCAAGACCACACAAACGACCTATACCACCTACCCTATACCTCTTCTCCTGAACATAGTGCATTGTCGGGGCACATACCTATCAAAAATAGAGTCAGATATTAAAACCGTCATAAAACGATTGTCCAGGTTATAAACTTAATCAACCCTCACTTCGTCACCAGGGCTAAGGTAACTAGGCACCCCCCTCGTGACGACCCGACACCTTTTAGTTAAAACCGGGACCAAACACTACGCAGACTTTCATAACTACAAAATTTATTATATTATACACTAACATTTAAGAACGCTCTCATAAAAAAAAGAAAGACAAACATTATTTACATATACAGTCATCCACAAATATTCAGCAGAGCACGCAGCGCAGCCTCTTTCATCCTCAACGGCGTTTTCATCTCCAATCCTCTCTCCTCTCTCCACTCTCCACTCTCCACTCCTACCACGCTTGCTCACCATCAGTGCTCCTGTTGGCAACCTTCTGAAGCTCACTCAGTGGTAATCCTTGATACATCTCAATATACTATGAAATTTTATAAGTTGTTGTTTTGGGGTTTTTTTTTCCACTTGCCGTCATATAGACGGGGTGTAATGATGCTAGATGAATGAGCTTTGTATTCTTGATTTCCAGCTCTGAAGTACTGGATATGACTCAGAATATATTTTCTAGCATAACGGGGGTAGATTTTATTACAAAACCTTTTATCACTGGTCAATTTCTGAACATTTTAGGGGGGCCATTGTTCACTCCTTGATTGAAATTAATAATTCATTGAAGAAATAACAGAAAATAAAAACCCAGTTTCTTAATTTTAAATGTTTCAAAACCTAAAACAATGTTTTTCCCAACTAAGCTGTACTTATAACTTGTCAATTGCGTTATTACCTATAGTTGCCGTCACAAAATTAGAAGCATGAGAACCCGCAATACATGGCAAGCCCTATTGCTGCTCTGTGCATACTTCTCTCCTATCCACGTGATCCCTTTACTTCGATAATGTCAATCATCAACCATTAAGCAATAAACAATTAAGCAATAAGCAACTAAGAGAAAAGGAAATTAGTTATTAGTCCTCCTCCCGCCCGTATGTAGCAACTCCGCGCCAAGTAGCTCCTTCATCCCAAGCGTACAATACTACTATAGTACAGGTCCGTTAATGTGCCTAATAAGGCACATATAAAAGATCACGTTTAAGTCTCAATTTCAAATATAACTACTATTCTTATGTCATAATCAATGAAAAAAAATGAGCAGCAAGTATCGCCAACCATTTGGCTTAGTGTTCAACTGAGATAAATTGTTTTCTCAAACAATTCTTATTGTTTTATCAAAATCAACCAAGGGAATAAAAAGTGGCACCTGTGAACCAATTTACTGATCTAAATATAACTCAACAGGAAAGAAATCAACAGCAATCTGGATAGCACGGCCTTCTATGTAATCGGGTAGAAGGCTTCGCTTAAAAGGAAATTAAACCGACCCCCTTAAACAACCCCTCGTTAGACTAATTCTAGACCTGGCCCAGAAACAACTTCTACCCTTACCAGCACAATATCTCCTAGATATTATCGTACTGATTTACACCGGAGTAAATTACAATTTCAGCGCTACAATCGACAAACGGTTCAGAATTGTCAATTATACTCACATGAATAATAATAACATCCACAGCTGCCAAATAACCGTCTAGGAACCGTTTAGTACAGGTACGCTGTTACTGAAAAATCTTACAGCTCAACGACTCCTTAAAATTACACTGAATCCGTGGTACGTAATTTCAGCTAATAATCAAAAGGTTGTCTACTACAGCCACTATTCTTAGTAGATAGCACTGATATTTCGCAGTGCCGGTGGAAATTAATCCTAGTAACTTTTATTTCGGATTCACTACTCTTTATTTACGGAGCTACTTATTTTCCCACCTCCTACCTAATCAATCTATGCCATACGAGTCAGGAACATTAAGGAATCTTTTCATGCTGAAAATACTCAAGTATAATTACTCAAATGCTGCAGCATTGAGCCGTATTGATTTTAATGCAGCTTAATAAAATAGAATCCAAAAAAATGTAAATAGATGTCCTTGTATAATATGTATTGTGTAAAATGTGCTATTTGAAAACAGCATATAAACATTAATTGCTCATTAGAAATTTGAAGACATACTACACAATCTGGCACACGTCAAACGATCACAACTACGTATCAAGTAACCCATTATACACTGGCTCGTATATTATATTATACTAGCATCATCAACCATATCCACACGACCACAACACTTCAATATTTTTTCACATAACTTTTTCCAAAGTTTGGGTTCATTCAGAAATGTGATCACAGTCATATGAAAGAAAGCAGTACTTGAATGTATGCAAAAGAAAAATTCTTGCGTTCAGCATAATAAATAGCTACTATTAATTACTATTATTCTCTAGGACACTACAACTTATTAATGAGCGCTGGTCCCCTTAAGTCGTTTACTTACTGTTTATTTACTGGAAATATTTTTAATGTTTACTCTGCCATAAAAGTAGTAGTAATTAATCCATTCAGCAACAACATGGACAAGTTTATCAACCTTTTAGTAAATAAAATTTTAATACCAGTCCTCCTTAATCCGATTATCTTTTCAAGGTAGTCGTATTAAATTATTCATGTGAACATTTTTGTCAATGAAGATACTAATGCTGATTTTTGGTCAATTTTAACTATAAATCCTACATTTTTTTATTTTATTTTTATCAGGTATGTCTTCTTTTTAGTGACAAATCAAAAGAAAAACCGATTAAAAATGCTTGTATATACAACATATGTAAATTTAAAAATTCTTTTATTAAATACTGTATCTATCTACTTAAATTAATATTTTTTTATGTTTTAATAATATGTAGACTATAAAAAAATGAGGCATTATTTTTTAATGATTTTAACTGGCATTATCCAGTTAATGATATAAATTATCAAAACGCAAAAAGTATAAGATGCTGTGAACGAATTTGTTAGTGATGGTATGTGTTGAAATTTATCATGAGGTTGTTGTAGCACTTGATAATGATTGTGTCGAAAGCGTTCTTTGACATATAAATTATTTAAAAAATAGCGTCGAAATTCAAAGTGTTTGATTGAAAAAAAACTGATCCAGAACCAGCTACCTAACTCATAAAATCCCGCCGTGCTACTACTGATTCTATTAGTGGTCAACGTAGGATGGTACGTGATCAATAATAAATCTTTTAAAGAGATGGAAAGGGTTGATTTAGTTGACTTAAAATACTACATCAACAAAATAGGTTATCATAAACCGTTATTTATTTATTTTATTAGAAGTCGAATCGATCAAAATATCATTCCTAATTATATATTAAAGAATTCTAAATGGTTAATACTGTGTAAGAGAACAAAAATTAATCTAATAATCTAAAAACTAATAATAAACTGAATAGTGAATCAAAATCTGAACTGTGGTGTATTTGTTGGAAGAGTTATTTACACCAATCGAGTATGTGTCAAAGTAAATTTACAAGTAACCTATACTGATATTTATTGAAGGATATCTCCCGTAAACTTTAAAGGAGAGAACTCGTTGAGACAGAACTACCTCCACCGGGAAATAGGGGTGGGAGTATGTCTGTGAGTGAAGGCTAGGGCAGCTTTAGCTTAGTATTATCGGATTCAGTTAAGAGTTGAAAAAGGGGTTCTTCGCTGGATATGATTGGAAAATAAGTTGCAAAAAAAAGTTTAAAAGTATGATGAAAAATTAGAGAATTATAAAACATAATTTTTTCTTCAAGACGATCACTCTAATTATTACTTTATAATTGATTAATTAAAGCACATCCCTTACTCCACATGTGTATCAAGTAATTATTATATTTAACAAGCGTAGTTGCTTGTTAAGGTAACTTCAAATTATCAGCTGATTCCTGTAAACTGGTTAATTCTGATAATTATATCAGGTGGATTCGTAATAAACACATCTGAAACAAATGTACTCTAGGAATAAGTGGTATGGGTTTTGGCTGTCGACACAGAAGCAACAATTTAAAATTATAAACTATCCATGAATTCTATTGTTCTATTAATTTAGATTCGATAATAAGACGAGATAAATTCATATCCAGTAACAGAATTACATTAGAAAATGACGCCTTATTTAAACTTTTCATAGTTCATTTACTATTCTATTAATTTATTTATAAGCTAACTAAAATTAATTTAGTTAAACAGTATTTGAATTGATTCTGTACAGTATATTTTAGTAACAGATGAATTTTAAAATAAACTTTTTACATTTTCACTTTTTAATTTGAATATATAGTAGTAACACCGTATTTAAAATCACAATTGTTTTGAAATATTAATTTTTGATGATACTAATATGCTTAAAGCTGAGAACCTGTGATTTTAAGAGAGTTCTTAAAATTGGTTTATTTTTCTTATTAACTTATAAATTGTAAAGTGGTTTTTCTTCTTTTATGTTTTTTTTAAATATTGTTATTGAATATTTTTGATTTTTTTTACGTCATTTTAAAATATTCACTACATGTTATATTGAACATACCTTTATGTTTGTATGTGTATTTATATAGGTACATTGCTTTTTAAAAAATTGAACATTGGGGTATCCCACCACCTATAGGACTTAATCAGTACAAAATAAATTGTGGTTATTGCCGACATAGGTGTACATTCATATTTTTTATTTTAGCTTTTAAATTAAGCTAATTAAAGTAAGCCTGCATCTAATTGCTAAAAAGCAAAAATTGAATTATTTTCTTTTTTCGTTACTTATTGCTTAACCACCACACTACGTCAACAACGATTTGAAGGATTTCACAATGTATATAGCGGAAAACGTACAAACGACTATACAATAAATTTTATGGTCACAATAACCCACAATTTGAGGCATGCTCCCACACACAGCAGAAATAAGAGAGATAAAGAGGAAGTGGAACTGGATAAGAAATATTGCTCGGTAAATTATTAACGCTCTCGTGACAGTAGCGTTCACCCTTTGGGTGAGCGTCCTCTTACTGGGTTATATTGACAATTATCAATTGTTATGATTTCATCACTTCGTCTAATTATAATTAATTAGCAAGAAAGATATAAAATTCGCCAACAGCATTGAAAGTAATGAAATTAAATTAGATTCCCTTAATAAATACACCTATGCTAAGATACACACCCCTTCAATGCATCCTAATCAAAGCCAGCCGTAGAGTAGTCAGGGTAATTCCGCCTTCTCTTTCGCATGCGAGGAAGGTAACAACCCTAAGGATTTGGGAGGTCTTTGAGCTATTTGTAAATACTCTATGAATGAGCGAGTGAATAAAGAACGGTAAAAATGGTATGAATGAGATCATTGATCACAGTTACTTATTGCCTAATAAGGAAGATTTGGAAATCCACTTTTGAAATTTGTAGAAAAAAAAAGTGAGTAGTCAGTGCAAAGAGCACGACTCTTTTAAATTTTTATTCAGAATAAGGATACATGTAAAATTTCATATAAAAAATATGGTGAGTATCCATAAGAATTATGTATTACTGTGTTGATTTTTTTCATTTTTTTTTTAGCCAAATTTTTTATAGTATACGAGTAGTACATAAAATAAATAGAAATCTTCTGACTTAGTGTAGTTCAGCACTTTTTAAATAGGTTTTATTTATAGATTGTTATTTATTGCTGCTTTTACGCGTTGCACATTCAATGTTTTTATCATATGAATTTTCTTTAATTTTAGCAATATGACAGCTTAGAGCTGTTGTCGGAAAAGGTCAACAATTGTTGGGTGTCAACAATTGTCAGGGGGCGTCACTAGGGGAGTGCCTGATCACTCTAGCCCTGGTGACAAGTGCGGATTGTTATAGTTTACAAGATGGACCATGTTCCATGTAGGCGTTAATATCTGACTCCATTTATTGATAGGGATGTGTCCCGACAATACACTGTGTTCAGGATGAGGTGCAGAGGTTCATAAAGAATAAGACCAGTTTTCAGAGTTCGGGCGAGAGATCGGCAGCGTAATAGGTATAAGTCGTCAGAGGTCTGCTAGATGCTGTGAGGTGACTGCCCAGAGGTGTGGCAGAGAGAGAGTAGACTAGCGGAAGGCTGGGTGGGCTTACTCCCAGGGCCCCGGGACCCTGGCGTATCGCGACTAGTAGTGTGGCTGTGGAAACTAAGAAACAGAGTGTCTCTTCAGGGCGAAACTTACTGATATAAATATTGTACCCCCCTCCCTCGTGGAAGGCGGAGTCTGTCTGCAGGTGGTCTGTTTTATTATGCCCGTTGGTCCAAAAGGGTGTGCTCTATGATGTCCCACCTCCCGAGCTACGTGAAACTGTTTCTGGCATGATTTTATGACCGCTGGAACGTGACTGAAGGTCTATTTTAAGGGGCGGTATGGCCTACCCTAGGTTTTATTGCCGTACCCTCGATCCTCTGTTACTTGTTTACATCTGCCGATCCCTCTATGATTTATTACCAGAAGTTTACACAGATTTGCATTTCTATTATAATACATTATGAACCAGAGTATAGGGTAATTTACATATATAGTTAGCGCTTCGCTACATATCGCTACAGCTGTTGAAAACGTTATAAAGATATTGTAGAGAGATAGAAGATCTATATCCTTCCACAACCGGCACTAACAATATATAATACATATATATATATATATATATATATAAATAAGTTAATGCTTACCGGCTTTAGAATTAAAAAACAAAGGGAAAAAAGGTACAGAGAAACCACACGCTTGAAAGTTAGAACTAGACTGTTTATTTCGAGTCTATAACCCTGTATATTTACATTCGGGATGTTTACATCCCGACGTTCGGGGATTAAGGTTGAGTACTGATGCTGCCCGGAGCTTAACTTATATATATATATATAGTCCTCTGTTTATTATAATTGTAAAAGTTAATACAGCTAAGCTCATGATAAAGTAGTAATAGTAATAGTAAATATTATATGCGTGAATATTAATTAAAAAATATGTGAATATTAATTATGTTAGGGAAACGTAAAGGAGGCATTTCAAGGAAATTTTATTCGTCAGTTGCTTTGTATAAACCAATTCCCGAAAAATATATTAATAACAATAATTTATTATCTTATGTAATTTTAGTAACCTAATTTGTTTGGCCCCACCACCCCTCCCATATCGATGGTAACAGACTGTCGGGGGAAAATTAGGTTAAGAATTAGTATGTAAGTTAGTTTTAAGTTTGATCAAAAAGGTGAGCCCCATCACTTTATTAGTCAGTTTAGTCCAGTCACGTATAATGTGTATCATTATACTTGTTTATTCATTATATAATTTTATAAAATAACAAAACCGTGGAAGCATGCCGTTGTCGTCCCACAGTTGAAACCGGCCAAGAATGGGTATGAGCCAGCTCACTACAGGCCCATCAGTCTGCTGACCCAGTTGCCAAAAATCTACGAGAGGATTCTCTATGACCATCTCACCAGACACTGTGACGCCCAAGACATCATACCACCTCAACAGACCAGACGGCTTCACTAAAGGACTCAGCTCTGACTGCAATCTCGTGAAACTGCAGCGGCACGTTGCAACGAACATGCGCCACAACAGAGTCACTGCGATGATCTCCCTTGACTCCGTAGATCATCGTACACTCCTGCGACGCCTGAACGAGCAAGAATTTCCTGCACAACTCCAGAACATCATGTCCTCCTACCTAGCAGGCAGAACATTTTCTGTGCGAATAGGAGCCGAATTAACCACCAGAAGAGATTTCGTTGTCGGAGTTCCCTAAGGGTCGGTGCTGAGACCCATCCTCTTCAACATATACACCGCGCACATAGCAGGAGCATCATACTCCAATTGTGAGGTAGCAGCATATCCGAACGATATAGGGGTCTACAGCACCAGCCTCAACCCAGCGAAAGCTCTAAAGGCTGCAGAGGGTGCCAGTCAATTAATCGCCGACAGGTTGCGAGCTGTCCACATTCAAGTGAACCCAGCCAAGACTCAGGGTATCATTTTATCTTTCCAGCATGGGAAAAGAAAGCGTCCACCCAGCTTCCCCATAGACCGGACTCAATGCAAACTTGCCAACAGCATCTGCTACCTAGGCATCAGCTTGGTAGACACATGACGCTCGGCACACATTCGCAGAAGAAATTGAAACGAGTACGCATAACTTACTACTCTCTCCAGCATCTCATCACAAGCCAGGCCATATCCCTTCGACTGAAACTCTTAATATACAAGAGCGTCCTGAGGCCAGCTCTACTGTTTGGGACACCACTCTTTAGATTCCTACATGCCAGCACCATAACTCGACTCCAGAGCTTCCAGAACAACATCCTGCGAACGGCACTCTGGCATACCCCTTTTCGTGAAATGAAGGCTTCCGACATGCACGAAAAGTTCGAGCACCCCACCATCACCGACGTCACCAAAGGAAGACACATCAAGTTCTTCGACTCGATGAACCACAGTCTAAACCCTCTATTAAAAGACATGTCACCACCACCGCTACCGGCACGATGGCAACTCACAAGATCGAGTAAAGCAGAGGAAATGGTGGACATCACGGCACTAGGCCCGCCAACAACAAGCCTCTAAGGGGCACCCATCACTGAAATCAGACTAAATAAGAATACACTACATGCCTAGAGAGTCTCTAGGCCCAGCCACCAGTGGACTCTCACCACTGTACCGAAACAACCAACCTCCACCGAGGCCTCCCACACCCCTTAATCCTCTCACACCACCTTCAAGCAGGTACTCCTAGTATAAGTATCCGATTAACCTAAATATTCTATATATTTTCCCTCATCCTGAATTTATAACTAGAGAGCTTAGAAAAAATAAAATAAAAACCTATATATAATGTAGCGATGCTATAGGAAATACAAAAATAATTTGTAAATAGATTCGCCTGAGGATCTATAATTATCTGAAAATTTAAAGTGTTATGAAAGAAAAAAAAAGTAACCTAATTTTGTCATAATGACAATCGATTGTTTTTTAATTTCAATAAAATTTTAATGTCAATTTTTATGTAAAAATTATAATGTAACGAAAGTACAAAGTATAAAGACTTATTGTCTATGTTTGTTTCGGAATCTAGACTCAATTTATATTTAGTATCTTCCATGTAATCAAAATTACAATCTAAATAAATAAAGAATGGGCACTAATTTAACACACTGGCAGAAATCCCAAAGTACCCACAGTTTTTATTTGGTAGTTTTTTTACGAAATTAAACCCATCTGAAGCAACATCTGAAGGTCCCCACTAAAGGAAGAAGGGCTAATTCCTCCACAAGGTACAGTCGGCTCTCAATAATTCGAAACCCAAGGGACTGTTCAGGTAAAATATTAATAATAAAATAAGAACAACACTTTAAAAACTGATTAACTCATATACTTCAAAAGAGCAAATGAACAAGGCAAATCGACTCTACAATTATGCTTAATGCCGAGGTTACAAAGTATCGACTCTACAATTAGGCTTATACCGAGGTTAAAAAGTATCGACTCTACAATTAGGCTTAATACCGAGGTTACAAAGTATCGACTCTACAATTAGGCTTAATAACGAGGTTACAAAGTATCGACTCTACAATTAGGCTTATACCGAGGTTACAAAGTATCGACTCTACAATTATGCTTAATACCGAGGTTACAAAGTATCGACTCTACAATTAGGCTTATACCGAGGTTACAAAGTATCGACTGAAGTAATATCAATTTTACTGTTGTGTATTATTAAATCGTTTTAAATACAAATGTGTCTGTCCTTAGAAAATATATGAATGTATAAGATAGTAAAGATATCGATTTCACAGCGTATTGCACGAATAAAGAAAGAAATAACGATGAAAAACACTATGAAGACACCGTCAAACATGATGACTATACGGAAAACACGGTCTAAAGGCGGGATGAAGCGAATCGGGTCGGGAAAAGCGGTGGAAAATGCAGGAGCTCCTGCCAGATCCTGCTCTCCTGATCGGGAGCATTTCCCAAACTGAGGAAAATGCAGGAAAATAAATTCCTACCGACGAGGGAAACGATGAAGCAATTCCCTCCATATTGTGATTGCTTAATTTCCACAACTATCAATAAATAATTATTATTACTTTATTTTTTTTTTATGTAAAAGTTTATTATTTGAATTCATAGAATAGGCATATGATAAAATATTGACTATATGATAACTACTTAAATTAGGAGGATCAAAATATTTTATCTTTGATTAATTAATTATGCTACCTATTTTAACTTATCAGATACAAACATCATTTATTTTTGCTGACTAGTAATACTTTATGCTCTATAAATAGATTATAAATTATCATTCCAAATAGAAAAAGTAATGATATTTCTGCGACTTGGCTCCTGTTTCTTAGGTCCGGAGGGGGGTGGGCGGGAGTTGCCCCTACTATTAATCAAAGCATACTGATCGTTGCTTTATTTATTCATTAATTCCATAATTAGATGAAATGTCCTTTTGATTTTATATAATAATTTTTTATTATATTAATCATAACCCAAATCATAATAATTAAAACCACCACATTAATATGGAAATTAATAAAACTATACTTACCTACTATCAAGAACGCAAATCTCCACCCTGACAAGATTGGGGAAAAAAATAAAATTCATTTCATTTTTATCATTGAATTGTAAATAACTGGAATATTGACATAACAAGCGGCCTATCAAGTTTGTTAAGAATATCATATATTTCTGAATGAAAGGGTTCGTTTAGATATCTGGTTAAGTTGATGTGAGATCATCAAATGTAGTTAGTATATTAAAAACTAATATCTCTCTTTCATCATATTCATCCACTTAATTATATATTCAAGGCTAACTATAAACTTCCTGCATCATATACTTCTATTTTCCATTACTATATACCATGTTCTCTAGACCTCAGGAAAAATATTACTGGGACTATAACTATCTAACTTAGGTAGCTTGTGTTGAAAGTTTGGTGAGGTATTACATTAGAACTGGTCCTAACATTACCTTTTTGAATGAAGACGGAAGGATTATCTTTTCTCATATGACTAATTGTTAGTTGTCGTATTTGCTTCCACTAGAGTAAATTATAATAATTATTACTTAAAGAGACTTATTATTGACAAAGTTTGCCTGGAAGACCGACTGCGTATTCTACTGCCTCCAAAACAGGAAAAAAAACCTTGCCACAATCCTATACGTTTGGAGGGCAAGACAACTCACCGGCTTTCTTCATTTACTCTATGTCTCTGGGTATAAACGTGGATAGACATCTCCATTTATCTACTCATTTTAGTAACAAAATAGAAAAAATACGACACAGGTTGTACCGGCTTTCGCACTTCGCTAACTTGTCACTTCGTTTCAAACTGATATATAAATGTGTCATCCGGCCAGCTCTACTGTACGGTGCCCCACTAAATACTCTCTTGACTGACAATGCAGCTAAAAGTCTCCAGCAATTTCAGAATGGGATCATGAGAAAAGTGGTCAGACATACCTCTCTCGAGAGGTTAAAGAACGCCGACCTGCACCAGTGGCTTGGTGTGCCGTCGATGGGTGAGTTCATCCGCCGAAGACAAATCAAGTTTTTTGACTTTCCCGCATCGATGGCAACAGACTTCCAGGGAAAATTAATTTAAGAATTTGTTGTTAGATGTATGTTAATTATAAGTTTTATGATTCATGAGGGGTGAGCCCTATCACTTTTAAACATGTTTAGACAATGAATGTATAATGTACATTATACATATGTATATTATACGTATGTTATACATATACAGTTATACATATGTAACAATCACAACTCGCAATGTAAAATTATTAAAAAATGTATAAAATGTAGCCAAGCTACAGGACATGCCCTACTGCAAATAGATTTATTTATTTAAAATCTATTCTAATTTCCATAATTTATAATACCAAGGTGATATGAACGGAAAAAAAAATAAAAACATGGCTTGAATTTGGATGGAGAACCTGATTTGATGTTACTATATTTTTTTTAAATCAATAACTTTTTTTTGATACTTTCGGTAAATTCATCTAAAACAACATCTTACCAATGTTATCCATTAAATGTCGGTATATTCATTCATAATTTTATAAATAGTTGAATTCCGAACATCGTACGAAACTTTAGACCGGAGGATGTTCGCTTTCCCTTGGTGATTAAAGGGAAATATTGCATTCCCACACGAAAGTCCGACAACTTCGGTTAAACCATTTGCATAGTACTGAAGCCTTGAAAACTCATTACAACCCTTCCTAGTGCTTCAACTTCCGACTTGTATATCATGCGGTCTAAATCAACACTAGTTCTCTCTCACTCGCTCTCTCTCTCTCTCTCTCCTCCGCTCACCATTCCTAGTGTTAAACATATATAACATAATATTACTTGGGATAAAATGTATGTATTTTAACCACAAACAATATAGACGAGACTGGTAGCTCATAATTATCATTAAACATGTAACTACTTTAAGTTAATGAATTGAATACTACATCGTCTTATGATGATGAAATAGAGAATGTATTAATGGATGCTTCGACATATCATGTATGTGTACCGATCAGATCCTAGCATGAATTGTTCCCCTGGAACAGGCGGTACAACCTTAGAATGTCAACTGCTCTAACTAAAGTTGTAACAGATTTTTTTTGTCTCAAAATGCAAAGAAGAAAATTGTTCCGAATAGTATTTAATTATTCTTCAATATTTAAGAAACCTGAAACTAGAACTCAGCAAGAAGGGGCCAATAAAAGGCTCAGTGGAATAGATACAATCCGAAGCTTCATTCAAAATGGTCTTAAATATTTTACTGCAGACTTTTCTGAGCAATACTGAGGTAATCATAACAGACTGTTACACCACACCACAGTGAAATAGAAATATATTCACCAACATTTTTTCACATATTAATTTATACACACCTACTCTCGTACCGACCATCACAGTACTGGCGATAATCTGTTAACAATAATATCTATCCGTAAACAATATAAGTCCATGATATCGATAGTGCCATTGAAAACAAACACCGCCTTGACATTACACTTATACTTTACTTCGATGCTATATTTTATGAATTTAGGCTACAATCTTGAGCAGCAGAAACGTCAAACTAATTACGTCGAATGAACAATTTCCATATTACAATCAGCCTCATTTAATTTCTTTTAGTGAGGCCAAACTATCACCTCAACACCGATTATCTGTCCCAGGCTATGCCATCTATTTGAATGAAAAACTGAGCTCACCTTCCCATATCCTATCTCAGTGAAGCTTTAAATCTTGCATTACCGATTTGGCTCTCACAAAGAATATTAAAAATCTTTTAAGACTCATTTCCCTTCGCTGTCTCAACCCCGATTACCCAAAAAACCTTTCTCTCCGGACTGAACCAAACTGAAAATAATTTCCGAAATTTCTGGATCTAACCACACCCCATTGGCCATTCATCCGATATTGACAAAACAATAACCCAATGGATTATCCTCAATGCATCAAGGTCACCCCTATGTTAGTAGTATACCCACAATCCACGAGTAGCCACGAGTCCACAATCCACCACCCAGACATATAACTTATTTTTTAAACTTCTATATCTGTAAGCACCTTCTTTAGAGAGCTCAAAAGATTCATCCGCAAACGCAGACGGAAATCTATTTTATTTACCATACGTATACGGGCATAAATAAGGAAGTGTGTTATAAATAGTATGTTTTATTAGTAAGAACAATAATCTCCTTTGGACACCGTCCAAAACAGAATTAGACTTGTCATTCACCTCAGTCAGTGTCAGAGGTGGTGGATAAAGATGCCTTAGCTTCATCATCATGATAGATCAATTGGAATGAATTCCAAAACATTTATGGCACTAAGTTAGCGTGAATAATTCTATCCCTTTGCGAAATCTCACTACGTTTAAAACCTGTAATTTGGTCATTAGTTAGGTTTTTATTGTTTTATTATCATATGATGCGATCGGCAACCGCGTTACAAGACTACAATCACGAAAAGGCTGAGGTATCCTAGTCCTGCAGGCCAGGGAGTGATCCTGCACTTCGAAATCAGGACTATATATTTTTCCATCCGAAAGGTGGTTGAGAAAGCATGGGTTTCTATATTATAAGGGAAAATTTGCCTTGCATTACTAAATTTGAGCCCTTCGTTCTTCCTTAGATTAGTTTCCCTTTGAGGTCATTCCGGAAAGTAATGTATTACATGGCCGCTATAAACCCTCCTGCCCTGTTTAGCATTCTAAACGTAGAAGCCATTCTAAATGGATCGAAGTTGACTTCCTTCGTGTAAGGATCGGACAGGAAGTTAGTCACCACACAAACTTCTAGTATTAGCCGAAGGAAAGAAAAGCTCCACTTAATCCTCCTAAAATAAGCTCAATTATAAAAAAGGACCGAGTGCTTGAATAGATTAAGGAGGCGAGGGAAAAGTCGAAAAATAAAAGATTGAAATCTTCTTTTCTTCAGCCTTTTTTCGATAGTCATTCGGGCCCGAATTAAAATTTTCCTCTTCTGGACTTATTCAGCTTCCATTGAATAAAATATCAGACAAGGAATGAGAAAAAAGCAAAAAACATTTTTAATGCGTATTTCTAGCTAAAGGTATTTTCTTTTCATTGGCGGCGATAATGAGAGTTTAATACATTAAGCCTGAGGAAAAGGGCCGGAATATTGTTTAGAAACGGGCAGAAGAGCGTTCAAGCACCTATAACAAACAAAAACTGAAAGAGACCTATTGTTTATAGCGCTGTATTATATTACAGGGAAGCTGCTACCTGGGAGCGGATAAAGGAACCAGTGATATACTGGCCCTTATCAACCCCGCCGTCCGAACCATATTTATTACGCGCATTTCCCTGAATATATGAACCCGTGGTCCGAACCTCTGCTATTCCGTAACCTCCTCTCGTCAGCTATTTCTGTGCCGTTCTAGCACACCGCAATTCAAATCCAATACAACGAGCAAACAAAGGTAACGATAAAGTAATCTTCCTTTGGAATCGGCAATTAAAAAAATAGTCCCGGTTGTAAGATGAAGGTGAGCCTCATCACCTAGTGTGTGTATATGTTTTTTTTTACTTTTAACTTCAAAAAGATAATGTATCATATTTATACACTCCTTCGAATGCATCTGTGCAGCACGAGGAGAAAAATGTCAATCAAAAATTATTTATTTATTTATTTTTTGTTTATTGTATACTTATATAAATAAAGAGGTTTTGAAATAAATAAAATAAAATAAAAAAACAGTATTAATGACACGGCACATACTTTAGCAACTGAGCTCAGTCTTAAAAGAACTATAAAGACATATTACGGCCAAAACTACTTCACACATCGCATCTTCTACAGTACTTCAATTGCTCAGCTTACTTTGAACATAGAAAAATCAAAAACCTGTCTATATGAAAGAGTATTTACCATACATCAAAGATAAGTCAAAAGACTTTGCTGCAAGAATACATATCGAAATACCAGCTCATTATTTATCCTAACCACAAATTAAATTTTACGACAATATTAAAAATCTAAATGAACCCTTTTTTTAACGCTATACAACCACATCAAAGGCCTACTTCATGCAATTATAAAAATGATAATAATTAACATCCTTCAATTGCGTTGTTATAATGGACTCCTCGCATATTCATACCTTTTGATAGATTCAGTAAATATATGAGAAGACTCTTTAAGATAGATTATGTCTTGAAGCCAATTCTCTATTGTAAAATAGTTTTAGCGTAAATTTTGAATTACGATATGTAAAAGATCTCTTTCGACAGCCAGTCCTTAAAATAATGTAATTAATTTATTTGAATAGGGTCAGTTTGTAATAGAAGGTTCTTTGAATTTATGTTCAACGTCATAGAGTTTGTCTTGAAGTAAATCATCCGTTGTTCTGTCCGACTGCTATATTGTTTCAACCTCGTAGCTATTCTGCTAACATATCAGCCCTTAACAATATAAATTGTTTATTTATATTAATAATTAGTTTTATTATTAATTAAGTAAAAGTAAAAGGCAGATTGTAATTATAGCACAATAAAGGAATATAATATTAAAAAAAAATTAAGATAAAGTGTTTTTATTTAATCGTTTCTTTAAACGAGTTTTAATTCATTTGTAACAGGCATCCCAATTTTTAAAAAAAATGGTCACCCACCACTAGGCGTGATTACAAAAAAATCACTGATTTTTTCGAACCCTACAATTACCAGGACCTATAAGTCCGCATGGAAAAGACCCAAGAGGCAAGAAGCGGAAAGAAAAGGTGTACCCGATGATTGAATTTCGTACTACAACATAGAAGCTGGTGTAAATTAGTCCCACTTGTAGATCTCACCCCCTTGAAAGAAAGTGAACGTCCATTTTATCAAGGGTGTTAGTGAGGGGCGATCACTAGACATATAAGAACCGGGATTCGAATAGCTTAAGCATTATTGTTGATATGGTAAACCTACAAATAGCCTCTCCGACCCATGAGCAGCTAAGACGACTGATCGAGATGCACAGAGCACAGATATTTTTTTAGGTAAAATAACATTTTGAGCTCATACAACAACTAATTAATACTAGTTGTTTTTTTTCATTGTCTAGAATAATTTATTAAGTATCAACTATGTTTTTGTATTTAACATTCCTTTCTTTGAGGTTAATAAAGTTCTACATCATATCATATTTACAGCTAATTGCTAATATACAATATTTATTGGTCAACACATTTTAATATGTTAATGTTTTTGTTTATCAAAGTAAAAATTCCTTTTGGTGAATATGGCTAATGATCAGGCTGTAGGTTGTTATCCTAAATTGGGATCCGCGTTTTTAGAGTGGATAGAATCGGGCCCGGGGGTTTTCTTGTCTCCTATAGAATATAATAGTGCCTACTTGAATAAAGAGGTAACAATTCTTATCTTGGAAAAAAAAGATATAGATAACGAGGGTAGCCCTAACATTGAAGATGACCCCATTAGGCTCAACATCAAAGGTCTTGACATGGAAGCATTTGCTATTTGACAAAACTGAGCCTACGATGTAGGTGATACGATTAGGCTGGCACCATTGCTCCCCCCCCCCTCCAACCCCTTAAACGAGCTACAAGTCATAAACTGACGGCCTACAGCCAACAGTCCGATTTAGCAGAAAATCCACCCATATCTATGCTAATTTAATGTCTTTCACTTCATATGTAAATTGTTCCCTCAGTGCCTTCATATCGCCCTGATAATGGGTAACGATAGTGACTACATTAAATTTGGGCGGCTGTGTGTCAACTAACCTTGTCTGTGAACCCCGATCGGGGCCTCCAAGATCAGTTTATGTTCGGCCCTAAGGTTTCCAACAGGAGAATAATTAGCTTAATAAATATGGGGGAATAGAGCTATGGGGTGCAGCAAAGAAGTCCAACATCAAGCGTATCCAATCCTTTCAATCAAAAGTCTTGAGAACGATAGTAAATTCCCCTTATTTCATAGCAACAAAACCCTTCATTACGATCTTAATATACCATACATTCTTGAACTCATCCCTTCCAAGTTCATGAAATTCCATAGTGACCTATCCACCACCCTAATCCCCTAGCACATTCATTACACGGCGCCACTCATCCCTATAATTTTCCTCGGAGACTATAGCGGCAGTGACCTCGTGACCGGCTATAAATAAGTGACAGTAGGAGTTCTGGCAAAGGCCTGAGTGTATGTGACTCTCGCGCTCTTATATTTATTTGTACTATTCACTACCCCGGTGATGATATAGAAACCCGGTCCTTAAACACTTGATTTCCTAACCTCTTGCATTATCTGGAAATCGCATCGGTTTTATTTACAGAACCAGACCGTATACTTTCCTGACAAGTTTTTTTTCAAGTTTTCATTAATCATACTACAGTATTAGTATATAAGGCTGTTTAAGTAACTACAGATATGAGCTTACTACTGTTGATCATAATTCCTAGGATTTATCATAGTTCCCAATTAGACAAAAGGAGTTTACCCTGAAGTCAAAACCAGCATTCTAATAATCGAAAAAAACATTTTCAGGATACCTTACAGGACTGGTATATCTGGAGATGGTCCCGAAACAAACCCTACATCCTTACCCAGATCTCATCCACTTCAACGCTAGTGTTACTGCAACCCTACATCCTTACCCAGATCTCATACACTTCAACGCTAGTGTTACTGCGTCCCTACACCTTACCCAGATCTCATCCACTTCAACGCTAGTGTTACTGCGTCCCTACACCTTACCCAGATCTCATACACTTCAACGCTAGTGTTACTGCGTCCCTACACCTTACCCAGATCTCATACACTTCAACGTTAGTGTTACTGCGTCCCTACACCTTACCCAGATCTCATCCACTTCAACGTTAGTGTTACTGCGTCCCTACACCTTACCCAGATCTCATCCACTTCAACGTTAGTGTTACTGCGTCCCTACACCTTACCCAGATCTCATCCACTTCAACGTTAGTGTTACTGCGTCCCTACACCTTACCCTGTCCACTGGGGACCTCAGGTGGTCCTTCGTCGTCCAAGGGCGTCAAGTCTGACCAGCTGTCTGAGGTATAACTGATCCCCAATTAATTAATATTAAGCAATGTTTAGTGTGACCCAATGAACTAGACCCCAGCAAATAATTATTTTGTAGCTAGATCTGATTTGGTATGCATTTGAATGGCTGGGTGTTATTTCCGAACTTGACAGTTCTAGGCTGTTCTCAACTCTTCTTCCGGTAAGATGGAGTCTTTCGTCATAAAACAAGCAGCCCATCAAAGTAGCATGAGTTTACTGGGATATCAGCTTAAACTGATAGAAGAGAGATATTAGATTTTCATCAAATTCATTAATTGAAAACGTTACGACGTACTATCTATGTCTGCATCAGGTCTTGATACCAAGAAATAGTTATTAGCCAGAGGTAGATATGCAGTGTAAATAGCTTATAAAATTATACAAATGATCGGTATCAATTCAAAACGTATGAATAGATAAAACAGGTATTTTGTAAGAACATAAATAAAACAAACATACAAGATCGAATGTAAGTAAATAGTGGTCTACTCATGAAAGAATATACATAATAAATGAAGATATCTCTAGTATTCAATATCATAAAAGGAAATCGAAATCTGTGCTCATTAATAATTTAATGAGAGAGGAATAAAAGTTTACAATAATACGATTGATACAATAATGATAAATAACTGTATTTTGCGATAATGAGTGAATATGACGGAGTGAAATAGAGTAAATTTCTTATGATTAAGAGGTATGAAGTTACGTAGAAAACAAACAATCCAAACTAAATAACAACTAGTTGATAAATGTGCAAGTTATTAAATATGCATACTTAGGAGGAGGTGGTTTGGCTTATGTAAGGGAAATGTTGGCAGCTAAACAGATCTTAAAGAACTGAAAAGAGAGGTAAGTCTGACTAAGGGTATTCCAGCATGAGTGGCCTGCCCACAAAAAAGGGAAGGGGTTCCGGATTTGAAGGTAAAAGCTCTATACAGAATAGACAGCTTGATATGAATTATGGATTGGTTTGAGTAAGGTTTGGATGTAAAATCTATGAACCAGCGAGTTAATTACAGGGATCATTTATCACTTAGTTGATGTACTTTTTTTTTACTATCAAAAAATCTTTAATGTGATAAAATTAAAATCTCTTACCATCTCTATCTGCCTTATTGGCAATAATTAATTGCGATCGATGTTCTCATTCATACCATTTGTACAATCATTCATTCACGCGCTCATTCACAAAGTATTTACAAACAGCCCTGGGACCTCCCAAATCCACATGGTTGTCACCTCTCTCGGATGCGAAAAAGGAAGCGGAGGCTTGGAAAGTCGCCTGCGCTACACCAGCAGCCGTTTCACCGGATACGAGCCAGCGGATACTGACCTAGCGCAGGAGCCACAGACGTTCAGTACATGATTGGAGAAACTGGCCATTGACAGAACTCGCACTGTCACGTACTTTTAGCAGGTCGCGAAGCCACTGCCACTTTAGTCTCCAAGGAGGATTATAGGGATGTGTGAGGAAGTGTAATGACTGTGCTAGGGGATTAGGGTGGTTGGATAGGTTACAAGGAGTTTTATGAACTTGGAAGGGATGAGTTCAAGAATATAGGGTATATTAAGATTGTTATGAAGGGTTTTGTTGCAGACGTAAGAAGGGGATCAATCAATGCAGAAAACGTCCTGTATATGTTAAGTTAGTGCACCAACGACTCATGAGTTTCACTCACTTTTGAGCCTTTATTGTCCAAAATATTATTATATCTTTTTTAAAACGAAAAGTTTGATGAAGAATAGAAACCTTCGGGTGGACAGGTATTTTTTTTTTAATTTCAAAGTGTGTCACGCGACACTTTCCTTAGCTGAATAAGCGTGTAGGACTTTATTTTTTTTGTTTGTGGATTTCTTCCAATTGTATGATCTAAAACTCGAATTATATTATAATTAAATAAATCAAGAAACAACTTTATATATATTTGTTTGATTTCCTACGTTGGTAAATATAGAAAATACCAAAGAATAAAAATAAAAGAACTAACATAAGATGTAATCAATTTAAGAGGAAATATTAATACCTATAAGTTAATACAAATTAACTTATTATTATCGCATTATCTACACCGTCATCTTCCACATTGCCTTACTTCTTCTTTTTCAGCAATGCCTGTTAATTGGTCGTTCCTTCCTAGGTCGGTTTCAGGCTAGGAGCCTCCAGAAACTCCCTATACATAACTCCTAATACATCCCTATACATATTGTCTGTCTTCTGCAAATCGCTTCATCTCTCTGATAAAATGTATTGCTCTGAACACTCTTTCCACACAATGAGGTCACTGGCTTTTTGGGCTTCTTCTGGGTCGCTTGCCTTCACACCTATCTTCCATTACATTCTTTAGGACCCTCTTACTCATACTCCAACTGTGAGGTAGCGGCATATGCGAACGATATAGGGGTCTACAGCACCAGCCTCAACCCAGCGAAAGCTCTAAAGGCTGCAGAGGGAGCCAGTCAATTAATCGCCGACAGGATGCGAGCTGTCCACATTCAAGTGAACCCAGCCAAGACTCAGGGTAGCATCTTCTCTTTCCAGCATGGAAAAGAAAGCGTCCACCCAGCTTCACCATAGACGGGACTCAATGCAAACTTGCCAACAGCATCTGCTACCTGGGCATCAACCTAGGTAGACACATGACGCTCGTCACACATTTGCAGAAGAAATTGAAACGAGTTCGCAGAACTTACTATTCTCTCCAGCATCTCATCACAAGCCAGGCCATATCCCTTCGACTGAAACTCTTAATATACAAGAGCGTCCTGAGGCCAACTCTACTGTTTGGGACACCACTCTTTAGATTCCTACATGCCAGCACCATAACTCAACTCCAAAGCTTCCAGAACAAGATCCTGCGAACGGCACTCTGGCATACCCCCTTTTGTGAAATGAAGGCTTCCGACATGCACGAAAAGTTCAAGCTCCCCACCATCACCGACGTCATCAAAAGAAGACACATCAAGTTCTTCGACTCGATGAAGCACAGTCTAAACCCTCTATTCAAAGACATGGCACCACCACCCCTACCGGCACGATGGCAACTCACAAGATCGAGTTAAGCAGAGGAAATAGTGGGCATCACGGCACTAGGCCCACCAACAACAAGCCTCTAAGGGGCACCCATCACTGAAATCAGACTAAATAAGAATACACTACATGCCTAGAGAGACTCTAGGCCCAGCCACCAGTGGACTCTCGCCACTGTACCGAAACAACCAACCTCCACCGAGGCTTCCGACACCCCTTAATCCTATCACACCACCTTCAAGCAGGTACTCCTAGTATAAGTATCCGATTAACCTAAATATTCTATATTTTTCCCTCATCCTGAATTTATAACTAGAGAGCTTAGAAAAAATAAAATAAAAACCTATATATAGTGTAGTTAAATTCCTTTATTGTGCTAAAATTACAATCTGCCTTTTATAAGGCAATAAGTAATTAAGATAAATGCTCTCATTCAAATCATATTTACAATTCATCATTCACTCGCTCATTCATACAATATTTACAGACAGCCTAGAGGCCTCCCAAATCCACATTCGAAAGAGAAAGTAGAGTCTTGGGAAGTCCCCCACGCTCCTCCGTCAGCCACGTAACCGGCTACCAGCCAGTGGAGGCTGGCCAAGAGCGCGAGAGCCACAGACGCTCTGGACATGATTGGAAAAACTGGTCATTGCCAGGACTCCAACTGTCACGCGTATATAGCAGGTCATGAGGCCACTGCCGTTTCAGTCTCCGAGGAGGATTATATGGATGAGTGGTGCAGTGCAATGACTGTGCTACAGGATTAGGGTGGTTGGAAAGGCTACTCTGGAATTTTATAAACTTGGAAGGGATGAGTTCGAGAATGTATAGTATATTAAGATCGTAATGGAGGGTTTTGTTGCTGACGTAATAAGGGGCATTTACTATTGTTCTCAGGACTTTTGATTAAAAGGATTGGATACGCTTGATATTCGACCTTTTTGCTGTCCCCCATAGCTCTATTCCGTATGTCCAGATTGGTTTAAGTATAACTAAACAAAAAGAAAGTTTTTTTCACAATCATTCAATAAGTTTGACGACCACAAAGGTATTTTATTAGTATTATTAGTATCATTATTATTTTTTATTATCAGTGGCTCTCGCGCTCTTGGTCAGCCTCCACTGGCTAGTATCCGGTGACGCGGCTGACGGAGGGGCGTGGGGGACTTCCCAAGACTCCGCTTTCTCTTTTCGGTGGATTTGGGGGGTCTCTGGGCTGTCTGTAAATATTGTATGACTGAGCGAGTGAATGATGAACTGTAAATATTGTATGAATGAGCGAGTGAATGATGAACTGTAAATATTGTATGAATGAGAGCATATATCTTAATTACTTATTGCCTTGTAAAAGGCAGATTGTAATTATTGCACAATAAAGGAATTATACTATACTAATTGTTAGATCATTTTATTCATTTCCTAGATCCTTTATTACGGAAAATACATATGCTTTTCTGCTTCATTCATGTTTTAGAAATTGTAATTCTACAATATTTATAACATGAAAATGATATTTTCCTCAGATACCGACTCAGAAAAAAATAAAATCTGTATATAAAATTCTTCTAGACGAAAGCAATGGAAGAACGTAAAAAATGTTCTAAACATTTACTCCTTTTCTAGACATAAACCCCAAGAATTGTAGAAACAACCACCTAGGAAATGTTTGGTCCAAAAATATACGAGTATATGGCAATAAAAGGAACTAAATAGGACAGTGATGTAGAGAGTGGGAAAGGAGCGGTCTCTTAAGTTGGCATTTTGGACCGGATCCAACGGCAAAACAGACAGCGTCTCCTTTTTATTTTTACTAATTCAAATAACAAGCTACGCATCATGTACGATGTAAGACCCTATTAGTTTACCATAATAAGTCAATAAGATAAATTGGCAATCTTAATGAACAAATCAGTCAATCGATCTCTTCATATTTAATTAGTTGATCAAGGGATCAATAGTCAGGTTTTCACATTTGTTTAAAAAGATTGTTTACATCGATTAGGGACTAAATCGTAATAATTGTTTTCAAGAGGAAGAGAATATTTCGAGAAAAAGTGTGGAATTCTTAAATACATATTAAATGGTTATAGTTTAATTACTGGTTGTTTGTTAATTGGGTTCTTTACACGGACAAGATAAATTTAAGTTGGTAACTGTAAAAAATGATATTCAGAAAAATCTAGTTTTTTGAGTCAACAATAGATATCTCGTATTTAAATACTGCATTTTTTTTTGTTTGCTGAAAGGGCGATTTTAATTTTAACAGCTTTAATATGCAGTTTTTTGGTTTAAATACCATTAGGTTAAGAGTAGTTTTTTTAATAATCATTTAAAAGTTTTTTTTATTGTTTATTCACAAGCGTTTTAGTATTCTATGCTACCACTTTCGAGTTCTCAGAATGTTTTTAAAGATAGCGGACTTGCTACTTAGATGCTACTAGTACAGCTAGTGTTGCTAGCAGCACGCACGTCAGACCACTATCATTTACAGCGTTCTGAGCATTTGAGAATGACACTATAGGATGCTGCAAATAAACAATACAACCAACTGTTAAATGATTATTTAAAAAACCACTCTTAACCTAATGGTATTTTAACCAAAAAGCTGCATATTTTTTTTTAAATAATCGGCCTTTCTTCAAAAAAAAAAGAAATAAACTTATTGACATCGGTAAAAACGAAATGAAATACGCAATATCTATTGCTGACTCCAAAAACTAGATTTTTCCGAATATCTTTGAATTTATTTTAGCGTTGCCATCTTAATTTTGTCTTGACCGTGAAAAAATCTGGACATTTAATGTTCTGTTTTTAATTTCTTAAAAGGTTTCTAGATGGTGATTTGTGAAAGCTTACAGATCAGAGAGAAGCTGGTATCTTAAAATATATGCGACCGACTTATTAAACGTTCAATTTTTATTAAAATAGTTTTCCCGATGTAAAATCGTAGCCAAAACAAATGAACCGTAATACGGATCGTTTCTGCAAATAACATTAAAATTTAGAATCCTATGTATGATTTTCATGGCTGTTACCGGGCACACTGACAGAAATACGGAAAGTTGGACTTTGCTACGCCCTGTCTCGCTTTACGAATAATATAATTCAATTAAGACGAATTTAAATAAACTAGTCAAATTGGAATTTGGTGGTTATTGGCGGTCAGTGCGCCAACATTGATTTGCGGCATTGTAGGTGGCCACCATCTCTTTTCGATTTTATAGATCGGACGTCACGAGGCTGAGTTAACCTCGACCAGACTGACCCCCAAAAAAAGATTTTTAATGGAGCTGGTTTTCAAACAAGGGTATCCCATAATAAGGGTTAATAGTTTGGCTAGCCAACTAACGCCACAGAGTCGTCTTTATTATAAATGACTAATTTTTTTAAATTTTCGTAAACTGGATTTAATATATAGTTCTTGCTATTTGTCGTTAAAGCGACAAATAGAGCTTCTTGGAAAAAATTCAGGCTTACATATCAAAAAAGATCTGGGAAAATAGTCATTGACATTGACAGTTGTAATGACTAGTGTAATCATTAAGAAGTCCATAATTCCATACCTCATGAAGAGATGAGGCCAAAGGTTGGTAGGTGTCACCCCTTATCAAACGTTTATCATTAAACGTTCAATTTTTTTAAAAATAGTTGTCCCGATGTAAATTCGTAGCCAAAACAAATGCACCGTAGTACGGATTCACTAGTCATCATACTATCGTCACTAGGCTGAGTACTCGCTTCGGCGGTACATATACTAAAATTGGAGTGAACCCAAACCAGACCCGCGTAATAAAAATCGGGAATGACACCATAGCTTCCGTAGTTAAATGTTAGCTAACCACTAGGCTACAGTGACGGCCTTCCCAAACTACTCTTGCCAGGTTAATTCTTGAACAAATATTACAAATTCATAGGCAAAGTCTTGACCCATTTGATTTATTAGCCTCCAAATCGCATTCCATCATTTCTAGTTTTCATAAAAGCAAGCGGAACCCAAATATGTATCACACAATAATGAGCAAGAAAACAGTACAGTGAAATCCCAACAGTTCCCCATTACTGATTTTTATTTTATTAGAATCATAATGAATGAAACATAACTTCAACGTTACCTAATTAACTTTAAATGATCAGGCCGAACCGGCAAAAAAATCTCATGGCAAACACGTCTGTGGGAGTCCGTTTTATATATTAATATACGCAGTGACCTTGCGTGCACGGTGATATAAGCCAACTGGCAATGCTATGAATTGGGGCGAATCCTCACAACGGCACGAGTTGTTAAAAGTATTCCCACTTTAATATGATGGCACTGAATGCAGTTGTAAGAAAAGCGAACAAAAATACTTTAGCTGTGGTCACTTTGTCCTAGTGATGACAACTTAGAACTTTTGTAGTAAGATTTTTGAAGTTATTTCAATTTCATTAATTAGAATTGTCGGAGAATGTTAGCATCGAGCCTATTAGTCGAGTTCAGTGAAAAGCTGGTGGAATCCTCCAAATGGAAACTGTACCCCTCATTTTTCGTATAATCAGAACCATAATATTCTGTACTGTTCAATAATATGGAAATGTTAACATTTTTTTTTGCCAATTTTTATGATTAAGTTGTTAATGCACGACATTCTAAAACTTTATTGACCATTAAAAGTATACTTATATTATTAGTGCTTTGAATTAGAGTATGATTCGTCTGAGTTATGGTTATTCATAGATTCATACAAAACTAGCCTCAAAGTAGTTGCTCCATAATGGAAATGCATTTGCATCCCTTCCTATGGGATTCCTATGGTTTGTGGATACTACTAAGGAAGCTTCAGAGCCAAGTTAAAAGGAGTAAAAACTCCTGGCCCCGACATACGAAAACTTTTATCTGATCCCCTCTTTTTGGAACAATCGGAGAAAAGGAAAAAGAAGCGTGGGACTCTTTCAACGATGTAGTGCACAAGTTTATGGGCAATGCTAAAGACCCTGGCTGCAACGCATGCTGGATGCGTGTATAGCTAAACGATGCAAGATGAGCTAAACAGTTATTTCCTACACTCAAATATTTACTATTTTCTTGAAAACTCTGGAGTCTACAGCGAAGAACAGGGAGAAAGACATAACCAGGATGTCCGTCATATCGAGAGACGCACCAAGGAAGATGGGACGTCAATATTCTAGCTGACTACTGTTGTATGCTCTAGTCAGAAACCAAGGTTGGAAAGCGAAATATCAAAGAGAAAAAGAAATAATATGTATAGTTCATAGCAATAAAATAGTGATTTTTTTAATTACTTTATATATTTTTTTTATTTCTGATTTTGCAAAAAAAAAACTGTTCGTGGGGGGACGAAATCAAGGCCATTTTTGGATTTAGCACACTATAAAACATAAAATTTAGCAAAAATATCCCGTGGGTGAAAAACAATCTATTTTTTGCAGAGCAGTGTAATCGACGAAAACCTTATTAATTATAAGCTGCTGGGAACCAGGAATGTTAGAAAGGTATCCATTGAAAATGTATTGTTTTTTTTCTATTCTCAATTGTCCTTGAGTTATAAATACCATTATTATTAATTAATTGTCTACTCTTTTTTTTCTGGCTAGCTTAACGCGATTTACAGGGTTCAGAATTTATGGACAAAAGATCCAATGATTACATGGTTCCTATGATTGACTATGATCAACGATCTACACGAAATTAACAAAACCGAGCTCTTTTTAACTCGTTGAGGCGAAATCATAGTTGTTGGCCATGTTGGCTTCCGTCCCAACCAGGAATCTATGGCCCACATCCAGTTAACCGAAAAGCTGCTTCTGACTTGTAGGGCATTGAAGTAATATCCATCCCATTAGAACATACTGACACACAGAACGCATTATTACGACTATGGCTTATACAGAACCCATTATTATTTAAGGAATCACAAAGCAGAATGAAAACATAGCTTGGTTGCGGAACCATGAGGGCATTAACGAATCGTATTCCAGAATGCCTGGAAGCAATCAAGTCAGTCACACTCACGTAGGTCCTGCCCATCGTTTCCTCGTCGACAGCGTAAAGACATTAGCTCGACCTGCAGGGACCTTTGCTTCAAATTATGACAAATAGTTGAGGAGGACTTTTGGCTATCGGGTGGCATCCATCCTTTTAACAAGAACATCTGAGTCTTGTAGTTCCAACATAGCGGAGAATAATTACCTCTCTGTCTATGTCATTCTCCTGATCTCCTTGTCATGGGTGTGCGGAAAAGGCTACATCTCATTAGTCCGCATGGGTTGTCTTTCTCTTTATTTATCTTACAATATATATTTAAAGCTTCAATTATTCTATTCCCCTAACACTTTTAGATTATTTTGAATGAATATATAATTTAACTAAATCACTTATATTGTAGTGTGATTCTTTATAGCTAGACCTTCTTCACGGGCAGTTTTTGACATACACTAACAAGAGTTTAAGATCTTCAAGCTCCAATTTAGAGGTACCTGGTTATGTACGATGTAGATCCTCTTGCTCTGAAACAACAACGACTAGATCATCCGCGGATTATAAGGTAGAAACAGTTATGTATCTGGTATCAATAAACATTTAACTTCAATACATTCCGTTGAAATTGCTTGTGACGGTGATATCTCTAAAATCTGAATATTCCCACTTATTCCCGTTTTTATGAATAAGATAAATGTAACTTTCGGTGGCGGATAGATGTGATTCGATCGCTTTAGTTGTTTCACTAAAAAATAGACATTCTTTGATATGGAAATCAAAATCATGGTTAAGTGAACTAACGAGTTGATGTGTGCTCATTAATCCCAGACCAAGAACCGTCCGTTTTCCATAGTAATTATAGTATCTTGTATCTCCTCGGGGGTAATTTCTTCAATTTTCTCCTGAAAACCTGGAATCCTCGGTTGTTTAAAGCTGTTAAACCTGTGAGATAAAGAATTTCACCGAATAAATAATAGAACTAGAAATTCAGTTAGCGTGACTTTAAGATAAGGCAATGAACCCATGAAAAAAGTGGGACTATGCAGAAAACCACCGGAGCTGCAGAACGAAAGCCAATGAATAGTAAACTCAGAGGGCAGAGGGGGGGGAGGACAAAAACTCGTTGTGGAACAGCGTGCATATAGCCGAGCTCGGAGGCCTGATTAGGCCGGCACGCGATATCTAGCACGGAATCGTAGCTCATCCGAGTCACGAAGCTAGAGCTGCCCACCGCAGAACCAGGCGTAGACCAGGCTATATATAACGCACATTACCATTGCAACAATCTACAAATACGCTCCATTCACGATTTTCCACCATATATCAAAGGTTATGTGTTCGGGGGGGATAAATTACACATCAGCAGAAATACAGAAGTTAAGCCTAACGATGAATTGTTTGATAATGTTTGGAAATGGCCAAATAATTATATTTTAATAACGCCTTAATTTGCCCACTAAAGATATTGTAACCAATTTCACACCTCATTAGTCAGCGACAGACAGTCCTTCTCGGGTCGAGTATGCCATTCTCGTCTTCATCTTCGCCCATACTGCTTTTCTATTCTCTGTTGGTTCTACACTGTACCTACGAGATGTTCCCTCTTGTTCCCACTCTGTTATTCTCTGGCATATCCTCTCAGCTGCCATTCTAATAACACAGCCACACCATTCAATCTCTTCCAAGACTGTTCTGTCAACTTCCTTTTTGGTTTATGAAACGATCTAAATTCCATCAAATTAAGCTGTCACAACAAATTATATGCATTAAAATGTGAACAAATTATTCTCTGTGCTCTTATGAATTCTATAAAGCACACCCGATGCGAGGAAACAGAAAATAAACACCTTTTTCCAAGGCTCACAAAGCCTGTCTTGTCAATCTTAAGTTAGTTTAACTGTTATTTCATTAAAATTGTTAAGAGGAACAGTCGATTTCTCCACAACGCCATCTTCTTTCTATAATGATAATCTTTCTTGGATGGGAGAATGTACTAGAACTAAAGAGCAGATTTCGAAAATGATGAATAACTAATTTAAACCCTTAGTATTAAACTTTAGCAAGATGAACAATAGTGAGAAAATTTTGTTTTTCTGGCGGGAGATTGAGTGTTCCCTCCACACATGCTATTATTGGTGTAGAAGAAAACAATGTTAGTTTATAGCCTTCGTTTCCGGCAAAATCAGTCCCCTGAAAAAAATCGCTCACAACTGACCTCAGCTACTCTGGGACAAAATAACAGAGCAGTTGCACACTGAGATATTTTGGAACTGTGACGAATAGCGACTATTCTTTCCATAGAGTGAATGGCTTCCACGATCTCTTGTCAAACAACTCTCTCCGCCTGTAAATCAAAGCCTGGTTTAAATAAACCATTGTGGCTAGAGATTTACGCTTCGAATACACTTTCTCTTAAACCAGTGCTTTCGAAAAGTATTTTAAGCCCGTAGGGGTTGGTCGACCTCATGTACTTCAACAGTCATTCCTACGGTTTAAGTGGATATTTATTCTGTGATGTACTGTGTACTAAATTAACACTGTTAACGTCCATAACTACCCTGGTGTGTACAAAGGAAGAGGTAACGCCAATTACATATGGAATTGAAGGTATGCGATGGAAACAAACAGACCGAAAAATCAAACACTCGAATGTTTTCCACGGATCAAAAGAAGAAGAAGAACAAGAATGATATTCTAAGAAGAACCCAATCCAAGATGAAGAAAGAAACCAACTTGTACAAGTATAAACCAAATTAAATTAAATTTTGAAATCAAAATTAATTTCATTCCTATATGGCTTCTTTAGTTTCATATGCTTTTTATATGTCTTAATTATAATTTTATATTTTTGTTTGTTTCGTATGTTTTTATCGTTTCCTACCTGTTTCGTACATTCACAACTGAGACAAAAACTGTTTTGATAAACAAAATATTACATTAAATCATATCGCTAATCTGACGAGGACATCGAAATCTTCAATTTGACACCCTACACAGAATTATTAAAAAATGTTTTTGTCCAATAACCAATCTTCCGTATCTCCACAATATCGTTTATTTAAACAAACACGTTTTTGGCAGATCTAAGCTGGCATCTTCAGTTGCCAATGTTTGACTTACTAAGACCTGGCTTACTTAGATTAAGTCGTAGAGTAAAGTCAGTGGGGATAGCCCGACTAGTTAAACATTTTGATTCAAAATAAGCATACATGTAAAAAAAATTTCATGCCAAATATTGGCAACTGAAAACGACAGCTTAAATAAGTAGAAAAGGTTTTTGTTTAAATAAACGATATTATGGAGAGACGGAAGATTTGTTATTTAATCTATATCCTTCCACAGCCACCACTAACAATATATATATATATTTTTTTTTTAATTCATATATTAATTACAATCATGTTTATGGAGATGGCTAAATTTTGCAATCTCTTCGCAATATCAAAATTCTCCTTGAAAACTTGCAGTGAGAACTCACGAAGACCAAAACACACATACACCAGGAAGAAAACAAGGGTTTCTGGTTTGGAAAAAAAAAAACAAGGAACCCCTAAAAAAAATTGGCAAACTTCGTTACATTTTTCCCCTCAGCAGAATTAAGTCGTAACTTCCCCGTTTCCACAGAAAAAAGTAATTAGGGAAACATCATGGTAATAATCATACTTCATTATTATATGCTATTAATTTTTGTTATTATTCTTTATGTGCCCCGCCAATAGATCTAGGAAATTATTGCTAAATAGTTTTTTTGTTTTTTTTCATAGCCCCTTTAAATTTACAGATAACTATATATAATTATAGATCCTCAGGCGAATCTACTGCTAAATAGTATACATTGAGAAATTACTTAAATAATCCATCAATGAGAATATTGAGGAAAATTTAAAAAATAATAGATAAGCTCTCTATATATAAAACCAGTGAACAGATGAAGGTTGTTCCCCTTTCAAGATAAACAGATAACTATTTTCAACTGTCCGTTGGCCAAAGTCTTGAATTATATCTTGGCCTAAAGGGACATTTGAACGGAAACGCACTATTGTAATCTGTCTTTTGGAGCAAACTTATATCTCTAGATAAAATAGACAAAAGAATGATGACGTTATTAACTGTCGCCATCTGATCATCGTAGGAGGCCGAAAGCCGTCACTCCGTGGGAAAAAAAATAACATTTTTTTTTTTTATTGTAACCCTTCTTGATAGAAAAAATTATATTTTTTTCTTGTATAACTAATAATTCATATTATGATGAAATAAATATTGCATCCGGATGAAAATACCAATCAACGTCTGGATTCAACCCGGTAACTCGTAAATGAATCTAAAATATATACATAATTAGTGGATTGCAAACTTTCCCGTCGATTTAATTTAGAAACAAATGTGCTAGCATACCATCGCGAATAACAGTTAATTTAAATTTTTTTTCGTAAAGAGCCAATATGTCCCTTAACCATCTTCTTTTTTCTGAGAAAATGTTAAGTTCGTTTGTCCTTGATGTTCAGTCATTGGTGAAAAGTATATTAAATGTTTCATTAACTTACAGAAAATGTTATTGTGCATGTAATGTTTCGTGGGACGCATATCACAGGTTCACAATCCCCCTAAGAAAATTTGATAGAAATGTACCCCCTGGATATTCGAACGTTTATGGTTATTCCACACTGTAGTTCGAGGTAGGTTTAAGTGAGGAGTAGTACAGTGCGAGATTGTTTTTTATAGTTATGTACTAGATTGGACCAAGTGCCACATGGAGTCCACTCCTGCTACGAAGGCTGTAAACTGGAGCCTATGTTCGCCATAAAAATCTGTCCAAGATCATAATCAAATGCCTCTTTCACATTTAAAATACTGCGGGGAAATAGTTTTTAATTTTCTAGGAAAGATGAAATGAAACGTACTCTGTTTCATGGTGGAGTGAGTGGTCGATATTCAAACTGATGGTTGGGTTTTTTATAAAGAAAACAAAGAGTTGGATAATATGAATCTAGATTATCTAAAGGCTGACCAGGTTTCGATATGGCATAAAAACAAATACATTTACAAGTGCACAAACTACCATAAAAAATCATTTTTTATACTCAATTTTGTCAAAAATCTGGGCATGCATTTTGAAAATACGTTGAAAAGTGATAACATCAGACTTAAAAGGAAGAAAATCCAAATAAGGGATGATTTTTTAAACCAAAATGTAACTTTTTCTGGCTCTCCTGAAAACCTGTACTTTTGTTATTCGTAAGTTTGCATTTGTATTAACAATATGAAATAACGATAAATTGGTAACATTATCTACACTTATGATGTGAAAACAGTATATTACATAAAAAAAAAAACGGAATGTTTATTATTGTCTTTTCAAGCGTTGACTTTATGTTACTGTTTTAAATATGTCTTCAACTATGACAAAAGTCAGAAGTATAATAATCTGATAACCAAAATATTATATTTCTTTACAATTTTGACCAGGGCATTTAATAATTTGTAATATGAATTGGGACTATAAAAATCCATAGGTCATGACAGTGCTAAGAAAACTCTACCGTAATGCATCCCACTAACTTTTGTAGCCGAGTACAACATTCCCTAGTAGTTGCCAGTAAAATGCATCTACCTATTCTACAGCCAGGGTACTCCTTCAAGGGTTAAACACCCTATGACTAAAGGTGTAAAAAAAAACCCTCCGCTAGGACCGAAACGGCCACCTTTCGATCTAAGCGGATTCTAAAACCAGCCCTTTCCTTGCTCCCTTATAAAACAAAATCCCTCATTTGCATGGTGAAGGTTGTGCCCACCCGTTCCAATACCCTCCTAAACCCTATTACAGAAGTTGTTTCTTCCCCTTCCTCCCCTTTAGGTCCTGTTCTTATTTATTTTCCTTTTTATTCAGTCATTTTTTTTTTTTGTCTATATTTAAAGTTGTAAATTTTTTACCAATTTATAATGTAAATGCAAAGGATAACCCTAAAAATATAACAGTTAAAAAACAAAATCCGTCTCCACTGTGGATTTTTTTTTTTCTTCATTTTAGATAGTCTCAATTATTTGTAAATTTGCTGAAAAGGCGGAGTTCAGATACCAAGTTAGTTAATAACAAAATATTAAAAAAATTAGTGAGCCATTTCGCACAAAAGGATTAGACGACTTTACTAACTAACACTCTTCAATTATTTCCTAGGTTTTATTGAATTATTTGTATTAGCACACGCATTCAAAAGCAACTACATGGAAATTTGTCACCACGCCCACATCTGTTGATATTTTGTAATTATAGTGCACTAAACCTATAAAACACATTCATTAACAGGTTAATGATACTTATTAAGATTATTTTTCATAGGATTACTTTTATTTTTAGCATCATTGGGCCATCAATTATAACTGCCATGCAAAATATCAAGAAACTAAAATTAATCACTGCTTGACTTAAAGTTACGAACACAACTTTAATGACAGTAGTATTTGCTTTGTGCAATAATAGTTCAAAAATTAGTCGTTATTAATCGACGATATATATCATTTTATACCCTATTCAATATGACAGGGATACCGCCGAATAATTAATTGCTTAAGGCGCGTTATATTTATTTTTAGCGCCATCGAGGCAATAAATAAAAATGAAGCACAAAATATCATCTCTGCGTAAAATAATGGCAGAAAAAAGGGCTTTTTTTATCAGCAATTAATTTATTAAACATAATTAAGCTTTTATGGGGTTGAAAAAAAAAAATTCATTTCGTCGGGTAATCAAATAGAATCTCGATATAAAATTTCAGGTGAAAAGCAAACGGTTTTATGTTATTGGAGTAATCAACGAAACCCTAAAGGTATATTGCCATTTTTTTTTATCTATTCTACTTAAGTGTGAATAATATTTATTCAATAATTAATTTACACCTAATACTTTCTTCATTAAAAGCTATTAAATGGTGTAAATACGCTTAAAATAACAAAAATAAGTAGGTGCTGAAATAATAACTATATTTAAATTAGGTTGAGTAAGAGTTTTGAAATGATTGCTTGGACCAAATCCAAATTACTCTCAGCGGTTTCAACAAAAACATCCCCAAAATTATTGCTAACACCATATAGTCGAATTGAACTGAAACTTGGTCGAAACAAATGAGTCAAAATCAGTCGAATTTATTTGGAGATACTTAGGTTTCAATTAAATTGTTATTTTATAAATTACAAGTCCGTTGAGGACTTAACAAAAGCTGCATGATGCATAGAACAGTTTCTCCGTTCAACCTTTATTTCTGTAAATAAGTGACCCAACCGACAAGAGGAGGATAGGAATACTTCGATTAATGATTTCAAAAGTCCATCGTAACTAGTTTCTTTATTCATTCGGTTTATTCCACTTTAAAGGACGCCAAGGGGAGGGAAGTTTGTCTCAGTCACAAATAGCCGAGTGGGTGGAGGATTAGCTCCCCTCCCCAAAAAAAAAAAAAAATGTTATTAAAGGTATGAATGAAAAGTCAAATTTCAAGTGTCTCCAACTGGCTGCGGTCAAATAATTAGTTCAGTGCAGGCCTGACACGAAACTGATAACTACATACCTTAGGTAATATCACGTCTGATAGGTACTTTATATTTTATCAATGATGCTTATAAAGGGTGTCCCAGAATTAACGCAAGATTTGAATTTGCCGCCAGTTGTTCAGTAAAGTGCTGGCAACCCTAAAAAAAAACAATTTGATAGCTGACAGTTTAGGGTTAGTAAAAATGGAGCGTTACACGATAGAACAACTTGTCTTTATTGTGGACCATTATCTCAAAAATAATGAAAGTTTGGCGGTCGCAGTTCGAAAATTTTATACAAAATGTGGTCGGAATAGTGTTTTGACTTCATCAACTGTGAAGAGATTAATTGAAAAATTTAGGGAAACTGGATCAGTTGGAGACACTAAACACACTGGTCGTCTAAAAACAAGCCGATCAAATATCAATATCGAAGCAGTGCGTGAGAGTGTTGTTGAAAATCCAGGAACATCAATTCGGCGTCGTAAACACAGTTCTTTGTACCGAAATTGGATGATATTGATGTGGTCAATATGTGGTTTCAAAAAGATGGTGCCACATGCCATACAGCCCATGAAACAATTCAAATACTGCATGAGACATTTCCAGCTCGTGTACTCTCTCGTTTCGGTGATCAGAATTGGTATATTATGATATAACAAAGAAGTAACAATCAAAACAACAGAAGAAAACGTACTAGACTAAGAATAGGGAATACACGGCTGACACATAGGCAATTATTAACAAAACAAGAACCTACCCAATCCAAATACTGTCGCACACCTCAAACTATTAATCATTTACCTACAGACTTACGATCAATACTGACTCTCAGACATCCCAACAGTTTTAACGGAAATGACAGACAAAAACCAACATATTGACAAATGTATCTCTATACGTACAAACTTTAAACAAATAATTGTATGACAAAAGCATAAAATTAAATTTAAATTTAAATTGAGTGCTACATAATAGTTGGTAAATATATCAAAACCCATACTATGTCTGGAACGGAATATAGTGCAAAAAAAAGCGGATACTTTCAACAAAGATGGTAGATTAATTTATTGAAAATGCAACCCCTAAAAAGAGGAAAGAAACGAAAATGTTTCTGAAGGATCTGTGACTTGGTCGAAAACTCACTGTAGCGACCGCTAACTACATAAGATAAATCACCCTAGACTCTATTGTATATATATTGTAAATTAAATTAAACAAAAGCAAATAACATTACCAAACCATAAGTCATTATAAATGTTGTAAACAATAAAAAAAACGCGGCTGCAAGTAATTAGTTAGGGGCTGGGAAACCTCACCCTCTACCCAAGAGCAGGTAGTAACGACCCGGACAAAGGCCTGAGTCACTACGAGAACAAAGGCCACCACATACTGGGCTGGCATTGGGTACAATAAGACCTCATATGATTGGATCTGACGAGCCACCACTGACTATAAGTAGGGCCAGATTTTAGCCTGTAAATCATTCTCAAGACGACTCTCTAACTGGTGACTTGCGGCTGCACTGATGTCTCAAAACTTAACCTTCTCATTTATAAAAAACCTCTGGACCTCTCTTCCTCACCTCGCTATTCAGTACGGTCTTGTCAGACCCCAAACTCTCCTGGTGGGATTATCTGCCTTCGCCTCGCTAAAAACAGCAGCTCCTTGGGAGAGACCTCTCCCTCACGGACGACGGTTGCCGTGGCCCTGCAAGCTTACCAAGCAGTGTTCCCCTCGGCAATTCAGTCTACCTCTCTCCGGTTCACACTCGCTTTTGGGATCCGGACGGATTTAGCCTACCCTCAGCAACCGATTGTGAATTCGTGGTCATTCCAAGACCACACAAACTACCTACACTACCTACCCTATAACTCTTCTCCTGAACATAGTGCATTGTCGGGGCACATACCTATCAAATAAGGAGTCAGATAGCAAGACCCGTCATGAAACAATTGTCCAGGTCATAGCCTAATCAACCCTCACTTCGTCACCAGGGCTAGGGTAACTAGACACCCCCCTTGTGACGACCCGACACTCACCCTTACCTTATAACCGGGACTATAATTAGGTAAGACACTCACTATAATAGACTACGATGACCTGTGGTGTGAACGCAGCCCCGAGATAATTATCCATAACGAAGTCATGATAATTAAAGGAACGCTAACTACTCATTAAACTTCGATATTGGAAGAGTTATGGATTCAAATTTCAATACCCATTCATCCATTAATATCAGCTATAAGTGAGGAGTACTTTCACTTCAAGACAGGTATGAAGTACATAAATTACTACGGTGAAGTCAATCAGGATTCCTTTACATTCCAACTTTAACTATCTTTATTCCGATAAAATTACAATCTGCCTTCTATTGGGCAATGAGTAACTGTGATCGATGTTCTCATTCATTATATTTACAGTTCTTCATTCATACAGTATTTACAAACATCCCAGAGACCTCCCAAATCCACATAGTTGTCACCTCCCTCGCATGCGAAAGAGGAAACGGAGTCTCAGGAAGTCCCCAATGGTACGCCTTATAATGGCTTCATGTTAGTTTCGGTCTCTATAATTTGCAATAGCCGAACCACATTATTTGGCTGGACACAAAAACAGGTTAGTTAGTTTAGTACGTATTATTATTTCCGCAATTAATTGTTATTAACTTAGTAAAACGTTAGTCTTGGGCCTCAACGGTTAATTGTAAAATGCAATACGCCCTGAATTAATCTACAGGTCAGGTGAGGAAAGATTTTGCCGAGAGGGAGATATTTTTAACCCTGTATGAAGAAAGAGGTGCATTGGGTAGAAGGTTTAATCGTAAGTAACAAGCATTATACCATGACTTAGACGTAGATGAAATGAATGAAAAAAATCTTTGTTCCTGTACCAAGCACCCTTAGAATAATTATAATTAACGTAGCTAAAACGAATTAGGATTTAAAAAAAAAAAATCTCAGTTGAGAAGAGTTGGATAATAATGGTTTGTGGTAGGATACAGTCATTTCCCTTCGTAAAAAATGGCCTGGGATTAAACTAACATTTTTAATATAAGAAAATTACGTAATGGAATGGAAGTTATATACAAATAAAATGGGCCACGGAAAGGTGGATGAGAGGGTTGGAGACAATGATAATATCTTTTCACTTTTCTGGGCTTAAGATAACTTTGCTGTCAAGCCCTTGATGAACTAATACGATAAGTTCCTTATAACACATAGATTTAGATCAGGCCTAATGGATTTTAACATTACATCTATTTCCACCATCAGCTCAGTCGTTACCCCCTTCTCCTTATTTAATGGACCAACGTCTAGTCATCTCATTTCGACTACTGGGATGTGGTGTATGGTTGCTTTTATGAGAACCTCCAGCATTGTTCTCTACAGTTTTAGTCGGGTTTTCCAGAGACTATCGTATCGCATACCCTGTATCCTTCATCCCGTCAGCGATACTTCCCTCCTCTATTACAACTAAAAAGGCCCGTTACCTTCAAAACATCTCCAATTCAAAAAAAACTCTATCTCCCTTAGAGCAGCCTCCATTTATCATTACTAATCCGCACTCATCGCAAACCTGTTGGATACCATTTGAATAAATTCCTTCGCTCGCTATCACTACCAATCTTTAAAACCAGATTTTATCATGTCCTTAAATCTCTTCAATCGATGAATACACAATCTTATTTATGGATTGTAAAAAAATAAGAAATATTTATCCCTAAATATCAGTAGCTAATTGTATTTTTTAATTATTTCAATTCATATTCTAATTTAATCTAAACATGCAACCAATCATTCATATTTTCCCTCATATTTGATCTTATGGTCCTTGGTTAATGTTGTTGGCGGACGTCATCCACTTTGGTTCATTTAAATTTTGCGCTAAATATTATGTTTTTTGTGGTTCCAATGAATATGAATATCCAATGAATACTATTGCTTTTATGGTTCATTTTTTTATTCATTAATTTTCAATAACAGTTAGCGATATGTTCGTGAGAAAGGGAGTGTCCGAAAGACGAAGCAGACTTATCTATAAATACTTCATTGATTTAAAGGAACTCTGCCATAAAACCATAAAGTAATATATATATAAACATTTTTATATTTTTTTTTGGTGTTCATTTCACTTTTATTTATTTTGATGATTGTTACTCGCAAGATATTAAATACATTATAAATCAGTAATATATAAAAATTTGATAAATGTGGAGTTGTATGTTACAAAAAAAATGTATGATACAGAAAAAAAACTTTCTCGATTCCAGGGTAAAAAGTAATTAAAATAAAAAAAATTCGATTCAGTCTGTTTTCTTTCCAGTAATGAACCTGTTCGTAGCCGTGGCTGAACATGTTACAAAGGTCACTTACCACGGACAGTAAACTCAGATGGTATGTCCAATTTGAAAAAAAAACATCAACCTAATTTTCCAGCACAGAAAAAACAGTTTGTATTACTTCAATTCAGGATTTGTTCATTTATTTTAAATGAAAGTGTATTACAGCAAATAGCATATAATTATTAACTTTCTATTAGTATTATTATATTTTAGTATTAATTGAATCTCCAAATATTTGACCTATACAAATTAGATGATTAGACGAAACTAATGATAACTAGTCAACTACTATTGTATGTATTTAATCATATTTAATTGTATTTTTAATCTAATTTATTTGGCCTTTTCAAATTATTGGTTTAGATGTAGTTTCAATTAGAAAACTTTTTTTTTTAAGATTTAGATGTTTTTCCATAATTATTAAAGGAGGATTACTAATTATAAAATATAATGAGTTTCATAATTAGTTTGCTAACATAATTAAACAGATTATTGATTAAAACATTCCGACTCTGCTCTAAAGTGAGGCTGACTGATTCACCTGAGGACATTGCGGACTGGTTGCGACGAGACCGCTTCCTCCTGCGCAGGAGCTTATGAGGCGGAGCCCTCCCTGCCACCGCCAACAGCCTCCCTTCGCCGTCGACGAGCTCTACCCTGGGCACCATGACGGCCGGCGACGAGGAGGACGCGGTGAGCGCGAACGCCCACCCGTCGGGCCGCCGCAGCTGCAGCCGGATAGTGTCGCACATGCCGCACCCCGCACACTGCCCGCACACCGCACTGCCATCCCGCTATTTCCGCCAGACCCCTCCTCCCAGCTAAAGATAGATCTGTGCGTAGATAGCCCACAGTCAGTTTGAATGACCTGTACGCACACCGACTCGTAATCATCACGATTATTAACAAGTGGAATATCTCAACTTTACGAACGGAAACGATCCACAACGAATCTTTGGAGAGGTCAATTTTAAGGAGATGGGATCCTATGGCGGGGTCATGACGCGATGAAAGGACACCTGTGTCTATCATCAGCAAAGGTGGCAAGAAAAGAGTCCGCAGTTTTAGAACTAATACTTAAATATTAAGAAGAAATCAGATCTTTAAAGCATAAATACAAGTTGACTTGAAACAACTTAAAAGTCGGAGTTCTACGTGGATATCTCATCGCAAAAATATCATGATAATTGCACCTGCCTTCAAGGAAAAATTGACTACTCAACGCCGAAAAGAATAACGGACAGTCTTAGAAATATATCAATTTTCAATATACATTCAGCATATCCTGAATTTATTCTGTACAAAAAAAGCAAACTTTCAATTCAAATAAATTTACCATAATATTAATTCAACTAAAAACTTGGTAATAAACAATATTTTTTGGTTTCACCTCCAGAACCAAGCTTAAATAAAACTTGCTCAAACCACACCCCTCAGTAAGCAACATAAAGTTCCCTCAGTAATATTTAATAGACTAACCCTTTGACTCGTTGATCGTGACTGAGAGTTGCAGACAGGAAATCGCAATCTCGCAAAGTCAGAAGGGTAATCCATCGAAATTCGTGGGATAAACACTGTTTCACCTTCTCCTTTTCCTGTTAAGACAATCATTTCAATAAAATAACCCTCCATATTCTTTAAAAACAGCAGTGCGAAGTTTTTACGGGACGAGGTTCTGTTGTAAAATAACTGGAGATCCCACATTAAGTAAAGCACGATATGACGGCAAACCCATAATTGCTCTACAGCCACCGAACTCTATTTGTTTCCACAATCGTCTAGATGTTTTTACAGATTTCTATTCCACTAAATATCGGCTTAAATGTCGTCGGGACCGCCACCATTCAGTTAACGACTCCGAAAACCGCCTGGCACTAACGTCGGTCGTTTTGGACGTTTTATTTGTCTCCCTTTCTCACCTCACATACTCATAGGGCTGAACTTAGACTTGGGAGTGTTGCCATTCATCTCAGTAATCCCGGAAACCCACATCTCGCATCCCGGATTTCACGCAAATATCGGTTGTTTTGTATTATTAGTATATATCCCCCAACCCCCTCCTTCTGTCTTAGCCCCTCAGTATTTTTTCAAGATTGTAAATCTAATGTGGACCAAATTTATCGTAAATTGTTCCAGGCATTGCAGAGTTATTTTAGAACATACACACACATCCAAATACACTGGTGGACAAAATTAACGCACCATCAAATTGTCTCGTACACTACATTTATAAGACGATATACTTAACGCAACCAAAACGAAAAAGGAGCATTTTTTTGTTTTTTAATCAATAAGACGATCTTTTTTTTTTTTTGCATTACTTAAAAACAAGTGTTATAATTATAGTAAAGACGTTTTACACATTCCAGCTTAAAATAAATAACTAAACAAACGAACAACAATTTTCATAAAAATAAATCTTAGATTCAAAAGAAAATTTATATTAAAAAAATTTTCGCCCAACGTGGGGCTCGAACCCACGACCCTGAGATTAAGAGTCTCATGCTCTACCGACTGAGCTAGCCGGGCCACTATATGAGGGTGGATTTATTATAATAATTAGGCAATTTTGAAGGTTATTAATTCTTCAATTGTATTTTAAAGATAATATCTGAACAAAATCCGACTCATTTTATGCTATGATTTTTTCTTAAAGTACATACACATTTTAGAATTTTAGTATTCAACACATACTATTTAATTACAAAAAAAAAACTATAATGCATACTTTAAACATTAACGTTTTACCTAATATTCTTCAAAATTCTGATACTTAAGATTTACTGATGGTAAACAGCTAAGATTGGAGAAACTTTAAACAATTGAAATTTTAGTAGTTGTTACTCATTAAAACAAGTCACACAATAAATTCACATGTATATTAACAGAGTATGTGTGTTAAATGTCAAAATTCATATATTTTTATGAATACAAAAGCAAGTTAGGCAACATTCAAAAAATAACTTGAACTGTAAATATTATGCTTACCTTTTATTAAGTCTTTGGAATCATCTGAGTAATCAGTCTTAGTTGAACTAATGAAGCTGTTATGCCCCTAAAAATGAAATGATCACATGCTTAAAGGGCTTTTTCATGATTTAAAGTTGACTTAAAGAGTTAGTGTATGACCTTTTACCTTTGAGCTGCTGAGATTAGAGCTAGGCCTGCTTGACAAACCGGAGGATGGATCAGATAGAGGAGTTCCTGCAAAATCATAATTATTAAAAATAGTTACACAACAAATGTTAATTAATAATAATAATACATACAGCACTTTTTCATAAAAAATATTTAGACTTAGGCAAACCAACACTTAATTAGAAGCAGATGTATTTCAAATAACTACTTATTTTCTCAATCAAATTCAACATTTGTTGTTAAAAGTATTGAAACTGGTTTCACTAAAATAAAATGATTAAAGCTTGTACAATTATAACAAAACCATTTAATTTATTATACCAGTAGTCAATATAATATTTGTATTTAATGTTATCCTGTAAACCAAATAATGAATGAAAAAAATTTATAAGGCCTTCATGAGTTACACCATCATTTTTATTTTTGAATTTAAGATTGGTTTTGATTCCTGTAAGATGTTAAAAATATTGATTTTTGGAAAATAAATCATCAAGGTCCTATAAGAAGTCTTTGTGGTCCACATCCAACAACTGGTGGCCCCTACAATTTGTAACCTCTGACTTATACCATTCGTATAGTATCTTCTGTTCCTGCCAAATCCTCAGAACCAGATTTTGAATAACTATTTCCAAATCATATGATGTTATTGAAAGCAAGAGCCTTTGTATGGCATCTTAAATTTCCTCATTATCTGATGGCTTGATATTATCCTCATCCTCCTTCTATGTTTCAATGACATCTTCTTCTTAGCATAATTTAGAATACCAATGAAATGCTTTCATCCATTGTTCCTTCTTTACCAAGGCATGCTATGATTTTAGGATATTATCAGTTTTCCTTTAGTATTTACAGCTGTTATTAGCATCTGTCTATATTCTGCTTCCTTCCACTATAGTTTATTTTGCAAGTTATTGTACTTCTATTGCAGTATTCTCCCACATCTTCACAAGAAGAAGTAGTTCTTTATATCATGGCCTAGTGGCAACATTTCACCAAGTATCACTTTAGATCAAAAATTAAGTATGAAGTTTCTCTTCTTGGAATCCCACCACATCTTGTGCAGTTCTCTTTTTTGTTATACAGATATGAATCCAAAATACTAATCATAAATGATTCTCTGCTTTTGCATTCCAATTCATCCAACTTTTCCTTGGCATGCTATGCCTTTTGGATTGTCATAGTTGTGTAGTAGTAAAGAATAGAAATTATGCCAAAATGAGCCAAAAAAAAAAGTCCACTAAGATATATCCAAGAGGATATGCATTTCACAAAGTTGAACCTATTTTGGATCCAATGGATGGAAATATAAACTATCTGCTTCAACATAGCTTTATATGAAATCCAGGTGCCTTTATGTTCTCCTGTTTGCAGAAATAGTGTCATTCTAATAGTTAGGTCATGATAACCTGAAAAATTTACCATTCTCTAATCATTTTCATTGTAAATATTAAACAGCCTTAGCGATTACCTATTATCCTTTGGGCATCTCTTAGTATTCTTGTCAAGGAGATTACTCTCATCACTAGTAGATGACTCCATTGGTTCATGGACACTGAGTTTGAATAGTTCTTAAACTATACTTCGATTCTCAATTATGTATAGTAATGGAATTCTTGGTCAATTAATGTTAGCTCAGTCTTGATGTAAAAAATCAATTTCCAAAACCTCCTCAAGACTATTTTTTTTTATGATGTCATTTCCTTCCAACTTTCCTTCTGAATAGCAAACATCATTAGCCTTAGAAACCTTTAAGATTTCAGACTGATCAAATCATTTTTAAGACCTAACTAGTTGTACATTCATAAAGCAAGAAGAATGATGATCAGCCTTTTCGGTCTGTTTCTTAGAAAATCCGCTTTCTTCGAACAGAACAAACATTTATGTTCATTACCAGCAAATAAATGTATCTATGAACTATTATATACAACATAATATTTTGCTTAGTTTATTGTAAATTAGTTCAATGCATTTTAGTCCATATCGTAAGAGGGATCATTTGCTTTATAAGCCACTGCCAGAAATTTACTATGTGGCTGTATTGGATCATTCAGCTAATTCAATTTCATAACTTCCTTACTATTAAATTTATAGAAAGAACAAGTGAGAAACCAAAATATGACTCTTTTGAAAAAATAACCTGATGAAAAACTTTCATAACTGGCTTTAAAGAAAGTTTATTTCATCTTATTGATTTTCCAATTGGACATTACGTCTCAGATCACTAATCACCAGCATTCACTAATCATAAGAACAAGATGAAAACTATTCAGAAAGGAAACCTAATTATTTTAATTAAAAATGAGAAAAAATATATACCTATGTAAATTCTAAGTACGATATTAATTTTATAATTCTTGACATGTTCAAAAAAACAAGTCGGTTGTTTTCTGTGAAAAATAAATAAAAATACATCCGAAAAAAAAGCTTTTGTTGTTTTTTTTATTGATCTTCATTAATCTAATGCCAAAACCCAGGGGACTCTCTTTATATCAACATTAATTTAGCTTAAATAGTTTTACCCATTGCTACCATTACTCCAGTTGGTTGAAAAAATTATCATAAATGACCCAAAGGTGTAACAGGAAGGATATTTTTTGAATGAAAATGGTAAGTGGTATTCTAAAAATTAAGTATTGGTAATCATTTCATATTAGATAATATGATTATTTCTATTATTATTTTAAATAATAAAGCTGTTAAAAATGGAACTGAAGTAATCATTAAAAAAAAAAAAACACTCAATCTTAATTACAAATGACAAAAAATTAATAATTTAACCTTTAGTTAGTTAAACAATTAAAATTTGTCAAGACCATTAAGCCCTGGACCTAATAGTTATTTACAAACATGAAATAATGTAACCGATTCTTACTTGATCTCTTAGTTTTGTAACATCTTAGAAACATGTCTGAAAACCGAGCATCAGTCAAAAAACGATTTCACGTATCTTTTGTATTTCTCCGTGAGAAAACATAAAGTTTTTACAACTGTTTGTAGTATTCCTCATTATTGTTAATAATATTACACTCCCTAAACATCATCAAAAACCAACAATGAAATCCAATAACCTATGAATATTGAACTCACTGCAAATACTATACATAACACTGATATAGTAATGCACATAACAGAATCAAAAATAACTTTCATTTCTACATAATAACTTCTATTATTGAATGACAGATTAACACTGACCAACCTGAAACAAAATGTTTACATTACATTACCAACCTTTGCTATTAAAAGGAATTAGTTCCCACTTTCATTTGAGGAAGTCAAGTAAGGGTTTTGCGCATCAATTGATATGTTATGTATTTTGTCAATTATAATACAAACTTAGTATACTTTCCAGAACTTATCGCTCTTATTCAAGCATTATTTCCAGTAAAATAGCAAAAATCACACCAAAAACAAACCAGTAAACCGTTTGCAAATTGCTGCCAGCAATTTTATAAAAGGCAAAAACATAGATGTTTTTATCCTCTAAATACAATAATATTAAATTTACAAACCAAACAGATACAAAATAATCTATATTTCTTAAGTTTATGTAGTAAATATAAGATGTTTGGCTAGTTCTTAATAATTGTCATAACATTAAATTGTCATACATGTTATCAGGAATGTATAATAATTGGTTAAGCAAAATGTTTACTGCCTGGTACTGCATGGGAGTTTATACGACTTCCTCATAGACAGCATTATAAGTAATTGAGAATGGAAGCCTAAATGGGTGACTACTTATAAATTAATATACTGATTTCATGGCAGACAGAGTTAGCTATCTTTAACTTCATGTCTAAGAAATTTCAGAGTTGGATTTTGCTTTCAACTGAAGCATAGGAAGATTTCTGGCTAATGGTGCAATTAAAAACTATTTTTTTTTTTAACTAGAATTTTTCTTTTTACTTTTTTTTAAAAAAAGGAAAGGCTCCTCGTTGCTAACCACAATTACATTGTGTTTGTATCTGTATATTTTTCAAATTTTACCTCTAAAATGTTTATTTTATATTGCAAATCATATTTTATATTTTACATAGATAAAATTGATTCAATTTACTGTTCCAAAATACTAACAATAAGAAATGTTATAATCAAATCATAAACAACATTTAAAAAATAATTTCTCCACTTACATCATTTATCCTGGTTACATTTAAGTAAATAAAAACAACCTGCTAATATTTTTTACTTAGTAAACACTTCACTAAATATGCTGTAGTTGAACTCTTGATTAAAGTTGTATTAGAAGAGACAGTCTCTGTATTTCATAGGCCCAACGCGTCATAAAGAAATATTATTATTATTTTACATAGCTTATTCTGTGTATTATACTGTTTTAAATTTTATTTGTTTTATAGATTATATGTTCATTATTTTACATTGTATATGAATTAGATTTTTATGTTATATACCCTACGACCAAAAAGTATTAAGTTTTGTTTCTTATATGATTTATATTATTATTTAAACTGTCTGAATAGAAAATATGTTCAATTGGCTAATAATCAGTAAATAAAGTTCTTATTAAACAGATATATTGTAACCTTAACACATTTTTCAATAACTTACTTTAATAATCTTACCATGGCATAAATCTGAAGTTTGAAATTCTAGCGGAGGCGGGATTATTATATCATACTCAAGATTACTGTCAGCCTTATGTATTTCAGGAAATGTAGGTACTTCTGATTTATACAGGGATCTTTCATTCTTTTTGATCTTTGCAACTTCCTCAAATATTTCTGCAATTTTATCTCCTTTCTTCTCATTAGTATTCAATCCCTTATCAAAAACTATTCCTGTTTCAAAAGACCTAATTAGATTCACAATATCAACTTTTGCCAGTTTTTCAGTATTGATTCCATCAACTGGCCTACAACATTCTGCTTTATATAAATAAGGACCGATAGAGTCATAGCAATATAAAGGTTTCTTTACGCCGAAAAATTCACTGTAATAGCCAAAATTTGAACTCCTTTCTAAATCACATTGATTAGGATCTAAAAGCATGTTGTTCAGATACTGTTTCATATTTCCCTGCATTAAAGGAGTGTTGTAAATCTTAAACAGTTCATTCTTATGTTTGGTAATTGTTTCAGCTTCAAAATCATCCAAAGCATCTACAATAGGATCTATTTTACTAGTTAATTTTGTCCCCTTTGAATGCTTCGGATTACTGGTCACTTTACTTCTGAAAACAGGAATTGTAGAGTTCACCGAGGTGGAATACCTTTGAGGTTTGTCTAGTTTCTTTGTTGGTCTTGTTTCTATATTAAGTATTTCAGATGCATTATAATTTTCTATATAAGGGGTCAAATCCAAGGGATACCCATCAATTGTATTATACTTTATGGGTATAGATCTTGAACTGCAGATGATATTACCATTCTCTGAAACAAAAATTTGATGCTTAGTATTAATGTGCCTTGTATTAAAAGCTCCTGTGTACATATACCAGACCAATGGCATACCTAGAGTTTTGTTACCTGTGGTGGTCCACAATTTGTCACCCTTTTTAAGTCAATCAAAATCAAGAGATGTTAAAAATAAAAATTTTAATTAAATATATATGCCCCAAAATATGTCCCACCTGGGTGGACTGTACATCCCCTCCCTCCCAGTATGCTACTGTACAAGACATTTTTTTCTTAAATAGACTGATGAAAGATCATTTACCATGCATATATTTGGTCCTGTATGAGTTATTAACTACAGAATTTGTTAAAAATAAATACATATGCACTGCCCTACAAAAAAAGTATTTGTAAAACTTGTAAACTCATAAAAATTCAAATATTTGCTTCCTAATAAAATTATTTCGGCTTTCAATTCTTTTCTAATTATTATTAACTTTTTCAGTGATAAGGGGCTATAAATATGAAGAAAACCCCCAATGAATATTAAAAAAATTATACAGAAATTTCTATTTTGACTGCTTGTGTAACTGATCACTAAAAATTTAGCAAAAGGTTTTTTTAATTTTAATTTAAAAAATGCTTTTGAAGATCGAGCAAATAGCCCATGTTGTTGCTTTAGTGGAAGATGGTCGAAGCCAAAGATATGCAGCCCTTGCATGGGATTTACCTGAAACTACCGTTCGGAGGGCAATTGCACGTTACCGTGAGACAGTTAGTGCAATTTCAGGCCCAGTTCAGGTCAGCCGTGCGTGACAGAGTCAAGAGATGACTGGTTTATTGTATTACACACTCTTCGGATTTCTCGCGTTTGAACCAAGGCCATGGACAGGAGATTTAATGTCACCAGAACAGCCAAAACCTAGCTGAGAGGAACAGAGCTTCCAAAGTGTCATGGGTACTCCAGTACACCCAGGGTACCATCCGAGGACTAAAAACAATTATTAGTCAGCCGGCTCTCCAGAGAACTCATCATTTGTGCAAAAACATTCAAAGATGTCAAATTTTGTGTAATTGATAAATAAATAGTGTTTAATTACATTGTTCATTACTGGTGAAGTGGAAGTTCCATTCAAACATTGTGCCTCTAGGCCTAACTTCAAAAAATCTGTGAAAATGTTAATGTTAAGTTTTATAAACTTTCTATAATAATAATAATGTGCTGGAGCCGAAACTAACATTACATATTCTTAATCGGATTATTGAGACCTTTAATTGGATACCCTACTCATCATGACCTACAACATTTTTATTAATCACTAGGTGATACAAATTAAGCTGCAAGGTATGTACTTAAATATAGTTTTTAATAATTTAGTTCATACCACATTTTTGTACTGAATAAATTCCAAACAAATGAAAAATATAAATGAATGAAAGATAAAAGTGTTTTGTGCTTAGTCTTTTTTAAAGCCCATATTATAAACCCTGTATTGTACACAGAATATATGATTTCAGCCCTGTGCTTGTCTGTCATGAAATTTTAAATGGTTTCATTTAATATCACAACATGAAAAATATTCCCAACTCCATAAAACATGATTAAGTCTCATTATTAAATAATAACTTGATAATTTAAATGTAAATATTTTCTTCTCATATTGAGTTCCAACATCTCGATTAAAAATATATATGAGTTGGTACTTTACTAGACTAAAATAACAAAAAGTTAATAAAATTGGGTTCACAACCCCTATTTCACATAGAAACATGAAATTTTGCATGGAAGTTCAGTATAAAGCCCCAACCAAATAATGCTAAAATTGAAAGCAATTTAATAATAAAAAAATAACAGAGGGCCATTGAATAAATTAATTTAACAGCAATGAAAATCCTATCATATTGATTGTGCCATCAAATTGTCAGTCTCAATAATCTGACCAATAGAGTTTAGACGATTATAACAAAACATCTTAAAATGTATAGTTACAATTGTGTAAATAAGATTTTTCCAATCCATTTGATGAATTATAAAAATATTGCCTATGAAAGTATGAAAGATCCTATTCAAATATGATGCTAAAAATAATAAGAGTCCTCTTAGAAATAATTAGGTTTCAATAATTTATCTGATATTGTATTAATTGTGAAAAGCACACTTAATTGTGTGATACATCACACTCAACTTTGAAATTATAATATTATTATGAGGCAAATAATAGAGACAATGACTTACCCATAATGTTAGTGCATGTGGTAAAGAAGAGCAGCTATTGACTGATCCTCTGACTGCTTACACAGCTAAGAAGCCCTTCACATGTCTTATTATACTCGTTATTCTCAGCTTTAATGCTGAAGCATCAGGTATAGCGAAAAATATAATATTAGTCACGGTCACTTCATATACACAAAATAATAATTTTTCCAAGTTGTAAAGAAAGCTTATTAACCGTCCTAGTTAATGTTTAGCATATAAATGTATCGATAATTTTTACACATTAATTTCACAGTAACAGATTCAGAGACAATTATTTTTTTGAAGGGTAGCTATTTAACCCTAAATTCATTGACCATTCATTATATTTAAGATACATTTTTTATAATTTTCTTCAATAATCATCCTATTTATATTTATTTTATTTTAATAACTAATGTTTATGATTAGTTTCCCAGCTCTTAAAGTTGTCTTTCCTTCAATTCTTTTCAGGAATCACAGCATAACCGCTTTTCATTTATCGTATATTATCTTAAGAATGATTCTATAAAAATCAACTCGAATAATTTTATACTTACGAACAGTGATTTATAAATATTAAATATAAATTTGCTGATCAGCATCCAGGATTACATTAGGATTGAATTGGGGGGCCTTAAACAATGTCTTCTTGGTGACTTTAGATTCCGGGTATAAATCTTTGGATTAATTTTGGCAATAAGGTTACTTACTAATTATATTTTTAATTCTAAAAATTTGTTCATTCACGATTTTCTAATTGACTAACGCTACAAAAAATAAACATAGCAGGCAAGGAGTCTAATTAGAAGTACTTCTAACGTCAGTGGATGTCTATCATGTCTGTGCCAATTTTAATGGTCAGAGAAGTGTGAACTAAGAACATATCTATAATAAAAAATAAAAAAAATGAGTCAACACTAGGGAGAGAGGTACTAGGATAATTAAAAGACATATTCATAAGCCTTCACTTCTTTATTCTAAAAATTATGTGAATACAAAAGAAAGGGTCTTCAAACTTTTGCAACAAAATAGTGTCATTTTTTTTTTTTTGGCAAAATTCAGCCAGACATTAAAGAGCATTTAACATAGCAAGTGTGAAAAAATAATTTTAACCATTAGAAATAAAACACTACAATAAAGTAAAATAACATGAATTCACATCAAATCAACGAGTCTTCTTGTTTTTTCAGTAAACCCTTAACTTTATAATCGACATTAAAACTCAATTGCTTTGAATTGAATTTTCTCTAACATAACTGATTCAGAGCACCTTTTAATTCCACATTTGGGCCTAAGCTTTCAACAATACTTCATAAGAAACATGAAATTCTTGCTGATAACTTCGTCAAAAGTGACTTACAATTCATGTATTGTTTAAAGAAATACAACTTCACACCATGTCTTGATATCAATCAACTACCGACTATAGATATCTGTCTCCTAGGTAAACCACATTTGTACAATTTATTCTTTTCTTAAATTTTAATACTATACATGAGTAATCACAAGCAGCAGTCATATTGATATGAGGTGAATTGGTTGAATTCTTTGTTTTTTGGTAGGAAATATTCTAATTTCCCAGTCAAAGGAGCCAATTTAAAAAAAAATCAGATCTATATTTACTTAAATAAATAATAATTTAAAACTTATAATTAATAAATGTATTTATAAACAAATAAATATTAAATTGGGCAATTTCACGCAATGGGATCACTAACAATTATGTATACCACATAAACACTTATACAATATTTTATTTATATACAATTATTTGTTTTTATGATCTGTAAAGTATATCATATAAAAGAAAATATATACATAAATTCTAAACAAGTATCAAAGTAATTCACTGTTTTTTTTTAAAATGACCTAAAGAAGAATAATAATACTACGAATTGGGCTCTTATGAACAAAATTGAACCGGCACGATCAAAATTGAGTAATTCATACTTATTATTGAGTATTCACTATCACTGAGCTATGGTTTAAATAATAAAGTAGTAGTTTTCATTGTTTTAAGTTAACGAGAGGACCTTGAGCTATAAGGTGTAAGGTATTGAGCTTTAAAACACTTACTAGTTATATGAGCTATATCACTTTTTTCCTGTCTTAATTCAAAGATCGGGATTTTAAACAATTACTGATAAAAGGACTACACATTAGTTAAAATTTAATTAATATTTTAGATAAGTGTTTAAAAACCTCCAGTAAATTTGATTAGTTATAGACCTTTGAACTAATTTTAATTCATTAATGAAGAAACTCCACCTGAAATAAAAATACCCTGGTGGTACTAAGCATTAAGAGATGTTAAGTCTTTTATTTCAACAGTATGCTTATTTGTTTTGCTTTTGTCACACATTTAGACAAATTTATATAAATTTTAATACTTTAAATGGAAATGCTTATGTTATTCACTTAATCCAGAAAATTTGATTTTAAAGCTTTCACGAAAACTTCTTTTGTAAAATAGAAACTGTTAAAAATAACAATAATAAAAAAAACTTCTTATAAAAGTATTAGTTGGTAATATAATAAAAATCTTTTAAGCAATGACAAGCATGACTTATTCATATCTGATAACTAATTTACATCTTAATGATATTAGATTCACTTCTTTGATATGAGCGATGGTCAAACCAGACTCCTCGAATTACAATTGAAATGCGTATTACTTTGTCAGTAATTATATTCTATTAATCTGTAAGGTTTTTTTTTATCATTCAAGCAAGTACATATTCCAAAAAGTTATATTTTTTTATTAAAACTTTTTTCTGACCAATCTTGAAATAATAGTAATAGCCAAACTTGTTTCTCAAAAATAAAAGTTCAGGAAACTTTTTTTTACAATTATTGTGTATCCCTGCTTCAAATCAATATATTTTATTCATTACAATGATCTTTAACTAATTTCAACTGAATGTAAAGAACTTAACAAGATGTTGGTCATCGAAATGGGCAAGGATGGTTAAGTTAATAAGAATAATAAAAATGAAATAAAAGAGAAAATAAACTATTTGGTAGAATTCATAATTCATCAGTTAAATGATGAAAACATTATAACTGAAGAAATAGAAAAATAAAAAAATGTAAGTCTAATTTTTATTTTTAATAACTGCTTAAAATACAAGATGCATGGTCTGCATAAATACTAACTACCCTGCCTACTGAAGCTCAGAAAATACTCCAGTTTGATAAAAATTTAATAACTTCCCAAAACTGTTCCAGCAAAATTGTATTATCAATGTAAATATCCTTTGTAGGAACACATTATATCTACCAAACTCACTGTCTATACCTCGTTGATTTGAAATGAAATGGTACAAATAACTTTATAATACTCATTAAAGTAATTCAATTACAAGCAATTATACTAACATACATAATAAATAACATTTTCTAGTTAAAATCACAGCAGCCATGTATGGAGCTGAAATATTTGTATGTAGTTACAAAGAAATAATATTAATAATAATGTATTAAGATTGGAAAGTTTACATAAGAATACTACTGTTAAAAATTGCACCGAGAGCTCTAGCATTGCTGCAAAAATTAAGAAATTTACAACTGTCTTATTTAACGAACATGATAGGCAAAGCGCCAATGTGAGCAAACCTGGGTTCACGTTTTCTCTCAAATATACATAATCTCTTGTAACATTTTTTTTTAATCTTTAGTATTCATAATTACAAAAAATCCTCAGCTATCTCACAGAAACTGTCGATGACAAAATACAAAACAGACATTCGTTATTAGCTGTATTTTTTTTTTTTTTTTTAAATCATTTTTAATGTTGAAAAGAAAGCACTATTGAAGACATTTCTTAGCAAATGCATCCTCCCTCGTTATCTTGCTGGTCTTGTTGCGGTGAATGTTGCGTTTGTAAGTCAACAGCTAGGAGTGCTAACGTTAAGGGATAAATTCAAAGACCATACAAAATCTATGAAGGGACAAGTTTAAATGGTATTGGTTCAAAAGCAAGGTGGCAACTAAGCATATGATTACGGAGTTACATTTTAAAAAAAAATTAAAACCCCATATAACTAAGCAGTATTTCTATGTATCATTCAGCTTACAAAGCAGTTTTGAAATAACTGATTCAACATGCAAACTTAACTACTTAAAATTTTATTTCATAAAGCTCAGCTCAATAACAGTTTTTTTTCAATTAGTAACAATTCTTTACAATATATAACATTATTTATTTGTTTAGGATTCAATTCAACAAATGTTATATTTTAGTCCCACAATTTATGTCTGGAATTTCATTAATTATTTGAAACTTTATCCAGAGCAGACGTGATTTAAAAAATCTCTCAAGCACAATATTATGTAACATAATCTCTTTGTTTTGTTTTTTTACTTTAATTTTTTCTTGATTTGGCATGTTTCTCCAGGTTCAGTATGTTGTTGCGTTTTTAAATTAAAATTATGCTTTATACCACAGTTTTAGAGAGCCATCAGATTAATATTTCTAGGATTGTTGAAATTAGATTTATGTTGAACCCATTGCTTTTGATTTTACCTAATAACATTTATATTTGATTTGATAAGCAATTTTTCAGAAAATTATTTAGTTTGTTTATATTCTATTTAAAGTTTACTGTGAATTGTGTCATTCCCATCAAGATTATCCAGGAATTCGATTTCAAATCAAGCTATCCAGTAAAAAATATAAAAAAAAACTGTGATTATTGCCAGTTAGGAAAATGGAGTCAAATTTGGTTTAATAATAAAATTCCATATGTTTCCAGTACCTACCGCAAACATACCTCTGATTGGAATGATGCAACTAACATGTCACATATATATACTGACTGAAATAAAATAAAGGATTTTCCAATAAGTAAAATGGATGGTCCAGGTTAAGCTTCGGGAACTCTGCTCGACCCCAATAATCGACATTCAATAAACAATGAAAAAACACCTGACATTCACTGACCACATTAAATGTAAGGTCCACACACAGAGAAGGTGGACACAAAAAGAGATAGGAGACAAGACAAATTAGCTAAGGAGGCCTTTCTGGATTGCAGCATCACTTCCTCTTTCAGCCTTAACTTCTACTATAATACTTACTATCTTACATAAAGCATGACTTGGGATCGGAAACTATTCACAAATGGACCAAATCATAAAAATCTTTCATCCTCCAACAGTATATTCCAGAAATAAACAAGCACAACTGCCAAATTATTAACAGCACATACCTCAACATGTCTACAGAACAAGGATATAAAGGACAATGCTTAAAAAATTCAGACTAATAGGCAGAGAACATTGTAATTGTACCAAACAGACTATACAATCTTAACAAGGGCCTGTTGCAAGAGAGAAAAGGTAGAGCTTGCCATGTTAGTGATAAAGAAGGGTAAATTAGAGGTTCGTTGAAATGTACAGGGAATACTATGATATCCTAAAAACATTAACTAACAGCAGGCTGTATTGTTAAGAGAAATAAAATAAAAATCAATTTTCCATGAAGAAATCTCAACTAAAAAATAACCTGGTAACAAATAATTAACATTTTTGGTTTGGTAGAAATCAATGGTTTCCCACGGTTCAGCAATGACCCTATTCTGCATCCGAAAAGTTGTTTTCATTGTAAATAGGTTAATTTTGTTAGATAGCCCCCACCAACAGACTGGAATTCACAACTAACTTTAAACAATTTATGCTGTTATCTCGTCAAAACCTGCTGTAGTCTGTTGCAGCAATTAACTAACAGGAAAAACAGTACTTAATAAAACAGTCCTCACAACAAACTCTACTGAAACATAATATCATGAAATAATATGAAGGATCTAGAGCTAACTAATCCATAGATCACATCATTATAAAAAAAATAAAGACTATCTTATCCGTTTTGAAGATCTGGCATAGAATCCACAATCTTCATTTCCTTCTAAATCTTTGACCTATATATCCACACTACATTGAAATTATAAAATAATGTGTAATAATAGTTTCATAATTATTTCTATAAAAATGAAAAATACAAAACATAAATACTTTGAAATAGAGGTGGGGAATGGATGCAAAGCAGAACAAATATAATATATATCATAAAAGCAACTGACTACATACGAGCAAACTTTTCAGAAAAGCTTTTAAAAGCAAGAATAGAAGTTACTGCAGCACATTCATTTACTAAAAGCAATGGAAGCTCAGCTCTACTCAAAGCTTGAAAAATAGTAAAAAGATAAATTATACAAAAATGAACGATGATAATATAATTTAATAATACTCTATAACAAAAAATAAAAATCATTCTTACAACACTAATTCACTTTGGACTTACTTACCTGACACTTAAATAATTTTCTTAGAAATACAACAATAAAGTCTTAAATACACTGTTCTTTGAAATAATAAAAAATTCAAAAATATTCACGAGAAACACTTCAATAAGTGAAATAATGTCAACTAAATCTTAATTTGAAGCATTATTTTCCTAGTTAAAATCGTACTATGAAATAGTAACTTTTTCATTTCTATGAAAAGGATTTTATTTTAGAAATATTTTATATTTATATTAAATACAATATTCTTATTGTTATAATATTAAGGAATATTATTTATACATTGTAAATGTATTACTTTGCCAGCCAAAAATAATTTATTTAGTTATTTTACTAATAACTGCATAATTTTTAAGTAATGTAATATCAGCTATAACTAAAAATAATTTAACTAAACTAATAAGCTAAAACTAAATAATATCTCAAAAGGTTTAATGATAATTAAAAAAATAAATATTCTGACAAAGAAGATAGTAATAAATAATATATATTTTGTTTTTACAATAATATTTACAGAACAAAAAAAAATCAAATAATGATTATATGATTTATAAAAATAATAATAAAACAAATAAAAATTTTAGATTTAAAGGTGTTCTTACTTCTTTTCTATTTTTTTTTTTAAATTAATAAGATGTTTAGATTTAGTACATATTATAATTATAAAAACGGTATTACTTTAAGCCCAGTTATGATATGGGATGTAAGAAGAATGAAAAAACAGACCAAATCATTCTAACAAACATGACTTTAATCAGCAATTAGTAATAATTTTTAAAAACGAGAAAGATAGAACAATTAATAATATAAAAGAATAATACAAATATACCATCCTTTCTTAAGTGCATTATTGAAAATACATATTGAAAATACATATTTAAAATGTATGTATTCTCCGGCATAAATTAAGTTGAAAAAGAAAAAATACCTTTAAAAAAAAGCACTTAAAAATGGATGATCAGCTTTTCTTTCATGAAGCAGACTTTTTTTTTAATTGCCTTTACCTTTAAAAAAAAAACAAGAAAAGAAAATATCAATAAGAAACAATGTTTTTTTTTTTTACAGGAGAAGAGGCAGAAAAATAGCAAAGGAATGGTCCCAGAACCGTCGACGGCAGATTACAGAGTTCTGTTTAGCAAGCGCAACCTCCCTCTGCACTATTGCCCTCAGCTGGGGTATCTTTCAGCATTATTTCTTGCACTGCAGCGCATACGTTAAGGAACAGAAAAAATTAAATAAAACAAAAACAAAAATAAAATTAAAAGCCATATACAAAATAAAAATAGTTATAACAGATTAACTAAAAATAGTAACAAAAATTAAAACCATCCCAAAGGATTGAAAGATTGGTTAGGTAATTGCTCCAAACATTAATAGCCAGAAGAAATAAACTATAAGCTCATATAACATTAAATGCACATGTTTTTCTTGTGAGAAAATCCAACTAAAATTTGATTGTTACAATGCACGCTTGATAATCCGAACAACAGAGAAAAATTAAAAATAGAGTAGAATGTGAAGATATAAATAATTGTCAACACACACAGACATGTAGATATTGTAGAAATAAAGTGTTAAAAGAGAAAACAATAACCTATTTATTTTATAAATATAAATATATAATTAAATATACAGAAATTTATTCGTACAGTATTTTCTTAAACAATACAACTTTTTTTATAAATACACAATATTTTTATGATTTTCTTGCACTGAGGTTTTCCTTGTCCAATCGTGATGCATTTAGCTTTTTCCTCCAATTGGTGCTGTTGTAGGAGGCATCTTCTTTCAACCCACAATTCTTCCTGTACGATTATTCATTGAGATAGTTTTGTCATCCAATCTTTTTATTTAATTTCAACTGTTCTTTCATAATGGTTTTTGATATTCAGCTATCCTCTACTTAAAGTACATAGCCCCATTCCAAACTTGGAGAGCAGCATCAATTTCAATTTTGAAAAAGGTGGAAGACATGTTTAATGTCTGGAAATCCTTCAGAAGCATTTTCCCTTGGTTGACCTGAACATGATTGTTGTTGAAGATCTCCTTTATCATCAGAGTATGAAAAATGATGAATCATCAAATGTATAATTAAAAGTCTTAGTAATTTTTCTTTACTTAAATATATGACAAAAATGAATTTGATGATAGATTCTTCTGAATCCACAGCTCTCAAAAGTCCATGACACACTATATATTTTACTAAAAAGTATTGATGAAACAATCTGATACTAAGTCATCATGTCGGATCTTTTCATTTAATCAAATTTATCAAATAAGTATTTCCCTTAATATCTTTTTAAAAAGAAAAAAAAATTACAGTGCTTTAAATTATCTCTTTAATATCAAATTTTCTTTGAAATTCTTCTGAATCCACAGCTCTTTTAATTTAAGCAAAACACACTTAATTAGGATATCAAGTTTAGAAATTTGCTGTAAAAAAGGAAACATATTAGCTTGTGTTTGAAGGATAAGGGTACAACTAAAACCCATCAAAACATTCCGATTATTTCCCACAAAAATCATAAGATGATGATACATTTCTTACTTCCGGACATTAAAGCAAATACATAATACATCTTTATTTTCAATCCGTGTCTTCAATTACAAAGTTAATAATTTTATCAACTTGCTAACAATAGTCTGAAGAATATTGATTTTAATTAGTTCATGAAAATTTCAGAAGCATATTCAGGCTTCTCAATGACGATGTTCCCTTTGATGAACAAATAATGATAACAGATAAAACAATTTAAAGATCTTTTCTACTATAAATGTATCAGCCACAAACATTAAGTCTTCCAAAATAAGGTACTTCAAATCATTGCAAATGTAGCTTGGTTTCTTTGGAACTCTCTTATACAAGATAATGGTACCATTTAATCACGAATTTATATAATTAAAATATAACATATATTTTTTGTCTAAGTAAATTTCACCTAGTGAAACATTAATAGTTGTTAGGAGTACATCAACTATTTGTGTATGACAAATTAAAAAAAATAGTTCAGATTAGTCAACGTGCACTGTACCCAAATTACCTTTAATTTACTAAAAATTTGGATTCACCAGGTTTGATGTGATAAGTAGCTGCCATATAAAAAGCTACGCAGTGAGTAAAAAATAATCGTAGCCCAAATATAAAAATAAAATCAACTGACAATACAGTGAGTAAAATAAAGCTGTGAATTATTTTAAAACATTATTTAATACAGCTATGAGCTATGAGTTCTGAAGATCACCATTAGCAATTATTATAAGAAATGGCAATATTAGCCATAAAGAATTATTAGAAATCTAAGGGTTGAGTTTCAGTCACTAAGTCAATCTTAAACATGGGAGTGATTGATGTTCACTGTTTTTTTTCTAAAATATAACCATGTCAACGGCATAACACACCAAGTTAAAAACTATTAAGCTAAAAATTGTTAACCCTTACTTAGAAGGAATAGATTTATCAATGCTAAGTAGTGATATGATATTAAAGAGTCGTTTGGATTAAAATAATTAATAATAAAATAAGTAAAGTTATACAAAATATTTAACAGCACCATAATATTGGACACAAATTTTCTTTTGGGGTTGAATGCCCCTTATAAATATTCAACATTGGGTTGTATTTGTTGAACATTTAAATGTTTATAAATAACTATATTTTAAACAGCTGAATAATTTAATACAAAAAAGTTAGTTTTTTTTTATTATAAAATCTTTGTAATTGTTATCCTTATTAAAAAAATTCTGTAAAATAATAATGTATTGGTCTAAATAAATATATTTGTTGATGAAAGTGTTATTAATTCTGTTTAAGTAGAGAAGTTTTGTGGTTTAACCAACAAATGGAGCCACACAAGTTCATGACACACTATATATTTTACTAAAAAGTAATGATGAATCAATCTGATACTAAGTAATTATGTCGGATCTTTTCATATAATCAAATTTATCGAATAAGTATTCCCCTCATTATCGTTTTAAAAAGAAAAAAAAATTACAGTGCATTAAATCATCTCTTTAATATCAAATTTTATTTTTAACGTATACTACAATAATTAATTGTATTGAAACTCTTTATTATTCTTTTTCCTTTACCAATAATGTATTGAGCAGATTAGTTACTCACAGTAAAAGTATTAACTTAATATATTATTTTAAGCCTACTAACTACGCAAAACAGTAATAAAAAATTAATAAATCAGCGATAAAAATTGCTAGTAGAAAAAACAACGTGGATTTAAACGGTTATTTATTTTATCACAATTATTCCTCTCATTCTATTAACTTAGTGGAATATAAAATAGTAAACTGGGAAGATATGAACATGACCTATGTTAAGATAACAAGGATGCCCAGTTCTCGATTAGCTACACACTACAGTCATTTTCCGTAAAATTGTTAGACTAAAAATTTGGAATATACAATTAATCTTGCAAATTAATAGTTTAGAAAAAAATAGAAAGCCCCTCATCGTTTAAATTTATATTATATTTAATATGCTTATTCATTTATCTACTACTAGAAGTATCAAACATAAAATCTATTCAAAGTAAACATTTATACATACTTTATTATTTTTCAGTTAAGAAGCTGTTTGAATAATTAAGCGTTAAAAAATAAACTGATAACCATATGTTAAAGAATAAAATTAGAACTACTGGGAATCAATACTGACAAATAACAATGAATTCATTCCCTGAGATAAATAATAATCAGAAGTGCAAGCAGCAGGGACATATCACTGTATAGTCACAGGATAATTTAAAAAAATAAGATAATCGCTTAAAATGCTACCCCCCAAAAAATACCAGAGTACACCATTGACAATAGTGCCTGCAAAATAATACTAGCCCGAATAAATAATATACAGCCCGAACTTTTACAAGAATTCATTCAAGTTAATAACAATTAATGTTTTACAATTTATTTCCTGTAATTAAATAATTATAATTATATTTTGTGCACCATACTTCAATCAGTTGCTCGACGAATATAACATCAGTGGAGTAAAATAACTTTTAAGAAGAATTTGGTTAATATTTATTATATTAGTGAAGGAAGAGAAATTCATTGTAAAAAAAACAAAGAAGAGAGAAAAGATTAACCAAACTGAAAATAAAAATAATAAATAATGAACATCAACATCAAGTGCACTGAAACATTAAAACATGCATAGAAACATTATGCAGGCGTGCAAGTGCGTGCAAAGGCTGCAAAAATCTAAAAGTGGCAAACCAAAGGATACTATCTTCGGGAGGTCTGTTTTCTGGTGAGTCCATGCCAGGTAGTGCAGCAGCAACCCTGCGGAACAGCTACAACAGATAGCAAATTTTAAAGCTTATCTTGTCTAAATGTTAAACAAAAACATGAATAAATGCTAACGAAGCAGATCTTGTTATAATAATGTTGGTGTTATTATTATTTTTGTTATCTTAAAAATAAACTAAGATATATACTAGGTAAGTAGTAGAAGTATTTATTTGCACCGAATTTAGGACAGATATAGTTCAACACCTTGGGCAAAACATGACAAGTGTAATCTTAAAGAGTAATTAATCCCAAATTTTAACCGTATTAAACCCTTCAAATAATATTTGTCTAGCCCACACTAAAGAGAGGCTGATAGAGTGAAGGAACAATTATTAAATATTATCAAATATCGAGAGATGTTTGACTTTGTGCTGGAGTCTACACATCAGTTTCTCAAATTAAGATTTAGTGAATGATTGGAAAAAAACTACCAAGTATTTTAGACCAAAAATACTTCAATTTACTATTTTTGAAAAACAGGCGAATGAGATTCATCTTTCCCATTTCTTCGTGTTACTTTCTCTAAGACATGTTTTACGATAACAGTCTTAAAAATGATCCAAATTGTCTAAGGTATTAAAGATATATTCAACAATTCTCCATCGTTTTGAGCTGTACATATTTTGGTTAAGAAATAATAACAATATAAATTTTGTATTTAATGAAGTTACTTCCAGCTGATTTGAATAGATTTTTTAAAAACATTTTAGGTATTTACAATTGTTTATATTCATTTAATTTTTTTAAAAAGTTAATTTATATTGACAAAGATGATTTTTGAAGTATTTTTGGTCATTCTTCATTGATGGCTCTTCTATTTATTTCTCCAATAAGTCACCTTATGTGAGAAAAAAAATGGGTAGGCATTTTAAAAAATAAAATAAAGCAACGTATAGATGCTCACAGGATAACAGGATATAGAAGCAACAGGATAAGGATGAAAAACAAAAAATCTTAAATTAAATACCTGTTTGACATTGTAGCCAGCTTTTGCACTAGTCTCAATAAACATGACATTCAATTCCTTTGCTTTACGTTCTCCCTCCTCTGTAGAAACTTGTCTCTTATCAGATAAATCTGTCTTGTTACCCACCAACATGATGATCACATCACTGCCTCGTTCTGTTCGTACATCATCGATCCATTTGGATGTCTGGTGAAATGAATTGGCATCTGCAAATATTTAATTTATCAATCAATTAAACAAACATCCAGATTTAACAATCACACTATTTGGATAAGTTATACATTATCCAAAATTAAATATAATTGTACAGTCCATAAAAAAACATTAAATATGGCAGCTAATCATTAACAAAATGAAATGTGAACAACAAATTAAATTTTTTAAGTTCAAATTGAAACACCACTATTCTGCAAAAGAGCACTTACCTGTAATATTATAATTAGATAATTATTGTTTTGATTATATATAAGATGTCTATAGCGATTTTATGAAACACTTAAATGGTCAAAATTATACACTGTAGCCCAAAATCTTTAATTATTTCTAATTAAACATGCATAATACAATAATATTCTGTTATTAATTTTTGTATAAGTATCTCTTAACTAATTGTGAATCTGTCAGTAGTATAATCGAAGAAAAGAAAATGTTGTAATATGTATGTATGTTATGATTGCAATCTTTTATCACAATGATCTATTGCCTTTCTAGGACAGATTGTAATTTTATTCAAATAAAAATTTAAATATATATATGTTTGTATGTGTATATGTGGGTGAAAGTAATTAGTAAAAGTGTATGTGATTTTTGTTAGTTATCCTTTTTCTGTTAATTGCAAATTTGATAAGGCTGCTGCTTACGATTTATAACAACAACCTGCTTTATTCATCTAATGTACACTCTACAATGGTTGATGATTATGAATTTTATTTTTCTTGGAGAAGTGACTGTAATCATTTACTCCTTTAACTTGAGTTTTATAATGCATAAAATGTAATTAATAAAATTAATATATTTTTTTTAATAGCCTAAAAAATATATACGGGTGGTAATTTTATATAATGCCTGCATTCTCATTTTTATTCAGTCACCCAACTTAAATAATTGTTTTTTGTAATTTTCGGTTTATTCTTTCAATTATGTTAATTAGTATTATGTTTCATGATGTAAATAAACATCAATATTATACTGGAGAATGTAAGAAACCAAGTACCCTGTACTAAATTGTTTCTAAAACCATTACTATTCACAGCTCACACATTCTCATGAGAGTATTCAACACATTCACCACACATAATGATCAATATACAATCCTGTTTAAAGAGTAACAACAATGGGAGCTACCATGACAATGAATCATGCGAGAGCTTTTAGGTAAAAGTAACCTATACTTTCACTGACCAGTGTAATTAGAGTACGGGTATATTTTCTGGTATGGGACCGGCATATTACCAATCTGATAAATTTCTATAGCAGAATCACTTGTTAACTGATGAGGTAGTTGTGCCCGTTTTAGATGAATGAGTCTTAATTAGGGTATAGTTAAAAATTTGTTAATTGTAAATTTAAGATGAGAAAATAAAACAAATAAACAGTTATGGTTAATTGGACTACTGGTTCAGAAAGGGAATTGATATAGTATAAGAAATATTATTATTAGAAGCATAAGAAGTATAGAAGTATTTCATCAAAAAATGTTTTAGGCTAGGATTCGAAATATGCAGTCAAACCTGTTACAGTCAAATTAAAAAAAATTCAAGACATAAGATTTATTTTTTCTTCTTGAAAAAGGGGCGTTAAGTTTAAAAAAAAAAAAAAAACTTCCAAATATAGAACTAAAAAAGTTAATTGTTTTTAAACTAGGTTAAATAATAACAAATAGAGTTATCATTGAAAACTGTCACAACTAATGAATGTTTTTTATGAACTCTCACTCGGGCAACTTTACTAAATTTATTCAAAGCACCAACTGCGGCTGAACTAGTACAAGGTTCAAGGAGATCTTTGAACTATGAATATTTATGACTATAAGGAAATAAGAGCTAAACTAAAATAGAATTACAATAAACAATAATAAAGGTATTTTCTTTCCAATGATGTATTTTAAGAGATAACTCATTAATAAAAGTTGCAATATTTAACAATCAATCAATAAATTGATAATCGCCATTAGAATACTCCTAAGAAAGTTATCATCCTCCTTAAAACAATTGCAAAAAAAACTGCTCATCAAACTTTCAAAGACTTATACAGGACATTATCTTTACTGTCATTCCCTCAGTTCATTTAAAGTACAACACAAAAATAATAATTTGCCCTAGACAATAAATATATATAAAAAATTTGAATAAATTATGCTGGATAAGAGGTAATTTGCCTAGTTAGTTATATTTGCAATTGGTATAATTAGGAAGGTAGGTAAATATTTGTGAAAATAATAATAATCTTACTTGTAATGTCATATACAACAACAGCTACAGTCGAATCTCTGATGTATGAAGGTATTAAACTACGGAATCTTTCCTGTCCAGCTGTATCCCAGAGCTGCAATCGGACCTAAAAATCCAAGGATCTTGTTACAAAAAACAGGATCTGTCATAAATAATAACATCAACAGTTTATTTGCAGACTTGAAAAACTTTTTGTGGCACGATTTTTCTTCCTTCCCATCATTCATCATATTGAAAAGTAAATTCATACAAAAATCTATAGGGCTTACTTAATCAGAAATCAATATTTTTGGATTTTTTTAAACTATTTTTTGGGTTTCGTTAGTATTTTTTACAAAAATTAAAACCCTTGTATTTTGGCTAGAGAAATCATCCATCTGTTTTGGTGATAATCTACTCCCATTAACACAGAAACATGGGAAATTTTTCATGGGATTCGAATGATAATGGCCCAACAAAAATTTGAATAAATTATCCTGGACATCAGGTATTTTGTTTAGTTAACTATATTTGAAATTGCTATTATTAAAGGAAGATAGGTTAGTAAATAATTGTGAAAATAATACTCAATAACAAATATAATATTGATGATGTAAAGCTGGTTGAAAATGCTGGGACGGGTGACAGGTCAAGGATTACTCACCCTTCTGAGGAAAATGAATTGCTACTTGAATAAAAAAACTAATGCAACCGTTCTGGAAAACCGAAATGAAGATTAAGAGGTGGAAGCCTAGAATGGACCATCAAAAACCTCAGTCGCTGCCTTATTTCTTTAAGATGTTACACTACATGTAAACAGTAATTTTTGTATTGAATTTGCACATAAGATTTCTTGAGGAAAAAAGCAGGAGTTGGGAAAAAAATTATTTTTAAATTATAAGCTTTCTTTAGATTATAACAAGAGCAATTTAAAATAATTCATCTTAAATGATGTCAACACTGATTGGTAACACTGAATCGATGCAGTATATTCCAAATATTAGTTTGTATACCACTAAAGAGTAATCCTTGGGACTAGAAGATGGAAGACTTGAGAATAAGCTAGGGTAGCATTAATGTCTTAAATTATTGTCAAGGTGCTTTAAGTTGGTAGTGTAAATTCTTAAGTATGTAAAAAAAAAAACTCATGGCAATTGTTACAAATCATAGACTTAGTCATTAATGGCATCATGATGATAACACCAATGTGATCAGTTTTTAAAATTAAAACTACTAATAAGAAAATACACTCCACATTAAAGGTGGATGAGTAATTAAAAATAAAAGAGTAAAGTTAAAAATAGCCGTTAATTACCTTCCAAATACATTAAACTTATATTGCCAGAGATAAGGCATGAAGGACATTCTCTGAAAAGATATTCATAAACTTTTCTTACAATTTTTGCAAAAGGATTGTAAGTAATGAATATTGGTAAAGGCAAATTTAGTATAGATAATTACAATCACCAATTATCATGCTTAAAGATGTGAATTAAATAAATTAGTAATGGCATGATACAGGTTCTGAATTCCTTGAATGAAAAACATAGCTATTCAAGTCTATTTTCCTAGATGTTAAGTTCTTGTCTGTGACAAGAGCATGTACAGAATTTATACTTTTTTTTTAATATTGAGTGTTAAAATAGAATTTTTTTTAAAGAATATTATAGTGCATTCCTCTCCTTAATCCTAACAAAAACTAGTAGATCTAATAATCAATGACCTTGCCATTATAAATATTATCTATTATTTTACTTACTAAGTTTTAAACATTTTTATATCAATTATAAAATATACTGTATTTTATAAAAATATAAATACACGCATAAACATAATGTAAATGTATTAAAAGATACATAACATGAAGAAAGAAGAAAAACCTGCACCTCCTCACGACTGTTTCTTTGAATATAATAATAATGAATCTCTAATAATAATGAATTAAATGATTATGAATAAACTTCTTAGTATTTTTTTATTAAAATAGTTGTGTTTAATTTATCGAAACAATTTGAAGAACCAATTTCATTTTAAACTCCCTTAACTATATATTATTTTAAATCTAAGAATTTTTTTTTGTACTGCTGTCCTCTGTATATTTATTTTAGATACTGTGTATTTGTCCTCAACCATGGGAAAAAAATCAGCAATTTAAATAGCTTCTCAGTTATAGAATTATCACAACTAAACGATAATGATCATACTAATTTGAAAGTTTAACACAGGACAAACAGATATTTCAAATCATTTCTAGATGAATGAGTGGTAATGAAAATAAAATCTCAACAACATAATAAATGATTTCGTATTGGCAAATATTAAATAATGCATAGCAAATGTTAATAATCTAGCAAACATAAAATCATACTCTCTCATGTGCTCAGAGAAAGATATTAGACGCTTGTTATATCAAACCATTATTAATATTATAAATAATCAGAGGTGATAATATAGAAAATAACATATTGATTCGTAACACACAGTAAGCAAATAATACTTACAGTTCTATCTTCTAAGTACATGGTCTTTGAAAGGAAATCGATGCCTATGGTTGCCTATAAAAAAAAAGTTTATTTTATATGTCTAAATAATGAAGCTGTCTTTATTTAAAAAAAATGTGCTAAAATAAAAACAACTTACTTGGTAAGTATTGTCGAAGCTATCGTACATAAACCTTGTAATTAAGGAAGTTTTCCCCACTGAAAATAAACATAGAAAAATGTACTCGACACAAAAATCAAATAGGCAAGACAAATAGTATAATTGTGTACTAATTCAATATCACATGACACCTCACTTGGGTGAATAGTATTACTTTGCGTTGGCATCAAAAAATAGATCTTATTTTAAAGCAACCTCAAAAAATAATTTCAGCATTTCCACTCTGGCTAAAAAAAAGTGATAACTTATCCATAATCCAACTTGATCACTGATCTACAGTCAAACAATTCTCACAGCTAAAATTATCAAAAGCCTACAGAAACTGCCTTAAAATTAATTCTAGTGAATATTCGAACATGGGATTCGTCTGATAGCATTCAGATGCCCTTACCACTAAGCTATCCAAGCTGAATACCACCCAAGGAATTTGTAATAGGTCCAGGCTATTTTTTCAATTGAACCAATAATTGAACTTTTTTTTTAGGCGAGCCCATTTTGATTGATTTTATTTTATTCAGATAACGATAGTTTAGCTGTATAAGGGATAGTTTAACTTAGATTATAGAATTATCTCATTAGTAAGAAAATATTATAATACAATTAAATGTACCGAAAAATAAAAGAGGGATTTAGCTAATAACATCCATGATTGGTTTCATTTTTCATTGGAAAGATAATAGTAAAAATTTAGAGGCAGGTTGAACAGATATTTAAATCATTTCTAGACCAATGAGTACAATTAAATTATTATTTTATAATCATACTCAAATCATAATAACACTTAAACTTATTAATTGGATTATTTTTAGGGGGGGAGGTATAATATTGGTTAACTTATCTTTTATCCAATAATTTGTTCCCTTTGATTTTGTTTAATAAACAATATCACCAACAAATAATGTTAACCTAATTTACAGGGATAAACATAATATGAAATGTACTAATATTAAAAAATTAACCAATAAATAACAAGATACTATATTTTTGTTGGTAAAAAATTATAGAGTAGATATAAAATAATAATTACAATTTTTGCAAGATTAATACCCTTTAACCACACAGAATGTTTAGTTTGTATGAGAATATCAAATTTCAAAAGTTCTCTAGCTCAAAAATAAATTTACTTTAACTGAAGTCAAACACAAATATATTTTGTTTTCCAGCACAGAATAACTTCAATTCAAGTCAATAAATATGATTTTACCCCCAAGTCATTACTGTTGAATCTGGCAAAGCTAATTTTTTCCCTATTTAAAACAAAAAAATAAATGTAACTTTTACATCATGTTTCTTACACAAAACAAAGACTGGAATATTAGAGTGTTTTAAAAAACTACATTTAAGGATCTAACAGTTAGATATATAAGTAAATATTGCAGTGATAAGTAACAGTCATAAAAATTATAACAATAACTGATGCAGTACTTCAATTGTTAAGTAACAATGATTGTGTAAACCGAAACATTACAAAAGAGGGCAGTAAGGTTTTAGCAATTGGGTTTGCAATGTGTCAAAATATCCCCATACAGAAATATGGATAAAATTTCTAATCGTATTTCATTTTTTTCACTATTTTGACTCCTGAAACTATATTTTGTATGGGGCAGAAGTCCCTCATAAAATTTAAAAAATGGGATGCCTTTATAACACAATCAGTAAAAACTATATTCTGCAATTAAGATTAAATTTAATGATGAAGCATTATATTCAAAGTACAGGAAGAATAGCATCAACCGAAGTGTCACTGATAACAGTTTGACAGCTCTACTCAAATATAGAAACATCAAAGTAGATACCAAATCAGGAAAAACTTAAACATTTAATACAAATATAAAATACATTTAATGTGTTTAAAGATGAGAAATGAAAAAACTTTTCATGGGATAGAGTGAAAGTGTTAAGGTTAAGACCTTCATGTAATGAGACCTTTCACGGATATAAACTTTGAGCAACCATAAAACTGTAAAAAGGCAACTGCTGGTTGAATTAGATGAATTCAATATACAATAATTTAATCATCACAGTCAAAAGTATCAAAACGTGATAAACAGGAATACATACAAAGATTAATATCGATATATGCATAATTACTCTTAATAAAAACTGCACATATAAATTTTGCCAACATTTGTTGTTTTCTCAAGATACAAGAAAAATCCTAAAATCTTGCCTTGTGTAAAAAAATCATGAAACCAAAAGAGTCAAAGTACAAAACATGAATATTTTGAGATAGAAAATAATTGCCTGTCCATACTAAGAATATAACTAGTGAATGATGTCAATTGTCAGTTTCTGAACATTTCAATGTATGACATTAGAAGAGAACAATATAAATAAATTTCACTCTGAAAAGAATTTAACACCAGTATTTATATTAATTATTGAGGTGATTATCACAGGCTATTTGTTATGAAAACAGCAACCTTACAAATGGAGAACATTAATAATAATATAAGACATGTTCATATGTCTACTATATAGTATTGCTTGAATAACAATTAAGAATAACTTTAAGGCTATAATTGTAAATTAAATTAAATTCTGACGTTAAAGTTAACAGAATTACATTTGCGATCTATTAAACGCCAAATATAGACCAATGAAAAGCCATAAAACAAGAAAATAGTCAAGATGAAATTATGTCAAAACCACTAACCACTTTGCTCGCCTAAAAAAACCAGCTTAAATTTTCTAAGTGGGTTTCCGAAATCTCCTGAAGAAGACATGTTGAGTTCTTCTTAACACAAATATAAAAAACAAAACAAAAATTATCACATTTGTAATCAACACAACACGAAGGGACTTTCTGAGAGAAATGGCTGACCCCTCCTTCAGCGCCACGTTAGTTTTGCCACAGCTCACCACCCCCAGTCTGCGTCAATAAATACGGTAATAATACAATAATGAATAGGCATAATTATTGTTCAAACTGTCACAAATTCATGGAAATTCCAATCCTTTAATTTTAAAAGATACCTTTTAATTGTTAAATAAAAGAAGTTAAATTAAAATCTTCTAAAAGTCTGAACCATAACTAACGATCAGAAATTATTTGCAGATCAAGGAAATTTCACTTTAATTTATTGATATGTCACTAAATCAATTGAAAATTTAATGCCGAGAAATTTTTAAATTGTCAGTTTGCTCATCATTATTTCAACATTTCTATTACAAGTAAAAATTTTACTTAGTCTCAAAAAACAAATTTTGATTCTCTCATAAACAGCTTAGATACTATTACAAATTGAACTTTTTTAAATAAATTAATTAACATTAACAAACATAAAAACCCCATTCCGTAAGCAAAAATGTAGTGCGGCTGAAAGGGGGGTGGGGATTCTACAATAAGCTTATACAGGACCATCAAGCTAAGCAGATCCAATAGTGTACCTTTTTCATGTTTATCCTTTTTTATCAGTTGGTTCAATTCTGCTTTGTTTTACTAGCTATTAAAACATTTTCTTGGGCTATGAGAGCTTCTCTTATTATGAGGACTCTCTGTCTTTTTCGTCGCGTAAACTTTTATCCACCAATCCATTAATAAAAAAAGACTATTGCAAATATCTTGGCAATATCCTACAAATTAATAGATACTCCAAAGGGGAATGAGAATAGAGTATAGAAGGAATACAAACTATTGGAATAGACGGTGGAAATCATTATTTTATATTGTTTAAAAGCCTGAATACCAGCATTTAGAAGAGGTCAACTACTACAGAAATAGGGTTCTAGAGAAGAACCGCATGTAAATCAAAGCTAGAAATGATAAAGAATGTGCATGGAAGTAAAAAGGGGCATTTTCCTCAGTCTTACTAAGAAAAGGATGGATTGGTATGGTCATGTAATCTGAATGAAGGACAGCGACATACCAAACACCATTATGAATGGGAGCCGGAGGGAAGAGGACGATAGAAAGACACAATCTATCCTGGAGACTATTCATACAGGAATATGCACTTAGTATCTCGAGAGTTATCTCAAGAGAGAGGAAGATATCCAAGGATTTAAGATAACCTCTCAGCTCTGACCAACAATTACATCCTTTTAATCTCGACGGAGATGAAAAAGCAGTGTGACTGTATTACTTTATTTAAAACTTGAGTTTTGTACCACTTTGGTTTGCTCTAACCAATCAACTAATAATAGTTTATCAGTTTATCGTGGAGATCAGTTAGTATTTAGGCAGATATGTTTGTAATACTTTGCACAGTTAGATTTTTTGTTCGATCAAAAAGGTGAGCCCCATCACCTTGTAGAGTCTTGTCAATGAAGCCAAGTACATTGTGTATTATTGTACTTTTATTGATTATATAATTTCTATACCGATTCAGACCTTATATAGAGTGTACCGATGGTACAGGACATATAAAATGAAATATGTAAATAGATTCGCCTAAGAATCTATAGTAAATAAAAATTTTTGTCATTTTTTTTTTTTTTTTTGAGGGGATGGGGGCATACTTTGCACTGTGATTGTTTCCGTTAAATATCTGCGCGTTGGATAGAAACTTCTAAACTTTAGAAATACCCTACACTGAAACGATTTAAAGCTAAATTCAACGGTTTTTTTTTTTTTACTTTCGTTGTTGAAATCTTTATTAAAATGATTATATGCCATCCAGTCATAAAGTGCTACCATCCAACTTTATTTTGTTTTTTCCGCGGAGGTAATGTCTTGGTTGTCGGCGTCTTCACTAACTTCTTTGAATTTTGCTTCATAGTTTTTTATGTTGTTGATTTTTTAATATTTTTATTTCAATTTCTAATTTTTTTTGTGTTTCTTGAGCTACAATGACCTTCCCCGATTTACTGAATGTTATCAAAAGGAAAATTACTGCAGGGGAGAAGCAGAATAATATTCATTCCGAATTATTATGAATAATGTTCTTTATTATTGTATTAATGTTGTGCTAATAATCTAATACTTTATTATTCTTGTACTAATAATTAAACCGTTATTGACTTTATACATCCCACCCAGCTATTCTATAGTTTCACTTCTGTCAGGTGCCCAGAGATGCTCACTTTGTTTTGTTTTTTATTTAATTTTCTTCATTTTCTATCGTTCTCTTTCAGGTATAAACATCATAAAGTAGAAAACTTATCTTAAATTATGTTCTGGAAAAGTACAAATTTCTTTCCAAATTGGCAAATAAATACCTAATTTACTATTCAATTTGCTTACTCAATCAAGGACTTTCTAATTTGCAGAACCAAAAAGGCAAAGGAAGGAATCTAACAGCTTGAAAATAGTGAGAAATTGATTCCACTTGTGCACTGGAAATTTTTAAGGAAATTCCCTATCACATACCTTTTTATTAGATCCATAAATTAGGAAGTCCCTTATATTCAGAAATTTTGATTACATGCAGTTACTCCCATTACTTGTGTCTGATCGTTTAAAAAATTTCATTTGATTTAAGCTACTATTAAGAATTTACCTCACTAATATTGGTCGATTAACCACATTCATTCATAACAGAAACAGTAGATCTAACTCCCAACTTTTAATTAATCTGTTTCATAATCTCTATGTGCAATTAATAATTGTAGATTATTATTTGGCTTTTGTAAGTATAGATTAGAATAACATTGAAAGGTTAGAAAGGTCAAACATTGTATTGTAAGCATCTCTTACTTAATGCCCTTCCAACAAGTGTCCCAATATTAATTGTAGGCACTGTACATTATTTATTTCTTTTAATTATAATGTAATATTTTTCCTGTGCTGTAAGGAAGGGCTGCCCCTTTTTTATTAATATTGGACTGCCAGCAGATGGAAAGCCTTGTGATAAAAGTTTTTGTAGATACTCACAAACATCCAATTAATAATGATTTATTTAAATCCCTACCTCAACGGCGAAGATAATCTTCTTGAGACCAATGTAAGATTATTTTACGATATAAAATTAGTGAAATATTTCATGCTAGAGAACAAGATAGGAAGGATATTCGTAATATTAAGCAGAGACATTAACTACTGCTTTGGCTACTCGCAGTGAACTTGAATCTACACTCAATTATGTAAAAAGTGTGGACAAAGCACATGTGGAGGTATTAGTAGATGAGAACGAACTGGAAAGAATATTTTTCCAGACCAAAAGAACAGAAAAGGCATTTTATTTTTCTCTGGAATTTCTAATATTTATGAATCTTATAAATTGATATGATCCTTTATATTATTCGGCAATAAACAGAAATATAAAACGTGAAGTGTACTGTGTTTTTCTATTGGCAAACAAAACTGCCAGAAACATCAAAGTGATGTTCAAAATGTTGAAAACAATTAATCTAGAGTGGATCAAGATTCGGTCTGTAATAATAGATAAAGATATGAGAGAAAGACAAGTTATTAGCAAATCTTTACCAGGGATGAAATTAGTACTGTATTTAATCCATATATTAAAAACACTATTATATGAGAGAAAATGGATCATATTATTTAACAAGAGCAATTAATAATTTTATTCTGTTTTATGAGGACTTAATATACAAACGATTCTTGAGTTGTATACATTATGAAATATACACAAATATAGAAAGAGTTATGAATGGACCATCAGGTGTTGGTACAGAAATAGTAAGAAATGTAATACCTGAGGCTGGTATTGAGGTCAAAGCTGGAAATCAAGTACAAAAGAAAAAACAATGAATATCAAATTATTTAAAAAAATAATTGCAGTCAATGACTGCTTCAAGTCAATATAGAAAGGCCATGCTGCGTAACACGTTTGAGGATACATGCAGTTTGGAATTGTGGAATATAATTCAGCTCTGGCTGAATTGTATGAAATGAGAGACGCCTTTAGACTAAGGAGATCTGGTTTTAATATAAAGGTACATACAAAGTTAAAACTGTGTTATTTTCATTAAAATTACTTGTATTAATCTTAATAATTAATATTTATTCTAGGAACAGAGAAAGAGATGATAGAGACCACCTAAAATATCATCTAAAAATAATAATTAATAAACATCAAAAAATTATTTGAAAGACTTTTTAGTACTTACATGCTATTTAATTGATTAATGACAGTTGTTACTTTTGAACATCATCAGGGCATCAAATGGAACTATCATGCAAAATAGTTCTATCTCTCTAAAGAAATCTCCAGTTTAATTCACGTTTTGACATGATTTTGATGAATTTTTGTAATTACAGTAAAAATTATACATTATTGAAAAGAGACACAAGATCTTTATTTTGAAACCCTTTTCAATGGGAAAGGAAGGAAATAGTAACAGCCTGAGCTTGATTATCTATCATGTTCTCCATAAGGCATTCTATACCCACGACGTAAACTGTAGGTGAGCCACATCACCTAGTATTGTATATATGTTATTGACCTATTAACTTCAATCTGATATTGTTATTGTAACCCACCCTCCTTCGAATGCATCAGCGCATCGCAGTAAGAGGAGAAATTGTAATATTTGTTTACTGAACTTGTTCACTTATTGTTAAAAAATGATAAATAAAGGGGTTATGGAAAAAAACATTCAATTAGATTTTTAAAAAATCATTAAACATATCAAGTTATCAATATTTAGTTTCTAATATACACACTCAGTCTCAATTTCTCCTCATGAAGGAATTGTGTGTTAATCTTCGGCAGGTTATCTGGATATTAAACAATTACAATAAGCCATGAATGTGGTAAAATGAAGAACTTTATTAGACTCAAAGAAAATGAATTTTAAATAAACTCTCTTTACGTTTTGCTACTGGAAACAGTTTAGTAATGAAGTGTGAGATAAAAATAATATGAGAGAAGTTGAATCGAAACATCTCTCAACTTAAAAAAAAAGTGCAGTGAATTAAGAAATATTTTAAAGTAAATAATGAACATATTTTAACAACATGATCATCAGATTATGGAAGTTAACTCATAAGCATCGTAATAAGTAAAGTAAAAAGTGCATTGACTGGATAATATAGGATGGTAAGTAAAAACACAGTTAAACAATCAAAAACATAATATGGACACTTAAATAATTTATTTACATAAAAAAACTTATTCTTTTGTTTAGAACATTTATTGATAATATAATAGGTCATCATCCTACTAAACTAAGTTTACTTACATAAATAATTAGTTCAACTAGTTTTGAAAATATTTAATACTTATGAATTTTCATAAAGAAGTTATATTAATTAAAGATTATTAATTGGAGTCTCACACATACACATATAGTTTCATTTTAAGTAAATAGAAATAGCTGTGAACATCTCTAATTTAAAGAGGTAACTGTTGTAAGGTTCAAACTCGGGTAAATGATCCTAGACTTCAAATTTGTAGAATAAGTTAATAAAACCTCATATACATCATTATTAAATTCATATTTCGTAAACAGTTACAAGTACTATGGGGTAAATCACATAAAAGATCACTAAACACAAAAGTACATATTTCCATTTATAATACTTCATCCTACATAATACAAACTTATTTTCTAACCATATAAAATAAAAACAACTAAGAAATAAATTTGTTGAGGTAACTACTACTTTGCCACGAATAAATAGAAGTTACCCTCTTCTCGGACCAGAAAACACCCGCCTACTTTTCCATATTTTATCAATAAATCTTCGGTGTCCCAATAGAGAGGTGGGACTAGTTCATGACATGGAAGGGCGATATTCTGAGTTTTTTTAGTCAGTAAGAACCAGTGAACACTGCTCTCTCTCTCTGCACTGGTGTTTGTTGCTCTATGAGACCATGGCTTTTTTATTTAACTATCTCTGCACCTCTCTTTCCTAACCTATCACCTATGTTTTAATCCAGCATTGTCAGACCACACACCACCCTAGTGGGATTATTTGGCTTCAGCTCCCTAAAACTAGCACATTCTTGGAAGGGATCACTTCCATGTCTCAGGGGCCCTACAAAATGTACCTAGTATCTTCTCCCCCAGTGATCCAGTCTGCCTCTTTGCGGTTCACACTCGCCATTGGGATCCAGACGGTTTTCGTCTACCCTTAGATACCTAGTGTGGACTTTTGATAATTCCAAGACCACATAAACTACCTATCATACCTGGTCTGCACCTCTTCTGAACATAGTGCATTGTCCGAACACACCTTTTAAGATCTTATGGAGTCACTACTATGTACCCAACTGAATAAAATTGTAGGTACAGGGAAATACACTTGCCTGAATCGGTCCCGGGACACAAAAGTTTCTCCCGACACATACCGAACAATAATCAAATACTTGGATGAAACAAAGGCCGACTTTCATACCTACCAACTAAAGCAAGAAAGATCGCTGCGGGTGGTGATTAGAAACCTGCATCCCACTACACCAGCGGACGAGATAGAGAAGGAGCTCTTAAGCCTAGGATACAACGTTCGCCAAATTACGAATGTGCTCCGTGAGGAAAGACAAGAAAATAATGCAAGCATCAAGACACCACTGCCCTTATTCTTTGTGGATCTAGAGCGAACACCTGGAGTGGAATAAATCTACGAGGTTACCCACTTGTATTACACAAGAGTACTGGTCGAAAAGCCTTACCCAAAACGCGATATAGTTCAACGCCATTATTGCCAGGCATATGGGCACAAAAAATCATACTGCTACCACCCTCCCAGGTGTGTAAAGTGCAGTGAGCAGCACAAAAGCAAATTGTGCAAGTAGCACCTAAAATCACCTGCTGAATGCGTGCTCTGTCAGCAAGGCCACCCGGAAAACTATAAAGGCTGTGAGGTTTATATAATTCTGAAGTCCAGAAGCGAACAACGTCGTCGTCCAGAAGAAGAAACGCCAGCCACAGGTAGCTCAAGAAGCGCCCCCACCAGAAGTTTGAGGCCTTCAGTCTCTTTTGCTGACGCCGTTCGGAACAGAGAACAGTCACAGGCATTGCCCACTCCTCCTCCGCAAGTTTTTCTTCCCAAGCACTCCGTTCATCCCAGCAACCGGCAAACTCAATCCCATCCTCAACCACACATCTCGCATATTCCTCCACCTTCAAGCTCTTCAGATCTCACTAGTCTATTAACGTCATTCCTTTCAGAGTTCAAAACCCTAATTACCCCTCTCATTTCCCTTCTTACCAATCTTGTCACCTACCTCATCCCTATTAAACAAAACCCATAAGTGGATCTTTCTGAATCCTTTCCATTCTCCTTTGGAATGCGAATGGTGTTCGCACCCACACTAACGAACTGACGGCACTACTTCATGACAAGAACGTCAACGTAGCTCTCATTACTGAAACAAGACTTACGAGTAAGCGACCGTTTACAGTTCGACAGTACGAGACTTATCGAACTGATCACCCTGATGGAAGAGCTCATGCAGGTACCGCTGTCATTGTCCATAACACCATATCCCATCACATAATTCCTTTGGTAGCACATGATTTCCTTCAATCCACTGCAGTGTCAATCACCACCCTCACTTTTCCCCTTACTCTAGCATCAGTGTACTGCCCTCCCAATAAGTCCATTTCCGATTCCCAATTCATCTCCTTTCTAGACTCCATCGGACATTGTTTCCTTGTGGGTGGGGACTTTAACGCAAAGCATCAACATTGGGGCTCAATACCCACAAATACACGAGGATGTGCTTTGCAGTCTGCACTCGCACGGAAACATTGCTCCACTATCACTCCTGACACAGCCACCTATTGGCCATCAGATCCCAACCGAAATCCAGATCTCCTGGACTTTTTCTTCTACAATAGTTTGGGAACACTAAACTATTCACTCACGCGCCTCGATGACCTCTCCTCCGATCATAGCCCTTTATTATTAACCATTTCCCTAAGACCTATCCACAAACTGCCTCCTCCTTCATTTATCAGGGGCCCAGTTGACTGGGACCACTTTCACCAGATTTTTACAGACTCTGTAGACCTCAAAGTACCCCTGAAAACATCCCAAGACCTAGATGATGCAGTGCATTCCTTCACTACTCTGATCCAGAGGTCGACCTGGGAGGCATCGTACCCCACCGTCATCTAAAAAATCACAATCAAAATCCTTTACCTCAGTATCTCATAGACCTAATCCAATCCAAACGCCACTCGAGAACAGTGTGGGAAAGATCCCGACATCCTGCTGATCGTCGCTCATACAATCAGTTCTGCAGGTTGGTAAAGCGGCAATTGGCATCCTTCCGTTCCGATTATTTTAATTCCTATCTCTCCTCTCTGTCTACCAGGGACAACTCCTTGTGGAAACTAACTAAGAAAATCCTAAAATGTCATCCTGTTTCACACCCACTCCGTCGTGATGATGGGTCCTGGGCTGCTTCGGATGGCGGAAGGATTCACACAGCATCTTTCCAGTACTTTCACTCCTCAAAACAATACTCATCGCTCAACTGTTGAAGATTTCCTCACTTCACCTATCCCTCCCTCACTACCACCAAAAGCCGTTAACCCCTCTGAGGTCAAATATCTTCTGAAAAAATTACCTTACCGAAAATCTCCAGGATATGATCTCCTTACTCCTCGAATTCTCCACCATCTTCCTCCTAAAGCCAGAATCTTCCTAACCTACATTTATAACTGCATTATCCGAACGACGCATTTTCCTCTCCTCTCGAAACACTCCATTATAACCTGGCAAGGGTTTGGCACGCAGGTTTGCTTTACAAGCTCAGAGGATATTTACCGCAGACCCTATTCCTAATCCTACAGTCCTACCTTTCAAACCGCTACTTCTAAGTCCGCTGTGGTTTAGCATATTCTGACTACTATCCTATAAAAGCAGGAGTTCCACAGGGCAGCGTCCTGGGTCCCATCCTCTATAATCTGTACACTGCTGATATCCCCTCCACCACCAATACCTTCTTGGCAACATTTGCAGACGACACTGCAGTTCTGTCAACCTATTCAGACCCTGATATGGCATTCCAACACCTTCAAAAACACCTTGATGAGATCGAGTATTGGTGCAACCAATGGTGAATCAAGGTCAATGAAGCAAAATGCTCCCACATAACCTTCACCCTCGGCCGCAAGTCCTGTACGCTAGTTTTTTTTTAATTCGATTCTTCTCCCTGTGTAAAGACAGTAAGGTATTTAGGCTTCCATCTCGACAAAAGACTGACATGGAACCCACACACGAGGCTAAAAAGACAAGAACTAAACAGACGCTTTGGACAACTATACAGACTACTTCGATGGACATCCAATCTCTCAATAGAAAATAAACTACTTATTTACAAAGTTATACTTAAGCCAATCTGGACATACGGAATAGAGCTATGAGGGACAGAAAAAAAATCGAACATCAAGCGCATCCAATCTTTTCTATTAAAATTCCTGAGAACAATAGTAAATGCCCCTTATTACGTCAGCAACAAACCCTTCAAAATGATCTGAATATACCCTATATTCTTGAACTCATCCCTTCCAAGTTTATAAAATTGCATAGTAACCTATCCAACCAACATAATTCCCTAGCACAGTCATTGCACTGCACCACTCATCCCTATAATTCTCCTTGGAGATTAAAACGGCAGTGGCCTCTTGACCTGATATAATCAAGTGTTAGTGGGAGTCCTGGCAATGGCCAGTTTCTCTAATCATGTCCTGAGCGTCAGTGGCGCGGCTGACGTAGGATCGTGGGGACTTCACAAGACTCCGCTTCCTACTTCGCATGCGAGGGAGGTGACACCAATGTGGACTTGGGGGGCCTCTGGGCTGTTTGTAAATAAAATGAATGAGCGAGTGAATGATGAATTGTAAATATGGTATGAATGATAACATTTATCTCAATTACTTATTGCCTTATAAAAGGCAGATTGTAATTTCACTAAATAAATTGGAAAATTTAAAAAAAAATAAAAATTAGTGGTTAATTGTATTTAAGTTAACTAACTCATTGGTCAAGTTAGGCTACTTCGCCAAAGAATACCAGGGCCCAACACTCAGATTTAGCTAAATCTATGACGAGCCTTTTCCTGAAATTACTGTACCTCTATGGAATTAGGAAAACAGTTGTGTTAACCTTAAGGGGAAGCATGGTTGTATTTATAACCTTGTAACTTGTAGAAAGTTCCTTGTTAACTTGAAAGATTAGTAATTAATTTATATTACTGACGACTATAATTTCTTCTCACAATGAAAGTTAAAGTGCTCACTCGGAATCCTGACGAATACCTCCGAGAAACTAAGAGGGATATTCACAAGCGTATGTATTTTTTAATTAAGTGTTCAAATTATTGTTTTTTTTCTGTTTGTGGGATTAATATTTCAAATCGTTAATCATGATGGTAATGAAAGAATACTAAGTTATCTGGTCAACCCTCAGAATCAATTGGATTGATTATGCTTTGTGTGTGGTTTTCATAAGTGTGCTCTTAAGTTGGTTTAACCTGATATTCCTCCAAAGGTTTAAGGGTTACATTTTCTGAGCAAGTCACTGTCAGTGATTGGTATTTTTGAGTGTATTTACCCCGAGTAATTCTTGTTGCTGGTGTCGAGGGCTTTCAGTAAGTTTCTGTGAGGGTACATTTGTATGTTCTTGTAGTCTTTCGTGAAATGCGCAGTATCGTCTATGTATAACTTCTTGTAAGGGTGTTATGCTCAAGTCTCAATGCAATGTTCTGCTAGATACATACCAAGGCGAGTTAGTTATGTCATATAACTACATAGAGTATAATGGATTTTAGCGTCTGTATTTGTTATTGCTAGATTTGGGGGCTGATCCGCATGATCATGACCGTTTGTCCAATTCGTTTTAAAAGTATATATTTATCTTCAGTCAGTTTGTTTACAAGAGCTAAGTTCAACTGTAATATTTTAATTCAAATCGTTGTTTCATTAGTGTCTGTTTCTTCTGAATGTGTATTTTCCATGTCAGTCACCTGACAAGATACATCCCAAGATAGCATACTGTGGCAGAGGTTTCCAGTGGTTTTGTGTGTAATGTAAATGTTGAACAAGTGTTGAGCATAAATTGAAAGTGATTTCTGTATTTTAAATTGTATTTCCATGATAGTCAGTAATATCGTTTCAATGAGTATAAGTCTTCAGAATTGATGTTTGTGTCTGTGTGATGATCATATGGCAGTGTCCGTATATCCAAGACGGGATCTATTTCATAACCTCGTATGTTGGTAATAAATCTTAGTATTTATGATAAAATATCATAATTAGCTATTAAAGCAAATCTGTTTACCAGCTGTTGTTCAAGAAGGTATAAATAATGTTTTGACTTGTCTTGTACACAACATCTGTGAGAACTAAGTTTTAATGCAGAGTTGTAGTATTTCCTGTAAAACTATAGGCTTACCCATGACTAACAAATAACTGATGCATAACATCTATGCTATGGCTGACTGAAGACCTTGGTAACCTTTGATATGCTTAAATATAATTTGTAATTCTTGCATTGTTTAATTTTAGTTCCCAGGAATTTGGACCCTAATCTACATCCGTTTGAGGGAGCTAGAGAATATGTCCGTGCTTTAAATGCTGTAAAAATCGAAAAAATATTTGCAAAACCTTTTATTGGCAGTCTTGATGGCCACCGTGAAGGTATTACTGCTGTGGGAAAACATCCTAAGAGCTTGTCAGTTGTGGCAAGTGGCGCATATGATGGAGAAGTTAGTAACTTTGTTAATTTAAGAATTCTTCTGTAATTATTATAAATTTAAAAAATGTTCTACCAACCTTTAGTGCATTTGATTGCATAAATTGTTTAATAAACCAAAGCTAGGGGCATGTGATGTGTTTTCTTCACATTCTAAGTCCTCTATTTTGATGCTATACATTTTTTTTAATACAAATTGATTCATAATTGGAGGTAGTTATGCAATTCTAGACCAAGCTATACAATATTTTTTTTTAGTGATTTGACTTTTATAATCAGACTAACTAGTTGTAGGCATTGCATAACAACATCCAATTGATGTAATTTAAATAATAAAGAAAAAAAATATGTCATTCCTGATCCATGGATTAGCTAGTTATTATTATCCTTGGGGCATCAAATGAAAGTTCCTTGCAATAAAAGGTTGGCCTTTGTGCATACATACATATATAATATATAATAATACATTTGTTGTCACTAGTTTCAAAGCTTTCAGGAGTACATTCATTTATTATATACATTTTTTCTCTTCTTTAGGTTCGTCTGTGGGATCTACCTACTAAAAGCTGCATTAGAAGTATTCAGGCTCATGATGATTCGATTAAAGGAATTGCTTTTACAAAGCTTGGAAACAAGTTTATTACTGTTGGAGACAGAACTATTAAACTCTGGAATACACAAAACCCTGAGAAAGGAAAAGCAGATACACCAAACTTTTCTATTGTTTCTAAAGTATATTTATTTATTTTGAAATATAATCCTTTTATTGTTGTAACTATATTGTATCTTTAGCTAATTTTGTTCATTTTTTTAGGCATTATTGACTGGATTGTCATATAGTCCTGCAAGTGAAAAATTTGTAACTTGTGGGGAGGTTTGTCAGCTTTGGGAAGAGTCGAGGAGTGAGCCCATAAGTAGCTTCAAATGGGGTGTCGACACTGTACACTACATTGCATTTAATCCAATTGAACCCTATCTTATAGGTACGTTTAAAGATAATTTGGTGTATGTAAAATCCTATCAACTCAAGTAGTCTAATTAGATTTGTTGTTTACACAGATAATTCATTATTAATTAAATTGAGCTGTATTGAAAAATTGCTTCGTTAACATAGAATTCAAGCAGGGTGATCTTCTCTCACGAGTTCTCTTTAACCTTGTCTTGGAGTTAGTCCTAGCACAATTCCAGCCACAAATATTACAACCCTGTTGTATTACCGTGAGGTCAATTGCTTCTTTGGTCAGTGCTCTGCAGGAATCCCAGCAGTGAGGGAGCTGGAATTAATTTAGCAAAAACAAAATATTTAAGGACTTTAAACCATAGTAGTGTGTAGTAGTGAACCTAGGAGGGATGGAATACCCAAAGTGTCGGTCTTTTAAAATAGTATATAAAAACTAGTTTAGCAGCAAGAAATATTTATTTTTTTACTCTTATAAAGATATTTAGGTTTAAAATCCTTTAAGGCAAGGGAAGTTTCTAATTTATAAAATAATTATTAGGTTCATCTTATGTGTTATGAACTCATAAGTGAGACTTCGGACTTTATTAAGGGAAGCGAAGACCTGCTACGAGTCTTTGAGAGACGGATCCTAAAGCAGATATATTGTCCGCCATAAAAGAAGGTCCAATATTAAATTAAAGCTCCTGATTCAGACATAAACAATGAAGAAAGACAGGCAGATGGCTCAGGCTATATCGATATGTCAATAAATGATTCTAGACTGCAAAGATGCACAGAAATCTAGGTACAGTACAGTTTTCTTAACTGAATTTGCTACTTATTTGTTTAAGTAGCTACTCATTTTTCCTCACAATGCTGAGGGGACCTTAAATAATGGCCTGTACAGATAGGGCCAATATTCGGCCCGGGGATATATTTGCAGTACCTGACTGCTAGTGTTTGTTTCCCTGCAGTACTAGCTGGGGATAGAACTTTTGTTTCTATTTTATTTAAAACACCTGGCATTTCTGATTATAGCCATAAAACCTGTGTAAACACCAACAAACCATCTTTATTACTTACTGGAAAAAAGAAAGAAGATACAAAATTAGATAATTGTCAGCATTTTTTAGTGGGTTTGCTTCTATAGAATTTTTCCTTTGGACCAATCATGAGGGAAATCTACTACTGTAATAAAAAAGTAACTAATCGAACCTTGAAAATCATGATAAAATTTGAGAGGATGATTGTAACCCTGTAGGGCAGGGCCTCAGTACACACTAAAAGCTTTGTGTTCCAGACATGTTTTGTGACACAGATTTAGTCTACTTATTATAAAATTTTAATTCTTTAAATTATTACAGGGGCATGTGCTGCTGACAGAAGTATAACTTTTTATGACACACGTGAATCAGGACCTGTTCGCAAAATTGTTTTGTCACTGAGAACGAATCAGTTTTCATGGAATCCAATGGAAGCTTTTAGTTACACTGTTGCCAATGAAGATTATAAGTAATTATTAATTTTTGTTATTTATCATGCATTTATCTGAACCATACATGTATATATGTGATAGAAAGTAATTAAAAATTAGTCATTTTTATTTTTGTATATATTATGTAAAGATTTAGGAAGCCATGGAATGGATATAATAGAACAATCCAGAATCTTATGTTCAGAATGGATCAGTGGCTAGCCAATGAACCCTTCATTGCACCCACCTGCAAGCCATAGCAAATGGTGTAGTCAACTTGTTAACACAAAAAAAGAAAACATGCAATGCGAACATGTGCACATTCAGTTATTAAGAGAAAGTTATAGCCAGTCGTCATCCAACCAAATATAGATATAGTTGTCAGTTGGCCTGGAGAAACAGACACACTCAGTTATAATTAAGAAATTAAGGAATCAGGGTTGGTTACATGCACAGTGAGTTATTAAATAGCAGTTGAGGGATACAACCAAGATAATTGTTTTATAATAGAAATCAGTGGGTGTAGTAATAAAGAAAAGTTATTATTGGAGAAGTCAAGCAAGCTATAACAAATAAATGGTTTATATAGTCAACTTGGTACCACAAAGAGAGAAAATACCCAACACAATCTTATATATATTCAGTTTTTAAAAGGAGATTGTTACAGGCAGTCGTAATAGAGCATTATACAGGTGTAGTTGTCAGTCAACCTGGAGATATAGACATAGTCAGTTGTCAGTTATGAATAAGGTTTAAAGGAATCAATGTTAGTTTTGTGCACAGTGAGTTACTAATATTGAGCAAAATCATAGTTCGATAACAGAAATCATCAATGTGTGTAATAATATAGAAAAGTCAAGCAAGCTATATTACAAAATAGAAAATGATTTATTTAGTCAATTGACCAACCACAAAGAGAGAAAACGTTCAATGAAAACAACCTTTTAATTATTTATTTATAAAAATTTAATGATACGCTCTTGTAATTTTTTCAATAGATGGAAGAAACCCATTTGAGGTTTTAAGATTCACTTTTTTAAACAAACTTTTTTTTTTACTTATATTTCTTATTCATTTAGTTAAAGTTTCATTTTAAATAAATTTATGTTTTTGTGCAAAAGTTAAAATTATTACAATCTACATATATGTATATGTATTGATGTGTATCACATCTCATGTTGGGTTATTGAATAGACCAAAAATAATAATAAATAAATAATCACGGACAACGTAATTGGAGGAATACAGACCTTGCTGACAGACAAAGCCCATCAAGGGTGCTATCAATGTCACCTTGCCCGTTTGCAGATAAGACAATTAAGGGGTAAAACTAACTGGAATTAATCCCAGGATGCTGGCCTACAGACCTTATTACTACAATAACTTCAGCCAGCAAGCACTCTACCCAGGCTCACTACCTCCTCTTGCAGACTAGCAGATCTGCACGCTACACCAAAGATAATGTACAACATTGGGGTAAATAATATTTAAGCTCTTTTAGGTTAATTATTAAACTGCTGTATGAAACCATTGTATTAGTTACTAAGTATAATTTCAATACCATTTTAAGTAATAAATAATTCCAATGTAAATAAATGTATGGCTTAATATTTATCATTTAAACCACACAACCCTCCAGGTATACAAAATATTATACCAAGTTTATTGATGTTAATTTCATTATTTAAAATTATTTGATGTATGAATGTTTGTGTTATATTAGTTAAATTTCTTAATTTACAGCCTGTATACATTTGATATAAGAAAAATGTCTTCTGCGGTTAAATTACACAAAGGCCATATTAGTGCCGTCATTTCTGTTGATTACTCTCCAACAGGGCAGGAGTTTGTATCTGGAGGCTATGACAGAACCATAAGAATTTTTCCTGCTTATAAAGTAAGATTTATGAATTATTGATATTTTTATTGTTATATTCATCAAGAATTTCCAATTTTTAATGGGTTTCTTCAACCTCAATGTCTTGTAATGCTTGGAGGACCGAGCCTTCTTCTGGCTTTGACTCTTTTAGCCTGGCCACTCCCCCGAAGAAAAGAACTTTAAGATGGCCAAAAGTTAATGTAACATCTATTCTGTACTAGTTTTAAATTTGAATGTATTTAAAATTAAAAGTATTTGACATCTCATGTTACAACATAAAGTACAATGAAATGTGCATTTTTTAACTTGTTATTTATTTAAAATTTATAGCAAGATATTTCTTTTCCTGCAAAAACTAACACAAATTCATTCCCCCTTTCTAGTATATTATGTATCCACCGATAGTTGCAAAATTTTACTTTGAAAATTAAATGAATAAACAGAATTTAATGTGGATACCAAATAATCATTACACAAAGCATATAAAATTATTAGTAAATGTCATTATGCAAATATTGTCTCTTTTTGTTATAGATAAACTCTAGGGAAGTGTACCACACTAAAAGGATGCAAAGGATATCAAATGTCTCATGGTCTTTGGATGATAAATATATAATGAGTACTTCTGATGAAATGAACATCAGGTTGTGGAAAGCAAGGGCCTCCGAAAAATTAGGAGTGGTATGCTTATTAATATCATGTTTTAATAGTGTTGTCGGTATGATCTTTTGAAACTAAAATTGTATTTTAATTGACTAAGAATGCCCTGTTTAGCATAGAGCAAATTCATTTATATAAGTAAAAATATGGTAGAGAAAATTGAATTTGTTTGCCATTGTAATTTTATATAGTATAATAATCTTCTATATTATTTTATTAAGGTCACAGAAAAATTAATTTCTGACTCTTAATTGTTGTTTAGGTCTTACCGCACAAAGTAAACATTTTGCCTATTAAGTCTTCTCAGACTTTAAACAATAAACTCATTAGATCAAGTCAATTATCATCATATATTTTTTTAGAAAACTTTTCCTATTAGTTACATATTCATTAATAACAAATAAAAATATTTAACAGACTATTGGTCTATTTTAGGAAATTGTTTTTCTACAATCTTGGTACAATAAGTGTATCTTTTGGAGTATATGTTTATAATTGATTTATTTAAAAAAAATTGTTACAGATGCATCCTAGGGAGCGTGCAGCTGCTGATTATAATGCAGCATTGACAAAGAAATATCAAGCCTTCCCAGAAGTGAGAAAGATTTCTCATTTCAGGCATGTTCCTAAATACATTCATAGTGGCTCACAGCAAGTCAGGATGTTGAGAATCAAAGAAAAGAGGAAGTGAGTATTTTTCATGTTCATAAGTTTACTTAATTAATAACAAACATAATATACTTAAGTAATAATCACTCAAATTTTTTATTATTTTGGAAGATTAGTTAGTCCACACTCTACTTACACAGCCATATATGAAGTTAATATCTTCAATTTGTCTTACAACTGACAATAACTACTTTAATTTATTTTCAGGGAGTCAAATCGAAGACAACATTCCAAGCCGGGAACGGTGCCATTTGTTTCAGAAACAAGCCAGCATATCGTTAGAGAAGAATAACATTTTTCGTGTATAATTTTATTATGTGTAAATAAATTGTTATATTTATATGTTTAGTATATCTTTTGTACTTTGAAGTGTTTATTTAATCCTACTCGTTTAAAATACTTACTGTTTCCTGTTATCTACCAATCATCCAATCATACCATGATAAAAAATGATGTTTTCAAAATTTATTTGTAGAAAATTTTAAGTGACAAACATGTGATTCAAAAGGTACACAGGTTTTTTCTTTCCTGAGAAAGAATCCATTTGCATATTCAATAAATTAATGTGGGTGGGATAACAAATAATCAAGGATGGAAATAATTCTTAATGATTATTTTGAAAAAAATTCTTTTAAACTTTTACATTTATTTTTGAGAAAAATAAGTTTTATCGAAAATAAAACATTAAGAACTAAAAAAAAAGTTTTTTTAACCATTATTAAAATTGTTAATATTAAAATAACCCAAAACATACAGTAGGGAAAAGTTTGAATAAAAAAAAAATAACATTCAACAGCTTTGAATCCTCTAATGATAACAAAAACTATAAAACTAAGCGATTACAGATATATAAAATAGAAGTATTGACAAAAAAATTTCACATTTTCAATTCTAACTTTTAACACCTGAGCATCACATTCTTGCTTTCTATCAAGGGAAAACAAACTTCATTCTCACTAAGACATAAATTAATTTAATTATATTATAAATATTTCTTGTGAAATATTGAATCCCATGCTGTGCCGTATATCACTTACAAACGTTTTAATTACTCTCTTTTTTAAATAGTTATTTTGAATTTTATAAAACAAATTTTTCTCGACACTTTTGTAGGAATTGCTCTTTTGAAAATTTGTCATAGTACAACTGTGAATCTAATGAAGATTATTTGGGTTCACTGATAAATCATTTGCTGAATATTGTAATCCTAACTTTAGTGATGAACTCTCGTACTAAATAGTTAATCCTTGTTATAAAACTTTAAAATAAAAAAGTAAACCTGAGGCACTCAGAAGAGCTTGTTAGATAGATGTTTATTAGAGTAAAAAATGTTAACGAATATAAGCTTTCGACAGCTATGCTATCATATTCTGATGCTAGAACATATAAAATCACACAATATATACCTAGCCTAAATAAAATACATAATTTTTTTTTTTTTAAGATTTCACATAAAAACTTAAGCATTAATAATTTATGGAAACTACAAATAAAGAAAACAATGATTCAATGTCATAAAATTAAAATATACTCAACCTAAAAATTCATTTTATTTATACCGAGGTATTTTTAATTAGGTTTTTATTAATTGATCATCATTAAAAAAGTATAGCAACAATCCATCTCTTCCACAGCAGGTAATTGGAAATGTTAGAAATAATCATTTTTAATATAGGAGCTCATTGCAATATGTTCTTTGTTGGTAATATTTATAAATTTTAGATTTTTATAATATGGAAGGTTTGTTTTTTTATAATTTCAGTTATGTTCTTAAGTTTTTATAATTATTAATAGTTTTCATGTATAATCTTTTAAAAACATATGTACATAATAATACAGATGAAATCACATCAGTCATAAATGGTAGTGGGGCATTATTAAAATACTGTAGGTAGACAACAATTTTGTATTAATAACTCACAACTGGTTTTAGTACCAATCCAGAAGTTTGTTTTAAAGATTACTTTGAGTTTCTCATATTACAAGGCAACTTGTAACATAATACTTGAGTCCAAGGTCTCAAGTGGTTGAAATGCCAAGGTTAGCAGCCAAATGAGTCTAAAAAAAGTATAAATCCTTCAGGAAAATATTCTACTGAAGTTCTAACCTAAAATTAAAAGTGACATATTGCTGGGCCCAATAGGAGAGGCCTTATCCCGAATTATTAGCCAAGCACCAAATTTTCTGAAACTGACGGGACCTATGTGATACTTTTTATTCCAAGATTGCACTGATTATATTCGGGCTAAGATTCAGTAATAATTATTACAAAAGAAAAGGGGATCGTTATATGGATCTTCTGAGGTCTTAGCTCAGGAGGCATTTAAGACAACATGGGTTATCCCCCCCCCCCAATGTTAAGATATAATTAAAGACAATAACTCAATTCATACAAATAAAGTTTTAAAAGTCAAATACAAAAATCTTTCAGCCTTATTATATGTATACATATATTTTTTTAAATTTTCAGTGGTGCATAAAGTCTTTTAACTGAAAATATTCAATACTTAAATTTCAATATGTGGTAAAAACCACTATTTGATAATTACTACTGGCTACATGTGTATATGCCCTAAGTATCTCCCCTAAGGATTGCATATGTAGTTGATCAAATTGTTTTTTTTTTTAAATGATGCCATGCTCCTGGTATTTTAATGAAACCTTGGAAGACAGATTATGTAACAACATGACAGAATTGGAAATATACCTCTTAATTGACTGCAATAATCAATCTCTAAAACACAGTGCTGCTTAACAGAGTGTCACTGTCAGTTGTTACTGAACTGTTCAGGATGGTGCAGCCTAATAAATAAATTATCTATTGAGTGGTTAACACCCCTTGGATTATTTTCTTGCAGTCTATTTGGGGAGTGTTGTCAGCAAGGAGAAGGTGGTATTAATAAAACTACGTATTTTTTTTTTAACGCCCCACCATGTTTAGCATTTCCGCTTTGGGCTATTTAAGGCAAGAAGGTGTGACCCTTTTTCCGAATAAATCTAAGATGACAGCTAAATCCTATCTGGTGTACTATCAACATTCTCCGAGACAAAGCTTCTGTTTTTAAACCGACGTCCTCACGATATTATTCTACAGATAAGAGCACTGTGTTGATCGATAGGAAGCTGCAAATATTCATTTCGTCCTTTTGAAGCATCTTATGCGTCAAGTAGCCGCTAGAAATTTGACTCAGACAGAAGTCAAACAAATTTTAAAAAGGAAGTGGTGTTGGTTGGATAACACGCCCTGACGTGAAAGAAGAACCGTGAGGCGTTTTAATGGAGTGGGATCAAGGAAAAATGTTTTTTTTTCGTCAAAAATTGTAAGACAGTATGACGGGCAATAAGATGGGCTAGACCACTCGATCTGACTAGTGATGTGATTGTAAATGTTCGCTTGTCTGATTAGTACTTGTTCTAGCAAAAATATTTATCTTTAGGGAAAAATTTGTGGCACTTAAAAAATTGTTTAGAGACCTCGCTTGCTTATATTTAATGTACACAATACATGTAATATATTAATTGTATACAAATATAGTTATTATATGTGATAAATCTATTATAATTGTTTTAAATTAGAACAAGACAAATATTTCTGGAGCAAGCTTTAGGTGATTGAAAGAAAAAAAGTCCAGCGATCATCGGATATACCGGTTACATAACCAGGGAAAAAAATACTAGTTGGGCTAATCTCCGCCAGAAGCCATCGAAAGATACCAAGTTGAGGGGTTTCTTTGGAAAATAGCAATCCCAGCTAAGAGGGCGCTGTAATTGACAACTTCTAGAACCAGTCTGGTATAGGTTAAGAGCAGGTTCAGTGTTTAAGTGCCGTCTGTCACGTGTTTTTGAAAAATTCTGTCGGTATCCCGCTATTCGTTAAGATTTCTTTTTCTACCTTTTGAAATACTAATTAAGAAGTGATTTTTGTAAAACATTATTAGTTTAAAATGGTTGATGCCGACGTCTCTGTTGATGGTCTTACCGGCAAGCAGATGTTCAACAATGGGGAAGGTTTGACTTATAACGATTTCATAATTTTGCCCGGATTCATTGATTTTACTGCTGATGAGGTCGATTTAACATCTGCATTGACAAAAAAAATTAATCTTAAAGCTCCTTTGGTTTCATCACCCATGGATACTGTGACCGAATCCGATATGGCTATAGCAATGGCTCTATGTGGTGGAATTGGAATCATACATCACAATTGTACACCTGAATATCAAGCTAATGAGGTTCACAAAGTTAAAAAATACAAACACGGTTTTATTAGGGATCCTGTTGTTCTCTCTCCTGTGCATACAGTTTCAGATGTCTTTGAAGTTAAGAAGAAACATGGTTTTTGTGGGATTCCAATTACTGAAAATGGTAAGCTTGGGGGGAAGCTGTGTGGAATCGTAACATCAAGAGACATTGATTTCCTTGAAGATCCTAATGGCAAGAAATTACTCTTGGAAAAAGTCATGACAAAACTAGAGCACATAGTAAGTTCTAAATCTGGTGTTACCCTGAAAGAAGCCAACGATGTTATTGAGAAGTCAAAGAAAGGAAAATTACCTATTATCAATGAAAATGGAGAGCTTGTTTCATTAATTGCTCGCACAGATTTGAAAAAAAATAGGGACTATCCACATGCATCTAAAGATGAGAATAAACAACTTTTAGTTGGTGCAGCTATAGGCACACGAATAGAAGATCAAAAACGTTTAGAAGTTTTAGTTGCTGCCGGCGTGGATGTTATCGTTCTAGATTCATCGCAAGGTAATTCGGTTTTTCAAATACAAATGGTGGAACATATTAAGAATAAATACCCAGACTTGCAAGTAATTGGTGGTAATGTTGTTACTGTAGCTCAAGCCAAAAACTTGATAAATGCTGGTGTTGATGGCTTAAGGGTTGGTATGGGAAGTGGTTCTATATGTATCACACAAGAGGTAATGGCTGTAGGAAGACCCCAGGGAACTGCTGTTTATAAAGTAGCTGAATATGCTAAGAATTTCGGTGTTCCTGTAATAGCTGACGGAGGTATTCAGTATATTGGTCACATAATTAAGGCACTGGCATTAGGTGCTTCTTCTGTAATGATGGGTTCATTATTAGCAGGTACTTCAGAAGCTCCTGGAGAATATTTTTATTCTGATGGCGTCAGGTTGAAAAAATATCGTGGTATGGGAAGTTTAGAAGCAATGAACCGTAAGGACGCATCTGGAAGCGCCATGGATAGGTATTTCCACAGCGAAATGGATAAAGTAAAAGTAGCGCAGGGTGTGAGTGGATCAATTGTCGACAAGGGCTCAGTCTTGCGTTTTTTACCATATATACAATGTGGTGTTAGACACGGTTGCCAGGATATTGGGGCACGAGGTCTTACCATTCTCAGGAGTATGATGTATTCTGGAGAATTAAAATTTGAAAGAAGAACACACTCTGCTCAAAGTGAAGGAAATGTCCACAGTTTATTTTCATATGACAAATGTCTGTTTTGAACTTTTTTTTAATTTGTACTTTTTTTATGGAGACAGTATTATGTTGACTCATGTGGTTAGCAATGTTAGTTTTTTATACAAAGTCAAAATGATTGACTTAATGCTGTGTAACATTTTTTAAACCATTATCGATAATTTCATACACATTGATTGTATTTTTAATCATTATTTAAATTAAATAATGAATTATGTTATTTATTTTTCCTAAAACTAATAGGTTTATATATATTTAAAAGTGTTAACGTAATTTATTTTAAAAAAAAATGTTATGTATTTATTTAATATGTATATTTCAGTTTTGATTCATGTTTGATATTTATCCTTGTTTTAAAATTTTTCACTAGTCTCAAAGATTGCACTTTTTAAATATATGGCAGTCAAATGTACTATTATTTTGTTGTTGATTTGATTAAAATTATATAACAATTAGTTTGAAACATTATTTTTCTTTAAACTTGTGTACGTATTAAATGACTTTTTTTTTTTGTTATTGATTCATTCCTTTACATAACTTAAGAGTAATTTTTCAACAATGCTGATAAAATCTGGGTTACATAATGTATTCTGGTTATGTTAGTGGTGCTCTATAAAAAATAAAATTTACTTTTGTTTGATTTATTTATTATTTTATTACAAATACCTTTTAATTCATATATTTAAACTTCAGTTTTACAATTTAATTACCATTTTACATTATTATAATCTAAGTCACCAATAAAAAAAATTAGTGGGGTATCAAATTTTACATCCTGTTAGTAATGTGTATCATGAGTTGGGCCTGTAATTACAATTATTCATTAAAACTTTCATGAAAGTTCTGTTGCAACCCCCTTTTCATGTAGAGGGGTTATAGTTTGCATAGAATTTTACTGTATGCTAAAATGAAAAGCAAACCCATATAACAATAATGTGTATTGCAACTTCAGCTGACTATAATATCAAAAATCCATTAAAATATTTTTTCAGCTATAATGAACCCCGTAATTTTGTGATACAAACACAGCTTGAATTTTGTTCTTCGTAACTCTTTAAAGAATCTGAAGCCTTTTATCAATTAGGACCTCGTCACTGAAATAAGTGCTCTGGATCCTTTCCAAGAATGGTCACTATTCATAAGTCCTTTAAGTAGAGCATCAAGATTTTCAGAGAGAGGCCACAATACATCACGCAAAAATATTCAAAATGGGAGAAGAGAAAGAATGAGACAAGAAGCTGGTTTGTATATTTGTTCATTTCCTTCCTGTAGTATACCTATAGGAAGGCTGTTTCTGTAAATATTATATGTTTTACATAAGAAACATTTGTTCCTCTTTATTTACATATTATACTTGTCCTTTTTATTTGCTCATACTTTCTTATATCTATCCAATTAATGAAAATTAATAACAAAATAATTAATATTAAATTCAAACTGTGATGAAACTTCAATCTAAATATTAGAAGCTTAACACATATAGAAACTTATAAGAAACAGAAAAATAAAATGAACTATAACAGAAGAAGAAAATTAGATAAAGAACAAATTAGAGATTAGAAGGTAACTTAAAAGATTGTATTTATCAATTTTAATATACTGACTATCTATTTATATCTAGAATTTTTTTTTTCATTGATTACTTCCACCATGTGTTTGGCATATATTTTACTCAATATATAATTTTTTTTTCTTAGCTTTCTAATTATAAGATTAAGGATGAGGGAAAAATAAAGGAATATTTGGGTTGACCGGATCCTAGTACTAGGAGTACCTGCTTGAAGGTGGTGTGAGGGAATTAAGGAGTGTAGGAAGCCTCGGTAGAGGTTGATTGTTGCGATGAAATTTGTCAAATCAATCTTATTTGTTGCTCACTAACTATATTTTGTGAGATTAGGTAGGATTATGCCTAGGTTATTATATAGAAGAAGGAGCTAGTGTATAATCCAATGTTGTTTTGATTGGTTTATCTTATTACTTTCATTTGCCCTATAATTTCTTGTGAATTCTGTCAATTATTAGTGAACACTGAAATTGGCAATAAATGAAGTTTAAGTTTTTTTTTATATACCACTGCATTTGCACCAGCCTTGAAGTTGGCCCCTTGTTTAGGTGCTATCAACATGACCCGGAGGTGTAACCCTTAATGTCTCAGGTTAACTGCATGGTAGAGGATTCTCGAGGCTAAAAATGCTTGTGCCTATAGTCTGTATTCTTGAGTATCTGATCACTCTCCCCAGATTAAACAAGAGGCTTGCTGAAACATCATCTTGCCTTAAACCTCTTCCGGATGGTTAGGACTTAATATCTCGAAACTCACAATACATTCAACTTGAGACAGCCTTATCGTACTAACAAGTTTCTGAAGAACATTTAGCTTTTCCAGTGTTTTGAGCAGCCCTTCTTTATTAATATTATCTTATTCTGACTTAAAGCCAATTAAGTGGTGATGTGTTAGCATTCTATATCCCCTCCCTCTCTTCAGGATGTTTCATTGAATTAACATCTGATCCATTGTGGATTTCCCTCTCATGAATTTACTTTGGTTAGGCCAATCCCCCGTTCAACAAAAGGGAGTAGTCGACAAAATAAAATGTTAGATGATACTTTAGCATTTCACTATGGTGAATCATTACACCATCTTTTACTTAAAGTGGTTTTTTTACTTATTTATTTTATTTTTTGCTTCACTTTTAATTACCTGTAAATGAAATTACTTCGATAACGCTATAAATAGAATTCAGATCTTTTCTTGTCTAAAAGAAGATTATGAGTAATAAATACCTGGATAAGGAATGGTTGTTTGTTTGTACAAAATAAACTCAGAAAAGGCTGAGCGTTTTAAAAATTGATATGTTCCTTAGACTGTTTGTTATCTTATTTGCTGTGTATTTTCACATAATTTTGTTTGGGGTAAATACTCTTATTGTGTCAATAGCCTTCTTACATTATGATTTTCACAGGGACGAAGAAGCTGTGGACAAAAAGCAAGTGCTTATAAATTTGACTTTTTTGTGTGGTTCTTTATCTAACTAAAGCTATTGTCAATTTCTTAAGGAATGTATATAAAATACAAAGTTCTTTTCAACTTGCATGTTGCACCTGACCCTTCTAGAACCATGAAGAATCAACAAGCCCAAAGTGAATGCTGACAATTCCTCTTAAGTCACATTCACCCTTCGTCACTCATCATGTCCTCCAGTTATGTTTTTCAATCGATCCCTTCCTGTTAGATTCGATTATATCCAAATGGCAAGAATCTGGCAGACGATTCAAAATACTTCTTCACCTCAAAGACAATCGGTCAAATGATCAAGAAATGGCCAGGAAGAGAATGAATATGTTTAGTGCCTCAGGCTCTGGCTAGTGCTGTCACCAGATGAAAAACAGTGACTCGCGTATTTTTTTTTCTTCTATAACAGACCCAGGTCTGATTTAAAACATATATTTAATTTGGATGCAAGTAACTCCAACTTACTGCACTTGGAATGAAATGGTTGTAAAACTCACATCATGACTTTTGTTTATTTTTTAATCTTATCTTGGATTAAAAAAAAACATTAATAATAAAAAATTTGTCACGTGAGACCCATAGAACATAGAATAAGAATAGAAGCGGCATCGGGTAGAGTTCCTGCATAGTTGAGTGGCTCAGCCCGCAATGGGGTAAACACACTCCAGTTCTTGACTTGTGGCTACTAACTAGGCCTTTGTTCCGCTTGCGATTAAAAAAAATTAGAAGAAATGTTACAATTTAACCTAAATAATATATTTATTTACACTTTACACATTTAAAAAATTAGTTTTATTACTATACTGACCTTATAATAAAACAATTTTACTATTTTTAAATCGGATTTTATGCTTTTTAAATTATATTTGATCTTCCGCAAGTAATGATTCAGTCTAATTTTAAAATAAAGCTGTCCGATTGATCTAATAAGTGAAACCTAATGATTTTATGATTTTTTCCTACACATTGTTTAATTAAACGTGTAACCAAATTCGGTGAGTCTGATGGCAGAATTTGTTTGTGTGTGCTATGTCAGAACATTTTTTTCAGCAATTTATGAAATTGTTACCACATCTAAAATCTAAATTAAACTAAATCTGTAATTAACTCCACATCGTGTAAAATTAATCCTCGGTTTTTAATTCCAATGAGTCCTTTTCGGATCCATTCCACTTTTTTTTTTTAATTGCTTCTACGCATCCTTCACAGTTCAGCATTATGTTTAATCTTTTCAAAACATGTATTGTGCTAAGGAAACTTTTACATGAAGGAACCAGGAAATAAAACATAACTACTCGTAAACCTCTTTCAAGCGTTTGAAAAAATTAAAATAAATTATGTTCAGATCAATGATAGATATATTTTGTTCTAAAATGATATTAAAAAAAAGACTAATCAACCAATAATTTAAAACAGTTAGTATTAAACCAATTAGTATTCTCATTAAATCACTTAAGGGGGAGTAGCTTCATTGTATGGTCATATTTTTTTAGTGAGACAGACTTTTTTTTAAAGAGAAGTGAAACAGGGTTAATTTTATTTTTTACTTCTTCCTTTCCATTGTTTACCAGTTCACAAGTGATTTTAAACAGATTTATATGTTTTTTTTCCAACTAAAAACAAATAATTTTTTTGGATGTTTCAACTTACGATTTGAAATTAACCATGATTGGAAACTGGTGGTATTAAAACATTTTAACGAAAAATAAAATTAATGTCTAAATAAATATATAATTTAACATACTGGTGAAGTGTAATTTTTTTGGTGCTACAGCCAAATAGATACAAAGCATCATGGGAATACAATAATAACACATCTAAACACACAAAAATCAGTCTTAAGTATAGCAACTACAACGCAACTGAGAATTGGGAATGTCAATGTCGATGGGAGTCCAGTGCTGAAGGCGCTAGGGCCAACCTCTCCACTCAGTTTGTCGCTTCCCTCTATTATTTTTATCTTTATGACAAGACCTAAGAGGAGGTCGATTGAGGTTGTCTTTGTTATAAAATAGATTGCTATGAGAGTAAGAATAACATGAATTTGAAGGCCTAAAATTAGCCATATTAAACATAAAATAAAAATGAAATTAGCACTGAATGGAGTTGATAAACAGGGTGAAAAAGGTCAAGTCTTGTTATTTAGTAACTTTACAATTGTCTAAAATCAATAACACCATATCTATCAACAATATTTCAATTAATTATGATTGTTACGAATATTTAATAAATATTTCATAACTTTCTCCCCCGTCAGTTTTCCATGTGTAATCCTGCAGATACTTCAGGATGGTTCCTCATCCTTCCAGAACGTTTTGTTGTTTCTGAAGTTTGCTGAACTTCAGATGGTTCTGATGGAGAATGATTCTGTATTGCAGTTTTCAAATTTGTAGTCTCATGAGTTGTTGTAACTAGAGGCTAAATATTATCCTGCTGACATATACACTACCCATCTAAAAAAAATCACCTATAAATCTTGAAATGTTTTAGTTTTGCAGCCTAACCCATATTTTCTTTTATTTATAGTAATAGGATTAGTTACACGAGAGACATTAGGGATTATTTGTAACATTGTTTCCCACTATTTGTCAACAAACAAAGGAAGTTTTTCTTGATTGATTTCTATCCCCCCTTTTAGTCTTTTTTTGCCCTGTACAGTAATTTCTCTCTTACCTTTTTATTCGTGTGATAATGCGTAATTATGATTTTTATGAATGTATAATAAATATTTCATCAGTCTTATTATCTTTGTGAGTCGTATTTACTCCTTATGAATAATAATAAGTAAATATTTAAATCCTCTTGACCTCAATCCAATTGGACGTACATAAGACCATTTTGAAAGCTGGGTACCGAGACTGATAGATTGGAGTATTGTCTTTTAATTTAATTTAAAAACTATGGTCAAGATTTTTTTGTAGCCCCATTTTACTGGCCACCTGATACTATTTAGTAATATAGAAAACGAGTTATGGTCCAAGGATGAGGGTTCACAGCATGTTGTCTAACAAAAATATTATACCAGTGCTGTCCCAGGATGCTAACAAAGTTAAGATATTTTGGAAACATCCAAATCCATCAGACTAATCATTGTTAGAATAGGAAGTATGAAGGATGCAATTAAGCTATTTAATAAAGGTAAATGGTCATTTAAGACTATGGTTTAATTAAGACTTATGGTCGTTTAATGTGACTTGGTGACCTAAATAATTTCTTTTCTATGAATATAGTTGACGAAAAGTATTACTGTAGTCCACCGCATACTTGAACGGAATAAACATTTTTATTATAAATCTGACCAGCCAACAACCATCAGCTACCAAAAAGTTTTAATCAAAGAATAGAAATGTTTTATTAGGAATCTCATCCAGATTATCTTTATTATTCGTCTAAGGGAGGCTGGTGTAAACTTTTGTGACAGTGCATTGTTGTTTATAAGTTTTTTAAATTGAACAGGTACAAATTAAAACTTTAGTAACGAGGAGTATTTAGTTCTTAGTGTGTGGTAGAGATGTTGAGATCAAAGTGTAGCTTATGATTGTTGACAAAGCTTATGGCCAACTTAGGATAACTCTGGATAGCAAGGACTGGATGCGAAGGATATTGAAGGACTTGCTACTCCATCAGGCCTAAAAATTAAAAGAACATTATTAGTGTAAATTATTACCAATAGCCTGTAGTTAATAAGTAAGTATTTACCTATCATGTTATGTTGGATGTAAAATTAAAGAATTTATGTCCTGATTAATATTATGTTTATTTATTGTTGAGGATTTTTGTAATATTAAAACAAAAATCATTAAAAGGCTCAATGTAATCGATTCGTACGATCATAACGAAACAATAGTGTGATGTCTCAGAAATCACTTCATTACCTTTAACCCCCCCCTCACTTAACACTGCCTACCTACCATAATTTTAGTACTTTAATAATAATACTTTAATTAGATATGATTGAGATATATTAACATAAAATAAATATTTAAATTTAATTAACAAGCTAGTTATATAAGTCGAAGAAAAAGTAACCTTTTTATTTTATTCTTATTTTGCTTTCCCGCCCTAACCTGAGTAGGCTGAATTTAGGCGCACATTGTCCATTGTTATTGTTTTGGTTTTGTAACTGGTGTAGTCAGAGGATTTGTGCGGTAGTGAAGTGCTCAAGAAAGGTTGACTGTTACTAGTTGTGAGTTCAAATGTGATTTATATCTGTCTTTAAATTTTAGTGTTAAGTACTGTTCACGTATTATGGCTTCAGCCAAGAAGACAAGCAAAAATTCATCTAGCAGCAGCAGTAAAGATACTGCCTCACAGAGTTCTAAACGTAGGAATACTAAAAAAGTAAGTGTTAACTCAAGTATATCGGCTGTCACCCGCAAATTTTCTGAATTGAAAATTGAAAATGTAGTAAAATGCTTCTATGACTACCAATTAGGGGCCTTAAAGCCATCTGTACAAGGTAGATTGAGTGAACAGGTCATAACTGAAAAATTGAGACATTTTTATGTTTATCAAAGAGAAAACCTTATTGACTTCGATCGAAGGATAACAGCTTTACAGTTTCACTCAAAAGACCCGCAACTGCTAGCTATTGGCTCAAAAAGCGGACAGTTATGTGTTCGTTACATGAATAATGTCAATTCATCTGCCGTGTGGCCAGGAACTGGGCCTGGTGGCTCTATTACTAATATTATATTTGATCCTCTTGTGCCTCACAATATTCTTGTATCTAGTGTTGATGGGACTGTCAGGAGACATAACTATGCTGACAAGACCTATCTAGAATTTCTTAGTACCGATAGCCGTTCTGAATGGTATTGCAGTGTTAATGCGACAGAGGAAAAAAATTTAGTTATAGCAGGTGATACCACAGGTACAATGACACTTCTGAACAAAGATTTAAAAATTGTCTCCAAGCACAAGATCCACAAGAGCAAGATAAATTCATTAGAATTTCCCAAAAGTAATGGGTGGTTATTAGCATCAGCTTCTTTAGACCATACTGTTAAAATATGGGACATCAGAAAATTGGACCCCAAGTCTCCAGTGCATATACTTCACCATGATAATCCAATAAATTCTGCTAGTTTCAGTCAAGTAGACGGTGTTAGGTTATTAGCTTCAGACCAGCGGAGACAAATTTTTGTCTATAAAGCTCCACTCTATAACTTAGAAACTGTTATTAATCATCCACATAGACAATTTCAGCATTTAACTCCTATTAAAGCATCATGGCATCCCAAGTGCGACATGATAGTTATCGGAAGGTATCCTGATCCCAGTTTAGATGATTATATAGAAGGTGAAGCCAGAACTCTAGACTTTATTAGTGCAGAAACTGGGTTAATGAGGATACAGCTCGATTCCATTTCATGTGGGGGGATAATGTCATTAAATGTTTTCAATTCAACTGGTGAAATCCTTGCATCAGCAATGGGTCGATATCTGAACTATTGGAAGGCTAAAGATCCAGTAGAACGAGTGAAGAAAAGACGTGAAGATTCAGACGACGATGATAATAATAATAATGATAAGTTACCATTTCCTAAACGCCCAAGACAACCAAGATCCAAAACACTAAAAGAAAAGATCAAAAAGTTATGATTGTTTTTTATTAGAGATATACTCCAGTATTATTTGTTCTATTTTTCAGGTTATTTTTATAAATCTTTTTTATTGTTGTGACGTTAATAATTTATTTTGTTATGTGTAAATTTGTTTGAACTGTTATGTTTTTAAGTATTCTTGTTTGTATAATACATATATTATGTTTCCCTCCAGTAATGTTAGATTTATTATATTTAATAAATAATGGTTGAATGATTAATCTTAAAAATGTGTCAAGACACTTATAAAACAATTAATATGTATTTATATATTGTAAATATTACTTTATTTCCAGTTTTGTATAAACTTTATTTTTTCAATTATCAATATGTATACATAATAGTGAACTAATTGTAAGTTCTGTAATTGTGTATTAGAAAGTTCTGTTAGTTTTGTTAAAAGAAAATTATTTTTCTTCAAACGTCAACTCACTTTTTAGTTCTAAAGTAGCTGGATTTATTTTATTTGACTTAAATTTTACTGCCATATAATTGTATTCACATAGGCCATATTTTCACATTATTATTTTGTTGAATGTCACAATTTAAATATATTTTTTTTTTTATTAAGAGGTTGGTGCGTACTATATTCTTTTATTGATAATTTAAAATTAGCTATTTCTTATAATTTTTCTAGAAATTATAAACAAAAAATCAATGTTATCCACTGATTCATGCAATCATCACATAGTTTTTTATGTAGTCTTTTGAACTTTAGTTTATAACAACTCATAATCTATACCTTTTTTGGGGAAACATTTAACTTATCACTTAATAACACAATAAAAAAAAAAAGTTAGTTGGTCTAGAGGTCTACCCCCCCCCTCCCAAACCGATGCATGAGTTAATAAATCTGTTGCGCTCTCGGCTTAGGCTGATGAAGGATTTAGGTTTTTATGAAAATCCACTTAATTATCAATTTATGGTTAACAAGAGACTCCCAGTATAATAAAGGTTTTGTTTTTTAAAACCAACATAAGCCTAAAAAAAAATAATAAACATAAAAAGGGTTTACAAATAATAATGAAAAAAAGAAAAAAATTAAAATTCATTTTCAAATAAATAATAAATTACTTTATTTTACAAACACAAAACAATAAAATATGTTTATACAATATAAGTGTAAAAAGTCTTGTGCATAATTAAATAAATATAAATTGGCTAAGTAAATAAAATGGGCTTTTAAATTTGAAGTAGCAAAATAAATGCCTTCTTATTGAAAACAAATCATTTTACAAAACTAGGTTCGACTATAACTGGACATTCCATAGGTCAGTGATAAATATTATATCAAATAGAATGTCATTTAAAAAGATACCAAAATTTGTTTTAGTCAATATAATTAATAAAATCTAATATCAAATCAACTTTGGCTTCAATATAAATATACACTTAAAATAAACAAAAATATACACAAATAAATATTAGAAAATCTTATACAGTAAATACCCTTTTTTGGATGGCATTGGTAAACAGTATTACTATTGATATTAATTTCAAATTTCTCACAAAGCCTGCACTTTACAAATACATATTATTTCCTATGTCTAATTCTTTATTACGCTCACTCTTTTCCTTTAGAAGGGCAATTAAAAAATATTACCAGTTAGTAGAAATATATTAAAAGGAATTTAATTCATCATAAGTTTAACAAAAAATGGTTATTTTCCATCCTTGAGCAGTGATTTAATTAACTAAGTCAATACTCCCCCCCCACTCCAACTCTTAGTGCGGAGAAAGAATCTCCAAAGTATCAGAATTTAAAAATGAAAAACAATTTGATGCTACATTCCTTCTTTGCTATATTGTATTAGAACTGATAAATAATTTAAATTAAATTGCAAAAATATGTCGTTTAATAAAAAAACTTGTATTTTAATTATGGGGTTTTCAGTTCAATTTGACAAAAAAAGCTATAAATCCCATATTGATTGCCTCAATGAATTATTAGGTTTTGAAGAAAAATTCAGAATCAACTCTATTAACAAAATATTCTGTATTGCTTTATTTATCAAAACCATTAGTGAAACTGCCTCGCTTAAAATAAAGTAATCCAATCCAGTTTTGAAATATTAACATTACTATACCACTTTTTGCAGTAACTACACACTAAAATATTATCTGCAATATTAGCAATCGGTTAAGAAATTATATATGAACCAGAGATCAGATATTAAGAACTATTGAAAAGTTCTATGTTATACTTAAGCCTTAAAAAAAAAAAGACATTAGTTGAAATATTTAACAACTAAATTGACTACTAATGAGATATGATTCACCAAATTCAATGTATCAAAGAAATATAACAGAAAAAATAGCCGGACTAAACTGGGTAAATTATGAATTTTTTGTGTCTGTAGGACAAACATAAAATCAATTATATTTAATACTAAGCCTTATTACTGCTTTAAAAAAAAATGTGCAACTTGTTTACTAATGAACAAAAAATAAACTACTTAAATATTTATGAGTCGAAGTTGGGTGTATCTTAAAAGTTAAAATAAATAAAACGGAAAGCATATTTAAATTTCAGGCAAATATCATTCTCTCTAGAAATGTTAACTTTACACCATTATAAATATAATTAACTTATACATATTTACCTAAATCCAAAATTATAGTTAAATTCATAACATGAAAAATCATACGAAGATAAATTTCTCACATTTTATTGAATAATATATTAATTATGTCCATGTTTAATAAGTTAGAAATTTTTTCTTAATAAATAAAATAATAGAAGAAAACAAAATGTTTGTTTACCTAAAGTTAGTTAAAGCTTTTGAAAATGGTTTAAATACATATTAATATCCACATTAAAATTTATGAAAATGGACATATAGGACTAGCAAAATTAAAAAAAACTCAAATGTTCTTTGGTATTAATATTAATTTAAAAAAATGTTTTAACCTTTTCAGACTTAATATAAACCAATTTAAAATTAATCACGTAAATGAATACAATTGTTGCAATAACTAAAATAAATTAAAAGTGTTGTTTTATTATAACTGCACTGAATAAAAATATGAAGAAACACTAGACTAAGTATTTTTTTTCTGTTGGAAACACATTTTCATTAATACAATTAGGTGATGTCAAATATTTTTCTATTGAATTGTTTAATAATAATTGTTTCTATTTATTATTTACATGAGTATTTTTTATCACTATTATCAATTCCTTAAAATACTTGATCAAAATTGTTTTTATATGTTTCTTCATAAATGTGGTCATAAAATAAGGCTGGAGGTAGGATCTAAAGATAAAACAATTATTTGAAATACAAATTTGTCAGGAATATCGGATATTCACAATATAAAAAGGTATAATCATTAACTAAACCTATTCATAATACAATGTAATAAATGCAAGTTTGATTTATATTCTGGAATTAAAACATTTTTTAACAGGCCAAATGGTAAAAAAAATAATAGCTATATTTTGTAATAAATAAAAATGCATCATAGCAAATAGGATTTTTTTTATAAACTAAATAAGGTAAGGTTTTAGGGTCTAAAAACAAAATATATGCTCAAATTAAAATTATGAAAAAAATAAAATAAAACAACCATTAAATAATAGTGTCATCCCTTTGAATAAAGTGATGTGTAACAAGAAGATTCCAAGTTTATGACAACCTAATTAAAAAATTCAGCCAGCCATACTAAACAAAGTAGCGATTGACTACTACTTTGAAGGTAGCGTTGCTTGGCCTGCTTCACAGGGTCACTTGTGAGCAAGCTGACTAGAGCAGGGAACATTTACGCTGCCTTCGTTTTTGTGGTTCTGGTCTCAACACTGCCCTCACTGCTTCATCAAATACCTAAAGAATGATAAAACAATTGATTAATATTTGCAATGAAACCAGACCTGTAATAGGAAAAATAGAATTGGAGTGGTTGAGGAGGTAGATACGTAATATGGATTTAGGTATATCTGGGAAGACTTATGTGAGGAGTCGCAGAGAGAATGTTTCCAAAAGAGTTGCAATTTCAATTTGGAAACAGGAGCAATTGAGAAAACTTGATGAAAGTACTTGGATATCACACACCGAACTTTTACCTGTGTAATATCCATGGCCTCCTCAAAGCTAAAATTTGTCTTCAGCCTGGAATAAATATTCCATAGACATACCAATCATCTATCCTCTGTTGTATACAGTTGTCAATTGTCTCCCTCGTATTACTTTTGCTACTCCCTGTAGTACGTGGTTTCCCGATATCCCAATGCTATAAGCTGTGATATGGCGAAACGTTCCCATATATTGAACATAAAATAGTTCCAATTAATAACTTTTTTATTCTTGGCCATAGATATGCCAACCTGTATATCTTTTTCTATATGTGTGATGAGCATTCTAGACAGGGTGTGGCATACCACCTGACCATGTGAGCAAAAAGAGTTAAGTCAGTAGTATTCCAATTTCCCAGGTAGCCACTTGGTGTCAGAAGAAACAGGCCCTGGAGCTGGTGGTATTTTGTGAGTCGGAGTTCTAATGCTGGAATGGATGGATGTATATCCAGATTATGGCAGAAAAGAGAGACCATGGAGCAAGCTGTGTTTTAACTGGGAGTCTATATTATGATCATAAAGGTACCACTATCTACAAGTGATCGCAGGTCAGAATTAAAATCAAGCATTTGATAAAGAAAAAAAAAAGATATCCAAGTTCTTAATATACTAATATATACAATAGAATAAAATTTTATGATGTTATTTTTTGAAAAAAGGAACAGAAGAGATGCCTGGGTATCAAGCCTTTTTTATATGTTTTATATTGTTGGTAGATGAACAAACGATCAGTCCAGCAAACATATTGGGGAACAATTGATCTATCAGTTCATTAGGGAAGCCTGATTATTACCCTGGTACCACCGAGTCTGACCTCAAACCCATACTTGATTCTCATGCTTCCGCACACCCCCCCCCCCCTCACCAGTTCTAAAACAGAATAAATGAAGTGATGCAGCAGCACGATTTAGATGAAAAGAGCATTTGAATTGGAGTGTACTATTTTTTCATCTATCCTCAGACATCACACTAACAGGCTAAAATATTGACAAAAAAAAAATCTTATTAAAATCATAAACTATATTAAATACACGATGTCTATTGTCGAGTCTAAAACTCCTTGAATATCTTTGAAAATATTTTGTGTTACCATCTTCTATATTTTTAACTATAGGGAAAAATCTTAAATTTGAATCTGAAATAGCTTCAGAGCTATGGCCTAAGAAGCCTTAAAATTGGCATAAACGTTTCAAATCGAATGAACCATTTTTATGACTGTTATCTTAGAACACACAGATAAGAAACAGATAAAATCACCCCACACCTACCTACTTGAAAGTATAATTTCTCCCTTCAACATTTATCACATCATGAAGGGGTAATGCTAACAAGAGCTTTTATTTGGTAACAAATTGTTACTGAAATAACTCAGGATATTACGTGATTAAAAATATTATTACCTGTTTAAGACCACGCTGAGTAAGAGCAGAGCATTCCATATATTTTACAGCTCGAATCTTATTGGCAAGTTTTTGGCCCTGTTCACGTTTGATAGGGGAAAGACCCTGTTCGACGAGACTATTTAATGTTTCCCTATCTTCCCTCAAATCAATTTTTGTACCTGGTAAAAACAGTGCAACAGCATTAAATGACAAAATAATAATAAAATAAAGAAAAAGTAGAAATATATTTAAAATATCTCTTTGTTTTTCATTCAGATAATCATAGTTAATGTATTTCTGCTTTATGCATATAAATATAAGCAAAGAGCACATTTGTAATAAAATATAAAATAAGTGCTAAATCAATAGGCTAAATCCACCCTTTTATTCTAAGTTGAAATGGCTTGCTTCTCCATACCATCATTGCAAATACTTCCTCCACAAACTCTTTCATACTCAACAACCTTCATACCTCTTCTTCATATTTAACACCAAAGCAGACGTCGATTTATGCCAAATCCAATTGACCCCCGCTGACAATCCATCCTAGGTCCGTACCCCCATATATATTATTACAATTAATATATTAAACAATTACTTATTACTACTAAACTGTCATTTAAAAACGTAGAGCAAGCAGGAAAAAACTGATTCATATTTAGATTCAGCGCCCCAAATAACACTAATCCTAAATCCTAGTTACAAAAAAAAAAATTGTTTTTCTAGTAGGCCTGTGTAATACTTCATTTTATTACTTAAAACATCACACTCATTGCAAAATAAACTAATTATAAAAATCTAAACTATTGACCAACAAAATCTATCGGAATGATCTTACTTATTACTACCTCATGATTGATTTCTTAAGTTTTAAAATTACTTTTACTAACTAAGCAGTTTCAATAAGATTGATGGGGTACTTGGAAATTGGTGACCATGACTCCGACAGATATAAAAATATTTTAAAAGAAATAGTCACTAATGTGACTTTGAGTCCACTAATTCCACAATATATTACAAATATTCTTAATAAGGATCTTTAATTTGATACCCTCCACAATATATATACACTCAATGAAATGAGTACAATATAAAGTATGACATTTCTTTAATTACCAAGTAACATTGAATTTACCATGGGGCTGATTTTATTTCTAGCACCGACAAGCATTAAATGAAACTAACAAACAAAAAACATCATCTCTCGCCCAAAACCTGGGAATGAGCTAAAATTACAATAACGAATTTAATGACTTTAGCTATACACAGGTGGTCTGAAAAGTTTCCTACCTCAGCATGAAGATGATAATAAAATAAATAAAAGCTTTGTTAGGTCGGAAACTTTTCAGACCACCCTCGTAGTTCAAAAATTATATATTATTAATTTTTAACAGCCACAGGCATTAAATGATCCTAACATACAAAACATCAGCTCTTTGTAAAACCGGAAATGAATTAAAATTACACACGATTTTAACAACTTTGTGTAACTGCAGTTCCAAAATTATAGATCATTAATCAGGGCGACAAAACTTTTGATTTAATACTATACTCAATATGATAATAATTATTTTTCAATAACCAATTAATTAATTAGGACACGTAATTCACCATAGGGCTGATTTTATTTTTATCACCAAAAGCATTAAACTAGCACACAAAATATTAGCTCTCTTCGTCAACCATGGTTTAAGTTAAAATTCCGAACATGATTTAAATGAGTGTTTCATTCAATTATTGCCTGTAACTACAGTTATAAAAGAAAAGAAAAAATTACAGGGAGATGAAATCATTAATTTCATATCCTACTCCATATTTATTTGTTTTTTACCATGTAATTAATTAGTTAATAGCCCTTAATTAAGCTTTATGAAGTTGAAAATATTTTTCATGTCACCAGACAATCAAATGGAATCTCAACATAAAATTTTATTTTTCTGGTTGAACAAGGAATTCACGATGGTAAGACATACACATGGGTGAAAAGATAAAGGTTTATAAACATATAAAAAATAAATCACACTAAGTTAAAGTTGTTCATGAAGCATTAGAGTCCCAACATATAATCCATTTTATCAAGCCATCAATACCTTTAATTTGATACTCTACTCAATATGATTCAATTTTTTTTTTTAAATGACGAAGTAATTAATCATGATATATAGTATTTTATTATGGAGATGTATTGTAGGGTCATTACAAGGAACTATCATGTAAAATATATGCCTCTATGTAAAAAATAGGTTCTGTTAAAGTTATGAACATGTTTATAATGACTACTACTATTATAGTCCACTCCATCAAGTAATATATATTAATAATCATGGCGTTAAACCCTTTAGATTGATACCTTACTCAAAATTATAAGAAAATGTGTACATATTTACAAAGTAATTAATTAATAACCCTTAATTATGTCTTACAAGTTCAATATTTTAAAAAAAATTAACAAAACCCTAAAAATTATAACATCGAATCATACCTATCAAGCAGTAACTTGAGAAGGTTGAAAGACAGAGAAAGTCAGTTAATAAATACAGCGAAAACTTTTATAGCATACTTCCTGTTATATCTTAACGAAAACATACAAAGATGTTGAATATACTTATAAAACTTCATAACAAGCGAATCACTTTTATGGCTGCTGTCATAGAACACAGTGACAGATAAAAAATTATAGACTGTACAAGTTTGAAATCAGAGGGGTTTGCAATCATTTTGATAAATGCGAAACTGAAAATTTATCATTTCCAGTTAGATATTTATAAAAAGTAGGCTGGCGTGTACATGAAAGAATAACTGAAATAGCATACCAACTAATATCATAGGTGCATCTGGGCAGTGATGTTTTATTTCTGGGTACCACTTAGATGTGACATTTTCAAAGGATGAAGGACTAGTAACACTAAAGCAGATTAGAAATACATCTGTCTGAAAAATAAATACCATGAATAAGTTGTCATAATCTCTTGAAATAGAAACACTCATCATTCGTACATAAAAATAATTTAGACAGTTTTACAATCTAAAATATGAAACTTATAACATTTGAAAGAGACATAAGCATTGGTTTACCTGTGGATATGAAAGTGGCCTAAGTCTATCATAATCTTCTTGACCTGCAGTATCCCATAATCCTAAACTCACCGGTATCCCATCCACTACCATTGGTGCTGAATAGTTATCAAATCTATAATTATAAAAAATCAGTTTGACAATTAAAATAATCTACTGAAAATACAATGTATTAAACAAAGAGCCCTACTTACACAGTTGGCACATACTCTCCAGGAAAGCTGTCAGTTGTGTATGAGATAAGCATGCATGTTTTTCCAACAGTTCCATCACCAACAACTACACATTTAATTGGGCGCCCAGACGACATTTTAAATTTTAGTGGCAATCAAGGCTGAAAAGAGTTTTTAAAAAAAAGACTGGCATGAGATTAGTCATATCAAAATGATACCTACATACTTTCATTATGATAAAAGTATAATTTAAAGCTATAACTAGTGTATTAAGATTTATAAAACTTACATTATATAAAAACATTTATTGCCAACCTGAAATGTTAACTGAGTAAGAAAAGTTCAGCAATGACTCATAACAGCTATTTTCAGTATATTTATTAGTGATAAGGAGATATAGGTTCCATTGAGCACTTACTTCAAAATTATTAGAAGTGCGTGAACTTGATCCCGACCTTTTCGGAAATACCAATTATTTTACTAAATTAAACCATATTTTATAAAATATAAACTCCCATCTTGCCTCCGTTAGCCACTTACCAGTGTTGGCTATAATTTTTACGTCACAAGTACGTAATATTTTAACAGCATCGCGCTAGAAAATGATAATAAATATTGTGATGAACTTAATATCTAAACTATACAGATATATGTATATAATATGACTAAAACTGTATGTATTAAACTAATAATAATTTATTAACAAGATTTTTCAGGAATTTAAAACTACACCATCCCAAAATTTTAGAGATTTCTCATTTTTGTTATTTACACGTTAAATAATATTTATTATAATCATGAGCATACAGATTTCAAATTTGAGCACCAATTTGTACTTTTCATAAAGTCATAAGTTTATTTTGTCCTTCTCCGGTGCAGGGCTTTGCGTGCCTAACTACTATGGAGGCCCCAGTTGGAACCCATACATCTGCTATTTTTTTTCTGAGATTCTTAGACTCACAAGAGAAAATGAGTGTCTCATCCTGAGTGCAAAAAAGTGGCAGATAAGCGAAGCAACCAATTCATTTTCTGATGTGCCCACTGGACATACAAAACTATCAAACAAATGGGTCTAATTTTCTTGTTTGTTTTTCTTGAGTTCTTGTACATGTCCTGAAACCATATTTTTTTTTGCCAATTATTTAATATCTTTCTTATATTTGAAATTATACTTAATTTGATTTAACTGAATTCTAGCTAGTCAATAATAGACTAACAAATAAGTATTAACCAGTACTAATATATAAGAAAAAGAAAGTCTGCGGAATCAGGAAATAATGGAGAATGCCCCAACACATTAACGATTCTTACCGTTATCAAAATACTGTAAAGAGCAACTAGTTTGGTGTGTAGGCATTACCTACTCAGTTTATTTATTGTTGTGGGACTTAGCCCCCCAGATTTCTGTATACTCACTTGACTGACAATACAACTAAAAGTCTCCAACAATTTCAGAATGGGATCATGAGAATAGTGGTCAAACATACCTCTCTCGAGAGCTTAAAGAACGCCGACCTGCACCCGTTGCTTGGTGTGCCGTCGGTGGGTTAGTTCATCCACCAGACACATCAAGTTTTTTGACTCGTAACGGCACCTAACAAACCCAGCGTTTAGCGCTATGAGCCCCACCACCCCTCCCGCATCGATGACAACAGATTGTCGTGGAAAATTAGGTTAGGATTTTGTTTGTTTTAAGTTTTGCGATTCATAAGGTGAGGCCCATCACTTTTTAAACATGTATAGACAATGAATGTATAATGTACATTATACCTTTGTGACAATCACAGTGTAAAATTGTATAAAATGTAGCCAAGCTACAGGATATATACTATTGGCCTTATACCGTATACTTTTCACATTCATTGATAATGTTTGAGTATCAAAATGATGGAATTCACTCAGCTGTCTGGCATCTATATGTAATGAGCCCATGTATCATGATAAGAAATTCTCTCTAAAATAAAAAAACAAATCCACCTCGAACATCTGACGTAGTATTAGGCCCTGCAGGAATCCACTTCATCCATTCCCATTTATTTAAAAACTATCAAGTAGAAGAAAGCACTAACAAGTCGCAATATACCTTTGAAGGACATATGTCTAAGACTGAAATGAAAAAAAAAACCGGAGATGGGATTGATATTTTCTATTTGATGTATTCTAATCGTAAAAATCAGTGCCCGATTATCGTCTTCTAGGAAAATGTTACAAGACATCTTCAGGATCGCTGCTAGTTGCTTCGTTACCTGTTTGTTTACAGAAGAACTGCATCACCTATTTGCGCGAGCCATCAAACTGCAGCTTGCTTCGACCGAATCCATTCAGATCTGAACAGCAAATGATGGATATATGAAAGTTATATGATGTGCCGTATTGAAATTTTTCTTCAGCTCATTGTTTACCTGGCACCCACTCCAAGTTTCGCCAAGAGCTCCCTAAATTCTCTTTAATCAAATCCATAACTTATTTTAAAAAATACTGACCTCTGTGAGCATATTTCTCTGTTTGTCACTTTTGCATAGAATTTTTAATACATCATTTATTCAAGTAGGAAGTGGCTTACGCATGAGCTTTATATCTTCCAAATATAAATATTTATAAACATTTGTGCTTGCCGTAATTGGTTACGCAAATAATGTTTTTATCGCTTTAGAGAGAACTGAATGAACATAACTCTTAAACCTAGCTGTTGGAATTTTAAATATGAAAAGAAACTTTTATAGTAAATTTGACCTCAGAATCGTGATCAAAACTTTCTCAAATAACTTTTTACATTTTTATTAATAAAAATCTTTAGCTGATAATGAGGCAAAAACAGGTAATAAAAAATCTGAACAAAATGAACTTCTGTTTGTTAAGCTTGGAAGAAACATAAGTTTATTTTTTAGTAACTATAGTAACTTTATTCACATTTTTGTATCCATATTACTATTGCTTACAATACCTATAAAAATAGTGAAGATTATTAGTTGAATAAAAAAATTTATTTAACTTACATTATAAATGGATAATGATAAAGAAAAACAGACCGATTGGAAAAATATTTTCCTCCTGAAATGGGGAATCCCATGCTCGCCGACTAAAGAAAAAACAAGGAAAAGGGTGAGATTAATTGTTTTAAGTATATGATTTAAAAAAAAAATGAAATGCTCTTATTCTCATATAATTTACGAAAGGTATATGTCTCTCTACAAATGATCTTGTCTAAAGATAATTTCTTCTTTTATTACCCTATATTTACTTTTATTTTGAAATGAAATGAAAATAAATGAAACTTTTCTCTGGGACATTGTCCCCTAAGAATAACTAAAAGGAACAAATAAGATCACAAAAGAATAATAATAATACACTAATGTAATAAGCTTGTATGTACATATGGGGTGACTACCATGAACCAACAGCATAAAATTGAAACCAAAAACATAAATGAACTAAAGGTGAATGCCTTTCCTTGACAATTCCAAATAAAAAAATAATGAAAATTAAGGAATTATAACAAGGGGGGAACAATTTTAAAAGGCTGCTTGGATATCAATCGAGTTCAAAGTGTTTCGCGTGGATAATAAAAGAACGGTCAAAGGAAACAGATTTGTGAAATGTGAAATACAAGTTCATCAATCGCTTTGATCGAGCATCGATATCCTTAGAGAGGCCGCCTTACCCCATACGACCATGGTAAAAATAAGGCAAAACATAAAAAAAAAACCAGGAGTAGGTGCGTTTATATTGGGAGGAAATGATGGGATCAGTTGAGCAGTTTAAGGGTGGAAACGGATTGGCGGGTGATTTAGGAAATGTGGTATTTCCAGGTAGTGTTTAGTCAATGGTCAAACCTACATTTTTGACTGAAGTAGAGAATTGGATAGGTCAAGCATCAATTGTGAAGGTGGAAATATCATTTAGGGACGTGAACCTATGGTCTCTTGAATTTCTGAACATTCAATTTAATATTACGTCCTGTTCTCTCAATAAAGTTGTTACTCCTCATACTCTCTGTCGGGTCGTCACGAGGGGGACCTAGTTACCCTAGCCCTGGTGACGAAGTGAGGGTTGAATAGGCTATGACCTGGACGATGGCTTCATGACGGATCTTACTATTGTGCTGTCTGACTCCATATCTGATAGATATGTGCCCTGACAGGGCACTATGTTCAGGAGAAGAGGAACAGGGTAAGTATTATAGGTAGTGTATGTGATCTTGGAATGACCATGAATTCACACCCGATATCTAAGGGTAGACGAAATCCCTCCGGATCACAAAGGCGAGCGTGGACCGGAGAAAGGCAAACTGGATCACGGGGGAGACGCTCCTAGGTAAGGTTTGTAGGGCCCCAGGAGGTTGTCGTCCGCAAGGAGGTGCTAGTTTTAGCGAGACAAAGGCAGAGAATCCCACTAGGAAGGTGTGGCTTCTGACAGCGCCGGACTAAAACATATCAAGGTTAGGAAAGAGAGATGCAGAGGTAGTTTAATAAGAAAGCCACGGTTCGAGTAGAGCTGCAAGCACCAGTGCATAGAGAGCAGTGTTCACTTCAGGTGCATTATATCAAATTTTTTTTTTTTCTTTCAAAACCTCTTTATTGAATATATATTTACAGTGACAAAAATAAATAAATAAATTTGGAATTACAGCTGTCTCCTCGTGCTGCATTCGAAGGAGTGCATAAAATATAATACTTTCAAATTGTTGTTAATAAGTCCAATACACATACACTCACTAGGTGATGAGGCTCACCTTTAGCTTGTGTCACAAAACCCCGAATCTGTGCCTTATATAGGCAGGTCAGAGGTGGGGATACCCCCGCCGTGCCCCCTAGTGGGCTTCAGCTGTGTCACGCACTAGTTTCCCCCTCTCTCTTAACTGACGCCTTTTGAAGGTTTTTATTATTAAAACATGGAAACATAGGTGGATATTTTCTGGGCCGAGAAGAGGAGAACCTCTATTTATTCGTGGTGAAGAAGTTGGTACAACCCTCTCCAATCCTGTTTGTCATCCCAAGGTCCCCGCTTTGACTTCCTGTCCAAAAAGCTCCTGGTTTCGATCTAATTAGCCTCAAGTATCTTCAAAAATATTTTTTTTTTTTGCCCTACCTGAGGCTGAGCCTCAAACGGGCTTTTCAAAAATATCTATTTTATTCTTGACCTTCGTCTACAACTTGCTCCTCAGAACCATTTGTCGGGACGTCACGAGGGGGGTGCCTGGTTACCCTAGCCCCGGTGACAAGTGAGGGGTGTTTGAGTTTATAACCTGGACAATCGTTTCGTGGCGGCGTTACTATCTGACTCCATTTTTTTTTATAGGTATGTGCCCCGACAATGCACTATGTTCAGGAGAAGAGGTATAGGGTAGGTAGATAGATAGTTTGTGTGGTCTTGGTATGACCACGAATTCACACTCGGTATCTGAGGGTAGGCGAAATCCGTCCGGATCCCAAAAGCGAGTGTGAACCGGAGAGAGGCAGACTGAATTGCCGAGGGGAACACTGCTTGGTAAGCTTGCAGGGCCACGGCAACCGTCGTCCGTGAGGGAGAGGTCTCTCCCAAGGAGCTGCTGTTTTTAGCGAGGCGAAGGCAGATAATCCCACCAGGAGAGTTTGGGGTCTGACAAGGCCGTACTAAATAGCGAGGTGAGGAAGAGAGGTCCAGAGGTTTTTCATAAATGAGAAGGCCAAGTTTTGAGACATCAGTGCAGCCGCAAGTCACCAGTTAGAGAGTCGTCTTGAGAATGATTTACAGGCTAAAATCTGGCCCTACTTATAGTCAGTGGTGGCTCGTTTTTGCCGAGGGCTGTGGGGTTTCTACCTGCTGTGGGTTAGCGGTTAACACCCGGCTTGCAACTATGACCTCTTTATTCTTTACACATTTACAATGACTTATTTATGTTATTTACATTTGTTTAAATTAATTTACAATATATATACAATAGAGTATAGGGTGATTTATCTTATGTAGTTAGCGGTCGCTACACCATTTATTTTCTTCTCCTCTGGGAAAACTCCTCAATCAAAATGATCCACACAAAAATGCATATCTCAGACTCATTTCCCTCCTACCCATCATGAGAAAAATTCAGGGAACAATTCATCAATCGCTTATATCGATATCCTTAGAGAGACCGCTATACGACCATGGTAAAAATAAGGCAAAACATGAAAAAAACAAAAAAACCAAGAGTATGTATTGGGAGAAGATGATGGGACTAATTGAGCTTGAAAAACTTCTTCTCTCGGATGATTAACAGTTTTCCTCGATACCTCATACACCCCCCCCTCGCCAATTTGGATTTCACTCCTTGCACTCAACTATCAATCAATGCCATCGCATATTGATTCCATTTCCTCCTCATTTCAGTAGAAAAAGTATTGCTCTGGTGTATTTAATAGACAATAAGACTATGCACTTACGCCCTAACATAATTCCTGTTAAGGTAACAAAACTATGTTTTCCAGTAATTCTGCCTGTTTTTTCCACTTATCCCTTTAAAATTCAATCTTCCCAGCTTCTTTGAAAAATTCCTTAATCTAACCTATACAAATACTCCTAACCTCAAATCACCGAACGATTATTACCCAATAACCATCCTTTCCAACTTCATCAAACCTATTGAAAGACTAATCCAATCCCAAATCTCCAATTACCTTGAACAGTCCAAACTACTCAATCCTGTCCAATCTGGCTTCGATCCCACTTAGTGCTGTTAGTTTTTGTTGATCAATAGCAGGATAAATTTCATTAGCTAATAGAGTTCCATTATTCTCACCATCTCCTCCCCCAAGTCTCATTTCTATAACTTGGCAGTGTTCCCCTGGGTGAGCTGAGCACTCCACCTCACTCCCATTCTGTTCATTCTATACTCGTTAGATATGTCCACTTTTCCTTCAACCTCCCTTTATGACCACCATCTAAAATGTTATGATTCAATGACACAGTGACAAGGTTGTAAAGAGTTGATTCAATATGGGATTGAAGAGAATTTAAGAAGGGTAATATATACAGCATAGATGATCCATTTGCACATGTCAGCACCCTGCATATTTCGGTTAATTTGCAGTCTTAAACTTTTAGTGGTACCTTCTATTACATTCATAGGGAGGTTTCTTTGAGCACATTGTGATCATCCTGTAATATCTTTGATGTCTGCATAAGTGAGTTCGTCATCATCATCATCATTTGTGGCACAATCAGGGAAGAATTGAAGAGTGGAGGCTTCCTCCAGTTATTTCTATTCCGGAATTAATGTGTGGACCTAGCATCTAATCAATTAAGCTTAGACTTTATCTCTAGTTGTCTTTATCTAAGCAGCTGCCCATAAAATATTTTTCTTGGCAATTTATTCTTTTGGATCCAGATAACTTGCCCAGCCCAGGGAAGCTGGCCTACTCTGATAAGCCGGACTATTGTAGAGTGTCATTACATCTCCATTTTTCCATCAAGAGGTATAAGGGAAGAACTAGAAAGACTTCATCGCAAAATATTTGTCTTATGTAGTTTCCTAATACGTTGGTCTGCCATGCTCTGCTGCATTGCCAATCCTTTTCCTGTAATAGTTTAGCCTACAGTGTTTAGACACTGTGTCATTGTCTTCCTATTTTCTTCCTTGATCCTAATGAAGGAGTCATATTGGCCTGAGAGCATCAATCATTCAGTTGAAATTACCATACCTAATCAGTTGATCAGATATTTCTCAAAGTAATATCAACTCTAAAATTAAAGGGAGTGGTGTCTGATATAATAGATGAAGTTTCCTCCTTCATGTAGGAATAAACAAAAAAGTCAACAAGAATAAATTCATGGAAATAAATCTGAAGTTTATCAGGGTTGGTGTTAGGTAATTCCTGCAAACTTTATTTTGTTTCATAGACTGGATTCCCTACTTTTTTTTATTAAAACAACGTATCAATTGAACTAAATCCAGCCTTTACTCTATTAATTTAATTCACTTATTTAACAAAATTTATTTATTTCCAGGTCAAAGCAGAAAGGGAAAAAATATTAGATAAAATATGCCGACCTAAAGAATGGTGGCGAGCTGGAAAATTGTGGATACAGCATGTAAGAAAATATCATTAACCATGTAATAAATATAATGATAAATAAATTAATTTATTCTATGGATCATTAGCCTTACCATTTTTTTTTTTTAACTGGCTAAACTTACATTAATTATGAACTAATATAAATCATATTTTCTTAAATATGTTTTTACACTCAATGAGGATGTGAAAAAAATAAAAAATATTGAGAAATACTTATGGGATTGAGCGAGGCTTTATAACATTTAAGAGTTAACTAAATGGAATTTTTGTTCTAAAATCCTTTATTTTATTTGTTAAACCATCTCGGTCATGAAAAATCACTTTTCAACTACTAATAATATTTTAAACTGATTAAAACATAAAAAAAGTTAGTTAAGTGTACAGTATCGCACATTTAAGGGTTTTGATGAGCTTAATAATAACTTCCTCTTAATTGCTCTAAATTTTATTGAATTATTTTTATCAGCACTCACATCAAAAGACATTTTCTTTAATTATCCCTATTAATTCATACTTCACATGAGTTTACCACAGCTGTTTTATATAAATATATATATATTAACAGTCATTAATTTCATTTAAATGATTTTATGATATTGTACTCCTCCCATTTCATACCATAAATCTCGGATTCGGAAAATCCATCTTTCTGTTTCCTTCCATTGCTGGCTTTGAACTCTGGGTGTTATTGCAGTCGTTTATCAAGATGTACCAGGATCGGCTCCTTACTTATTGTGGGGATGATATGACTCACATCCAAGGTTTTACGAACAATCCTTCACTATTTTCCTTTGTATAGCATCCTTTTCTGCTTCTCTTGGTAGGTCTCCTCAACCTAGCTCCCACTAGTTCTTTTCATGCATAACTGATCTTTGTTACAATTTATTATACTTTGAAGTGTAAATAAGATACAATATATCACTGCAATAATACATAATAAAATTTCACTTATTCAACGAAACTGACCATCTCTCAAAGCCTAACTGACCCCTCTGTATCTCAATAGCTACTGTTTAATGGCCACCACACTACACCATCCTCACCATGTATATTATAGTGATTTTAAAAGTTAGGGTATTCATAATAAATTACCTGATACGAAAACCTCAAATTAATTGGCTTACTTATCATATGTTAACCTCTTAAGGCTGTAAGTCAACATATGACCCGATGGGGACATCATGGGAGAATCTTCTTGGGACATCATCTTTTAAGAAATATCTTCTGGTTGGGTTTTGTCATACAAACACTCTCACTTTAATATTATTTAACCTTAACAGTATATACCTAAAAAATTAATGCATTGATTGTAATATATCCGGTATTCAAAGTAGCTTCTTTGAAATGCGTAATTTGCCTGGTGGACTCGTCGATGGAAGGGTTCTTTTGTTCATGTTGCGGTTCTGTTTTTCTCTCTTCTTACACACCTATGCTCGACATACTTCAAGAGTGACATCCCGAAATACCTCACAGCTTAGAATTCACACTATCCACCATGCCTGCCCGAGTATGTCTCGTTAATACGTTTAAGTATCCTTCCTCGTTGGCGGTTGGCACCACAAGAGAGTGGCTCTTTTTTCTTTATTAACTCCTAATATGTTTTATGTGTTTTAAAATAATATACAACAATATAAATTGGCAGTGGTTGGCTCCTTTTACTGCATAATATATGCATTTTAAGGAGTGAAAGGAATTTACAAACTAACATTTTCTTTTTATTGTTAAAAGTTATACAAACTAAAACGGGACCAGGTGATGGGGCTCACTTTCGGGTTACAAAGAGGGACTTGAAAACTAAACTTAATACTAACTTAAAAACTATCACGTTCCTGCCTCTACCGCCTTCTGCCATCGGTGGGGGAACGGAGCGGGGGTAACCCTGTAGAACAGGGGGTTGGTCATGTACTATAGCGAAGAATTTGATATTTCTACGGCAAATAAATTCATCCATCGTAGGCAGCTCAAAATCCTCGAGGAGCTCACTGTTTTTCCGCTGCTGGAATGTAATGTCTGACTACTTTCATAAGTATGCGGCTTTGAAATCGTTGGAGTCGCCATGCTGTCGCTTCAGTCAAGTGACTAAAAAGCGGTGCACCCTACAGAAGTGCAGGCCCGATCTACACTCTTATAGACCATGAGCCTGAGGCGCAGTGATAGATTGGGTGAAGTCAGTAAATGTGTAAGCCGGTAAGACTTCATGCGTGTTTGTTTCAACTGGTAAAATGGCCACTGAAACGGAGGTGACGGTCCATTCCAGTGCCCAGATATACCTGGCTGTTTGCTGGAGTTTTTCTGCGTTCCTACAGTGTACGCAGTAGGCAGTGGACTTTTTCCTTTTTAGAATGAGGAAATTACGCAGTCAGTCTTACTCGCGTTTACAGAGATATTGAGTTCCCCCGATTTCTCACTGATCTGGTTACAGGCTATTTCAGCCTGTTTAAGAGCTAGCTTGGCGCTCATGCTGCTACTGTACACCGGTATATCATCAGCGAAAGCAGCGACTGTTGTGTTTTTGTACCTGGTTCCAAACGACAACTTCAGACGTATACACGTTGAAAAGTACTGGGGATAACACGGCTCCCCGTGGGACTCCACAGGTCAGTGGCACAACTACGGAGAAGCTATCACCCACCCGCACCCGCAGCGATTGGTTTTTCAGGAAACTAGCCAGAATTGAATAGAGCTGCTTCGGACAAACCCGGTCACAGAGCATTCGACACAGAGTCCAGTGGGATAAGATGTCTTGTTTCCTGTTTTGGGGAAAATACCGCAATCTTATACACGAATCGTACAAGTTTGAAAGTTGTACTATCCCTCTCTTCGGCATTTGTTTCAATAAAACCATTTGTGTCCCGTCGTGCCAGAGTGTGTTTTACCTCTCTCTACTTCTCATTTTTCATTTTTTCGCCACTCCTCCTGGTTCTTATCATTCTTTGTTCCTATTGGTTCATCTCGTTGTCATCACCTCATCTCTTATCTCATCTCGTGCCTCATTAACCTTCACTATACATGTAATTTTTTTTTCTAATTGTATTTTGTCTATCTAAATATCTAACATTTTTTAGATTGAAAGTAACAATATAATATATAAGGTTTTCCCTTCAACTAACCCTTGCTAACTGGTTTTCAATTGTGAGGTCCAAAACACTATTGATGTACACATTATTTTAACAGAAAACGCACTTCCTTAAAACTAAATTTTCATAAATAAATTTGATTGATTTTAAAAATATTATTACAATATATAAATAATTTTAAATTAATTAAAAATGATAATGCAGCTATCTGCAGAACCAGCGAAAAGGATGGAAGTAATTAAACTGGGCGAAGAGTTGGACTTCGTTCTGAACGAATATTCTATTCGTGACACAGGAATCTGCGATATTCGGCACCATATCTACAAACAACTGTTTAGTAAGTATCACTTTTTAAGTTTAAGCGACATAGCCTAGTCAACGTCGACTGAAATATATGCATATACGAGGATGGTCTGAAAAGTTTCCGTCCTAACATAGATACAAGACGCTTTTTCAGAAATTTTTTTGTTATTTTTCAACAATGTCTCCTTGTGACTCTACACACTTCTCCCAGCGATGCTCCCATCTCTGTAACCCGTCCAAATAGTACTCACCGTTTTTCTATGCAAAATAATCGTTCACGAAGGTGATTGCCTTTTCATTTGACGAAAATCACAGTCCTCCGAGCGTAATTTTTAGATGAGGGAACAAAAAGAAGTCGCTTGGGGCTAGATCTGGTGAGTAAGGCGGATGGTCAAGCAGTTCAAACCGTAATTCATGGATTTTCGCCATGGCAACCGCTGAGGTGTGAGACCGCGCGTTGTCTTGGTGAAACAGGATTTTCTTTTTCTGCAAATGTGGCCGTTTTCCCGCAAGTTCTGCCTCCAGCTTGTCAAGTAATGATGCGTAGTATGCTCCTGTAATGGTTTTTCCTTTTTGAAGATAATCGATTGAAATAACTCCATGACTATCCCTAAAAACAGTCGCCATCACATTCCCAGCCGAAAAAAACAGTTTTTGCTTTTTTTGGAGCCGGTTCCCCCCTTGCAGTCCACTGTTTGGACTGTATTTTTGTTTCGGGCGTATAATGGTGTATTCAAGTTTCATCCACAGTAATTAATCGGCGCCAAAACTCGGATTTATTGCGCCTAAACTGCGCCAACAGAGCGTTGGAAATGTTCATTCGAGCACGTTTTTGGTCTAACGTGAGCAAACGCGGCACCCGACGCGCGAACAGCTTTCTCATCTCTAAATGTTGATTTAATATGTGACAAACACGTTCTTTTGACATGTTCATAACCTCTGCTATCTCTCTCACTTTAATTCGGTGGTCGTCTAGCACCATTTGGTGAACTTTGGCGATGTTTTCGTCGGTAGTTGCAGGTTTTGGACGTCCCGAACGTTCATCGTCTCCCAAGCTCTTACGATCACGTTTAAATTCAGCTGCCCAAAATTTCACTGTGGTAAGAGTCCCCATACACAGAATCCAACTCATCTTTGATTTGCGTAGCCGTATTGCCTTTCAAAAACAAATATTTAATGACAGCTCGATACTCGATTTGGTCCATGTTCATAAAAACACTCACAACGACTCTCTCAAACGACTGTTACACAACAACTGCGCGTCCAAAATGGCTGAACATTTGGTGAGTAACTGTCAACAGATGAACAACGAAATTCACTAGCTTTTATTTACGACTGCTGCTATCTTCATGTCGAGGTCGGAAACTTTTCAGACCACGGACGTCCCGAACGTGGTTCACGTCCTACATTATTCCCAAGAGCACACAGCTAGTATGCTAATCCATTCAAATTGCAGGGAATCATGATCTTAAATTTGATACCCTAGTTAATAAGATAGGACAAATTTGTGTTTTTATCAAACATTAATTAATTGAGTGATAAGAATTATTAATATTTATTTACCCTTTTATTTTTAGCATCATTATGACAAAAAAAAACCTTATCTACTATGTAACATATAATGCTTCTAGGTCAAATATGGGTTGAGTGGAAGTTGTGTACACGGTTTCAACAGAACATTGAAATTATAGCTTAAAATAACAAAGCTCTTATTATTATTAATCAAGATATTAAGATCTTTAATTTGATACTCTACTCAATATGACAGACTAATTTTTATTACTAAGTAATTATTCAATGAATCAACAATTTTATTTCTCCTCAAAATTTTAATTGGGCACAAATGTTTTTATAAATAACACATGATACATCAAATACAATGCATGAATAATGAACGGTAATTTAAAATAATTAACGTTGTCCTTTCAGGGTTTTTTCAACTTCAGGAACAAAATCAAGTAACAGGGACCCATGTCCGGCGAATACAGTGACTGAGGTGACACATCAGTGTTGTTTTTTTGCTAAAAAATTACAAACAGTCAGTGATGTATGAGCGGGAGCGTTATCGTGATTGCAATTTCCACGAATTGTTTTGCCACAATGTCGGTCGTTTTCGTCGGATCGCTTCACTTAAACAGTGCATTATCTAAGTAATATATTTTATTGACTGTACCACCTTCTGAAAGGAACTCATGATGCACTAAGCCATTGAAAAAAAAAAAAAAAAAAAAAACAGTGAGAAGAACCTTCACTTTTGATCGAACTTGTCGATTTTTTTTGGTCTTGGCCCTTCAGACCGCTATTGCGAAGATAGCGCCTTGGTTTCCACGCCATACCCATAGGAGTAAACCCATGTTTCGTCACCTGTCATGATGCATTTAACAAACTCTGGATTGTTGGTTACTTCATTCAGCAATTTTTTCCACGCGATGTTTTTTTTTTATCGAAATTCAACAATTTTGGAATGAACTTAGCTGCCATACGTTTCATGCCCAAACCTTCGGAAAAAATCGCTTGGCATGATCCAAATGATATATTAACTCCATCAAAAACCTCTCTAATAGTAATTCTGCGATCGTTCAGAATCATTTTCTTATTGATGTGGTCAATACTTTTTGATCAAACCTGGTATACTTAATAAACTTGATGTACATTTAAAAATTAAAACATATTAAAAAATGTTCTTTCCTTCCTTATTGTTGATTGAACTGTTACACTCAGGGATCGATGAAAACAATTAATTCTTATAAACATTAAAATTTTTTTTCAACTTTTACTTTCACTGATAGAATCAAACACTTTTTACTGATGTCAAAACAGTTATTTTCATAACTTTTATTTCTTGAAAAGTTATAAAAGTTTTTATTTAACAGTTATAAACCATTTACATGAATAGGAAACAAAATAACACCCTTTTATTGATAGAAAATGCAATCATCAAAACATACAGGTAATAGAAAATTTCATAATAATTTTACTATTTAACATAACAAAGATTTTAAAATTTAGTTTTCAATAAACAGAAGAATATATCAATATAAGTGACAATTTAATTTTTAGAGCAAAATAAATCTTATGGGATAGCAACCAAGTACCTAACAAAAATATTTACAACCATAAAGAACAAACAATGTTTTTTTAGCGTTCACTAACAAAAAAATTAAATTTAATCTTACTAATAAAATATTTTCAAGAGTTTCATCACCAATCTATGATCATTTAAAACACATTTAATTAAGATATAACAATATCTTTCTACAAAAACCCTTTCTACAAATTCTCGAATTTTAGGGGATTCATGTACTATTATCAAGCTAATTTTTACATCTTTGGGTTGAATTTTAAAATAATATAACATATAAAAATTAACCACTTTTTCATTTGGTGTCAATACTGCACTAGGATCAGTGCTAACTAAACTAGTGCATTATTCTGACAACATTTCCTCGTTGATAGCTATATAAACCTTTTTAATTGTTTCTATCATCTGTCTGTCTTAATTGCCAAGTAATTCTTTGAAAACATAAGAATGATTTTTCAACTGGGTTAAAAAATTACCTGGAGAATTTTTGATGGCACAATGTGCATTCATTTTTTACCTCTGTAACATCAAAATTAAACAATATCAGAAAGGTACTATTTGTCTCAATCCTATTTTGAACATAAAATTCACAGATTTAAATTGTAAATTAAACAATCACTTCACAAAACTCTCTATTGGTAGGTAAATGCCACTGATATTTTGTATACAAACCATTGAAAGACAATTCATAGCTGTTTAACAGGAATAAATTAAGGCAAACAAAGCAGTAGGATTAATCTGTATATATTTACAAAGTTTGGAACAATACAGTATTGCAATAATACAAAAACATTAATTTTTCTTTGGCTAATAAAATAATTCTAATTAGCAAATAAAATTTTGCATTATATAATACTCTCTGTAGTTAACATTGAAATATTTTTCTGTATCACAAGAATTCATTAGGTTTCCCCTCTGCTGAGCGGAGTAATAATTATGATATTCAATTATAATTTTTTGTATAAAAGTACTATGTTTATTTTAGAGGGAATAAGTAATAGTTTAACAAAAACTTTTATGTGACGATTATATAGATAATAAAAAAGTAAAAACGTTTTAAACTAGAACTTTTATTTACTATTTTTGATAAAAACATTTATCATTAACCTCTTATAGACCAAAGTTTTTTTCCAAACAGTTAAATTAGTTGAACACCTTCAGAAAAAAAAAACTGTTTTAACCTATGGTTACACATGTTGAAATTCCTCAAATAATTAATTTATAAATTTGTCTACACTGCTATGATTTTATTATTTCCGGCAATATCGACATTAAGAAACTTGCACACAAAATTTTATTTCACTGGATAAAACAGAGGCAGTGAAAATTTTTGATCATGGTATAATTGAAAGTTTCATCAATTTTTTGTAATTATAAAGTCCCCCCAAATACTGCATGATTAAGATGTTGAGAATATCAGTTTGCTACCCTACTCAATATGATAGTAATTAATTCACACTTTTTGCAGGTGAGCTGACACGTCAGATAACATTGTACTGTGTACAGCAGGGATCTCTGCTTGTCCAGATCAGGGATGAACTATGGATGATGCATGACTTTTATGAAAAGATGTATGAGAATAGCATTGCTTTTACCAGCAGAAAGACTGTAGAAGTAATATTTTTATTAGATTTAACAAGTTATTGCTGATAAAGGCATAGAATTAATTTGTTGGTAATCTCATCTGTGAACTCTTTAGAATTTAAATAACCAGGAAAAAAAGTATCATTACTTACTTACAGTTACTTATTAGTAACCATAGAAAGTCTTGGTAAGCCATCACAAATCCTGGTTAATCTTATCATGCAAATAAAGATGTGAACCATTTTTTAAGGGGGAGGAACGTAGACAACAGTTGGAGTATTTATTAGAAAATCTTAAGTTGAAAAAAGAAAACAAGGAAAATGAAATAAACGTTTTGCGGAAAATTCTCAAAAAAAAAGAAATCATAATGAATACTTGTAGGCAAAAAGCTGAAGACAAGGATAATGAAGCGATTCAAAGACATGAAAATTCAAAGACCACACAGAAAGTAACATTCATCAGTTATATTTATGTCTTTAAGTCAGGCTATTATTGCTAATTTGTATTTCTTGAATAGATAGAACAATTGAATTATTTACAATTTTTTGGGTTCGTAACTTTAATTCAGCCGGTGATTTTTTTTTATTGTGATAATCTTTTGCATATCAGTTCTTGTCTATGCCCCTGTGATGCTAAAAGTAAAAGTGAGTATTTGAAAAATAATAAATGTCATTAATTATTTTGTAATGAAAAATAATGTCTTCCTTAACATATTGCGTGTGATATCAAATGATGAATCTCAGTGTACTGGCTAAGAATTTGTATAATACATTGGGGATTTAGAGGATTATAATTACAAAAAACATAAATACCTTTTTTTAAATATAAAAAAAATTGTCAACACTACAACAAATTCCGACCATTTACAGTATGAACTAATTAATGGGGCATCTTAAGAAACTGATTTTAAATGTTTATGTAAATAAAAATAATGTTTGAAAGTTAGGGAGTCAATCAAAAGGGATTAATTAGTAGTGTCATTGAAAGTCTTTATTGTGTGATATTGAATACTTGGCTAACTTTTTGCTATTCCTTAGAGTTTTGTGTTTTTGTTGTTAAAAAAGAAGTTGCCAATACAGAATATGTGTCTCCAGGAAATAAATAAAAGTGGGTAAATCTAAACACAAACACTGGACTAATATTATTTTGTAAGTAATATTACAATTATAATACTACTTGTAATAGTTTTCAAGCAGAACTTAATTAAACGTATCAGAGACCTGTACACAAAACTTAACAGTAACATGCAAGACTATCTTATCTTCATCAGACAGTTTTATCTTCAATATTCACTTCATTATGAATGAGATTAGCTAGGAATTAAGTATCTTAAATGTAGTTGTACAGTAATTATTAAAAAGAATTTTTTTTTTTGGGTTTCATAGGTTTTATAAAAACCATCATGTTTGGAGCATTATCTCAACAGGTTTTATATCTAATGTAGTGGTTACTACACAATAAATGATAAGTTACAAAAATATGTAGGAATTTGTTAAAATTTAATTTAATCTATGGCGCAAGACTCTATGAAGAGGTAGGGACAACCAAACTCCAAAGTTGTTAGGTGGTGATGAGGTTTAGTATGGTTATCACTAAGCATTAACTCTCAACCTTAAATTTGATTTTTTTAACCGTTTTGAAGTAGCTCCGCATTTTTCCTCACAAGGCTGAGTCGACCCTGACCAGACTAGACCCATCCTCCAAAGACATAATCCTTGGGCGAGCCAGTGATCAAAGTATTGGTTTTCTCAGTTAGAAGTTAGCATGCTAACAACTTGACTACTTTAGCAGAAAGTCTGTAGACATGGTTACATCTGCACTTCAGATTATAAATAGTTATAAAATGTAATCTAAAAAACCAATTGTCTAAATTGAGACTGTGAAATACTTAAGATATAAAAGTTATTAAGACAAAAAATTTTTGACATTAAAATTAAATAAGTACGCTAACATTTCATAAAAAAGAACATTATGGAAATAAATATTATAATCAAGACAACTACAAATACATATTTAAGTATTAATTATTTATTTGCAAATATTTCTAATCTGGTGTACATATGGCTTCATTTTTTCCAACATATAATTTGTAATGTTGTAGCCACTGAGAAAGGCAGTTTAATTGCTGAAAGCACGTGGGTGCGAAATAAATATTTGTGGGCAGACAAACCAGATTTTTATTATTCCAGAGAAAACCAGCCTTTAGACATTGAAGAGTAGTAGACACTCATAAAAAATTATAATATTGAACCTATTATAACTACTCCATGGAAATGGAAATAATAAAAAAAAATCTTTATTTTTCAGAAACATTTGCAGAAGGTTCTTGAAACTGTTGTTACTGTAAAAGGCAAATGATACTGGGACAAATGAAGATTCAATATACACCAAACAACCCAAACTGTTCATCCAATTTGACTATATATTTATTCTTATTTGAATAAAAACAATTTAATTAATTCATAATTAGCCGTACACTTTCAATACAGAGATGTCGTTTCATAGAAATAAACTTTTTTTTGTAAAAAACAAAAAATTTTGTTTTCTTCTATTTTTATTTAAGGTCATGTTATGCACATACAATGGATTATGAGTAGGTTCAGAGCACAAAAAAACAACAGAAACTCCAAAGTAATCCAAAAGGAACTAAATGAATAAAATATTCATATATATATATATATATATATATAAACATAATAATAATATCAAACAATTTAGAACAATTACTTCTTAAGTTCAAAAGAAGATGTATATTACTTTGTCTGCATATGCTATAATAGTGATACAACCGATCTGAAATTTTTAAGATACACTAAAAAAACAGCCCACTTTATGATGGTATTGGATAAAATACAATACTAGAAAGAATGAGAAAATAAAAAGGAATGTCATAGATGGACAAAAATAATACTAGAATGAAAAACATATTTAAAAAAAAATTAATTTATTAGAAAATAATGTACATTAATACTTTGTAATATATTGTAAACATAATACTTGAAAGATTACAGTGGTTGGTAATACTGTGGTTTATTAAATAACATATCTGGATGTTCAAAACGAAATATTACAGCGAAGAAAATTGTATATATATGAATATATATATCTACATAACATTTAATAGTAATATATATATTATAATAAATTAAACAATGATTACACAAAAATTGACATTGATACATATACAAAAATAATTAAAATAACACAGGAAATGTAAATGAACACTTACGCTGAAGTGTGACAGATTAAATAATTAAATATACAAAACAAAAGGCAAATATTCCTTTTGGATATTAAAACAACAACAGCACCAAGAGAGACCAGAAAATTTATAAACCACCTTTTTGTAACCTTAGGTATCCTTTTCTTTCTTTTTTTTTTATTAACACTCAAAGGCAGAATAAAATATACAAACAATACAAATAAATATTCAAAGTAACAAAATAGGAATGCACAAGACATTTTAAATTATTCAATAGATACATATTGAGATAGATTCAATCTACATGAATAAAAAAAAAAAAAACTTTCCTCGAAAGTGAATATTAATAAATACTTTAATATTCAATTGAAAAAGTTATAAAAGTTAGTCAAAAATATAAAAACATTTTCTGAGCTTTTTCATTTATTTTTAAGATAAATGCTTTGCAGAAAAAAAAATCAATTTTGCAAGCTTGTATTTTCAAATTCATATAGGGTATACATTACTTGACTGGAGGAAGATGATAACTTATGATTTTACAAAATGTATCTCTACATTAAAAATATAAGACTACAAATTTATTTTTTGGATCATATGATAAGTGATTCAATTTAAAACTCCAAATCAAGTAAGCACTTTAACGACTTATATACAAGATTTATGGTTCACAAAAAAACAACCTTGCAATTGTTGCCTTAAATTTATTTAAATATAATAGACTCTCTATATACACATTAATATATTTATATATAATATGTATAAGGTATTTATATGTATTTATTCATATTTTTTAATTGAATACTCACATACCGACCAAGAATACCTTCGCTGTCGATCATATTTATTACAAAACTGGTTGAGAAAATGGACTTTTCTCAATACTATGTTTTAAGTATTAACTTGAAAGTAAGGATGTCATTAAAATTACAACATTTGTATAAAAATAAAATTATAAATCTGTCGAATTGTTGAAAGGCCAAAAGTGTTAATGCTTTCCTCTCTTTGATTTTTTTTTCTTTTTCTTCCTCGAAGAGTTTGAGGTAGCTCCGTCAGAGGTTGGGGTCGTGGGAGATGTAGGTTCGTCTGGGTCACACTCAACTTCAGCTTCTGGAGCAGACAGTTCCAACGAGATGATCTTTTCTTTCCTTGTCTCTACCTGTACCACACAAATATAAGTCACTTAAATTTTCAAGGATTCTAAACATTATTTTCCTTCATAAAAATGCAAATTAACATTTAAATAAAAACAAATTGTATCATGATATAAACTTTTCACTATTTACAGACTATCAAGCTTTAATCTAGGAGCGGAAAGAAAAAACACTCAAGTCATTATGAAGACCATCTTGCAGTGCCAATAAATATACCTAATCAATGTCATGGGTTTAAAATCATTTTTGAAAAATAAAATGAATCAAAAATTTTTCAGCTGTTTTGAAAAGAGCAGCATAATTGACTCAGGCGCTTTACCCTCCACCCCCCTCCCTCTTACACGACGCATATACAATCAAACTAAATATATGATGCTATTTGCAAAGACACAATCTACTGAAGTAGTTCACCGCTGAGGATGGAATGTAAGCTGACCTTTTCATATTATCATAAAAAAAAATTGATTAACTACAAAACCGCAACGTGTCTTTAATTTATTAATTATAATAATTCAAGTTCATAGTTAGATGTGAAATAGATATGAGTATTTGTTGGGGTTGATAAAAAAAGGGTATTATATTTTCATCATACTTATTTATCTACTGCTTATCGGCATGCTATGTCTTCATCCTATACATATCAAAGCTCATGGAAGTAGATGACTGGTGGAGAGTGGAAGTGGAGGTAGGACACCGGTTCTTTCAAACAAATATCCATGATACTAAGTGTTATAGGAGCTAACATAGACGTACATAGTTTTTAGTGGTGTTAATGGGCAAGAAAACCTAAATTTTCTTGAAATATTGATAAATCGAAGATAGTCCTCCCCTCCATAAATATATGTGATTAATTATAAAATATTTTTTTCATTACAGCCTATCATAATTATATGCATTACTTAAATCAGCAAAATTATAAAAAAATATTTTTTGCCATTTTATTTATGATCAAAAATTTTTAAGTACTAAATTTTAATTCAAATGCCATAACTGCTAATTCTATCAATTTATTAATGCACACAAACATAAATTTGAAAGGTATCCACCCCATGTAGCAAAAAGGATAAGTGCCTGACTTTCTCGGAACAGCATTGGGAGCAGGGGGCTCGAGTCCTGCCCTGGGATGGAGTTTTGTCCTTGGATAAAATTACCTGCCAATGCCATGGAGAAAATGGTGGCAACCTATAGATACCCTTGGTTAAATGGTCCCAAACTCAAAATTCATCCAGCTTCTAGCCTTTTTGTAGAGCCGAAATGACTATCTCTACTCTGTATACTTATTCTGTCCTCTAAACAACAAACATTTTCGGATAAATACAGCATATAAAAAGTTATAGTTTAATAGGTTTTTAAATCAATTTAATCTGGACTTAAACCAATTCTTTACTGAGTCACATTTAAGTATTTAAAATATAATAAATTATCTATTTATTTTACTACAGGTAAAATTTATTATCTACTTATATTTAACAAATCCATGCTGAAACTTGTCAAAAAATGTATGAGCTATATATCTTAATGGAAAAAGTACTTAGTGCATAGATAGAAAATGCTTGTGTTCTGGTGCAAGAACAATGTAGCCACCATTTTTGTAATTTTTTTTTGTTCTTTTAATGGTGCAGTGCCCTTCTAGAATCGGATCATATTTCAGGATCAGATTTTGTAGAATCTAAACAGCAGTTCAGGAAATATCAATTTAAAGAAGAAGATGCAACGACTATTTGATAGTACAAAATAACTAGTGACCGTTCAGAGAATAAAACCACTGATTTGAATCTATATCTTGTTTTATTTTGTATAAAAAAATATTTTTTTTCACTATGTAAAAAAAATAAATTTAAAACTAAAGCAGGCAACTAACTTTTGAAAAACATCACATTAATACATGATAATAACAACTAACAGACATTACACATAATTAGGATTCAAATATGCAGGGTTGATAATTTTAAGACAAAAAAAATCATCAATCTATTAAGGATTGCAGGTATATATTAAGATGAACAGTAAGGATGGAAGCATTGTGTCGATAGAGCTTGTTCTATGTAAGTGATAAGGGGTTATTTCATATCAATAAGTGAAAACATCCAGTGTCTGCCCACAGCAGTTTTATTAGAGAAGAACAATTTTACTGACATTTTCGTGCTTAAAAGAGGCAATCTATCTCTATGGCTATACATTTCTTTATAATAATATGAGCAAAAGATAAGATGTTATTATGTCTACCTCAAAACAAAATGGTTTTTTTTTCCTGGGAACCAGTTTGGCTACATTTTTGGTCAGTTTCTCTCATTAGGTCCAGTAGATACCATCAAAACATAAACACCCTTAGGATAGCCAGGAATTGAACTTGGGTAGTAATACATTATTCAATTATAAAACATATAAACACTCTTAAAAAAATATGCCCTACAAACTGAAAATATAACGTAACAACATAATGTATACTTCTAGGTATCAGTACAAGTAATAAGATCAGGAAATTAAGTAATCAATATAAACATTATCCTGGTTAATGTAAAATTAAGCGTATTAAATTAAGTCTAAACTCTAAAAGAATCAGAATGAAATTCTGTAGTATGGCAGAGATCAAATATGCACAAATATAAAATAGTATGCAGGTAAAATTATTTCTTTACTTGAGTTAAAATTTTCTCAAAACAAAACTTGTAAAACCGAAGAATATCTTTACCATGATCTGTATACATTAAGAAGGTTTTCTATTGATAATTTAACAAAGTAAAAATTTAAATAGTCACTAGCTTAGAGTATAAATAATTGAAGTTTCATTAAAAACATAAATTAGGTACAAGTCAGATATTAGACCTCCCTCCCAGTAGTGGTGAATTCTAGCACCTAGAAGGAGGAAGGGTTATGTTAATTAATTTATGTATGTAAACGATAATCCAATCAATATCCCTGTCCCTGTCAAAGACTAATACTACTATCAAATTTTCAGATTATTATGAAGATTTTTCGGGCATTTATGATCCTAGAAGTCGAAATACTATTAAAAATTTTTTTTACAAGTTTTCTTTTCTTAAATTTGAAATTTTGTACATTAAGATTTTTTGGTAGTGTTAATGTGCCAGAAGAACAGATTCTCTTGAAATAATGATGAATCAAAATTATGTAGCATGCAAATGAGGAAACATTGATTGGGGAGCACTATAGGAGTTATCCGAATACTTGGTAGTCACAATAGTTGGTGAGGCAGTGATCAATCAACAATAGATATTGATCGTTATAAAAAAACAAACATGTATTATTTCCTTGGGTTCTGTTGAAATGTAGGAATTTTAATAAAGTGCTTGAATTTTAACTAAAATAAAAAAAAAATTCTTGTTACCCTTTTAAATAAACGTAATTAAACTTGTTAAACAATTGTTTGCGATTGGACAAGACAAGCAAACTTTTAATTTTTTTAATTGAACCATGATCAGGAACAAAAGCAGATGTTAACCACAGAACGAATACTTTTTTTTCTTGAAAAATGAAAATGTTATACATGCAAAGTGAAACAATGAATGAAGGTACATAATGCATGCAGTCAGACATGCTTCGAACCATGCAAAAAATAACTGCCTTAAGGCTACTATACAGAATCATTTATTTCAGTCTGTAATATATTATAAAATGAAAAGACAAAAAGTAAAGGTCATTTAAAATTCTTGCTAGAAATAAACTCTTCCAAAATGAGCTAAGAAGATGACAAAGATAATCAATAATAGCTTCAAGCTCACCAATTTAAAATAAACCAAGTCAACTGACAAATACTTTTTGTCTTTTTATTATCTTAGAACTGTTTCTCCCTTTCAGATTGTCTCAGATAGTTTGTGTCACTGATAAAAAATTAACATACATAGACAATAACTTCTGTCTTTGTAACACACATGAAAGAAGTAGGGACAAACATTATTTAATGGAAATTATTCAATTATGTCATTCCATAAATTCTTGCTCGTGATACTATTACTAATAAAATGTCTATCATTAAAATTACATATGTTCACATTAACATTTCTTTATAGCACACCATACCTAAATTATAATTTTTTTTAAAAATGTATCGCAATACTAGAACGTAATATGTGAGTACGTTTTATTTAGAAATTTTGTTAAATTCAATTTAATTAGTTGATCAATATCACAAATAATAAAGACTAATAAAGAAAATTGAAAATTTTAAATCACGGGGGTTTAAGTAGGTGTTGCAAGAATATATGAAAAATGAGAAAGGTTACATGTAAAAAAGTAATAACATAATAGATATCACTTTACTTATTGAGGAATGCTACATTATAATTGAGATTGCTGCAATGAACTCTTTTTTACAAAACAAACATTAAAAGGAATTATAACAGCTCCGAAAGCAAAACAGCTTAGACGTCAGAGGCCCAGGAAAACAATTATGTATCATAAAACTCACACCATCAAAGATTTCTTGAATAAAAACATCAATTTTTATATTAATAATAGAGCAAACAGCAGTTAGTTCTTTCAAACATATAAAGAAACGCAGAAGTCAGAAAATTTGAATGTAGAATTGAGTTTTAATGATTTTTTCTCCTTTTTGCTTTTTTGAAATATCAGGGCCTGTTATTTTTTTTGTAAATGTATTGATATCTTTTAAAGCCAATATAACCATTTATTATTAAAAAAAAAAACTTCAATAAAACTCATAGAGTATATTAAGAATATATTTTGTTGTTAGTTACAGGGGAAATAAACAAATACATGCACATGCCCACAAAGGTACTCATCCACTCTGTAAAAGCATATTACACTGAAGATATAACCAAAGTAATATCCAATTAAAATAGATTCTTTAAAAGAAATCAACAGTTTTATAATATTGCAGTGAAAACCTCTTCATAAACATCTAACCAAAATATCAAGTGAGAATATTAGTGGTGTAAACCCACACACTTAATAATACATCATGTAATTGTTAATGATGCATGCAGTAAATCAAGAAAAGGAAGGAAATAAAATGCTAGTAGTCAAGCGAGGAATGGACAATAACTGCAGCATCCTTCCTAAGGAAATCACTTCCTGAGGAGAAAGCAAAGGAATATGAGAGACAAAAGTACTTATTATCTTCTCTGACAGATATAATTTTACCTCAAATTGGTAGTTAGAATGAACTGAGAACCATAACAGTCTCTTCATCAAGACATTGAGACACCAATTATCAATTGGTGCCCAAGCTTAGCGGAGAAAGTGTCATCTATACACATTTTATATGCACAGGAAGCACTATAGCTTCAGCTGACTGCAACAGCTATCCTTGACGCTAAAGTAATAGCCTAAGTGGCACACAGAGGAATGAGTGACTGAAAAAAACCGGACATCAGTCAAAAAATAAAATCTTGAATTTTAGCTACCTCTTAATATGGAGTCCTATAGTTACCTATCAAATTGTACATTACCTATCAACATTTTTGACTACCAAACTCCATATTCTACCCGTGATAATAAAAAAAAAAAAAAATCATAATTCAAGTAGCACTGAAAAATACTGTAAAGTTTGTAACTATTTATTCTGTAATATTTAAGATATCAAAATATTTGTATAACATTACTTTAAAACTAATAATAATGATATATATAATTCAAACTTCAACAGTCTGTTAAGAGGTATCATGAATCATGGTTTACTGAAATATAGTTTTAATTTTCAAAGAAGTCTTGCATGGCCCCCTTTCAAATGTGCCAAGAATTAAAGTTAATACTGTCTAGTTCTAGTTAATATGTTTGATTTCTGCAACCTTGGTCAATAATCAAATAACAGCAAAAAAAAGTTGTGAATTGAGGTATCAAATCCTAATGTATTATTCCTATTTTTGTAGTAATTAATTAGAATTTAATAGGGGGTCTTGGTCATTAACAATTCATTTGGTTTAAACAAAAGTTGTCACATAAATGAGAAAATAATACTTTTACTCATGTTTAGGTGAAACGCCTGGCTAAAGATCAATAATGGAAATTGTTTGCATTGTAAGGCAAACATCTGTTGATTTATTATGTTCTTAAAAACAACTTATAGCTGAAATAGTCACCATAAAAAAAAATATTCAAATATACTTTATAAGTAATAACTTATATTATAAGTTTATCTATGGATACGGGTAATAAGTGCTCAAGTCTAATTAACCTCAAAGTGCGATAAGTTTAAAATATGGTTTGGTAGGCTTTGTCCACTATGTTCTTAGGAATTCATATCGAGGAAGTGGAAGTGTAAGCTCCTAGAAAATTTGATGCTTAAGCATCAGAAGATGAGAACACTAATGTTAAAAAAGAAAAGAACACTAATGTTAACAGAACCCATGGTTCACTGAATAAAAAATTCTTCCTCATTTTCAACCAATGTTTGTTGTGGGACATGATTTTAATTACTCTGATCAGATATTAATAAAAAAAAAAAATTAAACTTTGATGAGGTGGCACATTTATGAAAAAATATTTTCAGAATTAAAGGATAAAGTAAAAAAATAGTGCCAAGGTCAGGTTTTGAATCTGTGACCTTCTGATTACCAATAAGATCATTCTTACCTCTAGCCTTTCCCTTCCTAACAATCATTTGATAGTCATGTTTATTCTTTAAAAACATTGCAATAGCAAAAAAATTTATGAAACCCACTCAGAGAATAGGAAGTGCTTTGGGTGGCATAGTATAAATAATTAAGAGCATTTGAAGAGTAATCAGGTCATTTTTTTCTATTTAATAATCGTTAAATTTATAATAGTTGGATTACAAACCACAATTAATAATTAGTAAAAGTTATTATAAGTTTACAACTATTTTCAATCTAAAATAATTCCAACTTTTAAAAAGCCACTTTATGAGGTATACAATTATATGAGACAATCTGTTTTATAGATATTTATTCATAACATGAATACTACCAGAAACATGTCTGAAGGGAGAACACAGCATTATATCATGTTGGGAGTGTGCCATAGTGTATATGTTGTGTTTAAATGAGACCATGCAGCTGGCTGCTTCGACATGCTACCTCTCTCTCGATGAGACGCTCTACAATCTCGACTGTCCTCAGCCTTGGCTCTCCGGACTCCGGGTCTGTGTACTGCTCCGTCCGTCGTGTTACAGTCTCTCCAACCAGGCGCTCGGACTCGATGACCCTCGTGAGTCCCGGGCTGGCCACTACCTCCAGCCGCGGGAAGTCTTCGGAGCCTGGCCACAGGCGACCCCCCTGCTGGCGCACATCCCCACATTTCCTTAGTCATACCATAGTACCCAACACCACAACGAAGAGGATGAAGAAAGATAAAAGACACTTAGGTTGAAAAGAGGAAATAACTTATCAACAAAAGAACAATAAGCAAAAAGGACAGATCAAGTTGAAATAGCATACAGGTTGGTTCTCAAGAAAACATGTGTTGCAAAAAAAAAAAAAAAATTAATATGAAAATAAAATAATAAATAAACTTAAATGCTGGCAAATCTGGGCACCTGTGTGGTGCCTTACTAAAAATGTTCATTTTAGCCTTTTGTGAAGCACAAAAAACAATAGTGAATGGGGGGGGGGAAAAATGAGATGTTGAATTTACATCAGGTCGACAGAGAAATGGTGGAGAGACTGGTGCTAAGCCTTAGCAAGTGGCGGATAAAGATTTCAATTAAATTTTTTTTCGTGATATTTCAAATATGATGATATGAAAAATATTTCAAAAGTATTAAGGTGTTTTTTCCAATGGGCCTCAGAAACCGGGCTAATAATAATTACATATTGACTAAAACAACTTTCAGGTTAAGTTTGAGCTCGACAATTTTGACATTTTGTATCACGATTCATCAATGTACATTTTAAAACTACAATAAATTATAATGTTAGTGTTAACATGCAAATAGGCATGAACATTAATTACAAAATATATTTTTACTTTATTAACGCATTTACAACTGGGATCTTCAATGAAGTACATACAATCTCTCAGATTAATAAGGAAGAATCAATCTCAACTTACATTGTGCTTATCACACAAAAAGATTACACCAACTACCCAGAGGGAGGAAAAAAAACTTACTATGACTGAGACAGATAATTAGCAAATCAAGGGTTGGATTATATCGACTTGATTGTTCCCTTACTCACTCACAGCAAACAACTTTAGTGTTGTTAAAGTTTGCAACACTACTTATTACCCTTTGACAACAGCAAATCTTTATTATTAAAAGAAGTTATTATAAAATAAGTGGACAGCAACAACAAAATTGGGTATAAAATTTCAATTTTAAATATTTAAAACAGAGAAAGAAAAGATAAAAATGCAATATAAAAGAATAGTAAATATAAGGAGGAATTAAAAGAATAACATTCAATAGATGCAGAGTTTATAAATACAGTCACTGCTCCGTATTTACAGTTTTAATTTTTTTTATAAAATGATATTGTTTGTTAGAAAGAAACATTATTTAAGTATGAAATGCCTGAATAATACTGTATTTTATTTTAAAATGAATAAAATAGTATGAGGATGGAAAGTTTATTTTAAAATAAATCGTCAGGAATAGGGTTTGATTAATGTTTTTCTCTCTTTCATTGTTCAAATTTAAAATTATCATTACCTTGGTTTTGGCTCTACCGGAAGGCAATAATATGGCATTTAAAAATGATAAAATTGTCATTTTTTTTTCAAGTGCCAGCGCTAATGTCAATGAATATTTTAGAGTAATTTTTTAGACTGATTAACTGAAGATATCATATACGTACATTATTATTACATAGTAATAGTGTTTTATAAGGCCATTTATAACTATTTATGCATTTTAATTACAAATATTAATTTGAATCCAAGAGTAAAATCATTGTTTTGTAGGTATTTAAAAAAGGAGAGTTTTAACTGTCAACAGTGCAACTAATCTGCAATGCTTGTTATCAGATGCCTTAAGAAAACAGCTTTATCTATTTGGTATTAAAATTTGTTACTGGGCAGGATAAATAACACCAAAATAATTATTTGCTAAATAAGAGGAGTAAATTTTGATCATAGAAAATAAATGAATCTGATATAAATGTTGACAATGGAACTGTATCATGCTTGGGAAATTTCCAGAGAAAAAAGGGAAGCTAAACAGGTTACTGTGTTAAGGTTGGAGAGAAAAAGACTGTTTCCTTAAGTGAGCACTTGTTCAGTATGTTACATGATCCTTCCAGTTTACAATGAATTTCGTAGAGAACAGTCTTGTAGTAGTCTAAAGCAACTGGTACTAGAAGTCAACATAGAAGATTTCATATAAGTGTGCTATTCAGTTTTAAGTTGTAAATTAAGTATTATTATTTAAAATGAATTATCAACCATATATACTGTTTTTATGTTATAATTAGTTTCTTTACTATGGTTTAATTTATTCAGTTTATTCGCTAAAGCTTATAACACAAGAGGCAGTTGCTGTTCAAGAATGCCATTTTGATTACTACATTCATTATTTTTTAAACATTACTCCCATGAATACGAAGCGGTGTCACTGTATATTTAATATAAAATAAGAAATGAAGAAAAAATTCAATACATAAAGGTGAGAAAATGGTATTCAATATTTCCATAATGAAATAAGAACAATTATACATAATGGTAAAATTATTGCTCCTCACTGTTAGTATTGGCTATCGTGGGTTATTAGGAAAGCCAGCACCAACATGGTAACAGAAATATTCATCAAGTTTTAGGAACAGCATGCCAAAGTCAGTAAATTTTCAAAATGCAATTATTTACTTAAAATGCGTGTTACTTAAAATAACACACGGACAATGATCAGCTTTTCATATTTCAATTTTATTAAGACGTATAAATAAATTCTATTTTTTTTTAAAAATAACTTTTCATATAAGAAAGCTTACCTCAGGAGCGAGATTGTTCTCGTGGTCCATGATGGCTTGATTATTGTTTATGATAGTAGCATCTCCTTCGTCTTCTAGCCCAGCATTCTTACTGTCAATCATCTCACTCATCTTTTTTATCACCATCTGGGCCTGAAGGGCATCCTGGAAAAACAATATTTAATGATGAAAAGTAGAAAATTACGAATCCATCCAAATAAAACTTCATAAAATACAGTCAAAATCTAGGTATGTACTGGGTACTGGTTGTGGGTGACTGATAATGAACAACAATTGACAGATGGGATTTTAGAACTTGTATAAGAAAATCTAGAGGCTCAAGTAAGTAGCCCAGTCACCAGATATGTTTTATCTGGAAAAGGTCCGACAAGTTAATAATATTTTAATATGTTGTCAGTGGGTATTCTGTGGCATAGACTCCAAGTTCCGAGCACTCAATGTCAGTGTCTTCTTTGTTGAGGTCGGTCCTAAGCAAATTCCTACAAGCATATCCTTCTCAATTCTTAAAAATGGCTGAGCACCCGAGCCCTGCTTTTTTTCAGCTGCAAGCCCTCGTGCTTCACCCTGTCGTGCACTTGCATTATACCATGTGCAACAACTTTTTTAGAGCTGCATTCCATGGTGATTGGACTCTAGTTTTGTTTATTCCAGCCTTAAACTGATGGTAACTTTTCATGGCCCAGGCAAATCTGCACTTGCAGATAGGTTGGTAAAGAATGGGTACCGGGCAGTGTCTCGTGTAATGAGCAATCTGCAAGGTGGAATTTGGATTTTGCCACTGAGTTAAAATATTTGGTAGCGAAGATCATCTAGAGTATCTGTTTCCATGTTTCCACCGTCCACTCAGACAGACAAGGGTTTTTCTCATAAATAGTGAAAACTTTCTTCTTTCCTTGTCCAAATGGGTTCGATGTAGTGTCACACCCGGTTGCTGCATGAAGGAAAAGAATATCCAGCGTAATGTATTTCCACGAAGCTGATGAATACAAAATACTGGGAGCATTACCTCTTCCACTCTTTTGGTAATAAACGTTCTTTAGAGAAGAGTCTAATGCAGTCAGCAATACTAAGAGAACATCATCTTCACCTACGATAGTAACAATATTGAAGTCAGCAGGCTTAGATATTGCAGTTTTCACTATCATCACATCAGCATCTTCTATCACCTGCTTAATCTTGATACCCTTTGCTGCCATTTCAGTCATCAGCATTTAAATAAAGTTTCTCTTGTGTCATTGGATAGAAATTTTTCTTGTGAAAGTGTAAGCCATGTTGTTAACAAAAATACATATTTTGTGGATAATTGCAGAAAAGCCCAGCGATATCTTTCAGCTGCTTTGGTAATCTGATAAGAGAAATCACTAGGGTATCATGGATACCATGGGCTATCCATCAAATACTACTATGGCATTACATCTTAAGTGTTTCTGTACATAGATCTTGCACACTGACACGAATTTGATGGAATTGATACAAACTTATGCAGTAAGTACCCACTGTCAATTACTGTACATTTTCTGCTGCCAAGGTCTTCTTCCTGTACAGGAGTGGATGTTTTGTACAGTGCTGACTTTTTGCCCTTTCTCATTGAAGAGGGACATGAGGAAGGGTGCAAGCTCGAATCTGATTAAGTCTTTGAGGTCATCATCAGACTGGTAATGCAAGCTCGTTGAAAGAGAGTAAAAGGGTCGATTGTAAGTTTTTGTTTTTAATTTTCAGAGCACTGGAAACTGAGGCTGGAGTTAACATCTTATTCATTCATTTCAACTTTACTTCTTTTAAATTTTCTCCACCAATTTCTTCATGCTGATGGCAATTCCTAAGAAGTGAAAGTTCACCCCTTCATGAGCAGTAGCTCCTGTGCTGAGTGACACAAGCTCCTCAATTTCAAGGAATGGTGGATTTTCAGCAAACCAACCACTCAGCTTCTCAATATTGAGGTGCAGGTTCCAGTCCCCCATGCGTTCAGCTTTAATGAAATTTTTTACTAGGGTACACACAGGGAAGTATTGAATCCATAGCATAGCTGTTGGGCCTCCATTTTCACTGCAAGGAACACCGGATCATTGTGTGTCCTCACACTAATGGATCTTTAATAACTGTATCCAGTGCAGAAACTTCTTCCAGTGCCAAATACAATCTTTCAACAATTAAACCAGCATGAGTGAGCTCAAAAAGGCATATGCATATCCAGACAGGATCTTATCAAACTGTTTTCAGCGTGAACCGTGCAAAACAGATCTTTCAATCCACTCTCTGCTATAATCCTCCTCATCGCACCTATAAATGAAATTATTAGGCAGAAGCCTCCAAGCCTCATGACACTGCTTAGCTCTGGAATTTAGTCATTTGCTATCACATCCAAGCCTTCCAAGACAATTACAAAGGCTGGTTATAAATAACGACACAGGTTTTCTGAAATAGTACCTTACATTCATCGATTGCAGCCAGTATGGATGTATATACTGTTGCATACTCCTTAGGAGGTCTGCTTACAAAAGGGAGGCATATTATTTTTGAAGATTCATATTTCTCACAATGTATTCCCATCTACATGAAACCATTCCAACCTGGCACTGAAGATGAGTTCTTGCCATAAAGGCAGGCAACATCCTGTAAACAGCTAATGTTAATTTCCTTCACTTTGACAATTTTTAATCCTCCATTGGTTGGAATGTGATGTGACCTAACTCTCAAACTGCCTGCTCTGTCGATCAAGCCGGATGCTTATATATGGGCTTTATAAAGAGCTAAATCTCTTTCACACGTTACTACTTCTCGAGGCGTCACTGCCATAATCCCTCCCACGGTGTGAAAGATGCCATGCCAATCTAATGTTACATATTGGAATTCAGCATTGTCAAAGATAAACTGACTGAATGGACTGGCTGACTGTTCGATTTTGGTCTTCTTAACCTACAGAATGTAGGATCTTTCAAGCCGAGAAGCTTCTGCATAAGGATCTGAAAATCTTAAGTAACTAGAAGGTTCAGCAAATGTTTGGATCCAAACTTTTTGTAGATGTATGTGGCTACTGCTATCATTATGGAAGGTAAGAATGATCTCGGCTGCACATCTAACATTATGTTGCGCGCTGAATAAAGGCATTTAATCTTCCATGAATTTAAGGAGTTCCGTTTGTCAAAATAATAGTGTGTGGTAGGAGAAGCAGAGTTTCAGATAAACAGACTAGAAATCACTCAAAAATCATCAATCGGAAGGTAAATTCTGATGTTAAATTTATGAATATATAGACACCTACCACTATTATTATCCATATAGAAATGTTGAAAGATGAAAGTTACTATGGGAAAACCTGCATGTTTGGTATTTTTTCGATATTTTGAATTTTTTTTTAAACTATATACCTCGGGAAGTATTTGTTTTAAAAAAACATTTAAACAGTACAAATTGTAGGAAATGTATTGTTTAAGAGTTATAAGCAAAAACCTGAAAAAAGTCCTAAAATTTGAGGTTTTTCTGGTGCCCTGAAGTTCGCACAGGGTTGTCAAATAGGAGAACTTGGATTCTACATCACAGAATACACACATACATCATATTAAAAGATAATTAACTTCGGACTTCTTCCAGGTAACCCAATTTTAAGTAGAGGGTGACTGAAATAAAGACAATAATGACAATTCAGAAGGCATTGGAGAAAAGTTCAAATAATGATTACAATGAACAAAAATAGTTTCTTATCTTTTTAAATTATTTGTGAGGTTTCATTAAAATTAAATTTGTGAAACATTATAAACACTCTACACCTACTGATGTGAATATTATCAGGGAGTGGCATAACATCACGGAACAGAAAACATTAACAAACAAGTTAGTGCAATTTATTGCACATTAATGGGTCTGTTGCAGCTGCAAAGAAGTTGGAGAGGTTTAATGAAAGGATGGGCTTATAAATGACATTAAACAGGCTTTAGTTATATACAGTCCTCTTAGTACATCTTATTTATTATTACTCAAGATTTCCACACATTCAATTTGACATTACTTAACATGCACAAATATTTATTTATAATTACCAAGAAATTAGTTAATCAATAAACTTAATTAATATTTTAATAAAACTTAGAGTTAACAGTATATATCATAGCGCCAGGTCATCAAATGAAATCTTCATGCTTCTAGATCACACTCTCAAATCACCAAAACAAACACATCCATAAAAAAATAAGAGTTTCTGGTTTTGAAAAAAATAAAACAAACTGCTTCTTATCAATATTTGAATGCAAAGTTATAAAGTTTATGTTATATAAGCTAATAAATAATGTGATGCTTTAAAAATTTACTTTCCCATATCTGGATCACTCTCTCATATTAATCCGGATATGGGAGACTACACTCTATGAGTCTATCCATTCTAAGAGCTAATATACTCAACAAAATGGAAAAATTATGGTAAGACATATTTTTGGTTGAATCCTAAAATGGTTTTACTATATTACTAACTCTCTTTCTACTTTTGATCCACAAGGCATTTCAGGTTAAAGTTCTCTATAATTCCAGGTTTTCATAAATACAAAATTTATATACATACATATATATATATATATATATGAAAAATTGTATTATATAAGTATTAACATAGTAAAGACTTTTAATAGATACTATAAGAACAGAAATAAAAGAATGTTTGAATACCTGCTCTAGAGACTTAAGCCTAGCCTGCCTCCATGCGGCCCTCTTTTCAGCCTTGCGTGCTCTTTGTTCCGCAGGCGACAAGTCTTTCTCATCATCATCACTCAGTAGGCCCTGGTAAATATCATACTTTCTAATCTTTCTAAACATGCAACATTCAATATGAAATCTAGGCTAATGTCACCTATCTGGAAATGAAGGTTTTTTTTTGGTTTTTTTAAACCTACTATTATGTTGAAGATGAAACCATAAACAATAAAGCTACAAACTGCTTTTTATTCAGCCTTCTAGCCACGTCAGAGCAAAAGTAAGTAATTCCATTTTAGATTTTGGGGAAATAAATAAAATAGATGGAGAGAACCCATATGTATGGCTTATTTAATTTTAAGGAGGGTATTGAATGACCCTTAAAGGATAAAAATAAATAAGTCATGAGGGGGGCGGGGGCTCAAGGCAATATATTTTCTGTATATTTATTTTGTAACATGCATTACTTATGATATAATGTAGGGATTAATGAATAATTTATGAATTGATTGTTACGCACCTCTTGAATCAGTCGATCCTTCATTCTGCGCTCAGCCTTTGCAGTCCGTATGCTCCCCATGCTTAGTAGTCCATCCAATTTCCTAATTCCTGGTGGAGTCCTTCAAGCAGAGATCTTACGTTACAAACGAATTGGCCATATATACACACATTTACAATATAAACATTTTCTAATTATTAAATCAGTTTAAAATTACAAACTATGCATAATGAATAAATTTATTTGATACTGACGTGGTAGGCTCGGAAAGAGGTTCAACTCCAATAACTTCAGGTTCCTCACGGCCAACATCTTCTTCAAGTCGTGATAAGACTTTCAGTTCGGTCCTTGAGAGGGAAGCAATCTTTTTTTCTAAACAGAACAAACATAAGGGAATTAACATTAAAATATGAACAGTTAATAAAAACTACAGTAACTACAAAACTGTTTAATGTTCGACAGATGTAAGTTTAATCAACAGGTGGACTGCCATGCACATTCACCTGTCAGGTGAGATTCGAAAATGATTTCTTCTTTTATATTACTTCTATACCAATTTAATAATCTTAATATATTCTATAGAATACATATACAAATAATCTTTTTAAGTAATCAAATAAGCATCACCCGAATACGAATCTGATACCTCACAGAAGCTTTTAAACGAGCATCAAATGGCTTGATTACTGCTTAGTACTGTAAAAAAATCTTCTGAGGGTCGCAAACTCAAAGTTTTATCTCTTACATGAAACTTGGAAAACGTATAAAACAAATATTAATGGAATTAACCATACAATAAAATAATTTTTTAATATTAGTATTTCTTGAAATTAACCTTTAGCTTATATTTTAATTGAAAGGTATTTCTTAAATATATTTTATTCTAAATTAAATTATGCATTTTTCTTTACTTCATTAGTTTTTTTTTAAGGTATCATTTAAACAATCTTACATCTAAAGGTCAACATTTAAATATCAGTTACAGTTTTTATAACAAAAATTAGTAATGATAGTGGCATTTATAAACTTAAACAAATTTAAGGTTGAAACATTTTTTTTTAGTTTGTTAGTTCAGAGTGGGTCAGGCTATAATCTTTAATTAAATGTCGAGTTTAAAAGTTGCAAGGTGGGGTAATAAAGTGCAAAAACCTCTCTTACTTTTTAACTTTTCTATGATTTTTTTTTCCTGACAAAGATGCTTTTTTGTTTACCTCTTGTCTCAAAAAGTTGGAAAGTCATTTTGATACTTATTTATTACTTATCATTTTGTACCACTACTCAAAAAAGGTATTGATAAAGAATGGCACAGATGGATCATAAAATCCTGTTATGTAAATACTATCAAACTACTGTTATCATTTTAAAAAACTACAGATTATAGAGTTGTTACTTACCTTCTTCTTGTTTCAACTTTTCTACCTCATCAGCGTTGAGGAAAGAGAAAACTCGTTCTAAAAACAAAATTATATCAGAAAATTTCTTGAATTTTCATAAAAGTATGAGAAATGAATATGACTAACACACATCAATGCCTCATACTATGTCTAAACCACAAGTAAATAATTCCCAGTTATAAGATGTAATTTGATACTAAAATTTATTTAAAACTAAATATATCTTTACTAATAATTATTAGTCAAATAAAAAATATACTTCAGGATAAGGTCTCGAACCCAGGGTCGGGTGCTATACTAACTGAGCTAGCCCTACACAAGTGAAGACCTTGTCAATAAGATTGACGAAATGACCATATTTGTATGCTGATGAACAATGAGTAGGTTAAGTGAAACTTAATCAATGATGCTTGTTTCAAAACACAGTATCTTACAAGTATCTTCTATTAAAGACGGGTTGGCCAGAAACTAAAACAGTCAATTCTCTCCCCCCCTTCCCTCCACCCACCATTCTATTAAATCTTTCCTGTCTTGATAATTTTCAAATGGCTTAGATTTCTTTCATCCATTATGATCTTGCTAAGAATAAAAACATATGTAAGACAAAGTCATTGAATGGCAGGAATAGGAATGAGGACCACCCACCCAAGATATATTGGAATATAGAACAAAAAGGGTTTGCGAGAAATGTAAGCCCCTACAGCTAAATGATTTGTTTGTTTTAATTAAATGCCTAGGTATAATAAGGTAAAAGGGTGAGCTTAGAATTAAAGCCTGATCCTTATTGAATTTTTTTATATCTTTTAGATTGTACATATTTCAAGATAAAAATTACATTGCCTTATGAAAATGGAATGTTTTGGTTATAAAAATTATAGATTATGTATTTAGGTTATCGACAGCTGCAGCCTTTATTAAATTATTACCTGGGATATTTCCTTTCCATTTTCTATCATGACTATATTCATCAATGAACTATCACAGTCCTGTCACATGTCGGTCATATTACAAAAAGAATTCGACATTTTCATAAATCTTACCTTGAATAGAAACAAGACTTCCTATTGTCTGTTAGCCATAGAATTTAAGCCATACAAATATCAAATTAATTAAAATCTAACAGATGATATTAAACATTTTTTTAAATTTATAATAATGGTCCTTTTAATTTTATTTAAGACCTTTTTGAAAGTATTATTTTTAACAAGTGTGGCCTCAAGAAAGGCTTAGTACTATATGGCAGAAAATGAACTAGGAGAAAAAAAAATAATGCTGTTCAAAACAGTTTTTCTTACCATTTGTACGCCTCAGAAAGTTGGATGACTCTTAACAAAAAATTAGTAAGATCACAGCAATCAAGATAAGAGAATAAGAGAGGAACTTGGATTGAGACCTATCTCAGAAAAACAAGAGGGTCCTCAACTAAATAGGTTTGGTTATATTTGCAGCATGGGCGATAATAGAAAATCCAGGTGGATATTCGAAGGCAGACCCAGAAAGCTATATAATGATTATACATAAAGATTCAGATCAGCAAGAGGAGGTGAAGGCTCAAATCATATCAGGAAGATATGGGCCGAGGATACTCCTCGACGCTTAGGTAGTTAGTCTTCCACCGAAGAAGACTTCTTTTCCAAGTACTTACCTTGTCATTTACCTTTCTTGTTTGCACTGCCTTGATGTTACACTGCAGTTGTAATAATTAATAAATTGTTGAATATGCAGTATATCCATCTTGTGAGTTGATTTAAAAAATAAAAATACTAACCATAACTGAACCAAATAACAATAGTGTATAAAAAGATTGTCTGCTATGACACATATTTTAAAATTAATTAGATATCGTAAGTACTATAAATTCCATTTTATTGGTAAATGTTTTTGTAAACTAAATACGAGCATTCATTTGTCCCTTGAGAAGATAGGAAAAATATATAATCTTAGAAATAGCAAATTAGATTCCACATTACATACCTGGTTTTGGTGAAGGTTGGCTTTGCTCTTCCATTGCTTTTTCAAAAAACTTTTTCTTATCACTTACAGATGCTTTTGGTTCTGGTTTTGCTTCAACTGAATTATTAGCTGTAGTCTAAAGCCGGAATACAAAAAAAAGTATATACAATTTTTTTTTCTTTTTAAACAGAATTATAATAAAAAATAAATAAAAATTATTTCATTTAAAAGTTTCTACAAAATAAATTTAGTCAATGTGCTGGAAAACTTGAAATTGTATTTCACAAAAACACTGGTATTTTGGGGAAGTAACCATCTCGATCTCTTTTTTAGTCCTTGTACAACTACTAAGTCTATTAATAAAAGAAGGTAAACTACGATGAACTAACAAATAAAAAAAAAAACACAGAGAGAAGATAATAAAATTTGAAATTAAATCAGAGCGCTGGGGTAGATTCAAAAATTGTTTCCCATGAAGGTTTGCGAAATGCTTGAGGATGTGTATCATAGTTTATAGGAGGTGGGGAATCACTGTAGTCAGAAGAGTCTCTCTTCAGCTCAACAACAGCAACTTCTGGCTGGGGGATAGTTGCTGACGTCACTATCTCCACTTGTCTTTCTTTCTTCTTCAGCTCAGTTTGGATCAATTGGACACTTTTTAGACCACAGTCATAGCAGTTATTTCTATTGGTGTCTGTCGGCGCTTCCAAGTTAGCATTGATTTCAGGCTGCTGTTCAAGGATTGTACTCCTGTTGTTGAGAGTAGAAGAAATGGTTGCTGTCCTGTTTAAATATTCTTTGCAGATTTCTTCAAAGGACTTCACTGGGGATGACCTCTGAATCTCGTCAGCTATGACATGTTGCTGCTGTATCGGCTCAGTTGATATAAAACTGGAAGGAGATGAATATTCAACAGAGGGGTACGAGTGGTGTTGCTGGAAGCCTAAATGCTCACCAACACCGAGTATTGGCTGCTGGAACATTCTTGGCGACCCCATTGACTGTAGGAAAGGGTTGTTTGCATGGAGAGGTACACTCGAGGGGAATTGGAAGTAATGCCTTCTGTCAACAGAGTCTGGAATGCTTGACACAAGGTGAAGGGGAATGTTCACATTACAAGAAATTGTCGGGTTTGTCTGAACTGAAGGTGTAGGGATAGTAGTCATCTCTACTTTACTCGGTGAAGGAATCTCTGAAAGAGATGTTCTCAAAATTGATTTTGATTGCTGTAAATCCTTTTCTGTATCTTGGAATCTGACGGTCTTGGGAGGTTTTCTTCGCCTTATCGCAGCCCTGTCGAGGCTTCGAGTTGACCGCAATGAGTCATCGTCTCGGTCAGAAAATATGTCTTCTTCACTATCTATTCTTTTTTCTCTAAATCTCTTGATTAAATCCAATTCTTCAGGGGATAAAGACGATTCCGTAATCATACCTGATTTTGTTGCTTTGTCCGGTCCTCCTGGGAGATAACTTGAGTGACGCTTCTCTTCTTTTATTAGACTTTCTTTATTTCTATTATTCTTAAGTTTTTGTTCTGCAGAAGATAGGTCTTTATCGTGTTTGTGGTGAGTGTAGTTAGAAAAGCTTGTTGGTAGACTTCTGAAATAATTATCATCAAAGCTATTATGAGGCTTTTCTGGACAGATATCATGATTGAAAAAACTGTCCTCATAACTTTCAAATGTCTGGGTGCACATCTCGATTTTAGATTCATTATCATTGTTATTTGAAAACAATACCCTATTTTTACTATCTTCCTGAAATATTTCTCTTTGTTTTCGATAATTATTTTCATAATCAGCTATTTTTTCTTTCTGGTTCTGAAATGAATCACTTGGTTCTGAATAGCCATGGTCTGGATACAAATATATTTTATCAGATTCTTGTTGATGTTTTAAATTTGTTCGTTTAGTTTCGTTGTGTTCAAATATTTTTTTTGCTGGAGATTGAGGAGCTCCCACCTTACTGTAAGGGGTTCCATCGGTGGGAGAAAACCTAAAATTTTCCTTTGATTCTTCTTTGGCATTTCCTGCTTTCATACTCTCAAATCTGGGGTAGGAAAATCTATTTTCAATAGGATTTGTTTTTTTTACATTGTGAGAAAAAGGGAAAGTTGCGGAAGGATTGTCTACACGTGAAACATTTGCATGTAAAGTAGTTTGAAGTGTAGAGCTAAGTTTTGACTCTTTATTGGAGTCTTTGGCTAACAACTGATCTTTATATATTGGCTGATAATCTGAAGACAGCACTTCAGAGAGAGGCCTCAACTTGGATTTCTTTTCACTTTGAGTGAGCGGCCTTCTTTCATTGCTCTGTTTTAATTGTTCCTGTTTTTCCCCTTGATGCTGTGATTTCAAGTCATCTGATAGGTCCAACTGAAAAGCAATATACAACAGTTAACAGAAAATTGCACAAGAAAAGGAAACTTAATAGAATAAACGATAACGACAGAGTTTACGCAGCTTGAGAGGATTTAGATGAACACATAAGGCAGAAGCAAACAAAAATAAGGAAACAAAAACAATTTAAACAATATATTTGTCATCCATTTCATTACTCAATTGATTACATATAGGCATAACATATAACCAGCATACATTTTTCTGTTTATTTCCCCTCTCCCAACAATCAGAAAAAAATGTTCATAGACATATTTAAATATGATAAATTTATTTCAAAACATAAAATTTTTACATATTTAATTTTTTTTTGAACAATATTCAAAGTTCAAGAGTCAATAATAAAAAATATTTAGAAATAATCAACACTGAATATATTTTGAATAATAATGAAACGATAATAAATGAGTTCCAGCTTCTAAAAGTGTTTCATGGTCTTCAGATTACAAGAACAAATAATCTGATAACATTTAATCCTTTAATCATTACTCGACATTTGTGTATAAAAATATTCATAATTTATATCAAATAACTTGTTTGACATTTCAGACTAACTTCTGTGTCAACTATCAAACTAGACTTATATATTTACACACATGTAGTTTTATTTATCCTTCAATTAGTATATATCACTTGAGGTATTTTTATAAACACCGATAGATAAATCAAGTAGACAATATAATATATTAATTAATTAAATTTGATCAAGTTTCGTTCTAATTAAAAATAAATTGTAATAGAAACTCATTAGAAACATGAAATCAAGACTTGATATAAATGGTGTAATTTTTTTTTTTTTTTTTAAAGAGCAAGTCCATATTGACTTTTAGTGAGTACAGTTAAACAATGGAAATCAGTTCTGTCATTTCTAAAAAAAATAAAAATGGAGGTTTAGAGGTTACTTAGTTCTGAAAATTTTAAACTCAGACCTTTGAATATTAAAAAAAATAAACAGAAACTAATACACCAAAAATATCAAGAAAAGGTTTAAAACTCTTTCATGAATAATTAGATACAAATAAATTATCGATTACAACAGTATTTTAAGTACAATTAAAATATTTAATCAGAAATATATATATAAAAAAAAAAATAATAGGCCACTGATAAAATGTAATAGCATTTGTGTACCCTGTAAAATTTGGCCAGCAATTTCCAGAATTTAGAGTTAGGGACGAATAATATCCTAAAAAGTTTTTCATATCCAAGTTTAACTTAACCCCCCTCCCCCCTTCATACCTTATGTATATAGATAATTGTCATTATGTGAGTACATAATGGTGCTAAGTTAATATCATTGAATTAAAACAAAAGAATAAGACTTTTTTTGGCTTTAATCCAGCCGAAAGATAAATAAATTTAAAATCTATTGCAAAAAGTTGACTTGGATATATTCCCAGTTATAATACATACAGCCATATATTATATTTAATTAACAGTTAATAATTAAAGATAAACTTTTAAGAGTGAACATGACTAGGTTTTTCAGAACAAATGACATTAATTCAAATTTAAATAGGCATAGAAATAAATAAAAACATAATTAAATATATCTTAAACCTATGATATGAACACACAATATTTATGAAGTAACATTAAATATAATATTACTTTAGTAATATGACAAGATTCTGTAACTTATGTTATTTAGTCTTGGTGACACAAACATAACCTTTGTTTCTATAGTCAAGTTAATAATTAATTAAGTTTGATATAGAATTAGAGGAATATAATTCATACTGTATGTTACTGGATATGTTAGGAAGATATTTTATGACTTTATAGTGATCACATTATCATCTATATTGGAGGAAGTCAAAGGTCCCTCTAGGAATTAAAATATAAAATAGTCTTTTCATACGATAATTATTTTTTAAAAATTTTTTCATTTGTGACAATGAAGTTCATCACACATTTAATGCTGTGTTCACTCAATTCATCTGTTTCAGTATCATTAACGGAGAACTGTTTGTGTAAAAACATTTTAAAATAGACACCTAATTATTATACATACACATATAGTACAATCAGGAGAAAGTTATAATACAAATTGATTTTTTTAAAGGAAATTTTTCATGAGAATTCTTCTGGTTTTCTTGCTTTGGGTTGGGTGGTAAGTAAAACATGTAAACTTGACAGTGGAAAGAGATAAAAAAATAAATAAAACTAAGGGAATAATTATTTTTTGTTCCATTGACGTCTGGTCTGTAAAGCCAGTTTTAAAAAGTTGTCTCCCACTACGAATCTAGGGGCTAAAACGAGTTTATTCATGTGCATGAATATTTAAGAATTTCTAAATGTAGAAATTCTTAAATATTTATTTTTTTGTATCATGGTATATTGATTTTAATTATTCTTGATAGAAATACCAACAAAGGTGAAAAATAACTAAATGAATACATTTAAATACATCACTGCTCAACATTAGCACACAATTTTATTTTTATAACAAAATTTCTTTTACAAAAAAAAAATAAATAAATAAATTTATGGAAATCGAGACAAAATTAAGAGTGTGCACTGAGTGACAACATTTTTTAAATTGATCTAATAGTCTTGTTATTAGTTTTTTTAATAATAAAAATAACATCAATACTTTGATATTCTTATTTTAATATTTTTTCCTTATGTTTAGCAAAATAGATAATTTTAATTTAAAATATTGACCAATTTCTTAAGCAGAACATTAAAAAGTAAATTGGTGCCCTAATTTTGAGCAGGAATCTACATACATGAACAATCACTGAACAGCCTTAAACTCCCTAAATAATGAACTGAAATTATTATTTATAATATTAGAAATAGTATATCTAAAATCAGAGAGCGGTAAATCACTAAGAGTAGGTATTCATCAATTTATTATTAGATTGGGTATAAATACTGTGACTATTCTGACCAATTTAAGACAATTAGCCTCAATAATTAATTATTATGAAATAATTATATTAATTCAATAATTTTACTCAGTCTATAATAATTAATAATTCTATGTACAATATTGACCCGTATCATTAAGATTACATCATTTACAGAAAATCACCTTAATTTCAACCTATTCTAACAACAAAGTATAGATTAATTAACTAAATTTTACTGGGTTAAGGGGGGGGCCACCACCCGTTGTAATTCAGGGGAGGTTGGTCCAACCATAAAGAATTAATAAGGAAACTTATAATAAGGAACTAATGAACTAAAGGAATGAATGAGATTAAAAAAAAAAAAAGACTTAATAATTCAAATTTTTTTTAGTTGATTATCATAATATTGGTCATAAACGTAAGATTTACTTTACTTAGCTGTGAATTTCAATTATTGACCAATAATTAAGTAAATCGTAGAACAAAAACAGAGAAACCAGGAAACTGATGGAGGCAAGACCCACCCTCGAGGGAGACCTTCCGGAGATGAAAGTACTTGCAAGGGACAGGGACATGGCATTTCTACGTTGAAAGACACAAAAGGAGATGGAAAATAAAAGAAGAATTTAAAAATATTATTAAGACAAGGTTATTTCCCTGGACAGTTTACAAAAGATATATAAATGGTTTAATATGACATTCAAAAGATAACCATGCCCAAGCACACTGATACCCCTTTAATTGTAATTGTTAAGGGAATACAATTTTAAAGGATTACATGGATTTCACTATCCACTTTTTTTTTGGAACCATAGAATGCCTATTGCACGAATTCCTCTCAAGCTATCATTACCAAACTCAAAGGAGAGGCATTCAAAACAGTGCAATTATCTACTGTATGTCTTTCTTTATCTATATTCTACAATATAGACCTTACGATAGATAGAAAATTTTAAAGATATATGTCATAATGCCTCAAAATATGCTGATTATGTACGAGTAAAAATACAATAACCACGTATGAAAAAAATTAAAAATTAAATATGAGTCGGCAATTAGTTGATGGATAAAAAATATTGAGAAACTTTTTCAACAGCTTTTAGTAAGTAATTAAGAAACTCACGATGACCTTGATGTTGTTTCTTCACTTTTAGATAATCATTTATTTAGTTAATGCATATTTCAAAAAATACAATTTATTTCATAATTGATATAAATAATTTCAGTAGGTAAAAATAAACTACCTATTCAAATAATGAAAAAAAATTCTACTGATCTTAAAGAATAAAGCTTTATTTAGGAACAAATTCCTTAAAAAGCAAAAATATGCTTCGGAATCACAATAAAACCGATTTGTATTACTTAGTACTTCTGAAGAAGATGCAGTGAGTGTGTACTAGAACAAGTTAATAATGGATACAAATTATATATTACAAAAAATAAAATTATATAAAGTGATACAATTTAAAAAAGTATATTCCTTCATGATGTCTACACTGCACTCATATATTTATAAGAGTGACACCTATGTCTTTAGTAATCCGTATTAAATTGATATGAAAAAAGTAGATACAAAATACTTCACACCCTTATGATAATGATTAAAGATATTTTGATGTGGCCTAAAAGTCGGTTAAGCAAAGGAACAAAAATAATTTATCTGTTTAAAATAGCAGATAACTAACACAGTCAATTCTCAAAGTATTGAGTGAATACAGCAGTTATTATTTTGTAATATTTCTAAAATTGGTATTTATATTTATTATTATATATAGATATTATAAGTACCATATACTAATTGTATATTACACAACACATACACATATAACAATAATAAAGTTATAATTTGTTTTGTTGCAAAATATAAACCATTCCTTAAAGAGCACCACAGGAATTAAATTACAGGTAAAGTATGATGGTTTTTTTGGCACGTTCCAAATACAATAGGAGTGTTAGTAAATATATGCTTATAATTAAAACACTTGGTACACTAGGCATAAACTACTTTTGAAAAATATATTATTATAAAAGAGTTTTATAACAATGATAAATAATGCTAGGACTTTTTTTTATTATTTTTATTTTGATGTGGCATGCGTTAAAAATTGAACTCGCAAGTAAGTACACACCTATTTGCTCATCTCAAGTCCATCAAAACACTCTAAATATTCCGAAAAACTTATGTTAAAAATTAATATTATATCAATAACTTTTAACATTGAAAAACGATTATTAAAACAACACTATTTGATTAATAATCTGGAAGGCACTAGGAGACACATAAGGAGAGATGTATATATTTTTATAATAATTTTAGGGAAGTTTCATGCTGGCTGGAGCATTTTAAATGAGAAAATGCTTTTCCTCTTCTAGGATCATAAAATATTTGCTTCAAAATAAGTTATTTGTTTTAAAATATTTCTTTTAATTTATTAATACAATTATTTACATTATTATTAGCAGGAGTGACAACTAGGTCGCGAAAAGACTGTCACAAGAGAGATTATGAAACATACTAAAACTATAAATAATACTTAGATACATTCCCTTATACAAAGGTTAATAATGGCCTATTATAGAGGTGACAGAAAAATGGCACCCGGTTCTAGTCTGGGGTGATTCTATTTAGAGGCAATCTGTAGATAGATAACCCCTAGGTAACATGGCCTAACAACTAACTAATAGAACGCACTGATGACTCCTGGAAAACCAAAAGGACATGGAGTCCAAAAGTGTGGTTTCAGGTCTAGGTACAATAGTTGTACCTTTTTAACAATATTTCAGAACTGAAATATTCAGCATCATATAATTTTTATTTTTGGAAATTTCTAACTTTATTTTGGTAAAGACAGTTAATAGTCTGTAGTATCTGCATTCTTTTTTTATAGGCTACAACAATAAATTTTTGAAGTTATTAAAGCAAAATTATTATTTCCTCCCAGCAAATCAAGTGCTGAACATGAGTGAAAATGACTCGAGAGTTTTATGAAGAAATCCATTGATTTCTCACAGTTTTATTCAAGGGAGATTGAAATTATAATATTAGTATCAAAGATCATACAGGGAATATATCTTTTCACTGAATATAAATAGGATATGTTATGCAAATGAAATTATATCAACCCACCAATGATAAAAAAATGACTATATAGGTGCAAATTTTATCTTATCGACATTTTGTGGTACCAGGCGAATTCCTACTTCATCACTCAGAAAATTATTTTAAGCAAGTAAAAATATGAAAAACTGAGCATGAGATACGTTCCCTCTGTTCATTTATATTAAATGCTTTTAAATCACCAGAATGATAGGACTTCAGTGTGGTTATACTTACAACAATAAAATAAGCAAGCCAAATAAAAATAACAACAAAATAAGATTGAAATGATTACTTAAAACTACAACAAAATATAAAAAGATTGAGTCAAAATTATCCTTTATAATAAAATCATCAACAAATGTTATGTACACAATTAAGATACCATCATTATGGCAATAATTGTAACTCGAAGAATAACTATATTCTATATGACACAGCCTTGTGCCAACTGTGACACAAAAAAAGGAAAAGGTAAGCACAAAGTAGGCAACTAAAAAGATATTTTGAAGGCTGAGGCAGAATCATGGGATGGATGGTTTAGCTTAGTCTTCTTTGCTATTGCTGGCCGCCCCTCTTTTTCTGCAAAGTACCATTCTCATCAAAGTTATAAGCGATCTGAATCACTTGTAAACATCAACAGGCTACAAAATGATAATGAGAAAATATTGAAGAGAAACAAATAGTGTGTCTTAATGGCATTATTGATATCTAATGCTTAATCAACATAAATTACTGTACTTGACCAAATAATAGCTGGAGATTCTGATTTTAGCCAGATTAGTTTTCAAGATTTCGTTTGGATGTTTTTACTAATTCAACTACCACCATTCAAATTTATCTTGAGTAATTTAGATGAAAACAATAATTTAATTTGCTATTTGAATTTGTTGAATTGAATAAAGATGCTATTTCTCAGAAGAAAAACCTGTTTTTTAAAGATACAATTTGTGAACATTAGGGATGCAAGATACATTATTATTGTAAATCATGTAGTTCATTGTAGCAAAGATTTCTGATTTTGCCATTTTAGACAAATCTGTAAATCATATATTATATGTTTAGTAGCTGGTATACCCTAATTGTAAAGATAAAGAACTACAATTAGGTCAAATACAGAATTGTGAAATATTAAAAGTTAACTTACGATTTTCAAAGTTGCAAAAACAATCTGATATTCTTTAATTTATTAATTAAATTTAATTTAATGATCATCAGTTAAAAAACAATATAGGATAAATTAATTCAATTTAATGCTTAGTTTAGATTAATTTAATGTTTACAAAGTTCAAATGAAATTCTATGAAGTCAAGCTCTGTTCGTAACAAAGAAATCATTACCGCTTTTATGTGAAATTTCAGCACTATGTAATGTACACACATCTGATGGAGTTAGAAGCAAAGAAGTATGTAAGTGACAAAGTTTTGAGAAAAGGGTAAGTCAAAACTATTTAAAATATTTCAGGGATGGTACAAATGCAAAACTAAGCAACTAAGAAAAATTACAAATTAGAATTACTAACAAATTAAATTTTGTCAACAGTAACCTTTTGCTTTTAACTCCCTCATGTCATAAGACTTTTATTAGAATTATACAAATATCAAAGACATAAAAATGCATCCAATTAACTGGGGTTCTACAAAATATCAATGAGCATCATAACTATTTCTAGATAGGATTATTGTCATTAAACCATGCCAATAATGGTAACAAAATAATATGTAAAAACAAAATATATTAATAAATATTTTAGGATATCCATGCAGAAATGTTTGACATTCACTTTTTTGGGAGGGTTATATTCTAAAATAAAAATATTATAACATTTCATATTGATATACTTCTTGGAAGGCTGGCTTCGCAAGTTAGTCATTGAAAACTGACAATTATCTGCTCTACATTGGTAATTGAATCCAGAAGAGGATAACCAATAATATATTGAGATTATTACTCAAATAATTTATTGCATTTTATTATTGTACAGCTACAATATAGTTAAGTAGTTATAAACTGGGGTGATATCAAGAAATTACATTTTCATTTTAATGTATTGAATCAGTGCATCACAATTTGTCTAATTTAAAAAAAATATTAGTAACTTGACTATTTTTGGGGACAAAAGGGATGAATGGAATCAAAAAGTCGACTGACATCAAATATAAATAATTATTTAAAAAAAAAAAACCTAGTGATAATTCTTTAAAAAGACTTTAATGTAAAAAAAAAAAACCCTAGGAAATGGCTGTGAAGATGTCCCTGGAGAATTAATGAGTCCAAAGAACTTGATCTATGAGGTTAATATATATAACCCCAACAGCAGGTGCTAAATTGTATGGTGAAGAAAAAATATCTTTCATTAGATAATTTAAAAAAGTTAATAGCAGATAATTATCCTTTTTCATGTAAAATAACAAAAAAAAACATCAATGCATGGAAATATAAATAAATCATTCAATTGCATGCAATGTAACTTGCTGATACAATAATTGTCAATAACTTAATTAAGATTATTAGACTTGATAATTTCACTGTAATAATTGTCAATAGGGACAATTTAAATATCACTGTAAGCATTTAAAATATTCTCAAAATGGTATGTTTTTTTATCAATTTTTTATAAAATATGTACACATACCAAAAGGGCTTCTTGCCTTGTGAAACCAAATTTGACAATAATCAACTCATCAGTTACTTATGTTCAAGTTATACTTCTTTAAGATATGTCGATACAATAATCAGCTAACTGTGTTCCATTAGTAGTTACTTTAACACTAATAGTCAAACCATTTCCTGATTTGATCCCTTCCAAAAAAATAAATAAATACAATTTACAACATGAGTAAGAAACAAACTGAGTGTGGCACGAACCAACGGATTGTAGGTATTTTTCAGGGAGGGGGAATAACAAGGGCGAGTGCCGTCTTTTGACCTATAGAATAGTTGAACAGATGAACTTACAAAATGCCACAAACCCAAGTAAAGTTTTCATCATTTGCATTGCTAGTAAAAACGTTTTAGATTAATTGATTATAACTGCTTTAAGCAGATGTGATTAATATTTACAATAATCACAGATAGTTCAGTAACAAGCTAGTATATCCAGTACAATTACAATTCATAAGGTAAAATAGACAAAGGTCTTCTTAGCAACTGAGCTGCGTATACAATAGTAATTTATAATGAAACAAAATTAGCAATATTAGTCTAAATATTAAACTAAAGGGAAAAAAAAAATCTACCAAACATCAATTATCAATACATTCTCTAGTTTTTAATCATTACATAGTAATATGAACATTAGTACTTACAAAATTGAAACAAACACAACTTAATAATTCATAACAAAAGAACATTTCAAGTTATTTAGGAATAAAATAAATAAATAAAATCTAACATAAAGCAAAACATATAAATACATATAAGTTCTAAATTAAATATTGGCGCAAAAAAAAATTTTTTTGAGTAATGAAATGGTAAAACAGATAAGTGCCATCAGCCTGAAAAAAGAAATAGGTAGGTCTGACACATGCCCAACAACAAAGCGACAAAAAAACAAAAACACAGGGAATAAAGCAGAGAACCCAACATTAAACCAAACAGACAAATATTATAGGATAGGAATCAAACCCCATGTTCCAATATCTTATTTTATATGCCTCATACTTATAATGAAAAGCACATTATAATGAGCTCAAAGAGCCAGAACTTGATAAATACAAAGAAACAGACTGACAGTGCTGAAATTGTTTTCTTCATAAAAATTAATAGCACACTTACATCAACATCCACAATATTTAACAGTATTGTTCCTTAACAAACGTTTAGACAAAATTGATAAAAAAAAAATTGCAGATAAAAGCATTTTATACATTGGACCGTGTTTACATGATTTTATTTATTAGCAGGAGTGAAAATAAAGGATTACTTTCATTTTTACCATTATCAATGACTACAACCGTCAATGTGTAGCAAAATATTCCTACTTTAAATTTTGCTTAAAGGCCAATTACTATGAGATCATAAAATCAAAATCTTAAATTAGGCTGATCATTAAAATCTTCACATGAAAAACAAAACAAAAAAAAAACACAAATGTTCAATCAATCATTTTGGCATAATAGCTTTTTCTTGGTATCGTACAAGACAAAAATTGCAAAAAAGTATTTTCAACATTCTATAAACTTTGTTAAAATATTTTCATTTTTTCATAACAACAAAAACAATTAAAATATGTTACCATAACAATGTCGGGAGACATTAAACAAAGTAATTTTTGTTATTTATTAGAGGAACTAAACTTGCCATTTAAAAGTCACTGACTTAAATAAATGGTGAACAGTTTCCACATTTAATGATCATAACAATGAATTAAGTGAGGAAATCACAATTATGCTATACCTTTATTTTTTGTTTTAATAATCAAACTTTAAGACAAGGACATCCACCAGTGTTTTTTTTTTCAAAATACTATTTTCCGTACCTTTGAGCACTATTCTTTAAATACTAAATAAACTAAATTATCATTGACTAAGTAAAATCATATTGAAAAGCGAAAAGATATCTAAAAAAAAATTGAGTTGAAAACAATCCAATAAGTATCTGTGATCCAGATTTACAGTATCACATAGCAAGACAAAATTAAAAAGGAAAATATCTCTGCTAAGCTAAATTAACAAGTGAACTTTACTAATGCAAATGTTACACCAAAATATGACACACTTTCTACAAGGACATTACCTTCTATCAACAACTGTTCGTTAAATATAAATTAAATCATGTAAACAGTCCTTAGAGCAAAGTTATAAAAAAAACATATAACATAAATATTTAAATAAAAATAAAATATTAATATATATACAGCTATAGGTAAAAAATAAAATAAAAGGAATTAGAACTGATTGCTCCAGTTAATATTTAAAAATATTACTTTATTAGTAAGATAAAAAGTAGGTTATAACATATAGGAATATGAATGCAAGCAATTGTGACATACCTGGTCAGTGGTGGCTTGAGGGGCGAGGGTGTGCTTGCTCATGACAATTGTGGTCGTTTTGACGCTGTCCCCAGGTTTAGGAGATTTTGGCTTCGCTGTAGGGGAGGAAGGTGTGTCATTCATGGCCAATATCTCTGCTGCTCGTACAACTTCCATCACCTTTGTATAACATCGTTTATGTTAAAAATATACTTTTAAATCTTAGTAATTGATTAATATTGCCCAATATTATATACTATTATATAAAATTATCTCTAATGTTTGAATCTTTTAATTGATATTATTAACAGATTGTAATATTTTTGTACAATTTAAAATAATTGAAACAGTTTTTTGACAATACATTTTTACTTAGTTCAGTGATACTAACAAAAGTATCGACTTTAATATTTTACTATTTTGTGAAATATTAATAGAATTAAATTATTGATCAATTATCAATTTTTAGTAGCACTGTCACTATCAGCTTTTAACACATTAATTCAATGATAATGATTGCATTGCTCAATCGAAAGCACTTTCCCTCTATTAAACCTTTGTGGATAACTCCTGAAGTTATTGGAAGAGTTAATCAATATTAACTTACTTTTTCTGGTGTTGATTTAGTTTTGTGTTCTTCAACTTGGAGATCAGATGGCATGGCTAGAGGCACCAATTCCTTTGATGTTACATCTTTTAAAATAGGTTTCTTATCCTCCTCTTTATCCTTTTCTGGTTCAAACACATCCTTCATTTCTTCATCCTGATAAACAAAAACATTAAATGAAAAAAATACTAAAAATAGCCCTGAAACTGATATGAAAAATATTTTTTTCCAAATAAGTTTAAGACAAAAATTAAATTTGTTGGTTTGAGCAAGAATTAATTGATGTAAATAAAAAATATGTTAACAATTCTAACCGATTAAAGCAAGAGTTTACAAGTAAGGTAGATAGTAGAGCATAATGAGATGCTTGGAAAATATATTTAAGATACCTACCTGCCTCAGGGAGTCAGAATTTTCTTCTTCCCTATCCAGACTTGAGACACTGTGAGAAGCAGATTTGGTCTCTTTAATCAAAATCCCTTCGGACATGAGCCGATCAACTTCTGCTTTATCGTAACCTAAAAATAAATGATTATACCAGCTTTGAATAAGAGAATTACAATGATTTTTCGATTAACATTACATTACTTAATTAGGAGATTTTCAAAAACTTATAAAATCAAAATAAGAAAAATAATGTATAATATTTTTACCTTTGCAAACAATAAGATTAATTCTCATTCCAGCAGTCCTCAAAGTGTTAACAGCATCCTGGTGAGTTTTTCCGAGGAGGGAAACTCCATTTACTTCTAAAAGCCTCATTCCAACCTAAACCCATATAAATAAATTTTGTGAATTTAATATTCTTTAAATAATATTGTATTATATACATGTGAATAACTCAAACTATGTTTTATTGCATGACTTGTACTATGAACTCAAATTATGCCTCGTAGACACCTTTTGTCCGTCATGTACTTCGTTCATTTTGTGGATAATAAGATGATTTCTAAAGACGGAATACGAAAGGTTCAATCCATGGTCGATTACTTGAATACAAGATTCCAACAATTATACATTCCAGGAGAAATTGTCATAATTTTAAATTGTAAATTTAGAAGGTGGACTATTTATAGCATCAAAATGAGTGATAATTGGAATTGACAGAATAAAATAGAAGGAAGCAAAGTATAGTACTGTATAGCAGTGTAGTAATGAAACTAGCTGAACCCATAATAGGGAAAATGTGAAATGAAAATAATAAGAATGTTGGAATGATCAGAAAAAATGTAAGAAATATGCCAAAGAAGCTGACATCTTGCAAACTACAAAAGGGAGACGTAAGAACATTATCTTGTGGAGGTATTCTGTCCTTAAGCTTGCTTGATAAAAAAGATGTATTAAGCACTAAACATTCAAGACCAGAAATGGTTGACCCGGGAAAAATAAAAAGAAAGAAGGGATGAGAGGAAGAAAATTTTTTAAAACACAACTGTGTACTGGAATGTAATCATGGAACGGGAGGTGTTGACAGGCAAGACCAATTTCTTTTATATGCTTGATATAGCTATCTATAATGTTTATGTCCTCTATTTTATGTTACCCAATTCAACAAAGCTATCAATTGTAAATTTTTGATTGAATAGTGCAGAAGATATGGTATGTAATTTGCCTCTTCCTAAGTATCTAACACATACGTGCAGTGCGATGTGACAGAATGTCACAAAATGAACACCCACCCAACTCTGCTAAAGGCAAAACATTGGGCACATTTCCCTCAACATATATCTTCGACTAATAAAAAGGAACATCCTGCAAAGAGATGCCATGTGTGGGTAAAAAATAATATAAAAATTAAAATAACTTGGCAGTATAAAAAATGACCAGTTCCTCTACTTATTCCAAAATATTTCATATTTTACAGAACAGCTAATTTATTATTTTATAATGTTACTTAATAATTGTCCATTAACATTATATATCAACCTGATTAAATGTTTCATAGCAATGCAAATTTCAAAATAAAGTGTTCTTTTTCTAAGCCTGCTACATAACTGTTCAGTTGAGCCAAATTAATTATTATTTTTTCACACACATCAATTCTGGTTTGTTTGCCAGTCAAAGGGTAAGGATAATTACCCCTGAAAGCTTCATTTAAATCTAAAATGGTCAGGTCGAATCTTGAATTTGTTTGTTTGTTTGACATGGAATGAATGAACTAATAATTTAAAACTATAAATATATGCCACTTTTGATAAGGAAACTGTCAAACAATCAAGCAAAAAAATGATTTCTTACTTATATATTGTAATTTTATTTCAGTTTATATATTACTGAAATAATATACTGTTAATGAAATAAATAAGAAACATGGTAATCATATTTAAATCATGGCATAAACAACTTATATGCTAAGCTTACCTTAAGTCTACCGTCTCGCTTAGCAGCACCTCCAGAGTTGATCTTTGATATGAATACTCCCTCATCAGATTTGTCAATTGGGTTTCCCCTATGACCTCTTAACCCTCCTTTGATATGCATTCCTAATTTTTCACCTTCTTCCCGAATAATGGACAAAACCTTAAAAAAGAACAAGGCTTTTAATTAATCAATATTGTGAAAATCTTCCTCAGAGTATTTTCCATCAGTAATAAATAATGATGATAATTTTAAGATATTGTTGTGATATTTAGATGTAGTGAATTTGTGATGTTTCTTTTGATTTAAATTCGAAATTAGCAGGCATAAAAGGGCGGTAAACAACACATGGATTATGGCTATGAAGGGATGAACATTATTTGTTGCCGTTATATCTAATATTAATATTTGTCATATAAATAATATCAATGATTAAAGGTAAATATTTTATTACTGTATTTGTTAACTTTAAAATAAGAAAAGTTAAAATATATAAGACAACTGACATTGGAAGAAGGAAGGATGAAAAAATCAAGAAGGCAAGGCAAAAGACGAGTGTAAAAAGGACAAGAGAGCGGGAGGCAGGCCTTGTTCTTTTTGATCATCCCAGGAGACAAGGTGAGTCTTGCTCTTTTTGATCATCCCATGAGACAACAGTAGATGGAAGAAGAGTTTGAAAAGAAGAAGGATTGAGATGATAGCAGTGGACGTTTACTGATAGCGTGGCACAATAGCAACAAAGGAAGAATTCACGGAAGAACAAAGAAGCTAGATGAAGCAAACATAAAAGGACGTACAATTTAGTAAATCTTGCCAGTTGCAAGTAATATGAAGGTAAAACAGAAATTTAGTTAATAAACAATTGTAATTTGTCACAGACGTGCTGTTATATAAATAATTAGTGAAAAGTAATGTAATTAAACAATTTTCCTTTTGCCAGAATCTTTTTTTATATTAACAGAACCTTTAAAACCTCAGATTAATTTAAATATAAACAATATAGATAAAAAACATAACAATATATAAAACAAATGTAGACTTAATCAATGTTTTACCATTATTTTCTAGATAGAATGCATGAAGTACTAACCTGGAAGCCCTCAGGGAGAGGATCATGCTGTATAAGGAGTTTGATGTGGTCGGATGGCTTGAGAAGGGCCATTACAGCATCTTCATGCCTGGATTTCATCAGGTCTTCTCCATTGACTTCCAACAGACGATCACCAATTCGTAACTTTCCACTTTCTGCTGCTATCCCTCCATCGACAATCTGAAATGCATTTATAGAGTATTTTGGGGTAAAGTTTAAACATGATTTAATGATAACTATTTAGTTTAATGTTGATTTGATACATGCATTAAATAATTTCTTCTTAGAGGTTTCATTCCTTAGAATTAGGACTTATTTTCATTCTAATTCCAGAATTAGAAAAAAAAAAAGTTATCTCCATCTACATGTGATAGCTTAAATATCTTATAAGTTGATGACATACATTAATTTAATAAACCATATCTTATCTAAGGAAAGGAGTGCTACACATCAAATCAAATAATAATGCAATTCGAACAAGGTTAAATGTCTACTATATCATTTGTAACTTGGTGCTTTCTTTCTATGATGCAATACTTTTTTTTTGACATGGAAAATTTTATTTTCTAATGATTTAAGATCTAAGTTATAATATTGAAGTAATATAATGAGTACTTTTCGATTTGGTTAAAATATATAGAGCCAACATTACTTCTAAAAAAATCCATATAACTAAAGAAAATCAACTAGAAATTATGTACAATTAATTACAAGGTTGTATATGATGTTTACAAAACATACATGAGATATAAATATTCCAGGCTTATCACCACCAAACGGGATACACGAATGATCAGTTCCTCCAATAATACTAAACCCAAGGGAACCACCATCCTTCACAAGGATCACCTCCTGCAAAAAAATAAATAAAAGGAACGTTTAAAAAAATATTGAAGTTAAAGAAATGTAAAAAAGAAATCAACTTTGTCAAGAATACTACAAGAAAATTTATGTACAAGAAAGTATATATAAAGCAGCATTCACAGCTTTAACAAGTATTAAAACTTTTATCAACCATAATCATGATTCACATCAAATAAACAATAACATGTATGGTTTATAAAATTAGATGGATTTTATTTAGATGATTTTTTTTATGAGCCCTTAATTGGGAAATAATATAGGTCAAAGAAAAAATATATTAGATTTTCATTCATTTATTAACTGACAAGATTACCATTCTCCAAGATATTCTATTCCAGTAGCATTTACAACCTTACCTCCCATCCCACATAAATATCTGATGTATAAATATCGAGTATAAAAACATACATGTCAAAAAGTGTCTATTAATCAACATTATGAAAATCTATAACTTTTTTTTTTCATTGACCTAATACGTTTCTAATCAATGAATTAACTCAAAGTGTAACGAATTTTGGAAGCTTTTCGATAATGAATAAGCCATCGTTAAATTATGATACTAAGACATTGATGTCATCATTGAGATTCTTTTATATATATAAATAGCATTTTTTAAATATCAAACAATAGACTATTTAGGTATTTTACTATTATTTTATTTTATTTTTTTCTAATGAGAAGTAATTCTTCAAGTTAAATATCTAGTCATCAGTTCGAAAACTAAAGTAACATTTCTGTTAGATATATTCTGTTAGTGAGTCATTCTTTGAAAAAATCTTAAATAGCACAAAAATTTCAATGCACAGCTAAACCATTCCATTTTTTTTATATCAAACTTATAAATTACAAATTTTTGGTTTAACACTTTTCAAATGAACTCCAACTTAAGGCACAAAAGTTATCTGTACATTAATAGTAGATTATTTTATAGATTAGGCAGAAAATACCAAATATTGACTTTTTCAAATCTCATCATAACTCTAAAATTTTAAATGCATAATATGTAGAGAAATGAGTTCTGCCACAAATAAAATCCCTGAGTTTAAAAACCTTTTAGTTTTTAGCTAAATACTTTAAACATTATCATTATAAAGTAGTTTAAAAAGAACAAAAAAAGTAGAGTAAATGACCGTCCTGAAAAGTAATGATTTCCGAGTTTATTTCATAGTTTATATAAAAATACTATACAACTTTTAAAAACTGTTTAGTTAGAACAAATAAGTATTTTATGTTAAGAAACAAAGAAAGCGTTATTAATAAAAAGCTAACGAACTGTACATAAAGCAGGAACAACTGAAAAAATAAAATAAGTAGCCACCATGCCATAAAGTGCTTACCTTTATTAATATTTTCAATGTGAACGACATATTTTCAATGTGAACGACATATTTTCATCAAAACATCAATGTTTGTTTAAAAACAAAAATTTAGAAAACAAAATTTCTTAGCCTCCAATATAGATGTAATAAAAACAAAAACTTACCTCAATTTTGAAGAATTCGGAAAAAGACTTTTAGTCATCAGTAAATTATTAATTATTAAACCAATTCCATATTTCAAGTTCATTCGTGTTAATGTTTATTAATCAATTTAGTAACAGCCACGAGGGTAAATGAATATATTATAAGCCATCCATTAAACAAAAGCACATTAATTATTAGTATTATTTTGCCTTAAATTATGTTGTTAATAAATCTGATTTGTGGATAATTGGCATAACTTTTTATTATACATTTAGAGAAAACTTTTTTCATTAATATTATAAATTGTAAGTAGTGATATTGATCCAATTATTTTAATAATAATTAACCAAAAAAAAAAGATTTTGACAGGGCTGAGAACTCCTTAATATCTGAGATATCCCTGCACGGACACACTAGTTAAGTCAATATCATAAAACTTTTGCTTTGGTTGATGAGAGGTATTGCAAGGTTGCGTAGGAAAGCAAGATACTTGATATTGAACAGGCTAAGGATCATAGCAGGGGATATTGGGGAGGTCCTGGGTTTGAGCCCTGGCTTTGTCCAAATCTGTTTCCTAGGCTGATAATTTTTAAATTAAGGAAAAAATATCTGAAGAAAAATGATCAAACTATTTTCAGGTCATGTTGTATGACACAGTATTTCAAAACATCAATAAATAAATTTGAAAATGAGACATTTTTCTTTCATTAACAGCAACCCTCTCACTGAACTTGCTGTGTACTGTACATTATTTATGCTCTTCTAGCTAATTTAAGTATCAAATAATTGCTAATAGCATTACGTAGTAAGAAAAATAAGAGTTGCTTGTTAATCTAGAATAAGGTTATGGAATGGAAAACATTCTGGAAGTAATGATGAAGTTGAGCAGGCGGATCCGAGCATATTACTAAACTTCCTATTAATCATTTCTTCAGAAGTTGAAGGAGAACAACGCACCTTACTAGAGCAATAATATATGGGTTGATGGAATCTTCTAAACAACGAACTTGTACCAAAAAGAAAATAGAGGCTATCTCTTTGAACTCGGCAGTAATGTGAACCTATTCATGATCTAACATTGGTTCTTCTTATTTTTCTCACTTGGTGCCCTTAGGTGAAGTAAAACTCTTTGCAATAGAATATTGAATCCCAAGTTACTCTTACAGTAATCGCAAAAATGAATAGTTAATAACTGTGTCCAAAAAAGCTAATAATAACTGAAGAATCTTACAAGAGTTAGTAAAGTAAGTGACATAACAGTGGCAAAGAAAGGACTGCTTAGATCATTTTAGTGCAGCTAGCCTCAGTAAAATTCACTACAAGCTAACCATGCTAATGCTACAGAATTTATTATTTATTTTAATTAATCAATTTATTAATACACAAAAATCGTCATATCATAAAAAATTGAATATTTTTCTATCATATTGAGTATGGCATCAAAATCTCGTCACCCTGATTGATAATATGTACTTTTTTTTTTAACAATATTTACACAACATTAAAATTGTGTTCACAACTTTAGCTAATTCTGTGTAACAAAGAGAGGTGATATTTTGCATATTAGCACCAATGGCGCTAAAAATAAAATTTAAATTACAACTTGTCATAATAATTAATTACTTGGAAATTTACATACATTATTTCCCAAACATATTGAGTCAATTATCAAATTAAAGATCTCATCGCCCTGATTAGTGATATGTTTTTTTTTTGTTTTCCCCCCCCCCTACTTTTGGACTGTAATCACACAAAGTCATTGGATCTCAAATAAAGTCTCGATTAAAAAATAATAAGTGTCATTAAACAGTTAATTACTCTTCAATGAAAAAATAAACTTTTCCTAGTATACTGTGTAGCTTATCAAATGAAATATCTGAACGTGCAGATTCAGAATATGTATATGTTTGGGGTTAGTGGAATAAATTACAAAAAAACATAAAATCAATTAATGAAAACTTTTTTAATATTTGATAAAACACCTGTGGTCTCAGTGAAAACTGCTTAAGAACAATGCCAATCAGTGGTGTGTGTTAGCTTTTGAACAATGAAAATAATTCAATAAACCTTATCAATCAAGAGGGAGCAATTAGCAAGATCATGAAAACCCTTAACTGTATGATGATGCACTTTTTTTGTATCTAGGAGGCAACCTGAATAACGTGGTTGAAGAATAAATTGTCTTTAAGCAAGGTACTATTATTGTTTTCAAAGCATTAATTAGATAGAATGCTTAATTCTAGTGGGGGGGGGAACAAAACAAAACAAGCTCTAGTAGATCATCAAAACCTTTTTTTGTGTGATATTGCACATTCAACTAAATTTTCTTCAAGAAAAAGGTGACAATAGAATTGTTAGATCATTATTTAAACAGAGAACCCTCCCTTGTTTTACGTGTCTACTAAAATACTGACACATCAACCATGTAATAGTTATGATATAATAAGAGTTTAAACCAGTGGTGTTGCCAGGGTGGTTTAAATAGGTAAGAAAAGCTTGAGTTCGATTCTCACTAAAGAAAGCTAGGTTTTATTATGTAGTAAAATTAGAAATTTGACTTTTACAAAAATGATGATACCTGAAAATAACCCTTATTGTCTTAAATTGAAGTGTTTTAGGCCATTAAGCTTACTACTATTACAAATATTCATTTAGATTTTATTTCTCTCAATTCTGTATTTATGGTAGGCTTTATATCGATTGAATAAGTTAAATAGTATGTAAAAAAACATGATTACAGATTGCATCAATTCAACTAACTTAATACGGAAAGTTCAAACCAAAGCTATTATTATGAATATGGCTTTAGTAAAAAGTTAATCAAGCAATGAAATAGAGTACTGTTATTAATTAAAATAAACGAAACACTGATCAAATATGTGATCAACAGTCAGTCAACATCAATAATGGTATTTATTAATAAAACATTCAACATTGTTGGTTAATATGTTAAAAAATGTTCATGCCACATAAATTAATATTAGTGCACATTCTTTCACAATAGGACTTGAATGAACAAATAAATTAAAAATGAAATAAGTCTATTGTGAATTTGCAAAATAGTATCTTGTCTTTAGCAAACCTAACCTACCAGGAGGTGGCAAAAAAAAAAAAAAATATGTCTGCTCAGGACAAAAGTAGAACTCATTGAAAATCATCTGAAGCAAAAGATCAATATCTTTCTCTTAACTGAGAACAATTTTCCAAGTGAATAGGATTAAATTGTGTTCCTTTAAGTGCCCCACATCTATTGGCTTTTTAATAATCTTTTTTATATAACTTTAACAAATGAGTTTTATCAGTCTGTATTATGAATTCCCTTGCTTGGGAAGTATGTTGAGAAAGTCATTTGGCCTAACATTCTGAAGCTATTTCAAGGGTAATGGTTAGTGTTTACTATTACAGAGATCATACCCCCCCCCAATCCCAGGTGTGTTTCTCCCCCTAAGAAATTTTTCTATGGGGAATGAGCCTAGTTAGCTCAGCCTTGTCAAGAAAAATGAGTAACCACTTAAATAAAGAAGGAAGCAGACAATACGGATAAGAAAACAAAAATAAAGGTAAAAGATATAGTTTTTCGCTAACCAATCTAGCTTCTTTCTTCTACTAAATATGGTGGCAACCTCCTTGGTTGGGCCTTATTGTTTCATGAGGTATAGCGCTACATATTTAATTTTACTTTGAATTAAGATTTATACTTTTCTGTTGTGAAGAAATATCTTGGTAGTAATGACTTTAATAAATAACAATTTTCCATACTGGGAGATCACTGTTAGCTGTGAATACATAACTGAGTGGATGAGTTTGCTAGAATATCGCCTAAGGTTGATAAAAGAGAGATTAGATTTTCATCAAATTTATTAATGGACAACAATTCAGCATACATAGTATTTTCATTAATGAATTTGCTGTCTAATAATAAATTTGATGAAAAAAATCGCGAATATCTCGACAAAAATTTTCCATAATGCTATAGGACTCCTGAAAATTGTTAGGTGCTCGTAATAAAATCATTATACATGTTTAATGACATTGGCCAAAATTATTTAAAAAAATAATAAAGTCAACTATCAGGTCGAGTCATAAGTAACTTCTGATGCAGCTAAGTAGAATCTATTGTTCGTACCCGCTATGAGTTACCATGACAACAAGTTTTTGTTTTCACTGTATATACGAGGCTTCAGTTAGTCTTTTGTCAACTGTTTTGTGTGATACACGTTACGTTAAACTGTTTTTTTAACCTATGAAATGGAGAGTATAAAAGTACATATTCGTCATGTAATGCTTTGGGAATTTAAACAAGGTAATAGTGCTGGGGGGACAGCTGAAAAAATATGCAGTGTATATGGTGAAGGCCTAATAACTGATCGGGCAGTTAGAAATTGGTTTATAAAATTCCGTTCAGGAGATACGACCTTAAAAGACGAACTGAGGGCGGGACGTCCTTCCGACTTTGACGACAACCTTTTAAAGGCAATTTTGGAGCAAAATTCACATCAATCAACAAGAGGTTTACCACATTTTACAAGGAAGGAATTGATAAACTTCCAGGAAGATGGGAGAAGGTTATAGAAAATAGTGGTGAATACATAATAAATTAATATAATTTTAGCAAAATAAATGTCTGATAAAAAATCGGAAGTTACTTATGACTTGACCTAAATAATTTAAATTTTTTCAACTTTCATATAATAAAAAATTTCATTACAGTTCATATGTGCAGCACAAGATAGAAATATATTGTTTACTGTTATGGCCAGATAGGTGAATTACAAAGGTGAGTTTTTAAAGCAAAATTTAAGATGAAATTTATTATTGCTATGAGGAAAAAAGGTGCTTAAACAGCAATTATTGAAGTGATTTGGGCTTACTGATATTACAGTCTATACTATGAGTAAAAACTAGTAAACTTATTAGCAACAGACGATGATATCAGGATGTTTTGTCATTTGAAAGAACTAAGCGCCAATTCTAACCCAAAAAGAACAGTGCATCTTTAATTCAGTTGGAATTTGTGAATAAGAGGAAGGTACTTTTGTTCTATAGCTTACTCTGTACCCTTAACAAACTAGCTCAATGACTATAGCAGTAGATATTAAAATTATGAATAGCTTGTGTACTGATTGTTGCGAATTTATAAGTGGAGGCCAAGATCACTTGATTTCTTTTGGTTGAATCTTACTTTACTAAATCAGCGAATTGCAGGAATTTTCATCAATTTTAATATAACAAAGGCAGGAATGATGTCTATGATGAAAAACAAAACAAAAACAGCAAATTGCTAAGCTATCATACCTCTGCATAATTGAACGTTCAAGTTCATAATACTCTGTTTTTTTAATCATGCAACTATTATTAGGTAATCACTATAATATGATCAGGGAAGAAAAAGTAATATATATCTATAATAACAACATAGCAAAGAAAGCATTAAAACTAAATATGTGAATTAAAATTGTGCTAAAGACAAGATTCTAACAGAACACGATGCTATAAGTGAGTAGGCTACTCACCTCACTGATGTAGGATTCAGCAAGCTTGTTGTCAGTCACCCTAGTGACAACAGTCTCAGTGAATGTACTTTTAGTGATTGTCTCGGTGACTTTTCCAAGGGCCTTCGAAGCTTCGGGGAACTCGATGCCGTTGGCGAGGCCGGGGTCAGGGTTTTTGATTGTTAGCTTGACAGTCGTAGAGGCGTTGCCTGTTCCTTCCGAACCATCCTCGCTTCCACTGGACCTCCCACGGTTCAGAAACTTGGCCGGGATGAGGGCTTGGAAGTCCTCATTGGTCATCGGGCGGTTGCGCAAGGGCGGAGGTAACCCACTGGCATCGCTGCGCTCGTTCTGCACCGCCCAGAGGAACCGAACACAATACATGCAGTCACATACTCTCATCAGACAACATGCTATCACGCTCACAACAAGCTTATCTTAAGGCCACATATAAAATTATCACATGCTACAAAATTTATAACTAATCTTTATCTATCTATAAATAAGCATAAAATATTAACTATAATCAAATCATACGTCAAGCTATTAAGAGACAGCAACTAATAAAATTTTGCTAAAATCATCAATAAGATTTTTTCATTATAAATAAATTACAAACAAAACTAGAAGCTGCAGACAAATATAGAAAAGAAAATTTCTAATAATGGAGATCAGATCACATTATACGCCCATTTCAGTCTGAATATAAAAAAAAGGGCGATTATTGGATAAAAAAAATATCATGATTTACCAGGCTGACATTTTACAAATCAACGCAAATGAGGGGTTGTAACAAAAATTTTGAAAATAAAAATTAGAATACTCTTTTTTATTGTAAATCAAAGAACAATCTATTGTTCACAAACAAGATTAATCTATTGTTAAATTAGGTAACCATTGCTTGTATATTAACAGAATATTATTAAAAATTCATTATTTTTTTAGAAGGTTAAAGCCATTTTAGTGTAAGCAGAATTTGGAGACATTAACAACAAATCATTGCCAAAAATCAATCCATTTCTGATAGGATTTAATTATTTGAATTAATTTACTGGAACTTATCAGTGAATTTTTATTTTTTTTAATCAGAGTACAAGATGGACTGGAATTCAAAAAAAATTCTTTTACTATGCATGATCAAAAATAGTTTATTTTATTTTTGAATTGTTAGTTTAGCCTGGATAGAAAATATGGGATTCCAAACATGTGAAATGAAATTTGAAAAGCAATGGTAAATTATTATACATAAAACAAAATTGGATATATTTGTAAATAAAAAATACGAGATGTAACCGTTTATAGAAAGGTTGCAGTAATTTGTACAGCTTGGAGTCGGATATCTCATGAGGTATGTACGGTGGAGCGGTGAAATGGGAAGGGTGGAACTTTAATGGAATATGTTTTATGCCATAGAGGAAATACATATGGTAAGAACAGATATTTTTCAAAAATATAGACTTTCACTGTCAATTAAAAGTTATATTAAGTTGAACCACAAGGTGTATTCTATAATTCAGCAGTAGATTGTCAGATAAACATAACCCTAACATATTATTTATCACTCATTGTTTTTAAAAGTAGTACTCCTACTAAATGCAATTTAATTCCACAGCCTAAAAATTATTTTTTGAATTGTAGTTGCTATAAAAAAAGGTTTGCAATGGAATAATTAATTGAATAGAAGTTGGATAGTTTCTAACAATTTATTATATTATCTGTCAACATTAGCAATAGAAAAAAATGTAATAAATTATGAAAGTAAATTTGATAACTCATATTTTGATATAAAAAGTTAGGTTTTTGTAAAGGGCAATAAAAAATTTAAATGCAAATAAAATTGATAATTTTTATTACATTATTTAAAAATTATCATAAACAATGAATGAATGGCTACTTTTCCCTTAACTCAGCGCTCTGTTATGGAATAGGTTAAAAAAGAGATTGAGGATAAATTACCTCAATTGGTTGAGGGGCTGGTGTAACTTCAGAGTTTTGGGTGTTTGTTCGCCTCGGGGCAGGTTGGGGGGCTGGTGGTGATGCCGTCCTGGTGTCATTGGCCTGCTGTAAGTTGGCAGCAACCATAGGGGGTCTGTTGAACCTATTAGAGTTGTACAGGCTTGTGTAAGGCTTCGGGACACTGCCACCAATTAACCTGAGTAACATCATTTGCTTACTAATTGGTATAATTTAAAACATTTAGCAACTTATCACATATATAATTAAAATAAATACTTCAATAAACCTTCTCAGCTTTCCTAAAGTTAAAAGTTACTATTACTAATCATAATATAGGACCAATTTATAAAGAAACTATAAATAGTTGTTTTGAGACAGAAAAAAAACTTTAAAAGCATACATAAGGTCTTAATTAAGAAAAATAGAAAATGAAAGTGTTTGACTGGTTTTGACTTAAGATTGGCAGCAAGTCGAGTTTGAGGAATAGAATCTAACGAACTACAATAGAACCTACTTAACATGAACTGGCTAAGTGCAAATTTGTAAGCACAAATGAATAAAAAAAGTAAAATGAAAAAACCTTGAGCAGTCTCCACTTAAAAACCTTTTTATCTTTGGTGGAAACTACCTACCTATGTGTTACCCCATAAATATGTTTTTGTTATATAAAATGATGGCTATTTGTATTTAAATTATGATTCTCTTAATTTTTATCTCTCCATAGTCGGTATTACAACTGTGTTACACCAGAAATTAAATAAACAAAAAAAAATAGTATAAATTGGGTCAGGATTTATATAAGAATCAGTGTTACCACAATTGTGAAAAATTAAAATAAAACTACCCACAGAAAAAAGGGAATAAAATGAACATCAACTTTGACTAATAGTACAGTGCAATGATAAACTCACAAGGTTTTAATAAAAAAAAAAACCAAAAAAAAAAACCCCAACCATCTATATACGTAAACATAATTATTTCCTTTGTTTAGGGTTAAAAAAAAAGTTCACTGTTAGTAATTTTTCATTACCTTCTTCTACATACGAGGTGGTCTGAAAAGTTTCCGACCTAACAAAGATACAAGACTTTTTTTCAGAATTTTTTTTTCATTTTTCAACATAGTCTCCTTGTAACTCTACACACTTCTCCCAGCGATGCTCCCATCTCTGTAACCCATCCAAATAATACTCACCGTTTTTCTCTGCAAAATAATTGTTCACGAAGGTGATTGCCTCTTCATTTGACGAAAATCTCTGTCCTCCAAGCGCAATTTTTAGATGAGGGAACAAAAAGAAATCGCTTGGGGCTAGATCTGGTGAGTAAGGCAGATGGTCAAGCAGTTCAAACCGTAATTCATGGATTTTCGCCATGGCAACCGCTGAGGTGTGAGACGGTGCGTTGTCTTGGTGAAACAGAATTTTCTTTTTCTGCGAATGTGGCCGTTTTTCCGCAAGTTCTGCCTTCAGCTTGTCAAGTAATGATGCGTAGTATGCTCCTGTAAGGGTTTTTCCTTTTTGAAGATAATCGTTTAAAAACTCCATGACTATCCCAAAAAACAGTCGCCATAACTTTCCCAGCCGAAAAAACAGTTTTTGCTTTTTTTGGAGCCGGTTCCCCCTTTGCAGTCCACTGTTTGGACTGTATTTTTGTTTCGGGCGTATAATGGTGTATCCAAGTTTCATCCACAGTAATTAATCGGCGCCAAAACTCGGATTTATTGCGCCAACAGAGCGTTGGAAATGTTCATTCGAACACATTTTTGGCAAACGCGGCACCCATCGCGCGGACAGCTTTCTCATCTCTAAATGTTGATTTAATATGTGACAAACACGTTCTTTTGACATTGTCGGTATAAGGTGAACAATTGTCGGAGGTCAACAATTGTCGGAGGTCAACAATTGCCAGGGGGCGTCATAGGGGAGTGCCTGATCACTCTAGCCCAGGTGACAAGTGCGGATTGCTGTAGTTAATAACATGGACCATGTTCCATGTAGGCGTTAATATCTGACTCCATTTATTGATAGGGATGTGTCCCGACAAGACACTGTGTTCAGGATGAGGTGAGAGGTTCATAAAGAATAAGACCAGTTTTCAGAGTTCAAGCGAGAGATCGGCAGCGTAATAGGTACAAGTCGTCAGAGGTCTGCTAGAGGCTGTGAGGCAAAGTGCCGTCGTAGAGGTAGTAGACATAGAGAGAGTAAACTAGCGGAAGGCTGAGAGGGCTTACTCCCAGGGCCCCGAGGCCTTGGTGTAAAGTGACAAGAAGTGCGGCTCAGGAGACTAAGAAACAGAGTGTCTCAGGGCGAAAACCCCTTGATATTAATACCCGTGCCCCTCCCTGCCGGGAGGCGGAGCCTGTGTGCAGGTGGTCTGTTTTATTATCCCGTTGGTCCAAAAGGGTGTGTTTTATGATGTAACACCTACCGAGTTACGTGACTAAGCTGTTCCTAGCATGATTTTATGACCACGGGAACGTGACTGAAGGTCTATTCTAATAGGGGTAAGTGCTTGCCCTAGGTTTTATAGCAGTCAGGTGGCTAATTCTCTAATAATAAATAAATGAACCAGAGTGTAGGGTAATTTACATATATATTTAGCTCTTCGCTACATATCGCTACAGACATGTTCATAACCTCTGCTATCTCTCTCACTTTAATTCGGCGGTCGTTTAGCACCATTTGGTGAACTTTGGCGATGTTTTTGTCGGTAGTTGCAGTTTTTGGACGTCCCGAACGTTCATCGTCTCCCAAGCTCTTACGACCACGTTTAAATTCAGCTGCCCAAAATTTCACTGTGGTAAGAGTCCCCATACACAGAATCCAACTCATCTTTGATTTGCGTAGCCGTATTGCCTTTCAAAAACAAATATTTAATGACAGCTCGATACTCGATTTTGTCCATTTTCATAAAAACACTCAAACGACTGTTACACAACTGCGCGTCCAAAATGGCTGAAACTTTGGTGAGTAACTGTCAACAGATGAACAACGAAATTCACTAGCTTTTATTTACGACTGCTGCTATCTTCATGCTGAGGTCGGAAACTTTTCAGACCGCCCTCGTACTTGCATTTTAAGTGTAGAAGCACAGATGAAATTAATGTATCAAGAAAAATCAAAGATATTGTAAAAACCTATTGAGTAATAAACTTATATAGGTGTAATGTCTTGATAAGGCTTCTAACATACAATAAACTGAACACCATGTACGTAAATTCAATGATTTATTGGTTTACACATTTATAGATAAACAGCCTCAAACAAAACTTAAACAAGCCTGAGCAGGGAAGGTAACCCCGCTGTTTCACAACATCCTAATCGATACATGAAATCGATATTACATATACCACATTCTCCCCCCTCTATTCCTCAAAATAATGAAAAATTACAAAAAAAAACAAATCACCTATTATACTTTTTTTTTTTTTCCCCCCCCCCGTAAATTATTTTGTAAAAAGAAATCACAGGAACATAATTTATATTTCCTCGATCAATCTTGTTGTCGGTTTCTTGATTTGTTGAGGGCGAGCTGACTCACATAGTTGGTCTTTTTGGCATGTGCTCGGAAAAGTGCCAGATTGACTGGTTGGCATCTCCTGAGTTGGCTCCAAAATGGTATCATTAGTCACCTGTGTTGATACAGGTTCCGCATGACTTGAATAGGCCGGCAAAACCTCTCGTGCAATAGAGGACCCATGGATTTGGTCCAGATGCCTGGTCCACTGTCTATTCAGTGATGGCACAAAAACTTGACGTCTTCGAGGCCCTAAGCATTTAACAACCGATGCTGGGATCCATTTCTCCCCAGAATGCCGATAGTTTCGTACATAAACTGAACTTCCTTCAGGATAAGAATCAGTAGCCGTAGGTGACCCACGATAAGCATTTACTTGTTTTTCCTGAGCCATTTGCACCTTAGTCGACATAGCAAGAGGTCGTAGGAGGTCAAGTCTGGTCCTTAGCTGACGGCCAATCAACACCTGGGCGGGGGAAACTCCAGTGGTAATATGAGGCGTATTACGATAATCCAACAGGAATCTATTCAGAGTCACGTCCAAATCTGAAACAGAAGAATCTACCAGAGCGGTCTTCAAACTGCATTTGATGGAGCGTACAGCATTCTCAGCTGCGCCATTGGTCTTTGGTGAAAATGGCGCTCCATGCTTGAGGTCAACGCCATTATGCTGAAGAAAATTCCTAAACGTCTCACTATCGAAAGCCGAATAATTGTCAGACACAATGGTTTCAGGCAACCCGAAACGAGCAAACACCTGTCTCAAGATTTTCATAGTGGTTTCCGTGGACATTGAATGCGTAGGAAAAGCTTCAATCCATTTTGTGTGACTATCAATGATGACAAAGAAAAAACGTCCCTCTAGTGGTCCCAGATAATCTATATGAAGGCGCTGCGCCAAGGTTTAGCTGGCCATTCCCACGGTACTAGAGCTGCCTTTGGGGGGTTATCCTTAGTGGCGTTGCATGCATGACAAGATCGGACTATCTCTTCAACGTCCTCATCCAAATTTGGCCACCACACATACGATCTCGCTAGGGATTTTACTTTTACCATACCCATGTGAGAAGCGTGAAGCTCCTTCAGGACCTGTTGTCGCAATGCTGTTGGCACAATAACACGATATCCCCATAGAAGGATATCCTTTTCTACAAACAACTCGTCCTTCTTTCGGAAATAGTGCCGAAATTTAGCTTCGACTCTGCCTGGCCATCCGAACTTTAAAAAGGCAATGATCTTCATAAGGATGTCATCCTTCTTGGTTGCTGCCAAAATTGTCTTGTAGTTTAATGGAAGTTCACTGGAAACGTCAAAAATGTAGTTGATACATAGGTCAGGCTCATTTGATATTGGACATTCAGGAAGTGGTGCTCGAGAAAACCAATCGGCTATATTTTTTTCAGACTTCACCCATTCTACATCATACATGTAGTTAGACAAAATAAGTGCCCACCGCTGCAACCGATTTGCTGCACAGGTTGGGATACCATTCTTTGGTCCAAAGATTGATATTAAAGGCCTATTATCGTTCACTAAAATGAACCTCCGTCCGTACAAGTAGCTATGAAATCTGCTGATTCTAAACATCAAGGCTGCTCCCTCCTTATGAAGCTGAGAGTAGGATTTTTCAGCTTGAGACAACGTTCGACTGGCAAATGCTAACGGTCGATTGAATCCATCTGCATATCGCTGGTATATCACCGCACCCAATCCAAAGTCAGATCCATCCACTGCTAAACGAATTGGGTAGTCTGGGTTGTAATGAGCAAGGCTTCGATGCTTCTGAATTAGCATCTTGATCCCATCAAAAGCTTGAGCACATTCACCACTCCAACTCCACGGGTGCCCCTTTTTCAGCAAGCAGTAGAGTGGTGACAAAATTGTTGCTAAATCCGGCAGAAACTTTGATAAAAAATTTACTACTCCCAAAAAACGTTGGAGTTCCTTAACATCATTTGGTATTGGGGCTTCCAAAATCAAACGAACCTTGTCATCGGTTGAATGTAACCCTTGAGCATCTATTCTGAAGCCCAGGTATTCGATTGAGCTCTTGCCGATCTCACATTTCTTAATAGACACAGTGAGTCCCGCTTCTCTATCCCCTCTTCAAATAAACGGTCACGAGCGGGACTCTTTTGCATCCCAATCACGAATCTGTCGACCAACATTTTGGTGATACAAACACCGATTCCGTCTTCGAGAAATGATTATCCAACAAAACAACCAGTTCTTTATAGGCAACAGACTCCGGATTTTCCGGAATGGCTAAATTGGTCAATAATTTGAAAGCGTCCTCGCTCAAAGCGTTTAGAAATGTGTCGCGTTTTAGGTCCTCAGTCTTGAAAAAATGTTTATTCGCTCTAAAAAAACTTTCCATACGAGGCTTATACACTTGCCACTCGTTTGCCAGTGAAAACTCCCGCAACTGCCCGACGATCACTCCTTCACTCATCTTTGGCGATGTTTTACAATTATAAGGAAAACACTCACCCTGCGATTTTCAGTCATCAGTTGTTGCTAAGAGATCCCATCCTCGTCGCCATATTTGTAATGTCTTGATAAGGCTTCTAGCATACAATAAACTGAACACCATGTACGTAAATTCAATGATTTATTGGTTTACACATTTATAGATAAACAACCTCAAACAAAACTTAAACAAGCCTGAGCAGGGAAGGTAACCCCGCTGTTTCACAACATCCTAATCGATACATGAAATCGATATTACCTATACCACAATAGGCAATAAATCAGATCCCAGTATAATAGAAATCCTTGAGAAACCTAGTATCTCAAATCTCTCTGTGTGACGTGGAGACAAGTCATAGCTTGTATTCAAATAGTGAAGGACAAGGAAGAGCAGAAGCTTAAAATACTTTAGAAAACTGCCTACCTCCCTTTGGGCAGTATGAGACAGAGGTCGAACATTACAATTAGTCTTTCTCATAAAATAAATATTAAAATTGATGTTTCTTCCTTGTATCATTTCAAAAAAAAAAGCTTATTAAACATTAATTAACAAAACATCTTAATAAAAGTTATTAGACCAGCTTAAAAATTAAAAAATTAAGCACTGGAATTTGAAGACTAATGTAAAAGACTCCAAAACCTGTTATAACTGTGTGTTTATACCATCCTATACTTTTAAAAACATCTCATAAACAATAAACTACTTCTACCTAACAATACCAATTAATAAATAAGCTTACTTAGTTGTAGGCGTTTTTTTTTTTGTCTTTTTCCTAAAAGTTAACTACTATACATTTTATTTTAAAATATGGAAATGTTAGTTATTAGTTTTGTTTAGAGCTGTTCTGGTATCAGGGAACTTGATGATATATTTTGGTACCTAACAATGTAAATAAAATGTATATATACATAAAAAAAGATTACTTAGGTGATGTAGCTACAGGAGGAGGTATGGTCCCTTTAGGCACAAGGGTCTCCCTTTCTGCTACCAGACGGACAAACCTCTCCAGACAAGTCAACATTGTCACTGCTTGGTCATGCCTGGCCCCATCCACATCAATTCCATTTATCTTAAATAGAAACAGAATTTATGTAAAACTTTTCTATCAGAGTTTATTTTATAAGTGATTCCTAAAGAAGAAATGAAACTTACAGAAATAATTCTATCACCCACTAGCAGTTTTCCATCCTTCTCTGCCACACCACCCTCAGTGATACGGGAAATATAAATTGCCTGGAGAAGAAAAATAAATAAATAATAATGGGGATGAGAAGTGCAACTCTGCTCAATAACAACTGCTTAATTAAATTTACATCAGAATTTTCTTTGAATTGAGGTGATCCCTTCCCTCCTGCAATGCTGAAACCCAACCCATTCTGATCTCGAATCAGTGTTGTATGGATGGTTTGAGTTTGAACATCGTAATCTGACCTTTTCAGCTGAGATACCTGTAAACAAATTTAAATAGTTACAATCGTTTATACCATTATACTAAATGTAAACTGAATATTAAAATTAATCTATGATTTTATAGCCTATCTGTGTTAAGGACAGCAAAAATGCTTAATTTTAGGCTCAATTTTATTATTTTGGGCTCTCACATGTGTTAATGAGTAGGATATAACATTCTCATTTTTTATTCAAGGAAATTATCTTATTAATTAGGTAATCAATCAACAATCAGCTTCGCCATTTTTGTTTTTTATTTTTAAGAACCGAAATTTGATTAACTAGCTAATCAATAAATTTGAACTATTTTAAATAAACATAAACAAAATTAAGGTTGCTGAAAGTGATGAAACAATATCATGAGGCAGGACTCTTAAAGAGGAGTAAGTTTTTAAAATTAGAATATGATGTTAAAATAAATCAGTATTTTTGACCAAAAACCATGTCGATTACTAAGAATTGCTTTTTGAACAATTAAAAAAACAACAAATTGTAAGTAGCTAAAATATATAAAAAAAAATGACTCAACCAATATGCGATTTCTGTTGTTGGCTCACTAAACTTTTCTTTTTTTTTCGTACACCTTCTTTAATGTATCTTCAACCATTGTGTAAAAATTAGCACCTTAAATTAAATAGCTTCAAAGAAATGTTAAAATTGAACAAAACAGGCCTTTTTTTTTCCGTTAAATTTATTTTCTATACTTCCTGTTCTTATTTTTTAACCTAAAGCTAATCAGATTATTTTGATGTTTGTGTTATATACCTTAAAAATTCCAAATCAAATTGTATCATCATTTTTACTGTTGTAATTCATACATGCAGACAGAGCCTCTCCATCCCTTCAGGGCAGGCAAAGGAAATTAACTTACCTTTGAATCTAATGTAGGGCCATTGAGGCCAGTACTTGAATCCCGGTTAGATATTGAACTTGAAGGACGGCTGGTGCTGAGAGTGGAGGAGGGAGAGTCTGTAGCAGTCCTGTCGTGAAGAGGAGATGAGCTCTATAACAGCAATTAAAATATTAATAACTAAATAATTACGGGTCAAAAAGAACAAATTGTGCTAGGGATAAGATTCAAACCAGGGGCTTTATGATCATGGTATGTCTGAATGTAGATCAGAAAGACCTGAGATCAAATTAAGTCCCTTCCTTCATTCAATGCCACTATTTTTTTTCATTAACTAATAATTATTAAATTTTAAAAACCCTATTACAGATCTTTTCGGATGAATAAAAATATATATTGTTATCTACTATATAGTGAGATTGTGTCTGTCCCATTTTAATACCTCTAAGCCCCTTCAAACCGACAGGAATTCTTAAAATTTCACAGATTGAACCCTTTCCTTGGGGTCAAATACTTTTTTTTTTGATCGGATGTTGAAGTAACTGCTCCAGATATCTATACTACATCTTTTACATATACATATATGTGCTCTTTTAGAGGGGGTTGGAATCAATGAAATCGTCACCATTCTATATGAATCTTATTTTTTATCATTGTTAGAATCTGTGCAGTGCATATTAATGCAGGGGGTTTTTATATATTAAGAGCTACTTGGTGGAGATTGCTATCGTTTTCATTAATTTTCTAATTATTACTGTCTATTTCTACATAAATTTATTAATATTATCAAAGTAATTTAATAGTAATCTTAGTTAGACATTTGTATCTTAGTTATTTTAGTTTCTATTCAGTCTGTACTTTACTATACTATTTCATTAATAAATAAATTTTTACTAAAAAAAAATCATTTATTACTTTGTATTTATATGATAAACTCTGTGGGCGTGGAACTATTCTAGACCTGCGGCTGAACTCATAACACTGTATATAAAAAATAGTATATGAAAATGTACAACATTCACCTTTATTGGCCTCAGCTTTGCTGTTTCTCTTTCTACGACAATATTTAAGACCGGGCCAACAGTTCTGAGAACATTTACAGCTTCGTGGTGTCCGATGCCAGCCATTATAAAACCATTGACAGAAATTATTTTGTCTCCAACCTATACACAGTTTACATTGTTATTAGATTCAATTTGTACAACAATTTTGAATTAAATATCTGTTTATTTTAACATAACAAATGCACATCAAAAAGAAAAGTCACAGAATTATATTTGATAATAATAAACAACATAAGAGCTTGTTGAAAAGGATTTCTGGCTGCTAGTCCAAGCACAAAATAAACAACAATTAATAAAACAAGAACTTTTCATTTTACTTTTTTCGTATAAAAACCCGAAGCCTTAATGTTTAATAAATTTGTGCTAAGCAGGATATGACTAAATATTTTAATTTGAAAACAAATAAATCAAATATTAAATAAATGAAAATACCCTCAGATCCACTTTGTCAGCAGGTCCTCCCTCCGTCACCCTTGAGACAAAGATGCCTTCATCTTCTCCCTTGAACGGCGTTGATCCTAGGCCACCAGCTATCGATAGGCCAAGTCCAGCCTGCGTCTTTTCGAGCCTCACCTCAAACCTCTCCTCTCGGATGTCCAATCGGCCGTCCATTTCTTCGCATAAATCATCATCCATGTCTAAATTGTCCAGAGGCATACATAGTAGGCCCCAAAGACCAATGCAATACCAACAAATCAATACTTGTTCTCTACTTAACTAACTATACTCAAAATAGTATGTCTAATGTTTTTTAAGTGGATGGAAAGTATAAATATCATTTATATAAAATTTTTCAACCAAATTTAGCTTTTTTTTAACCCAATTAAATTATTGGCACCATTCTTTTGTTAATGACAAATAGCTCATAACTACTTCAGTATAATAGTTGAAAAAAGGATTGTTTTCTACAAAATAAAGTATTATAATAAATAGAGTAACATAATGTCATGCTACATAAGAACAATTTGGCGAATATGCTAAAAATAAATGCAGAGAAATTACAATAGGAGAAGTGGACGTTGATAATACAAAGTATGTCCAAATGAGTGTTACAAAATTCCCTGTTGTCTAAGAATTCAAAACGAGAACTTTCGTATTATAAAGTTATGCTCGCAGCCTCAACAATGTACCTAAACTTTTTTTCATACCTTTATAGAGGTTTAAACATTTTTTAAGTTTAAATTATCAATGAAATTGCATAATACATTTTTGTGTTTAACTTCTTTCAAATACACTGAATAGTTTCTGAGCCATTCGGTATCATATACATTAATCAAGATACATAATTTAACAGGGCATTTCCTATATTTAGACAAATTATTTGACTTAATAAATATGAATAATATTAATTATTCCATAGAAAATATTTTTTCAAAAATATTATAAGAAAGAAATATGTTGAAAAATATATGTTGCCAATGACAAAAATATTGGCCAATCAATTAGTCACTAAGGAATTATTCCTGTTACATCCTTAAATGGAATCTCAGTTGTCACAAAATAAAACTAAGGATTCTTTTTTTACTAAGAGTTCATTTCTAATGAATTAAATAAAAACTACACAAACATTATTAATATAAAACTGTATTAAAAAATGTTTTTGTGATTGGTATTAGAGAAACAGGTAGATTCTGAGATGTCTAAATAATCTACAATTAGACCATCCACACTAAACAATGAAATAAATTAATGAAAAAAAAATTTATATAAAAGAAATGTATATTTATAACTAAGGTACATACTGAACCCCTCCTCAGAAAGAAACAAACAAAAAACAAGATAACATTTGATAGTAGTACACTAGTGCTAACATTTATTGTTAAACAGTTGGTAACTGTTGCTCTTATTACTACACTGCTGTATACAAGTCGTGAGCCACTTGACCTCATACAATCTGAAAAAATATCGCGATTTGTGATGATTTTTTAAGAGCTAACTACCCCCCCCCCCCAAGAGAATATATAATAACAACAGGCATAGCTTAGTTGGTAAAAGTAATCAGAAAGTTGGTTCGAATTTTTGCTGTCACGATTATTATTAAAATTATGATTATCTAACCAATTATTATTAAAATTTACATCAGTGAGATTATATACTACTACTATAATATAAATTATAGTTATTTAATAATTTTTTAGCAAATTTATTTGACAATTTAAAGAAATACTACTAAAAACTTTTAAGCATGTGAAAAATATAAATATTAGTAGAAATTTATATAAAAAATAATTTTTTTTTTAACGAAATCAAACATATGTTAGTTTGGTTATCTTACAAACCATTTATATATTTAGCAATTTATAAGTAAATAACTTTTAGAAGAAAAAAAAACAATGTTATAGAAAAGCAGGCTATGCAACAAGCCATAAATACCTGATTAATCCAAGATCAAAATATTTCAAGGAATTAAATGAATTAAAAACAACAGTGTATAATTAGTTAAAAACAATTAGTTTGTCAAAACTAAAATGTATGTAACACCAACATACTTGCAATGTAGATGTTTAACCGTCTCCTTGAATTTCGTTTCATTTTCTTGTTTGTCATAACTCTAACAGGTGAAGAAACTCCTTTCAGTTTTAGACTCATAATGATGACTAAAGTGTCAGATATGGAATGTGTAGATAAGTGCTGTTATCTTATCAAATTGCAACACTTACCGTTGTTTGGGATCATTGGCGGCGGGACAGGTGCGGTAGGAAGTTTCTCTGTAGAATCTTCTTCTTTTTTCTTATTGATAGCCTGCAAGCAACCGATCAGATTAGTCAAAATTTACCATAACATAAAGAAAAATATATAAAAGTTAAGAAAAATATATATATGCAAAGGTCTAAAAATAATTTTTTTTTTGCAATTTAGGCTACTTAATAATAATATGTATCTTACATAAATAGTATATATCCGTAATGTATGTAGAAAAATAGTTTACAGTTGTTTTTTAAGAAATAAATCTTGAATAATTTTGTCTTTCCACAAATTTCCATTATAACAAGCATTTTTGAAAGTAATACTTTATTCTAAAGTTTTCTTGAAAGAGATGTTAAAATGATAGGTAAAATATAAGAAAATTTTTATGTGAACAATGTAATAATAGAGTGTGATCAGTCTTAATACTCTTTTTCTATTTAATAGAGTTCTCCCCACAATTAACATTGTTAAGACAAAAAAAAATTCATTGACATCCTGTTTCGACATTAGTTTCAAGATCACTTGAAAATGAAAGTATGTATTTCAAATGGCACCATGGTGCTCATCAAATTTTGCAAGAAAGATAAAATTTGTTAAATCAATTATATAGCAGCCCAAAACTATAGAATTAAATATTTTGCAAAATGATTGGGTATATATAATAAATCAAATTAATTGTTAATGAAATATACAAAAGAAAATATACACATAAACTCTTTAACCAACCAACTAAACAATAGTAAAATTAAGCATAGTTTTCAATTAAATTAAAAAAATATCAATAAAATGTCTGGCTACAAACAATTTATTAGCACTGTGTACAAGTATAAGAAATAAAAAACCAACCATGCTGGCCTGTCTCAAATTACAAATGTTAATACAACATAAAAATGAAATTACTATTTAAGAAAGAAAGAAATAATAAAGCATACAAAAAAAGTATATACATGCAAAAGAACTTCTAAAATGAGTAACTAAAACACATGAACTATAACTTCACCTAACAAAACAATGAAGCAAATTCAATTGTATCACTAAAATAGTTTAACTCAGTTATTTATAGAGAAAAAAAATCAGAAGATACCAATATAAAAAAAAGAAAGCAATTCAGTGGAATAAGAATATTTCAAGAAGGTTGGGTTAGTGTTTTAGGATGAATGCTGATTATAATAGAATCAATTAGAAATACAATAATAAAAATTGAAAGTGTCCACTTTCTTATCCCATTTAACATTAATAATAACATCTTCAAATTCCAAATAACATATATATTAACTTTAGTCTACTGAAATGTTGTTTGGAATAAATGAAGAAATGTTGCTAACAGCTAACCTTATGTTGCAAACAGGACTGAAACTATGGGACATACAAAGCAAAAAATAACAAAACACAAATAAACTTGATATCCATAATTATTTAATTAGTGGAGATTGTTATTATAAACAAAATCTGGGTTTTATTACGGATACACTACCTTGCAGAATATGTCACTCAGTTTCAAAATTAAAATGACAATAAATGTAGCTTTAATGTTTTAATTATCGTGTACACAATAATTACTCTTGTAAAGAGGTACGGATCTTTTGCCACTTAACACTTTCACTGCCAGACGGCGCAGATCGGCGTCCAGGTAGATTATACTGGGTGGCCGACCGACTCCGATCGGCGAACTCAGAAAAACTGAAAACTTTTAAATAAGGAACCACACAGTAACGAAACTCCTATTATGGAAACCAAATATCAAATGGTACTGGTCGAGCCTTTACCGAGCGGCCAAAAGAGAAAAAGAGGGGATATTGGTTAAAGCCAGCCTTTGCGAATGAAGGGAACATTGCATTCCTTTCGACGCCGATCGGAGTCGGTTGGCCACCTAGTAAAATCTACCTGGACGCCGATCGGTGCCGTCTGGCAGTGAAAGTGTTAAAATTGATGGGAAAAGGTCTTGGTTATTACGTTTGTCTGCATTCCAAACTCAATACTGTAAGCTCTTTTATCTCTTGATAAACTTACAGCAAATTAATAAATTTTTTTATCATATGAATCAAGAACTAGTGATTATAAGCCAAATAAATATTACAGAGTGTTATTATGTTATTAAATATTACACACTAATTTTATCCAGAACTTCAGGGCTCACATGTATGTATATAGCAAAGGGAGGTATCTTCACATTAGATGTGGTGGCCAGTAAGTTACTTGGTTCATGGCTTAACTCCAAATATTACTAATTTATCTGAGAACGAGTTGCCTCACCATTTTTTTCCCCCATAAAATAAAATATTCTATTACAGAAGACAAAAGAGTTGTGTTTTATTAGTTATTAGAACCTGACGCAGATATACTTGCCGAAACATTGTGCATTAATATATTTGATAAAAACTTAACAACTCTCCTCTTTTATCAACCTAAGCTGATCTAAAATAAAAACACTTTTACTCATTTATCTACTTATGACTAACAATGAACTCGCAGTATTTTAATTTTTGGACTATCTTTGAGTTTCTTTTTGCATTACCGTCTTAAGTATGTCCTCAATTACAAGGAAATCTAGAACAATAACCCTTAAATAGCTTCTGAGCAATAACTAAAACGCAGAGAGAAGTGGCCCAGTTATTTGAGATTCGGGGAGAATTTGGAAAAAGAACATTCACATTTTAATTTTTTTCACTAGCTTCACGTTTTTATTTCATAACTAAAACATACACAGCATAACAGGGATGTTGTTGAATAATATTTTGTTGAACTTGATCGGCAATTATCGTTTGGCTGTGGGTTATGATTTTATAGTAAGAATTTGAAATTATAACGTTTCTATCTTCACTGTAGATTCTGAAACAAGATCCCATGCCTGATGGACATATTTTGCATCACATAATGGTTCAGATGTTTTGAATTGCTAACTGTTTTTAAACATGGTTAACTATAGACATCAAGTTATAACAGTAACACATTTGAAAGTACCTATGATGCATCATAGCAATAATCATTAAAGATAAAATAAATAATTGGGTAAGTTTGTTAATTTCCAACAGTACAAAAAAAATAAAATAAATAAACAGTGAAGATGAGGCAAGCAACAGACAGACAGTTAAGGTAGATTTGTGACTACTGACACTTGCAATAATAGCTGCAACTTTATCCTTGTCGAGGGCTGGTGATGTCTGGTTAATTCTCTTGTTCTTCAGGTGGTGTGGGGTGTCCCTCCTGTGTAGCCGTGTCTGGCGTGGACCCTCGTTTGAGCTAGTATCGACCTCAAAACCTACGTGCCTCTCCTAGCGGTGTTCACTTATCAATATTATCAACTCCAAACTCAATGTTATAATCAACTATCATACCAACAATAATAATAAATGTGAGAAATGAAAATGTAATAAGAGGACAGGTGTTGTATTAAAAAAAATTGTTTCTCCATTGTGTCAAAAATTAAGATTGATTAAAAGAATATATAGAAATTGAAAAATGAAATAAATACAAAAACAGTGAAAAAAAAGACTGTCAAATGAGATTTTAATAATAGTCAGAAAAATTAGATTAAAAAATTACCATTAATACAGGTTATTAAATATAACATAAAACCAAAATAACTGCTATACTTCATAAACATTCAAACAGGAAATGATGCACACAATATAGTTCAAAAGACTTAAACAAGAATGAGCAATAATTTGTAACTTGTATTTTGAAAAAAATAAAGTTTTGTTTAAAATAAAACTTATTGATTTTTTAAATTTTTCACAAAAGTTTTTATAATGATAAAAAATGAATGCATACAGATGTATAAAATGTATAGAACATCCTATAAATAAAATTAATTCAAAACTTACCGACAAATACAAAAGTTTTTCTGAAATTGTTAAAATACACTTTTTTGCATTCCTGGTCTTATATTTTTTTATTTAATTCAAAAGTGTATATTTCAACACAAAGAAAAAACAACTAATCATGAAAGGAAACAGAATGTGAACAAATGAAGTATGTTAATGCATAAATAGTTCAGCAAACTCTAAGGCAGAATGTTTCAATTAATCAGTTATATTTTCTCATATACTTAGAATGCTTTCCACTGGGTGTCCAAAATACAAACTGGGCTAAAAATGACATTATAACACCATGCAACGTAATGTTATGTGTGATTAATAAGAGAAAAATAAGAAAGAATTGAAACAGTAAAATATATATATACAGGATATGTGTATGAAAAATGAACCAACAAGTTTTTCCAGTTCGTAATTTCAAAATTAAACATAATAGTATTTTAATGTTCTGGGCCATGATAGGCCAAGGGCAAGAGTCGCAAGCAACAAACCGAAGGAATTGGTAATATTTACACAGGACAGTTATTAATGGGCATGGTGCAGACTACAGATAACTCAAGACTTGGGAAAACTGATATAACCTAATCCATTCAAAAATAAATCGTAATCTTGCAATGGATTAGTCATAAAGGGAAATATACTAGGTACTACAACTACTAATTATTTACAATTGTACTTTCTCTATCATTAAAATATGAAGATAAATAATGAAACAAAAATATAGCGGGCTTAACAAAGATACTGGAGTATAAAGTTTATGAAATAGCAAATATATTCTCTTCCTTGCTACCAACAGTTCGAAGATATGTAAACATCCCCATTTATACTCCTCTAGGCTAGGGTGTGAGGCATGCTGAGTTGTAAATCTTATAAAAAAAGATTAGCATTTGTTAGTCCTACAAGTAGGTCAAATAGAAAGAAAGGAGAGGGAAACACTTTTATGACATATTAAAGGCTGCTTCAGAGATAAAGTAGGTCCATTGAAAACAATATACTAATCAGTCATATTGTTGACATTAGATTTTATTTAAATTAATAATTTAAAAGTAGCCAGATATGAGAGAAGCAGACCAAAGTCTACAAGTAGCAACTCAGTTTGTTTATTCTTGAAAACAAATCAAATTTTATCTGTTAACACCTCTATAGAAATTTAATATTTACTTAGCAACTATTTTCTGTATTTCTGTAGAGCTTTAGACAAACTGATAACTGGTTCAGGACCAATAAATGGTGATCCTTGCTTGATAGTTCATCCACTCTCTTGTTGCCACATATCTCAGTCACCAGGGACCCAACCCAATATACATATTTCTTTACTGAGATTACTCTCTTTCTTTTCCTTGCTAAGGGCAATTTTGGTTCACATGAAACAAGTTTCATAATTTGCTGTCTGTCCATGTGCATCTGGCGGCTGTGTTTGGGGGTTTATGGCTGCAGTGATTATTAAATACCCCTCTGCTTAAAACAAAGTAGCATGTCTCTCAAGCGGTTTATGTATACTATCTCTTGTACACGTTCCTCCTAGGGACCAGCGTTTGATGACCTGAGAGATTTCTTAAGCGTGAGCCATATGTAAACCACACTAAGTTGTGGGGGGGGGATTAATACACCCGCTCTCAGCGTATCCTTGTTAATGGAAAGATCTACTGGAGATCTTTATCTGTAGTTTTTCCAATGGAAAGAATCCAATACCAGCCTAGGGTATAAAACCTAGCTTTGCCTATGTCCATTGACTGCCAGTCTGACAATGACCACCTTGACCAATGACCTTCTTCTCTATCCAATTGGGGAGAGGGAGAAGTTCTTCTAATGCTTTATTTGGGGCCTCAGCGATACCATTATTTTGGCTTGTTAACATGACTGATTATGTTTTTTTTAAGGATGACGGCCCATCACACTATTGCTGTGGAGTGTTATTATTATGGTGTTGTGAATCCAGAGCAATACCGCTGGCGTCATGCCGATGTGTTTTTGTTGGTTTTTCTTGTTTGCCACAAATCGGCTTTGGGTTTTTTGTTTAGGTTAGTTAGGCAGGAGTTCCAGTTAAACTGCTAAGTACTTTACATGTTTTGACAAAACTGATAATGTTTTGAAGAGTCATGGGGAGTATCTGTCCCTTTTCCCTTTGGCGGAGAATATAATGTAACATGAGATTCTTAAAATAATTAATTTCGAGCCATCACCACCAACTTGACCACTTATTTTTGTGAAAAGTACTTTTTCAATAGAAGCTGAAATGATGGAAAATGACCACTACCCAGAGGCATTTTCTTGGCAAACAGACATTAGGTATTACTACCATGACGTACCATATTTTCCCTAAAAGATACTGAAGTTTTAGTGAAGCTTCTAATCCTGTTTTATTTTTTTTGTTATTCTCTTATTTATACCTGGGTTATATGAGGGATCTTAGAGAATCAAAAGAAATACAACATGATAGTTATTTTGTAAAAAGAAAAAAAAATTGAAAAATAAGGCAGGTGGTCGTTAAATACTACAATCAATGCTACAGACAATTGCCTTATTCATTTTTACAGAGTTCAGCAGAAATAATAATATTATATGATAATATAAAACAAAAAGAATAAGAAAAGATTGTATTTTACAAATGGTAGTGACATTACCTGTTCATCATCGTCTTCCAGTTCGCTCTGCCCTGTTTCGCTCGGAGAATCGCTCGTAACACGTAAATCGTTACCAACTTTAGCACCGTTGTTCTTGTTCTAAAAAGTTATGAGAAAGGAAGGTGGAGGTAAGAGTTAGTGCAATAGGAAGCAAACAAACATGGCACAAAACAAACACAAAAAAGGTATAAGGTTCCATGGCATGAAAGGACTCAATATGAACTTACCAACTCTTTGACAGTATCTGCTGCCTCTCGAGGGAGGGTAGTCTCAGAGTAGGTGAGCGAGCTTCGCTCGCTGCTCGCCTCCACCTCTGCGGAGCTCAGCCTCTCGCTTCTGAAGCTTCCTTTAGAATCATTCAGCTTAGGTTCTTCCTAAAAATACAAAATAAAAAATGTCACATAATTTTTTTAAATAACAATATTGATATCAATACTTTCCCATAAATGCAACATGCAAAAATGATTCTTTCTTATTTATTAATTAGTTTTGGTATAAGTAGATTAGAAGATAAAAATTGAAAATATAGTGAAGTGATATGGGTTCTGGTAGATTAAAATAAGAAAAATTTAAATAGAAAAGTAGTTTCTTAAAAATCAATTTTACAATATTTAAATATGTTAAAATTTAGGTATATTATTGATATATGTTATTATTTGGTATATGGGTAATCAAGTAATCTTCCAAGTTTTTCAAAAACTATTTTCTTTGGGAAAAAAAGGGAAAGGATCTTATACACAAATAAATAAGGTTACTTGATACATTCTCTTGAAAATCATGAATTTATTATTATTATTGAATTTGACTTCTTTAAAATAAGTGTGATGATGCCGAAGCAGTTGAAATAATCCCAAAATTTTAGCAAGGATGTTACTTGGAGTGCCAATACAACAAAACAAGGGTGAATGGTAAAAGAGGGCTATGGGAAAAAACAAAACAAAAAAACTGGCACCGCACTGGCTAAAGTGGTAGCATATTTTAGTGTACATATATGTATATTACAATTACATTTTAAAGACAAAAATATGCTAATATAAAATATAAAAATAGACTATAGTAACTATAAAATATGCAAATTTGTGATACAGAATTGTATAACTTATCCAAAGTCATAGACAATGAAGAGCAGTTTTCTAAGCTTTCCATGGGAAGTAAATCAGAGTAAAATTAATTAATTAATGTTTAGTTGACAAGGACCCTAAATTAATCATAAATTACAAAATGGCTAGCCACCAACGTGGGACTTTTTCATATTTTTTTTAAGGCTATAAAAAGCTACAATTAATTAACAATATAAAGGATCGGGAAATTTCATTTCCATAAATAGAAGTGATAGATAGATTATAAAATGGGGATAATATGTGGGACCACATAAGGGGGTGGGTAAATAATTAAACAAACATTTCCTTAGGATTGCGAATGTTAAAAAATAGAAGGCATGATATGTACTTACTCCCTCAATGAACTTATTACCTTCAAATTTCAACATTAGTGAGCTGACACTGATTTGTAATTCAATCAACCAAGCAGTAATTTATTCAAGGTAACACTCTAGGACATTCCATTATTATTGTAATTCTAACAGAATTATTACTGTATTTATTGGCATAGAAGACCCATTTTTTTTCTTGAAATAAAATCATGAAAATTAGCATGAATCTTATACTCTTATTAAAACAAAACATAATTAATTGTTTTCATTAATTATATTGTTAATTTAAACAGGTTTGACTTTTGTGCAATCAAATATACTATTCACTTTTTTTTGTAATATTTTCTTGAGAAGAGCATGTTTCTTACCCAAATAAGAACATTAATAATTAAATAAATAGATTTAGTCTGCCCACAGTTTATTGTTAAGAAAACCGATAAGTTTGAGATGGTTTAAAACAACATTCTCATGTCCTTAGTAGAGCTCTAATTTCCACGGCCAAACCTCTTTGTGATAAACAAGGTACATCCATTACAGCTTTTCCTTTTAACTCCTAATAACCCATTCTGGCAATAATAACAATAAAGAAAGTCTCATCATAAACAATTCTTGAACAAATCAATAAAATCTAATTCGATATTAAAAAAAAAAGAAATACAGTTACTTTCAAGGGAAATTCAAGGGGTGCAACAATTATTGGCTTAATACAAAAAGTTTCATTTCTATTTTCTCCAGCTGCAAAACAAACTTTTTAAAACTTACTTAACATAATAACTGTTACGAGGAAAATTTTATTTAAAAAATTGTTTCTATAAAAGTACAAATGTGGAGAAAATCTCAAACCACTGGAATTATAATCGAACATATGCAATTTTTTTTTTTCAATGCTTCTATTCTATGTATAATTCTAGACATATTTCAATTTCAATAAATTGTCAAAATGGTTTAATTTTTATATTTACATTTTTTTATTTTAAAATAACAATTCATTTTCTAATAACATTTTGAATAAAGGTCTTGTTTTTCAAACATATAAGGAGTAAAAAGTATAAGCTCAAAAGATATTAAACAAAATAAAAGTTGACGACTATTTTGTATTTGTTTTAATGCCTACAAAAGAATAAGGTTACTGTGATGACATATTATGCATGTAATCTATGCAGGTCCTATAGTTAAACTACCAAATATGAATTCCATGAATTACATAATTTATTTCAACACTGTTAAATAAATGAAAGTTAGAGAGTGAATACTATCACTTACCTCTTCAGTAAGGTTGTCACTGAGCTTTGACTTGTTGAACAGCTTATGAGCCTTGGCCTTGAGCTCCTTCGGATGTGGTGTGTTCTGGCGAACGAATGGCGTCTGAAATACCCATGTGAAAGGAATTAATATAAATATATTTACACAGCCAGTGAATAGTTGTCAGTGACTGAGGAATGTCACTTTGCCCCACTTAACACCTGCCTCCTGAATAGTGATCGAGGTCAATAGATCTAAACAGATCTAGTCAGTGACTCAACCTTACTCAACACTGACAACAATTATGTTACAATCTAATTTCCAAAAGTTAAATTCATAATTACATTTTAAGACTTTCAATATCACATTGAATCAATTCTTCAGTCAATCTTATTCACTCAATTATACCAATATAATTTTATGAAATACCAAAACAAACTGATATTATCCGTATAATGTGAACACATCAATTTAATGTTAAAACTAATGTTAAAATCAGTGCTATAATATATACAAAGCTCTTAAATGCACCTATGAAAAATAATTAAAATCAACTAAAATAAATTCCTTAATTAATTTTAAAAATCCTGCTAAATGCATATGAAAATTACTTTATATATATATTCAATCTTTTAAGATATGTCCATTTATTTAAATGACTATTTCCCAAGTGCACATCCAAAAAAGGGTTTACTGATTGATAAATTAAATTGTTTTAAGTTAGGAAAAACATTTATAGAAGATATACTTCAACTTTTCAAAATATTGAAAAAGAAATTTCCACAAAAATTCCTGGGCTCTGCAAATCTATAGAAAATGTAAAGACAAAGTATTTTTAAATTTATTCACTTCCTTACTTGACTTTTGAAACTTAAATCCCAAAATTATTATTGAAAATTGAAAAGAAAACACTATTAACAAAGCATTAGAAAAAGAATACTGATAATTATTGTAGTGATTTAGAATAGATTTAGGACTTACTTTTTAACAGTCCATATCCTGACATTTCATAATTAATTAATTAAGTACTAAGTACTACTCCAAAAAGCATATTTTAGGATTATTATATTACAACTGAAGTGCAAATTTAACCAAAGTAACAGAACTCTAGATTATTGGCCGGTAATATGACTAAATCCTAATTAATTCTTATAGTTATTTATACTAAAAATATTTACTCAAGACTGAACTATCTTAGGTTAATTTATTTATTAACTGATAGCTGATGAGTTTGTACTATTTGTAATACATTTGTGGTCAATAACTGTTTCCCATCTCTGAGGAGTACAACAAACCACAAAATTTCATAAATAAAAAAAAGGTTGCTAGATATTTTTTACAATATGATACATTGATATTTTATAAATTTTACCTCTTTTCCGGATTCCGGTTCAACATCTTCCGTAAACTTGACAGAATGCGCCCTGGAAGCCTCCCTCTCCTCCCAGCCTTCGTCGTCCTCCTCACTCTGCGCTCCACCCTCTATCGGCACCCGAACCAGTCCGTCAAAAGCTCTGTTCACTCGGCCTTCATGCAACATACATGCAGTGCAATGCAAGCGGGGTAGGTGTGCTTGGCATAATAAGGGGCCAATAATGTAACAACAATAATATAACTACATGGAAAGTAAAGGGAATGGTATTCTATTAAAATTAGAGATAATAAACTGAGAAAAGAGTGGTGATGCGGGACTCGCTAGCACTACATTACCTAGGTGGGAAGAAATAATAGATTACAGAGAAAAAAAAAAAGGTGCGCCAATAGCGCAAATCTTTTTGAGTTCCTACTTATCAATTTTCAATTCTGCCCTAAAATATGTACACAAACATTTTAAAGATATTCATTTTAAACTCCCAAAAACCTATTAAGATACATTGGATCAAATGAGTTTGTTTGTTTTATGACACCAAACAAATAATATTTATAAATAAATGTATGATGGCAAAATAAATTTCATTCCCAGCAATCAAGCGATAAATATTGCTTTATTCCACTGAAATGATTCATACTGTTTAAGAATGTGTAATATCTTAACAAATACATCATGCAGGCAATTGCTTAAGCCATTGCTAAGATAAAAATAGGGAAAAATAACTATACGTTTCCCTTTTTAAAATAAAAAAAAATAACCTTATCGAACGAAGGCATTAAAACAAGAATTCATGTTTTGTATAAAATATATCAACAACAAAGCAAAAAATCTTCAGAAGCAATCATAAATAGCGCCTGATCGGTGAAAACTAAACATATGAGTCAATCAAATCGTTTTCTAGCAACAAGCTTTAAACAGGGTAAAAAAAAAAATAGAAAGTGGTATTAAGATGCTATAACAGCAAGGAGGTTATAAGGAGGCACTCAGCCAAAAGGCTCACTGTCAGCCAACTAGTTGGAGGTTAGGGCCACCTTCCACCTACAGCACAGTCATCACATCAGCCACCAGCCAAGTAGGGCAAAGAACATTTTCACCTATCATTTATTCAAATTAAATTTAAAGTGTAATTATCCTATAAATAATAGTATTTGTTACACGGACTTTCAGACCTTTGTATTTCACTTCAAAGCATAATTAAAAAAATGATGGAAAAAACATCCAATCCAGGGTCCGATCATAGGAGCACTAATGACTTGTTTTTTGTGCTCAACCCATAACATTTTTAGAAGCATTAGATAATAACCAGTATTTATGTCAAAAGTTGAAAGGGAGGGAGGAGGTAAACTTTATAATATTCTTTGTAAATAATTAAGCGTTGTTAGCACCAAAATAGGTGTTTATCTGACAATAAATAGAAATTAAGGGATGGAAGGAGTGAAATCTTTATCTCAATCCCTATTTTTTTAACAAGGCATTCAGTATTTATACCTGATTTGGAACAATAATAAAAAATTGAGGGATTGAAATTGGATTGGAATGGGAGAAATATGATTGCCATATTAGTACAAAGGTGGTATGATGAGGCAAGGCCTGCCAATAATTGGTGCTGAGGGTCGTCAATGTTAGGATTATCACCACCACCTTTATTTCAGTTTCTTACATGAGATTCACTTTTTATCAATTGATGTAACCACTCATTAATTCCCTAACGAGGCAAATGAATGAATAAATGGTATTGGAAAAAGTTTCAAATAAAAAGGGGTAAATAACTAATTAAAAAGAATTATGTGTTATATATATATTATGAAATAAGTAAATGGGATGTTTAACAAACAATAACATACAGGAATCTAGAAAATACCAAACAAAATTGTAATTTTCTTTGGTAATGAGGTTTTATAATTACATACGTTAAGGTTTACAATAGAAATATGAAAAAGGCCATTAGGTGATTCAAGAACATATTTTAATAACATGCCCTAACATAATAAATCTAATTGCATCAACAAAAGAAATAAAATAGAGCTTGACCATAAACAAAAGTAGAAATAAACAGAGTCAAGGCAAACCGATGAGATTTTGAAAATTAAGTTAAGTTTTTCGAGAAGATTATTATAGGTTAGAATAAAAAAGTTTATTTTGCCTTTAATGGGCTAAACCTGCCCATTAATAGTATAATAGGTCGGTAACTGTATTTAAGTTTACCGATTAGTAAAATTTAGTTAACATTAGTATAACCTTATGTGTAAAACAAGTAACTAAATTAAGTCGCACAATGTGTAAGTTGAACAGAGCTCAACTATATCTCGGTTATATTGATTAATTGATATTTATATTATCTGATTCTCTAAAAATAAATTTAGAGTTACTGAGTTGTTTTTACTAACAAAAACAAAATAGAATGCTAGATATTTAGCTGGTTAAGCAAAAATTTTATAAAAAACACTTTAACATTAGCTGTCACAGAATCATGACAGGAAATATCGTGTATTAATTCATTGTGACTATTTTTTTTTAATCGATTATTAAACAATTACAGGCTCGATTGAACTTATTTGCAGTTTCCGGAAACTTCAAGATACATAGTTTTATTTCTGGTAAGCTCTACTCATTGAATCTAAGACCTCCTCACTCACGAAGAGATGTTTGTTTCCAGTTATCGAGTCTCGGGTTAGAATAAAAAAGTTTATTTTGCCTGTAAATACACCCTGGAAACAGAGCTGACCGTGTGTTTTACTTGAGAAGTTTTGAAATTTATTGACAATATATAACGTAAATGTAATATAAAAAAAATTGTATTATATATTTAGGAAAATTTGACTAAGCTAACATAGCAATTAATATCTAAAATAATTAAAAACAGGTCAAAGGTACTATTGGATAATATGAATGACAGTTTTATACCAGGAACTGAGATATCATGATGGGGTTCTAGCTGTGGCAGAAGAAAACATGTCAGAATTTGTTCGCCTGTCTTCTCGTCCACGTCTGTCTGGAATGTTAGTAATGGCTGTGACTGGTTTTTTGAGAGCCAAACAGCTTTCAGTTCAAGGTTTGTCAGGGTAATAGGTAAATATTCCAACCTGTAATTAGAATAAATAAAATTAATTTGTTACAAGCAATTATTTAAAATTAAACATAAATCAATTAATTAGCCCAGTCATTGGGTACTTATACCTTGCAAAAGGTCAGGTAGGTTTTTTTTATCTTGTTGATATTAGTAGTAGTATGAAAAATACGAATTAATATTGATAGCTTTTTGTGCTATCATTTTTTTTCACACAAAAATTTTGGACTTTTTTTGATGTTTGGAAAATAACTTTTTAAATTAACTAATGATAGCGATAATTAGTTTCTTATCAATTTGAAAGAAAACAAATTTGTTTATATTTGTTTGAAATATTTTTTCCTTAACCCAATATATTAAGCGAGATACAGATTATCAAAGTTTCTCAACATTTTCTCTACTACCAAAATTTGCACTTTTATGAAAAATGGGGAAAGTTATAAAAGCATTGGTTGTGAAATTGGAAAATTTTATTTTTAAATAAAAAATACCACTTTCAATAAATGTTATAAGAGCAAATAACAAGAATACAAATAAATTGTATACGTTGAAATAATAAATATTATTTAAACTAATAAAAAAAAAATTAAAAAACTAATAAGAATTATTTCGCAACAATTTTTGGCATTCTGGATGAAATCTAATAAAATAAAATAATATAACTTATTCATACTAATAAAATACGATTCAAAAACTAATTTAAAAACAACGAAGACTTTTTTATTTACAGTTTTTGGCTTTTTGAAAGTCCTGGCTTTTGATAACTCACTTCTGTGTGCTGTCCATGTAAGAATCACAGTACTGCTCGTGGTACGACCTAAATCACACCATTAAATGCAAGTAGAGCCACATAGAAGGTTGAACTCGTAGTTTTGTGAAATTATGGCAAATACGGAAAATGTTGAGCAGGTTTAAAAAACTATATCTCGTTATTTTTTGGGTTCAGGAAGAAATGCTTGAAAACAAACATAGCTTCCCATAACTAGAAATTTTTTGTTTTTTAAATACCAAAAAGTATATTTTATTAATTAAGCATCTAAGTTAAACGGAAAAGTTCGAAATTTCATAGTTTTTTAGTACCAAATATTGTTCAGGGGGGGGGGAGAATTTTGAAACTCATATTCTTTATAATACTACTAATATTTACAAGAAAAAAATAATAACACCTCCCACCTGACCTTTGGCAAGCATATGCCCAATTTAGCTCCCCAGTGACTGGACTAAATATCAAAGTAACATAATTTAAGTTACAAACCTATTTCCTGACAGATCTAAAACATGTAAAAGATTACAATTTCCAACCTCTGATGGAATGTACTGTAGTTTATTATCACGTAATGATAACACTCCAAGTTTAGCCAACCTCCCTGAAAAATACAGATAAAAAAAATAAATTAATGAATACGTGCTATAATCGGTATGAATATAAATTATTGAATTAGCCATTACATTTGCCCAATGGAAAATAAATTATCTTTGAAATAAAGGGGCTTATCATTATAAAGATAATCCTCTGTTATTCATATGAATTATATAAAATATTTTGGGAAAATTGAATAATTGTTTTATATGGCTAATTAGTTTATCACGGAATCAATGGTTACAATACAATACTTTTGAATCACTTTTTTTTTTAAATCTATGTTCACCAATAACAATAGCATTCAGTCATAAAACAAAACAAAAACATTATGCTTAGAACCAAGAACTGTACTATAGTTAGTTCACAGTTAGCAGTGAGTATATGAATGAGTGGAAGGGATTTCCAGAAGATCAGCTTAAATTGATGAAAGAATTTGTCTATTGTCCATTGATAAATTTGATGAAAAGCCACAAACTCTCCTATATTTACCTCATTTCGGCTCTGTATTATTTTGTAGCTAACTTTAGTTTCTATGTATTATCAATCTTGTTTAACATTAACATGTTATCAGGACCTAATGCAGACATGAATCACATTGCATAAATAGTCTGATCTCATCTCCTAACAAACTCTTCTACTGCTTTTAAAAACTAAACAATTTCATACCACAATTAAAAAAAATAATTTATTATGTATATTCATAACAAGTAAACTCCTCACCTATTTCTGGTGGTATGCAATGTAGACTGTTCCTATCTACATTGAGGTTCGTCAAGTTTACCAGATTACCAATGGTAAGTGGAAGTTCAACAAGGAAATTTTCAGTCAGGATAAGTTCTTGCAAGCTCTCACATCTGAAACAATGTTACACTAAATATTGTGTAAATGCGAAACTAAATTTACTTTTTAAAAGTTGTTTGTGGTGGAAATTTGAAATACTTACAATGTTTTATTTATACAACATGAATTAAAAAATTAGTACCGTCCACAAAAAAATATAAATATTCCACATCTACTTACTTTCCAATGTTAGGATTAAGAGTTTCAAGTCGGTTTTGATCAACTTTTAAGATTGTCAACTTTCTAAGAGATCCTACTCCATCAGGAAGGGTCTCAATCATGTTTTGCGACAGGTGGAGATCAGTCAGGGAATAAAGGCCACCTATTTCGTCTGGTAAATCAAGCAGCTTGTTCTCTGAGACGTCCAGGCATGTAAGATTCCTCAACTCACCAATTTCCTGTTAGTTAATAATGTAATTGTTAGGCTATAATATATAGTATATATTTTTATCATTTCATTTGATACAAAGATTGACATACTAATTATAAAGGACAATTTTTAAGACAAACAAATTTTGACAGGTGACTTCTATTTTTGACAGAGGAATAGGATTACAAAACATTACATCAAGCATTTTTTCACACTATGCAAAAAAGCTTGGAGCAAACATGCCAGATTAGTTGTTAATATGGGTTTCCTTATTTTTTATTACAGAACTGGATATAATTTTAAAGTTATAACAGGGGAGATTGTAATTTTATTCAAATAAAGACTTTAAATAACTCAAAGTTTATTTTTTAAGGGGGTGAATAAAACAACTTTTTGAAAAAAAGTTATAGGGTGGTGTAGGTGGGGGAAGACATGGTTGGCTGAACCTAAAATACTAAGTTTGGTATAACTATTGGGTTGGCAAGAAAGTAATTTCGGTTTGCCAGTAGATAGCGTTAGGTTTGCTTCTTCATTCTTTTGTCAATGTTAGAATTATTTTTCTTTAGAGATTTGGTATTTAATACCTTTAGGTTGATATAGAAAGAAATTCCGTGTAATTTTGTTTACAACTATCAGTTTTAACATGAATTGCAAAAATAAGCATTTTCGACACATTTTACTGTTTTATTTTCATAAAGGCAAGAAAGCAGCTGAGGTTCACAAAGAGATATGTGAAGTTTATGGTGTTGATTGTTTAACAGAACGCACGTGTCAGAATTGGTTTAAAAAAATTTTGTCTTGAGATTTTTCACTGAAAGATGACCAACGTTCTGGTAGATCTTCTGAAGTTGATGATGACAAAATGAAAGCCATAATTGAATCAAATCGTCATATAACTGTGCGAGAGATAGCAAAACAGTTAAATGTATCACACACAACAATTGAAAATCATATAAGACTTCTTGGACTTGTTAAGAAGCTCAATATTTGGGTTCTGCCACGACAATAAGAGGCCTAACACATCTTCATCTTTAGCAACACGTATGAAACTATTTGAGCTTGGTTTGGAAGTGATGTCGCATCCCCCATACAGCCCCAACCTTGCACCATCGGATAATCATTTATTTTGAAGTTTACAAAACTTCTTAAATGGTAAAAATTTCAGTAATAACGATGACCTCAAATCACACTTAGTTGAATTTTTTCCTAATAAGGGCCAGAAGTTCTATGAGCGCGGGATCATGGGAGATGGCAGAAGGTCATCGAACAGAATGGAAGATATTGACTGATTAAAGTTATTGTATAGAAAAAATTAAGTTTTATTTCACACTAAAAAACTGAAATTACTTTCTTAGGAACCTATTACAAAACTACAAATGCGAAATTTAGGTTTTAAATAACATCAGTATTTGTTTCTCTTCAAAAGCTTTATTATCTTCCAATATAAAACCTCATTGTATGAAAACGATTAAATTATGAGGATTTGACCCAAATGTGTTTAAAAAATAGTATAATCTAGTCCTATAGGTCAAAAACCTTGCATGTACCGCACTTTTTGTAGCCACACCAAATTTTAAATGCAATTTTCGGAATTTAGTTAAAAAATATGAGGTGGACCTATCCTAATTGTTCGAGTAACTTGTACAGCTAAGCAGAATTCACTCTTCATTAGATTTTTTTTGTGAAGCACACTGTAGGCATAAGTTAAAATCATTTTAAACATTCTCATTTCTATACCATGAACATCGATTCTATACCGTGTGGAAACATCGAGGAGGCTTAAATAAGTTTATACCTTCAATCCTTGAAGATCACCTATTTTAATCCTCATAGATTAATAACATTTGTTAAGAATTATAGGTAACGAGCATATATTAATTTTTAAGAAATCACTTATTAGAGTAGCACAGAATGGTAGGAGAAAAGTAATAAAATAAAAAAAGTTGGATTTTGGCTCTAATTTTATCGACAGCACTTTATATTAGTTAAAAACTAATGCTATTTAATTTAATACGAGTAGCAAATTGATTAAATAGTTTAAGTTTCCTTTATTGTTTTTTTTTTTATTACTATGCAGTGTAAAATACATGGTACTTACAGATGGTAAATGTTTGATTTGATTATGATCCAGCCATAACTCTTGGAGAGCAGGAAGTTTTCCAATATGCCTTGGCTATAAAAATAAAAAAAAAATCAATAATTATAGGGTATATCAGACAGTATTATTGTGGATGCAATCAACTATATAAATCAAACTTACCAGCTCTTCGATTTCATTATCTCCAAGATCTAGCCTTTCGAGGGCAGACAATTGTGAAAGTGATGTAGGTAGGGATTGGAGAAGGTTCTCTCTCAGCTCGAGAGATTTCAGACTTGACAATCTAAAACAAAAAAATGATATATTCTTTTATATCTTATGTACTGTAATGAATAATATATTAAAATCGACTTGTATGAGCCAGAAATAAGGCCAGAAAATATCAAGTGTGAAGTATCACACAATGAAGGGTGTCATCATGGCTGCAAAAAAGTTGCAAACAATATTTTAATATTCTGTAATCAGGGTCAGCTACAGTTCCAGTACATTAAACAATTATTAATTAGAACATGAAGATCTTTAATTTATTATATGGCAGGTAAATATTTATTTTTTTAATTATGAAGTAATTAATTGACGACACTTCGCCATTTTGTATGTTTTTAGCACTTTTAAGGCATCAAATAAATATAACCCCCATACGAAACGATAAATTTTCTTTCAGTTTTCCACTTTTGGAAAATTATCTTGTCAATGATTCAAAATTCTTAATCACACAATAATCGATTTTAAAGCACAAACGTTTTTGAACAAACATGAAACTGTCAGGGGGATATGGCGAGAAAAAATTAAGCATAATCTAAATTTTTCAATTGTAAATATAACGCATTTTACAAAATGATATAATGTGACCTTCAGACGTCATCATTAGGAAAAAATGCGATGTTCAGAAGCACGCCAAGAATTCTGAGAATTAGCTTTTTCCTGCAAGAGATATACTCGTATATATCCGAAGAAGGAGTTGCCCTGTCTCAACTTTCGAAGTTCCTTTTATTCTGAAGACCCCATTAGATAAGGGATCAAAACTGAAATGTGCAAAGGAAGGAACATTTTACAATCAATCGATCGAGACATATTTAATATTATTTCAACCTTAACTTGTTTTTTTTATAAATATCTTCACATATAGTATTTTCATTTTATGTGAAGAGCACCGATAAAAGGCCGCTGCTTTTGCGAAGTTTCCGAAGACGCAGATTGAAAGCCATTGGAGTCCCTGACAACGACATAACCGGCGATAGAATTTCATTGGCAATCTCATGCGTGACCTTTGAGTTACTCTAAAATGGCTAACGGATCTTCGAAAGGCTCAAGATTTGCATGAGCCTTTTATTTAAAATTATAAACATCCGTAAGAAATAAGCAATTTGGGTCCCTATAGAAATTGCTATTATTTATAACTACAGCTAATTAACATTTAAAGTAAAAATATACTGGCAGGATAATAGGGACTCGAACCCGGATCCTTCCCAATATCAGTCTACCAACTGAGCTTTCCTGCTCAAGTGGACGGCCTTCCCTCATGTGAATCCTCAATGACTAAGCCCTCGCAGTAACTGAAGCCCTGAATGGATACGGGACGATGGGTACGGAACTAGCTAGCAGCAGGGAATTGTATCCCTCGCACTGTTGTGAGCATTAAATCAATTTGCAGAGAGCATGCTTGCCAATATTAAGGCAAGTGAGATCTATACCACAAAAAAAAAACATAAATTTGAAATTGTAATGGGCACATAAAGATTCGTTCCCGGGTGGTGAAATGGAGGAGATCTAGCAATATTTCCCGTAGAAAAACAACTAACATACGATTTAATTTTGACAATGTCATTCAAGACTTTTCTAATAAAAAATAAAGAAAAATAAATATACAAACACACTTACATTTTAGCACTATGTGTACTACCTGTTCAAACAAAATAAATAAATTTATTTATGTTGATTCATTTTTACCAACCACTCTAGATTATGATTGTCTTAGAAGGGGGGGGGGGGCTAATTTGGGCAAAAGCTGTAAGTACGCTACTGGTCTTGACCACTGGGGAGTAATTTTTAAACTGGGTACTGGGGGGTTTACTGGTACGGCTTACAGACGAATGCACTAACGCGGACTGAATAACGCATCGCGAATCAACGAAAATGTTTAAGTATGCAAATAATCAACCCTCGCCACCTGCTGTTCTTCGGCCAAACAATCCTCCGTGATCTACAGTTATATAATGCTAAGAATATTGTAATGGTAATATTACATAAAATGCTAAAAATAGAAGCAAGCCCCTTCTAGTGGATACCTGCCTCGTGACTTCATGGAAGTCACTGGTGTTTCCTGTTATTTTTTAAGTAAGCGACGACATCCTTCCTAGACCTAGCTCCCTATTCCCGGAACTACCCTTCTCTTATACTTATGTGTCTCAGCTTTAGCCCCAGACCACAGTTGTTCCCGAACACTTGTCCCTAAACACCCGACCCAGTATATAGTAACATAACTCTTAATGTTTGTATATGCCAGTGTTTTGCTTTTACTTCATAATAAAGCTTTTCTTTCTTTTCTTTTAAAAGACCCTCCTCTACAAAGATTATTTAACTTACGATCTAGGTGGTGGTGTTATCAAAACAGGGGACAACACAATCAACATATTTTCCACCTAAATTCCCACTCAGTCTTTTAGTTGCATATATATATTGTTTATCGCCTTTAATTTGCAATGGATCTACGAACGAATGCACTTTCTATTATGTAAACAAACAGAGATAATCAGCCGCGAATAGGTCATGAACGCTGGTTCGTGGTTGGTTGAACGTCAAATGCGAATGAATGGACACCCGGTGTTTACGAGCACCGCGTTCAGCAGGGAATAAATAATAACCACTAATATATATACACAGTATATGTAAAATATTCAACACAAAAATGAAGTTTAAAACAAACGAGTTCTCGGGAAATTTTAATAGTACAACTGTACTGAAGATTTTTTCGGAGAATTTTCGTTCCAATTTCGAGAATTTCTGCCCCTTAAAGAAAAATTATTAAATTACTTCTTTTCAATTCTGACCTGTGTACCCCATTTGTGACTTCTTAAGAATAGGCATAAAACAATGCTCAATTTTCAATTTCTGGTCACGAAACGCCATTGATCCATCCTGTTGATCCCTTTATTATATCTCCCCCCCTCTTAACCCAAATAAAAAAATCTTTACCACCATATTTACTCCCCCATTCTAATTAATTCTCCAACATTCGCTTCTTCTTAATCACTTACTTTTGCGCCCCTTCCTTTCCAATTTATCTTTTATCTATCGTTCAATTGATTTAGCTATCTATACATTTTCAAATTATAAATATTTTAATATATTATACTATAATGGTAATTATCATAAAATATTCGTTGTGTATTGTATTTGGAGTAATATTCATTCCATATAGGGTTTATGAATTTGTTATATTATTTATTATTATAATTCAATCTAGGTGATTAATTTATAAATATCTTATGATTTTCCGTAAGGATGTTTGATTTATTCCTGCAATAGGCCCAGCTATTGAATATATCGTAACTGTTATTAATAATAATATTATAATTTTAGTTCATTTATTAGTATTCTTGGGGGTGCCACTTTTTCCATAAATTTTTAAATTCAGCTGTCAACAACTTTGGTGAGACTAACATCACGCTACTTCTACCCTCATCACAATGCACTAAAGGTACTTAAATACAAAGCTACAAAAATGTTTGTTAAATTAAGATAAAACATTTTTTTTTTTTTTTTGCAGATATGCAATAAGATTTTCTTGGGCAGTGATTTAAAATTTTGTTACATAACCTGACAGAAGTTTATAACGATGCAGAAGCAACGCATGCATTAATTAACCACTGAAGAAATCCCTCATTTGGTGGAGTGGAATGGTAAGCGCAACTACTTCATGATAAGAAGGATCTGAGTTCACGTCTCAAGATATACTAGTAGCAAGCAATTTATTTTACTTTCATAATTATTAATAAGCCGGTGGCTCTCAGTAAGATAAGCACTTTTGAGCCTTGAATGGGAGTACGCAAGGGAGTAAATGTTATACCAAACGCTACTTAAGTTTTCATAATTAATGGAAAACTACGTTAAATCTGTTCCGAGGACACACGAGAACATTATGATAGAAGATACATAACAAAATATTGTGACCTAATATTTTCAGTCTGCGATATGACGCTGGCATTACTTAGAGTGGGTAAGGAATTCTAACCGCATTATACGATCGACTTTCATGATTAAACCAACGTTATTAATAGCGAGAAATTAATGAGCATGTTCAATTCAATTAAATTAAGTTGATATACAAAGCTGACAATGAAAAAAAAAAGAAAGATGCAAACAGGCAGCGTTATATTTAAAAAAAAAAATACTTACAGCCCGAAGTCATCGGGGAGGGAGGTGAGTGACATATCGTTAAGTGCGAGGGTCGCCAAGTTCTTGAGCTGGACGAAACCCGGTGGTAACCTGAAAATCAAAAGATAATTATAATTTTTTAAAAATAAAATAAATAGTACACAGAACTATCAAAATAGACAAATTTAATCAAGTTCGTTCCTTATAACAAACAGCCTCTCTATAAAAAGATTAATGTACGAGCAATAATAATTAACTGGAAATAACACAAAGTGATCATGAAAATTTTAAAATTTCATGTCTTTATACCAGGGCGTTATAACAGAACAGATGATTATGACAATCATTTTTTCAATACACAGTCATTAACTCAATAATGAAATTTATTATTTTCCTTATAATTACTTTTTTTTTTACCACTATCGTGGCATAAAATAAAATTAACATGCGAAATACCATTTTTCTTCGTAAAAAAACGGAATGAGTTTAACTTCCGAACACGAGTTTAATAATAGTTTTAATGCCTTTTAGTAATAAAAAAATAACATAAAAAAAAGATAAAATCCCATATTAATAATCAGGGTGACGTGATCTTCGATTTCATATCCTATACACCATCATAGAAAAAGGGTTTTTAATTACTACGTAATTAATTAATCAAATAAAAACATAATGCAGCTAATGTTTTATGTAGTTGAAAATATTTTTCACGTGAGACAGACACACAGATAAGAGCATTAGGGTTAGAAAAAAAATAATGAAACCCTGGAAAGGAACATTAAAATCATATAGAATGAGTCAGATTTCGAATAAAGAGTATAAAGTGGTTAGTGTTGTTTGATGATGTGATAAAATACTAAATGAAATAATAAACTTTATTCGGAAGCATAAGTCTCTTAAGCATAGCAAAAATGACAATTGTAAGGGGATTCATGACATGTTTGACATGCAAAAATACACCTAGAACAGTTTATGTTTTAGATGAGAAACATGAAAAATAAAAATAATATACGAGGTCTTGAAGTAGGAGGCATAAACTTCTCCATGGTTTGTGGATGCACTATATATACAGGTACTGTCGGGCTCAGATACCTGAGTATCCTTAAAGTGAGGAGGAGACGCCCGCCGCGGGCTGGGGTCGCTACAACCTCTTAGCGGCCGACCGGCGAGTGCCAAGAAAGAGATAGAGCGGGCGGACCTATGGTCTTTCACCCTGGCTGCCGGCCTAGTCGGCGGGCAGCCTTATTCGTTTTGATCTGACTCCATAAGATCTTTAGAAGGTGTGTGTGCACCGACAAAGCACCATGTTCAGGAGAAGAGGAACAAGGTAGGTTTATAGGTAGTTTATGTGGTCTTGGAATGACCACGAATTCACACTCGGCGTCTAAGGATAGGCGAAAACCGTTCGGATCCCAAAGGCGAGTGTGAACCGAAGAGAAGCAGACTGGATTGCCATGGGAGACGCTACTGGTAATTTTGTAGGGCCACGGCAACCGTCATCCGCGAGGTAGAAGTCTCTCCCAAGGAGGTGCTAGTTTTAGCGAGACGAAGGCAGAGATTCCCGCTAGGAAGGTGCGGGGTCTGACAACGCCGGACTACAACATAGCGAGGTTAGGAGAGATAGATGCAGAGGTAGTTGAATGAGAAGACCATGGTTTGAGTAGAGCAGCAAACATGTAGTGCAGAGTGAGAGAGAGAGAGAGATAGAAGTTCAAGGTGCCGGTTTGTTTCTTTCTGATTTTCACCCTATGGGCCGCTTCTTATGTAGGCAGGCTAGTCGTGGCGAAGAGTCATCCCCACCAGTGGCTGTTCTCCCCACCAGCTTCTCCTCCACTCTGACTGACGTCATAATTTTTATTTGTAAAATACTATGTTTCTATATGTACAAATATAGAAACATATATTTTCTGGGATGAGTTGAGGGTAACTTTTAATTATTCGTAATTAACAGGTGGTCACAACAGGTATCATATTCAATGAAAAAAAATTTATTAATTTGCAACAAACAACCAATTAGACATTGTGAGCATATATTGATTTGATTTATATTGATACAGCACTCAAACTAGTTAGCGGCAGATTAGGAGAAGAGAAGAAATTGATTAAGTAGGGGATCGGAAAAGAAAGAGGGAAGAAGGCGAATGGATGAAAATAAATTTCAAAGGTTTGGATGCACGAAAGAAGCAGATCTCTGAGCGAGGGGTAAAGGTCTGGTAAGCGCGATCTGATATAGATGGAGGAATTGAGTTCATCAGTTTATATCGATAGTTTAATATTACAGTCGAGTTGAAAGGGTTAATACAGTAGACAATGCTTACAAACCAAGCGTGACAAGACAATTTATATTTGGCGGCATAATATACTTGAAAGGAACATTTAGGGTAGCTGTGGAGACAGATCCGCGCTCTGGAACATTCGTCGAGTTGAAGGGTTTCTCAGAGCCCTTCTAATTTTGATACGTCCTTACGTCTCAAAATAGAGTAAACATGTTTCTTTCCAAGGACGACTATGAGAATGATGAATCTTTTTTGACAATTAATCCTGAAGCAGTGAGATGATCTAATTAAATAGGCCATGCTAATGCTTCATATAGTGCTTTTACATCAGCGATGATGGATACTGCTGTTGTCATCTACAATTAATTACACAGCGTGTACACTCCAACTATGATAGTCATCTACTTACCTTTTAACATAACTATGCACTGTGAGCCTCCCATCCATTATGTACGCTCTGCTCTAATGATGAAGGGTCACATGTTATGTAGCTGCACGTTGGCACAGTTACTTAGAGATACATGATATGATAAAGAAAAAACATACACCTTTTAAGTAACAATCCGTTATTTCGGTTTCGGGCCGAAAAAAATAACTCTCCTGAAGGAAATATTCATATACACAATATACAACACATATACACCTTGTCACATGTATTACATATATACAACATACATATAAGCCTAAATCTGCAATTACATTGTCAATATTTCGGAATATTATTTAAATGACAATATTATTGAAGTAAGACAAACGATTTTGGCGGTTTGAAACGAAATATTGGAGATAATCCAGAAATCCTTGAAGGATGAACTGAGCGGTGGTGGGAGTGTTGACATCAGCATTGAAGTGGTAAAATTACATCATGTCTATTTTTTCGTATGTTGTAAGTTTTTTACATTTGTAGGGCTGTCGTCAACATGTAACTAGTCCCAATGGCTAAATACCCAAATAATTTAAATAAATAATAACCAATTCTTGATGGCGAAATTATGGCAGATGATTTTAGATTTTCAAATTTTCTTCCAGTAGCAAGATAACGCACAGTTAAAGCCTATCATTCCTCTGCTGAAATGTAACTTATCAGGACAGTATTGTTTCTTAATAAATATGGCTCCATCATACTGACTAATGACTGAAATGTTCACCTACTCATCAGGAAGTAATTGCGGCAGTCGCTTACATCGGAATTCTTTTTGGAAATTCTATTAAAATTTTATTCAATAAAATTAAATGAGCGTGTACTGATCAGGGTTTCAAAGCCATGTGTCTTACACTTACATAGCGCATTTCGTTTGAAGCCCAGTGTAAAATAATAGCCACACGCGTTTCTTCTAGCGTTTGTTCTGAGAGCTATCCCCACTTCGACTTACGAGTATTAGGGAGAGTATATTGACAGGGTATGTCCTAATGCAAAAATGGGATCAGGATTGTCAATAAAAATGAGTCAATGGCATTGACATAATTATTGTGAGTATAGGCGGCTAATTGCAGCTTTAAAACCTACCTGTTAGTCCAAGAATCAGTAGCCACGCCATTTTTTTCATTATTTAAATTTTTTACACATAAATGAATGCAGAACTGCAAACATCGTAGAAATGAGATCTTTTCAAACTGTTACTTATTTCCTGATTAGAGCAGGTTGCAAATTTTTACTCTAAATAGTACTTGAAAAATCGAACTGCCTAAGAATTTGTTTCCATAGCTCAAAGTTATAGTAATAGATTTATATTTTGTATATAAACTTAATAAAGGAGATATGAAAAAAAAAAAAATGCATACATGGATTATATACAAGGGTGGTCTGAAAAGTTTCCGACCTCAACATGAAGATAGCAGCAGTCGTAAATAAAAGCTATTGAATTTCGTTGTTCAGCTGTTGACAATTACTCACCAAAGTTTCAGCCATTTTGGACGCGCAGTTGTTGTGTAACAGTCGTTTGAGTGAGTCGATGTGAGTGTTTTTATGAAAGTGGACAAAATCGAGTATCGAGCTGTCATTAAATATTTGTTTTTGAAAGGCAATACGCCTACGCAAATCAAAGATGAGTTGGAATCTGTGTATGGGGACTCTGCACCATCATTTACCACAGTGAAATTTTGGGCAGCTGAATTTAAACGTGATCGTAAGACCTTGGGAGACGATGAACATTCGAGATGTCCAAAAACTGCAACTACCGACGAAAACATCGCCAAAGTTCACCAAATGGTGCTAGACGACCACCTAATTAAAGTGAGAGGGATAGCAAAGGTTATGAACATGTTTGTCACATATTAAATCAACATTTAGAGACGAGATAGCTGTCCGCGCGTTGGGTGCCGCGTTTGCTCACGTTAGACCAAAAACGTGTTCAAATGAACATTTCCAACGCACTGTTGGTGCAGTTTAAGCGCAATAAATCCGAGTTTTGGCGCCGATTAATTACCGTGGATGAAACTTGAATACACCATTATACGCCCGAAACAAAAATACAGTCCAAACAGTGGACTGCAAAGGGGGAACCGGCTCCAAATAAAGCAAAAACTGTTTTTTCGGCTGGGAAAGTGATGGCGACTGTTTTTTGGGATAGTCATGGAGTTATTTTAATCGATTATCTTCAAAAACCATTACAGGAGCATACTACGCATAATTACTTGACAAGCAGAAGGCAGAACTTGCGGAAAAACGGCCACATTTGCAGAAAAAGAAAATAGTGTTTCACCTAGACAACGCACCGTCTCACACCTCAGACCTCAGCGGTTGCCATGGTGAAAATCCATGAATTACGGTTTGAACTGCTTGACCATCCGCCTTACTCACCAGATCTAGCCCCAAGCGACTTCTTTTTGTTCCCTCATCTAAATATTGTGCTCGGAGGACAGAGATTTTCGTCAAATGAAGAGGCATCACCTTCGTGAACGATTATTTTGCCGAGTACTATTTGGACGGGTTACAGAGATGGGAGCATCGCTGGGAGAAGAGTGAAGAGTGTAGTTACAAGGAGACTATGCTGAAAAATCAAAAAAAAAAATCTGAAAAAACGTCTTGTATCTTTGTTAGGTCGGAAACTTTTCAGACCACCCTCGTAAATGCATTAAATAATTTAATCATTTATATAAGTCATGTACTGAATAACATGTAGAGGCCCCATATGGATTTTTAGTTGCAGATTCTAAGTAATGTAAATCAAAATATGTTAACAGTATGTAAGAGGGAGTAAATAACTTCTTCCAAAAAGCTACTATTTCCGTCCCCACTCTGGGACTATTACTTACTCGATTTTCCCGTCTCGAGGCAAAATGGGACCCGATCAGAAAATAACCACTTAGTGGAGCCGGGAATCGAACCAGGGGGAGTTTTCAATTTGTTGAAAGGGACGAAGTATAACATGTAAGTTATAGTTATATTTTTACTTCTTTCATCACCAAGGCAATATTATTACAAACTATTTCAAAGAAGTACTTTTTAATTAAATAAATATCTAATAAGATAATATCCGATGCAATTAATAATAATTTGTCATTTTAATGACGATTGATATACAAAAATAAACAACATATTATATGTTATCGTTAATTCCTATAACAAAAAAAAAATGTGATAAAAAGTTATCAATCATGACCTTAGGTTTATAATACCCAACATAAAAATTTTTAATTGAGATCAATAATTATCATATAGGAATACATTAATTCGATCCTGAGATAACCTCGTTTATTTATAACCTATGTATAACCTAATTTATCATATTATTTATGACTACATCTTCACCAAATTAATAAGTTTTTAAGAAAGTAAGGGGCTAAAGAAAAATATTATTTTAAATTCGATAGAAGTTAGTTGGTTTAAGGCTTATGAAAACTGATTGCATTTCCAAGCAAGCATATTTAAATATAGTTCATTATTTAATAACAGCGAGCATTATTTATCTTGAAGAGGGTCAGCACTCATACCCTGAATGGTACAGAGTTTTGTTACTAAAGATAACTCCCCTTAAGTCGGTACAAGTGCTTTAATACTACTTACTAAAAGGGAAGGAGCCATTGCAGAGAGAAGAGAGAAGAGCAAAATTGCAGTCACCCACAGCCAATTGAATATGAAAAGGAAGAACTTTATTTAATTGAGTATTTGATTTGTAACATATGATGGCATTGGATAGAAGCAAAGAGAGGCAAGTAAAAAGATTTTGTGACAAAGCCGCGTTGAAGTTGAGATCTTTAGGAGATTCCAATGGTAGCACAAATATAAGCAACTAAGATCTTCGGCAACTTAGGACATAATGTTACCGGTAAGGTGGAGAATGTCCGGGCTAAACTCCACATGATATATACAGAGAGTTGTACTGGAGTATTCTTCAAAATTTCATTTTTTAACTAAGCCCATTTATTTCTAACCTCATTACAAACAGTGAACATTTTTTTTCGAAATAGGGAAATGGGAGTGCTTCTGGGATACGTACTAAAGTGATACTTTATTCCTCGCAGCGATAAATAGCTCTTCTGGCGAAGCATTTCTTTTAGCAGATGACTTGATTAATTTAAGTTCCTTTTTTTCATCAAGAACCCTTCTTCGAAAAAAGTTTTCAAATTTAATTGTCCAGATCTTGTTGATTCGGTTCATCAACTTCTTCAAAAAGAATGTTTGTAAGGTGAAATCGTGTCTGAAAGTTATGAAGAGTTGGACGAAATAATTCATCTCTCTCTTTACAGGAAAGGGGTTGTTAGTGCATGATTATAATCCAGTAACAACGAAAATGAAATGTATTCCCTAGGGAAACTAGGATGGTCGCTCAATAATATTCAGGGTATGTTCAAGAGCCATACCAAATCTGGACATAAACAAGCGTTTCAGATGTGCTGTTTCAAGGACTCGCTTTTACTGCGCACTGTGTTAGAGTCTGCTTAAAACATGCAGCAATGATCTGTCAAAATTGCAGTTCAAATATTTCGTTTTTATAAGCTTCTATCAATTATATGTTCAAATCCTCTAATTACTAAAGTTTAATTAGTTTTTAATGTGTAAAAGAAAAAAAATTGATATTAGATGAAATAGTACGCTTTATTTGATGTTCTAAACCCATTTTCAATCTTTGATTAGCATTTATGTTTTTTTTTGATAATTTCTTGGGGTCAGAGAGACCCATGGATAACACTGGGTCGGCTAATTTTCAGGTTACCTACCACCAATGGAGGGTTAAATAAAATAAACACGGACACAGGATCCTGTGTAGTCACTAAATATACGAACGAAAATGTACAGTTATACCGAAGTTCTAATATAATGTTGCCGAGACGACTAGAGGTTAATAAGCGGTCGAAAAATGAGGTGGTAGCGGTCCCAGTTCCTGCCTGCCCTCCCACTCACTGGCGATAGCGATGTTAACTCTATTCGTAGCACCACGTGTACTCACATGGTTTCCACGTGCACAATGTGGACTACCGGAGGTTCGAACCCACCACTGAAAGGGGGCTCAGGTAAAGCACTACCGCATTTACCTAAGACAGTGGTCGGCAAAGTGCGGCTCTGGCACAAATATCCACGGAAGGCGCAATAATATTTTCATTTAAAATAAAAAACTTGGTAAGAAAAAAATTACATCTTATTTTGATAAATTAAAATTCTTCTATAAATCGAGAATATGTATAATTGTTTGTTTAAGTTAAAAGATAGATAGGTAATTAAAATTTTATATTGTTGTAAAAATACGTAACGAACATCGAGTTTAATTTTATTAGTTTTCGTAAACGTAAACACAAAACATGTACAAGCTACCGGCTGAAATTGTTCGTATGTTTTCGGCGAACAATCTTTTTCAAGCATGAACATTATCAAGAGTAAACTGAGAAGTCGTCTTATTGATGAGAACTTGGAATCATGCCTAAAATTAATAACAACAACATACAAACCTGACTTACTAAAACTTTCCAAGGAGATGCAAGCACATTGTTCGCATTAATAAATATTTATTAAGTATGAAATTTAGTTTTATTTAATGCGCTATTTATTTAGTGTAATAAAAAATTACTAAACAAGCAGATTTGCTCCCAATTTTTTTTTAAATTGTTGTAATGTTCATATTTGGCTCTTTGGCTAATAAGTTTGCCGATCACTGACCTAAGAGAATGAAAGTCCATAAAAAAAAATAATTATTTTTAAATATAAGATTATCCTCATAGCAAGGAGTAACCTCATATTATATAGAGATAGTAAGGTTTAGTAATATTTGTGAATCCAAGTCTTATAAGTAGTAATAAATTCGAAATATACTATTTGAATCAATAGTTAACCACAAAAAAAAACACAAACTAGCTAATGTTTTATATCTTGCACAAGTGAATCAAATATGACATAAAGGAAGTACAAACATGGAATAAAAACCTAAATTCGTTCGTGTTCATGCGACCATTTCTCTGTAAATTTCCTGGTATGATACTCCCATTACTCAGATCCTTCGACAATTTACATATAATGTTTATTATTGTACAAATAATTTTGTGGGAAAACAAGGGAGTTGCGTTTTATCTCATCGATTTAAACCCAACAACCTGCAACAATAACTACCCAATTTCTTAATATTGGACCAAAATGTCACGGTAATTCCCTTTCTTATTCACTGGATCGAACGAAGCTAGAAATGAGATGATAGCGACAGAGCACGCAATACTAACCTGCAATAGATGACTATCATGGAGGCCGAACCACCCAAAGAGTAAATCTGCAAGCTATTCTTAATTAAACCAGAATTATGACTTATATTAGATGGGATAGGATTGTTTTTTTGGAGAGGCCGATCAACTTTGAATGACTTTTTTGAAATTATAGTCCACCTAAAATGCCATACTATTAATCAGGATGCCAATATGTTTAATCTAATACTCTACTTAGCACGGCAGGAAAATATTTATATTTAAATACAGGTGATCGATCAATCCATGATTCTTCAGTATTTCTCATAGGGCTGATAAATAAATATGGGTAAAAGCCCCAAGCAAAATATCACATCAGTGTTTATCACGTTTTGAAGCAATAGTCAATTAAAGGCCTCACAAATGATACATATTAATCATTAATCATTATTAATCATGAAGTCAAGACGGATAAAAGAATCCGTTACACCGGTCAGTATTGCAGTAAAATATTTATTATTCTCATTCCCAGATCAGACTGGGCTGTTCGTTTTAATATGTGATGCCCATTACGCCTTAAACCTCTCACATCTTAAATAAAGACCTGTTACAGACGTACATAGAACGTCGATCTTTACAAACAAATTTGATGATTTCTTTCAACAATCTAAACAGATGTGATGACGAAAATACTTTCACTCAGTTTCTAAATTCGAGGCAAGGCAAGTTATGAACTTCCAGAACAAGAAACAAACTTAACTCAGAAGGATTGAAGAGAAAAGTCACGTAGAGGTGTCTACCTGCGAATTCCGTGCGTTTAAGGCACAAGGGCTTTATTCCTAGAGGGCTCACACCCTCATTATCAAGCGCCAATAATACTCGTAGTTACCGCGGTGTCAGATCTGCGAATCCCAGCGCTTCGAAGAACGGGCCACAACGTAATTATTAAACTAAATATTACTCGAACTGTCTGAGCATATTTTTTATAATTCAAAGTTAAGGGTATTACTGTATACTTATAATAAGCACGAAATGAAATTTTGTAAATAGATCCTATGTAGACAAATTAATAAAGAGGAAACAAAAGATGTGTACTTGGATTATAAAAATGCATTAACTAATTTAATCAACTAAATAAGTTCATATACTGAATAAAATGTACCATAGCAACGGAAAATATAGAAGCACCACGTGCATTTTTGGTTTATTTAATTCTTTACAGATTCTAAGTAGTGCAAATATGTTCAAATTATGTAAAAGGGAGTAAATATTGCATCCTATAACTGGAGCTAAAACCTAATTACAATTTTAATATAGTTTCATTATCACTCCACGGCGATAGGCTAGGTGAAAAATCTGTCAAAATGGGATCCCCAGGAGTTAAATGATAAGAAAAAATAACGGCAGCTTGGACAAGTAGTCTCAACCTACCTACAAGAGCCCTCTCGTCTGACTACCACTTTTTTAAACACCTGGAGTATTTCTTTCAAGAGATATAATCATTGAAACCGTAAAAACTGATGAAAAAGGTTCAGAAATTGACTTTTTAAAATTCTAACGATATTTATTTATATTCGGAGAGTTCGGAAAACCGTTAAAAACACACCGATTGCAATGAACCATATTTCTAACGATTAAATTATGTTAAAAAAATTATATATACATATATATATTAAGACTATTGTTAGTAGGTATTTCCAATCATTCCCGGGCCAACCGACCGATTTAATATATTCATGGATAAACCCAAACTCTAACCCTCCCCCATGTTATAATTTAACTTTCTCCCTCGCCATTTATTATGAAAGACGGTTAGCTGGATCTTTATTAATTTGCTGCTTAGGCTCACCAGTTTATTTGTTCGTTACGTAGCACACGACGCAAACAACGTCGGGACATCGATTCAGAATTACGCTATGAGAAAAGAACCTGCTCACAATAAAATAAGGAATACAGGGGAACGACATCGGTTATAAAATAGCGAATTTATTACCACTCTAGAGATACCACGTATAAGGAGGTTCAGGTTCTCGGTCGGGCGTAGGCATAACTCCGTAACGGAGTAGATCAAAACTGTACATTTCAAGTGCACTCACGAGAGATGGGTTAAATAAAACAGACCCTAAATGTGAGCGAGGCTGTAATCGATCAGGTTATTGGCACCGCTAAAACCGTGATGAAACAGCCGTTGTTGATTGCTGGCCAGAGTGGCCATTGATATATTCTTCGCACAAACGTCACAGAGCGGGACCTCTTAGGGCTCGAAATTTCTCAGCAAAAATTAGGATGGACTAGATATACAGGATATAGAGTGACAGGCTAAAAATTCCACCCACCTGATTTTTTCATGTTTTCATCTCAAAATATTTCTGCTTTGGATTGGTCAATTTTTTTTATGAATAAATATGTATTTTTTTTATTTGTTTTCAATTATAAATGTCAATATAGAGGATAGTAACCCATAATCCTTAATTCAATTAAAGGACTGTCGTTCCCAATGTTTACTTTCCATGGAATTAAAAATGTTTATTCAGTGTCGTTTGCGTTCTGGTGCAGCAAATTCTCAGTTTTAGGCTTCGCTATTTTAATTTTCTCAATTCTAAGTTTAAAAATGCCTTTTCGTGCTGAGGATGTTGCACGTGGTGTGGCACTTATTGATGATGGACGTTCCATTAGATATGCAGCTAATGCCATTGGAGTCCCTATGAAACTCTAAGAGACGCCGTCAGGCATTTTCGAGAAACTGGGTCTTACCATAGAAGGGCCGGTTCTGGACGGCCTAGGGCAACAGAACCACAGGATGACCGGTTTCTTACTTTAAGAATTTTACGAAACCGGCACCTTACCATTGTTCAAGCGATTCATCAGCTCCAAGAAGTTCGAGGTGTGCAAATTTCTGAACGTACTGCTCGGAGAAGATTAAATGAGTATGGACTAATGGCTTTTTGCCCAGTAAGAGGGCCAGAATTGACCAGAACTCACAGAGTTACACGGCTTGAGAACACAGTCATTGGACTATGGACGAATGGTGTGCTGTACTTTTTACAGATGAATCTAGATTTGCTCTACGATCTCCAGACGGTCGTGAAAGGGTGCGGAGAAGAAGAAAAGAAAGGCATGCAGCCTGTAATTTCACCCAGAGCCAACCTTTTCAACGTGGTTCCTTAATGGTGTGGGCTGGGATTTCAATGGAGTGCCGCACAGAAATGGTTGTTGTTCATGGAGGGTCTTTGACGGCCACTCGCTATGTAGATGAGATTTTGGAACCTCATGTGTTGCCTATTTTCATCGAAATCAGCGATCATTCATTTCTAATGCACGATAATCCACGTCCACATGTCGCTCGCTTAGTACAGGCGTTCCTTTATCAGCACAACATTGAGGTCTTAGCCTGGCCAGGACGTTCTCCAGATTTGAACCCTGTCGAGCATTTATGGGATAACCTCGGAAGACGAATAAGAGTGCGTTCAGCACTTCCTGATACACTGCAAGGACCTTGAAAGGGCTCTTCGGGAAGAATGCGCTAACCTCCAGCAAAGGGACATTTCCCGACTGGTGGAAAGTATGCCGGGGCGTCTTCAAGAAGTAATAAAGGCAAGAGGAGGAAATACGCGCTATTAAATGATCCTGTCATTAATTTCTTTTAGAATAAAAATGATTACTTTTGCAATTTTTTTTTCATGTTTCTTGGCAGTTCACATTTTGATTTTAAATTTTTAAACGAAGACTCATTTAATAAACGTTAAAAACCTTATTAAAGGTAAAAAAGATTTTATAAATAATAAGTGTTATATACAAATACATTTTTTTTACAAGTGGGTGGAATTTTTTGCCTGTCAGTGTATATACATTTCAAGATGACGCGGTCGTGTTATTCGGCAATTGCTGATCATTGAACCTCAAGTATGACTGAAGTTTTGTAAGGTGGAGTTTTATAAAGTAACGGCTCAATTTGTTTTCTTAGTAAAATGACAAACATTTCACACAAAATTTGTAGAAAAAAAAAGCTTTTTTTTCTATTAGTTGGGTTAGGCCTTCGACCTAAGAGTTAGTGGTACGTAAAACAATAATGGAAAAAAAAAATCATAGCCCATTGAGATGTCATTATCTGTGCCCAAAATGGCGAAGAACAACGCAAAGCTTCCAGTGGACAATTGTGTATTGTCTTTGACAACTATTTATAAGCTTGGAGAAAGTAAATTGCCATTTTTACTTTTAAGCAAGTAGGATGAAAATTCGAAATGTTTTTTGAAAGGCCCGCCCTAGTGCAGAGTGCAGTCCCTTACTTTCACCACTCATTGCATTCCGTTCACTGCCAACCTACATTTCATTTTGCAGCACATAGCACCTCTCTCTTCGGGTACATTTTGCTTCGCTTTCCTTTCTAAAGTCAGGTCATACACGAGGTCAAATACGAGCGAAAAGTCAAACCGATGACCTGTATACGGCTTTACCAGATCGCGGCAATTGGTTTTAAAACATACGATAAATAAATATCTATTTTAACCTATCATGAATTGGAATCGGGCATACAATTATATAAATACTAATTACCTGTTTTTTTGTCCACCAACAAAATTTGTTGAATCCGATAAATAATTTAATTTTATTTGAATTGAATTGCAAGAGAGTGATTTTTAATGAACGCGAGTTTGAGTCGGAATATCCTCGCCATTTTCTTAAAACTGTAGTGAAAAAATACTGAGTATTTTTAACCAAAAATATTTAACTTTATTTATTAAACCATTCCGTCCACCGTCAAATCACCGTTTTAACAAATCAAAATATGATTGAAAATGTTAAAATATTGACATAAATAAACCGGATCGGAAAATATAAAATACCCGAGTTTTAATGTTTCCTCTGAAAACTTCATTTTGTGAAATATTATTAAAATTAATTTTGCGTTCCGTTATTACAGTGTCTTCAACCGTGCCGTCTTTTCTACGGACGCTTTGATAGCATACGAGGGCGGTCTGAAAAGTTTCCGACCTAACAAAGCTTTTATTTCACTAGCTTTTATTTATTCTATTATTATCTTCATGTTGAGGTCGGAAACTTTTCAGACTACCTGTGTATATTGACCAACGAAATTGGTCAATGTAAATTCCGTTTTTTTTTTGGTTTTTTTGTAAAATGGAGCCTCCTCTAGGTTAAGGGATAAATTCCCTTACAGCATACCGTCACTCACAAATTCGTTTACACCATCTCTTATAATTTATGAGTTTTGATCATGAACTGGATCTAGGATAAAAATAATGCGTTTTTTAAAAATGTTTAATAGTCTAAATATGATTAAAACATAAAAAAAAATATCAAATTTATTCATCTGAATAATTTATGTATTTTGTAAGTAGAAGTATCTTAATTTTTTTTACTTTTTATTCACCACTAATAAAAATACCTACACCTGATGAAAAATATACTAAAAAAATGTAGAATTTATTGCTGACCAAAAATCAGCAATAGAATCTTCGCTCACAAAACTGTTTACATGAATAATTTAATATGAATACCTTCAATTTAAAGAGAGAAAACACGTAAAGGGGATCACTGAAAGGTTGATAAACTGTCTATGTTGTTGTTATGGATAGATCAATAAATACTATTTTTTTGACAGTGTAAACACTGAAAATATTTCATTGGTGTAAACGAATTTGCGAGTCACTGGTATGTGTATCACGGGCAAGACGCCATCGAAGATGGAAACTTCCCAAATAGGTTTGGGATGTAGGTTTCCTATTTTCAGTAACTGAAAGAAAAAACATATAACCAAAGTGTTCACTGTGAAAATTCATCGGATCTATATAGGACAATCACAGATTCAGATATTCCCGAAAGGTCTTGCCTGCAAGAATTATGATCCTCGAACCCATCGCCGAGAAAACCTAATCGAACGAGATCAATTTCCCGGTGGAATTACAATGGCAGTACAAAGAAATTTAGTATCCATTGTACCATCTCCAGATCGTTGACAATTTGTTTTATACCTACTCGCAGTAACAATTCTGACATTTTTAGCAGATAAAGGATATCAACAGAGAAATAAATTGGTATTATGCTTTATCTATTAAATAATATCACTACCTTCACCCTCTGCCGCAAATCTTGTCCACTAGTTTCTTTTAATTCCATTCCTCTCCCTGTATCCGAGTTAGTACGGTACTTTTATTAGTACAGCAAAAAAGTCGAACAACAAACGTATCCAATCCTTTCAATCAAAAGTCCTGAGAATAGTTAATGCCCCTTTTTACGTCAGCAACAAACCCTTCATAACGATCTTAATATACCTTACATTCTGTAACTCATTCCTTCCAAGTTTATGAAATTCCATAGTAACATATCCAACCACCCTAATCCCCCAGCACTGCAGCACTCATCCCTATAATCCTCCTCGGAGACTAAAACGGCAGTGGCCTGCTATAAACGCGTAACGGTAGGAGTCCTGGCAATGGCCAGTTTCTCCGATCATGTCCTGAGCGTATGTGGCTCTTGCGCTCTTAGTCAGCCTCCGCTGGATCGTATCGGGTGACGTGGTTGGCGGAGGAGCGTTGGGGACTTCCCAAGACTCCGCTTCCTCTTTTGCATGCGAGGGAGGTGACAACCATGTGGATTTGGGAGGTCTCTAGGCTGTTTGTAAATACTGTATGAATGAGCGTGTGAATGAAAATTGTAAATATGGTATGAATGAAAGCATTTATCACAATTACTTATTGCCCAATGAGGCAGATTGTAATTTGATCATAATGAAGCTGATTTGATAATTAAATAATATGCACATAAACATCAAGAAAGTTGTTTTCGCCATTAAACAATTAGGAAGTACGGAGAATTTGGTAGAATAATTAATAAATTCTTGTTTTATCGAATCTTTTACGTTGAAGAAATCTTATTTGTCCTAACAAACGAATCTATTCATGTTTTTGGAGTTCATTGAGAGATAATCATTTACTAGCACTGACCAAATAATATTAAATCACAAAATGATGTGTATATCATTTTCCATCAAGGAAACTCATGAAACAGGGCGAAGCGTATTTAAAAAAACCCACATATAAGTGCTTTTTTTTTCCCTTCATGGCCCCTTTAAATTTACAGATAATTATATATAATTATAGATCCTTAGTTGAATCTATTTACAAATTATTTTGTATTTCCTGTAGCATCACTACATTACATATAGGTTTTGTTATTTTATAGAAATTATATAATCGAATAAACAAGCATAATGATATACATTATACGTGACTGGACTAAACTGACTAATAAAGGTTATGGGGCTCACCTTTTTGATCAACCTTAAAACTAACTTACATACTAATTCTTATCCTAATTTTTCCCCGACAGTCTGTTGCCATCGATGCAGGAGGGGTGGTGGGGTCATAGTGTTAAACACTGGGTTTGTCAGGTGCTGCAACGAGTCAAAAAACTTAATTTATCTCCGGCGGATGAACTCACTCACCGACGGCACACCAAGCAACGGGTGCATATCAGCGTTCTTCAACCTCTCCAAGAGGTATGTCGGACCACTTTTCGCATGATTCCATTCTGGAAGTGTTGGCTGTATTGTCAGTCAAGTGGGTAAATAGCGGGGCACCGTACAGCAGAGCTGGCCGGAGGACACATTTATATATTAACAATTTGAGGCGAAGCGACAGGTTAGGTGAAGTTAGCAAGTGCGATAGCCGGTAAGACCTTTGTCGCACTTTTTCTATTTTATTACTAAAATGAGTAGAGAAATGGAGATGCCTATCCATTTTCATACCCAAATATATAGAACGTGAATGGTGCCGTAATATAAGTGCTATAATTTAGTAAATTGGTTAAAGGAATGCTATTAAAAAAAAGTTGTGAGAGTAAATTGATAAAACAACTTATTCTAAATCTGTCTCAAATGAAGTGAGTTTATAGGTCAAAATAAAATTATGTTTTCGGAGATTTTTTATCATTTATTAAAATCTTCTTCATTTATGAAATAGACATTTGTCTTTTATTGACTTCGTTTACTCATACAAGTGCAATTGTATAATTATTTATCGATAATCATGAATTTGTTATTTTAGGGCGTCAACCACAAGGGTCTTTGATGCCCTCTCATATAAGATGATTTTCTTCATTTACGTTTTACAACAGCGATTTTATAATTATTTTATGTTCTATTACTATATTAGAGTGCATCGAAAAAAAATTGTTAACGCGATTTGAGGTTTTAATACAGGATTTTTCTTTTAAAAGTTATAATGTAAGTCATAATTAATAGACTGATACTGGTTTCAAACAACCACGAGTGGAATTCAACAGGATGGCTATTTCCGGGAAATAGGGTACGAGGTCGTACAGTTCGTTCCTTTCTCTTTTATGGAACAATGTATAGTGACCGCGAAATCATAAAAATCAATTACATAAATTAAAATAATAAAAAATATCCTTGGCCAGACATCCCTGTAATGAACATACACACAAGGCTCAACCAAGGTTGCCTTTAACGAGAATTATAATCGCGGTAGTTCTAATAGAAATTAGCATTTTAAAGTTACGACCATTTATATACCAGAAGAACATAACAAAGAACAACTTAAAAATAAGAAGTCACAAAAAAAGCTGAACTTACCTAGAAATGGGATTGCTACTAAAGTCTGCCACCTGGAGCGCCCGGAGGTTCTTGATGTTTTCAGGTAAGTCTTGTATGTCTGAAAACAAATGATTTGTTACATGAATACATTAATTAATCAATGAATGACAAAATAATAATTAAGACAGTACCTGAGATAAAAAAAATAGACAAAGCTAATTTTAAAGCAATAACGTCATTGTATGAGCTTTTAAAATTTCAGAGACGATGAAGTCTACTTAATTCCATACTTAAGTAAGGGTAAGTGGAGATTACGTAGAAACAAGCATTCTAAATGAGTTTCAGACAGCATTCCAGCAGTTCAACAATAAATTATTACTTTCACTTCTATTATTATCCGGGGTATTTACAAGAACTTTTACCCTCAAATGCTCGTAATGAAGCAACTTATTATTGGGTACATCTTTGGCATTCTGCAGTTCAGTTAAGCAACACGTATAAGTAAATTAATATTTTTATTAAAAAGAAAAACTAATTTGCAACGGTGTAAAGTGATGTGCGGGCCCTGTAGAAATCCAGTGGCGATCTAAGCTCATTACCCACACCACACCGAAGTGGACTGTTGCCTGCATGTTGTTGGCTGCAACAGACAACGAATGACAGAGATTAATTACAGAGCATCGAGGGTGGGATGGATCCTGCGCCGACGTCACCTTTATGCTAAGCAATGGCCGGAGTCATTTTATTTTTTTAACAAATGTAAATGTATCTGTAGATTCAACATCTGTCCGTATATTGTACATGATCTTCAGGCTTCGTTGCTATCTGTAATCTGTATGTGTTGTCTACTTATGACTGTCCTACCGCAATACTTGTTTTCGAGAAGTGCCCAGTTCTCTTGAAGGCAAGATTTATTAGATATCTTCTTCGGTCCCATTGTTCATTGTGTTCTATCTATGGTCCCACGTCTCCAATCTGTAGCTGCCTTTCAGATCCCTATAACGAATAGCGTGCTGCTTTTGGAACAGGATATATTTTAATCCAAATGCGTAAGGCCGAAGGAAGATGATCTCTAACATGTACGAGGGCAATCGTATTTATTTTGTTTGTCTGAACACCTCCACCTTAGTAGTTGTTTTTTTATATGGTGTCATAGAAAATTTGAAACCAAAACAGGTTGGCCTAGTTTTAATTGAGCCTTCCCTGACCTCTGTCGCTATCTCTAATAACTATAAAACCAGTGGGGTTACAGACCTTCACTATAGCAATTAATAATTTAATTAAACAGGTTCACTTTGTCAACAATAATTGCAATATTGTTGCGAACAAGATATTTTCGCATATAATATAAACATTTTTTTATCTATTGTTATTCCAGGGGGGGATATATCACCCCTCAACCGCCCCCTTGGCTATATCGGGGAGGTACTTAGCTACTAGAAATGATCCTGAGGCGCCTGTCAGAAGTGCTGATTCAGTGAGGAGACGGGCTGATCCATGCCTATGAGGCGCAGGTTCACCGTTAATCAGACTGCCACAATGTAGCTCTCTTCAGTGCCCAGTTCTCTTGAAGGCAAGATTTATTAGATATCTTCTTCGGTCCCATTGTTCATTGTGTTCTATCTATGGTCCCACGTCTCCAATCTGTAGCTGCCTTTCAGATCCCTATAACGAATAGCGTGCTGCTTTTGGAACAGGATATATTTTAATCATAGTAGGGGATCAATCTTTAGTTAGATTCATTGGTACAGCTTTTTTTCTTTAATCACATTACACTATTCTCCCTCAATTTCGTACTATTGTGATCATAGCGAGGCGAGCATAGCTATCATAGCTGTACGGTAAAAATATTTATAATATATTATCAAATAACAATGGTAAATAAATGTAATTTTTCTCAACTGACACAGCTCGGCAGCCCCCCCCCAAGTTATAGTGGATGCTAGTTTCCCAAATCATCCCAAAATGTATTAATTAAATTGCTCTTCTAAATAACATAATTTACTTTTAATGGTTATTACTTTTTCTGAAACATTGATGATTAATTGCATTGGTATGCATGGTTTGTTGCTGGTTAAATGTCAACTGGAATGTTAACGGTCATGTTCACGTACATAACAAGCCCGAAACCGGTCAGCTTGATTTGTTCAGGATCTCATTAATGTGACAACCTAGGTCGTGACCCACTTCTGCACAATTTATTTTGTATATTATTTTAACCGTATAGCGGAAAAATATTCATTATGTTCACAAGAAGTTATTCATAGGCAATAATCAATGAATATTACTATAAACGCTCAGGTATAATGTCTTTTTTTTTCAACTTGGGACAACAATTCATGGAATCATTTACTGGGAAGCTTCGACGGAACCCTTATTTTAGAGCAGATGAATCACATTAAATTCAAACCAGAGATTGGAAACAAACTCAAATAATAGCAGATACCTGATGGTCATGTAGACAACATTCTTCACCCACCCAATCATCACAATATTGTCATTAGCTATTAGCTGAAAGAGTCAATATTTCTGAACAAATGTTAAATATATTTATAATCATTAAATAAATTGTTAGCCTAGATGTAAAGGAGAGCGAGTGGTAATCTGAATATTCAGTCACTATTTGTATCTGTTACATCAAATAATTATTAAATTTTGTAGATCATTTAAATCTTCAATTTGATTCAAAATAATTCTGCTTAAATTTATTTGATGTAATTGTGCTATTGTAAGTAATTACTCATTGTATCCCTTTTTTTTTTTTATCATTATTTAAAATGTTGTAATACTACTATCAATTAACGTTTATAAATAATGTAAATTGTAAATTTGGGAGGGATTGATACTTTCAAAGAATGACCCTCTTTATGAAAAAAAAAGGTTTGTTCTTAAGAGACATTGTCCCAGGATGTTAATAAAAAAATACTATTATTATTATACACAATAGAAATGAGAATAGCTACGATGTCGGATTTTTGCTACACATTCAGCCGGTAATTTTACTTTTCAAAAGTTGGGTGCTGTGTTTTTGTGAACTCAAAAACATTCGGACGGAATCACAGACGCAATGATGAAAACAAGATAAACACACCGAAAACATGTATCTACGGGTGTGCTGGTTTAGCGCCCAGTTTGTACGTACGCTCTTATATGCCACGTCACAGGAAGATAAGAGTACGCGAAAATTTCGAACCGCGGTTTATCTTCAGATTTGTGTTGAAGGAGGGGCTCTGATCGCTTGTGCGTCGATATCTTGGCTATCGTTAGTCTTCTATAAATAAGATTGGTCTCAAATTGCTTCTTTTTAAATTTTCTACAACTTCTATTATATTAAAAAATCTACGTAAAGTCAACCAGAAAAATGAAAGTTTCTTAATTATATTGACGGCGCCAAAGACTATTTTATTACACATAAACCCAATAAATTATGGAGAGAGTATTGGGTAATTATTAGCGCCCAATTTAGTTCAGGTAAGTCTAATACGGATGTGTGGGCGGAGAGGGCAGGAGGTACGGTACTCTGATTTCAGCTCCCTCTCACTTTTTTTATTTCATAATTGTTTTTCTAAAACCCCCAAATCGTTGAATTGACGGGTGGCAGACTCTCGAGTTCCAGGGCATATTCCCAGCTAAAAATTGTAGAAAATTTTTTATGCCAAGAAAAAAATATAAAATCCACGTTATTAAACAAAGCGTATATTAATTAATTCCAAGATAAATGCGATAGAAAAAATACTACCAACTCTAGGATAAATATTCCACTACATGACTAGAAAACCCGGCCTTATAATGGAGAGGACCCGAGTTCAAGTCCCGATTCTGACAGATGTTTTTGGCTGATAATGAATTATCGAATAATGATATCCTGTCCATCTGTTACAGCTGGTTTAAATTTTCCAACGAATCAGAGCGAAAGCACCTTCCCTTCGCCCCGGCCAGATATAAGCACTACCCCTTTTCAAAATCAAGGCCGATAGAGGAGAAATGGAGGAGATGGTATCTGGCCTGAGGGAACAGCCGGGGGGAACTGTAATTTCATGTCGGTCGCTATGGAGAGATCCTGGCGAGGGTCACGGAGTCGTGACGCGATGCACCGCTTGGTCACGGCGCTGTATCTGGGCCACGTGTGTCAGTGCAGGTAGTCATAGTGTCTTTGTGTCAACATGGCCCGGGGCCTGGCCGTTCGCCATATTGCCGCTTTCTAATTTACATAGTCAACACATGTCTTAACAACAATGACACGGAGAGTAAGGAAAGTATTTCAGCGATCCTGGGAAATGGGGGGGGGGGAGGGGGGAATCGAAATGCTGATTTCAAACCCAAGGAGTATTGTATTCAATTGAAATGACCTATATCGTTATTTACCAATGTTATATATATATGCTAAGGGTGCGGGCCTTGTGAGGAGGTTCTCAAGCGCTTACTAATTGGTTAATGGTTAACTTGTTTTTGTTTATGCCCCAAAAACTCAACCATTAAAAAAGTCAAGTGTGACGAAACGAACAACTAAGGGCTGGTGCACACCAGCCAATATCGGCTATTTTGTTTTAACATATATTTTTTGTTCACTAGGCAAGCAAGTACAAGTTTCCTTCGATAGACATCCATCGTTGGCATCCGAATGCATACTGGCGTTAATACACTGTCATATGTGTGTGTCATGTTTTTTTTGGAGTTGGCTGTGTTTATGGAGTCTTTCCAATATCAAATGGAATATGCATGTTTGTTTCTCTAACTTGAGCAGGGCACTTACAAAGACCAGAAAAGGAGAGGAATACTCAGTTGGGGGTGGTAACCAACTTCCATTTACACAATTTAAAGTCAAATCAAAAACACTTATCATCTATAGTTTTAACCAGAATCCTTTCTGTGTTTAAAATTGTGTTGTATTTATGCAGAGATAAGCCCACTCATCTTGCCACACCTTATATAACAGATATATTTATTTTCCAAATATCAAAGTACATTTCACAGCAAAGATTAATGTATATATGAAATTAAATTAGTACGAGGAAAAAACCCCAATATGTAACCTTAAGTACATTACTAAATGACATATCATTGATTGCCATTTGACGTTATTCGAACAGTATAAGAAATATCTTCTAAATGTCACTTTCCCTTTATCTTGAAACCTTCGTTCCATTCAGAATACTTCATAAGATATTAATCTTTACAAACTCAATGTCATGCGAAGGTTAAAATTGACATTTTGTGGTCTTATTAATAATTTTCATATACGGTTATGGAAATACAATTTTCTAAATCATTTTTATGGTTACACAGTAACTTTTCAAGCAATTAACGATTCACCCTGACTAAGTTTACTTTAAGACTTAAATTTATTAAACCATATAAACAATAAAAATATTCATTAGAAAAATGTAAAACACAAATTCATATGCGGTTGTAAAATTAAAATCATATTTAATGAAAAAGTGACAAGAGAGTTCATCATATCATATAAAGGTTCCTATAATTTATTTCAGATTACGGGTTTGTAAATATTTACATGATTTTTTTTTTGTTTATATGGTTTATCTGTCTTAGTCTTCAAATCTCGATGGTTGGCTAACCCATGATCCAATAATTTTGCAAATCTATGTTAAAAGTTAAAAATAACCTTTAGAGTCATTTTAGCAGATTAATTTTTTCTTACTCTATTGGAATTTGCATTATATTTTTCATTTCTAAAGTAGATTGGCTAAATTGTTGTTAACATTCCTACGTTTTCAATATTGTGAATTTATTCTGTGGAATTTTCACTATCACCATTACGTTTTGTAAATTTATTAAGTTTTAATAGTATCCTGTTGCCGATGTTCATTTTTTTCGATCTGTGAGTATGCCACCGGGAAAAACCATTTTTTTTGTTAATCATTCGATGTTCTAGTCATCATTAATTAGAATCTCGAGAAGTTGATAATAACCTTTCTCGTTTTTCGTTTAGCCGTGAAGTGTATCTTCATGAGAAAAACAAATATCAAATAACTAAACTGTAAATTAATTACCGGGTCAGACTCTTCAAACTAAATTTTACAATAAAATAATTGAAATATTAAGCTAATCGGCTTGAAAGTTGACAGAAATGAAGATTTACAAACTCTCCAGCAATCAAATTAGGTGTAAACTACAATAGATAAAAAAAAAAACCTGACAATTATGAGGACATTTGAACTTCAGCCTTTGACACTGACTAAGCAATAAACCACGAGAACAAGATTAAGATATCATTACGAGCTCAACTGTTGTCGGCGAGCCAGATTTTTTTTTTGTTCTTATCGGCCTTGACCGTGCCCTTGCTCTAGCACTAGTTTTCTTTGCGTCTTCGTTTCTTAATCTTTTCAGAGACGTATACATTTTTATTTTTATATTTTTTGTTTTTCCAAACGAGGAGAAGGCTTAATTTTCTTCGCTCCAGGTGTCAGTCATTTGTTTCATTTTATCACGTAGTAAAATCCTTGTCCTTTGGTACAATTTCTTAACTAGTTTCAGATATTATATTGACGTATTTTATTAAAGAGAAGTAAATGGTATAATGTAACACTACGGCTATACGAAATCATAATCCTTTATTTACTAGGGGTGGTGTAAACCACAAATAGAGCTCGCGCCGAAAATTAAAAGATAAGAAGAACGACTCATAGAAGTCTCTGAAGGAGTCACTTGCACTCCTGAAGAAGAAACAAGTTGATAAACCACACACAACATAATGAGTAGTCAGTCTCCTTTGAAAGACTGCCATTCTGACATGACAGAGGTTATAAGAGATCAGTTAAAGAGGTTATAAATTAAATTTTTCTTGTTCTAAATTGAAGTCCTGAGGATGGCTGAATAAGTGTAACGTCGATTGAGAGTGGTATATCTGCAAGGAGAGCTTAAATTTACTCATGCGTTCAACCCTCAGATCCTTTGCCGATATTCCTTATTAATCATTCCATGGCGTTCCACACCACCGATAAAACCCTAGGGATAACCATTGACCAAACCCTCTCTTGGAACCAAAATGTCTCCTAAATTTCCCGTCGGTCAAAAGGTATGCATCACTCTCAGCCTACACTCCAACTCCTCGTAATCTCCGTCATTTGCCCTCAATATGATTGTTTGGTGTATGGGGGTCTCTCGGTGGGACTCGAGGACAAGTTAAAGCGAATAATGAATTGATTCGTTACATTTGTCTAAGAGACTCTGTGGCGCTCCCATGTCTAGCTCTACACCGTGTTAGGATGTGTCTCTTAATTTCCTTCCGAGTACAATATATCCTTAGTTCATTCCTTTTACAAAATATGAATTCGCATCCCCCCCCCTCTAATATATTCTTCAGTTCAAATCATCAGACCACTCACGGAACACAAGATACAGTTTCATTACTGATCTTTATAATCCTGCCCACTTAAGTGCAGCATACGATCGGTCCTTCCTTGCTCGCTCTACATCCATCATCAACCATCTGGAATTCCCTACTTCCTATTATCCCCAGGCTTCGTTCTTCTGATCCTTTTAAGTTCTCCTATTTATTCCGACACCTCTTCACCATCCAGAGAGGCGCTTGTTAGTGTGGGAACGATCCATTCATTACATTATGTATTAGGACTTTTAAATTTGTATTTAATTGTTGTTACATAGATATATGTTGGGTGCCAGCTCCTAAGATACTTTCTTTGTATTAATTTAATGGTTTTTATTTCATGTCATGTTGAATTGCACAGACATCTGCATATTGTTACTTTTTTTTGGTTTAGCTTTATATAGTAGACCAATCTATGACTTAATTTTAATTATTGACTAGATGCAGTAAAACAATATTTCATAGTTATTATTATCTTTCCTACAGATGTTTACACTTTATTTTACATTGTCATCATTTTTTATTTTTTTATTATGATGTAATAGTTCTTTGATAATAGCCAAATGTGAATTTTTTCTTCTGAAGATTAATGTTATTCATTGGTCACAGAATAAAACATGTTTTTATAGGGCCTGATATTATACCAATACCAATATGCAAGTATCATATAGTTTGAGTGTTATTATCAATTGAATTTTTTACGTTGCTCTCAACAATTCAAAATTTAATTGGATCGCCACCCTAGGCCTTCTGTTTTCGGATTTAATAGTGTTAGATATATGTGGGACAGACAAAGAGACAATACTTTGGGAGCAGATACACTTAGGGCGGGCAAACCGTATTTGGTGGGAGCCGAGGTGGGCCCCCACTAACTCACTTACACCTAACACAATCACCTCCAACCCCGCCCTGCCTATCTGAGGTTTTACATCATGTTCCAGCTTCCTTCCTTGTACAATATCTATCCTTTCCTCTCGTTGTACCAGTGAAATAGAAGCCACTTAAAATTCCTTTCAGCCAGTGTAGGGTTTATGGTTTAAGAAAAACACCTGATTTTTAAGCACGCGGGACTGGTATATAGCCATCACTGGAGTTTATAAAGAGAGTTGACATAGAAGGAAAATACATGAACAGTTGATCGCTGAAATGACTAACTGAGATGGAGATGTTTAATTGAAACAAACAGATTTCACATAAGGCAATATTATATACATACATAATCGTTATGATTTGTAATGACATTTCTATTATCAAAATAAATGTATTTATTGGAATTAAGTTTATTTGAGAATGCGAGTTTTTGGTGCAAATAATGTGTGTAGAGGTAGTGACAGTGTTGACGGGTCTTATTCATTCAAGGAGTCAGCGAGTTAAGATGCTTCGCACTCTTACACCACATGTTTGAGACCGGGGCATAAAAGCCAGCCGGAGAAACGGACCCATTCCCCAGACCCAAGTTTCCCCATTCCCCAAGATTAATTAAGGTAAGAAGAATACAATCATGTTACTAGTATATGTAGTGTCAACTACACCACGATCAAGAAGAAGGAAGTTACACCCTTCACGGATCTCAAAACTAGACGGCCTATCCAAATTGTTTTAACATTCGGAATAGGATTCTTGGATTGAATACTGCCTTCTCTCTCGAACTCGAACCATGTATTTCTTAATTAATTACCTCTGCACCTCTCTTTCCCTTGCCCATTAGATTAGTCTATTCTCGGCGCTGCCGGCCTCCACGACCTTCCTAGTGTAGATTCATGGCTTCTTTCGCTAAACTAGCATATCCTTCAAAAGCATATGAGAGGACCCCTTCCCCTTCCAAGCAGAATACACCTTCTGGGGTCCTAAAACATTTGCCTAGCAGCATGTCCCTCACCAATGTGGTCATTCCAAGACGACGTAAACTACCTCTTATACCTAGCCTGGTCCACTTCTCTTGAACATCGTGTACTGTCGAAGCACACGCTCTGAGGAATGGGGTCAGATCTAAACAAAATAATAATAATAAGCCCGCCTCCGACAACAGGTTTACTTTTCTCTTTCTCAGGGTTACTCTTTCTGAGGGGGGTAAATGGGTAGGGTAATGGAAAGACTAGAGAGGGAGACAGGTGCGGGGGTCTCCTGTACTCGTAGCGGAGGAATCAAGCAATAGTGCCCTACTCACTGCTTGTGAACTCCCAGTCTGACCTATCCCTACCAACGCCTACTGTCACCTCCAAGTGGTACCCCCTGGGGAGTCCGATGGACTCGCGGACGACAGAGGCGGGATCTCCCCATGAAATCCATGTGGAGATCTTCTTAACACCCAAGCCAAGTGTAGAGGAGCTCGAGCTGTGGCCGAATGGCAGGGGGTGTATAAAAATGCACTGTCTTTAATCGACCCCCTTGGGGCACCAGGCGCACCCCATTGTATTAAATGCCCTCTGCAGGGAGAGGGGGCAGTACCTGCAGAGTAACTTCCCCCGCTTTCGTGGGAACAAAATATGAGTACTACAACAACTAATAATGAAGACATGGAGGAGCTGGTCAGCTTGATCAGCGGAGAGGACTCAGCCCAGGGGCCTTCAATGGACCTTGGCGCTGAGGTAGTGGACGACGAAGCCTCTATGAGCTCGCTTGCGACGCTTGTAGAGGAGGTAAGCGGACTGGTAATGGAGCCAGAGAGCTTGGCGCCTGGTAGGGACGCTGCATCCAAGGATGCAGGCGAGACCTCCAAGCACAAGTTCTCTGGAGCCCAGAGAAAGAAGTGGAGGAGGGCAATGTTGGCTGGAGGGCCACCTGAGGATCCGGCCGGACTTTCAGGACCTTCGGGTTCCGGGAATACGGCAGGGTCTGGGTGCGCTCCAGAGAAAAGGATTAGGTCCTCACCCGGTACCTCTGCGCCTACGGCAAAGAGGCATAGGGGTGGGGATGCTAGTATTGCATCCTACGCGATTGCTGCCGGAGGAAGCAGGGTGGCGATTATCCCTAGTGGATATCCGTCCACTCAGCTGACGAAGGAGAATTGCGAGGAAATGAAGGGCCAGCTGATGAAATTTGTCGATCAGCTGGAAGAAGAGAAAGGGACACAGGCTGAATTCAGTGGAATTTACCCACATGTGGGAGCCTGTGTCATAATCTGCGACAACCAGGAGACCAAGGACTGGTTGTCGATTATAGTACCCAATTTTAACATCAGTGGGGATCTGGAGCTCCGTGTAGGAAAGGTGGAGGAGCTTCATAAAACCGTGAAGGTAGGAACCTTCATTACAGGAGAAATGCCTCTGGAAGAACATTTCATGAAGAGGATCAGGACCCAAAACTCTAGGGTACCTGATATTAGATTATGGAGACTCCTGGGCACCAAGGTGGAGAAGCATGGCTTCTTTGCGATCCTGTCTGCCCCAGAGACTAGCATGGAATACCTTGAGAAGCGGAAGCTTAAGCTGAACTATGGGTTCACTAAGGTCGCTCTCAGGGTATTGGATAAGAAGAAGCCGCCGAAAGTAGTACAGGAGAGGAAGCCGGCTGATAAGGTGGAGGAGGCAAGGAGCGATCCTGAGGCGGTGGAGTCGAAGGGGATCGCTACGACGAATTTGCCAACTCCTAAGGATGGCCCCAAGGCGATGACTATGGCGGCTGCGGGGGTTGGCCCCGTGGCGGGGGCTGGGGGGCGCGCTGGGTCTCGGCCCTCTGTGATGGGGAGGCCTGGGTTTGGCGCTGTCTCCCGGCGTCCGCCTCGGGGTGGCCCTCCGGGGGCCGGCGGGCACTGATCATGGTGGTGAGGCTGCTGCAAATTAATCTACACCACTGTATTGCAGCATGTGGTGTTCTGCAGCAGTATGTGAGAGGTAAGGATATTGATATTATTCTAATACAAGAACCTTACCTGTATAAGGGCAGGATAGGGGGGCTGGCGATGCGTGGGTATGAGATTATTTCTGTACCTGAGCGTGCCAGAGCCTGTATCCTGCATAAGAGTAGTCTTAAAATGCTGCCTCTATGGCAATATTGTTCTAGAGATTTAGCAGCAGCTCAAATGGCCCTCAACGAGGGAAATCAAGGTGGGAGGTTGACGATTGCATCGGTCTACCTCCCATATGAAGAAAGAGTCCCGACCGAGGCACTTAGTAAGCTAACGGAAGGGACTGGCTTAAGGGGCGAGCTTATAGCATCGCTTGATGCGAACGCTCACCATCAGCTCTGGGGGAGCAAGAACAACAACCAGAGAGGTGAGTGTTTAGTAGAGTACATAACTAGTAATGACCTAGACATTCTAAACAGAGGCAATATTGCCACTTTTAACAACAGAATCAGATCTGAGGTCATTGACATAACCCTTAGCACACGTGCTATAAGCCTAAGGGTTAAAGGCTGGCACGTCTCTGAAGAAGAGTCATGCTCAGATCATAGATACATTAGATTTGATCTAAGTGGTAACATCACGTCCGAAGCTGTGTATAGGAATCCCAAACTTACAAACTGGGAAACCTACTATACACAGCTTGAGGAGGAGGTCAAATGCTGTCCTAGAGTGGTGAGTAGCAACTGGCATTTGGAACATTTAAACTCAACATTGACTGAGGCAATGATTAAGTCATACACTGATAATAACACTGTATGTAATGTTAGATCCAACAGGAACTGTCCCTGGTGGAACAATGAACTTGGCAAGTTAAGAGCTCTTACACGTAAACTCTTTAACGCGGCCAAAAGATCAGGCAGATGGGACACTTATAAACGTGCACTCACTGATTATCACAAAGAAGTCAGAAAGGCTAAAAGAAGGGCGTGGAAGAAATTTTGTAGCGAAATAAACGATACAACTTCCATGTTTAGAGTAAATAGGATCTTATCCAAGCAGTCTGACAGGGGAGTATTGGGCTCCGTCAGGGTGGGAGGGGGCTATACAGATTCTGAGGAGGGAACCCTCGGTGCCCTGGCGCGCGCACATTTTCCTGGCTGCGGACTGATGGATACGATTAACAATGACCCTACCAACTGTGAACACACTAGTTGCAAGGGTAACTGGGCAGAAGCAAATAAAATTGTCAATTCTGCAAGAGTGGAGTGGGCAATTAATTATTTTGCTCCTTTCAAATCACCTGGTACTGATGGGATATTCCCAGCCTTGCTACAAAAAGGCCTACCAGTAATTAGGCCCCTTATACTTACCTTGTTAAGGGGAAGCTTGGCACTGAGCTATATTCCAGTAAGCTGGAGGATGGCAAAAGTGTGTTACATACCAAAACCCGGGAAAAAGTCCTATGACGAACCCAAGTCTTACAGACCAATATGTCTGACTTCATTTTTAATGAAGACCTTGGAAAAGGTCATAGACAGACATATTAGGGATGGAATACTGGTAGAACGACCGCTCCATAGCGCTCAATTCGCATACCAGGCAGGAAAATCCTGTGAAATTGCTCTCCACCACCTGGTTTCCAGGATAGAGAGATCCCTAGTTCATAAAGAAATAATGGCAGGCATCTTTGTTGATATAGAAGGTGCCTTTGATCGCACACCCTATAACACTATGGCATCAGCCTTAGAAAGAAAGGGGATTAGTTCCTTAGCCTCTAGCTGGATAAACACCATGCTAGAGAATAGGATTTTACAATCACAATTGGGACAAACCAAACTGTGGATGAAGCCAATGGGAGGATGTCCACAGGGAGGGGTGTTATCTCCATTACTGTGGTGTTTGGTCGTTGACTCATTGTTAACAAACCTAAACTCTGCAGGGTTCTACGCACAGGGATATGCTGATGACATTGCTGTGCTCATAGGGGGCAAGTTCTCAGAAACCATTTCTGAGTTGCTTTCCGCATCGATGGATCTTTTGAGGGATTGGTGTGAAAAGAATGGTTTAGGAATCAATCCCCAGAAGATAAATCTCTGTATCTTCACTAACAAAAGAAATGCTATAGTTAGACCACCCTATATAGGGGGGACACAGGTAAGCATTTGTAGTGAGGTAAAGCATCTAGGGGTTACTCTGGATAGAAAATTGGACTGGTCTAAACACATCAGGAATACTACTATGAAGGCACTTCGATGCCTCTATGCATGTAAAAGGGCTGTGGGTAGGACCTGGGGACTACAACCCAGAATGTTATTCTGGCTATATACCGCAGCAGTTAGACCAATGGTGCTCTATGCCTCTATGGTGTGGTGGCACAGAGGTAGTATTAGTAAAAATAAAACTTTGCTTGGCAAATTACAGAGGCTTTCATGTCTCATGATCACTGGTGCCATGAGTACAACTCCTACTGCTGCAATGGAAGTCTTATTGAACTTGAATCCACTGCACATAGAAGTAGAAGCGCAAGCCTTGAACGTGGCTTACAGACTTGCGAAATCAGGAACAAGATCCAAAGTCATGACTCGCATGGGGCATGGGAACTTGTTCAGAAGAATTGATGAGGACGAGGTGCTGTCAATGCACTCTGACCTACAAGTTAAGAAACACACAGACGTTTTGTACTGTGCGGAAAACACAAAGACCAAACCACATAAACTGTGTAATGGGATTAATTGCTACACAGACGGCTCACTAACAGAAAACGGATCAGGGGCCGGCATATGGAGGAAAGATAAACCAGAATCTGGGATTTCTATTCCTTTAGGTAGACACACCTCGGTCTTTCAGGCCGAAGTGATGGCGATCAATGTCTGTACCCAAACCTTAATTGGGGAGGGTGTAAGAAACAGACTGATCACAATTTTCACGGATAGCCAGGCAGCCATTGGCGCCCTGAGAAGCTATACGACCAGATCTTATTTGGTTGAGGAGTGTAAAAACAACTTAAACACACTCTCGCTAGCCAATAAGGTTAGAATCGACTGGGTGCCAGGACACACAGGCATCACAGGCAATGAGAAGGCAGATGGCCTTGCAAGGGTGGGCTCAGAACAGACACCTCTTGCACCTGAACCCATATGTGGTATCAGCCTCAGCTACGCTAAAAGGCGTATAAAATTAGCTTTAGAGGACAAGGCAAGACTTTCTTGGAGAGAAACTAAGAAACAGGAACACTCGAAACTGTTTCTTAATGGACCCTGTAAGAGAAGAAGCTCAGCACTTCTATCAATGGACAGGTGGACACTCAAAAGTGTGACAGGACTCTATACAGGTCACTGTCGGTTAAATAAACACCTCTTTAATTTGGGGATAGTGGGATCACCAATCTGCAGATTCTGCAAGAAAGAGGGAGAAACGGCACGTCATATAATATGTGACTGTGATAACTTAGCTAGAAGGCGATACCTTCACTTTGGTAGTGATCGCATTGTAGACCCCAAACTATGTGAACTGATCGATCCATTCAGTATCCTCAGATTTGCAAAGGCCGTGGGCCTGTCACATATATAGGACAGGGACATGGACGGCGCACAATAGGTCTCAGTGAGGCCGCGGTGCACAAATGCCGGAACAAATAATAATAATAATAATAATAATACTCTTTCTGACGCTTACCGGGTTATAGCTAGGTCGACGAGACCTCCCCCGGCAGGCATAGCCGACAGTATTTGGTTATTAACGGTTTTTCAATTATTTTAATTTTTGTATCGATTCTTGTTAATATAAAACATTTGAAATAAACAAAATTATACACTAGGGCCATATGGAACCCTAAATAATATTGAAATTGAAACTTCTTTATAGTGCTAAAATTACAATCTCCCTTATTAGGCAATAAGTAATTATGATAAATGTTCTCATTCAAACCATATATAACAGCCCAGAGACCTCCCAAAATCACATGGTTGTCACCTCCCTCGCATGCGAAAGAGGAAGCGGAGTTTTGGAATGTCCCCCACGCTCTTACGTCAGCCGCGTCACGTAAATAATATTAATTAAAACATTTTGAAACAAAATATTAATCTTCATGAATTTCAATTAGCTCTTTATAAATAAGAAAGTAAAAATACTTTAGCAAAGTATGGAATCGGTATTGTATTGATATTCGAATTCCTTTGAAGGACTTGGATCTTAGTGACACTTTCTACCGATTGGATTCACTCAGTTGTTAATGAAACGTTCAGCGCTTATTGTTTCTCTTCTTTCCGGCACATAATATTCACTTTAGCAAAAAAAAAAAAAAAAAATTGACAGAGAACTTCCTCATCTCAGACAAGGCACCCTGCCAATTCTGAGCCATCCCTCCAAACCCATAAGCCTAGTTAATTGATAACCTCTTTCTGATCTCGTAGAACCTCTGAAAAATATGAGGTCCAGAGCTACAACCATTTAGACCAACTATACCAGAATAACAGAAACCGGAATTAGGAAAACTAGTATATTCAAGAGACAAACTTCCTGCCCCGACTGGTTCCTAAAAAAAAAATGTTTAAATTCTTACCACTAACGTTTTGTTAGAAATAATGGATGTTGAATAATAATTAAAGACTATTGAGACCGGGCGGGTACGATTTTCTTAAATAATTATTAAATTTAATTTAATTTTTAAATGATCTCGGTTAGTGAAAAAGACGTTTCAATAATTAAATAAAAAATTATCTAAAACATATACCAGAGAAAAATCTATCGGAACAGCCTGGAAAAATATCAACGATGCCACTTATATTATTAATAATAAATCCTAATTGAAGTAAACTACGATCTGTGCAATATAGTACTAAGTAACTTTGCTTGATCTCACCATACCATATTTTCAATATTTCATTCAGTCATTTACAAATTATTACCCATTTCTGTTTTTTGATACAAAACTTATCATTAGTTCTGTTACGATTGCTTGTATTCTTCTTGATTTTCCTTCTGTTATGTGCCATTAACTCCGAAGAAAATTAGAACATTTATCATATTAAATAGTGCCTGAACTGCGCATTGATTGAGAAATCATAAAATTCAGCGAAACGTGACGGATTTTTTTCAAGTTTTTTTTTATTTCCCGTCATTGTATTTTTACTAATGAATAATCTATCTGTTTCGAGGAGTTGTGGAATATACCCTTAAAATTTCAGATATACTGAAGCGTTTCTACGACCACCGACATGGATACATAGAGGCGAAACATGATCGTTCCGCACTTGAATGAAAGTAGAGCCTCTCCCCCGGGTCGGGAAATATCAGAAATAGGACTAACAAATACTAATATAGAAATATTGATAACTGTCGTGGACTGTTTTCGAAGCACGATTTCGCCCATTTCAGATTAAAAGCGATATCAGAGACCGGTAGCTTTCTTAACTTTCAATTACATCAGAGCTGCTGGTAATTAAAATGCGGTGTTCAAGTTACAAGTGATACAGCTAGCCGGCTAAAAACGAATACAATACAGCAATTTCAATTACGCCGAAAAGATTAAAACGGGCACTTGGCGGTAATAAAACACTGATGGTGGAACGATGCTGACGTACAACGTCTAACAAAACAACAGTAACAATCAACAAACGGACAATCTGAAATTTAAATTAAATAACACTTCTCAACTTTTATTATTTGACAGATAATTGTAAAATAGACAACAAGACTTGATACAGTTGGTTCTCAGTTATCTAAATCACGATGAAATGAGACTGAAATACGCTATCAAGAAGTCCCAAAGGAAGGAAAATCGCACAATCGTAGTTTTTAAACATCTCATCCGACTATCTTGAATTTATTTTTTACAACAACTTTGAAATTCTAATTATTTTTGTATGACACTAAACCGATAAAGAAAACAGTAGGAAATCTGATAATGAATTTTAAACACCTGCCATAAATAATAAGTATTAGAGATCATATGATTTTTTTCGTAATCAATAGTTTTATATTTCAAAGCTTTATTGAGAATAATTTTACGAGATTCGGAATTCGTATGCACGAAGAACAGATCTCCAGGGTTCAAACGATCCTGCCTCCGCGTGCTCTTGATTTCCTTATCTTATGTGTGGAGGGAATCATCTCACAACGCAGATCCCATCTAAGGTTCTGGGACTCACAATCACCAGAACTGACAGACAGATACTGAGGTGAAAACTCTCTTAAGTTATAATGGCTTCATGTTTTGAAAATCACACTACAAGCGGACGTCATATTCTAAAATTCAAAACTTGTGAACCGGATCCTACTCAAACGTATAAATTCGGTCTATACAGTAACGATTATATAGCAAAGGTCCTGCAAGAGGTAAGCACAATACTGAACGTCTTCTATCTTCAACTGACTACCTCTCTAACTCTAGCATCTGCGTGAAATGGATTAATTAATCCATTGTCAGCACTGAGGCCTTTATTTCGAATATAGAGAGGTGCTCAGATGCTAATTAAACAGTATTCATAGCCAGACTGATACTAAATGCAACCCTTAAGTGGCCTATCAAGACAAGGAAGAGCCCTTGATTGGGCAGAACACTCTCTGAAGGTGCCCTTGTGCTATAGCCGAGAGGTTTCGACGCCTGCGCCGACCCCTTTCATCTTCCGCCCCAGTTCGCCGCTAACTAACCGAAGGCGTCATTATCTGCTCTACCTTCTCCTTCATGGTCTGTTCCTATATAGCGACCAGGGCTACAGCAGACAGCCATAAAACGTAACATTCAGCCAACTACTCATATCACAAAATACAGAGAAAACTCGGTTATCCGTCACTCCTTGAACAATCAGTTTCTAAAAGTGAGACAACTCATAATTAAACAAAAGAAAATAAATGAAAAAAAAGTACAATTACAATTATCTGTATAAGCAATTTACTATAAAATTCATAAATTATTCAAATTTCGAGCGGACATATAAAGATGGAAAGGTCACCATAATGGAGAAAACGCACATTCCTTATAATTGAAAGTAAACAATTATAACAACAGTACCATTTAAAACTATTTTTGCATATTTATGTATTGATATTTCATCGGTGAGGGATAAAACTGATATCCGGTTGGGTGCCCAATCAACTACACTAACCGTGCTTTGTCAACATTAATTCTCTTACGGGTTACATGGTGGTTCCCCTGTCAGACTCTATCTACTTCCAAGGCAAGGTTGCGAAACAAGACTAAGAACAAATTATCGTTTTTAGTCGTCCAGGGGCAGTACCCAACCAGAAATTGAGATAGTCCCAGGCCTCGTGGCCCTGTCAAGATGTCCTTTGATTTCTAGAGGAAGGAACAGAAGGGGTTCAAAAATTCCTAGATCCATCCCGATATTCTGTCAGCCTCTTTCTTGAGCTAACTCGATGTCTTCTTCTGGTCTCGAGCAGTTCTCTATCTCTATATAATTCTTCCCGAACTCAATCTGGGCCTCATCACGCTCCGGCCTTGCATGTTCTTTTGCTAATTATTATAAATAATTATGCAACGTACTATAATATTTTCTAATCGGAATAGGTAACTGTAACTATTTCGATTAAATTCTCTGGGCATAACCAAAGGCCAATATAATCAAGTGTTTAACCTTTAGGGCTCCAAGGGATTCGATGGCGGTCGCTTTATGTTTTATAAATATAAATACAACAAAATATAATACAGCACCGAGACCTTTAGAAATACTACAATGGAAAAGAGACAGGATTGGGCGAAGTTTGTCTTGACAAACTAAAAATAGCCACGGGAGAGAGCGTGCCTTCGGAGAATTGAAAGAAAAACTTTCGATAACAAAGTTGAGCAGAGAATACATCAAGTAGATAGCCAGGCCAGCTAGCTACTAGCTGGCCTGTGAATGTTCATCCCCCCCCCCGTATTGTAGTGTTGAATCTAATGAAAATGATAAGACTTTATCACTGATTTCCTTTACAATAAAATTAACTATTGTGTACAACCAGACTTTTAAACAATATAGATTCAATTGTATACATATTGTGTTCTTGTTGAATGTCGGAGGTGGATGCCTGAAAACTAAATATCTGCTAGAGGACGCATTCAACACGATTCATTTTCAAATTATGTGGCCATAAAGTAAAACGGATCATGTACCTACTGTTCAAAGTAATACAAAATCAAATCAAGTGCTATCCATCACAACACAATTTATTAATGGTTCCGGCTGCAAAAATAATATGACACTTTTAGTGACTTCTTGTAATAATAGTCCACAAAAGCCCCATAATATAAGACACTAATAATAAGAACGGCGAGGGATTTAATTTGACACCTTACATAATATGAGCACTATGATTTTTTCCAGAAAAATTAATGCAGGTCAGTCCCAGAAAAATTATCCGGATTGTGGAACTAGAGAACCAATGCACAGAGCCAAAATTACGTTTTCAGAGGCCAAGAGCAACTAGTGATGCCATACAACCATGATGGCGTGAGGAGTATGGAGTACACAGATACACTTACAAAAACACGTGCCCCGTACATATTGCATAAGGTGTGTGATAATGGTCTGGTAATCAAATATGTAAACAGAGGTCAGAGTTAATTAGTTAGTGTTGGCTGAGAACGGCAGATCCCACAATCCCATTACCTAATTACACAGCCTGAGCAATGCAAACCAAATATTAACCTTATTTATCAGATAGGGTAAAACAAAAAATATGTATTTTAACGAAGGATAAGTATTTTATAAATATTTAATTTAGGGGAATGAAAATTCCGCCCGTCTTTCCAGCTGAGCTCTCAACAGTAATGCCGCAGGACAACCTTACTCGTAATATTAGTGTTTTAGGGTTACACACTCATATTGAGGGTGTTAGAGAGGTACCACATCATTCAAATTTCCCTTCAATTTTTGACTTTTGTTCACTCCGTGACCATGATTCTTTTAAACGTTTATGAAATAGATTTGTTGTAGCATTTTAGTGTAACACGAATTTTTAATTCATTTATCGACAGTTATTTTGTTGTTAAGGCTACTCATTTTGTTACCGCAGAAACGCCCAAATTGTTTTTACCAATGACGAAGTTTTGTCTAACTGTATCAAAAGCGCAATAAGACGCAAAATTCTGTTGAGCATATTTCGAAGGTCTAGCAAGTCACGTCTTAGCGTTTACCACTGCTTTCTTTCCTCATTCCTCAAACGAGGTCCGGGGTGGGAACACTGTCATTACACGTGATTACCTACACTTAGGCCATTTTTATTATCGTATATGAACGCTCGTTCGTTCACCATACATTCGATAAGGCTGAAGTAGTAGTCATCACGAACTTATGATAAATAAATGATATGGTTCTTCTTAGTAACTGTTCTGGAGAATAATGATGGGAATAAGTACATATGAATATCAGCACTATTGCTTTATTGCCTTCGTCTTCGTAATGGGCCAAATTACTTTTAAAAACTATATTATACTTAGAGTTCTTTGATAGAATTTCTTAGTTAATAAATGAGTTGAAGGGTTTGTTGGGAGGGAGATCGGCTTAGTGTGATGAAAAATGTTGTTAAGTTATCAAAGAGATTATTACGGGACAATGTTTCCACATACACAGACACGCATACTGTGTAAATCACATGTTGCTAAGTAAATAATAAGAACGTAGTGATTTGTATTTTTATTTCTGTATATAAACCTTGGTTTGTCCAATATTATTTTCAGAAAACGATTTTGTATTATTTGAAGTTTGCCGATATTAGTGGGACTGACTAAGCACCCACTAAGTCAAGCGGAAATTAATATGGCCTTTACTGGCGCATTGTGGGTAATAATCTTAGAATTTCTGTTGATATAGTTGATTATAAAAAAATGTTTTTCTTTATGACTAATTACTACGGAAACAATTAATGAGAATCATACTTTAGAGATAAAAGTATTTCTCATCGAATGTAACAAAAAAACGTCTCTAGGGCAAACAGAGGAACTAAAACCCGGACGGTCAATCCCACGTTGATAAAAACATTAAGGATGATTGGTTAATATCGGGTCGTCACGAGGGGGTGCTTTAGTTACCCTAGCCCTAGTGAAGAAGTGAGGGTTGAATAGGCTATGACCTGGACAATTGCTTCATGCGTCTTTTATTGTTTACAATATTTACACTGATATGACTTGTGGTTTGGTAATATTATTTACATTTGTTCAAATTAATTTACAATATATATATCATAGAGTATAGGGTGTTTTAACTTATGTAGTTAGCGGTCGCTATAGTTTCAACCAAAAAACAACAACGAACCCCTAAAAACCAAGGTTTTCGTAAAATTAGAATTAGTGACAATGTAAGAAGACTTGCTTGGTATAAGCTGGTAGCTGCCCCCCCCCCCAATGTCAACACCAGTCACCTGTGTGGCGGAGTTTACTCGACAAGAACTTGTAATTGATTAAAGTTAGGCCGCAATTGCCGACTTAATGGAGCATAGAGCAGCAGTCAAAGGGAGGTAGGCAACTTCCCCTCTCAACTACCCTGAACTATTTGGCTTCCGCCCAAGTCCAGCACAACCTCATTAGGCTTGAGGGAGGGCGAGGTCTTCTGTCTCACAAACAAGGGCTAAACAGCAATTACTTCAGTGCAAGCGATAGCACAATCAATATTTGCGTATCTATCAAATCAGATAATAAAACAAAATTATAACAGAATATCTCTTGCCTCTTTATTTCCTCCTCTTCGGTCAAAAGATACAAACACATAACAAACAATTGTATTTTTTTAAATTTAATTAAAAAACCAATGACGTAGAAAGTGAAGTAACTATAGCGAGAGATGTTTCGGGATCGAGCCAGAGTGATTAAATGATTATGAAAATAACTATGAGATTACTGGATACGTCTAAGAAATTATTTTTTCGATACCACGTTTAATGTTCATTTAACCATCAGGCAAAAACTACATCTGAAAAGCTTCACAATAAGTTGAATTTTTTTTCATCCTTCCTATTTTGTATCGGGTTGGAAATATCAGGTCCTAGGGCATGAGACAAAAGAAAGAAACAACAAACTTTAACAATATTATTCTTATTCAAAATAACTTTCGTCAGCTTCAATACGTTTCTCCCAACGCCCAACAAGGCTTATTATCCCTTGTTTAAGAAACTTTTTGGCTTTGAATCAGTAAATTCGATAAATGAAAATTTTACATCGTTTCCATTTTGGAAGTTTTTTTTTTTTTTTTTTTAATCCTTCAAACGCTCTGAAAAAATGATGTTAGGTGCAAAAGGTGGATATGGTATAACTTCTATTTTCGGATCACGTAATTTTTTAAAAGTTTAACGTTTAAGTTTCTGGCGATCAGTCAGATCATGTGACTCCCATTGGCCTATTTTGTTTCTATTCCCAATAGCAAGAATGTGTTTTAAAACAGAAGTATGACCGATGTTTAAGAGTCTTAACAGTTCTCTACTTCTCTGACGAGGATAGGCCTCTACTGAAGCCTTTAATTCATCATCATCGAACTTCGTTTTTGGCCTTCCACGAAATTCGTTCTGGAGACTGGCGTTGCCGGATTGAAACTTAGAGAACAACCGATATAAAGTTGTTTCATTTACTGTACCATCGCCAAAAGCCATATTGATGTTTCGAAAGCATTATGACCAAGTTAGAATTCAGATTCCGTTACCATTGATACTAGGGGTGTTTATAATATGATGAAAAATAACTGAAATATTATTTAGATACTGAAGGAAAAATATTACGTTAATAACCTGATAGTAAGTGAACGAAGGTCCTCTCTATACGGTGGATTGTGTCAAGTGATATTCTAATGTATACATATTACACATGTCGAAACGTTATCCTTGAAGAATTTTGATGAACCAAGCCGACCTCCAAACAAACCCTTTAACTCACGTATTTGCTCTTGATTAGGTTGATTAATTGATTGAGTAATGAGATACATATGTCAGAATGATTAGTGGGCTATGAGACGTAGTATATTGTTTTTGCAAATAACCCACAGGGGAGGTTCATGGTAACAAATTACACGAAAACTTAAACAGTTCACAATAAATTGAAAGATATAGCATGAAAATGAAAGATAAATGTCTACAGATTAATTTAATACCCACTGTGTTTATTTTTGTAAATAAGAGATGGATACTTACTTTAATAATGTCACCGAAAATAAATAAATCTGACATTTCAGCCCTTCCAACCAAATATGTTAACAAAAACTCATCTGCTCATGGCGTAATGAGATGTGATCTTTAACATTTCAGATTAGTTGAATAATTTTTTAATCGCTATTACAGAGCATGATACAACGAATCGGTTACCGGAAAAGAACGTTTCAGCCAATAAAATTACTCGACCAAACGGCTAAAAAATGTCTGTTGTACGTGACAGGAATTTATTACATTTTTTATAACATTGCTTACTAGCATAGTCATCATTATAAAATATCTTTGAAGGTTGCGGGAGACGTAATGAGCGACATTTTCTTAGATACATCCACTGAATCCATTACGTATCCACTGTGACGAATCTCGATACACATTTACATTAAATAATATAATATACAAATGTCAACTAGCCACGCAGCGAAAATTCGGACAATAAGGGACATCATTTATTGTCTATACACATGAATCTATTTTATACCGATAAGATAGTTTCTAAGTACCTATTAACAATAACGAGAGAAACATTATTATCAAGAGAGAATCCGAAATAAAAACAAATCGATACCCGACAGAAAACCTTTAAAAAGCCTGGATAAAAGAAGATGGGGGGGGGGGGAGGTTGTAGCGGGTCCATTAACCGAGGGACGGTATTGGACACCGTGGCCGGTCCACTGGCAGCTGGAGATAACTTTATTCTGCCTCCGCAAGCCTGGACCGTTACAATGCACCACCACTGGCTCCAGCCTCCATATTCCAACGTGGCCAATGTTACCATACTCTGTAACTTCATACTCTTTACTCAGGGGGGTAGGTATTAATACCAATAAGCCACGAGATGAATATTTATTTTCAAATACTGGATACGATATTTTCACTAAATTCAGTCCGTCGAATGGAACTTCCGTGGACTTCTCGAGGGACTGTATAAAAATTGAGATAACTAAATTTTAAACATTTTAGAGTATTTTTGTAACTGCAGTGTACAAAACGTATCATTTTAGCTTAAATAGCTGATCGAAGGATTTTTTAATGTTAAGAATTAATCATTAATCATCGAGCGACAGGATGTTTGATTCACCAACTGATGAGCTTCTTTTGAAAAGGCGATAGCTAAAATACTACGAACATAGCTATGTCACCAGTAGTTATAATTATCTGACTAAACGGCACATATTAACAGTAGTACCGTGAAAAAATATCAAACCCATCAACTGAAATACCTATCATCGCTAATCGAAAATAAGTAACCAGGTGGAAGAAAGAAAAAAAAATACTGCTGATCAACAGATCAAAAACTAAATTATCAATGAACCTCCCCTGTGGGTTATTTGCAAAAACATTAAAAACAATATACTACGTCTCACAGCCCACTAACCATTCTGACCTATGTATCTCATTACTCAATTAATTAATCAACCTAATCAAGAGCAAATACGTGAGTTAAAGGGTTTGTTTGGAGGTCGGCTTGGGTCATCAAAATTCTTCAAGGACAACGTTTCGACATGTGTAATATGTATACATTAGAACATCACTTGACACAATCCACCGTATAAAGAGGACCCTCGTTAACTTACTCTCAGGTTATTAACGTAATATTTTTCCTTCATTATCTAAAGAATTTCTCAGTTATTTTTCATCATATTATATACACCCTAGTATCAATGGATAGAGAATGGACGTGAGATGTGCACTACTTAGCACATACTAATAAACTAATGACACCTCAATCTTCTGACAATCTCACGCCAAGGACCAGATGCAGACCTAGCGTTGTAGGTCAAAACGTCGTCTATTAAAAAATTCGATGAACATCTAGGCACGCATAAAGACTATGTATCTTCACTCTAATTATTTTAAGGGTTGGGTAGTGAACTTAAACTTTAAGATGGGTGCAATTAAAATACTTTTATTACGTTAAGATTTCCACGCAGGCAAAAGCTATTATAATATAAAGGAGTATCTTGCTTAGCATATATTACCCCCCCCCCCCAAAAAAAAATTAGTCAATAATCTTTACTAAGGCACAGGCTTATGTAAGATTATCGCTCTTTTTTTTTTATGCACTTGTCTATTAATCGTAATTTATCAAAACAGTTAGGTAGAAAAAAAATAAAAATATTTATTAATAATTAATATCCAAATAAAAGTGGGTTCATAAAATATAAATATTGTTTTCATCAAAATTCTTCAAGGATAACGTTTCGACATGTGTAATATTTATACATTAGAATATCACTTGACACAATCCACCGTATAGATAGAACCCTCGTTCACTTACTCTCAGGTTCTTAATGCAATATTTTTCCTTCAGTATCTAAAGAATTTCCTGTGTATAATATAATCACTAGCAACATAACTCGAACTCGGGTCCTCCCCATATCTAGTCGGGGGCTCCACCAATTCACTACATTACCTTCCCAATATAAACTCTCTTTGGTCCAACTCTTGCCAAGAGTTTCCAGGTCCAAGTCCCGGATCTTGCTTGCCTGAATTGTTTCCTTTGGCTGTTGATCATTAGTAATTATAAATAATAGTAGGATTTAAACGACAGTAAAATTTCTTCTGAAAATACATGGTGGTCTCGTCCAACTATTACAAATCATTCAACGCATGGGTAAGTATGGGCCCTATACGCCGTGCAGTATAGAAAACAGATTCTTCCACGCGTGGGATGGAATCAATTTGCAACTAGGCAATCTACTTAACAGAAGCATACTCCAATAGAGGACTAATAGGGGCGCAAAGACACAGACGATTGAGCAGCGAATCGCAGCCCCTTTGAGATAGTGGTAGGTAATCAAGAACGCAGATCCTCCCACATCAGCGCATTACAGACGGCTGGGCGAGATCGCGGCTCAGTGAAGCAGGTGGCACCGCCGCGCATCAACTCAGCAGCGAATGAGAGTTGGACAAGGCGCAGATAGCCACCTCGATTTGACACTGTAGATAAAATTCATTCATTGTCCTGTATAATAGAAGATTGAGAACAATAAATGCCCTGGAAACACCGGGTAACCAACGTTTAATCGTTTGTACGATATTAATTCATGAACTGATGTAAGCAATTGTATTCCCTTTAGACTGACTTTTAAAAAATAGGCTATATACTCGCTACGATAATTCCATTAGGGCCTGTCCAGTGAACACAAACGTGAAGATGAGCGCAATTGAAATGGTCTTATTGCGTTAGGATTTCCACGCGGGGAAAAATAAAGGCTATTTGGCATTCACTATCCAAACATAGGGCACAAGTAAGCAAAGTATTTATGAGACATTTCAGCCCAACTGGTACCACCTAAACACAATCCATGAACTAGCAAAATGAAATAAAACTGGACGAGAATGCAACCCTCAAAAAGCAATCAGAATATAAAAATCACCCCTACGGGTAAGTGGATTATTACTCATTTATTTCGTATATTTGTTTGTTCATTTTATTATGTATGCATCATAGTTTTGTGCTGTGAAATTGTTGGTACAGCAAAGTATTGGATACAACTTAGTTAGTCACGAATAACGGTTGCTAAGCGTATTTACCAATTAGTTACGTTATTTAAGGTTGTAAGGTTACGATTTAGTCGTGGGTAATTAAGTTGAATCAGTAATACATATTAAGTTCTTTAAGACAACTAAACTAAGATTTGACTAAATCTGGAGAAAAGTTGCACAACCACACAAACCAGAAATCCGGATAGATTGGCGTGGTCCACCCTCTCAACAATTATATTACATCATTCATAAACACCAACTGTACTTATACATGATGAACTTAGAAAGTAAAAGAAAACTATCATGAATCCAGGTCCAGGAAGCTCACGTCATGTTACACTAATGAAATTTCCACACCACCGTGGAAAAAAATACTTTATTTTAATGGTAAAGCCATTTCGATCCCATATGATCGTCTTTTTAACAAATAAAAACAATATATCGTAAAAAACTCATGATTAATCGGCTACAACGGTATCAAAAACTTCATTTCGAATCCCACAAATATAATATTATAGATGTGTTGTTGACCATGGGGAGTGAACCTTAAACAAGCACCGAACTGTGACCTGGGAAAGTTTTAGATTAGCTAAACGGGATTTTTTTCACATTCAATAATTTTTTCATTACTCATTGATAAGCGACGGTCAAATCCACGATGGTTTCGTGTGCCAAGTGAAATTCTTGCGGGTGGATAATTAATGTTGTATGTGGCTCACATGTCAGGAAAGATGGTCAACAAGTGCCTATTTTAATGCATTTATTGAAGGTTTGATGTAGGCGTTGCTTATAATAGAATACTTCAGGTGCTTATTTTAATGTAAAAAGCAAACGTTAAGACATCAGATATTAACACCAAAACTTAGAACCTGAAAAAAATAATGCCAAGGTACTCTAAATTCAATTTTATAAATTAAATTCCTTTAATTTATATTATCTAAAGAAAATCGAAAACTGAATGCACGGGTTGGAGAAAATGAAATTTTCAACACATAATATTTTACTATAATAATAAAATTTTACTAGAATCCAAAGAATAGTTGAATTAACTTATCTATTGATAATTATTACTGTTGTCTATTTATAGTCAGACAAATGATTGCATTCCAGATAGGAATGTGTCACCACGGCGTAGATTCCTGAGTCGCCTTGAACTCCGTACTAGTCACGTCACATCATGAAAAAGTCCTTCCGTTCATGTGTGAGTCAGTTGTGGCACGCAGCGTCATTCGACGTACCAAGAAATTTCCCATGTTTTAAATGAATTGATTTCCTAAACATTTTACTAATTAAGGGACGTCATGGACTTAAAAATGAGAGGATCTACTTTCAAAAAGGTACGGGACCACCGCATAAGATATGACAAAAAAAAAAACGCAACTCTCGTGTCTATTGCAACTTATTCTATTCACATTTTTATTTTTTAAGTTGATACTACGTGGGCTGTTCCTTAAAGGGTTAGAAATAAAAGCAAATTTTTCTGATGTCTACCCACAAATTGTAACGATTCCAACGTTAGGTGGAAGCATGGGCGATTCAGCAGTTCAACGTGTCATTTTACGTGCTGAAATATGATACAAAATACAATATAAGCACCATGGAATGTCAAATACATAATTATGTACTATTTTTAAATGATTTTTATTAGGTATTGGACTATTATTAATAATCAACAGTCAACTGTCACCAGTAATCACTAGTAAGATCGGGACAATTTCTAGTAGGGGGCCCTGTCAACTAGGCTTTACTAACTGCCTCAGGTAAGAGCTCGGTTGGTTGAGATACTAGATATTGAGGAGGGGGGATCCCAGGTTAGATTCCTTATCTTGAGAGTAATTTATTCTTTGGCTGATAATTATAATAAATAATAGATGTATCAATTAAAATCAATGAATCATCTTTAAAATATAATAATAAATGATAATTTATAAATAAAACTCTAAAATTGGTAAAATTAATAAAAAGTGGTTCTTAAAAGTTAGTTACAGGTTAACCTACTGTCAACTAGGCTCTAGAGCTAAGATTGAGTTTAATTTGCATGTGTTCATTGAATTTTGAACCATTTTTTCGGTTGCCTTTTTATTTTATATTTGATATATACGAGGGTGGTCTGAAAATTTTCCGACCTCAACATGAAGATAGCAGCAGTCGTAAATAAAAGCTAGTGAATTTCGGTGTTCAGCTGTTTACAGTTAATCACCAAAGTTTCGGCCATTTTGGACGCGCAGTTGTTGTGTAACAGTCGTTTGAGTGAGTCGATGTGAGTGTTTTTATGAAAATGGACAAAATCGAGTATCGAGCTGTCATTAAATATTTGCTTTTGAAAGGCAATACGCCTACGCAAATCAAAGGTGAGTTGGATTCTGTGTATGAGGACTCTCCACCATCATTTACCACAGTGAAATTTTGGGCAGCTGAATTTAAACGTGCTCGTAAGAGCTTCGGAGACGATGAACGTTCGGGACGTCCAAAAACTGCAACTACCGACGAAAACATCGCCAAAGTTCACCAAATGGTGCTAAACGACCGCCGAATTAAAGTGAGACAGATAGCAGAGGTTATGAAAATGTCAAAAGAACGTGTTTGTCACATATTAAATCAACATTTAGAGATGAGAAAGCTGTTCGCGCGTCGGGTGCCGCGTTTGCTCACGTTAGACCAAAAACGTGTTCGAATTAACATTTCCAACGCTCTGTTCGCGCAGTTTAGGCGCAATAAATCCGAGTTTTGGCGCCAATTAATTACTGTGGATGAAACTTGGATACACCATTACACGCCCGAAACAAAAATACAGTCCAAACAGTGGACTGCAAAGGGTGAACCGGCTCCAAAAAAAGCAAAAACTGTTTTTTCGGCTGGGAAAGTGATGGCGACTGTTTTTTGGGATAGTCATGGAGTTATTTTAATCGATTATCTTCAAAAAGGAAAAACCATTACAGGAGCATACTACGCATCATTACTTGACAAGCTGAAGGCAGAACTTGCGGAAAAACGGCTACATTTGCAGAAAAAGAAAATCCTGTTTCACCAAGACAACGCACCGTCTCACACCTCAGCGGTTTCCATGGCGAAAATCCATGAATTACGGTTTGAACTGCTTGATTATCCGCCTTACTCACCAGATCTAGCCCCAAGCGACTTTTTTTTGTTCCCTCATCTAAAAATTGCGCACGGAGGACAGAGATTTTCGTCAAATGAAGAGGCAATCATCTTCGTGAACGATTATTTTGCAGAGAAATCACCAAGTACTATTTGCACGGGTTACGAGATGGGAGCATCGCTGGGAGAAGTGTGTAGAGTTACAAAGAGACTATGTTGAAAAATTTAAAAAAAAACGTCTTGTATCTTTGTTAGGTCGGAAAATTTTCAGACCACCCTCGTATATCTATTAATTTTTTTAAATCAATATTTTAATTGTATAACTGTGAAAAATTATATTTCTTTTATATTATTAGTTTTTATCAATGTTTCAAGGAATTTAAAGTACATACCTAGTGTTATTTCAAGATATTTGGCACCAAATTACATAGGACATAAAAAAAACGTTACAATTAGCAAGTAGACCAAAAAAATTAACTTTTAGTTCCACCCTTCATCAGATGTCGACCCAGGCTCAGAAGTAATTCCAGATTTACTACCCCCCACAGTTGAGGAATTAATTCAAAAACAATTAATAGGTACCCAATAACATAAATCACATATATAATATCAATGGAGCCAATCCGGAAAAAAAAAAGTTTGTATAATATTTAACTGTCCATTTTTTAGTCATTTAGCGATTAAAAAACACAAATAGTAATTTTTTTCAAAATCATTTAAAGACTTAATAAGAAATAGATTTTTGTTTGTTTTAGGGCATATCAACCCACAAGGGTCGTTATTGACGCTAGAGTAGGCGGGTTTTAAAAATTAAATAGAAATGAAAACAATTTCAAAATGTGAGTGTAAGCTATTGTTAATCTGATGTTACTTCGGAAAATTATATGAACAAAACATTTATTTATGTATGTAAGTTAGCTGTAAAAAAAATTGTCTTCGAGCTAAGACGAAGATGAGGATTAGTCACCGGTTATGTTACTACGACCTTGGCAAGCCCGAACCGGTATTTTAATGAAGAAAGGCCAAACTTGGTATGCACGAACCCGGGCACAAAAGACTGTCAACTTTGGACGCTAGAGGATCACTTACCTTTCAACGTCTAATAACTTTTTATAGCTGCCTCCACTTAGTATCTCGCTGGAAAGTCAACGGGAAAGAATCCGGCAAAAAATACAATCTCAAGATTACCTTCGATGGAATGATTCGGGTTATTTTTTTAAAGCTAAAGTCGGTAGAGGGGAAAGAAACATGGAATGTCAATTTATACTAGTTTGGAGTTAATATTGGCAACATGTTGGGTTTGAGTAGTGGAATATTACGGACTAGTCAAAATAATACGGTTAAAAGGGCTTCACAAAATAACATGAATCGTATCACTTATCGTAGTCTAACTTAATCTGGCATATTAATCCTCTCAGCTCAATTCACTAGTGAGACCGAATAGAAGTATGAGGGAAACATTTCCTGTCAACGAGTGATCAGTACGTAATCAGATTGGTGTGATGCCGTAGTAAACATGATAATGGACCGAGCCTTCCCATCAACAAATAGCTCCTCTTCTTAATTACATAAGTATTTTAAAAGTCGACACTACCTTTCTTCTCACTAGAACCTGATTCAGAAATACACATTACGCAGAAACGTTGCCAACAAATGAATTCAATGAAAAATTAACATTTTTTTTTTATCAAACCAAGCTTGAACCCCCCCCCCCCCCCTCAACGCCTTCTACTAATTAATTTTAAATATTTTTTTTCTGAAGGTAAACCTGAAAAATAAGGCTTAAAAGAACTTTCTCTAAACGAAAGTTCTATTATGCAAGGATTAGTTATGGAACACCAAAGGGTATTCATGAAGGAAAACTGGAGAGGCTAGGGGGAGGTGTTCCAAACCTCTCCATATAAGACATTAGAAGACGAAACGAGAACAGGTTCTTGTGCAACAGATCCGAGACACCCACCGCCCGAAACGCACAGTTAACCACAACCTAATGTAAGCATTCAATTTAAACGGCATGAATAAAGTTGCAATTAAGCATCAGTTTTTTAAGTGCAACCAAAAGATATCGTTTGAGGTCTTAATATAGAGCAGTTATCTGAAATAAGAAATTTCCGATTTATTTTTTTGAACACGAGTGGCATTTTGCACACGAGTGGCAAAGGATAATGAAATCGTAAACATTTTATGTTTCTGGCTAAATATTTTGACACCTTTAAATAAAATCCGACAAAAAAGAAAAGAAAAAATGTTTGATAGCTCGGAAACGAAATTGGAACACCCTCTCAGAGCAAGGTTCATTAGTATTCAATGAAGTGTTTGATCCGAGGCCATTGTAGTTGAGAAGTAGCACACAATTCGAATAAAAAATTACCACCACAATGGAACTGCACACATTCCTATACTTGACTGACAAAAACTTTCGATTAATGATACCTCTGGGTATACTCAAAATCTAGGTCGATAACAGTAGTTGGTATTTCGATTCTTGAATGATGATAAAAAATAGATAAACGTGATTTAGAAATTAAGGGTAATGTTGATGGCAATCAATCTGCGAACCTAAAAATAAAATTGTAATGAAAAAATACATAACATTGAATAAGACCTTTATAAAAGCGACTAAATGGGTTCTCCCTGAATTGGTAACACGATTAATCAAGAGGTTTTTTTTTTTTAGTCTCCGAAACAACCTTCAGGAATTTTCTTCTTTGGGTTCCTAAGGGCTACTTAAAATAATATTTAAAAAATTAAAAGTTGAGCATAATTTAAATGAATCTGGTCGTCCTGGGATTGGTACGTATAAATTCTTAAGTACCCGAAATGTGTTGATGATCGCTCACTTCTATTTTTCTTCGCTTTTATATTGTAACAATTTTAATGTACAATGTGTATTTACCTATAAGATGATACCTTCCTAAAATGAATCTAAACCAGGTTTTTGTTAAGGTTACAATTTTTGTTAGCTCATAAAATACTTTTCCTTATTTCTTTGTCTTTAAAAAAAAAACAATAATTTTATTTGGCATTTAAACGTTTATTATCTAATGAAAAAATCCCAAAATTTGAGATGCGAGACTCTCATGCACTTTTCCTTGTGGGTTTTGTCGGGTTAAAATGAAGTTAATAGAAAAAAGTTGAGCTGAATGAATCTCGTTGTCCTGGGGGCTGCTAATCGCCGAATGTACAGTATCTATTCAAAATGTAAAATCATTTTCTTAATTGATATACATTACGTCCGAAACTGCCATTGTATGACCTGAATGCATTATCTTAAGGAAAGTTGGTTTATGTTTTAGAAGTGCAGAAACCACATCAAAATAATAATAAATGCTACAATAATACGATCGGAATGGTGATGGATGTCAGAGAGATATAAACTCAACAGCTCTGATATGTGTAAATATTAAAGTGAAGTTGTTTCTGAAGATAAGAGCGGCAGAATTTTTTAGATAAGAGATAGATATGTGTTATGGCCATTTACCGTAGATCTCCCGGTGATCCCCGCACTCAACAAAATAAGTGTACTGATTTTTCCGGGAAGAAAAATGGTCGTTAAAACGACAAGTAATTTTATTCCTTTCCTTAATTTTTAAATGAAGTGCACAATGCAAATTTCACGGGCATTTATTTTACACCCGATGACTAATCGTTGAATAGTCAAGAACGCTCCCCAGAAACATAAACGACGAGTCAGTCCTTACAATTATCCTTCTATTCATCTAATTTCTTTTCAAAAAGGTTAGAAAAAGATTACGGAACGCCTCACATCACCTTCTACGCTGCGTCATAGTTTTTGAAAATTCTAGGGTCAACCATCGACAAAGAAAAAAATATTAATAACTCTAAACAAATTTCAAGAAACAATTTTGCAACAAGGAATGCTAATCATAAGTGCCTAACACGTTATATAAAATCATATGATCAAATTTTAAAGACCTCTAAACTATAATAAAATTATTATTTAAATTTAATTATGGTATAAAATACAACTAGTGCTATAACAACAGCATGCAAAATGAACAAACAATATTGTAGTCAATTCAAAACAAGTCGGAAAGGTTGGATAATTTTGAGCGTTAGATCTGCTCACTAACTGGGCTCCGTTGGTAGTCCCTCTTTCTATCTCCAGATGATCACGATGATGTCATCAAAAGAAGAAAAAAATCGACTTACGCAACATACTTCTTCAGGACATCGGGGTCAACAGAACCTTGTAATCAAACACACGGGTCATTAAGAAATTATAGTAAATAATAATAGTCACAGTTACGATAATAGCCCAATCGTAATCTTTGAATAAACATCAACAGATAATCGAGTCGAGAAAAACAAAGGGAGTGTTTACTAACTGAGAACTCATAAAACTGGCGATGTTAGTATTTCTAGCAGTTGTCACATTCATCGTGCAATTGAGATCGTTAAGTATCTTATTGCCTTCAACGGCGGTAATAATAATCCTTAAGTAAACATGTGTGTGTGTGTTTTTCTCTCTAAAATTCAGTTAAATAGATTTTTTGAGGAGGCTAGAATTGAATTGGTTAGAATCTAGCGTGAAAACATGTGGAGTACTGTTTTTTTGTTATTTCATGCCAAACATATAGCAACAGAAACTTCTCGAACGAATTTAACGTTCTGAACTAAAAGAATTAAAACTAAATATTAATATTAACTATCTGAACCATTAAAAAAAACGTATCTTTGTAAGATATAAACCTTAAGATCGTTAACCTGTTTCGAGGAAGACTAAATAACGGGATTGCGCAAGCGGTATAGCAACGACCTCTAATGCTGTTGGTATCTGGGCCAAGAGTTCGACCTCGGTGATTGAGGTGCTACGAAATTTTGGAGATTTGTTTTTAAAATCAAACCAACACATACAAAAACGTTAAAGTAATATTTAGAGCCTTGATAACTAGAATGAATACAATAACGTTGTTTATTAATAAATTTGATAAAAATCTACAGCTTTTTAACATCAACTCAAGTCGATATCCCAACAAACAATCTAGATATAAGATTAAAAGCTAACTATAAACTCCCATTTTTTCAGGTTCCGAATTAAAAATCTGCCAGTGATTTTTTTTAACTTTGATTTGTAGCTCCAAAATTCAGAAGTGGATAGTTCCTATTTTATGAATTAGCATTTTAGGAGGTCATGAGAGGGTTAAACTACTACCACAAAAATTACTTCATATACTAAAACCATAAACTTGTAAATAGCACCAATACAAACATATTGCTTAAATTTGAATGTCCAATAGAGGGAACATGAAAAGATCAAGCCGGAATTCCAAAAATATATTTAATAACAGTGATAAAAAAAATAAAATTAAGTAGAACTACTCGAATGATTAATATAATGGCTCTCATTCGTGAAGAATAGACCTATTTTATAATAAATAGTTGTAACGGTTCCAGCCTGAACGAACTGAGTCAGTGCCTTTGAAGGTCAATCTACTAAGAATTATGAACGGTAAAATTATTCCAAGGTGGTGTATTTGACGTGACTTTGCGTTTTGTAAAGAAATATAATTTTTTTTTTTCTAAAAAGAAATAAATCAAAAGTTCTTGTTATCGGTTTCTCTCAACAAGAGGTTTCAATGCACCCATAGAATTATCACGGACAACACTCACATAAGTGCACTCCTTAACTATTATTCAATCTAAAATGGGCGCGGTTAATGTCAGTTATCATTCCTAGGTAAGGGGCAAGGAGCACGCCCTGTCATGGACCGGTTAAGATGAATTAGCGGCAAATTTGAACTCTTGGACTAATAACACATGCTTCCTAACCAAGTCTGGCTGCAATGACAATTTAAACTAACGGTATCCATTATGCTCCGGGTTAGCGGCTCGAGGTTCGGGTTTAGCACAAAGCTTCTGACAGAGCAGCACAAATACCAACCCGAATACATGATGATACAACATAGATACTAGATAGAAATCACAATGAACAAATGGTATCAAGAATTCTACGTTTTGAGTTTAGGCATGCAAGCAGGATCGGAATCACGTTATTGGCTCAAACCCTAAGAGAAAACCCAAGAAAACTATCAATTAAAAGCTAATTTTTATGTTCTCATGCGTATTCTTTCAAAAGATAATAGCTCAAAGACGAAAACAAGTCTGCTGCCTGTAAGTGGTGAGTAAATATCGTCCATAGAAGTATTTCAATGTTTAAATTACACTAATGTTGGTTTCTCTTCATATACGTTTCTTTAATCGGCGTTGGCATTAAACAGCCCACGCCTGTCATGCTGCGCCTACTGGTAGTGGTAGAGACTTATGGCTGATTATAACATCTATTCAAATCTAATGCCTCATACTATACATAAAAATAGTTTATTGCATAATATTTATTTATAACATAACGGAAATTTATTCTTGGACCTCCAAAATACGAAAAAAACGCGTACGGACAAACCAAAGTGATTCTTTCACATCATATTCATCTGCTGCTTGCCAGAAGCTTAAAAAAAATATTTTTTTTTTTGCTCACAAATTACATCAGTTCCAATTATTTTCTATAATTTAAGTCCTAACGATTTGTTAGAGATGCAGACCGGCTTTGAAGCTTATTAATTAAAGTGTTGACATATAGTTATCGGAAAATTTAATTGTGTGCGACCCCTCTATACCGACCATGTTTAGTTCAAAAATAATAAATAAACTGGTTAAATAACCTTTTACGGGTCGTCTACACCTTTTTTAGATCTCACGCACCTAGGCAGTTAATTGGCGCTATTTTGAAACAGTAATATGAATATCCATCCCATGCAAGGAAGTTTTATGAAACATACGAATAAGTTTTATGGAACATAATTTCATTGATCCGTCAATTAAATAATCTTTGTAGAGGAGTGTTTTTTTAAAAGAAAAGCTTTATTATGAAGTACAAGCAAAACACTGGTATATACAAATATTAAGAGTTATGTTACTACACATTGGGTGGAATGACTAGGGACGAGTGTGGGAACAAGTGAGGTCTGGGGCTGAAAGCTGAGACATATATGTATAAGAAAAGGATAGTTCTGGGAAGTTGGGAGTAAGGGAAGTAAGGAGGGGTGCGGTTGTTTACTTAAAATAACAGGAACCCTCAGTGACTTCCATGAAGTCACGAGGCAGGTATACAGCTCTGCTCAACCCCCTTCTACTTTTAGCATTATATATAATATTAGCATTATGAAACTATCGACTGGAGAACACAAGCTGGATAAACAAGAAGGTATCAGTACGGCGCAATATGTATATGTATTCAGGGGCAGCAAAACCACAACTCAATATTGATCTTTATCAAATAATAGTTAAGAGTTATTTTTTCTCCAGATCAAATTTTGTTTTTTTTATTATTATGTATACAAAAACATGTTTACATTAATCCGCCAACTTAATTGTATTTTAGGGCAATATAAAACAGCAAATTTTAAAATAAATTAAAGCTGCCGTAAATATAATCCTCAATGTGGGAGGAACAACTCTGGATGTTCATTCTCGCATGTCATTCGTGCCTATCGATCACTATCATTCGCTCACCATCTCATTCACTGGATGTAGCGGTCGAGGCAGGAACGCTCTAGGTTTAAGTAAGTATGTAAAATTAGTTTTGGGATAGTTTGTCCCTAATATAGTCCGAAGGTGAGCCCCATCACCTAGCACCCGTTTACTTTTTATAAACTTTTAATAATAATCAGAATGCTTATGAGTTTCAGAAACTGCTTAAAATGCATATATGCAGTAAAAGGAGCCACGCACAGCTCAATTATAAAATTGTATAATAACAATATAGTTAAGAGGAGAAAAAAAAAAATCACTGGCCATATCATTTATTTTATGCATACAGCTGCGAATAAATCAATGTAACAAAAAAATATATACATAAACAAAATAAAGGATACAGAAAGTGACGGAACATTAAGCATTATTAATGATCGCAAAAAATTTCTAAGTATTTTTGACTCGAAATACTTCAGCGATATCGGTTTCTGGAAATCGTCGTTTCGAAAAACGCGATAAACAAATGTAAAGAGGAGAAAAAAAAAATCACTGGCCATATCATTTATTTTATGCATACAGCTGCGAATAAATCAATATAGAGCGGTCATGAGACAGACAAAAGAAGATTGGTCCCTAACCGAATGGATGTAGGACCTCTCCCTTCGAGCTCGATTACTAAGGATGGTTCCATTCACACTGTCGCCATATGGTTACTCCACAAGTTGGATATTGCCTGGGACGATAGCGAGGAGCTGATACAGTTGGGAGACAGGACTTTCACCTCATCGGCGGTCAACGACATCTGGCATCCTCGCTCCCTCCCTGGCGTGTGTGTGAGGGGGCGGGCTTTTGGCTCTCATAGGTCCCATTCAGTACATCGTTTATCTTTCATACAGAACGGTTCCTTCAATGTAGCTATCAAGCATAGGAATCAAAATCAAATTGACAGAAAAATTCTTGTCACGTTCAACTTTAATTATGATTGAGGGGTTCGTTACAGTTCCAAAAACGACTTTTAACGATCTTTAATTTAATACGCTACCCATTATGTATAATACTTATTTTTTTTACTAATAATTTATTAACGACACATGGATATTTTTCAAGGGGCTGGTTTTAATTTCAAACATAACACAAGCCAAAAGATGTTTTAGTGCCGGAGTAGTTGGAGCTGATTTCTTATGAATTTGATGCCCTGATTATGATATTTGAATTCAGCTAATATGGCATTTTTTTTCCTAGCAGCTCAAATTTTTAAGATATAACATTTTAGTGAAATATATGTTACACTATTTCAAGTTATTATCAAGAGCCTTTAAAAACTTGAAGCTTCATGGTGCCTAGCTTTATATGCAGTGGAGGTAAGATGATTTTCTCTCGTTCAACTGAAGGGTTAATGAGATTGTTTTCCCCAACGTCCATGTTTTGTCTCTAGGGCCACTCCTTTATAACCGAGTGGTGTGTTTTGTCTCAGCTATCCCCGAGGCACAAAAAGCAAGGATATTCAGTGTGGCCACTTTGCTGTCCATGTTCATAATACTTAATCTTCTCCAAGACCAAAGCTATGTTCTTCTTGTTGACAGCAGACTGACAGGGATATTTACAGGAATGTATGTGTGATATAGGACTGCGCGTTATAAAATAAATCTCATCTAAAAAAGTTGAGAAGATATAGACAAACTGATTTCTTATTACTAGATTCAGCGCCCCAAATATAGCTAAAATCCTAGGCACCAAAAAATTTTTATTTAAGGCCTATGTATTCGGAAAATCAAACGGAACTACGCGCAAAATACCGTGCACCTAAAAAACCGCTGTAGGAAATTCGATGTTAATTACAGTTTAAAAGTTTCTAATCATAATTAGAAAAACAAAACAAAAATTAGATATTACTAATCATAACGACGGGATATTAACACAGCTTTCGAAAGAAAGTATTTTTTTTCAATACTAAATAATTAATTATTAACTGTCAATTACACAGATTCAATAATTTAGATGCCTTTCCAATTACAAATGGGTTCTCCACGTAAAATATCATGTTTAGCCTGAACAGGGGCTCATACAGCGCTGACCAGACCGACACTGGTGAAGACATAACGGATTCTCAGTGTAAAAAAAAAAAATCAACGAAACCATAAAAAAAGCTCTATGAGTCATTTAATGAACTTCTCGGAGACCTCTCAGGGGAACTCGTCTCGACGGGGGGGGGGGGGGGTCATTTATTGGTAATGCTGCTTCGCCATCCACGTCCCTACTTTTTTATACATATTTTTAAAAGTGATGTTAACAAAAAAATTGAATCAACTCGAAGGAACTCTTAATAATAATAGTAAGGAACTTATGGCCGGAATGCCAATATTTAACGTTCAATTTGAATCGCATTTCGTCTTATCTATTGCATCCACACTATCTACTTGTAAATATAGAGGGGAATCAATATACACTGAAAATACAGGGCGAGGCAGAGATATCAGGTGTGATTCAAATAAGAATATCTTATCGATTTTATATGTAAAATAAATGTGATAGCACAAATAACGGGCTAATATTGTTAGTTATTTGCATCAAGTTAACAGCTCCAGTAGACCAGTCCCCCTCTCCCTTTACTAATAATTCAATGTACCTAAAGGCGTTTTCAGAGATTTACCAAATTTCTTGAAAATTTCGTGGTTTCCTAGCTAGTTACCCCCCCCCCACTCATTTTCTGAGCGTCTTATGTCCTATTTGTGGTCTTCGCCACATAGCGAAACGGGGAGTGATGAGAGGGGAACGTCATTGCCCCCTCTTTCTTTAGCATCTTCATTGGGGAAATCCTCGGGGCAGGGGGCTCCTGGGTAGACTTTGTATGCACATAATGAATGAGTGGAATTGTGCAAAAGATAAGAATGAGCTCTTAAAACAAAATTATTATTGGTGGGAAAGGAAATTTTAATTTGATGAATAAAAATTTTTGTTTATAAAAAAAAAAAGTCAACTAGTTTATCCGTGGCCATGCCGGTTTTGATTTTATTCACAAATTTGCCAAATTATAGCGGAGAAAAATATTTTGGACGAAATTTTATTTTGGCAGTTTATTTCGACCATCATAACTCCACAATATAAATGGAATGAAAAAAGTAAAAATTTATTTAGTGCTGTCAATGGCGTTAAGAAATACATTGATCACTTTAATATGAAATTTGACTAACCACCACTTCTTTCGAAGAGTTCTAGTGCTAGTTTTAGTCATTTAAATTTCACTAAACTTTGTCTCGGTGTAATGACGTTTAACACAAAATATTGATAATCCATATTGGACATTTATAACAGGTAAAAGTTTAAAGTAAATTCACTCAAATTCCTACTTAGTTTGAGATGACATGATTTTTTTCTGATGAAACAGATTAAAAATAGTAAACCAGAAAGCACCTCATATATTCAAGAGCTCGGTTATTCTTTCATACCTAATTGTTATGTTATCAAGAACAAACTATTTTATTTAGCCTTTCTTGGCGGAATCATCCAGAAATTGACATAAATGTACGGTAATGTGCGTTGACGTTTCGGACACCCACGCTTAGATTAGCATAAGCCCAGTGCTTACATAAGCCGGTAGGCTAACAGTTAATTGGCGATATACATAGAAGAGCAGCCATTCATCCAATCAAGGACCTGTGGCAGCCAGCGGTAATGAGCCACGTCCCACTGCCGGATGGGGGCAGGGCCTTTAAAGGTCTTCCCGGCTTCCTGTGCGGTAACTAACGGTAGGGGCATGGGGAGGCATTTGTCCCTCACACGGAGAAGAAAGTATTATTATATCATAAGTTGGAAAGCGGTATTTTATCCTATTTTTTTTCCTTTGAGGAGAGATAAAAATACTTGAAATTGTCAAAAATACTTGAAATGTTGCTGTAATATTTCCTAAAAAAGTGAGTTTTCTTTTCTGGAGATGACACGTTTTCCGGGTTTTTTTTTTCAAGAAAAAATACAATATTTTACAATTGTAATTTTATTATTATCGAGGCTATGAACAACGTGAAAACAAAAATGAGTTCAAATAACAAAAACAAAACTAATAAACTAACATTTTTCAGGCGCTTCTTCGCAGGATGTGGGCCAGTCATAGATCGCCTGGTCAAAATTTGTATGTATATCTGGAATATATTGCAATTTTTTTCGGGTTAATTTGAATTTTTCCTCGAGATATTTATTTCAAATGACAATACCGTTCTTATTCAATATTATCAATGAATGGTTTGGTTGTTACCACCCCAGGTTCTTGACTGGTGAACACAAACTCAGATTCGTTATTTGTAGCAAAATAAGCTTTTTGCTCCTTGGGAATTGCTTTCCCAGGATTTTAATTGAAGAGGACTTAGTTTCTAAAATAACGTGGCCACTAATTTTTAAAATCGGCAACATTTTGATGTGCCACGCGTGGAGCTGATACGTGGAAGTTAGAGGGATGTGAAGCCACGAAAAAGCTGACTTATAAAAAAAAAATGGCGTTGACCCTTTTCAAAAAGACCAATTCAATAATGGGACTTTATGTTTTTGTGGGATTTTTATTATATCACAAGCCTTTGCAAAGTCCGATCAATATTCGTCGTTCATCAACTCTCCCAGCCTTCTTTCTAAATCTAGACTTCACCAGTTTCTCGTCTCCCTCCAATCTAACAATTCATATTTCTCCATTTTTATGAATTCCACCTACCTTTCCAAGGTCTTTTCACCCTAGCGATTTTCAATGTCATTATTCTACTGATTTATGTTTCAATCTTAAGTTGTTGATTCATTGTACTCCCATAGGTACTAACCCCCTTTATTATTTTAATGCTAATCACATCTTTGTAATATATTTTTTGTCAGCTAGACATACTTTTCAGTTCTTTTTGTTATTATTAGGACAATGTCCCACACTAAAGTGTTGTTTGTTTTTTAAATTTTATTGGGACATTAAGAGAAAATGTCATGCAAAATTTCATGTTTTTAAGTCAAACAGGGAACAAAAAATACAATCACTGGAATAGAAAGAAAACAAATTATCTGTTGCACCGACAAATAACTTGAAGGTGTAATTATGAGAGATAGGGAGCAGATTCTGCTTTGATATATCTTGTGTTATCCTCTTGTTTTCCATTTACAAACAAGATACCCCGTCGCAGAACCCTAGCTCGAAACGTACTTCTAAACGGATTTCCTCGATAAATCCAAGTTAATTAATAATTAATATGTTTTATTATAATTTATAATGCGCGTTTTCACCCTTGTCTGTTCTGATCATGGCGTGTTCCTACAGAAGCTAACGCCAACAACATTAAAATTTTAAGTAATTTGGTGTCATTAATAACTCGATGGTCAAAATAGAAATATTTCTCTCTCAAGTATGGTATCAAATAAATGCTACTGACGCCTTGAGTAATAGTAATAATAACATGATAGAGGATTTTAATAATAAAAAAAACATTGAATTTATCATCAAAACTATGCTTGTTTTAAGAATGTAAAGGTTTATAAACATCATACAACGCATAAAATTAAATTTTCTATTAACTACTGAAGCCTTTAAAGGAGCACATATAATTCTAAAGGTCATAAGCACCTCTGTTTTGCTGAGTTAAGGTTTCAAGAGACCGATTGTAAATACGTAGATGCGGATATTTATACATTATTGTTGGTTAAATCCACTCCACAATTGACTATAAAGAATAATATCTTAATTGAATCTTATAGGCCAGTATAATAACGGACATTGGTACGCTTCTATTAACAGAAAATGAATAATATTAACTATACGTCAAGGGAATTAAACCAAGAACCTTACATTATAATTAGCTATTTTTAGGGTTTAAATAATTGTTTTAAAACCAGAAATCCTTGTATTCACATATGTGCCTTTGCGAGTCCCCTATTTAACCGGCTAGATATAATATTTTACATGGAAGTTTCTTTAATCTTGCGAATCCATGAAAAATATAGCTATCTTCTCCATAAAACATAATTTAGCGTCTTTAACTACTTTGCATTGGAAAATAGTTTAAAGTAGTATACTGAAGATATCAGCGTGCTCGATCAACAATAAGTAAACCATCGAGGATTTTATATCGTATTTACCCAAAAAGGGTACAACAGACTTACATCATTTTAACACCAGCAGCACACTATCTCAAAATGATGTTTTATCACGTCTGACAATATTCCCTTATGAAAACCAGGAGAGTATACAAAAAGACATTTATAAAATCAACCCGTTACTACTAAACCCGATCTTTAGTCCCAGAAACCAGAGACATTCTCCCCCAGACAGGAAACTAAATAAAATAGAAATTGCTGGACGGTAAACTAGGGGAAGTTTCTTCCCCTTTGAGATGCTAATTCCGTGCTTAGGAAGGCTCCTGTTTAGGAGCTGACCTACTTTGGCGGCTCAATGAGGCTGAGAGAAAACTCTCATCCAAGGGCAGTTAAAATATTAACAAAGCCTCATAGAAGCTGATATACCTTCGAATATATCAATATTGAAACCCTGCCTGCTATGTTGTTTTCACCAAATACATAATAGGAGAAAATGCTTGCCTGGAGAGTTACGTGTCGTCAATACCAATGCAAACTTACGAGCATAAAAATCACAATTGTTTTCACGAAATTTTATCAAAAATCTAGGTATGCATTTTGAAAATACGTTCAAAAGTGATAACATAACCCTATAACGAAGAAAATCAACAAAATGCGCGATTTCGTAATCCAAAATGTATCTTTTTTTTTTTTACTCTCCTCAAAACCTGCACTTTTATTATTCACAAATTTCCATTTGTATTAACGATATCATTTGATTTAAACTGTGGATTTCTCAAATACTGAGTTAATCTAAAGTGACAATTAATTAATAGAGATTTTTTTCAAGAAACCTTTCGGTCTATATGTTTATACATGTTTATACCCACCCACCTAATCCATAATTTTATTAGTTTAAAAGCCAATGTTTAATTTTAAAGAGCTTTCTCATTATTTAAATGAATATTACTTTATTTGGTATTTAAAATATAGCATGGCTACAGTAAAACATAAGAAGCTCAAGATGCAATTTCAGTTTATATAGTTTTCTTACAGATTGTAAATCAGAACAAACATATGAAAATAATGTGGGTTTTGGAAAAAAACAATGTATTTTTCACAATTGTATTTAAAAAGCTCACGCTGTCACTATGTCGCTGTATCAATATTAATGCTTCACTTGATACTTCGTTATTTTGTATATATATATATGTAATGAAAGTGATCTCTCTTTCATTTGAATTTGCCGTGCTGCTTCCACTGGCCCCCACCAGATGGAGCATCAGTTATCAGATAGAGAAGGTTATGTGAGATAACAGAACATGTAAATAGTGTGTAAAATAAAATAGTGTAAATAGAGAATTGATAGTTAGAAACTGTAATTGTCGTTTCTTTTTTTACAGGTAAGATTGTGTAAATCAATATTAATAATTGTTATAATATAATATATAGTGAATAAAATTGCTAGCTTTGTTTACAGAGAAACTGATTTCAGTTTATTCACCCCACCTTCAATAATTGTCTTACAAAACGACAATAGGAGTTACAATGGCGAAAAAACTGCAATTCACCATTAACTTTGTGGGATCACCGAAGGATAAGAAGACAAATGTTCTCTCAATTACCACAATTAAGACAGAGGAAAAAGAAGAATATGTGTTGCCCCTAGAGAAAAGCTTTATGAGTGATCATGAAGAATTGACTAAGACACTTATTTATAAAAGATTGAGGAACAGTTTTACTCAAAGAGGTCAACAGAAGAGTGTGTGGATTACATTAACCGAGAAAATGAAAACAATATATTTTGATGAAGAAGGTAATGTAATGTTTGATAATTTATATTTAGAACAAGTAGTGAATAAAGATAAGATGGTTGAATCCACACAAAATAAAGAGAATGAGCTAAATTTAAAACATATAGCAGAGAAGTTCATGGTTGAGAAGTTTACATGTAAACACTCAAATGCTAAACAGTGGCTAGAGATGTTTGAGAAAGAATGTAGAAGATGTGGAATCAATGCAGACAGTAATATGATTGAGATATTAAGGTTGTTTTTGGAAAAGTCATGCTTAGACTGGTACTCAGCAACCCTAACAATATTAACAATGGACTCTGTGTGGTCTGAGTGGAAAGAAAAATTTTTGGAAACTTTTGAAGACCAAGGATGGAGTACAGGAATGCATGCTATATCATATAGGTTTAAAGAAGGTCTACTGATGGAATACGCCATGAAAAAAGAGAAATTATTGTTAGATATGGATGAGAATATTAGTTCACAGACTTTAGTGATGCTTATAGCTGCAGGCTTACCTGAGTTCATTAGAAATAAGTTAGATAAGGAAAAATGTGAGAATTCGACCAAATTACTTCATGAAATTAGAAAATGTGAGGGCCTAGCGAACAAAAATAATTTTATGAAAAAGAAAGATGAAAAACTTTTTAGTAAAAATAAATTTCAAGAAAAAAAGCCATGCAATAATTGTGAACAATTAAACAAAGGCATCAGATATCATCCAGAAGCTTCATGCTGGTTTAAAAAGAGAGACAAATATGAAACTAGAATACTGGGAAGCAACTCAGTATTAGAAGTAGATCTAAATACAGAACAAAAAAACGAATAATCACACCATTGATTAAAGTAAAAATATTATTAGAAGAGAAGTTACAGGTAAATGGGACATATGATCCAGGATCCCAAGTCTCTCTAATAAATACAAAATTAATTAAGATAAAGAAAAAAACAGAAGATGTTAATAAGATATATTTAAAAACAGTCAATGGTGTGACACAAACAAAAGGTTTAGTAACCATAAAAGTGAAAATTTTTGACATAGAAAAATATGTTGATGTGTTCATTGTAGAGAGAGATGATTTTGAAGATTTTCTTATAGGATTAGATATTATCAAAAAATTTAGATTAATTCAAAATGAGAATCTACAAATATTACAGAAGAAAGAAGATGAAACAGGAAATACTGAGAAAAAGAAAGAAAAAAATGAAGAAGTTAAAGTGAATTTTAATGAACATATCGAAGAAGACGGGTTCAAAATAAAATTAGATCACTTAGATAATATGAGAAAGATTACGATAGAAAGACTGATAGAAAAGTACAGTACAGTATTTGCCAGGAACAAATATGATGTGGGCACGGTTAAGGATTACGAAGCTAGAATTGACTTACTGGTGGACAGATTCTGCAGCAAAAGGCCGTATAGATGCACTATAGCAGATAAGAAGGAAATAGAAGATCAGGTGGCAAAATTATTACAAAATGATTTAATTGAAGAGTCCTATAGTCCATTCGCAGCCCCCGTAACCCTAGCATTCAAAAGAGATGAAAACAAGCGATCAAGATTATGTATAGATTTTCGTGAATTGAACAAACTAGTTATACCACAAGCTCAACCATTCCCATTAATAGATGATTTAATAATACAAACAAGAAACTGCAAATACTTCACCACACTAGATATAAATTCCGCTTTTTGGTCAATTCCATTACGCATTGAAGATAGACAGAAAACAGGATTTGTCACACAAGAAGGGCACTTCCAATGGACATGCCTACCCTATGGTTTAAAGACATCACCAGCTATTTTCCAAAGAATTTTATCCAACATCTTAAGAAAGCACAATTTAAAAGACTTTTCAGAAAATTATATAGATGACATCTTAATTTTTTCGAAATCATTCACAGAACATATAGAACATATAGAAAAAGTAATAAAAGCAATAGTCAATGAAGGTTTCCGATTAAAATTTAAAAAATGTACATTTGCAGCAGAATCAGCAAAATACCTTGGACACATAATACAACACAATACAGTAAGACCAATAAAGGACAACTTAATTTCAATAAAAAACTTTCCAACTCCAAAAACCCAAAAGAACATCAGACAATTTTTAGGAAAAATTAATTTTTATCACGAGTATATACCAAAAAGCTCGATATTGCTAGATCCACTGCATAAATTATTAAGGAAAAATGAAAAATTCTTATGGACGGAAGAGTGTGAAAAATCCTTTGCAGAAGTAAAGAAATTGCTATGTTCCCAACCAGTGTTAGAAATATTTGATAATGATTTACCAATAAGAATTTATACAGATGCATCTCTAGAAGGTATTGGTGCAGTTTTGAAACAAGTACAAAACAATGGAAAAGAAAAGCCAGTAGCATACTTTTCAAAAAAATTAAGCGAACCTCAAAAAAGGAAAAAAGCAATTTATTTAGAGTGTTTGGCAATCAAAGAGGCATTAAAATATGGGCAATACTGGTTAATTGGAAGAAAATTCACTGTATTTTCAGATCACAAACCATTAGAAAATTTAAACATAAGAGCAAGAACGGATGAAGAACTTGGTGAATTAACTTACTATTTGTCACAATACAATTTTGAAATTAAATACATTCCGGGAAAGGATAATACCGAAGCAGATAGTTTGAGCAGAAACCCGGTATTAGAACCAATTGAAAATAAAGAAGAAATCCTAAAAATAGTTAATTTGATAAAAATACAAGAAATTAAAAAAGATCAAGAGGAAAATAGAATATTACAAAACACCAAAACAAAATTAATAGAAAAAGATGGAGTGTTCTATAAAAAAGTAAGAAATAAAGAAAAGATAATTTTATCTGAAAACTTAAGTTTAGAATTCATTAAAGAAATACATTCTGAATGGTGCCATATAGGAATTAAACAAATGATGAATAGGGTATGCCCTTATTACACAGCAAAAAATATAACTGCAAATATAAAAAAAGTATGTAAAACCTGTGAAATATGTATTAAAAACAAATCCAGAGGGCAAGAAAAATATGGGCTAATGTCACAACTAGGGCCAGCAACAAAACCATTCGAAATAATGTCAATCGACACTATTGGAGGTTTTGGAGGACAACAATCAACAAAAAGATACCTCCACCTGCTTATTGACCACTTCACAAGATATGCATTCATTTCAACATCAAAAACTCAGAGTGCCACTGACTTCATCAAGTTAGTAAATAATGTGCTGGAAACAGAGAAAATAGGTATAATACTTACAGATCAATACCCAGGAATCAACTCAAGAGAATTCAAAGATTTCCTAAGGGAAAAGGAGGTTCGATTGATATTTACAGCAGTTAATGCACCCTTTTCCAATGGTTTAAATGAGAGACTAAATCAAACTCTAGTCAATAAAATCAGATGTAAAATGAACGAAAAAGGGAAGAAAAGAGCCTGGACAACAGTCGCTAAAGAATGTGTGGATAAATATAATGAAACAGAACATACAGTAACTGGTTTTCCACCCAAGTATTTATTGGATGGCACAGATACTAGCATTTTACCTGAAGAATTAAAAAAAAGAAACAATAAAGAAAACTGGATGAATGACAGTAAATTAGCCTTAGAAAGAACAAAAAAGTCTCATGAATACAACAAGAAAATATTTGATAAATCAAGAAAACATTGGGAATTTAACACAGGAGATACAGTATATATAGAAAATGGCAACAAATTGAACAGGAATAAACTAGATGAATTAAAAATTGGTCCCTTTAAAATAACAGAAAAGATATCAAATTCAATATATAAAATAAATACCGGAAGAGGAAAGCAAGAAACTGGATTCTTTCACATAACAAAATTACTTCCGATATTACCAGACTGAAAATTTTCAAAGAATTTTCACCTCAGAGAGGGGAGATGTAATGAAAGTGATCTCTCTTTCATTTGAATTTGCCGTGCTGCTTCCACTGGCCCCCACCAGATGGAGCATCAGTTATCAGATAGAGAAGGTTATGTGAGATAACAGGACATGTAAATAGTGTGTAAAATAAAATAGTGTAAATAGAGAATTGATAGTTAGAAACTGTAATTGTCGTTTCTTTGTTTACAGGTAAGATCGTGTAAATCAATATTAATAATTGTTATAATATAATATATAGTGAATAAAATTGCTAGCTTTGTTTACAGAGAAACTGATTTCAGTTTATTCACCCCACCTTCAATAATTGTCTTACACATATATATATATATATATATATATCTGTACCTCGGAGGGATACAACACTATGCCATTTTTTTGTCCAAGTGAAAAAAAACCGTAAAAAAGGTTTTTTTTCATTTTATAACAACTGCATGATGTAAATAACAATAAATAGAATGTTCTGGTAAAATATTGTTTCAACATCTCAATAAATAGCTGTGCCAATACAAACACTTTTTGTTGAAAAAAAGTTTAAAACTCCTCTCCTGTAAAGTTATGAAAATGGACATAGTGTTGTATCCCTCCGAGATACAGATATATACTTAAAAAAAATAAAATTGATTTCATATTTGTAGGTATTAAAATACAACAGGTTTGTTAGCAACTGATTCTTGGAGTTCATCGAAACTTTCATTGCGATACCCAGCTCATTATAATTGGAGTAATTTTCTATATTATTCCTAATTTTCTTCGTCACCCTAAAAAAAAACACCTTAGTGAACCTTCTTTTTTTTTTTTTTCCTCCGTCAAAAAGAAAACCCAACCGTATTCCACTATCATTAGAAGATACGGTTAAAGGTTAAGTTAATTTACAAGGTTTACTTCTAATATTAAATAAATTAATAATGTCTAAATCAAGATTGAACTCATAAGACAAGTGGTTTATTTTTCCTTTCCGGTTTCCTTTCCGGTTTTCTTTTTTTTTTTTTTTTTTTTTTTTTTTTTTAAAATCCTCACCCACAGGAGGTCATTACTTTCTCTAAGAGACATTTCCATGTACGAGTGCTTTTACAAGCGTGTCGGGCACGTTGCCACCTGGCTAAGATGCAAGTGATTTATAAAGCTGCTAACTATTATTTTTGGGCGCGATTGCGTTAAATTTTTTTCATCTTGGAAAGCTTCAGCGGAAGGAAATATCCGAGAATCAATTAAATGAAAAAAAAATAGGAGAATATCAACAAACAAAAAATTCAAATCCAAAACAGATTTCTCATTTTTGCTATAATGATAATTTAACTGCGACTGGTTCTTAAATGTGATCTGGCCATTCACCGGCGGGATTCCAACTTCCTCCTGAATTAACCGGTTTTTGACGAACCACAATTTTTAATTTGTGGAGTTGTGTATTTGAGCCTAATTATTGCTTTGCATTTTAAAAGTGAATATTTTAGTTTTGATGCTAGTTTCCCGGTAAAAAATATGAAGTTGTTTCTAAGTGGTTGGCGAGGCATTGAAGCAAGCCATTACGGTCAATGAGAATAGCAACAGCGGCCATAAAGACGTACGAATGTTCTCAGTATCAATGGAGCGAGACACGTTTGAATACAAATAATTATATAAATTCAATAGTAAATTATATAATATACCGATCACTTACTGCTAATCACTCATATAAAAAAGTAAACTTAAATCAATATGAAAACTCTTACTTGATGTCTAAAAATGTTAGCATGTCAGGAAAACTCACCTGAAAAATAAAATATAGTTAATGGTTGAAATAAGTTGGCAGAAATTAATCTGTTTTGAGTTATGTATATAAAATGCAGTATAATGAAAAATAAGTTTATTCAGATAAACTAACAATAAGGAAATAATAAAATGAATATGTATTAATAGTGATGATAATAAAATTTAATAATATACCAGATGTTTGTATATGTGGTAATGACACAGGATTATTTATAGCTGCTTTGTATAGACATTGAAATGCTGGATGAAACTGTGAATGACACTTAGCGAGAGAATGCTTTGACGTGGTCTACGTCTACGTCTAATCAATAGTGCGAAATACAACTATCACGGGTCTAGTCATGAATTTTTGTTTAAGATGGGCGGGGATGGAAACCAGGATGATGCAAAGATTAATTTATGTATTTGTTATCTGAGTAAAATAAATATTCATAAGTCAATCCAACATATTATTTTATGAGGAAATTAATATGTTGCATATTATAACCTTTTTTTATAATAGCCCAAAGCAATTAAATGCGATGTAATAAGATTATGCAATAATGTGTTATGTCGATGACGGGGACTCCATTGTGATGCACAATTGGAACAGAGCACAGAAACGTAAATTACGTTTAAAACACAAGCTGCTGGTCAAGGCCGGGCTATTAACATTTTATTTTTCATCATATTTTCCCCAAGGCTGAGATATTGTGGGAACTGCACTATTGACAACCAATGTTGAAAAATATGTAAATTCAGGCTGTTCATTTTGAATTAGATTAGGTTAATAATTCTTACTTAGTTGCTTAATCTCCCCGAAAACAGTGATGGTTGTTTACTTATGAAATTAAAACACACATATATATATCATTCCGTACGAGCAGACAGGTTTTCAGGCTCATCTGAGTACAGAACATCCGCTTGTGAAGGTACAGACGGAAGCCACCCTCGGTATCAACAAGAATACAACTGCTATGATTTCGTTGGACTGCACGCAGGATTTCGACCCCACGGGATGCTGTGCCGACAGGGAATGTCCAGACCAGCTATACACCATGTTGGTTTCATTCTTGAAGAACAGATAGGTGAGGGTACGGGTGGGTGATTGCCTCTCTTGTAAGAATGACTTAATTAAATTAAGATTGAGGGTGTTAATAAGAACGACCGACTTCATGGAATGTTAGAACAGAACTATATTGTAACAGCCAACAAAGGTTACGTATTATACAAGGCATAAACAAACTAATTCAAGTGACGTCATCATTTGCCTGCTGACATCCTTCTTCTTTTGGATTTGAAGCTTCATATGTAGTCTTCTTGGTAATGTTGTCAGTCTTATTGGTTGCTTGATTATTCTTCTTTTATCAGTCTTCTTGGTTCCTTGATTATTCTTCTTTTATCAGTCTTCTTGGTTCCTTGATTAACCTTCCACTCTTGGTTCGGTATTCTTCAGTTTTATTTTGTTGAGTAGCAGATTTGGTTAAACTCATATCCTCAGAAACAGGTGGCTTTGGTGTTAGACTCTTTGGTGGTGTGAACTGTGTAGAGATCGATTTACGAGTAACCACTGCTGGAGCTGATTCCATACGTTGTGGAGAGGAAACCACACTCTCCTTAAATTCAAAGTTTTGGGGTTCAGTTATAGGACGAAGGAACCATGAGTTGCGGCGGTACTTCACACCATCTTGGGTTTTAATAATGTAAGAGTTGGAGCCTTCATTTTGCTTAATAATTGTTGCTGGTACCCATTCACGAGGTGCTTTCTTCCATAGGATCTTTTCTCCATCACTGAAGGTTTTATGCGACGTTTTGCCTATGTCAGCATACCTTTTCCCTAGCCGAATAATGTTGGGGACTAAATGTCCGAGCGTGAGTTCTGAGTTCTCTCTGAAGAGAGAGCTAGTTAGTGTAAGAATGACTTAATTAAATTAAGATTGAGGGTGTTAATAAGAACGACCGACTTCATGGAATGTTAGAACAGAACTATATTGTAACAGCCAACAAAGGTTACGTATTATACAAGGCATAAACAAACTAATTCAAGTGACGTCATCATTTGCCTGCTGACATCTCTAACCCATTACCTCTGACTTCCTCAAAGAGCGGTTCTGTCTCCGGTTCTTTTCAGCATGTACACATCTGAAATTGTTGGGACAAACTATAAGAAAGCTACTGAAATCGCTTTCACCTACGACATTGCGGTTTACAGTAGCAGTAAGAGTTCACAAAGAGCTCTTACACATGCCGATTCAGTTTGTAACGTTATCAGTGACAGGCTGGGCATGTTAAACATCAGTGTAAACGCAGGGAAGACCGACTGCGTAATCTTCTCACTCCAAAAGGGAAAAATCCTTGCCAAAATCATATAGTATAGGATGGCAAGAGAACTCGCCAGCTTTCTCAATGCACTATCTGGGTATAAAAAGGCATCTCCATTTCTCTACACATTTTAGAAACAAAATAGAAAAAGTACGACACGGGTCTTACCGGGTATCGCACTTGCTAACTTCACCCAACCTGTCACTTCGTCTCAAACTGATGATATATAAATATGTCCTTCGGCCAGCTCTGCTGTACGGTGCCCCACCTATTTGCCCACTTGACTGACAATACAGCCAATGTGCGAAAAGTGATCCGACATACCTCTCTCGAGAGGTTTGAGAACGCTGACCTGTACCCGTTGCTTGGTGTGCCGTCGGTGGGCGAGTTCATCCGCCGGAGACACATCAAGATTTTTGATTCGTTGCAGCACCTAACCAATCCAGTGTTTAACACAATGGCCCCACCACCCCTCCTGCATCGATAGCAACAGACTGTCGGGGAAAATTTAGGTTAAGAATTAGTATGTAAGTTAGATCAAAAAGGTGAGCCCCATCACCTTTATTAGTCAGTTTAGTCTAGTCACGTATAATGTATATCATTATACTTGTTTATTCATTATATAATTTTTATAAAATAACAAAACCTGTATATAATGTAGTGATGCTACAGGAAATACAAAAATAATTTGTAAATAGATTCACCTGAGGATCTATAATTATATATAATTATCTATAAATTTAAAGGGGCCATGAAAAAAAAAAAAAAATAATATGTCCGTTCTAAATTATCTCTAAGTAAGTTTATATACTTGCGACTCGTAACATGGTTGACCACTGCCTTTAATTCCAACTTGAAAAGGTACCATAGTATGAACCAAACATCCTTTCTCTGGTCAACTACGTTTCTTAGTATTGGTAACAAATAGTTGGTTGGCCTTTTATTTTGTACCCCATCTAGCACTAAGGTCTGAGTGAACTGCTTTTTGGTTATTTCCTTCTTCGGTACTATACACCTCTGCGGTAAAGGTACAGTACATTTTATTAAGCTTAAATTTCCAGCTATTATAGGGTGGTAGATAATATGGAATATTCTACACTTTCTTCCGTTTTCGACCCACCAAAGAAAAGTATCTCATGACAATCATATTACCCAATAGAATCAAGTCCACGAGCAACTTTTGTTCTTGAGAGGTATCGCAGCTCGTAGTCTAAACTTTTTTATTTTTTTAATATGTTATTATATAAATGTGACACTAGTATCAAACTAGTACACTGAATCGTCAACTATGGAGATGGAATTCTTGGAGACGTGGGCGATCCGACTTAAGAAGGCAGCAAACACTTCAAAACGGTGGCTTAGTAAAGTTTCAAGCTGGTTCTTCAATATGCCATCCTTAACAATTTAAGCTAATAGATAATCAATCGTAATCCAAACTTACGACGTATTGATATTAACTTTTGAAACAAATAACGAAAATTTTGCCATTAACCAAAAAGTACAAGAAAAACCTAAGGTATAAATATCGTAACAGGTTTGATCCATAATTCCAATGCACTTGTTTTGTCATTCCTCATTACTTAAGTACAACTTGACTTAGTGGGTGCTTAGACTTTACCAATGGATTCGGTTCGACCTCTTCAAAAAAGCGGGCCTGAACATACGTAGATCGCCTAAAAACCTGTTCAATCATGACGGTTGTAAATACGCTGCGTTGTTCAAAACCGGCTCTACCCACTTACTATTCCCCCAATTTACATGCACCGTGTTTATTATTCTGTTGGCATGATAACAGAATATATATATATATATATATATATATATATATATATATATATATATATATATATGATAAGTTTACCTGTTTTTGGAAAAAATTAATAAAAAACGGAAATTGGTAACTACACTTCAAAACAAGGAAGGCCTTTAATAGGCTCGTCTTTAAAACTCCGTACTAGCATACCAATAAACAATATTAAGTTCCTAACACAATTTAACTCTCAATTTTAGGGCCATTATTGTTTTTCTAATTTAAGGCTGCCTACTGGGTTACTGCTTTCAAAACAATTAATATTATACAATTATTTTGTGATGCAGACAAGGGCCAAGAAAATATTTCATCTGAAATTGTCATTACAGTCAGGAAGATTAACGGATTCTAAGCTAAATTAATGTTAGCCTAAACCTGTCTGTGAAAGACTTGTGAGAACATTGCATAATTGAAAATACAGCGTTAGTATAAACCCTGATTTATTTAAACTATGAAGAGTGCTCAAGCTTCATTAAAGCGTGGATAGACGCCGACGATTTAAGATAGGTTTATGCAGTTGTGAAGTTAAACCAAAAGAGGAGGTAAGTTGCAGCATTCCCACACTAGCTAGAAAAGGTGGTAACCTTTAGATAACCTATATTTTTTTCTGTTCTTTTATGTTAGAAACTTATAAGACTATTAAAACGAAACAAACGAATCCAAAAAATCATATAGAATCGCTTTTATGAACTCCTTGAGTTTTTCTATTTAATATATAAATTATTCCCTTTCATGACGAATTTAACATTAATCCACAAAAAAATTGCTGTTTTTCATTTTCTAGTCTTGTAATGAACAACAATTCCTTATAAAACCTCAGTGAAATAGTTTAAAAAACAACACAAATACACGTCTTTCTTGTCTAATAATTTGTTTTTTTGTTATCGAAAAGAAATTGTAGTTATGAACAAGGGTCATTATTAGCGTTATTTGTAATGAGCTGTCACGATATAACATGAAGTAAGTAAATTATATGAAAGGAGTCGCTATGTATTTGCATTGTATTAAGAGCGCAAAGTTTCGAACTGTCGACACAAACTACCGTCGATTACGAAGTTTTAATTAAAACGGTTGACAAGCGTCACTTTTTCTTGATAACCCCGGTGTAAAAGTTAACGAGTTCTGAACTCTAGAAACAGTCGTAGATTTGTCACCCTATCGTTCACTGGACGTCATTACTCATAAAAATAGCGAGATTTATTCAGAAATTAGGAGGAACAGTGTAGTGCAGTTAAAGATATATTAGGAGCTGGGTTGTAAGAGGCGTTTCAGGATAAAGGCGGCAGCAGATTTTATTTATTTAATTAATAAATACGAAGTTATTACAAATTCATATTTCGATAGTATGAAACGAAGTATCTACGTTTCAGAAAAACGTCTTAACTAAAGTCAAGGTAACAATTAATGATACTAATTAGTCGCATGATTTTCTAATTAGCAAAATTGTTCTTTTATGATTCTAATTGTTTAATGTTCTAATCAACCTTGCATCTTGTCCTTGATTTTTGTAGATAACACGGGTTCTCCTCCCCCCACGCCTTCTTACCAGCTCTAAAAGTATATGAGCACTTGTATGAGAACAGCCAACCAATCAATCATATGACGGAGGTATGGGCCACCTGGGCCCAGCCCAAGTCAACCTCCGGGCTGTGCGCCCTTGGGTTCATAATATAAAGGCAGTGTAGATTGTAAAAAGTAGTTAAAAACGCATCTTTTTTGTAAAGCAAGAATAAGTAAATATTACTGTATAGGTGTGAGTCTTAGGCTCGCCCAGGCTGACATTTTCAAATTAAACCTGGGCAGTTTCGGACCTGTTAATGTCACATCATTAATTAAACCCCAAAACAAGTTATATAATAAATACCTGATTGTTTATTTTTATTATATTAGTAACCATAATTTTAATATTGTACTTCTTAATTAGTTGTAGGGGTGAAATCACATGACACGAATATATTATGGGGGAAATGACTGTAAAAAGATATATTTTAAGTAAACATACATATTCCACTGCATAGACCAAACAGATTTTTCATTTTAAAAGACACGTAGCAATCAGCACGATGTAGTAAAACTAGTGGAGTATTTTTAACTGCACAAGACTGACATATCCAACATTCTGCGTGAGAATGAAGGAGGTATTAATAATCTAATAAATTATAGTTTTTAATGATTACAACCAATATCTGCTTCATACTCTAACTTATATTTTTTTCAACTGGCTTCAACTGAACAACGAGCAAAAATATTGCATATAGAAACTAGATGGAAGGCAGAAAAAAAGAAGATAAGGAAATAAACAAAGCAGTGAGTCAACGATTGAAGAATTCAAAAAATGAGTCGAAACGCCATTGACCTTAGTGCCAAAACGTCCTGTAAACAAATTAATAAATAAACATCTATACTTAGTCAGCAATATCTTTTACAACAATTAAAGATATTTTACACCTTCAAATATTATCTAATAGACATCTTTTCTAGTTGCACAATTTCCGGAGGTATCAACCCCTTTGCCGTCATCGCTTATTTGAAACATGGGCGTGCGTCAATGTTATTTTGGCGAATTATATGCTTTAGGAAACCCTCATGAATTAAATGGACCCCACCCCTAGAAAAGTATGAGGAGAGATAAAAATCAGTTTGTAATTCGTACTCGTTAGGAAAATTCCACTGTCGCGTACTTCCTGAAAGTATGTCAGATGAACTTTTTGAGTCCCTTATTGAGATAAGTGGCTTGACTGCTGACCAAGTTGCCCACGCAATGAGAGGGCAATCGCTCAGGGAAAGCGTAGGAAGTCACCGACAGTCTAGGAAGTGGTGGAATATGCTGACTATGCTGAGGAGCCTGTGTCAAGTGTCCGACGTGCTTGAAACCTACGTCATCTGATACAGGCAGACCATTATCCATCAGTATAAACAGCTATCTCTATACTACAGATGCTGTTTAAACAATAACGCACAATTTTTGAAAAATATGAACAATAAATGGTGGGACAAAACTTCTTTAACAGTGGTCATCAAGTAATCGTTATTTGTGGGAGGTAGGCATGCGATGGGTCAGTAAACTTTCTATAATTAAGTAATAAATATGAACGATATAAAGGGGGTGATAAGTGAATCTTAACCCTATATTTGACTGTTTTGATAAAAATATTGGATCTGTACTGTGTTAACTATCTCAATCACTACAAGTCGCCATTTCAACAAATAATTGTGACTAAAACAATAATATAAATAGCAAACTGTAGTATTATTATTGAAATTGGATAGAAAGGCCTTAAATGCCCAAATGCTTATTATTTTTGGCCCCAACAACATGTTTTTTGTAATATCTTCAAAACATTATTTTTGCCTTCTTTAATAAGCCCATGAGGGGAAAAAAACTTGATGTTTGTTTACCATACCTTCCATTATTGCGCACTAAGCCGAAAGTAATGATAATATTTTAATTGTTGTGGAATATGTCATATATATCATTTTTATATGTTTTAGAAAGAATATTGAAATTATGTTATACGCGGCTTATGAGTTTGTACTGTAATTAAGGTTCGCATGTAATTTGTGAGCGGCATCCTCTTTGTCCATAGTGTTAAAATCATCAGGACATCAATCGCTTCTTGTTTGGTAAGCTGTCTTTGTTGCATTAAGCAAACGTAAAAAAATTGAAATTGAGCGAATTTCCTTTAACTTCATTAAAATTATTTGCATGTCAAGGCGATCATTAGGATTGCCATAAATACAACTATAATATGACGTAGGGAATATGTTGAGGTGTGGCTCTCCTACTCTGATAATGCGTGATATAAATAAACAGGGCTGGGAGGAAATAGTTTAAAGGAATCTCCTTTAGATATATAGCTATTTTCATCGTAAAAATTAAAAAAAAAAAATGATTCATATATATGCCTTGTAAGCATAATTCATACATACGTGGATCAACGTAAAATTGAACATAAGATTAAAGATAAAAATATAGCGATATTCTATTCCATAAAGTGAGCATATAAGAAGCCGGAGCAACGCCGGGTAACCTGAGCCAGACAATTAATATGCAGGGAATAACACTATAATTCTCAAGAGGCAATAAATAAATACAAGGTAGAGATATATTCCACAATGAGGTATATCTGTGCATTCATATCAAAAGTGCATGCCTAATGAATCAAGGCGGGCGGTGGAAAAACAAGGACCAATCTACGTCATTAATTAACGCCAATAAGCAGAATTAAAGTATATTTCATCCCGTTTTTTGCATTAATTACATGGAATTTAACCATGTAATTAATCAACCGTCATTGAGGGTGAGTATGTAGGTCACACCGCACTAAGGCCTAGCACGCCACGGACATCAGGCCAATGAGAAGCAGTTTACACGCAACGCTCGGCAACATTAGAGTGGAACTATGTCGGAGCAGGCCGAGGGGCATAGTCCACACAGCGATTTATACAACATTTTTTCGAATTATAAATCCTTCTTACCACTACAATTTAAATTGTATGACAAGGTAATAACAATACCTCTGTATGAATAAGTGATGTATTTTTTGGGGGGTTCAGGTAGTTTTTTTCACAACCACGATTCCTTTTTTTTTTTCATCACCACAAGACAAATAGGCACGTCTTTTCTGATCGTGAGTTGGGAATTGAGAAATCTTAAACGTTAACTAAAATGGGCTTACTGTATTCAAATTTTCTTTTTGTTCCATAATTCTCACTATAGTGTTTCAACTAAACATATTCAGGTTATTTCGAGGTGTTTTGTAGTATATATTTAAAATGTCAGATCGATTGCAAAGTTTTAAAACTCCACTCATAAAACATACAACGATTATTATGAATGAAAGAAAAATATTTCGTCCGGGCTCCACAATAATCATGTAAAAAAAGCAGTAAGATTTGGTAAGTGTGAACGTACGTGACTTTTCCGGGCACGGATTCAAATGCTCGTTGTTCGGTTTGCGATTGCAAGAACTGACTGAATTGTTGGACGAGAAGCCCCTATCACGACTCCATACATACGGCGCAGATCCAAGCATTAAAGACGCCTTTCGTTGCTCGACTTGTCTATAGAAACTAGGGCCACGATGAACTGAAAAAGATTGAGAATAAAAGACGAAAGCAAAAGTGTGGGACGCAACACTTACTATCAAAGTTGCTACTGTCTGGATCATTGTAGCGGGACTGGACTGGTTTCTCATGCCTAGTTTACACCTGGGCTGTTCAGGTAAAACGGGGTACCCCAAGGAAAGGATAAGAAATCATAATTGTCAGGTTTCATAAAACCATTCGTCTAGTAATTTAAAACTAAAAGCAAAATTGAGACGATAGCGATTTTCAGCATCCAGGTGGTACGGATGAGAAAAGAACTGTCAAAGGAGGCAGATTGATAGGTAGGAAGATACAGGTCTAGTAATAAGAGATTTGAAAAGCGGATTAGGAACGGAAGAGGTTGTAAAGGTAAGGCTTTTTTGTCACCTGTACACGGAGGGATCCAAGGAGGCATTGGTGGCGGGCGCAGCCACCCCTTCTCGGGGTTGTACTTTGAAATGCGGTCTCTAGGTATCCCGAGTATAAATCTTTATAATTCATAATGCAAAAGTATTTGTTCAATACTTACCTTTTCTCAGCACAGCGATCCTGGGCTAGTTTACTTTGAGCCACTAGGTACCACAGGCAAACTAACTGTAAATTTAAACCAATGGACTACATGGTAGACCCCTCAGCTGGATTACACTCAACATTGCCAACAGGTTTTGCACGGAGAATACCAAAAGAGACTTGACTAGGCCTGTGTACTGCAGGGATAGCTCCAATATAGACAGAGTATTGGATAGGAAAAATCTATTTTTTTTAGCTAATAATTAATGAATTTAATTATTATATAATTGGCCATGTTTGTCTTGGCTAGCACGCCATATTAATGATTTATTATTTAGCAAGTACTCGACGATCAGACATTTTATATACGCATTCTAGAATATAAAATCCACATTGCCTACCATCCGAATCAGGGCTGAGCTATGACGCCAAAAAAACTGGGTGTAGGGGACGCTGGTGATATATTGACAAGACAAAGTTTATGAAAACAAACCTTGCTAGCCCTATGTATTTGGTACATGATGCAGCAGACATCCCTATTAGATATGAACCGTGAGCCCCCCCCCTCCCGCTAGTCCTGGCCTCTCAGCCAAATAACGGACCGGGAACTAGCCAGGTCCAGTTAGCTTGGCCCCATCAAGCCATCGCTCGTCACGCTAGTTACCAGGTACAAGGACTAAGAACCACTTATATAACATATATAGTATTACTTATGTCAAAAGTATACGCTCTCTCAAACTTACGAGTTGAAAAACTACGCTCACATTCTTCATGGATCAAAATTAGCAGAAGTAGTGCTTCTTTTAGATTAGCTTAGGGGAATTAAAACTAGATCGGACCGCCACCAGAGTTTTAATTTATCAATGCTCTAAAAACGATCATTTTTTTTTTTTTATGTTTTGTTTACTGGTTTTGTTGCAGATACCGCTACAAAGTAAGAGATGCTTACACAGGCAGCGTCCAAATCACGCCAGTCGGGTAAGACCATGCGTTTTTCAAAACTATTACACATATGACAGGTATGAATTTATACATCTACAAATTCATCTTAACTGTTATTTAGCCAAGCCCTACAATATTCTTCCCATCGAGAATCCTCGATAAGGTAGCCAATACTCCCCTTATAGCTATCTACAAACGTAACCATCACATCACGCTGATCTCAACATCCCATTCATTCAAGAGCCACCTCATGCTACAAGAACTTCCATTCCCACCTCCCTGGCAATTCTAATGGCGTATGCTAATGCTCTCTACTCCCATTTCATCCACGTCAATCCAGAACGACGCCTAAAGAGGAGGCGGCCAAACCAACTACCATTCTGTTTATTGCGAACCCTATGTGATAAAGTGACAAGTTAAGTGGTCCCCCTCCAAAACAAAAAAAAAAGTGTATAATAACTGAAGTCCTAAGTAGAGCTTAAAATAATTTGCATTGATTTCAATAGAAATATACATATTAAAAAAATGTCTGCCTATATCAAAACCCAAATGGTTATGTACACCTTACAAGATATTTATATTATTTTGATACCAAGCAAAAAATATTTAATAGATTTTTTTCTTTCTGGTTTTTTAGAAAAATAGACACTTGCTCGTTTTGATACATATTTTTATGTCGTTCAAACAGCTCCATGATTTCAGCCGTAAAAAAAGCTTATCAGACAGGGTATATAAGAGATGAAGTGTGAAACAAATAATGATTCTATTTCCTGGAGAGCTCAATAAAAACAGCTGACCGTTGTTAGGTAGTGAAAGGTCCTTATTGCGAAGCGGCCTTTCTTAACCGTTGACTGGCTATTTCTATTTTAAGATTATAGCCAATATACTGGCAGGCAATAAAACTGAACTTTTATCGTTCCAGGCCAGAATCAGTTTTGAAGGTCATAAAAGGCGACCGGGTTTTCATCCCCAAACGTTAACAGTTGAGTGCGGTTACTAACAGACATATAGATTGTATAGATTAGATTGATTGGCTGAAGACGGTGCTAGCTTATTTCCTCTGAAATACGATCCAATGCCCATATAAATAACAATGTAGTGCTATAAATAAAATCAAACCTAGCTAATAAAATTAACCAAAAGTAACTCACGTAGAAACAATTTGTTTGCAAAGGAGCAGAGGAAAGAACTGGAGCCTAAAACAATAAACTGTGTTTTCGCAACAATCAACCTTAATTTAAACCTTCCTTACTTAGTTAGCCCATGCACACACTGATCCGATCCAGGTGGAATAAATGGAGCCAAGAAATACATAAAAAAATAACAAATAAATGTATGTCGCGATCTTAAAACTCTTCTGGAGGTTTTCAAACTTGGCCATCTGAGAAATACATAAAGACAAACCCGACTTAGCTTCTAAATATTACGTGGCTTTACTGTTTGGTTTTCTGATTTTCTCTGAACGTGCTATGACGGCATATGAAAGAGATCCAGAACCTTGCCTGAAAGAACCGTCACGGGTCTGAGAGACACATGAAGAAGAAGTAAATACTATATTATTTGGTTGCTCGTCAAGTTAAGTCTACATGAATCTATGAATTTAGCCCAACCTGTTTTCGAAGTCCTTGGCTGCATTAAATTCCGAGACAGCAATGTTAATAATTCTGAGCGCTAATTTTGCCACTAAACTACAGAGCTAAACAGATTTTTCATTTTAAAAGACACGTAGCAATTAGCACGATGTAGTAACCTTGGTATAATCCTTATTGGCCATTTTATTCTTAATCCATTGCATTTTACTTGCAGCACTGAAATACGTTCTTTGATAGTACAGTCGCGTTTATTTTTTTAGTACAAATAAGTAGTTTTTTCAAAACCGTGCGCTAATTTCGGGCAGCATTGCAGATAACTAACGACGAGATGAGGCAACTAGGAACGACAGTGGACAAGCAAGCACTTTCCCTAAGCGGCCTTGCCCTCTCACACCAACTCCTCTCCTAAGTCGCATTCTTTGCCGCTGCTATCATGAGTATCATTACATTAAGCATACCATTGAAATGTTCAGAACAATTACAGCGCTCCCGTGGACCAATCATTACTGGTGGACATTTGTTAACATCGTCTACGAACTAAATATATATCTAGGAAATAAAGAAAAGATTGCGAAGAAACAAAATTAAGAGGTTCTCACAGGGGGACTTCGGGTGAGTTCCTTAAATAGTTAATTTATTACAAAAAGCTAATCTTTAAGATACTTATTTTTACTAGCTAAAACATGCTTGCTACTTAAAATTACTTCGAATAATAATACAAATTAAATATCAGAAATATTGAGAAAAAAAATCTAAGCAATAAATCTTAATTAGGATCAGCTGGTCATTGTCCTTTCATAAAGGTGCTCATACAAAGGTCAAGTTTTTTACGTTATATTTTTGACCATACTTCTCGGTGTTATATAATATTTATATTTGTGCTTTCCAATAAGCCTTTAAAATTTCAGGTTAATTTAATAAATTATTTTTACTATTGGAATCATATGAGGTATATCCGTATTTTTAACGATTTAAGGCATAACATATTTGGACATTTTTGGCCCGGACAGTTTGCATGGGTATGAGTATATAGTAAATTATATAATGACTTTATTATTATTATTTACACTATGAGTAGGCTTAACAATGAGAAAAACACATTACAGTATTCGCATTGAAATCAATTAATTGGAAGTAGGCGATTACGGAGCAAAGCTTGTACGCGGCTTCATACAGTTAGTTAACAGGGCATTTTAAGGTTTTTCAGATTTAATTATAAAGGATACCTTATCGTAGGCAGTAGGGTATCGAATTAAAGATTTCGACGTCATGTTAAATATAATAAGTATATGTTGGGTTTTTATTTGGACATAGTCACAAAATGACGATTAATTAAAACGGGAGCACTTTTCAGAAGCACTTCCTGGAATCATCTTCTCCTTCCGTGATTTTTTTTTGACGCAAAAACGCCCACGTTTCGGAAACTCGATGTAAGTTTCTATAAAAACATAACATCAAAACAATGGACGATTTATTTTCCCTTATTTTTCAATGAAATTGAACGTTAGAAAATAAACCATGAATCTAACAATTTTCCAGTTCTGCGAGAACCTAATCATACAATTAACCGTCCATTATTTAGTGTAAACTTAGAAGAAAACAAAAATATACATGATCAATAGGTACAAATAAAACGGCGAGTTACATAAGTACCATTTACACAGCTAAGAATGCCAGAATTGTTACATAATGCTCACTGCGGTTTCAGAATAATAACTTACAGAGATGAGCGATTTCCCAATTTACCTTCAAAGCAAACCGTAATCAATTATACAACACCGTCCAATTAGAGATTGATCTTACCCAGTATAATTTGTTTAAAAATAATTTGTCTCATATCCTTTTAAACTGGACCGACCGTACAATCAAAACAAATAGAAAACAAGGAAACGTTGCCGGAAGTAGCCTATGTGTTCAGGCCGTAAGCACAGTAAACTAGACTTCCATTGTATTATTTGTTTAGAACGGAAGCGAAAAGCTGTAAATTCAATAAACTAAACTTTCACAAGATGTTGGCGGAAGGGATAGTCCTCTATGTTTCCAATGATCACCCCGTCATTCGCCAGGCGTGTGGAAAACACCATTTTACAAATAATTTGGAATCACAAAACCGGAGGATTATGGTTTCAGTGATCGCGGGCTAGCCACTTCAGTACCACTATCATTTTCCAATCAAATTCATACAGCAGTTCATAGAGTTGACATATTTAAGTAATATTTTTACCCTGAACCGAAACCATGCTTTAATTCTTAAGACATATGATTCTGTTAGTACTCACAATTCCTTTTCTTCTTCCCAAACCATTCTTCAGGAATTCTTGTCGAAATCATTATGTCCAACACATCCAAGCCATTTAAATCTCTTGGCTTCTATGTTTTTCAATTTCTGGGGCTCACAATTAACAAACAATGCTTTTTTACATTTTCGAAGAATCTATTCATCGTTCTAATCACTGAGGTGATTTGAAGGTTTCGTTGTTGCTTTTTGTAAGCTAGTCTTTTGCTTCTACTTTTCTTCATAAAATAATGTTAGCTTGTTCCTTTTTATAGCTTATATCTGCTCTTCTTTAAACATGGACCAATGAGGTCAGTGTTCTTGCAGAATCATTTCTTATGGGATTAGGTGATTCGTAGAGTTCATTGCATTCCTATACCTTACTTACCATAAACCTCTCTGCTGATAAAATCTTGAACATTTTTTTATTTGGATATTTGCAATCATCAAGTGCTGGAAGATTTTTAAAATTCGTATCTTAAAAACATTGTCCATTTAACATAGCTTCAACAAATAGATAAAGGTAATGGCATACATTACTATAATTATTTAAGTAGAATTAATACTTCGTGGTTTCATCAGCCTGAGAGCACATTCATACCTTTCTGAATTGACTGAAATATGACAATCTCCTGTTGTAGCCCTGCGAACTCAGTCTTGAGGTCAGCGTCATTCCATACAAGTAGGCAACTGAGCGCACAAACCCAGTCTTCATCCGAGGAAGATGAAGAGAAGACGACTCTTTCGACTGAAGACTAGCCTCCAAAGTCACAGATCAATGTACGTGCGATTTTCTTTTATTTCTCTTATTAAGTAAACATTATTGTGGTAAGATAAATATATTAACTTTTTAATAGTGATTTATATTGTCAGCTGTGCCTAAAACATTTTTCTCTTTCTCCTGTCACTAATGCGTGTCCACATCAAAAGAATCTAGTGGGACTAGCACACATTTTAATGTACAAACTTTCTCTTTCTGTGTTGAATAAAATGAAAATGAAAATCATTTGTTCTTTGTTTCTTTAATGTACTGTGTAGCGACCGCTAACTACATAAGATAAATCACCCTATATTCTAATGTATATTGGCTATAATATGTTGATAATTTAAACAAATGTAAATAATATTACCAAACCACAAGTCATATCAGCGTAAATATTGTAAAAAATAAAATACGTGGCTGCAGACGAGTTCAGAGGCAGGCCCAGCAGGGATCAGGTATCAGCCCTGGGCCGCGGTCATGCCTCTTCCGGGCTTATCAGCTAGTCACAGCAAGGCCAGAATAAAACCTCGCCTTATTGGCTGGAATGCGATTGGCCAAAATAAGACCCCAACCATTGGCTACTTTGTGCTATATATATATACCCCCTACTTTTTGCCGACTGATCATTGAAGCTATGGCTCGCCTCAGGACTGGCACTTGCAGCTGCACTGATGTTTCAAGATTTGGCCTTCTCATTAAAGAAAACCTCTGCATCTCTCTTTCCTAGCCTCGCTATATTTTAGTCCGGCGTTGTCAGACTTCACACCTTCCTGGTGGGATTCTCTGCCTTCGTCTCGCTAAAACTAGCACCTCCTTGCGGACGACGTCCTCCTGGGGCCCTATAAACTTTACCTAGTAGCGTCTCCCCAGCGATCCAATTTGCCTCTTTCTGGTTCATACTCGCCTTTGGGATCTGGACGGTTTTCGCCTAACCTTAGATACCGAGTGTGAATTCGTGGCCATTCCAAGACCGCATAAACTACCTATAATACCTACCCTGTACCCCTTCTCCTGAACATAATGCACTGTCGGGGCACATACCTATCACATATGGAGTCAGATAGCTCAATGGTAAAACCCGTCATGAAGCAACCGTCCAGGTCATAGCCTATTCAACTCGCACTCCGTCACTACGGCTAAGGTAACTAGGCCCCCTCGTGACGACCCGACATACTGCATACTTTTTCATGGTACCATTAAAAATAATGATTTGAACTCTGCTCTCTCGAGTCCTCAAACTTATTACTTGAACCCTTTTTTTTATTGAGGGTTAAATTTGTTAAAGGTGGCAGATTTGGCACGGATAGGGAAGGTATGTATGATTTAGATCACTAAACCCAATTATGTGCAATTGGCATGCTTCAAGCTGGTTTAGCTCAAGTTCAAAAAGTATTATTAATAGGTTGCCTATCAGGCGGTAGGACATGCATTCTTGAACCATCAAACTGTCAGAACAGACTTTATTAAATAAGCTACTTAAATGTCAATTTATTATTTTCCAACCAATCTGCTCTGCCTTAGTCAATATGAGTTGCATGTTCAATGAACTATCGGTTAAAGTAATTCACTTTTAAAGGAACACCACAGAGGAAGCCTAAGTTGGGTAAAGGCTTCCCAGACGGAAATATACCGATTAGAGACACTCTACACTGAACGACTTGGAAGGCACTATAAGGAAATGTCTTCGTGAAGATATATCTACAAGTGCTACAATTTACTATACAATTACTACTGTGGATAAAGGCAACAGTTCGACCCTGCAGTTGGAGGTGCCGAATCGATAGACATGTCTCTTTCTTTCTGGCTGGGACTGTTTTATCTACCACCAGTTGCACATCTGTGCCTGGCACCGCCTCTCCCTCTCCTTAATGCATCGTTCCACCGTCGGCTCTAATGGATCGATGGGATGAGAAACTTACCGAAACCTAACCACGAATATTTTATTAGTTCAATTAAGCCCATGACCTGATGCATTCTAGGACGATTGGCTTCCAGGGAAAGCCGGAGTGACCGTTAGTTAGCTACCGCTTTGTCTAAGTGAGGGCATTGCATTAGACCCAAGTTGAACAGTATCTGAAACTAGTACTCATTTACGCTTTGTAACTTAAGCATTCAAATTCCACCACGTTATCATATTTTAACTCAGCAAAGGGTGGCTTAGCCATCAAACATCCGTAGGACAATAGAAGGGACAAGAAACTAAGAATGATTGAACCACTTGCCACTCCAAGACGGAAGAAACGAACCCTGTACAGAAGAGATGAAGAGGTTTTGACTCGTCTTATCTGTAAAGCAACGATACTGGCAAGTGAATTATACAAATTTACCACCTTCCTGATTCCATCCGCCTTTTTAGGCATTCCACACCCTATATCCTTCTCATACATCCTTCAAATGGGGGACTCCCCTTAGTGAAAGGCACTCATAGTCTGCGACAACCAGGAAACTAAGGACTGTTTGTCGACTATAGTACCCAATTTTAAAATCAGTGGGGATCTGGAGCTCCGTGTAGGAAAGATGGAGGAGCTTCATAAAACCGTGAAGGTAGGAACCTTCATTACAGGAGAAATGCCTCTGGAAGGACATTTCATGAAGAGGATCAGAACCCAAAACTCTAGGGTACCTGATATTGGATTATGGAGACTCCTGGGCACCAAGGTGGAGAAGCATGGCTTCTTTGCGATCCTGTCTGCCCCAGAGACTAGTATGGAATACCTTGAGAAGCGGAAGCTCATGCTGAACTATGGGTTCACTAAGGTCGCTCTCAGGGTGTTGGATAAGAAGAAGCCGCCGAAAGTAGTACAGGAGAGGAAGGCGGCTGATAAGGTGGAGGAGGCAAGGAGCGATCCCGAGGTGGAGGAGTCGAAGGGGATCGCTACGACGAATTTGCCAACTCCAAAGGATGGCCCCAAGGCGAGGAATGTGGCGGCTGCGGGGGGTGGCCCCGTGGTGGGGGCTGGGGGGCGCGCTAGGTCTGGGCCCTCTGTGATGGGGAGGCCTGGGTTTGGCGCTGTCTCCCGGCGTCCGCCTCCGGGGACCGGCAGGCACTGATCATGGTGGGATAGTGGGATCGCCAATCTGCAGATTCTGCAAGAAAGAGGGAGAAACGGCACGTCATATAATATGTGACTGTGATAACTTAGCTAGAAGGCGATACTTTCATTTTGGTAGTGATCGCGTTGTAGACCCCAAACTATGTGAACTGATCGATCCATTCAGTATCCTCAGATTTGCAAAGGCCGTGGGCCTGTCACATATTTAGGACAGAGACATGGACGGCGCACAATAGGTCTCAGTGAGGCCGCGGTGCACAAATGCCGGAAGAAATAAAAAAAAAAAAAAAAAAAAAAAAAAGAAAGGCACTCATCAGCCCTAAATAATTTTTCCCACATCCTATTTTTTTGTGAGTTTGAGAGCTAAGGAAAAAAAAAAAAAAAATGAAATAAATAAAAAAAAACTGTTTTAAGTAGTATGGGTCTCCACGGTGATGAGTTATTATTATTGTGACTGTTGTAACAAAACTATTGTACATTTTCTGTTTAAGGAACAAGTAGTAATTCAAGAGCCTGAAGATGACGATGACAGTTTTAGCACAGTCGAGACTAAGAGTAATAATATACATTGTGGATGGACAATAGTTTTGTTTAATTAGAAAAATGTATGTTCATTAACACAAGTCAGCAATAAAATAATAAGGGTTATTTTCAATTCCTCTTGAAATATATTACGATTTTATAACTCAGTTGAACGAAGACCCACTCGACGTTTTCGTTATTTTTTATCAATTTTCTTTCTTAACACGTCCAGTGTCCACGTGAATTTACTCCGGATTACTTCGAATTTTTCTCTTAGTAGACATTCTTCGTAAGCTGAACTATAAAAAATTTCATGTTTGTTATAAATAAACATTATTCACTCAAGGAAATCTACAATGAAAACTACGATTGTTTGTAGGACGCACGAAAACAGTTAACTAGTTACGAAATATGGAAACTCAGAAGGTGACGTGTGTATTCGAAGATACGACATTAGACCTTGCTGAAGCACAGTATAGCTCCAAGGTTGCACAGACGAAATGAGTTAATGTTTTCATAATTATTTACGCAAGGTTTTCTCGTCAAATACATCCGCCCAAGATTACCACTAGTTGAGAAGGTAACATGACATCACTGTCTAATATGTATATATGTATTGCTGCGCTCAGCGGACGGGGAATTTAGTAATGCCTTTTTATTTATCTATTTAAGAAAATATATTTTTATCATAGTAATTGCTAGTTGAATTGTGCTTACTTAAAGCGACTTTAAAAGCATTTTCTTTAAAAAAAAAAAAAAAAGAAAAGAAAAAAGGGGGGGTGTTCTTTATACATGCATCGAGATATATATAATTAACATGTATATATATATATATATATAAATAAAAATAACATATATGATTAACAATATGTAATAAGTGTCGCGCAGTTATTTCAAAGAGCTCAAGCAAATTGTGCAAAGATTTCGAAACCCATTGTTGGACAACCCTAAAGTGTGTTAAATACTTCACAAAGTTTATTGTTAATTTCATTGTTTTACCCACATACAAATGAATGCGGCATGCAACAATATTGTATGTAAAATTTGCTCTTTCAGATGCAAGCGATGGTACAACACAGCTAATTCGCACAGAACGATAAAGAAAATTATCCACCGACGAAAGGACTGGTGGTAGGGTTGGGAAAAAGGAGTTAGTCTTACAGTTAAATGATCTTTGTAGAGGAGAGTCTTTTAAAAGAAAATGAAAGAAAAGCTTTATTAAGAAGTACAAGCAAAACACTGGTAAATACAAATATTAAGAGTTATGTTACTACATTCTAGTTGGGATGTTTAGGGACGAGTGGCTAAGGCTGAGACACATATGTATAAGAGAAGGGTAGTTCCGTGAATAGGGAGCTAGGTCTAGGAAGGATGCGGTCGCTTACTTAAAAAACAACAAGAAACACCAGTGACTTCCATGAAGTCACGAGCCAGGTATACACTAGAAGGCGCTTGCTTCTAATATTCTTAACATTATATAACTCTACGATGAGGCTAACCATCATTCATAACTAAATATTCACAGTATAAACAACTGGTTAATTTAATCACGACTAAAATGACGGTCAGTCAATTGTCAGATCAGATTGTCGAACAGTTAAGGAGTTTGCGCAACACTGGGCAGTCTTTAAACTGCGCAGTTATACGATGGTGGTCTGAAAAGTTTCCGACCTCAACATGAAGATAGGAGCAGTCGTAAACAAAAGCTAGTGAATTTCGCTGTTTATCTGTTGACAGTTACTCACCAAAGTTTCAGCCATTTTGGACGCGCAGTTGTTGTGTAACAGTCGTTTGAGTAAGTCGATTTGAGTGTTTGTATGAAAATGGACAAAATGGAGTATCGAGCTGTCATTAAATATTTGTTTTTGAAAGGCAATACGCCTACGCAAATCAAAGATGAGTTGGATTCTGTGTATGGGGACTCTGCGCCATCATTTACCACAGTGAAATTTTGGGCAGCTGAATTTAAACGTGGTCGTAAGAGCTTGGGAGACGATGAACGTTCGGGACGTCCAAAAACATCGCCAAAGTTCGTACATCGTACCAGCAATATAGGAGAATACACACAGCCCTGGTTGCTTACAGACAAGAAATGGAGAGGTTTCTAAAATTATTCTTAACGCCTGCCTTCTTTGTTTTAACACTTCCAATTCACATTGATCTTGAATTTATTTTTATAAATTACTAGAGATAAAACGATTCAGCTCATAAGTCAATAATTTAAAAAAAAATCATTAAGTAACTCACATTCGGAGCAAAATATAAATGCCTAACCAGTGTTCAAGAAGTAAATTAAAAATAACGGGTTTACGTATGTAAATAAATAGTTAATATAGGTAGTATTTTATTTGTCGCTAGAATTACATAATGGAAATTACTGGTTAAAAAAATATATATATTCTAAAAACTAAATCTTATCACACAACAAACAATAATTATGCGACTGAAGGTCTCAGGAAATCCTATATGAAGGTAAGTAACATAGCCAGTACAGGTAAGGTTGTAACGGAGAAAACTAAATATCCGTAATCTGTTATACCTTATTCCCTAGGGAGCTGCTTGTCAGGTTAATGGGGAAAGTTCTGTTGATGGGCTATTAGCAGGTTATAACCCCTGGAAAAGGCTTATAATCGCCACAGCTAGGCTAGCGGGATAAACAAGTTACTGTTTTGAAGTTTCTAACAAAAGCACGTCGAAGGAGGAAATAACTGTAACAACCCGGAAACTAACAACTTTAAATTAGCTCTCTTTAAGAAAATAGTTCATAGCAAAAGAATATTTACAGGTGGTGAAACGGATTTTCCGACACCCGCTCAATACCTAGAGACCTCTACCCCCACTGAAGTGAGCATTGTGGAAAATAAATTACCAATACATATTTGGCGCTTTCCTAATAGAATACGAGGTGAAAACTAAATCAGGTTAACCTAACATTTTATATACATTTTAATTTGTCAGTATGAATCAAACATCACAATACTTGGTTTATTAGCAGGACGTAACAAAAGCTTTAGTGAAATATCTTGTTTGGCACGATTCTCTTAATTCCCTAATTGGTAACATTCTCTTAATATTATCAACAAGAAATTTTCTTTGTAATTTAAATTACTCATTTCCATTCGTACAAACATTAAATTGGTTATGAATGTACTAAGCCACTGAAGATCCATATTACGTATTTACTGTACACATCAGTGTAAAAGACGCTATTTCCACCCCGTAAAAACAGCAATACTACATGTCATGAAAATTTACTTTTATAAATACTGTAATAATTGAAATATATTTGATTGTAAATAAACAACTTAAAAGGCATTTTTTTTCTTGAAAAAAAAATTAATTTAATTTTCTTTGAGAAAAAAACAAAAGAGAGAATAGGACACCAATAAATACTAAATATTTAATTGACTGTAAACATGTTTTGTTTCACAATTAATAAAATAATATGCATCGAAAATATACATTAAAAAGAAAAAAGAGAGGTCTTTGATACATGTAATGAAAAAAACCAATCACAAATGGCGAAGGCACTAGTGCTCTAGAAAAGTTTTATGTCATAATTTCAACAAGGTAAATAACTTGTAAAAAACGTATTTGAACGAAACTATTCTTAAACGGGGTGTTGAACTGTTTTCCCTCCAGTTTGAATCATAAAACTGAAGCCATATAGAACAGCTTACCTATAAGAAGCGATAAGAGAAGTTTTTCAAAAACTCGAGGTGCTGATTCTGACCCTTATCCGCTAACTTGATCCCTTGGTAAAGATCTGAGTAAAAAAATTAAGTTGTCGGAACAAAGCCACCCAGGGAGTAAACCGTGCCTACAGTATCACATGAACGGCTTAAGATCAAGTTTCAAAGGTCTGCATTAACTTCACCACCTCTAGCAGTAGAGTGGGCGACTCAAAGCCAAGCGAAAAGCCTCGTGTGCCGATTATTTTCGCGTGCATCCTCTCATTATTGTAGCTTACATCAATGAGGGATTACATACGCTTGACGTTCTCACTTGATTTTGTAAGAACGCCAAAAGAAGAACAGACAGCACAAAATAGCTCCACTAAACAAAACGTCTCTCAGTGGAAACAAATAGTTCAAAAGTTTATCAATATCTCAAACCTGAAATAGACATGTCCGGTTAAAGAAGGAACTATTTAAGATTTTATTTTCTGTTATTTTCCCTTCGGTTGAAAGCGCATTAAGTGCAGTAATGCGAAAAGAAATAGAAATATTGTAAAAAAATAAAGTTTAGATAGCCAACTGGACCTGTATTTAATACTGTTCATATCAAAGTAGATTTTCCATGACCCATTTAGCCGGCGTAATTTTAATAAAGTATATCAAGCACTTGTTTACAAATATTTAGTAATAGCAAATAAGTAAATATTTTCGTCACTTTTACGTTATTTTATCATTATTACTGTATAATCATTCTGAAGTTATTTTTTTTTATAAATGCATGCTTTAATAAACCGTTATTATAACATTGTCAGGCTCTTAATTAGCTGTTATTTGTTTTGGCAGCGATGTGAAAACGTTTAAACATAAGCGCAAAATAATGTAATTTGTTCCGTTATGTTACACGACCAACTGATTCAGGGCTTTGCCCTATCATCATATATATGCTTTTTTAAACACAAGATCTCACAGAATTTTTATTATACACTACAAACGAAAATTAAAGTAGTGTATTAACAACTACATAACTAACGATTTAGTCCAATAAAATACTACGGTCAGTCATCTGAATATTTGAATGAATTTTTACAACACCTAGGAATATGTCAGTTCTGTTATATGCGTAACTCGCCGCATAAAGTAAATATAATGGTAAGATAGTTTTTAAACAAATAATACTGTGAATAGTACATCAATGGTACGAATACAGAATCCTAAAAATCCCTCTCTTAAATACGTTGGAAAACAAAGAGGGAGAAGCGATAAAAATCAGGCGAAGTGGAAATAACATTAGAGGCACGTGCAACTAAGACGATCTCTTAAGAATAATTTCTGGATGAAAAAATGAACTCAACTGAAATGAAATTGTTTCCTTAATAAAATTACATTTTTGTTTCCCTGTTGCAGAATGTTAAAAATCAGTTATCTATGAAGCCTGCTGTAGTTGTATTTTTTTTCAAAAAGTTCCAATTTGGTTTTTTGAAGATGAAAAGAGAAGTTAACAGAAAACTCTCATTTAAAGGTTTACCTTTATAAATGTTTTAAGCAACCACCGATTCAATTCGGTATCTGATATTTTACAAAAAAAAAAAAAAAAAATATCGATAATTGTAATTAACGTATTAAGTTAATTTTATAGTAAGTTCGTCTGAAAGTGCCGACATGTTAGCTGACCGCTCTAATTACAATTATGTATTATTTTATTTTGTTAATATTTTTTTTGAAATTTTTTCTAATAAATTTAGAAAAAAACAGTTATAAAATAAAATGCTATTTATATAAATTTTATTTTATTATCAATGGCTATTAGATAATATACAATTATATTTTATCCCTATGTTATATAGTTTATTGCTAGTACACCTAGTTTTATATCATTGTTTATTATGTCAATGGGGTTGATAAATTTGCTGTGTAGTTAGCAAAGTTACTCGTTGTATCTGAGCTGACGCGCTTATTTGTACAATTATTTTTAAACAAATTGAATTTCCCTGAAGTAAATTTTTTATGTAATCGTATAGTATGCGTCAAAAAGTCTAATAAAATAGGGATTATTATTGAAATTCCTCACAGGTCTCTATAACTCTTTCTCGACGACGATGAAGGTAAATTCTACTGTCTGGTGTGGGTATGCAAGTTGCTTATCTGAAGGGAAAATCCTTCCGTTTCAAGAGCGTTACATGATATTTTGTACACATTTGTCATACGGTGACTATAACCTTTGAGGTAGAACCGTCGACAATCGATTCCTGCCACGAAGGCTGTTCGAGCAGATAAGCGCTGTCATAAAACCTAAACTGACGTCGGCTTACATAGAGCAAACAGGCGGGCTAAAACATTGTCCATAACAGGCGTATGCATAGAGGGAGCGGTGTACAATAAACAAAGAGGATGAAAATATACAATAGGGATACTGAAATGTACTGAGAGTAAAAATCAGCTGGTTCCGTAAGGGATCTCACAGAATTAAAGGATGAGTAGTGTCTTAACAACTACATAACTAATTATTTGATCCTATAAAATACTACGGCCAGTCATCTGAACATTTGAATGAATTTTTACAACTCCTAGAAATATGTCGGTTCTGTTATATGCGTAACTCGCCGTATAAAGAAAATATAATGGTAAGATAGTTTAACTATAGGATGACAGAATATGTAAACATTTACTTATTGAAATAAATTTTTTTTTCCCTTTTGGCACGAAGATAATGTTATTTTTGTAATTCTACAAATAACATATAATTTACAATATTATAGAAATTAGATAATTTAATTGACTGTAGTATATAAGTTAAGAAAAGGGTTTAGTTTTCATTGATCAACACGAAATTTACCTTTGGATCAGAATTAATTGGGACAAAATCAAATCAATATTAAACAACTTTATTATATTTTATTTAAGTTGACGCCAATGCAGTACGATCAGAGTTTGAAGGAGTAATCAAATCTAGTAGTTGGAATAATTAAATAACTTATTTTAATTATTCGACTTGAACGTAGAGGCGTGGTTCTCCGGATAAGGTAGGTGAAAACATATATGTGTCGATAGACGGGTAGATATTTTCATTTATTTGATATGCGTTTAAAATATATTACACCTCAGTAAAGACGGACCCGCATATCGTGTAACATTAGCGCTAACCACTCCACTATATGAGAGTTAAAAGAAGTATGTTGATTACTGGCGTTAAAACTAGGTCAATATTATTAAACTGAGACCATAGGTTTATCTCGAACATAAAGTCTTGATAAATTACGACTCGGAAGGATTGAGTACTGGCGAATGGTGAGCAGAGAGTGGGAACAGTTTCAATCCTCCATTCATCTCTACAGTTCCCACAGAATACCTCCCATTCACAAGCATATTACTGGAGGAGAGTAAAGGTGACCCAGAGTAACGGTTCTCTAGGAATGTAAAAGCTCAACGCAACCAAGTCTAACCTTTAGTGGGGAGCTTGCAATATGGCTTAACATCGTTAGATGGATCCAACGAGAAAAAAAAATAACCCTTTTACAAATTACCCATAATAAGTTGCGCCTTTCCAGCCGGAGCTCAGTTAGTCAAACCAATATCAGCAAACATCAAATAAACCAACATAAATTTACTAAGAATAATATTTAACTAACCAGGGTACACTACAATAGTTGCACTGATTATATATTCTAGCTATTTTTAAATTAAAAGTCACAACATTTATAGATGAATGTGAATACATTACTTCAAAATATGGCTAACATAGATAAATTACCCAAACATAAGGGCTTAGGGCATGATATATTAAGAACTGTTTTTAGTACCACCTAGTTTTTGTTTATAATAAAAAGCAGTGATGCAAGTTTTAGATTAGGTGCATTCCATATCAGCACAGATTATTTTTATAACGTGAATATTGCAAATGGATTGATTTGAAAGAAATACTAATTTGAAAAAAAAATAATCAAGAAAGCAGGTTTCGCATCAAAAAGCGAAAATTTAACAATGTTAGTAAACAACAGTCATTTTCAATAATTAACAGACAACAAAAATCAAGTGCTTTCTATTTGAACTATCCCTGTCGAATTCAAGCCTAGTCAATATCAAATCTCTTAAGCCACGCTATCGTTCACCACAATAAAACACAGAGCGAAATCTTTCCAAGGAAACTAGGCATACTTAGCCTTAGAATCACAGCATCTTTTAACAGTGCGATTCTTGATTTTCTTATTTCAAAACCAGTAACACTCGCCTGCTATGTAACATTAAAATTAAATCAACAATAACATACGTGACACTACACCTTTTAGCTTCCAGTAACTGGTTTAGGTTTAATCTGACATGATGACATTTTGGAAGCTTTCGCCAACATTGCACAACACATCAAGTATGGACCAAAACGTCGATATCGGGCCCCGGTACCCTCCCAGATGTTGCGAATCTCTAGGTATGGTCGTGTACCCCCAGACAATGTCGAATGGGGCGAGGGCAACATACGCCACTGTGTTACCACCCCCTGGCTATTTGTAGGAGCCCATGAAAATTGATGACCCGTTGTACGGCCAACAATAAACAAAAGATCACAAAGGACGCTAAAAATAAACGAAGAGACGAGCGGAGAGCAGGCTCAAATGGATCTTTGAAGTGTACTCATAAATATTGGAAATATATTTGCGAAAAAACAAGAGGCGGAAAACTATTGGACAGTGACTAATGACGAACATTCTAAACATCCAAGTATCCAGTTTTTACTTGTAGAACAGAAAACAAAGTAATACAGCAGTTACTCTCATGTTTTCAGAGGATGATGAACTTATATATTTACTGACGTCGTCGAAACAAATAATTTAAGCTAAATGATCCACGGATGTCTCGTCACCAAATTAATTATTGTAATTTTTTAATAGCCGATTTAATTTTTTAACGTCAATTAAAACCTAATTTGTACAATGTGCAGCATGGAACAGTGTCCTAACACTACTAGGTACTTTTGCCAAAAAATACTTAATTTTATTTGTACCTAAAAAATTAATTATTTTGCAATAGCTTCGAATTTATTTTCGCGCTACTTTCTTAAATGCAACGAGAAAAACAGAACTTTAAATCTGAAATAGCTTTTGATATTTGAGTGGAGTAAGCTTAGAAGTTAAACGGAAGGAAGCGTGATGATAATACCCAGAACAGTTATTTTTCCACGCCTTAATTTTATTTCCACTAACTTTCTATAATTGAATCTTAAGAAAACTATACACAGTATTGCAAAGAGTGTTGTTGAATATGGATTAAGTTTTAATGTTATAAGAAATTATAGATAGTTTGAATCATTTTTACGACTGCTATCGAAAAACTTTACTACACGCGCGGGTTCAGAAAGACGATTATCCCGAATATTAGAGTCTCTCCCTAAGGACTCGGCAATAATTTAAAATCTTATGTTTTCACAAAAAAATCTTAGATAAAAACTATACAAACTTTATATAATATTTAACTAATGTCAAATCATTAATTCTTTTATACTAATAGTGTATTCTGGAGAACTTAACTACTAACAGCATTATTAAATGTTACGTTCTGGCTGATATGAACGGAATGCCAGGCAGTGTCATCATAAAACATTGATGTGATAGGTTCATCAAGAATTTACACATTGGGCCGCTTATAAAGAGATTGTAAAGAATTTAACTTTAATTGAAAAAGTAATCTATTAAAGAAAGGAAAACTATAATCTCTACACGGATCTCTAATTTGTTATTATTCAACAAAAGGGGTGATCTATTACCATAAATACATAAATAATATAATAAAGAGTATAATAAGTAAAATAAAAAAATCTACATACCTCGTAGAATAATGTCAGAACACAATATAAAAAAGTCACAATATCGTAGCAGTTCCATGCTGCAAGCTGTAACTTACTATAAAAATTTTCACTTATTTGTTCGTAATTGCCAAAAATGAACCTATTCCCGTTTCTTCCGTTATATTAGAAGCTATTACGGTTTCTTACGCTATCTCATAAAAAACATACTAACTTATCTGAAATTTTAAAGGTATATTAAAAAATACCTCCGACTATACGGTAACAGGAATAGAAAAAAGCAGGTCTCATAACTATTGACTAGTATGTTTCTGTAAACATTTTGCACTTAATCACTGTCACTGTCGAAAGCTTGTTGAAATTGTTAGATCATGGTTAAGGTCTCATTAGTTCAAACTTTATTATCTAGTAATGTGAAAAGGTAATAAAAAAAAAAGTTTTCATAACCAATAATATACATCCAAGTATTTAATTTTAAGACCAAGGCGCTTTTAACAGTTCTTTACATATCAACGTTTTCATCTTTTTTTTTTAAATATGCTGAAAATGCAATATGCAATGTTCCACATGAATGGAATAATACATAAATGGCGTATTTTTTTTATTAATCAAGATTACAGAGTATTTCGAATATCCCTCGATATTATTACTTTATTTTCAACATTTCTTTTATATATGCTAAAAACAACATGTAAATTTAAATCATAGTCAACGTAACAATAATTGTACTAATCAACTATTATTTTAACCATTTCATTTATTATAAACTTATAATATATATAATAGAAATATGACTTCAGTATTTCAGAATCATGCGATCATTTATGACAGTCAGATGACAGACGGAAAAAATACGTCTGTCCGTTTCAAAGTAAGGACTCTTTGTTCATGCTAGTCTGAAGAACTGCAGTTGGGCGTGTTCTCAATAATTATTAATTAGGACCATTTTATATTTGGCTGGTTCTGGGTTGTATTGCATATGGTTAAGTGCATCAAGATATGAAATATGACTATTCGCTATGACGACTAGCTGCTAATACAAATCAACAATACCCGTGAACACAGTACAACGATCTCGACGTAATCGATACACCTTTGTTCTTCGGAGACCACTCGGCTCGCCCTTGTGAGGGTATGTGGGATCCTTCATATCACCGCACCCGCTTATTGGTAGGAAGGATAAGCAAAATTACCAACGTCCAAGTATAATTCGCCATAAACTTTACTAAGTTAGATATCAGTTTAAACTAGAAAATGGTGAAAATATAATGTACTTTCTCACAACCCTGGACCACCGGACATAAAACCATTTAATTTCCTATCACTTGAAGGTATCGCGGACTAGGACTAATTCCTGGACCCAAAATCAGTCGCAATATTAATACTGTCGATCTGTAATATTAAAATTATATCAAATAATATTACATTTCGGTTAAGATACAGTAATAGTAAGAGTGCATAACAAGCTTCACCGTTATTTTTAAGCTTTTTCAAAAGTCAAAACTTGCATAGATTTTTAGAAAATTTCCTCGCGGATAACAACGCTTTAACAGTTAATATGGCAAAAATAAATTTAAAGATTTTCCAAAAGATAAGGTATTGAGAGGAACGCTAATGTTGTAAAAAATATTATTCAAACCCAATTGTTTTAGGTCAATATTTTTTAACAATTTTAAATGATAGTTTAACTAAGGCGTTTTGGCCAGTGCTTAGTGCTTTTTAGCTATCATTTAATAAGTATTTAAAATTAAAAACACTTACTGAATCCCATAAGTGGGTATCTCATGATAGTTTCTTCACTTCTCGCGTCGTTACGTTTACGTATTATTAAAAAGAATTAAATTTAATTCATAATTGATTCGACAAAATTTTAGTTTATTCAAAAAATAATAAGTTTTTAAATATATATATTATGAAAATGGGAGTTAGTTTTCCGGTGAGAAAAGGATTTGATACCAATATGATGACTTCCTGGCGTACTTCCTAAATTTTTAAAAACATTTTACTCGGTTATTTAAAAATAAGATATACAATTTAGTTATTAACTAAATCAGTTTTAAACAGACAACAAAATTTTAATCAGTATGAAATTGTATTTTTGACACAATGGAAAAAATATGGTAAGCCCAATGATCCTTGGAGCTACTTGTCTTATATGAATTTTCAGAAAATAAAAATAAAAATGGTGATTTGTGATTCTTAAAGAATAATTAAACTTTCAATGAAACTAATTTAATCTAGTAAATAATACTGACTAAGAATGCAATAAATTTTAAAAGCTCATAGTGATGGCATTGACTGGAACATGACAAGCATATGCAAATAGGAGCTATAGAGAGAGGCATATGTAGGTGGGGATAAGCCAAGGTCTTCCACAATTGCATAACATCAAGACAACTAAGATGTAAACTCAATGACTACCTGAAGCTAATATGTAGGTCACAGCAGAATGGTCAGCTTCAGCATTTATAGGTGTCAACATTCCAACAGCCAAGTGCTGTTGTAACAACAAAACTAGCATCAATGGAAGGCTGTAAGGCAGATGAGTCAGCAATGATTGCATGTGTAGTAAAATAGTTTGTTTTAGTCAATTAACAAAAAAAAAAAACCATCCCTTCTATGCCATGATTTAGAATAATTTTGGAAAAGTTTAAATGAACATTCGATTCAGAATATATCTGTTTCCAGGATAGTTGGAATCTAATAATTTTTCATTTTATATTATTACCCAGTACTTAAAAATATAAATGTCATCAAAGTACTGAAAATAGATCTTCAGCCATTCCTAACTTGAAGATGCTACTATTTCTCAGAAGATGGTAACAGATTTGTAAAAACTCCGCAGTATCTGCAGTCCAAGAAGCTACCATTCCTGGTTAGAATGAGATCAATGCACTAAATATGACCTTAACTGCAGCAGAATTTTTTTAATAGTCTGATATTATTTTAATTTAAGCTTAAGGACTTTAAAAACTAAAAATAATTCATGCAATACAGTTTTAGGGAAATTAGTAAAGATTTTAATTAACAGCATTGGTGCTGAAAAATAAATCAAATCAAACAAATTTTATAAATAAAATAAACTGTCTTGAAAAATCTTAACTTGCAAAGCTTATATTAATTAATAACTCACCATTTCTGGACACGTCCAATTCAACAAGATTTTCAAAATTTTGTATATCTGGTGGGAGGCGATGGATTTCATTGTCACTTAGTCCAAGTTTACGTAGGCGGTGTAGCCGGAAAAAGTTCTGAAAGAGAAACTCAAATATTATAATCATCAAAATAAGTAATTATGCATTGTTTTTCTATTTGGGTATGGCGATATGCCCTCTGGTATTCCAACTTAAAAAGATAATCTAAAAGTTGCTAACTTGTTCTAGCCAGAGGGGAAAAGTTGAATTTATTTCATGGCTTCGCCAGAGCTGGAGACACTGTGTGTAAAGATATGACTGGATAAAGTCAAAGGGGGAACTAATCTTATTGAATTCAACTTTGCGGTGGAGAAATCGTAAGCTCCTGGAGGCAGGGTTGTTAGTTCCCTGAAATATGCTTGTACTAACTGAATCATTGAGAGTACCTACCTCAACTTATGAAGATCATTGAATAGATAAAATACTTTCAGGGCAGATAGAGTCATTGGTTTAGAAGATTTTTTTAAACACGTAACTCTCTGGAAAGGGTTCTTTTTTTGTGGAAGCCTTCTCTTAAACTCGAATGGAAACAATTGATTAGTGGTTCAAACTTACAGTTTGCAATCAATGGAGTATACCTTTCAATTCTCTCTGATTTCTGATTGCGGAGCGCATCATTTTGTCAATAAATCAGGACATGGCTGTATTAAGCTAGGCTAGTAGAGGATATCTCTACTTAAGACATGGCTCATTTTTGATATGACTTCATGTTCGAACAAATACTTATTGATGAAATTCTTAGTGGTGCGAAGAGTTTGAAGAATGTGGTCTGGCTACTGAACAAGTGAAATTTCAAGCAAGAGCTCTAGAAATCAGGAGCAGAGATGGAATATACAACAAACCAAAGTGGTATGGAGAAAAGTTCTAGCTGATGGAGGTGTTATGAGAATTTTTGGCACAAGTGAGTCTTAAGGTATGGGCTACCTCATACATTGCCGTAATTGAAACATCCAAAACTTTCAGGAAGTATTTAACTATGAATAAAGTTCACATGAACCAGAATGGCATAATCGCCTGGGATAACAAGATATTATTTTTTGTAGACTCTAAAGAATAAACTGGTTATTCTCCGCTCTAATTACAATTTTGCAATAACCTGTAGGCAACCTCCCCTTCTTGCCCTTAATTAACAGTACATGAGGGCATTGAAACACGAAATCACAAACATCTGTAAAGATACTCAAATCACTTTTGTTAACTATACATTTGTCTTCTCTTGAATAAGGTAAAGAAGTTTTTTAACGAGTCAAAGAAAAACATAATCTAAGGGAAATATTTAAAAAAAAATTAATAAAACACACCAAATAAAAATTAAAACCAGATTACTTCAAATAGCAAAAAAGTAGTCAAAGAGTCAACTGACAAGAATTTTTACCATAATATAAATAACCTTTATGATGTAATACCTATCAATAAAAGGTGAAAACTTCCAACAAATGAAAGATATAAAATTTAATACTTTTTCTTCCTGACAAGTTACAATGTACAATAAGAAAGGAACATATATATTTTTTTATACAGTTATATCCTTAGTGGAAATATGGCTAATTTATTGGATTGTTTAGATAAGATAATAAATGGGCTTGTAAATAAATAGCCCTCAGTATTTAATCATTTGTTTATCTGATTCCAATTATAAAAACATTTGAACATGTTACTTTGATTGTATCAAACCTTTCGTAATTACGACAAATGAACTTATTCACATATAAAGTTGCGAAATTGACTAAATGATTTATAAACACTTTTACTATCTACTTCCCCCTTTCGCAGAAGAGGCGGACTTTTGGGCTTGACAATGTATTTCCTAAAAAATCAGTATTTATAACATCTTGCAGGAATAATTTTTTTCTTATTTTACAATAAAAATATGAATGTAACTGCCATTAAAGCTTTGTAACTGGAATTCCTTCGCTAGATGCCTTTTTTAATTGGTTTTTTGGTTTACAGAATACTCAATACAGCACCTGGTATATAAACCTCATTCATCAACCTTTTGTTAAGTTTTAAGTTAGAGAACCGTTAAGGGGTGTAAGATTTCAGTCACCACATTACAACTAGTATTCAACAGAAATAAAGGGATTATTATTACAATCAACCAACACTACTACAATATTCATAAAAGAAATTGTAGGAAATAGTCGTGAACATGGTATTGCGGCATAAAGTCTTTTCAAGATGTTTCTACTACTGTAGCTTAGATTTTAAAAGGATATGGTGACCTGTAGCCATTAATGTATGAAGATCTTATCCTTCTGATCATTCTAATAAGTTCTGGTGCATTCATTTTCCGACCATGTTTTTCACAATTAAGAACATTGAAATGAACATGGTGTCGATTGAAATAGGAAACACCAAAAATTGAAACAGACTGAGAAAAATTGAATTCCAACCAACCAGTTCTTCGATAGATCTTAATTGGACTTGAAAGTAAAATAGCTACTCGTTAATGTTATATATCCCTGAAAGAAGAAACGACATTCCAACAATACAAATACCATTTCTTTGGTTAGTTCCATCAAACGTTTATCAGTTTCAATGTCTATGAAACGTATGCCTTATGAATTTTACTTTAGTTACAACATACCTGTATTACATAAAATTAATATCGAGGGAAAAGTAAAGCACATGGATTAACTTGATAGCTTAGTCTTTAATTTCTATAGATATGCCGAAATGATTATTATAGTGTTAATGGATAAGTACCAAGCCTTCCAGTCTTTTGAAATTATTTTAATTATAATATAAGAAAACAGTTCAATGAAACTACAATAAAAAAAAAAATGTATTTGTTCTAAATTTTTTATTCAATTTATGGATAGGAATGAATACCCATAACTCTTTTGTAGTGTTATTCAGTCATAACTTTAAAAATAATGCCCATGACGGGAGTTGACATGTTTGCTTGTTGTGGAATGCATGTATAAGGGAGGGCGTTTGACCTAACCTCCCCGCTCAAAATCAAACCTTGTTTTCTCACCTTTGGCAAATCTCTGATATGATTGGCGTCGAGTAGGAGTTCTTCCAAGCTCCTCGAATATCTTAGGATCTCTTCCGGCACGCTAGGCAGGGAGCTATGACGTTTGTCGACACATTCCACTTGCCTATTGCATCCCTTGAAGATAGGGATACATCGAAACATATTTCCTACGCTGTCTGAAGTCGGCTTCCTCCGGGAGAACACTTCATACTTCGACTAAACAAACGGCCGCGAACGGATGAAGGGCTGACATATATAACAACACTCACAAGAGAACAGAGAGAAGAGGTTAACTAACAGACGTTGACCGGAGCCGTGGGAATACTGAGACGGCAGAGACTGACGTCACCGACACACCCCGGCGCCTCTGTAGGCAGGAACGCCAACTAACTTCTTTCTCCCACCTCCCCCTTTTACTGTCAGCACTTTCCCATTAATTACAATACAAACAATGCGCAAATTATAGGGTTTTTATTTGTATTTATTAAAAATTATACCTTAACTAAGTCAACATGATGCCCACACCTTTTCCTTTCACTCGAACCTGTTACAGGCACCTTCATCAATCAACCCAATACATATCTCCTTGTATGGTTTTTCTCCATTAATGCTTGGGTGAAGGCTATCATTGCCATTTTTTAAACCCATTATCATTTATATCATAGCCCTCCATAGAATAAATCCATGCTATAGTAGATGGAATTAGTAGTATAGTACTTGGGGTGGGGCCCATCACCAATGTTTCTCTCACCTATTACCAGAACCTCATTGTTATTTTATGATGTCAACCCATTTATTTTATCAAATCCAGTTCAGATACAATATATGGAGCATATACTGTTGTACATCTTGTATGCTTTGGTTTGTACAACTTCAATTGAACAAAAAAAATTTTCAGAAAAAATAATTGCTTGGGAGGTTTTCTTTTTCCCCCGTCTCCACCTTTTGATCATTTTCAGTCTATAGCCATACCATTACAGTCTCTTCTCAGGCATTTTGAGGAGATTGTTATTTTTTACCCTCATGCACATATCTTTTCTTTATCAATTCCTTATACTTTCTAGCCTAGATTTATGTATGGATCTTCTCCAAAAGTCCTCTGCTCATTCTTGATTGAGCTGCTTAGGTCTCAAAGCTACATAAAAGAATGCTTTCTACTATTGCACTATTTGTGTAAGGTAAAATATTATTGTTAAATGGTATAGCACAGAGTTAAGCATTTCATTAGCGTTTTTTTCTTCCTTATATTGCCTTTTTTTTCTATTTCCTATTTCGATTCTCCATAAATGCACTCAACTTGTACAAGAACTTGCGGGCAATGCATACTTGAACCCATACAAACCACTTCATGATTATTCCAATAGAATATCACATTTTCTTGCCCTTAATCTTGAAGTACATAAGAGCGTAAAAAAAAACCAGCAAATTTTATTTGTTATTTAAAAATCTTGTTTTTCATCATCCTTATTCTTGAGAATCATTTGTCGATTAATTTCACAATTGTTATATGAAAATAAGTTGGTTTGTCATAATTATGAGAGTTTTAATGTTATAGATGAAGCATATTTTAAACCTATTAAATGTTCCTATAATTGGACTAAGATAAACAAATGATTACATACTGAGCAGTATTTATTTACAAGCCCATTTATTATCTTATCTAAACAAAACAATAAATTAGCTCTGTTCCCAAAGGATGATACTGTATAAACACTTTTTTCAAAAAAAACAAAAAAACCTATGTATAATACCTTCCTTATTTGATGCACTTTAACTTGTCCTTGGGGAAACAATTAATTTAAAATATCAATAAACTGTCACATTGAGAAGGGTAACAGATTAAAGATCTCAATGTCCTGATTATTAATATATAATGTTTGTTGAAGCTTTAATGGTTTATAATTACAAAAAGTTATTCAAATTATTTTAATAGTTGTAACAAAACAATTTTAATCAGGGCAGATATATCACTCTCATATAAGGCTGGTGAATAATCTTGTTTGTGTTGAAGCAGCCGGGGTTCAATTCCATCTTACTGATAAAAATGTAATGGGAATTGTGATTTAATGAAAATATTCAGGTTGAGCAAACAGGTGTTAGTTTTGGAGACCTAAATTCAAAAAATGTGCAGTGGAACTGCCACAACACAAACCAAAATGGTAAAATTCTTTTAAAATTTATCTCCTCAAAACACAGCGTCAAATTACACCACCAAATTACATTTGAACCTACTCATAGCCCATTTCAGCAGTTATTTAAACCAAGGATTATTGATCTGATCCTCTCAAGAAATATTCTGAATCTATCAAGACTCATTTTCCTTCTTTGTCTGAACTGTGACCACAACCCGGTGATTTTTCTAATTGAAAAATAAATTACTAAAAATTTATTTAAGCATGTAAGCATTCCCTCAAAAGCTATATCCTAAAACGTACAATCAAATATCCTATTTGAATGACATTAAATTAACTTTATATACACTTAAATTAATTTTATTTAGTATTATTATAATTTTATTTTTATTTTTTTCTTAATGTTAGATTTCCATCATGTATTAGATTAGCAGTAAAAAAAATAGATTGCAATGTTAATGTAGGTATATGTTCTTAGCGAATTTGTGCTTCTGAGCAAGATTGTAAGATATTTAAATAATAAACTTTAGTAAAAAATAAATAAATAATCTTATGTAAACCAGTATTGATTTTTTCCTTTCTGTTCAAAAACAGTATTGTTTGTTAAAATACAATAGGTATCAGTGAGTGATCAGAAATCAACTGGGTAAGTTTAACATCACAGTAAACACTGAGAAGACTGCCTTTGTAATCATTTCCTATCAGAAAGGTAAGAAACCATTGCTTCCATCCTCCATCTTAGGAAAGCAACGGAATTTCCTTGCCAGCATTACTGTCTAGTTGGGCATTAGAATCGACCAGCACATCTGTTTTTGTGCTCATTTCCAAACAAAATTCAAACAAGTACACAAAAAGTTTTATCAGCTCATACTTGTTGAACCCATCCAATTGGTCATTGTGTCTCAAGCTGATCGTACACACGAATATCTCTAAAACCCAATCACCCACTCCTGTTTTAGTTTATATAATTTTACCAAATGGTAGCTTATATTAACAATACCTGCTTCAAATGTAACCCTGATGCATTACTAAGAGCCCATTGATCCTCCTGTATTTAGTATAGCCTTTATTTTGATTACAAATACATCCTTAAGGGTTCTTACAAAAAATATATATCAAAAATATATCTTGCTTACTACCAATGAAAGTTCATTATTCAATTGGTTTTCATAATGTCTTTGGTTTTGATTGATATATTAGGTCAATCTGTGCTGCTGTACATGTATTATGGGTGGGAATTAAAAATAAATATTCAGTCAGTTCGTAGAGCACCTAAGCAAATGTTAGGGAGATCCTGGATTCGAGTCACAATCCTGCCAGTATGTTTTTTCTTTGCCTAATAATTCTTAATGGTTAACATAAAGTGAAAACAAATTTTATCGACAATAAGTAAGTAAATTTAATGATAGATACAAAATTAACAATTTATGTAAGCTGTACACTAAAGTAAATTCTCTTGCAACAAAATAGTATAAACTAGTATGCAGCCTCATTCACCAGTCAATTAACAACTATCTAGCAGGTCATTTAGTGCAAGCTCTTTAGTGTTAACGTTAAATCCATTTTTAAAAACAGGTCTTGCAATACTGAATAAGGTGATTTGCATTTGGAGGAATAAAAGCTAACTACTATTTTACTTTACTAGAAATTTCAGAATAAGATCTAGACAGAGCTTCAATTTGAAAGTAAAGGATTTTTGGTTAGTGGTTTACATGGAATATACATGAATTATATTGTTGTAATATTTTTATGTGGTGATTTTTGATGGTGTTTTTAATATAAACTCAAATTTAGCGGGCATAAATGAACGGTGGATCACGATTCATGAATGTTTAAACACTATTCGTTGCGTTTTATCTACCATTAATATTTATAATAAAAATAATATCAGTAATTAAATATAAATATTTTATTTTAATGACTTAAAAACAAGAAAAGTAATAATATATGAGACAAAGAGGACTGAACAACCAAAGAGATCAAGAGATCAAGATGGCAGCGAAAAGGTAGGAGGAATACCGAGAAGCTCGCTCACTCATTGATCTTTGACCCGGCAGGAGACGAGGAAGCACCAGGAGGGATGCTAGCCCAGGCACGGCTACTGACTCGTGGTGCACAAGAGAAGACCGGCACCAGACTTTCACCCGGCACGGATCGAGAACCAAGGATGCTCAAGACGCTAATCCGAACCACATGAAGAATATCAACAAAGAAACACTGGCCAGTAACGCGCGTTTAATAATTAAGGTACATTCTAACTTTAGTTTTTAATAATGTTAATTTATCAACGTACGTACTTATTTGTATATTAATTTAAATCAATTTGTGTAAATAAACAATTATTCCTTTTGCCAGAATTATCCTATATTTTATTAACAGAACCTTAAAAGATAAAGTAAAAGTTAAATATAAAGATAAAAAATAAAATATAATTATATAAACAATATATAATTAAAATATATGATAATAAATATTTTAATAATATTTTGTGATTACACGACAGTTTACTACAAATACATGTAATTTATTTCTTTGATCTTATTGTGGCAATACAAAATTATCTTCTTTCTAATGTATGCATTTCATAAAAAATTAATGTTCTGCACTTTTTAAGGTACATATGAGAGTCTAGATTACAGGAAGATCGAGAAGAGTTTCTATAATTAAATGTGTAAAGTTATTCATTCTTATATTGAAAGTAATGTAGTATTTATAAGTTATTTTCTTGTTGTGTGAATTGGATGGCTTAGAAAAGGTAGTTTAGTTGGATTCAGATTAAAATTTCTGATCCCTTTCATTCCACTTTCTGCTATTTCCTGTAAGAGTAGATCTTTCTTTTTAAAGTTCTTTTACCAGGTTCACATTGCTAGACAATTTTCCAAAGCAAATCCTATTGCCTCTAAGCTGAGTGTTGATGTCACAAGCGGTAAGTTGTCTACTGTTACATTATCTGAAATAAATGAAAAACACTGAAATTATCCAACTGCTTATAAAACTTTTAATAAAAAATTATTTACATCTTGCCTGCTGCTGCATAAATAAAGTTTTCATTCGTTAATATTTTTTTGAAAATGTACAATGCTATTTCTACTTTTTTCAGGCCTAAATCTGTTCGCTCATAGTAAAAAAATATAGGAAGCAACTGAAAACTTGAAGTTAAATCTTATATTGTAATATATATCGTAACAGCTTTCTTAATTTTTTTTTAGCCCAAAAATAGAAAAAGTTAGTAAGTAAATAAAATGAAGTATTATGCTAACTCTATATTATTATGAGCACATCCTTAACTATATTAATAATCTACCTTCTTAATATTTAATATATCCTCGTTTGAACCTTTTTATTGGCTCCGTCCAGCTGCTGTTGTGGGATATGTTCAATATATTATTTGTACAAAAAATCTTCTTTTAATCTCCCTAACCCTTGTGTCTTGTCTGATCAAAATCTTCAATCCAACTCCCCTGCGCTCCCAGCTCCCGTTCAAAAATAATAAAATTCCTAACACACGAACACAATTCTATGCTCAACAATATTCCCAGGGGACAATCATTACAATATATATGTATTTTATGAATTATACAATGTTGAAAATAGAACATAAAAATTAACAAATTAAGTTTGATTTGAACCAGACTAATTTATTTTTAGGTAAAAAAAAGGTGCTATAAAATAGCCTGAAACTTGATGTTATTACCAGAGCATTTTTATGTGGTAAAAATATGCAAAATATGTCATATAATATGCAGTAAAAAATGTAGATTGAGCAGACAAATATTCAGCAACAATTCTATAAATATGTAATAAAACAGCTAAATTATTCGAATATACTATATGCATTAAAAAAATTCTGTAACACATTCTGAACAGTTTTTTTGAATTTTTGAAATACTAAAGTAGGAAAATAATAAAAACGTGTGAAAAACAAAAAACAGGGGAAAACATATTAATAACGTGTATTAATGATTAAAAACATAATATAGTAAAAAACTAATAAATGAAAATATTCAAACAACAAAATTTTTTTTAAAAAACAGGAGAAAAAAGCAATAATTATTAAAAATTATTCATTTTTTTAAAAATAATTAACAATAAAAAAATATAAAGAAAAGCCATCAGTAACTATAAGCTCATGTTATTTGTTGGCTAGGAATGATTATTCACAAAATAATTGTCAAAAAAAAATAATAAAATAAAATTTGGCTTGATTGCATCTAAGTTACCTAATTCTAAGATATTTCTGTTTAAAAAACACACACTTAGTGCACAATGGCATGAAAAACCCTGGCTCTGGTTAATTTCATATTGAGAGTTTCAATCAACAAACATTCAAATGCTATTATTTTACAATATTTAGTGTTTTGATCGTAGAGTAAGAAAAAAATATACATTATATTAAATTCATTTATTATCATTCTCACCACGTATTCTGATATGACTTGATAGTAAGTAGAAAGATTATATGCTAATCAATGGTTTATAACTCTTTCTTTTATTTCATTCAGATAAAAAGTATGGTCAATAACATATTTATCTGCCAAATACTGGAGAATCAAAACATTAAAATGAATAAATAATTAGATAAATTTCAAGGTGAATCATAAATGAAAGATGGAACAAGAAAAACAAAGGTATGCATTTCTTACGAGTGTAATACGTGATAAATTTCAAAAAACAAGATCATGGAGTGACTATCACCAAACTTGACCTCTTAAAGTCCATGGAACAGTCAACAGATGCTTTTACAAATTCAAAATTCGAGATTGAGCAACACACTCATGCGATTTTACGACGAGCATATATACAGAATGTACAACTATAAAATTATCAAGAAAGAAAGACTTACCATACTCTTGCATATTTATGATTAACAAACTTGTATATTTGCATATATTTATTAATTGTATAAGGAACATCTTATTGAATGAAGCTTCATTGTTCTAAATGTTGTTGACTTGAATAAAAATTATTATTGTTTCCTCGGTTGTGTAATGTTTAGTGTTTATGATTGATTGATCCAAATCCCAGCTCTCCTAAGAATAAGTGGAACTAGCTTTTTGAATAAAGAAGTAGCAAAGCTGGTACAGAACACTTCAATAAAGGTTCCGGGGACACAGTTTAGGATTGTCCATGTACCTCCCTGAATCCCACCTTCCAACTACAGAAAATCTTAGATGCCCCATTATTATTACATGTTCTATTGATTTAATTTCTTTAAAACTGATGGAACTTCATTTAAATGGATGAAAAACAGTAAAACAGATTATTACTCTGTTGAAATAAAAGGGATAAGACATGCACACTGATTAATCAAAAGTAATATTCAAAATAGGCTTAATGGAAACACTATTCCTAAATAATTTAAGCTTTGGAAGCTGACTAAGCAAAAACAATTTAATAGTATGCATGGTTAAATACTGTGGTTTTAATTTATTGTGTAAATTTGAAAATATTTGTTAGAACATTAGCAGTACAATAAGCTGACATCTTAACAAGCTTACTCATACTTCTATACTTAATTGATTTATAAGTCATCATTCAGCACAAAGCATGAAGAAGATCATGTAACGTTTCTACATAAAAATAAACACCTTGGGGAGAGATAAAATTATTCGTTACTCATCTCATCCTATACAAAACTAGCAAAAAAGTAATATAACTCTTTTAAATATAATCTTATTAGTAATATGTTGAGTAATTCCTTCAAAGTTTGATTAACTGCTTATGATTATTATGGTGATTACGCAATTTAAAAAATACTACCTCTCACTCAAGTAAAACCCATTATCATGAATCACTGGAATTTCTCTTTTTGGATTCTTCTGCAAGAAAATAATAAATTTAGTGTGAGGAACAAAGAAGAGACTATAACCCTTCAAAGAAAACTCTCACCTTGGCACAATCTTCCATGAGAAACTCTCTTTTTGAATAGTCGACTTCAGTAACCAGATGATCTTTGCACAGGTGGTTCAAAGCCAAAGTTGATGGGAAAACAGTTATAGAATAAATATTTAAGACCGTTAGACAGGTAATTTATACAATTTGTGATGGTAGTGGAATAAGAGTAGCAGTTCTATTGGAATTCAGGGTTCAGTTCTATTGATGATTAATCAATAGCTTATGTAGTTGTTAGTACAACACGGGGAACCATAATTCCATAAAAAACCATAATTGTAAAGTTTTCTGACAATTTTTATAATTATTACCATTATTTCACATTTATTTTATTGACATTATGAACAGAAAATGAATCTAGTTAAAACCTGAAATCGCCTGAACAAAGAAAGGTTAGTTTATGTTCAATTTGCTCTTAATTTGTTCAACTGATTTTTAAAAAATGCAAAATTATATGGTAATTGTTACATATCTGCACATACTTATAAAAACTGTACAAAGAACTTAAAAATAATTTTGAGATATTCAAAACTTAGTTTTCAAATTTGTAATTAGCTGCTGAAGATAATTATGCAATTTTCATCTTCTTACCCTTGGTCAAACAGAAAAGGTTGAATTTGCCGTATCTTAGGAATGCTCTCTAGAAAGGAGCACTTATTACTTTAGTTATATGGCATATATAAATTCATAAGCTTTATTAATTGTTCAAAAGTTTTTCTCTGTAATTAAATCGAGTCATTTTTAGGCATGGTGAAGGGGTAAAGTTGAATACAAAAATTACTGCTACTATTTATTTGTAAATATTTAAAGAAATAGTATTTATTTAAAAATTTTTTTTTTCTAAATAGCGATCTAAAAATTTTTTTCTATTTTTTTCTTACAATATCCAGGATAATATTCATTAACCTTCTTTTTTTATACTCCTTTGATATTTTTTTTCTTCTAATTTTAAACATTTATTAGATGAGGATATAAATTGTTTCATCATTAGATGGTTTATGCTAATATAATTTTCAAAGATGAGGTCTGATGACTTAGTAATGATCTTACATTATATGCCTGCAGTAAGTTGGCAGCCAGAATCAGTAGCTGCTACATTTTAATCACAATTAGTGATGACGATTAATTTTAGATATCTTTATTGAGAAATGATATTTGTGGGACAAAAACTTCATATTCTGAACTTTGGAAGTCATTGTTAATTATTTCATTTTTTTGTTCTATTGTAGTAAATTAGATTTTTTGAAGTATGGTATAAGAAGCTAATGGTAAGCCAATTTGATATCAACAATCTTTAAAACTTTAAGTTACAAGTTTTGTATGGACCATGACAAAATTTTGAACAACAAAAAATAATAATCTTTCTGAAGATATTCCGTACTGTAAGCTAGTAACTGATTTTGAGAAAAGTTTTACTTAGCAAAGAAAGATAACCTAGGATAGTAGAGTAGGTAAATTAGTCCATAGCTTCGGAGGAGATGGGCATTGTAGGGAGTTGGGGTGGGGAGGTTTAAGTTTTTTGGGCCACAAAAGTTTGACAATGTTGAAAAATAATTGGTCTAGGACCATTTTGAACCCTGAGAAAACAATAATTTAAAACTTATATAAAATAAACTGTTACTCTTAATGAAACCTTATGAATGTCCTTTTAATTTTTTTAAGTAAGACAGCAAAAATAATTTAATGAAGAAAATCATTAGATTATATATACGAGGTTTGATCAAAATGTAACAAGAATTTTATAATTTTGCAGGCGTTATGATTCTGATGGTAAAATATTTTTTTTTATCATGTTGGTACACATGCCTCTGAAATAAGTTGAAATTTACAACTACCTGAAGAGCCAAGACAAAAAAAAATTCAACAAGTTCGATCAAAAGTGAAGGTTCTTTGCAATGTTTTTTTCGATTTTAATGGCGTATTGCATCATGACTTCCTTTCAGAAGGTCATACAGTCAATAAACTATATTACTGGGAAGTAATGTGCCATTTACATGAAGTAATCCAAAAAAAACGGCCGGAATTGTATCAAAACAATTTGTGGAAATTGAATCATTCCCCCGCAGGTCCCGCTCACACCTCACTGATCGTTCATAATTTTTTTGCGAAAAACAACACTGTTGTGCTACCTCAGCCACCGTATTTGCCAGACATGGCTCCCTGTGACTTCTTTTTGTTCCCGAAGTTGAAAAAAACCTTGAAAGGACGACATTTTGTCACCCCATTGATGAGATAAAAGAAGAATCGCTGAAGGAGCTAAGAGCTATATCGAAAAGTGAGTTTGAAAAGTGCATCAAAGATTGGAAAAAGTGCTGGCACAAGTGTATTATATTTGAGGAGGATTACTTTGAAGCGGACAAAATTACTATCAGTGAATAAGTAAAAAATTAGGTAATATAAACTAATTAGTAATAATTAGAAAATATAAACAAAAATTCTCATTTAATAACTTCTTATGTGTAAAAAATATGCATTTTCACAACAAATCTAATCAATTATTAAAAATTTAAACCAGAATCAGTGTCACTTTTATTATTAATGACCAGTTACTCTCCCAGGTAAGGGGCACAATGTTTGTTGTAACTAGTTTTGGGCATATTTTTTTTTTTTTTTTGAATAGAAGCAAAACTTTAAAGTCTCTGGATTTTTTTGTTTGGAGAATTGGATGAATTTTTACCAAAATATGAACTAATATTTATTCTAAAGGATAAGTCCAGATTATAATAATAAACTAAAATATTTGGCTTTTATATTATTTGAAAATGACTGTATTTTAGTAACGTAGACTGGTGCGCCTTGTCCAGATGTAGGTCATAAGTGTTTATTGTAAACAAATTCAATGCTACTGATATGGGGAGCATAAAACTGTCAAACCTTCGTGCTTTGTTGACTCTTCGGCCCAAAAATAGAAGTAGACCATACTGGACATTTCTAAGGCTTTATGTTTGATAAAGATGTAGAAATTAAATCAAAATGTGGTTTGAACTTTATTAAAATATATATTACATCTAGGCAGCCTGATTGCAAAGAGGCAAAAAAAGGAATTGAGGCAAAGACTCATATATTCAAAGAATGAATAATCGGTAAGAGTCTTAGAAGAAAAGATGGTTTGAGGTTTGGCGTGGAACAAACTTTACTGCTCCTATCTTGGGAACCAACAAAAAAATATATAGATTACAGTGCAAATAGAGTAAAAACCTTTCTATGATTTCACAATAATTTAACTTAAACAATTTAAAGTACAGTGTGAATGTCTGACACCATAAGTAAAATGAAATTTTATGAACGAGCTAGGATGAAAGGGAGAAGGCACTGCTTCCTTAGAATTAATTCTAGATTCTTTATCGGTATAAATCTATAAATATATGTGTATTATATATTTATATCTTGAAAGATAAATGTATAATGTACATCTTTCAAGATATAAATCTGTTTCAAATATGCAAACTTTTTTTTTTGCGAACAAACACTCTAAAATATGAAGTTTTAATATAACTACATAAAAGTTAGTTTACATTTTATGCTTTACATAATTATTTGATGACCCTAAAGTGGTGATTCTTGACGTTCCCCTGAGAATTAGCTGCTTGTTCAAGCCCAAATCTGATCAGGAATGGTATGTAAATGAAAGTAAGTTACCATCAGAAATACAATTAGATATCAAATATTTCTTTCTGAACAGTATTGTGAACTAATAAATAAAACCAATGATAACATTTCTAAAAGCTAAAAAATTTGAATAATATTGGCAAAAATTTAAATATCTGATATTTAATACTTCCATGAATGAAAAGACAATGATCTTATGCAATAGGAAAGTCATGCTTAATTAATAAGTAGTCAATAAGAAAAAAGGCTTTGAATGATTTTTAATTTTCTGTATAATCATAGAGCTTAGACGATATGTAACTAAAAATAAATATAAAATAGTATTTCCTCCAAAAAATAATCAAATTTTTCATTATTTAGGAATAAAAGCTGTTAAAAGATTCAAATTGTATCTGGAACGAACATTGGATGACATATTCTGTTATTTTTCAATATCCAGAAGTGCTTTCCAAAAAGCACGCCTATTATTTATGGTTTCAGTTAATTAAATAATATTACAATATATGTACATATAATGTGATTATTTTCACAGACCATTATTGTAGATTTGTCAAATTGAGGAGTCTTTGGACCAGATCCCATAACAAAAAGTTGTAGGCTTTATTATCTATGATACACACAATGTTTTAATATGTTTTACTTTCCTTGGAAAAGTGATTTATTATTATTAACTAATTTCGGAGTGAGCATTTTCATACATTAATTTTTATATATATTACATTATTATACTTTTATAAGTGTTTATATAAGTTATATATTTCACCCGTCTCAACCATAATAATGTATATACTTAATGATATTGCAATTAATAATAATAATTGTAATAATAATTTATGATTAAAAAACATACAACATGTGTAACAATTTTCCATATTAGTGATCATAACTGTGTTATGTGGTATAGAATAATAACTCACAATAAGTTACGTCACAATTCTAGTTTAGTCTAACCAAATCTTTTTTATACACCAACAAAATTTAAACAGAATAGAAGTTATAAAATAATATTTATACACTCAATACTGAAAGTTTATGATAGAACATAAATATAAGACAAAAATAGCACTAACACAAATAAACAATCATTGACTATTTTTTTATTTTTTGTTTTTTCATCTTCAACGATGAGCTCTCATAAAGCAATAACGACAAAAGTTAATGCCACAAGCAAATAAAAAAGATAATTATACACTATTAACAAATATTCCTATACACGCTTTGAGCCAAATATTTGCACGGAAGATCTTGATCTTATGTCTAGTTTTAAATAGCATAATTTATGCTCCTGCTTCATTTTTTTTTCAGTAAAGATTGCATGGAAACTTGAGTGTGAGTGTGAGTTATATTTTTTCTTCCATTTATTTTTTAAATATATATATATATATATATATTTTTCTATTATACTTAAAATACTACTATAGTACACAACTGATAAATTTGTTTCCCATCCCCCCTTTCTACTACTTCCATTGGAAGTTTAACACCAATTAATTGGTTATTATATGTATATATACTTGTATAAATATATATATGGTTTAACAAATTTGATCTGTATGATAACTTCACATATAGGTCAAACTTGATCTGTGCGTTAACTTCACATATGGGTCAAATTTGATCTGTGCGATAACTTCACAAATGGGTCAAATTTGATCTGAGCGATAACTTCACTTGTAAGGTCAAATTTGTTGAAACATAATAGTTTATATATATAATATTATTTACCAATATAACACAATTATAAAATTTATATGAATTCCGGATGTTCAGCTCCCTCTGTACACAATACATCTAGGAACAACTGAATGAATATGGTCTAAAATACACACATACGGTAACATATCTGTTTAAAGATAAAGGGCATGGCTACATACTAAATACATTACTAATGTAATAGTTATAAATAATTTATAATAAATGTAACAAATTGAAGATTTAAATCAGAATACATAAAATTATGACAATGGTTGTGATCTTTTCTGCATGAAAAAAAATTAATAAAAATAGTATCAACAAAAATTTGTAACCATCATAAAATTTCTTATTCTATGAATATCCAAGTTTAAATGTTATTTGACGGCTTACTCAATTAATAGTGTAAATAATTCCTTTCTTCTTTTTACAATTTTATAAAAATATAGTTTGAATTCAAAATTAAGACTAATTTCTTCTCATTTAGTTTTATCTATAGAATGTATGACATTTTGATTTCAAGTAGTAGTAAAGAAAATGATTATTGAATTGAAAACATTTTTAAGATACTTAGTTGACCAATATAGCAAATGCTTTTTGGAAAAAGTATTTAGATGTTGCAAACTCATTAACATAAAATATAAATTAAAATTCAGAATTACTATAAATTCATTTCCATTTACGTATAACAATCAAGCATGAAAAAAATGACTACATAAAAACAAAATAAAATAAAATGGTAATAAGTTTCAGATAATGCTGAATAATGTAATCTATGAATACTAAAGAAATTTTTTCAATAATTAACAGGATTATAATATTATATTAATTACTTTATATAATATTTCCAATATTTATTTACATTTGAATAATTCACAATATTTAATAATGCTACAAAAGGTTGTTTATAATAAAAATGTTTGCAATTTCATGCATATCGTTGTCATAACTTAGGCTTTTTTCAACTCAAATGAGTCAATGTGAATTTAATAAAACCATAAAAATTATTATAGCCATGGAATAATATTATACCAGGTAGCAAATATTGATATGAAATACAACTTAATGGAAACTAATACATGGTTACTTCAGAAGTATTCAAACTAAATGTTGCTAGGTTAAAAAATAAAATTGTGTGAAATTATATCATATAATTTTGTGGTGTTTTATATATATAGCACATATAAGTTTTTATATACTTTTTTTTTAATTTTTACCTTTTTTAATAGTTAAATATTGGCAAAGAGGAACATATATTATGGGTGGATGATCTTTTCACAAAAACAAAAAATTTAAATTTATGAAATAACTCAATGTTTTAATTTATTGCAATTAAACAGTCATTAACAAGTTAACTGATTAAGTTTGTGATTGACTATGCATATTGTGATAATATATTAAACATCATTATCATTATTATATCCCTGCAATATATATCTAATTTTAAAATATTTGAATTTTTGTGCATTAAACCTTGTTTATTAACTATTCCAGTAATACCAAAAATTAAATAATACTTTTGTTTCAATAATTTATTTAAACCAAATGATCATAACCCATCAATTCCTCAAACACATTGGCACATATTTAATTTTAATTATATAATACTGGAAATTGTATTTATTTTCTTGTTCTCTGGGAATGACAAGCCTGAGCATTTAAGTGCACAGAATAAAATAAAAACAAATACACATTCTAAACCCATTATTTATAAAAGAGTAATATGTCTTATACAATAACATACAAACACAAAGTAATATATACATACATTTATTAGTCTGCATTTTACATAACAAAATATAAAAAAAATTTTAAATATATTGTGGGAGGAACATATAGTTTAATTATTACACAACTTCGATGAAATGTTTCCTGATGACATTTTTTTTTGTTTTAATCAGCGGTGTTTTGTTTGCTTATAAAATATATTTATTCTTTATTAAATACAAGGAAGTTATAAAATCATGAAACATTTCATGTCAGATTGTGACATTTTGACTTTGACCACTTCATTTATGATAATTTTTTTTTAATTCTGCCTTTATATATTTTTATTTAGGTCTCTACTTAAACATATTTTTCATGACTTATAACATATTATTTTATATAAGTTCGCACATTTTTTTCTTATTTTTTGGTTTTTTTAAATATACAGGTTATGTCCATTATTTACTTTTATATTAAGAAAGGATATACAAAAACAGTATTTTACTGTCAGTATATATGAGCAAGAACTGCACAGCACGTATTCACAAAGCCTCACCTGACAAATTCGTTGAAGTTGAGAGAGTCCCTGCCAATCAATGGAGGTCTCTAAAAAATTTTCCAATGGCCAACTTTCTCACCAATTTATTTATACATAACGCTCTAGTGTGCATACTAATTATAATTCGATCAACGGTAATTATATAAAATGAGTAAACTCATATACCTATTTATACACTTATATTTATTTCTTTAAACATATATATATATATGTATACATATATATATTATACCATTTTGTTTACCCCAGAGTATAAAAATGAATAGGTGTTCATGAACAAGGTACGCCGGAACTCCTACACCAAAAACCACACCACCGGGTGGTCGACCGCGCAAGTCTAATCGAGAAAATTTATTAAAATATCCTAGCATGTTAAATGTTCGGTTCCCAGAGAATGTATTGAGGCAGTTCTACTTCTAAACTATTGCTAGTTATATATTTTATTAGTAATATTCCACTCTTCAGTGACGGTGATAAAGCACATGTATATTAAATGATATAGAACATTTGTTAAAGGAAGCAAATACTAATTTGGTATAAAGGTGTTTGAGATATCATATTCCTTAAATTATTATTTTTTTATTTTTTATTTTATTTTTTACAATGATAAATACAAAGTGATCAACGTATCAAAACAAAAGGTAAAATATTGTAGTCTAAGTTTATTAAGTTTCAAGAATATTGATTCCAAGTAGAAATAGAAGTGGGCAGGGCTGGGATGAGAACCGAAGGATGAAGTTAGTGTAGGTTCTACCGTTGAAATAATAGTTTATTGTTGTTGATCTTTGTTTGGCCAAGTTTAGTATTTTTATTAAACCCTTTGAAGTGGACTTATTTCAGGATTCAAGTCGCCTTTTATCTATATACATTTTTTCATCAATCTTCGAATAAAGACAAGGCATTGATGGAAGACTTTTTGTTCTGAAAATGTAATATTATGTCGACCAAATCAAATTAGTTGATTACTAAAAATTGGCCCTATAAGTTAAATTAGGTTTTTTGTTAACTAATTTATCCAAAAATTATATTTATCTAACAAAAATGTTATTTACTTGTTAATAGTTGTTATTTACTTTATCTAATATGGATATATTTATTTAGTGCTTGTAATTTAGGGAAAGTCAAATAGATTCAGGTGTTAAATTGTTGCTACCCACATATTTCCTATTAATTTTCTAATCAGAGGGAAGTTTTTGCCAACAACTTAGAAGGATTTGTCATGGAAAAATTCTTGTAACTAGTTTCGAAATTTAAAAATGTTGTCCATGGTTTTTTTCTTGCTTTTGATTTGTAAATATTCTATATCCTCTAACAAATGACATTATAATGATTGTTTGATAAAATTTTATTTTTTTAATTCGAATCAATACAGGATTATATAAATACCATACTGTATTACTAAAAGGTTTGTAGTCTCTGATTTAATTAATATTCATTTTACATAATTTTATGATTTAGTTTAAAAATCATTGCAATATTAATATATATATTTTGCATGTGCAGTTTATTTCTAAATGTTTATTCTCTTTTACTTGAGACTACTAAAGGCGTACCTTGGTAAATTAAAAAAAATCACTGTTAATGTCATCCAATAAAAAAGTATCAAAATTTGACTTCCCCCTACTTGGTGTATAGATGATACATATTTTTATAAACATAGATTTTTTTTTCCTTTGTCAAGTAAAGAAGCCAACATTATGCTTCATTCAGTCAATATCATATAAATCAAACAAAAAAAAAAACACGCATGCACTGGCATTTTTTTTTTTCCTATACAGCACTCCTACACTTGAAGGCCTGCCTTCAGTTCAGCGATAAATCTGCCTTTGTTGTAGTCGAACTGTAGTTGAGATGATTCTGCCTGTAGACAAAGGCCGAAGGGAACTAAGGACGAGAGACGACGGCAGCTGGACTATACGCTGTCTACACTGGCGAACCTTTGGCCGAGCTCATCACAGACATGGGCGGCAGCCGGAGGTGGGGGTCTGGGCCGGTGGAGAGGCCTTGGTCGTGGTCGGGGTCTTAAGCGACGGCACCACACACATAGTATGGCCACTACTAGGGCTCCACCTATCATACCAGCCACTGCTGCTGGCCAAAACCAATCTAATGCTACTTCCACTATACCTGTCAACATAAAAATATTTATATTATTAAAGTTTCCTAGTATTCTAAATGTACTTACTATATTTATTTAATATTATGACAAAGATATAATAATAAGTTGATGCAGAAGATTATAGGTGAATGCGGCCCACTTCGAGCAATAAGGAAATTAAATTAAAATTAATATTAAAGCAAAAGCTTAAAAATGTGGTCTGTATAAAATGGAGGTTCATAAACTGAATACATACACTGCCAGTAACCCAAAACGAAATATGTATTGACACATAAAATGCATAATAATAAACGAAAAGAAAAGTGCCCACTCGGTATGAACAACTAATTTAAGACTAATAAAACAAATAGTAAGAATTAACTAAAAATTATAACTAACAAAAGAAAATAAACACTAAATTTTTTAGCCATATATATATAGACTTTTAAAAATTAAAAGTCTAAAAATTAATGTCCAATTCAAAGAATAAAAATATATTCAATAACATAGCGAGGGGGAGCGAGTTGAATTTGGTCTCCACCCGCAGGCATAAGAACTCATCTTGAGATATACGTTGGTCCATCCAGAAGGTGATGTGTTAAATTGGTTCACAGACCAAGAGAAGTCACCTAGGCTGAAATACTCTATACAGGGCTGTCTCGCGAAGATCTCATTGAAGATGAAGAAGATGAGTCATCAAGCTGTAATGCTCTCTGAAGGGCTGTCTTGCTTTGAATGCTGAATAATAAGATGAGTCATCAAGCTGAGATACTATATGTAGGGCTGTCTCACTTTGACTGGCTAATATGAGACAGAGAGAGTGAGAGGGAGAAGGAAATGAAGGGGGGAATCTCCCCTTGTGGGTGAACACATACACATACACAATTCCCACAAATAAACATAAATAATGAGAAATATAAAATAGTAATAAATTTTAACAAAAAAGTTATTAATTAGCAACTAGTGCTCTGAAAGATGTGAGAGGGATACTAACTTGTGGACTGGAAGTTTGCGCATTCCTTTCTGGTCTCTATTTAATGGACACCGCATGTGTAATGCCATCATCACCTGGAAAACATTGCATGATGCATGCGACCTTCCAACAAAGAAGAGGACTGGAGGGATCTGTGATTAGAACCAGGTCATCAATCTTAAGTGGTTCTGTCTTGTGATACTACTTTGGTCTTTTCTGTAGAGTCTAAAGGTACTCTGCATGTCACCGTTTCCATAAATCCTGGATAGAATTAGTAACCATTTGCCAACAAGACAAGTTATTAATCTTGATGCCTGACGATTCCTTTTCAGGCATCGCCAAAAGTGGCTCTCCAATGAGAAAGTGCCCCGGAATTAAAACATCTCCTGATGTTGGGTCGTTCACAACACTTAGAGGCCTAGAGTTGAGAATGCTCTCTATTTTTGCAAAAAGAGTGATTAATTCTTCAAAGTAAAACGCCCTGTCATCTGTTACTCGGTATAACAGAGACTCGTGGACTTGAATGCAGCTTCCCATAAACCACCAAAATGAGGAGAGTGAGGGAGTACCAACGAAGTTAGTCTCGTTATCCGAGGCATTTGGTCTTCCTTTTTGAGGGACCAATTGATCCAGTCAAGGCTTCCTTGGTCAGGGAAGAGACTCCATGATATGGAATCATATAAGAAAGTGACGTAGTGGAAGACATATGTCCTGGTTGATTGTATTCAATCAAAAAATCTTTATATTTTGATTTAGACACCGAATTCTTGTTCATCGTAATCTCGAGAGTCTTGAGCTAGTCGACCACTAAGAATCTCGATTCCTCCAAACCATCAGGGGACTCCTTAAATGGTAATGATACCACATAACGTCTCGAGTCATCTCAGTAATGGGTCATCTGAATGTTTCTCACAGAGGTCTGATTGATTATCCATAGTTGCAGGAGCGACATCTTCAGTTTCCCAAAACTTGATGATGATGTCATCTGAAATAGAAGGCTCAGTCATGCAGTGACAGTGATGTAGTGTACTATGGATCGAAGGCCCAAGGCGAACATTCCCCATCATAACCAAACCAAATTTGGTGGAAATTGCCTCATAATTTTCATCTATCTTAGCAAGACGTCCAGTCAAGATCTTCATAAAAATGTCGCCTCCTAATAGGAAGCCACCACTCTCTGGAATTCCGCTCCTTCATAATATGTGATATGCTTTATCCTTACATGCCTTCAAAACCCTGCTGTATCAATCAAGCTTGTTAGCTAGAAAATATTTATTTATTTCTACAGTTATTTAAAAGAACAGAGTTAGTAATGTACACAAGTCAGTTAATAATTAGCCATTGAAAGAGTCAGTCAAGATCATTATTTGATAGAAGTAGGAATGATAGTTTCAATATAGTAGATATAATACTTAAGAAGTCAAGTAAGCTACTACCAATGAATTATTTAATAAACATGGCAATGAAGGAAGGAAACATCTAACACTAATTTTTTATTTATTTATATAACTTGAACAATTCAATTTTTCAATTGAAAGGTAGTAACCCATCTACGATTTTAAGCTTCAAATTATTAAATAAATTTATTTTTGTCTGCATGAGTTGCAACAATATTTTTTGTTATGGAAATAAAATAAATAAAAGTCATAAAATATAGATGTAACAAATAATATAAAGAATATAAATCAGACTTGTAGTTGGGAACTTGCTCACATTTTTAAAGAAATGATCGCGAAAAAAACTACTGAATATTTTCATGCAAGGAAAAACTTCATTTTATATCTTAAAACTTCTTAACAAAAAAAAAAAATAAAACTTTTAAAACTGGCTCCGAGAAAAATAAAATCTAAATTACTTTGAAAAAAAATGTGGGCCGATTTAAAGTAAGTTTAATTTTGTTTACAAAAAGTTTTATGTGATTAAAAATGTAATTTTGGCTCATTAATGGTGTATAAAGTCAATAAATATAAATACTTGAATTAGCTTTGTTTCAGAGAAACATGATATAACACTGGCGATAATTCAAAATGTTAATGGTAATAGATAAATTAATGGTTTATTGGTAAATATCAGTTAACTTTATTTTTTTTCCTAAGTACTTTTAAACATTTATGGACCATCACCATGTGGACAGAAAATATGAAAAAAAAAAAAAAATAGTTATTTGGCAAGAATATATTAAGGCAAAACATTTTTATTTGAAACAATAAGTTAAATGTTTTCAGGTAGTGAACTTACAATTGAGTTCATCAGAATGATCATCGGCCCCACAATTGCCAACCCTATTGCAGCGCATCCTCTTTGAGACGCAATATCCTGATCCAGTACATTTGAATCCACTATCACATTGACTGTCATCTGAAACTTCTGTCCATACGGCTTTAAACCCTTCTGCACCCACGGATTTGTCAGCAGATGTGAAACTGTAAGCAACAAAAAGGATAACATTCCATTCAATAATAAGCAAACTTCTTTTAATAATATATTTGAACAATTATATTTTTTATGAAAAAAAAAATTACTCTCGATTTTCATTAACAACATAACAACTGGAAATCATGCTTAAGTCACACATCTCAATTCAACATCTAAACTTGTTCAATAAAACTTAAATTAAATTAAATATGTGGCATCTCCTCATGAAGTGGTTAAGACCAAGGTGGCCATCATAGTTTGTAGATAAGGTTTTCTAGATTGGATTCACAATTTGTTTTCTCTCTTGCAACTGCCTAAACCTTGAATGTAAATAAAGAAATTAAGTTTAAAAATAAAATCACAGATTAAAAAATCAACCTAACCAGTTCAACATTCAATCAGCTGTCCTGGTCTGTTCTCATCATGTTTCTGTTGTCTGTTTCTCATATGAAGTAAGGAATGATGTTTAAGAAATAAAACACTTTCTGTCTCTCCACAGCTTTACTTGTTTTCCACCCAAAGATTTTTGATGGACTATGCCGTCATTCTCAAGGATTCAGATCTCAAGAGAGCATTTTAGATCTGAACAAATGGTAGAAAGATAAAAATGCTATAATGCCACTCAGAATCTTGTGAGTAATTTCACTTAAAAATATAATTAGGGTATTAGTAACCTGGGTGGCAAGGTACTTAAAGGAATTCACCTTTTGGTAACTATTACTTTCAACTTCTATTTTGAATACATTTTTTTTTGCTCATTATTAGGTACTTAGTCTATCCCCATTAATATCAAATTCTACTCTCTGTCCTTCCTTTTTAAATGATTCCACAAACTTCACAATATCACACCTAGAATTTTCACAGACATCAGAACACCATATCTCCGGGGAAGGCTAAAGCTGAAATATTGACCCTCAGCACTATTTTCACATGAAGAGTTTCATTTGTACCTGATTTATTACTTTTTCTAGAACCAGATCCAACAAAAGAGGGGGCAGTTAAAATATTCATACCTCTTCTTCTTACTTAACATCAAACCAGATGTTCTTTTATGACAATCCATGCAATGTCTTTTCTCCCCATAGAATTTCAATGTGACACAATTCCTATGTCATAATCTCAATATACTTCAGGATTTCCCTTTCCTCCCAATTTGCCATCCTCCTTCCATAAATATTTTCCAAAACCAAAATTTTCAATCATTTTCTATAAACTACAAACTAATGAGTGGTTGCAATAATTCAAATAAATTTGGTATCTTTTTTAGTTCTTTCCTTTCCTTTAATAAAAAAACAAATTGTGATTAATATATAAATTGAGCATTGATTTTTATTTAATTTGTTATTTAAATTAATTTACTGACAAATTTTGGGTTCATTTTGTATTGTTTATTTTTAGCTATATGACTCATTGTATGCGAGTGAGTGCATATGTAACCTATGTAAATGTACATAAATATGCACCGACTTGCAAACAATGAGCCATATTTCTGAAAATAAACAGTATAAATTAACCTAAAATTTGTAAGTAAATGAATTGAAACAGCAAATAAAGCAAAAATCAATGCTCAATTTATATATTAGTTAGAGCTTTTTGTTATTATTATGTATATAAACATAATGAAATGTATTTCTATGTGCATGTATTTATTTTTTAATATTATTTGTTTTTCTTAAGCAAAATTCTTGTAAATTTATATTACTTTCTTCACATATTTTTACATTTTATTTTTAATAATTTATACACATTTTCTTTTTTCCTCCTTTTATTTCAATTTATTTTTTTAAATATTTTGTTTATGTTGATTGTAAAATTATAACAGCTAATACTGCCAATGAATAATTCATTTTATGTGGAAAAAATATTTGTTCTTAAGGGACATGGTCCCAGACTAATTGAGTTATTATTATATCTGCTCCTCACCATGAGTTGTTTTAAAAATGTTGGCTATTTTGTCATTTCAATCTATATATTGCTATTTTAACAAATTGACCTTGATTATGTTTATTAAAAGTGTAAAATAAATGATATTTTATACTGATTATTAAAATTACAGATATTAAAACAGAGTTCTGGCTACAAAATCTCTTCCAGCACCAGAAGCTATCAAAAGTGTTTATGCTGAAAATAAAATATTGAAGGAAGGCATGAGTTTCACTCCTGGTAAATGTCAAACCCAAAACTGGCGAACCAACAGCTATACATTATTTTGACTCAGCCTAGTATTTATCAAACTGCGTTCTAACAGAAATTAGGTGTTACAAACTGTTAGGTTCACAAACGAAGAGTGCTTGGGAGCATCATATCAACACCGGATAATTATAGTTGAAACTTTCTTTCACTAGATTCATGACATGTTGGCTAGCTTGCTACTCCTTTGAAGTTGCCCCACTTCATCAGCAAATCATAGAAAAACTAGGACTCATGATATACAAAACAGCCTTTTGTTCCCCCTATCTCAAATAGGTCCTGGTTCTGTTCAAGAATTATTCCTTAATTGTTCTAGATGGCTACGGGATTAGATAAAAATTTACATCATTAAATAAAGAAATGAGAAACAGACCTGATACGGACATTGTTGGATTCTGAGAGATATTGCCATCTCTTGTTAAGTTGTTTCTCTCCACATAACTCTAATGGAGGGCCATCAAGTTTATACCAAATTCTCACAACAGCTGCTGGGCATCCCCGAGCTGCAAACATCATTTGGTTTTTGTTAGATTAAATTCATTAAAAATTTTATTAGTAATGTGCATTAAAATTACTTTTATATTTTAGTGAACATAAAGTTTAGTGAACCATACATTTTAAAGTAATTAAGCAGTTTAAAGTAGTTTTATTAGAGAAACAACTTCTTTAATAATGTTGTGCTGCATTTCTGCTTTAGAATATATTTAAGAAAAGTCATATGGTGTGCAATAGATCCTCAGATATAAGTGAACATTGTGGAAATTTTATATTCAACATCTATTTCTTTTTTAATTTCTAAAGGATAAAGTGATTGGTTAGAGTCTTCAAGACCACAAAACGAAAGAGAGGATAGGAAAAACATTTGAGCATTTCACAGAAACAAAATTCGTAGAATTACGAGTTCAAGAAAAATAGTCAAAAGAGATGAGTTGGACTGGGCCATCTGGGAGTCAACTGTGACATGAAAAGGTAACACTTTGTAGTAAAGTCTAATAAATAAAAGGGAGAGTTAATGAAATTTAAGTCTCATTACAAAGTGAACCTTACTGCACTCTATACTTCCTTAAATAAAGACTAATTTCGTAGAAAATAATGATAATTTAATATATTCATGTAAATACTTGTGATCACATACTTGCAGGGTCACCTTCAACAGCAAAGTACTCAAAGTTTAGGAGTACCCTGTGGCCTGGCTGGACATTTATGTACCAGTTGCATGTTCTACTGGCAACACCTTTCGCTGGACCCTCGTATTTTTTAGGGAAGTTTGGACTTACTATCACACCATAGTCTATGCTGCTCTCATTGCTACCACAATCTGAAAATTTATGTTGTAGTGAATTTAATACATTCTAGAAATTAATAAAAGGGTTGTATACTTAACAGACGTATTTATGTAACTTTATTACTATGCTAACCAAAACAGTTCAAGAGGAGATAATAGTGCTACTTGAACCCTATACATTTGAACAGGTCTCAGAACCTGTCTGCTTGGGGTCACAGGTGACATTAGACAATTGTGTCTTTAAAAGTACATTGGACCCCAATCCCTGTGGCTCTTGGAAGTTATATGCAATATGCATAAATAAAACTGAGCTAATACATTCAAATTCACATAATCTTTCTACCCAACTTCATGTTAAAATATAAACCAATACTTTAGTTATAGGTCATTTTCTATTTAATATAAATCCATTGCTTATTATTTTTTTTTACTTCAATCAATAACTAAAGTTACTTGCCTCCGAAAATAGATTTAGCCACTTCAAAAGAGTACCTCGCCTTAAAACCTGAGTACACTCCTTCAGCGTTTGTGTGCAGTAGGAGCTTAAGGCCATAGGCACCACGGTTCGAATCCAATGGTCCAGGTGCGGTCATGGCACAATATCGCCCAATCAGTTTCTCTGTCCCGTCTCGGTACAGGTTATAGATCTCTAACCAGTCCTCTGTGCAGATGGTGGGCCTATAAAAAAAAAAAAATGGTGTTTAGATAGTAAGGACAGTAGAAGGACATTACCTGTGCATATGTAATTGACACATACCCATATGAACCGAAGGAAGTGTTGACAGAGTCAGCTCGAACCTTAAAGTTATCAAAAACGATTGAAACTTGTTCATTGGCAGTTGCATGAAACTCGTAGGTGCAGTTTGTCAACGAAGGGTAGTTTGCTGGATAGCGAGGTGAGTTGAATTCACCTTTCTTCCTGCTTGAACTGTTGTACTTAAACGTACAAGAACCATCGGGAGCTGCTGTACCGGGAATTCGATACTCTGTAAAATAGAACAATGTTGTTATAGTTTACTGACTGGATGATTAAAAAAATCCATGTTAGAATTTAAGATCAAAACATAGTTTTAACTTATTATGATACAAACCAAAGGCAAAAAATTCCACTTATTTCAAAAAGTTGATTTAACCTCCTCCACTTATACTTTTTAAATTTTAATGTTTTTATTTTTGTAAATACTTTTAAAGTTAATTGAATTTGAAAATTAATAGAAACAATTGGAATAAAGGGCTCTCGCCTTTAGATAGTTATTTACTGGAGTACGTATGATATTCTATTAGTCAGAACTTTTCCTGCATTAGCTTTTATTGGTAAAGTAACATCTCTGTCTTTCTTTACCAACTTTATTAGCAGTATTACTCTTGATATCTTCCATAACCTCAGGAAACATCTTCTAAAACATTCATTATACAATTTACAAATGCTTGAAGGGAAAGTTTGTTTAAATTTTTATAGTTTTTTAACATTTCATTCCCTTTTTTCTATGAAATTACTGATTTTATTTAGTGCCTCAGCAGCATTAAAGATTATTCTAAAACATGTCATCTGACAACTTTCATTTTATGTGGCGGCAGCAAAGTGGAGATTTTCCTCCTTCCTGTTATTATGCTCCTTAATTAATATTTATTATCAGGTCGTATTAAATTTTACATGATCCATGCTAAATACCTTGGGACCTATGACCGTAAAATTAAATTCATTCATTAACCTCCTTTACCCCACCAATATTTACCATTTATTGTCATATTTTCACAAAATTTGGCTTGATTACAGTTTAGCATCTTACCAAAAAGGACTTTGGGTGTTCCAACCACAAATTTGAATCACATACCCTTATCCTTTATGATATTCCTTCCCCCAATTTACTGTTAGATTTTATCATTCTTTAGAAACACTTCCTTGTACTGTATCTAACTTAGGATAGCTTTTAAGTTTGGAGAAGAGCTGATTTTTTTTTGTTTTGATTTACAAAATATATTTCAGCATATTTTATATATAAATCTTTATGAATATTGATGCAATTTGATAATAAATAATGGCAAAAGAAATGGTGTGGCCTTATCCAATATTTTATATATATTATATATCTAACTGCTTAGCATTGTATCCATATGTTAAATAAACTTAAAACTTAATATCAATGGTGTATTTGTGGATAGTTACCTGTTTCAAAGGTGTAGTTAGCTTTGAATCCTCTCCCCTGCAGCTCTCCGCTACTGAATACCATTACTAACCGTGGGCCATCAGAAACCATCTGACTGGGAGAGCTCCCATCTCCGCACAGCTCGTGGTCATATTTGTCATAAGAGTCTGTTGCCTCCTGACCCTTGAGATATATTTTGAGGTACCCATCGCTGCAACTGGCACTGATCATAGACAATTCAAATCAATCTTGTGAATTATTTATAGTTATTGACTGTTAAAAAGAATACAAAAATTTATGTAATCTGTTATAATGGTTACTTAAGTATTAATATGTAAAAAGAGAGCATACACAGAAAAAAATATGAAAGGACGTTTCAGATGCACTCTCTCCTTGCGTTACCAGGCATCCTTTGGCTTATCAAGAGCTGTCCATAGGAAGTAGGAATATGGCCTTAAACAATCATATCTTGGCTTCATCACTGTCTTGTTGTTTCTTTATGACAGTAGAACATATTGAGTAGAATATATAAATAAGATGTTGGTAATTATCAACTTTCCTAGGGCCACATTTGATGAGTATTGAATTAAATTTTCTTCCTACATGTATAAATTTGCTTTAGAAAGGTTTATTTCCATTTTCTTTCTTTTAAATTCCTCATAGCATTAATCCAGAGCAGTAGTTTTTTTTTGGAATTTGATGGGTTCAAATTCAATAGAATTGAGCCTCAGAATACCTTGGATTGTGGCACATCAGGTAGCATTGGTTAGGGTAAGTTCACTTTTCTTGCAAGATGTTTCATGTTTCCTGCCAAGGTATGGAGCCAAGGCCACCCTGATATCAAGGGAGAGGAAGCTCACATCTTCTTTCATATAAAAAATTTTCTATATTGTTATTCTGACTGGAGTACTACCCATTGAACAGGGCCCAATGACAAAACGCAAACATTTTCCTAATAAAAAAAACCTCATATCTATCAAAGCTACCTACCACTTTATTCCCTTCCAAACACTAGTCATTAAATATGCCCAATATAAATTTGAAAAATATATATATATTCAAGAAAATTAACCAGCCCAATAGTTTTTCAGAAAGAGTTCCTCAATTCCCCAACCTAAAACCTGCACAATTTATAAATACCGATGGATTGAGGTCGGTGCAGCTGTATGCCATAGAGATCAGCAGTACATATGTTCCTTACATATGTAGATACACAGCAAAGTCATTTGCCATAAAGGTCTTGCTTTTGCAAGGTCTTTACAATATTCTAAATTAGTCATTTGTACTAACTAAATCCTTAATATCGCACATCTTACACAATTGGCATTCAATACAAACTGTTGGCTACTGAGATATTGTGGGGTAGGAAAGAATGAAGAAGTCAATTTTCTTGCCAAAAGGTCTATTTATGAAGGTGAACCTTTTGAGATGTTTATTAGACAAGATGTTATCCAAAATTTTAAATTGGTAATATGGCAACAATAATTTCTGCCAAAACAAGTGGAGTTTAGTTACCAATAATAAGCTCAGAGAGATTAATCATCTGGTTGAAACTTGGAATACATCCTACAGGTCCAACAGAAAAAATAAATCACTTGTGTTACCTTGTCTAAGGATTGGTCATATCAGACTCACCAATGGCTACCTAATGGCTTTATATATGTGTTGTATTTTATATAACACTCTGGCTAGTTAGTGATCAAAGTGATCAAACAATAAAATTGTGGGTTATTCTTTGATTGTATCAGCCTGTAGTAAATTTAAATTCAGCATAAAAAATATGAAGAAATGAAATGAATTAAGAGAAGAAAAAAAATATATATCATAGATATGAATTTATAAAGAATTAAAAATAAAAATAAACAGTGAAAATAATGAAGAAAATAATAAAGCAGCCTCCTTAAAAAAAAAGTACACATTTTATACATACACACCTATATTTATACATAATAAAATAAAAATAAAAACACAAACATAAGTTAGTTTAGTTATATCATTTATTTATTATTAAGTTAGCACTTAAATAATAAATAAATGATAGTGTTAAAGAAAAAAAAGATAAATCTAAAATAAAAGCAATTTTATAACTGCTTGGATTATTGCGACTACTCATTAGTAGCAATAATCCAAACAGTTGTATTTCAATAGCAACTGTAAGCTGGTGTACATCATATATACATTTGTTTGTTTACTGTTAGGATTTTATCTCATAAGGGCTATATTCTAAGGATACACCCACTTCTGATTAAAGAGCTGCAAGTGAGAAAATATCACTGCCTATGTCATGATTTTTGAGTAACTTATAATTATACAGAGATAGTTAGTACAGCAAAAAAAAAAATACTTACTCATCTTTATGTGCTCTGGGTATTTCAAACTTTTGAAATTCTATCCTAACCCGCTCTAAATGCTGTGAGTCCTGCATACCATAAATGAAGTAGCGGCAGACGATCTTCGGTATATATGGAAACGGATAGTTGGGACTGTAAACACTCCCGGACGATTTTTTCTTGCTCAGGATCTTCTGATCACATTCGCTTCCCCTGATGTGTTCTCCATCGTTTTTTGAGATAAAATCTGAAATATAGTATTTTTGTATAAAACCACTACAACAGAAAAGCTATTTTCCAATTATAGTTATTTTCCAAGCAACGTTTTTAGATCGGAAATCAATTAAAAACTAATAGTTAGAAATTAATTTTTCAAAACAATTAACACAGAAATGAATGTTACACCAACCCAACTTGACGAAACTCTCGCTGAACTCATAAATGCCTTTGAACCCCCTGTTCTGGGAGTTGGCTGTTCGCGGCAGCGTCTCAAACATGATGAACATGTTCTCCTCTGACGAGTATAACACAAGGTTTCGCTGCTGGCCGCAGTAAGTGCCGATAGTCGCGGATTCGTTATTTGCACCATCGTACACCTTCACCACATCAAAAGGACAACTGTGGAAGGACATGCACTGATTATTGTTGATGTAAATAATGTGTTTTATAAATACAATACATAAATACATATAAATAAAAACAATAAATACATGCAATGAATATCATACATACTCATACAATAAATACGAAACGTGGTTTATGACCTTTTTTAACTCCATTAGTTCATCTTCTACCAAGGACAGATATGAATTAGAATTGGATTCGGATTAAGAAGATAGAAAAGAATAAAACAATGGACAGTTATAAATAGATATGTATCTAACATATTAAAAGATTTGTTCCTAAAGAAAATTTTTTTACTGAAATTGTAGAAAATATAGAAAACATCTATTTTAATTGAGACCCACAATTAGTTGTCAATAGGAAAGTGTTTTCACTGTGACCTTGGTTTTATGTTACGATATTTTTGTTTTGTTTTTCAACTAATTTAATACTACTTGTAGGAGTACCATGTTAGTACTCAAACAGAGACACTTTTATCTAGGTATTTATATATGTTAGAAAATAAGCTTGGAGTCTCTTAAATTAAACTTTTTATAGATAAATCTTAAATAAATATGGAACTTAAGTTATGGAAAAGTTAAATTATAACCTGCAACAATGCCCCAAAATTAAATGACTGACTGAGCTCATAACTTACATTAATAACAATTATAAAATTACAAAAATCAAATTAGGCCGCACAATAACCAGCAATAAAATAAAAAATTGTTATACATACTTGAAAGATAAGTTAGAAATTAAATAAGAATCAGATAATATATACAAAAGTACATGTATTTGCTGCCCAAAACTCTACATAGGAGAAACTCCTCAAAATTAAAAAAGAGAATTTACCAATATGAATGTGATTCTAAAAATGTAGAAAATTAACAACCTAAAACTGTTTTAGCACATCATGTTAAAATTCATAAACATAACTTTGATTTTGACAATGCACACATTATGTACATGGAATATCAAAAAGAAAACCGATAGCAACTAGTGTTAGTAATAACGTAATGGTTGTTAGAACCTTAAATTAAGCTTTAGTGTACTGTATTTCTTGTGTTATGTTATTGTTGCATCTAAATATGTAAATGATGTATCTATCTAGTTCCAAATTGTAGTCCCGATTATGCCAGATTAGGTGAAATGTTGACTGAGAGGATGATATATCAATAAAAAGATATATTTTAAATAACAAATGCATGAGAAAATTGTACTTTAATTTTTCATACAGTTGTTATTGAGATATACAAGTGTTTCTTAGTTAAGTGTTTACTTTTTAAAATATTAAGATTTATTTTGTGAGACTCCAATCTTATTTTTTGACATATAATGAATTTAAAACTTTATTAAAATGTTTTTGTTGGAAATATTTTAGTTCTCCGAATACAAGGAGCTTGTGAGTTATCAAAGATGTTTATAGCACTTGCAGGAGGGGGGGGGGGTTCTCTTACAATGTGATTTTATTATGTTAAATGTCATATTGATAATGAATATATCATAGATTTTGTTTTTATATGTATTTTAATATGTTAAATATCAGTAATTTTTGATTTCATGGACAAACCATTATTTTTTGTCATAAATAGAAAACTATAATAAAGTGTTTCATACAGAGAAATAGAAAAATAAGGGATGCAGTAATGATTTGCAAAGAATTTTAGTGCGAATCATGTTAAATCCTTATCGCCACCTAAAAACTATGGTGAGAACCTTGGTTTTTTGGGGGGGAGGGGTTAGATTTAGAGAAAATTTGAAAAAAAAATTGAATTTGTATGATATTTAATTACTATTTTGAAGGTATGGCTGTTTAATAACAACAGAAAAAAATAAATTTTGGATTTCAACAAGAAAAACATCAGTTTTGGTCCTGACAAATAGTTCAAAAAAAAATCTTTGATCTTAAGAGAAAAATGATGAGTCAACTGATCCTTGAGGTTTGTTAATGTTAGGAATTCGTTTTTATTAGTAATTAAGTGTAAAAAACGTGTATTTTAAACACAATATTTAATGAACTGAACACACTGGTTATGGCCGGCATACTGGAGCAAAGCAGTTCAAGAAAGACAGCTCAGCATTGAATTACGGATATGGTGGGACTGACTAATCAGTACCGTTTTTGAATTGTAGTGTACCACATTATTACATTTGGCCATAAAAGGGACCATTACGGTCTGTAGATACATCATTGGGAACCTGAACCGATAAAACCCTTTACAGGTTAAGACATTACCACAATTAATTATTCCACCACAGAACAGCTGTACTATACTAATAGTATTACTTATCAGTTTTCAATGAAGATTATCAAATAACGTTTCATTCCACTGGGTATGACCCTAAGTATGTACAGCAGTTCAGCCATTTATCTTCAAGTGTTAGTGCTCTCAGAAGTATCTCGATGGTCTAGGCTAGCGGGGACCGTAGGATTATTTATATGGACTCTAAACTAGAATTTTCGCTCAGATACATTTGAGAGCAAACTTAGAACATTTGTAGCACGGGACGCTCTTCGCCTCAATCCCTTATTCTGGACGCTGATATACTTACTGCGGACCGCCGAAGAATAGGTCGAAGTCCCTGAACTCTAGACGCACCCTCTGGCCAGGACTGCCCAGAAACATGTAGGAACAGAACAAGTTCTTGGGGTATGCGCCCGGGTATGTTGGCGAGATGATGCTGCCAGTCCGCCTCGAATCGGCAGAGATCGTAAACGTGCAGGGGATGTGCGGAGCCGGCGTCCCGATCTGGTACTCAGCTGTGACAAAAACAACATTATTATAGTTATCATACATACCTTGAATAAATACCATTTAACAATAGTGGTCCTTACATTACCGCGGATAGGCTGACGTAAACCGACCATTCATTAGCGAGCTAATAAAGCACGGACATGGATTTACTAACTTCATTTCAATCAACTATCACGCTTGTATTTAAATTAGCCTCACTTGCGCGTCTTTGAACTGCGCAGTCTAAACACAACTAATTCTTGCTTGAAACCACGCTTATTAATACACCACTTAAGGCTTTAGTATATATGAAATAAACGGCCTGTTAAATTACATAAAGTTATTATGTATTCCTCTCGATCTCTGGAGATTTTAATTATTTTATGTGTCATAGATCATCTATGTTACCCACCCCTTTATGTTGTAAATAAGGCCAGATCATTCTGTGAAAACGATAATAATGATTTAAATTCTATAAAGTTAGATCTACTGCATTCTGGTGCCTACAATTGAACCGTTAAAAGAGTATCCAATGAAATGTATTCTATTCTCTCACCTTCCTTGAGCCGGTGCTAAACCTTAATGTTTTAAACCTTAATGTCTTAAACTAGTATGTTTCCCCAGTTCTTACTTATCCATTGCAGTCTGTATCGCTTACCATAGGAAAGGGACGGATGTTTTAATTAGGAGAGATCCCAAAGCGATAGCCAGTTCCTTGTATTCGATGATGATTTCATCTCATTAGGTGGCAGTGGGAAACCTCCAAAATTAGTCTATTGCTCAGATATCAGCCAAGGTAACATATGTCATGATTCAATTACTTTCCGACTATGAAACAGAAGTGTCGAAGCTCACGAATCTTTAAAACCCTCTTATACCTTCTCACCGTCCTGAAAGACGCTTGTTTGTTTGGGGACAAGTTATTCATTATATTATATTTTCATACCTTTATTCATCGCATTTATATTTTTATTTCACTGTTTACTACACAAATAGCCAGATGTTTTTGTGACACCTTCCTCGGTTTTTACTATTACATATTTAGCTTGTGTCCTATTTTTTATGTATTAATTTAAAGATTTTCATTTAATGTTGTATGTTCTTCATATTGTTTTTATACGTCGATACGTCTAGGCTGAACAATGTCTTATTTTATTTTTTCTTATAGGGGTTTACACATTATTTTAGTTTTTGAGTTTTCTTTATGACGTAATAGTTCTTTTTGTTGGCCAGAAATGTATTCGTTTTCTATGTCCGTGTTATTCATAGGGGACTGATGAACTCGCGAGCGTGACATCATCGTTTGAACATCCATTCTACACCATTTTTTATCAAAGCTGAACAGTGATCGCTTGTTTTTCAAATACCACGTAGCCGTGAAGTGATGGATTTGCTTAGCCATGTACAGAAGTTGGGGGAATTACGAACGTTGCCCTACTCCTCGCTAAATATCCTTCAATCTGTACGGACAAACCCCATGATGATGGGGTAAAAGCCCTGAAAGGCCAACAAAGGAAGGGAGACAATGAGGCAACCGATACACTGATTGCTGGTCTCGCTTTGATTAATGAATTCCTTTCATCAGTTATTAATGCCCACTTAGCTCGGACCGCTCATTGATTTCCGTTTTGCTTCATCAGGCTGCTAGCCGTTTGATTTGGCTTTTCCTGTCTACTGTGTGGTTTTGAACAAAACTGATTCCCCTAAAAAAGTGTGAGGTAATCGGATATGACCTTTTCAGTTTTACCAGAAAAAACGACTTAAATCATTAAGGTCCGAGGAAGGAGCCATTGGTTAAGCGATTACGCATCAACCGTTAGGGTTTTTCTCATTCCGCGTGCGGGTCAGATGTCATCTTTATATGCGCAGAGTGTACCGTGGGGAGATATCCTGGCCCTTGCATAACAGGATGACTTAATGATAAACTTTCCAAGCTATCACCAGTATCAATAGAGGTGCCGCTTCGTAGCCTTCAATGTCGTTCAGTTTTGCGGGATTACCTACTCTCATTTGTTGGGCGCTGTATGCCTGCTCATCTCAGCAATGACAATTTTCTGCTCACTAATTATTATATGTAATTATTTACACGGAGTAAAACTTGCAATAACTCACGGTGCCATTATTAAGTGCTAAACATCAAATAAAAATTATTCGAAATATATAAAACTTAATTGGCGATCAAATTAATACATTTAAAAAAATACGTAATATAAAGAATTTACACTATAATAGTAATATATTATTAAATTATATTGTTATATTATATGCTATAATATAATGAGTATATGTTATTTTATATATATTATATTATATACAGACTGCGCCAAATAATAACTTTAACTATCTTGAGTGTGGTCGGGTGCTACCCGATAAGGAGTTGACAATAAGTTTTCGTGGAATTTGTAAAGTCCTGAGAGTATAAAGTTGGCACAAATTTCGATTGGCATGTTAGGTACAAATGTATATGTCTAATGGTGCAAAGATTTGGCTGTCCCTACGGATATAGCTAATTTCTAATTTTAGTAACTGCTTATATTTTCCGGCAGTTTTTCTGTGCTTTCTAGAGCGTGGAATTTCCATAAAGCAGTCACTATTGCTCCAAAAAAACTTCGAGTCTATTGTCAAATTGAAAACATAGGTATCGAAGAGTCGGAAAGTGTATTTAAAATTGAGGGTTATGAATGGACAGGATCCTCATCGAAGAGTAAATGTGTCATACGAATTTGCTTTCATTAAGCTTAATGCTTCTATAAATGTTTGTTTTTCATGTCAAATGTAAACAAATAATATAAAAATCTTCAAGTTCATTTTTTTTACTGTAAATTATGCATTAGCAGTATGCTGGATAATGTAAACACGGTAATCTTTATTTCTAAAATATATGAAACTGTGATAATGAATAGTGCTCTTGTTCCAATCTATATCGTACGTGTATATTCTATTCCATATCTTACCAGTTGTGTTTACATCAAAGTGTTTTCGCGACCACAAATTACATGCTGTGCCAACGTAAAAACTGCTTAAAAATTTGTCGCAGGTTTTTGAGGTATTAAATCCAGAGCACTCTGTGTGTTTAAATAAGGTTTCTCGTAACTACATGATATATACGACCAATATTATTATTACAGTTAACCTGTTCTTATTACATTAGCTTCATCGATCATGATACGTCTCCCATCCATCATCCCATGGAAGTCTAGAAGATTAAACTGAAATTGCAGATTTTAAACAAACCCTCCCCCTTCCCCCACATTTAGGCCGTTAATTAATCAATTAATTTAATTAACCAATTAAAGGTGTAAATGTGAATTGTGTGAAAGTTTTGGTTTATATGGCCCGTTCCCGTAGGTACTGCAATACCGGGTCAACCCGTGACAGAGGTGGAGCCAGCCTATGGGCTCATAGCAATCCCCCATTTCACAAAAATAAAAATTTTATATTTACATATAGTTACATCTTATTATAAACGCTAAAAATTATTATAAAAATGTATTGAAAATATAATAGTCCTTACAGTCGTTGATGAAGGCGTACCGCCCCTTGAAGAGGTCAGGCGAGGTGAAGTTCTTGTCCGTATAAAAGCTAAGGGCGAGGGCCCGGTAGAGGGAAATCCTCCCCCGAGGAGGAATTGGACCGCAGAACCGACCTGCAAGGCATCAAAATCTTGTTGAGAATATATGTACACATACCTTACATAGCAATTGTAAAAAAATTAAAATATAGCAATTAAAAAAATAAAAAAATAATTCTAAATCTCTAAATACATACAGGGTATCATTATTTCTAGGATGTCGAAGAAAACGACCAGGAAGCTGAAATCAGAAAATATAAGAACATGAAAAAATAAAGGGTTTTAAGAGCCCCAGGATTTTTCAATACGTTGAATTTCCATGTAGAGGTGAGTACATCACAGATGAAGAAAATAATTTTGCAGCTTTCCATTTCAAGACAAGGTATTTTATTTTCTATATAACATTTTTTTACTGTAAAGTTGAGAGCATATTAATCAATCGGAACTCTAAATAGAGGATACTAAACACTAACTACACCCTACTATAAAATACTAACTCTAACTACAAGCTAATAGACGCCTACATCAATTATAACCACTCATCAACGAACTCCTCACTACAACAAACTTGTTTGGCATTAGTTAACGAGACGCTCACTTATTTACGCCTGTACTTCATGTTAATGCAGCAAGTCATCCACTCCAAACACTTCGGATCGAAATACTCAGGAGAACACTGGTTCGACAGGAATCATCAAATCCATTTAGACTTGGCAGATCCCCCAATATTATGGGTCCTCTGTACTTTTCTTTATGGGCAGTCTACTTTCAGTCAATGAGACCTATTCTGCAGAAACTCGAGCCAAATGCATCAAATTTGAATAGATATTCTAAAATATAAAGTCTTGAAAACCAACAATGTAAATTCTACTGAAGTGTATTTTTTTTTTTTTCCTAGCTCTCTAATTATAAGATTAAGGATGCGGGAAAAATAAACGAATATTTGGGTTGAGCGGATCCTTGTACCAGGAGAACCTGCTTGAAGGTGGTGTGAGAGGATTAAGGAGTGTGGGAAGCCTCGGTAGAGGTTGATTGTTGCGGTACAGTGGTGAGAGTCCACTGGTGGCTGGGCCTAGAGTCTCTCTAGGCATGTAGTGCAGTCTTATTTAGTTGGATAGCAGTGATGGGTGGCCGTTATAGGGTTGTTGTTGGTGGGCCAAGCGCCATGATTTCCACCATTTGGTCTGCTTTACTAGGACCTGAGAGTTGCCATCTTGCCGGTAGCGGTGGGGGTGTCATGTCTCGGAATAGAGGGTTTTGGCTATGCTTCATCGAGTCGAAGAACTTGATGGGTCTTCTTTGGATGGCTTCGGTGATGGTGGGGACCTCTAACTTTTCTTGGATGTCGGGAGCCTTCATATCACGAAAAGGGGTATGCCATAGTGCCGTGCGCAGGATGTTGTTCTGGAAGCTCTGGAGTCGAGTTATTGTGCTGGTGTGTAGGAATTGGAAGAGTGGTGTCCCAAACAGTAGAGCTGGCCTCAGGACGCTTTTATATATTAACAGTTTCAGCCGAAGCGATATAGCCGGGCTTGTGGTGAGATGCTGGAGAGAGTAGTAAGTCCTACGTACTCTTTTCAGCTTCTTCTGCAGGTGCACACTTAAATTCTGAAGTGTATTTAAAACGTTCCAAGATGGTTATACTAATGTTTTAGTTTTTTAGATTTAAAAATAGTTTTTGGGCTGATGATACAATTCCTTTGATGCATTGACTGGCTAGCTTCGACATTGCCGACATTAGACCCCCCTCCTAATATTATAATCCTTTCCGATGTGATTCGGCATGTGGTGATCTTGCCGTGGCGACATCCCAAGCTATTTTGGCTGGGACCGACCGAACGCTAATACACCTCCTCTCACCGACCTTGCAATTCGCTGTCCTCTTTCTTTACCACCTATGTTTTTAAAACTTTTTACCTCATTTCTCTTTTACTACCGGAATAGTTGCGGTTCCCAGAGGCAGAGGCCCAACATTCAAATAATTACGGGGCTTTCATTTATTTGTCAAATTCACAACTATTCCTTATTTTTCAAAAAAAAAAAAAGATTTGAGAGTTAGCAATAGAAACTGCATATTTTATACTTTCCAATTTGGTTTTAATATATATTTTTTTATTAATTAATATGGTTATTAGATCAAAAACAATTTTATTGTAGAGAGGATACTGAATCTAACTGACACCCCGAGTGAGTAATTCTAACACTCAACAGGTCACTAATTGAAAGGCTGGCAGCCTTAATTGGACTTTTTCACGAAACAGTAATAATTAATATATACTAGCATTTTTCATGCTCACTGTTTTATTTTCCTTGATACGACAGGCAGTGATTGTGAGCCATCGATAGCATAAATATTCTCCCGACGATCTTACGACTTTGTTTACAATGTCGCCGTAGTCAAATTTAATATTAATATATGGTCTGTACTGCCTCCTGTCATCCAAAAGTGAACTAGAAAGATCACAGACTCAACCGAAATCGGACCTCTGGTGGGTCAGTGCTATTAATTCGTTGACGGGGAAAGTTTTCCATGTTCGGTGTTCGTGAGTCGTCGTCATGAACGATTTCCTCGCTATTCATCACTAACCAGACCCTGGCTGCACCCAAAATTTAGTCTGCGCCGACTGGACTAATGTAGAATACATCCTCATAAATTTGAATGGATTGAATCATTTTTGCTTATAATCATCATATCATATGGTAGCGGCGTGTGTTTGAGGCAATCCCTCTGAAATCATAAAACTTAACAACAGTGGAAGAAATTCATATATATATTAGGCGAAATAGTCAGCAACGCAATCCAAATCCGTCAATTTTTCTGAGGGTTTTCGAGACAACTGTCAGCTGAGGGAAACAGATCCGCTGGAGCTCATGGACAGCTTCACTGCTCTGTCGACTGAGATACAGATAGAAATTACGAAATTCCAACAAGTATGCTTAGGTTTATAAAGGCGGTGTCGGTCCCCACTATATTTTCTTTTGCTAAATCAGGGTTTCGGATTTTTCAGGACAAAGACAAGAGGCACAATAAGAACAAGAACACTTCATTTACAACTCAGTTAATATACTGCTATTATATATTCCGGTATCCTTTCCACATTAAATTGTATTGGCTAAAACACAATGATAGGTATATTTATACAAACATTTTTTTTTAAAAGTTGGAAAAATAACATAAAACCTACTCAATAAAAAGAAAGAAACACAGAAAAAACTCATTTACAATAAATAAAATAAAATGTTTACAATATGAGTAAGACTATTTATAATATAATAAAAATATTTACAATTGAAATTAGAATGATATTGAGTTAATCGTGATAAAGATTAACATTAAATGCAACATAATTTTTTTTTTTTTTTAGTTCAGCAGGACATGCTTCGTTTTTTTGAGAGAATCTTTGTTGTAGTTACCGACCTCCCGATTCAGTGGATTTTTAGAAACTATTGTTTTATTGAAGTCATCATCTGTCTGCGAATGCCCACATTCTTGAATTGAGGGAAGTTCTAAGTAGTTGAGGATATTTGTGTAGCTGGGCTAATTGTTTCATTGGACAAACATTTGCTGATTCCAACACTTTTTCTGAGTTTTTGTTACATGGGGCAGGTTCTCCTTTTTGCTTCCTCCCACTGCAGGTTCCAGACCTGGGGTTTTATTTCTATCTTAAGCATCCTTTGCCAAACTATCCCGCACTTTGTACATTAACTATCTTAAATACATGTTCCGTACAAAATATCCGCATTTATTTCAATATTGGTTCTCTTCCTTTGGGCTCCTTACACTGCTTCAGTAAGCAACGGATGAGTATCCATTGCCAGTGAGTAAGAACCCATCCAGCCGAGAGATAAGAGTAAGGTAGTAGATTATTTTCATCCCTTTGGATAATAAAGGGAGACGGAGAAGGAACGGGAGAGAGGAGTAGAAGGGGCCATAATGGATCCAGTGGTAGACGAATCCATCACTGCCATACCTGTGAATATTTCACTGCTCTTATTTGCCCGCCGCACATTGGTGGCGCGGTGGAAAAAACCCCCCCAAAATCCGATTTTCTTTTTACAAAATTATTATTTTTCGGTAGTGTATTAACAATAGAATGCTTTTCCATACAGCAGTAGAAATACAGCATATTTTTTACTTGTAAAATGTTTTAGTAGTATATGGCACATATTGACAAATGACCTTTTGTAGCATTATTGAATGTTGCTTGTTTTAAACAAATGAATCAATTATTTTTTCTGAAATTATTTTCATACATCTCGAAAAGTGTAATGCATATTTCTGTAGAATCTAAGTGAGTGCTTTATGAGTATTTTTAAGTTATTATATTTTCTGTGTTTATGCAATATTAAAAAAAAAAAATTCTATGTCCTACGGTCTTTTAATTGTATTCATTCGTTCCGGGGTAGTGTAAGAAAAATTTTAGCTGGAGATCCTTATACGATTTGATGTACGACATCAAAGCTATCTATTTTCTCGATCATGTCAGTCTAGATAAAAAATATTTTTCGATGGAAATGACACTGAGTGACAAATTAATAAACTAAAAAATAAAAATTAGAGAAAAATTGATTTATTGCTGAGGGGAGATTTATACTCTCCCTTATTGATAGTTGTCATATACTTCAGATTTCATTGACGTTTATCGGAACGGCATCATTAATCAAACTACACGCCATTACTAATCGAATTCAATCTTTTTCTCATTGAAAATTCAGATCCCTTTTCGTCCATTTCAGTTTCCTTCTCAAGTTATTGTAAAAAGTCAGTTATCACGGAAGGTACCCGGGCAGTCTGTCCCTTTTGGTGATTTTAAGTCGAATGATATTGAAACGTGTCCTTCGTTTCTCCAAATATTAAATTTTGTTTTCATCTGTCATATGAATAATTTTCAGAGTAGTCACTCCCTTAAATGTTTGGTATAGGATCGCAACGAAATATAATTGGTTTAACAAATGTAGTTGTGCAAAACGCACTAAAAAACGCAAGAATATTCAGTACAGTATTTTGCCCGTGAAAAAATTGTTCCTGATATTTATATCAGGTTTATGCTTTTTTTTTTTTTTTTTTTTTTCCCCCCCTTAGCTCTCAAACTTATAAAAAATATGAAGTAATTGTAGATTACACTAAAATAATGATAAAGTGACCGGACTTATTGAGAGTAAAAGACATATGTCTTAATATATTCATTCATTTCATGTATGAAAATAACGAACAATTCACTGTAATAATGCCTATAAAAATATATTTCAGACTGCATATGAATAGATAAATAACTAATTGAAGGTTATTACATTTAATATTGATCGAGAAGAGCTTTTGAGAAAAATTGCAATAATTAGCAGGCAATGAAGAAACTGAGGGTAACAAATAGAGAAGATAAGAACACATACTTAGTTTCCTTCTTTTAATAGTTCTTATGGATGAGATATTTTGCAAACAAATCTAAATGGACATTATCCGTCACTGATTGATATACACTTAGTTGCCTTACCGAAGATTGGATTGCCGGGTGATGTAAACTGAATCTTCAATCTTCCTCTTTTACAAGAGAATTAAAGTAACTTCGAGGAAAGAACATCACATCATATTGAACTTTAATAATTAAAAAAAGTTCGGTAGAAATAAGTGCGTAATTATAAAAATTAATGGAGAGAGCACTGCTAGAGCTTCTAGTGTAAGTCACCTTTTTTATGGCATGATTAAAACATTTTTAAGAAAAATGGTAATCTCCGAAAATAAAAATGGTATGTTTAAGTCGATCCTATTCTCTCTCACAGGAGCGAAGCATGGAGAAGTTGTAGGTAAGCACACTACAGGGATCTGGTTTCTCCAGAGATTAGCTAGTAAAACGAAACGCAGCAGAGAACGTTAGCAGGCAATCAGACTTAGAATGGGCAGTAAACCTCTGCTGACAACAGTAAAAATTATAACGACGAGACGGCTTAGATACGTGCGAAGAATGTGACAGAAAGGGTACACTAAGCAAGCGGTGGAGGATGGGACGAGGGTTGCAGGATGGAACGGAATAAGGCACCGCTCCGGGAAAAGAGAGGCCTACAGTGGCGTGAACTAATTCTGTTAGAAAAAGAATCCAATCAGTAAGATGTCGAATACTTTTTTTTTTGTATAAACTAGGATAATTCAAATCTGAAAACTATTGACAGTTCTTAATCGTGGATAAAATGTATTATTGTTGTCGAGTGAAATATTATTTGAAAGTAAAATATTCGATGTGTAAATAATACTATTGGAAAAATATGCACTGTTAGAATTTCTGAGGACTTGATAAAACACAGACGGTCACGAGTGGTGGTCCTTGAAAGATGGAAGATCTGCAAAGCAAGGGTGGGTGAAGGCATTCGAGAGTTTCGTACGAGTGGATGGTATCTAGGTCGCTTCGAGTAGTCGCGGAGGAGGTGATTGGAGGAGACGTTGGCCAATCAGATGGAGGCTTGCATTGTGTCCCCTTCAGCTCTGCATAGATCGTCAAAAGCACTTAAATCCCTTCCTCCTCTCCCAGGCAGGAAATCTATTATCTAGGCTTCTGTACCGATGGCTTCTACCTTCTCATCCAGCTAAGAGTCTAATCATTAGTTCTTTAGGCTCCATCTCTATCGCTGGTTTTTATTTATTACTGCTCTTATTTTTTTTTATCTTTTAATTAAAATCATCCATTTGATTTTCTAAGGCCCGATTCCATTTTCCTCACTAACTTTTGAGGATGGATGAAATATTTGATTAAAATTTATATCTTTTCATTGTCCCGGTGAAATGAATTCCGTAGTTCTTGTGTTACGAACCATAACGATTTTCAGGGAAAAAAATCCTACTAAGCCATGTGCCGAAATAGGCCCAAATCCATCATAGGATAAAAATTTGTGAAAAATATCTCACCAACTTTTTCAATTCAATGACATTTTCAGCCAAAATTGAAATTTAATGGGAACGGTTGATGGTTGTTTGACGCCAATTGACGCCCTTTTTCTGTGAGTGATATAATTTGACCACATCACGTTTGGTTAAATGAATTTGGTTCGGCGGTGGAGTGTGCAACGAACCATTCCACAACGCCTTTTTTTCTGCTTTATTTCTTAGCCCTTTCCTTTTTAGCTCTGAAATGTTCAAGGTAGACTACTAAATACGTGATATGGATATAATTTATTTTCCTATATCAAGCGTTTCTTGAGTGCTTTCTCGCTTATACCCTCGTCTAGCTGTTGATCAGTGTCTTAAATAATATGAATAACAATCAGGTATCTTTAGCCGACTACACTTAGTCTTATCAGTAACACCAACGTGGACCATTACTATCAACAGCAGATTACAGTAGACTTTTATGACATTCATTGACCGTGTCATTTTTAATTGTGACGTGTAGAGCAAAATAAAACCGGTATTATTCACTAATTTGCGATACACTGATTTTTGACGAAGGCTAATTTCTACCGATTGGGCATTAGTTTGCTCATAAGGTGAAAGGGAGCCATTCTGTAAAATAGCCCTCAAATTCTGACCCAGGAACTGATGTTCGAGGGATTAAACTCTTAAGCAGGGTAGTGCCTTGAAAACTAAAAAACTTCGTCCTTAATGAATGATCTACTAGGGCTGCCAGGCAAACAGCAATGGGAATTTCATGCTGGAAGTATCAAGAAGGATTGCTGAGGAAATCAGCAGAATCATGCTCACGAGCAACCTGTTCTCAAGGCGCACTAATCTAGTACTAATAAGACCATTTATGATCAGTGACTCGAAATGCTGGACCATTCCGAGCAGGATCTTCTGGTCCTTGGACGCAAAACCTTCTGCTCAGTTTGCCCATCATAAACATTCTTATGATCTTAAGTCGGGGATTGAATGTACCCTGCAGGTGGAATCCAGCAGTACCAACGTACAAGCCATGGGAAAGTCTATTCATCTAACCAACCAGGTTTAATAAAATCATTGCTTCAAGGTTCCTATTTTTATTACACTCTGTCGTAAACAGATAACAAGGCTATCATTGATTAAATAAAACAGGCACTGAGCCAGCACAATCTTAATATCTATAATGATAATGTTTGATAAGTTAGTACGTTATTATTAATATTATTAGTTCTTATTCTTTTGTGAAAGCCACTCATCTGGACTCAACATGGAGGCAATAGTCGTGTGATATTTAATATGAAAACGTTACATAAAATACAAAATCTAATCTACATCTAGACTACAGCTACGTAAGGTTTCTGTGGCCGGTGTAAATGGAAGAGCTACCTCCGAAAGGAGAGTTGATCAGCTCGGATGCCTCGGGCTGCTGAACCTCCGAGTAGACGTCCAAGTACTCGTGGTTACACCTGCAATAGACAGAATAAGTCTTAAATCACAAGTATTAATATTAGCAACAAATATGAATGTGAATAGAAAATAATACAGAGAAAAAATGAGGTGTCACAAATAATAAATATCTCATAGACTTTTCGATTGCACAGAGGAAGCTAGTTGTCACGAAGCTATTGGTGTGAGTTGTTTCTTGCAGTGATAATTAGTAGCCCATGAAGCACGTTTGTGAGAACGTGGCTATGTGTGCTCAGTGCGAAACTTCAGCTTACAATAAATTGAGGTAGTAATCACTTACATTATTTTTAACAAGAATGTGGTATGAGCCCGTGCTTTGGGTAAGGTCACATGCAAAGTATTTTTAAATAAAATGCTATGTTCGGTGAATGTTGGCTTATTTTTCTTGATACTTACATGCGTACTAATATACTAATGTATCCAATTATATAAAATTTAAGGAGCCATATAAAGAATGTATCTACGGATACATATATTCCTTTCATATCTTTCTGACTTACCCTCAGCACCACTCTTCTACGCACTCTTCGATACGCAATGAAGCGTAAAATCATAATGAAAATAAGATTTTCATTGTGAATTTTAACGAAATTTAATAGTGCTTCCAATCAATTCTAACACACAGTAATTTATCTTAATAAATTTACGTGGTGATAAATGCAAGGAATTTAATTTATGCAAAATAGAATTCACACTGGGATATGTTTTGATTCAGAATGGTTAAATGAAATAATGAATGATTATATTTTTTATACTAACTTATTAAGACTTATGATTAAAAATATTACAACAATGTTTTCATTTGCTGAGCGTGGCACCAGACAGAATGTCCAGAGTGGAAAACCTATTCCCCCACCTTCATTTTAGAAGTACGAGTATGTCCGAGACGAGTTCTCGGGGTCGGTCAGGAGGAAAGTCAGTCAGATCCGTCCTGGGCATCGTAGCTGTCTCCCTCTTCCCATTTCTTATATCTCACACTCCTTTACCCAATCCATGTCTTATTCCTGCGTGCGGATCCTCTTTAATTTCTTTGTGTTAAAAATTATTTTTTAACACCTATATTGAACCAAACTGGGACGTGATTCTAACACCTCCACGATGCTTAGATGGACAACCCAGTGGTTTGTTGCCTGTCGGCTCGTTTTGTTTATCACAATTGGTGCTCAGTGCCTTTTCTAACTTTTACATAAACAATCTTTATCCACTATTATTATTTATGCCGTAAGTTTACATGGGAGGGGTAGACACATAACATGTAAAAAAATGTTTTTTTGTCTGCAACAAAACTGTTTTACGAACTAACAAAATAGTTGAGTTTTCAGTCCACAGATCATGGCCACGTAACATCATTTGATTTTATTACTTGAGTTTGGTCATTGTTGGAGCTGTAAAGGTCATGCAAAATGCATTGAAAAGTATCTAAAAATGACATTAATGAGTTTTTAGGGCGACAGGTCATGGTCACGAGACTTGTGACATTTGAAGAACTACTGTAATTGTATTAAGGAGGGACAGAGATGATTTCACAACTGTGATGCGTTTTACAAAAAATAAATACCCGTTATTTCCCGTCAAACTTATTCAATAAATTTCAGTTTAATTAAATCCTTCATCCACTCCAGTTACACGAGATACAATCCGTCAGACTTCTGCCCTCCATCCCTCAGGGTTAGTTTTTATGATCGGTCGTTCATCTAACCTCTGGAACTGTCTCCCTTAACCTGATTACTCGTCTTATTCTCTTCCAACATGATGTCTTTAAGTTTTTTTTTTAACACAGACTAACGCAATTGCAGATAAAAACATCTCTAAAAATGTACATTATGCCACTGTATTTGCATAAAAGACCCTCAACAGGTCTAGTTTAATGAGTAAAAAGATAATCAGAATATTTATTTTCATCTATCAAAATTAATACAACAATTATTCAATTAGATATCTAGTGTTGGGGTACATGACATATATTGACTCTATTTCTAATTTTATATAATCCAGTTTTTGGATTATTTTACATTTGTTGGCTAAGCTACCTATTACTTCTATTCAGTTAACTAAATTGAATGCGTTGTGTAACAATATTTAAGTTCGCACCTGTATCGGTGGCAGTGGGAAAGTTGAAGCATTTAAGTTAATTGAATTTAAATCATTTAACTTAGTTGAACTTAAATAATTAAAAATTATTAAAGCTAAAAGACTAAGGCATCCTATAAATGCCAAACAAAACCCCCGAGACACTCTTATTATTTAATTTTTAACATTCCGAATTATGACAACAGCACAGAATTACCTCATGAATAGTTCACATAGTGTATTTAAGATTAGTTTGAAAGTTAATCAGTAAAATCAATCCTTCATCATAAAGTTTTTAATTAAACAAAATTATTAGAATATCAAGCACTCAAGTCATGATATCTTGCTGGTGATGAAACCAACTGCATTTGCCAACTAATTTTACTGTAGTACTTATAATACTCAAGACATTGGATTTTTGAAGGAATTTGTATACTGGCAACTTTCCGCTAATGAACAGATTCGAATCGTCTGGTGATGATCCATCAGGAACCCTGAATAGGGATCATTCCTTAACCTACAAGTGAGTGGGACAGGAATGCTTACGAATGCCCTGTATTACGAGTGGATAGTCTCCAGCAAACAATGTTGAAAATGGGGGTTGAAGATGGAGGGTGAAAAGGATCGAGCCATGAGAAATAAAGGGGAGGAGACCGATCATTTATCAACCAGATCAATCTTACCCGTTACCCCGTACAAAAAAAAATGTAATCAAGAGTTGGATATTTTTCTAAAATATAAGATACTATATGAGTCCTCTATTTTCTCGGAAGAGGGTAGTGACTTGGTCAAGTAATCTGTAGTGTTTTAGGGATCGGTTAGGGTACTCCAGCTGTAAGGATTGATTACGTCATTTCAGAAACAGACACAATTGCAAAGTGGATAGCTGATCCTTCACAGTTTTCTCTATCAGTTATCACATACATACCAATGTTAACTCAGATATTTGTCATCAAAATAGTTTTGAACATTGACTCCGTATAAGAGCTATTCGTTGGGTGTTGGCTACAATTATACCATGGCCATTCCGAAGGGAGATCAGGTAAATCTCTTACGTAATACGTACGTCTTACGTAAAAATGATTTAATCGGTCTGAAATTCTTAAATGTAAAATCTTCTTATCAAATCATGAAAGAACGCCTTGGAAATAAGGTTAAATTAGGTTTTAGCTTAAGTACACCTAAGGGAAATATGGAAAACAAACATGAAAAAATCTAGCCTGTTAAGCCTTCTAACTTTTAAGATTTATCAAACCCCAGCTCAGGCGTTATTTATGGTTTAAAGTTCTGTTTTCTCCTCCCCGTAGTTAATGACACCTTAAAAACGTCAAAGGAAAAATAATTTCAAAGATATTCCAAAAAATAAAGTTTTAAAAGCTAACAATCGTATTTATTAAGTTAGAAGCTGGTTTTAATAGGAACTGCAATTAACGGATAAGTGGACTATAATTGGAATAAATGAATAAAAACACAGAGATACAATATAGTAAATGAAATACAATGCTGAAAGGTCCATAATTTAAGGGGTTAAGCCGAAACTGGAACTATTTAGGTTAGTAACAATTTAATAGCTCGGGATATAATAAAAATAGCGTAATGTACTATTTTTTTTTATTTCGAAACCCCTTTATAATGTACTAAGTGAGTGTTGACTGATGAATTTTGATTGAAGTTTTGGTAGACTTTGGAGTTGAGATGTAGAAAAAAAGAGGTTATTTTATAGTAGGTACTGTTTGGATGTTACTGGCCAGGATTATTGTCTTTTCTCTTCCAGCTGGAGGTTGTGTGACATCAACTCATTGATAGTGGAGAATTTTTTAGGAGAAACAAAATTAATTGTACTGTGGTTGCTAGTTAGTGAGTCTATCAACCAGATGGCTCTTAGATGGTTCTTCTATTTACAACGTCTAGATGTCTTCAGAGTTAAGTCGATTATTCCTTAACAAGTTAGATTTAGTGTTAATTTGAGAGTGGTTTTAAGACACTAGAAGTGACTAATCCTCCTTGCTTTCTAAAAATCCTTCTATTCAATTATTAACTAAAGTAGCGTATTAATTGCACATTGTCTAATCTGCAAACATTGAAAAAATGACAATGCAGCTAGTATTCGGAGCTCAACTAATATTTAGAAATGCTGGTGAAAATCTCTAAAAATAAATATTTATAACCCCTTGTGACACATGAAGAATTACAAAGAATGCAACTACAGCCAAGTAGTCATTTACATGCCGGACCTATGAAAATTCAGCAGAGCTCGGGGAAGCTATGAATTGCTGAGAGGGCAGGCCCAACGGACTGGCAACTTTCGCACCAAACTAACTTGCTTTCTGTTCGGGATTACACTAGAAGCCACTTCGGACTTTCCACTGGCTTTTTAGGATTCTGTAGGATTACCATTGTCGTTATATGATAGCTCTTTGATTGTAGGAACACAGGGAAGAGTGCTTAACAGTTGGCAGTAGAATTAAGTGCACGTTAAATGAACCTCTAAACAAACGTATTTTATTCTCATACGGCTTTCATCTAACCAGTTCCGAGGGACATGACTCAGTTTGTTATAGCAGCTATAAAAACTATATTTTTAAAATATACGTGGAATTAGGAGCTGAATACCACCAGGAAGTCTCCGAAAGCACCAATTTCAGGAAAGGCCACATATTAATAATTAATTAAACAAATTTAATAGTTGAGCCCAAAGATAGATGCTCTCCTTTCATTCAGCTACGTCGTTGCCTATCTTTTAGTAGTAAGAAATAAAAATAGATCAAGTATTTATTCAATCCAAACTGTTTTTCTTCAGCCGTCACATTTCAGATTCTATCGGGGAATCTCAACGAAGCGATAATTTTACTGGATGCAGAATTTGAAACTGGAGGAATGATTATCGATACTAGTAAAAGCAAGATCCTTCAATTTTCAAGAGAAACACGAGCAACTATTGCAGAGAAAGAAGGGTTGATGAGGAAAAAGCTACCTTTGCAAAATAAGAAGGAAAAAAAGAAAATCTGGTCAAAAATTATTCCATGGAATTAGAAAAGGAAATGTTATCAGATATGCAAATCTATAGTCTAATACAGAGAGTTTACACACTCCTTCTTATTTACGGTACCGGATACTGTGTCCTTCTGAAGAAGCAAAAGAGTTGTGTTTCGAAAGCAAAAGTAAAATATCCCCGATGAGTTGCTGCCAAAACAAGAAGGGGTCGCAGAAGAACAGACAATTTCAGAAGAATTAAACGTTCCAGTTATTAAAGACATCTTTGAACGAAGGTTGCTGGAGAGAATTTTGCCTGATGAGCCCGCACCGAGAGTCAGAAGACTCATCTTAGTTTCGTTCGATACAGTAAATTTGCCCTTCAATATTCCCCTGGAGGAGGTGTCCAAACTCTCAGAAAAATACTTGCAACGCAAGAAATGTAACCCGGAAGCCAGCATGGAAATAGCGACGTTAGTGAAAATGTCCCTCAAAAAATACTACAGATTCAATAATGAGTTCTTCAAACAAACTAAATGATTAGCAATGGGAAGCTATTTGAGCCCGTTATTAGCGGAACTATATCTAGAAGAGTTCGAACAAGTACATATATTACCGAACACTAAAAAGCCATAAAAACACAAAATAAAATATTGGCTAAGATACGTAGACGACGTACTGCCGTGCTTCATGGGGTGTCATAGAAAATGACATGAACTGTTTAAATATTTAAACAGAATAAATAAAAGCATTAAATTTACGGCAGAAAAAGAAACAAACAAAGAAATTAATTTTCTAGATCTAACAGTGCGCAGAAGTGGAAATAAACATAAATTGAGAATATATAGGAAACATACGATGGATATTGCAAACTATCACACTTGACAAGGATGGTTATGATAAAGAAATGAGACAAATATACCATCTAGTAATAGCCAACGGGGATGATATAGACATGATAACGAGAATGAAACGGAATATTGAGTATAAAAGATTGATGAAATTAGATAAACAAATAATCTAGATATTAAGAAATGGTGCAAAACCCAATATTTAAGAAATATATACGACAAATTAGGGAATATTTTGAAAAAAGGAGGCATTAGTGTAGCCTACTAAAGTAAAGCAACCTAATTTCCAACACTGAAGACCCGATTCAAATAAAAGAAAGATCGGGCGAGTATAGAATTGAGTGGGGGGAATGCATTAAATCTTATGTTAATAGAAAATTATTAATTTGATGCAAAGAACATCTTATACAAAAGACAAGCCAATTATACCAACACCTACAGGAAGAAGGACACCATGTGAACACCACATAAGGTTGCATTGCTACACCATACAAACGAAAAAAGATTAATTAATAGCGTGGAAAATATTGAAATAAAATTAGATTCCCTAATGTTGGATAGTATAAATAAAAAGGAAGGAATAGGAAACATGCGTATGCTAAGAAATCCGCCCCTTCCGTACCTCCTGGCAAAGACTGAAGAGAGACATTGTTTAAAGTTGAAAAAGATATTATTGTGTTTGATGATTTAAATATCCTACACAATCAATTAGGAGAGTAACCATGAGATTGATGTATAGTTGTGTTTTAGAAGGTTTTTAATAATTTTTGATGGTTTTAATTGTTATTCAATAGATTTTGAGTTTTTTGAATTTTAATTATTTACTACATATGTGTTATTTTTGAATTTTAGAAATAATTGAAAGAAATTTTAGTAGAAAAGAAATACAATTTAAAACTAAGTTAAGTTCAGCACTTTTAGTTGGAATATATTTTACTTAATTACTATGGCCATTGTTACGTATAATAATAGAGTACAGTTTGATTCCATATAGTAAAAGGCGAAAGATCCAGTGTTTAACACTATGACCCCACCACCCCTCCCGCATCGATGGCAACAGACTGTCGGGGAAAAATTAGGATAAGAATTAGTATGTAAGTTAGTTTTAAGGTTGATCAAAAAGGTGAGCCCCATCACCTCATTAGTCAGTTTAGTCAAGTCACGTATAATGTATATCATTAGGCTTGTTTATTCGATTATATAATTTCTATAAAATAACAAAACCTGTATATAATGTAGGATGCTACAGGAAATACAGAATAATTTGTAAATAGATTCACTTGTGGATCTATAATTGTATATAATTGTCTGTAAGTTTAAAGGGGCTATGAAGGGGGAAAAAAAAAAATCCATATAGACAGGTAAAAGTTTTCTACCATTTGACATTTTTTTTTTTTTTAGAGATAACTGAAGATGGCAGCTTAGAAAAAAAAAGAGCTTTTTTCAAAAAATAAAAATAAATGAATGAAAGATAAAAAAGCTGTTTTTATAATTTTACTGTACTATTCCAAAACAAAGCATTAATCTTTTAATGTATAAATACATGTTTTAGATGTTGACCTGAGAATTGTTTTTTTACTTTTTGATGAGACAGAGTAATGGAATTCTGTATCTTTCTCTTTGGCTTGCTAGCGTGTTTCCATTAAACTATGAAATATGTTTTTTATTAAAATTAAAAAAAACAAGGATTAATACATCTTTTACTAAATGAACTGTATTAGTTTATCGTCTAGTTGAAAAATTGCTGATACAGCTATACTACAAAAATAATCACATTTTTATAACAATTTCATATTTAAAATAAATAGATTTTATTATTTAAAATAAAAAGATAATATTTGGTTTTAAAAATATCAATATCTTCAGCCCGTATTTAGTCAATAGAATACAAAAAAAAAACCTCAACATATTATTTTATTATTAGTCTAATAAAACCAAAGTTGTAGAATTTTGTCCAACTTAAATGCTTCGGGAACCAATGTACATTCCTAAACCGGGAATGCTCTCAGTTAAAGCCAGGGGCAAGTTATGTTGTAAACTAATACGATCATGGGAGGTAAACAACCCATGATCCTATGTAGGTCGGATTACTAAGGATAATAAAGTAGTCTTTTACTGGAGTCACAGTGTGTCGGTGTTTTTTCCTCTGTCATTATTATACTTTTATCACACTTAACCGCCGACGATTAACTGGTGCCGAAACCCGGGAGATTACGGGAACCTCGTACGGCGGCGTAGAAAGTAATTGTTTTTTTTTCTTTCTCTCTAATTTTTTTTTCTTAATCGTCTCCTCTCTTTTACGTTTTTAATAACATGCCAGAGGGAGTGTTACGACCCGCGGTGCTAAGTGGAGCTGCAGATATACCTCAGTTGCCTCAAACGACGATGGCAGCGGCTCACGCGACTACATTAGCGTGGATGAAGATTCAGGCGATCACGGCTCAGGATATGAGGAAGTCCATTTCCGATCTGGAGAGATTCGCAGGTGAGACCGGGGAACTGAATCATTTCCTTAAGGGGGGTGACCGGCTGATGATGCGGATAGAAGGAAAACGGACGGAGGATTTAATAACTGAAGGAGATGCCGATTCACTGAGAGCAGCTCTGGTGTGCAGAGTTAAGCGGAGCATTCTGAATATGATCCAGGCTGACGAGGAGACCCCATGGACCATCGTGAAGGAGCGGCTGAAGAAAGCATTCGGCGGGGGAAGATGGACCCCGGAAGAGGATATTTTTAAAATGTTCCGGGAGACGAAGAGGCACCGACAAACAAACGGGCAGTTCGCCGGAACACTGCTGGCTCAATACAATGGCATCACGGAGAAGATGCGGGAGACATTGAACGCGGCAGAAGTAGAGGGCAGGATGGCGTTTTTGTCTACAATACTGAAGGTGCAGCTAGCGAAGGAAACAGGAAGAAAGGAGGCGTTACCTAGAGAGCGCACGTTTCTAGAATGCGCTCAAGAAATGGTGGATACCAGCGCCAGAGAGGAGGAAATTACAGTTGGCGAGGAAGAAATGGACTGGAGGAAAGTAGTACATAAAAGGCCCAAAATCGCGCCGGTCACATGGAGGAAGAAGGAGGTAGAGTACGGTAGAAGAGAGAGGGCGGCAGTGGGAGAAAGGAGCCGAGGAAACGCGGGACGCCCCAGGAGAAGGGAAGACAGGAAGTGTTATGAGTGTGGGAAGACAGGACACCTGGTAGCTAAGTGCCCACGCACTAGGTGCTTTGAGTGTGGCACGGAGGGTCACGTAGCAAGACAGTGCCCATATATGAGCCCACGCAGAAACGTGAACCGTCCCGAGCCAATGGAAATCAATGCTCAGAGAGTGTGGAGGAGGGAGAGACATCAGTCAGAGGCTTCAGAAACTTCGGAAATCTCCGAAACGGACAACGAAAGGGAAGAGCCAGGAAGCGGAGTGGGCTGTGGAAGCGGCAGTGCCCGGAGGAGCGGCCGACGACAGGCGACGGAGGAGAGGGGAGAACGCGAGATCTGAGAAGAGTGGCAGCGGAGAGGCGACCGCACGTTAATAAATAATATTGTAAAAGGCACACATGGCGGTCTGCCTATAATTAGAGTCGCGAGTGGAGTGCAGTGCTTAGTGGATACGGGGAGTACCAACACAATAATGTGTCGGGAGACACTAGAGAGCATGTGTGGAGGAGGGAGGATGCCTCAAATGCAGGTATGTTCTTGTAGCTTGGTCACCCTGGGGGGCCCCTGCAGGGTCGAAGGGGAAGCGATAATAGGGTTGGAAAGATGGGATCGTAGCGAGGAGAAATTACGGGTCCATGTGGTGGAAAAGATGCCCCAGGAATACGGAGGGCTCATAGGGTGTGATCTGTTGGGGAAAGTTGGAGCAAGGATTAGGAACAGGGAAGGGAAATGGGACATTCGCTTAGGCAAGAAAACATATAGGTGCCTGAGACAAGGGAGGGACGTAGGGAGAGACGGTAGGGCGCGAGTAGGGGCCATTAGGCGAGCGGAGGATTGGAGAGTGGAGCTCAAGAGAGAATATACGGACATTTTCTTTAAGGAAGGGGAGAGATTGGGGGCCACAGGAAAAACAGTACATGAGATTCTGCTCAAGCAGGACCGAGTAAGCTACGTGAAGGAGCGCAGATACCCACAGGCTCTGAGACACCATATTAGGGAGGAGCTGGACAACTTGAAAAAACAGGGGATCATCGAAGATAGCACGTCACCATAAATAGCCCCTTATGGGCTGTTAAGAAAAAGAGCGTGGAAGGCGGGGTCCCAGATAAGTATAGAGTGGTAGTAGACTACCGGAAGCTCAATGAGAATACAGTGGACGAGAAGTACCCAATTCCACGGTTCGATGACATTCTGGACAGGCTGAGCGGGGCCAGGATCTTCAGCACCCTGGATCTCAAAGCGGGGTATCACCAGATACAGATGCATCCTAGGGACCGACATAAGACAGCCTTCACTTTTGAGAGAGGTCACTACGAGTTCACCAGGATGCCATTTGGATTGAAAAATGCACCCATCACATTCCAAAGGCTCATGGATGAGTTGCTATGTGGAGTAGATGAGTCCGTTTGCCAGATATACATGGACGACCTCTTAGTATTCAGCGCGACCGAGGCCCAACATGTAGATCACCTGAGGACAGTTTTTGACCGAGTGCGACAATTCGGCCTGAAATTGTCGGAGGAAAAGTCCCATCTGGGTCAGGAGGTCATCAGTTTTTGGGGCACACGATATCCAAAGAAGGAGTCCGACCAGATGCCGGGAAGGTAGCAGCAATCCAGAAGATGGCGGTTCCGTCGGACGTAAAAGGGATACGGCGGTTGATGGGAACACTGAACTACTACAGGCGATTCGTCCCAGAAATGGCAGCATACCTAGTACCTCTTAACAACCTCCTCAAAAAGGGGAAAAAAGTAGCCATCACCCCCAACATAGAGGCGAACATGCGCAAGTGCATGGCACGACTACAAGAACATCCTGTACTGGCTTTTCCGGATTTCACAAAGCAATTCACAATAACGACGGATGCCAGTGAATATGCCTTGGGAGCAGTTCTGTCACAGGCGGGGGGCAAAGGGGACCGTCCAGTAGCGTACGCCAGTAGGCGCCTCACAGAGGCGGAAAGTCGGTATAGCGCGCTAGAGCGGGAATTATTAGGGATAGTCTGGGCAATAGACCATTTCCGGCCCTACGTGTTCGGGAGAAGGTTCCGGGTGCACACCGACCACAAACCGTTACAGTGGGTTGGAAAATTAAAAGAGTCGTCGGCGAGGGTCATGCGTTGGAAGGAGTTCCTCAGCCAATACAACTTGGAGGTGATATACAAGCCCAGTAAGGAAAACGTCGTGGCGGACTGGCTGTCCCGGGCGATGGTGGTCAACGCACTCGAACAAGAGCAGGGGGAATCCTCCCGAGACGGAAGGCAGTTCTTGCGAGAATGGACGCCGGAGAGAGAAGAAGACCAACAGGAACCAGGGTCTACGGATTTGGTACCGTCGGCAGGAGGAGGGAGCTCAACGGACGACAGGCCTGCGGACATGGAAGAGCGGAAAGAAATTATAAACGATAAGCGCCGCCAGATAGTCTGGAAGACGAAGACCTTCGGCCCAATGAAAATAGCACATGATAGTTCTCCACGATCGACCACCACGACCATATGGTCGGCTCCAGGGGTGAACAACGACCAAATTAGTCGTGCCCTTAATGATGCTTCCACACCAGGGAAGACCCATTTTCTTTATGTCGGGAACGCAACCATATGGGAGAAAATTAAGCGCCTTTGGAGTGCGGAGCAGGTTGGGGTGACCGAACATTTGTACGGTGTACCATGATGGTAGAGACCATCCCGGATGAGCCAACGCAGAAGGAGATCACGCTAGCGTACCATCAGGGCAAAACCAACCACAGGGGAGAACAAGAGACGGCTCAGGCGTTGAGGCGGAAGTATTTCTGGTGGGGGATGCGAAAGACTAGCTGCGTGCGAAGTTTGTCATCGTACCAAATATGACAGGCACCCACCTACCGGGCAACAAGTCGAGACTCCCACGGCGCAAACACCGCTCACTGACCTTCAAGTTGATACTTTCACTTGGCGGGGACACAAGTGGGTCACCATGGCTGACCTTTTTAGTAAAATGGCTATGGCATACCCTATTCGGGAAAAGTCATCGGAAGCAGTGCTAGGCGCGCTGAGGCGTTGGTTCCAATTCTACGGCGTCCCAGATCGGATAGCGTCGGACGGTGGAAAGGAGTTCGATAACGCCGACGTGCGGAAAGAGATGAAGGCTCTGGACGTGATGTGGCACGTCAATACCCCAGGGCATCCAAAGAGCCGAGGAGGAATTGAGCGTCTCCACAGTACCTTGGGCGATCATCTCCGCGTCTACAATGCCGACAAAGGGTTGGAGCCGGCAGAGGCAATGCCTAGGGCGGTCATTGCGTATAACCATTCTGTCCACACGACCACCGGGTTTTCACCCTTTGAAATCCTTTTCGGACTTCGTGGGCGTCGCCGAGACACGAGTAGAACGGTGGTGGGAGACGAGACGTCCGCACAACTCACCACCAACCGCGTGGAACTGGGGAAAGTATGGGGGAAGGTGTACGCGAGAATTACCGGGGAAAAATCCAGGAGGGTGTTGAGGGAGAACGCGGGCGTCAAACCACTAGAAGGGTGCGTTGCGATAGGCACTACGGTATATCGTAAGATCGGTTCCAATAGGAGTAAGGAGGTGTCCCGTTATGAGGGTCCCTTCCGGGTGATCACGATTCGTGAACACAATTTGGTGACCATCCAGAGTGTTCATGAACCCGCGAAGAGGAGAACTGTCCATCTCGAGCAGTTAAAGCTTCCAGTGGGGAAGCCATCCAAATAGGAAATTGACTCTAATTTTCTCACTCCTGCACACATCTCTTTTGGTTTTTGGTGGCATTTGCCAGATACATGTTTTTTTATTTTACTGTTTTAACCTTGTACCACATTGGATAAAGTTATGTTCTGTTTTTATGATTATAAGACAGTGTTGTGCTGCTCTAGGCGAGCAGGATATTATTATGTCAGAACTGTATATAATTAGCATAAGTGTTAAGTTTCAGTTCCCGACGGATGGTCAGGAACTGGCAGGGGGGAGTTAAAGCCAGAGGCAAGTTATGTTGCAAACTAATACGATCATGGGAGGTAAACAACCCATGATCCTATGTAGGTCGGATTACTAAGGAGAATAAAGTAGTCTTTTACTGGAGTCACAGTGTGTCGGTGTTTTTTCCTCTGTCATTATTATACTTTTATCACACTTAACCGCCGACGATTAACTTCTCATCAAATAGGTTATAGCCGACTTTATTTCTAATTTAAGCAAAAAATGAGTCTGAAAAGTTATTAAAAAAAATGGGTTTCTCGTCAATATTTTTCTAAATATGACGAAAATATATTATTTTGATTGTGAGATGACAACTATGATTCATTAGAGTTTTATTTTATTTATATCCAGAATATAGCTTAAGAATAAACCCTTTTTAAATACTCATTCTACTAATAGTTCCAGGAATTGAAAAACAACAACAATGACAAGACTTCATTAACTCTGAATACCATAAGAAAGTATATATAAATGATGAAATTTTAGAAAATGGAATTCCAAGCAATATGGCTGAGCAAAAAGGTGCCAGAATGGAACTTAAAGGTGATGATGAAAGTCATGAATTTTTCAATCGAAAATTCGTCGAAAGTCTAAACTCGCTGGCAAGTAAGCTAACACCACAACCTTCTTTTACATAGGATAGGACATAGGATTGCACTGCAGTGGATTCGTGAACATAACGGGATTGCAGGCAACGAGACAGGTGACATGTCGACTAGAGAGGGAAGAACTTGGCCTCAAACAGATTCAATTCCCGGGCTAGAAAAAGCGAAGGCAAAAAAATGTTATAAAGCTCAAGTTATATAAAATGTTTGTTTAATGACATTAAATAGGTACGGAGCCATGATATTGAATAATTATTATTTAATTTAATATTGAAATCATGAAACTAAATTTTTTTAGCCGTGTATCCTTATGTTATGTAAATTTTTAAAGTTTATGTAATCGTATATAAAAATATTTTTTCAACGAGCCGGATCTCTTCGTCTAAGGCCAAATCGGAGCATATTTACGCTCAGCTTCCGTTCAGGGTACTAACACAGGTCGCAGACCTAGCGTATTCTCCAAGCGATAGTCCCTACGAAGACTTAAAGGCTCGTCATATCGAAACATACAGCCAGAGCCACTACAGACGACTGATCCGGTTATTGGAAGAGACACACCTCGGAGACCAGAAACCGTCACATCTCCTGCGGCAAATGCGGTCACTAGCAGGACCCACGACCTTTTAGGACGTCATTCGCACCCTCTGGCTACGCGACTTGCCAGACAGGGTCTGCGACATACTGGCATCGCACTACGAGGCAAAATTGTCGAAACTGACGTTGATAGCGGACAAAATCATTGACTTAAGTTCAGCTACCGCAATGCATACAGTCCAGCCCGCATCGACTCCCAAGGCCAGCCTGCCACGCTACAGCTGTGACTGCCAGACAGCCATCGCACAGCTCACCCAACAAGTAACCGTGCTGGCCAATTCAATGAACAGACGTGAAGAAAACGGGTCCGCTCGGCGATACGAGCGACCAAAACCAACTACCGAATCTAATCATAAGGGGCTATGCTTCTACCAAGGAAGATTCGGTATGGATGCACATCGATGTCGCAGGCCCTGTAGGTGGGTTGATGACGCTACCAGACCGGCGAGGAAACTAAAAGTCGCCACGGTCAGAGTGGTACCCTTGGCAGGCCTAACCTTACGCCACCTATTCGTGACAGACGTCCGCACTCGGCAGCATTATTTGATTGATACGGGAGCAGCTATCTCCGTACTTCCACCACCCAAAGTTAAAAAGGCTATATTCTCCGACTACCAGCTTTACGCCGCTAACGGCAGTGCCATTCCAACGTATGGAGAAGTCCACAGGAACCTCGACCTAGGCCTGCAGCGGATCTTTAAATGGAACTTCATTATGGCAGAAGTCCAGCAGCCAATTCTAGGTGCCGACTTCCTGGCTCATTATCACCTACTGGTAGATCTTCAGCACCACCAGCTGATCGATGGCTTTTACCGGTCGTCGTACCACGGGAAGAGCACACGTCGCTACGCTCTCCGTGATATCAAACATACCACCCGGCAACAAATACGCCGGCCTCTTACGGCGCTATCCTCACCTCACACGACCACAACAACCTATGGGCTCAATTCCGCCGACAAAAGTAGAGCACTACATAGACACTCGTGGACCGCCCGTATGCAGCAAGGCTCGTCGATTAGCGCCAGCCAAATATCAGGCCGCCAAGGAAGAATTCCGGCGTATGATGGACGAAGGAATTTGTCGGCCCTCCAACATCCCGTGGGCATGTCCTCCTCACATTGTTACGAAGAAGGACGGGACAATACGCCCCTGTGGAGACTACCGACAACTGAACAACAAAACCATCCCAGACCGTTATGGTGTGCCCAATATTTCAGATTTTAACAACCAGTTGTTTGGCACTACCATATTTTCAACACTTGATATCAAAAGGGCTTACCATCACATTCCGGTAAACCCCCAGGACATCCCCAAAACAGCTATTATCACCCCCTTTGGACTTTTTGAATTTCTCCGAATGACGTTTGGACTTCGCAACGCTGCCCAGTCGTTCCAGAGGTATATGGACAACATTTTTAGAGATCTACAATTTGTGTTCGTATACCTCGATGACATACTAATCGCTTCGGCCAACGAAGAGGAACACCAGCGTCACCTGGAAACAGTCTTCGGTCGTCTGGCTGCTCATGGGCTAACCCTTAACCCTTAAGGGCTTTCCGGTGACTCAGTGGCCAAAGCTTGGAATTTGTTTCCGATCTTGGTCGGATTTTTGGCCTTCGTAGGCCTTTGCACTTTCACCGTAATCTTCGGGAAAGTGAAGTCCTCTTCACTTTCCGATTCCTGTGTCGGTGAAGCCAACCGCTTCCGTGAGCTATCGGTCTCCATCTCCATCTCTATTTTTCCGAAAATAAGTCCGAACGAAACAACAAAATATTTTAATGGGGTGCCGTCCCCATGCACAAAAACACCGACACTAAAACACTGACACAAAATATGAAAAAAATGTACCTTGGGCCACACCTCACTAAGCAAGATGGTGGCAGAAGATGATGGCGGGAAACAATGGCAGCAGAGATGTGTATACTTTTGAGACTATCATCTATTTCACTATAAGTTAATGTTAGTTATATTTGTATGTTAGGTACATGTATATTCGGCCCGTGGCTTACATTACTACCTTTGAGGTAGAGGGCGCTTGGCATCGTGTATAAAACTGTCTATGCAAATATGGTGATGAAAATGGGAACCAATGGGTTTGGGTGTATAGCCTTCTACTCCGTATACCGCTTGAACCAACAAAGATGGTCGTGCGTCGTATATATTAAGCAGTGCAGATATGAATACTTACTCCGGCGGCGTGCCCCTCAGCTGGAATGAATAGAAGTGGGCTTCGACCCGCTGGCTCGGCCCGGCCAGGAAGATATAGACACACTGCCGAGAGTCGCCGTCAGGGTTCAGCAAAGTCGGCGCGTCGAACGTGCCGTTCTGCGGCCCCCCAGCCCGGCTCACGAACGTACGGTCGCAGTCTGCAACAGAAAAACAAAATAAATATACAAGCATTTGTCACATCATAAAAACAGTATTATCGATACACAAAAATGATATACACGTCTATTCTTGGATATGCGGATGCTTTTGGCAACGCTGGTAGATTATGGAGATAAGAACAGGGAGTTGTAAAACAAATATATGGTTGAAAAAGTACAATTTGATGCCTTGTGATCAATATGGTCTTGAAACAGCATTTTTTTATCATAGCTGGCTTGTAGTAATAATAATACTTATAGTAATAAGTAGCATAACTGCATCAATTAAGAGGGGATTTTCAAACGCAAGTAATTTATTTTGGCTACGATTTTGTATTTTATCTGTAGAATGTAGACGCATGACCTATATTAATCATTTGGCCATTTTTCTAGCTTTAAATAGTAACGATGTACTACCATTTGTGTATTTAATGTCACGTCAATTTGATGTAATGATTGTGACAGCAAACATCGTAAGTGTGTAATAAATGCTTTTTAATTACTGTTAAAGGCTTGAAAGACCGATCTTTACTTTCCTCTTAGCACAAAAATATTTATTATGATTGTATGGCCTCTCATGAGTATGTGAGTTCTTATAAACTAAAGGGCGTGCGTTGTTAAACATCTCCTGGGATTGTGGAATGAGACGACAATCAATGAAGAAGCCCCGCTATCTGCCACACCGAGATATGAAGCAGTTGGAAAACAGAACAGACGGCAGATAGGGGAGGGGGAGGAAAACAGATAGTGAGGCGAAGAGAGGGAGCCAAGCAAACGCACGGCTTCTGGATACAAATCACGGCCACTGCCAAGACGGATCGCCCATCAGTTTTAATATATATTTTAACTGGCGCTGAAGATTAGCTTTGTCTTCTGCCATGCTCTTATAACTAAATAAATATTACCCTCCTGAAAATCTCCCCAATTTTATTTCATAGCAGGACAGGAACACGTTTAGTTCTAACCAAGGCTCAGTGGGCATCCTATCCACATATCAAATATTATTTTTTTAGGCTTTTTTTAAAACCAGAAAACTTTTTATGAACTACTAAGTCTCCTAAAGCACAGGAAAATAAAACTCAGTATATGAGTCTTTATCGATTATGAAGAGTGGTGTTAGTACCAAAACAGGTACTAATCTTGTTCCATTGCCAAGACTGAATGGTCAGAAATGGAGAAACAGGTTTTATAAACATACATCTTATACTAAAGAACAACTTATTAGTGAAAAATATCTAGTTTTATAGTTGTGAAATACCATCCCAAGATAAGGGAACTGAAAAAATCATACTATTTACTCCCTGACTTAATGACTCATTTCCTGGTAACTAAATTTTATATTTTTTTTTTAAATTGTCAATAATCTTATTTTATATTTTTTAATTAAATTTTGACCTAATGGTGCAATATAGAGACTTTAGAATAGAATCATTGTTGTGAGGTCGATGTGGAGTATCTACATTATGGAATAAAACTTCTGTCTCTCCACAGTTTTACCCGAGGGTTTTCGATGTTTAAGGTTTCCAGCTGATGGTACTGCTGCTATATATCACTTGACGGGTAGGCTATCAAACGACTTGCCTGGCTTGTTATGCCTCTGCAGAGGGGCGTGACTGATGATAGAATCGTTCACAACTTGTTGGGATTTGTTAAACCCATGATGATAAGGTATCCGATGATAGTAATGTATCTAAGCTCCATCAAAATATGCCTGTGTTTATAATAGTAAATATACAAGCATACAGTGGGCCTGATGGCCTCCCACACTACCCGTTATCATGGTGGGGAAATGGGCGGAGAAGCCGTTCCTTGAAACAGAGGAAGTCGATACACCGGTGACTGATAGTTTGCCACTTCGCCCCAGAAACAGTAAACACAAGTAAAGTTTACTGTCGTCTTTTACTGTGCTCTGATCAGTCACAGGACTTATCTACCTGCCTGCTGAGTAGGGCATGCTCGTGATGGCCGTGAGTAATTGCATCAGTGACAGATGCTCTTGTTGGCTGCCAACTACCATCGAATGATTTAACTATAATGCAGGATCGGTTTAATTGTCCTATCGGAATCACTTATTTATTTAATCAATTATCTAGAGAGCCCTGGCAAATTATTACAAATTAAGAATCGTCATAATAATTCTCACCCTTGAATAGATATATCAAATTAGTGGCGTACCTAGAGCTTTTTACACCTAGGGCGGTCCCCAATTTTCCACCCTTTCTAAGTATGTCAAAATCAATATTCGGTATCAGCAATTATTGAACATGGATAAAAAATATTATTTCTTTCATCATTCATTATGTGTAAACATAATGATAAAATGTAAGCTTGTTGAAATATTTATTTTTCTTGATATTTTATTAGAAAAGTCTTTAATGACATTGTCAAAATTTATATCATCCGTTTTTTTTGTGTGGAAAGTATCACTAGATTTCAACAATTCTAAATTTACGGTGCTCGTATTTTCTTTTTTCACCGTCAAAATGTACATATCAATGTAAAACCGTTGGGGGTCAGGACACATTTTGTTAAATTTCTAACTTATTATAATCATTGATTCTGTTGATTACAACATTATCATATTGTTTATTTATTATTTTAAAGTAATTTAAACAAAAATATAAAAAAATGCCCTTATAAAATATCTGCCACCTGGGCTGAACCGCATTGTCCCTCCCCCCCCCTCGGTACGTTACTGAAGAAAATATTCAGTATTTTGACTTCTTTATTTCGTATTTCTGCGGTTCAGGTATTGATTCAGGAAATCGTGTTAACTACTCAATATTCGAAACCACCTTGGGCAGCCCTTCATTTCAGTCTAGACAGCATAGAGAGACAGAATGTAGCATGAAAAGGTCTGGCATTCACTTTGTGAATGAAATTGTTTCATTAAATTAAAAATGGTTTCGATATATCGGTCGTGTGAAGAGAAAAGTTATCACATCGGAAGGAGTCTGGAAGATACATGCCGAAACTTCCGTGCTTTGAGCTACCAATTGGATTTTGTTACGTGATAATCTAGCTATATACAATTATGTAGTTATCTAGTACTTTATTATGACTTTAAAACTTTGTTTACATTTACAGCCCATAACCTGCAAATGATGTAACTACTGGTTATTTAAAATCTATTGTTATTTTATTGTCAGTCGGTGTTATTTGTTTTTATTTTACTTTACCGTAGAGCAAGAATGCATCTAATGACAATCACAACCTAGGCAATACTTCTGGACCAATAATAAATACAGTATTTATAGAAAACATGCAAATGACATCAGTAATGTAGATACTATAACCAAAACTAATTCACCTTTATATTCTGCAATGACTACTGGTGGTTTGGAAACCCCGAAAACAGTATGGAATGATGATCCTACCTCGTCTAAATTCGAAACTTGGTTGGTTATAGGCAGCCCTGGAGGTGGTTAACCAAGACCTTTGTGATAACTTCCAGATAACTGTGATTGTGCCAGGGCTATTGATCATAGCTCTAATGTCAGTACTCAACCTGGAGTTATCTGCTTTTGTACCCACTTGAAGACATTAGTCAATATTAGTTACCCAATCCTAGTGATCATTATGACCTTTATTGAAAAAGAAACAATATATATATAACATATAGTTAATAGATTGGTCAGTACGTGTCAAAGTATTTTTCTCTTGTAAGCAGTATACTGCTCAAGGAGTCTTTATCCAGAGTTCGATTCTAAATCATCCATTTATAGCTCGACACTAAAATCCAGCTAATATTGACCAAATTCAAGATGAACATTTTCATTTTCATGAACGGATGAATGAACGTGTAAAACAACTGTCAGTTCAAAAGTCTTCAGCGGAGCGATTGAAAAGGAAATAAGCCCAGATTAACTGGCCTGTGATAGGAATCGCTTGGCCCAATGTCAATAATCGAAGTGGGCAATTATATGGTCCAACTACCAGTTATGCTGACTTTCTCCTCCCCTCTTTGTGACCTTAAGCAAATTGCAAATCTCCAAAATGGTTATTTCTATATACATTTTGAAAGGGGTTATTTCATGATCCCACGTCTGGCTATCAGTTTATTCCGACGACTTGATTTCAGTTCTGATGGATTGAATACTTACTTATCATTGTCTGATACCCACTTTTTTTATTTTCTATGATAAATCAGGTACTTTTAATAAGAAATGTTTTAATAATACATTTTAAGGGGGGTAAGTTGTGACGCTACGTGATTTTTCATGGAAGTTGCACGTAACGAACGTTGCCTAGGAAACATTACTTACATACGACCTTTTACGAACTGTTTATATATCAATGTACCAGCGGGCAATATAATATATATTTACAAAGAATATTTAGTCAAGACATTTTGAATTTATAAGTAAATTGGTTGGTGGTTGTTAGGATTGCTGAGCCCAGGGGATAAGCTGAGGGGGATTATACGGAGCTGGGAATAGGGCAGACGAGCCCACTAAAGAAAGGGACCAGCGGTTCTCTTGACTGGCAAAAAGGCTTATCTGTCTCTTGGGTCTTTACTCTCCTTTTCTTATGTTGGTCCCCGGCCTGAACATCAGGTGCCCCTTCTTCCCTATTACTCGTCCTTGCCCTTTTATACTAATACCGGAGTGGAAAGAGTCGCAAGTTAGCACAATATATCAATACTGTGCTTATTTTTAAGCATCGATTTGACAGTTGCAACCACTTGGCTATTGAGGGAAATCAGTCAGTCTCAAAGAACCCATGTGTTCAACTGTTATCAAGAACCCCCACGTTATCAAATGTGAAGATCCCCAAGGTGGGGAGAGGACGCCCACCGCAACCGGGCTACGGTCACTACAACCTCTACCTCTAGCCACCGTCCGGCGAGCGCCAAGAAACAGATATAATGGGTGGACCTGTGGTCTTTCACCCTTGCTGGCGGCTTAATTCGTTTTGTTCTCACTCCATAAGATCTTAGAAGGTGTGCCCCGACAAAGCACTATGTTCAGGAGAAGAGGAATAGGGTAGGTTTATAGGTAGTTTACGTGGTCTTAGAATGACCACGAATTCACACTCGGTATCTAAGGTAGGCGAAAACCGTTCGGATCCCAAAGGCAAGTGTGAGCTGGAGAGAAGCAGACTGGATTGTCGTGGGAGACGCACTAGGTAAAGTTTTTAGGGACACGGCAACCGTCGTTCGCGAGGGAGAGGTCTCTCCCAAGGAGGTGTTAGTTTTAGCGAGACAAAGGCAGAGATTCCCACTAGGAAGGTGTGGTGGTCTGACAACGCCGGACTAAAACATAGCGAGGCTAGGAGAGAGAGAGAGAATGATGCAGAGGTAAGGCAGAGGTAATAACTAGAGAGAGAGAGAGAAAGAATGAGACCATGGTTTGAGTAGATCAGCAAGCGCCAGTGCAGAGAGCGAGAGAGAGGGAGAGAGGGAGAGAGAGAGAGAGAGAGAGAGAGAGAGAGAGAGAGAGAGAGGGGAGAGAGAGAGAGAGAGAGATAGAGAGAGGGGAGAGAGAGAAGTGTTCCAAGTTCCGGCTCTGTGGTCTACCTTTAGACGGCCTTGTTATATAGGCAGGCCAGCCGTGGTGGGGATGGTTCCCCCATCGGCGGGTGTTTCCGCCACTTTCTGCTTGAGCTTCTCTCCCTTTCTGATTGACGTCGTAAGCTTTATTATTAAAGTATGGAAACATAGATAGATATTTTCTGGGTCGAGAAGAGGGGAACTTCTAATTATTCGTAATTAAGAGGTTGACGCCACAACATGTTACTCACTGAGCTCCGTAGTTCAGGGCGTGCCTGTAGAATGTAACATGTTTAGTGAATGGGTACTTTTGTACAGACTGTAAATAGATAAGGAGTGTGGGATGGGCTGTAATCCCAACATGGCAGTATTCTACTGCAACCATAGACTTAGGTCCTTGATGGGCCAAATCATATAATGCGATATAATACGAGTATTAGCTATTTAAAGTAAAATATTAGCAAATAAAACATTATAATACGTTTTAAATAAAATAAAACTTGAAAAATAACAAATGACATCCTTTATGCATAGATCATGTCAAGTAAGCCCAAAACAACAGTCTAAGAAATTTCTTTCTTCACTAAGTATTTAAGGCGTCAAACCCTTTTCTGTCAATACAATATAACAAAGTCTAATGAATCACCCATCGATGATATCTCTGATCGATTCCTCGAATCTTGTCAAAAAAGTGACTTATGGTTTTGGAAGTGGATCTTCAATCTCCGACAAACCATAGTCATTTCCCTTGAACACATTTTCGTATACTCTTTCCCGTTTTTTAAATTTCACTATTATGGAAAATATACGGCAGACATGTTATGTTTTTTCATTTACGGTTCACATGATTTTTCATCAAGCAACATAAGCATGTTCGAATGCACACAAAAAGTTTCCTTTAGATGTAGCAAGTGATAAGAGTGAGTATTGTTCGGCCTGAGGCTGTGCTCCCAGACCGATACTGGTACAATCGATAGCTATGAAATGGGCGCCTTGATTGATTGGGTGGCTCCCTTCCCATCCTCCCCCTCCCACTTCAAAGAGATAGAGGATCGGCGTTGATTGGTGTAGGATATGAATTTATTACAATCGTCTTTTCCGGGGTTAATTAATAAGCAAATTTAATTACTACTGGTTGGCTACGCTGTATTTAAAAAAATTAAAAATATTATAATGTAAAGGGTGTCCCAGAATTAACGTAAGATTTTAATTTGCTGCCATTTGTGCAGTAAAGTGCTGGCAACCCTAAAAAAAAACAATTTGACAGCTGACATTTTAGGGTTAGTAAAAATGGAGCGTTACACGATATAAAAACGTGTCTTTATTGTTGAACATTATCTCAAGAATAATGAAAGTTTGGCGGCCGCAGTTCGAAAATTTCATACAAAATATGGAATAGTGTTTTGACTTCATCAATTGTGAAGAGATTAATTGAATAATTTAGAGAAACTGGATCAGTTAAAGACACTAAACACACTGGTCGTCCAAAAACAAGCCGTTCAAATGTCAATATCGAAGCAGTGCGTGTTGTTGAAAATCCAGGAACATCAATTCGGCGTCGTAAACACAGTTCTTTGTGCCGAAATTGGATGATATTGATGTGGCCAATATGTGGTTTCAACTTGATGGTGCCACATGCCATACAGCCCATGAAACACTTCAAATACTGGATGAGACATTTCCAGGTCGTGTACTCTCTCGTTTCGGTGATCAGAATTGGCCCCCTAGATCGTGTGATTTAACACCTTTAGATTTCTTTTTATGGGGTTATTTGAAGTCAAAGGTGTATGTCAACAAGCCCACATCCACCCGTGCATTAAAAGAGGAAATTCAACGCTGCATCAACGCAATTCAACCACATTTATGCCAAATGGTCATGGGAAATTTCGACAAAAGAGTGCGTATGTACCAGCAAAGTCGTGGAGGAAATTTGCCCGATGTGTTATTCCATAAATAATCCTATCCTATTTACTTTATAATTCAATAAAAAAATAACAACCAAAATACTAAAAACTGTGTTTTCTATTTAAATCAAATCTTGCGTTAGTTCTGGGACACCCCATATTATAAAAGTTTTTGTTATGTACTCTCACTAAGGGTTATCACCCTTATTGTTGTAATACCTCAAGTGGAAAAGCTAAATTACCTTATGGTCCAAGAGAAGCAATGTGTATATTTACATAAAAGATATTGGTTGTATACGTGTTTGCTACACATGCATTGACCATTAGCGGATCGCGATCAAATTCCACCACATGTGGTTAGTAAGCAAAAATAGCAGCTAATACCGAAAAACTTATTCTAAAATTCCCATTGCTTTTTTCTAATAGTGAAAAAAAAATTCCACGATTTTAAATCTTTTTTTTTTCGTTGTTACCCATTTGACTTCTTCACGGGAAAATGTTTGTTTACGCACCATTTTTAAGGATATGAAAGCCCCATATTTATTTGTTTAGGCTGTCATACTATCGGTTACCGTTGTGATATCTGAGTCTGAAGTCGGAAATCATCTCTTTGAAACTTTAGACTAAAATATCTTTTATCCTTTTAAAATTGTAGATATTTCAAACAAACATATGGAGAAGCTTCACCTGTAGACGAGTTAGAGTGAAACAGATTATAGAAAAAAAATAATATTAAACTTTCCAGGTGAAATTCCACAGTAGCCTTTCCAACCACCCTAATCCTGTAGCACTGTCATTGCACTGCGCCACTCATCCCTATAATCCTCCTCGGAGACTGAAACGGCAGTGGCCTCGTGACCTACTATAAACGCGTGACAGTGAGAGTCCTGGCAATGGCCAGTTTCTCCAATCATGTCCTATTGTATGAATGAGCGAGTGAATGATGCTGTACATATGGTATGAATGAGATCATTTATCTGTATTATTATTGCCTTATAAAAGGCAGATTGTAATTATTGCACAATAAAGATTGTTACATATAATCCTTAAAAAAACTTTCCAGGTAATTTTCACAGCTGATTATTAATAGGCCCATCGTTAAAGCTAAAATTGTTCATTAATTATGTAACATTTTAATAAATATTATGGTATTCATTCCAACATGCCCAATTTAAACTGACCATCTCTTCAACCAATATTTATTGAAGTTCAAACATGATATCTCATCCGAAAAATTACTGTTAGATTTATTTGCCGGCATTGTAATAAAAGAGTAATAATTATAATGTTTATTGAATTTTCGATGTGATGCATTCAGATGGGTTCATGTTATCAGAACCTTTTGTTAGTTGTTATTGGATGTGGAGATTACTGAAACTTTAAATCCTATTGATATTGTGTGTGATTCGGAACCGTCAGGAACGAAATGTGGACTTCAGGAAGATTCATTAACATTGATTTACTTCAATCACTGTTGATGGATCTCAAAATGGTCGCAGATAGAAAGCTCATTCTGATTCCAAAATGTGAATCTAGTTGACCGTCTCAAGAGTCCAGGTTAGAATTATGGAAGCCAGTCGCTGCCGGGCTGTTGATCGAAGAATGCAGAATATTATGAACCCTAAATATTGAAAGTGACCATCCATGAAGTTATTATACATATTAGTGTTGTGTGCATCGTAGGACAGAGGTTGTACCTAATGGAACATAATCCATAAGTGCCCATAACTAAGTTTTAAACTGTACCATAGAACTTGGCGTAGCATATATTTGCTTTGAATTCAAGGAAGTGGACTCCAGCATCGGAAAGATACTTAGAAACCAGCTGTTCCTTATTAGCGGTATTAAATAATATATGCTAAGTGCATACAAGAGACCCTAGAAGATGGGAGGATGTAAGTGCACTAGAGGGCTGCCTTGACCGGGCCGTGGAGTGCCTCTGGGTTAATTATTTCACAATAGCCACTAGAGCCTTGCCTGCTAGCTCCTGTCCTATCTTCCCGATCGCTTCCTGCCTAGTGTCCCTTCCCTACACACTGGAAGCACAAGTCGACCAAAGTGTTCATACTGTTTCCAGAAAATCCTTGCGGAGCTCTCAACTTCGAAACATCTACGGATAGCAGTTGATGAATGAAATTCAGATTATACTAGGAATAAAATAAGAAGCCAAAATTTGGGATTTTATAGGGAATGTCTGATCAAGAATACATGCACGGTCAGAGGACAGAAAATCCTTGGTAAGAAAAGCACGACAAACAGTTTCTCATAAGTTATCGACCTAAACCTCATTATTCTATATTCACACGCTCCATTGAGAAAGACCTATCATTTCCTTAGATCTCAATGGTACTAGAAATAGTTGTTAATCATTTGTAAAATGTTCAAATAAAGTTTCCCTGTTGTGATTGCTTATTTATTGAGGGATTTTGAGCAGCCGCGTCCTCAAAAACCACTTTTGTTAATATATTTACGTTATTAGCATGTATACATATTACACATATTAATGAACAGATAATAAATAAAGTGTTGAAGTAAAAATTTATTCCTATTATTTTAACAAATTGGGTAGGACTTGGGATAGCAAATACAAAATTGTTAAGAGATCTACCCCTACCTTTCTCCTGGATACAGCTAGTCGTTACGACGGAAATTTTATGTTAAAATGTTAAGGACAAATTTTAAGGTAATTAATCTATGCTGCGAGCACAGATTCGTCATATTTGTTTATGAGTTTTGTCTATTTTAAAGAATGTAAGATGTAGGTACATATTATATTTAATTAACGAATCATGCAAAAAATATTTTAATATTAACAAATAAGAATTATTATACGTTGCTTACATTTTCTGAAGATGAACAGAACATGAAGGATCGTAGAGAGAAATAAAATAATTTTTTTTTTTTCATTAGACCCCCCGCACTAGGATTTAGCGAAAACCTAACAAATGAATCTGCTCATCTCTAGCAATTCGTATTTCTGCGTATAATTTTCAAAGTTTCGCCTCATGATTAGGTCCTTTCCGGATCATATCATATGGAAATGTCTGTGTCCATGGGGGAATTTGAGTAATCAAGTTATGGAATACATTTAGCAGCTCATTAGATGGATCGATGGCTCTTGCATTAATCGGTTTGATGATGTTACCCCGGCACTGGAATCATTACGCTCCCTTTGATGGAAAATCCATTACATTAGGGGATGTAATGGATCTGTGATGCTCATAACTCATCTCTTATTGCAACGAAACAGGATTTCGGAAGGTTTGTTAGAGAGTGTAGCAAATGTGAATGAGGTGAAACTGGTGTTTCTGGGCTTTAGGCGTAAAAGTGAAAGACATTTTTTTTCTTTATATTACAATAAATTTCAAGACAAATCGTAATTTATAAAAAAAACCAGTTCACGGTGAGGTTGAGCACACGAGCACGTCTAAATTTTCATGGACGTTTTTGTAAAGCTTTAGAATAGTTTTACAAAGCTATATTATAAATACGTTCCCACGGCCAGAAAAAATTACTTGGATCATTAATTTAGCAAGTAACTGATAAATTAAACGTTTTAACGTATGTTGGATTTTCGCTGCATTGTAGATTTGTTAGAGAGTGTAGCAAATGTGAATGAGGTGAAACTGGTGTTTCTGGGCTTTAGGCGTGAAAGTGAAAGACATTTTTTTTCTTTATATTAGAATAAATTTCAAGACAAATCGTGCTTTATAAAAAAAAAAACCAGTTCACGTTTTTGTAAAGCTTTAGAAAATAGTTTTACAAAGCTATATTATAAATACGTTCCCACGGCCAGAAAAAACTACTATGAATCATTATTTCAGCAAGTAACTGATAAATTAAACGTTTTAACGTATGTTGGATTTTCGCTGCACAATTTTCATTCGGCACTTTATCTACAAAAAGATACGGAAAATACATGAGCAATTCCTCAGCCCCCCTCTCAGCAGGATAGGTGGAACATTTATGTATGCGATGATTGAATCGAACGTTTCTTTACCTTTCGGATACATAACCCATTAGATTTTCCCCCTCAAGAGTCGTGTGTTGGGGGCTAAAAGAAGTGAAGTACCCACTAGACGTCATCTTGATTAGCCGATGAGTTCACGAGTTAGATTCCACTTCAGCTCGAGTTTAAACTTAAATTAGACGGAGGGAGTTTGAACCGGCCTGACCTTTTGACCCTACGATTTTGCACTTCTGTCCTGGTCAGTTTCGCGTCGCTCGTATCTCTAGCTGTTTGATTTATAGAATAATATATTTACAATTTATATAATGTTTTTTCAATTTATGGAAACTATCGTACTACAAAAAAAAATTTTTTTTTTCATTATTTAGCTACTTTTTCTGTGGCGACTATTATTTTCCTTATGCTTGTGATATATCCGAGAAGGATTTTCTCTACAAGAAAGTACTTTGCCACGCAGTGCTGTATTGGTTTGATATAGCTAGTTCTTTTATATTTTCTGTTTTTTATTTTATTTATATTATTATTTTGTTTTCGTTTCACATAATGTAGAACGCACAATACTTGTGATTGCCCATACAACTGCAGTTACATAATCATACATATGAATATGCATACATAATATGCACTAAACAGCAATGGAACATTTATTCCAAAAAGCGACCTCTTTGCAGAGTGGAAAAGGAAAATAAAAAAGGTTACTCCATCACACGACGGTTTTTATTTCAAAGGAGCTGACATAGAACATTGTTTACAGAAAACGAGATTCATTGTTACTTAAAATCAATCAGTCCCCACCTTCCACCTCCATTGTAGGATAATAGCTTTGGAGAAGCCTTACCACTAGTGAACTAGTGATGGGAGAAATATCTTCCAGTCGGCTCTACAAAAATGAATTATGATTGAATGAGTATTTTTTCTTTCTCTTACGAGTATCAAGCATAGAAATTCGTTAGTTGGGAAAAATATTCTATTGTTTTTTTTACAGCATAATACACGTATGATTATGTTAAAACGTATTTGTAATTACAATAATTGTGCTAACAGTATTATGTTGACTAAAATAAAAGAGAAGAAATCAATAAGAGATAATATAATATAAAATTTTATGTTGAAAAATACATAGATAAATAATGTGAACAAAAGATGAAACGGATATCTAATATCATGTAAACCAACCAGTATTACTATGTGTTATCATGTGTTTATGAATATTTCAAAACCAATCATATTTCTAATTGTTGTAATCAAGATTTATAAGTATCTGTTATAGTTTTTGCTGGTTGTCCCCACCCTTTCGTAACCACGACAATAGTGACCTTTTCACTGTCTTTGTCTAACATTTAAGTAATCTGTACTTTTAATAATGTTTGGTGACTGTGTTTGTTTATTTCCGAAATGTATTGATGGAGGCTGCATGTTTTTTTTAGTTCAGTTCAGTTAGTATTTTCATGTTAGTGTCCTTTCGTACTTCCGTATGTAAGATGTTTGTACAAGTTTAAAAGAGGCTTCCATCTCGCTGACTCCGGAATGGGCTCTGTAATCCGCAACACTTTTTTTTTTTCGTTTTTTTTTTATAATAAGACTAACTGACTAACTGACAATAGTGACCTTTTCACTGTCTTTGTCTAACATTTAAGTAATCTGTACTTTTAATAATGTTTGGTGACTGTGTTTGTTTATTTCCGAAATGTATTGATGGAGGCTACATGTTTTTTTTAGTTCAGTTCAGTTAGTATTTTCATGTTAGTGTCCTTTCGTACTTCCGTATGTAAGATGTTTGTACAAGTTTAAAAGAGGCTTCCATCTCGCTGACTCCGGAATGGGCTCTGTAATCCGCAACACTTTTTTTTTTTCGTTTTTTTTTTATAATAAGACTAACTGACTAACTCGTCAATACTGAAGTTCGTTATCAATCATGAAAGCACTATAACTAACCTAAAAGAAGTACGATAAATTTGCAATACTGGGCAGAACGAATTTCATCTCTTCTACTGATTTTAGGTCTCGGAGTTTCTTTGTTCCCTCAACTACAGACAATTGAAAATGAGTACCGTTTATTAAAGCCGCAAAACTTCAAAGAGTTGAAAGAAAGTTAGTTAGCTGCTAGCTTTATTGGTTCTGAAAGATTTGGTCGACTAACTCTGATCCTAATTGTGCCTCACACGAGCACTGAAGACCGGAATTGTCCAGGACGACCTCGTTTGCAACGAGATTTATTGTCGGGTGCCTAGGGACAGTACGTTGGAGTCAATTTAGAAAGGTCCCGCGAGCCTGGATCGGATCAATGTCATCTATTTACCTCCACGAAGGGTCCAATCCCTTCCTGTAGGACAGTAACTGCAAGTTTGAAATATCAGAGGAGGGAATCTGATTATTTTTTGTTTATAATGTACCGTTATAGTAACAGCAGACAATTACATTACACTATTCATTTTTATTGATTGTGGATACAAAGTTCACTCTGCTTGTCGGGTCGATATTGGTATATTAAAGAAATCGCATTACGAAAATAGCTAATTAGCACCAGTTTGATAAAAAAAAAAGTGATGAGTGTCCTTGGACTTGTGTAATTATTTTTTTTTTACTAAAGATAGGCTGAAAATATCTATGATTAAGTTGAACTATTAGCTTGTTGGGTGTTAAAACTGAAGCTATTTAACTTAACTTTTAGTTTAAACAACCAGAAACTGCCTTAGATTGCTAGGTACAATATATATATATATATATATTTTGCCAAATAGTTTGAGTTCACAATGCAGATAAGAAAGTTCACCTATCAGACACTAACGTATGCTTTCTATTTATTCTTATATTACAGTATAGTGACTGTAATATAAGAATATTACAGTTTCCATTTGTAAGTACAAAAATACTTCTTTAAAGGAAACTGTAAGTTACTAATTGATCCACAGATCAGAGGCTTGCCAGACCATAGTTTTCTATTTTTTAAAAGATTTTTGTTATAATCTTTACTAACCATTTTTTCCTTTTTTTTTTTTACATCGACTTTGAACTAAATTGTATTTAGAAATAAATGTAAATATCGAATGTTAGTCGCTTGACTTGGCGTGAGCTTCTTCAAAACTAATTAAATTCTTTATCAATTATACTTTATTTTAAATTAAATAACTAAAACATTTACCTGAAAATATATACGGCTAAACCGGCTTGGGACGTATTAAATACATATATTCTTTTTTTTGTTACCGTCTTTAAATGACTTTAAATAATTGTTGACGTATTATATGGGACGGCGATTGGGTGGTGCAGCCTAGACCACGTTGTTGATTGCAATCTTTATTTCCAGAAGATTATTGTAGGTTGGTTTCTGCAGCGTTATAATTACGAAACGTGACCTTCTGTTACTAATTAAGCGATCCTTGGGCTGTCAATTCGATATCTGATAATCATAGGTTGGAAGTGTTGAGTGCAGAGAACAGATGTCAGTTACATCAGTCGATACATTCATGACGGAATTCTCCACTAATTAAAGTCATTTCAATGCGAATCAGCCTTTATTCTTATTTCCCCTCATGTAGGACTGTATCAAAACAACATTTAAAGACGAGTAAAAGAAAAAGTATGATCACTACTGCTAATGGAACTCTGAAGGTTGCTGTATTTAAAGCAATGGAGAAAATAAAATGAACTTGATTCTTAGAGTCTCAATAGTCAAGCCCATACTCAGTTATTCGCAACTACATGGAAGTATAAGTATTCAGTGCACAGAGACTGAATAAGCCTAGGTAGGTACTTATAGCAAGCAAATATAATTTCTTGCTACAACTGGACTGGAATTCGTAGCCCTAATTACCTATTAGGCCACGCATACGTTTTAGCTGAAAACAGGCAAAGATTGTTAATTATTATTAATAAATTATTAGATTTAGTTAGTTCAGCTTAAATTTATTCACTAAGCAGCTGTTGTCTGCGACTTTGCATCTACAAAACTTTTCTATTGGCATACGTGAAGAAGCCTATTGCACTTTCGGGATCCCTATAAACATTTTGGGTCAGGGCGAATTAAAACCAGTACAGGGTCATTTAGGTAATAAACATTTTAACGAATGTCCGCTTCCTTCCAGAGTTTTATGTAATAGTGTGGATAAGTGACCAAAACTTATGATGTACTCACTACAATTACTACCGGTAAGAAAAACAATTATCAGTTGTGTCCAGATATCCTTTAGTTTGATATCTTTTTGAAAATCTGCCACTTTGTGGCAAAGTCGTTGATTTACCTACGTCAAGCTTTGCCTATTGTTGAAATGATTATTTAAAACCTCGATTAAAACGATGGGTAATCCTCTATTAAAGGTACGCACATTCAAACCAACATTTAGACACCTTATTTATTCCACATATACACTGTATGTCGTCGTATGGTCATACTCAAACTTGCATAACTTCATGTTCAACTCTGTCTATATCATTTTGTTACTTGATCATTTGATCCGTTCCTCTCTCGGCTTCCTTTAATTCAAAAGTAGTGTACGCACATACTGTACGTAGTATGTATAGTTCTTCGTGTCTCTTATAAAAGCGAATAAGGAAAAGTCTGTGTGTCATTCAAAGGATAAAGAACAATATCAGTTTTTCAATGTGTCATACCCACCGTAGTATGACTGAGCTATACGACTGAAAACTTAAGTAAAAATCGTCCTATTTTGTTTTTACCCATTTCTTACTCGCAAGCGCTTTCAGGAGCATACAGCGTGTTTCTCTCTGTTGTCCGACTGGAAACTACTTCTCTATGTAACAACATTCTGAGCAATTGAGAATAGCAGTACGAGCACAGACCGATGCGAATAAGAAAAAAAAAACTTTAGGTTAGACGAAATAGAACGTTATTGACTCTCTTTAAACTCACTAGCAGCAATTAAACAGTAAGTAAAAACTTATGATACTAGGTTATTTATTTTTATTCTAGTGCTTATAGAGTCAGACCTCTGACTCTTGAGTTTTAGCGTAATCTATCGTTTAGCTGGCTGGCATTATCCAGTACATGCAATTGGTGGCGTGTGCTGCTCGACGTTCTTGTGCTAAAAAATGAATAAACTTGTCGCATACATGTGGGTACGAAACTTTAAAAAATTTTCTGTCCTATTTTTTGTTTGAAGTAAGAACTCAAAGCCATCCGAAACATCCTAGGCCTGGGTGTAATTCGCGACTTTATTGAGCCGATCCGTGGATAAGAGAGTGCTCCCACCAAGGATGAACTCCGAGGCGATATTGAATTGGTTTCCCGTTAGTGCTGATGGCTTCCTTTGGTCCACCATGGTGCGACCCCAATCTCATTTCGCCTCCACTCTCAAGTTCCGCCCTGTAGTTCGCTATAGTGGCCCGGGTCGTCGTTTATGGGAGTCGATCATACACGGGCGAGGGTTATAGTGGGCGGTCCTCAGACTTAAAGTCATGTACTGAAGCCGTTACAATCACTCTCCTTGCATGCTAGCGGCTCCGAGGATCAGTTGCATCTCCTTTATTCCCCAAGATGTATTTTTTTTATAACTACTAAAATTTGCGTGTATTTATTTAATTATGAACTAAATTATATTTTGGAAATACATACTAACAGAATGAAGGACAATTAAGGAGTGATGGGACAATATCGAGAGATGTCCGACATTAAGAGGACATTAAAAAAAAAATTCTTTAGGCTTAGATGGGAAATACTTAATTTTATTTTTCTGTCTTGATCACTGAAAATACCCCTTTAAACAGGTACAAATAATTGGAAATAACTAAAATATTGATATGAAACACGGGTTTGGGACATATTTTTATTTTATAAATCTTTATTTGAAGAAAATTACAATCTATATAATATATAATTATGATAAAAGATACATGTCATTTTTACAAATTTACATTTACTCTCTCATCGATACAGTATTTCAAATATAGATTTATACGATATAAGCTTATACACATAGTCCAGGGATCCCCAATTTGCTTACGCAAATTAATAATTAACCACTGCATGCAGCAGTGGACGCTGAATAAGAGAGTAAGAGCTGTAGAAGGACACGATCTCAGGACACGTGTGGAGAAAAATGAACAGTCCCTCAAATTAAAGTGACTAAATATTTACAAAAGATCACGGGGTCACTTCCGCTTTGATCTCCAAAGTGGATTGTAGGGATGTGAAAGTGATCTTAAAAAAGGATTTGAATGGTAAGATTATTCCTGATGGAATTTGAATATCATTAAAAGGGGGATTCTATTACATTTCAAAAGATCCATTGAACGTTGTTCTTAGGACTTTTTGGGGATTGGAAGCGCTTGGTGCATCGAACATATTAAATACGTCATTGCTATTGCTGGCACTCAACACTTTATTTTTGGATTAGTATAGAAATCTGTTTTGTGTTACTTTCTTTGATGTGTCTTCAGTCCGGAAGAAAAATTTAGAATTAATCAGTGACTTGAAAAGGCTTATATAGATGATATTTAGATAGATCTTACCCTGATTCTATATGACTTTTTCCACTTTTAATTTTTTTCACATACTTCCTGTAATTATATTTTCACACATGGTAAACTGCAGTATTGCTGAATATTTTTTCAGAGTTTGCAGTCGACTGAATTAGGTTTGGGGCCACGATAGTAGAGTTCTCACACATACAGTCCCAGCGAAAGATTTTAAAGTACAATCTTTTGTTTTTATTTAATGCCGTGGATTGATGTTAACATGTCGTAAGAAGGAGAGATCAAAAGTAAAATGCACATTTGCAGTGGAAGAAAGTCTGGGGTGACAGCTTAAAAAAGGTAGTTCAATAGAGATGAGTGAAACCCACGATTCCTTAAGCAATACAGTTTCGGGAATCCAAAAATCATTGGGCATCCCAAGATTAGAAAACATGTATTTTTTAAAAATATTTATGCTTTTAAAGAAGGCATATTTTACCCCTTCGCGTACTTCCTTTAATATTCTTTAGATAGGAGACTATCGAAGTGTACACAGTGTTTAATGACCATCAACAAAAACAAACTCTTCTCGGTTGACCGGTTTACATAGCACAGTGCATGAACATAAAATAAAGTTAACTATTATAATAATAAAGGTAACTGGCTCTCAGATATCACTTTTGCAAAATGTGTGGGTTAACAATTATTTATGTATTCCTCGCATAACATATCAAACTAGGAGATTGTAGGTTATATATTATAGGTACTGTGATAACGTTAAATTATTTAAATTAATATTTGGAAGCTGTGAAAAACTCTCCAGCTACTTATCACTCGATCCATCGATCCGTAGTCTCCAAGATCTAACTAAGTCATGGCATACTAAACACGTTTATAAAAGATCACAGAGCCACTTCCCTTCAGTCTCCAAGGATGGTTGTCTGGATGATTGATACTTCAAAGTCATCTTGATTGAGGTTTGGATGGTCAGGTGGTTCTAACAATTCAGAAGGAGAGGAAATCTGATTTCAGAAAGTGGGAATTCATTATGGAGGGTTTTATTCGATATACAAAAATGCCCATTTTTAGGACTTAGGATTTTAGATTGAAAGGACTGCGCATGGTGCCTCAAGGTCTTTCTGATCCTCGATTCAAACATGTAAGTCTGGCGCTGAAATTTTTATATTTAAATTAATAAACTTGGTAATCTTAATTTTTCTACAGATTTTAGGCTGCTTTATTGCACAAAAATCTTTAGATGGTCTATGAATATATTTGTGCAGTGAGTGGCCGGGGATAATATAGTCCCCATTTCTTGTTATGAAAGTATACAAAGGAATTAAAAATAAACCAACACATTTTAGTGAAATCAATTATATAAAATAATAAAATAAAATTTTCCATAGTCAATGTTCAATTTTAATTAAGGAGAATTACCTTTTAGTATCTATCACTGTCTGGTTTGGTATACGGATGATCAAACAATAAATCATATGATATGATGTATACTGAATAGACAAAAGAAGGGTGGATAAAATATGAAAATTTGAATATGGTTAGCAAAGAGAAAGAAATGAATGGACTGTATAAACACGTTAGCTGTAGCGTCTGGAGACAGACCAGTATTACTCTTCACTAAAATCGTGACCTTTTGGTTACCCCAAGGTATAAAAGGTATTGCAACTTTTATGTATTCATGCATTTCTGACTGAGGGGAGGGGGCGAAAAGTTTCGGATTTATTTTCTTCTGTCGTCCTGCCGGACCCTCTTGTCTCCCATGTGTCCAACTTTTGATTTACTGTGGTTTCTTCCTTTACGAATTTTGTATTACAGAACAAAGAAGACACATACTGTTTTTCACATGCTGTAAAACTTGGCCAGAATAATTCCTTTGGTAAATCAGTTGTGGAATACTAAATAAAATTCCTTGTCATAAAAACACAAAAAGGTTACTTTGTATTTATATTACTGCTCACAACTCTTCAAGATAATGTATGTACGACCGACGAGCATAATTAAAACAAATACAAAACAAAATAAAGCACGAACAACACACAATAAATTATATGATATGATATATACTAAATAGATAAAAGAAGGGTGGTTAGATATATGGAAATTTGAATATGGCTAGCAAAGAGAAAGGAAATAAATGGACTGTATAAATAAGCAATTTTTACCTTATACATAATGTTCCGTAAACATATGTAACATAATGGGAAATAGATAATTTTGGTATATGGTTTCTAAAGGCTACTCAACATTTGACGATCTTTCTAGCTAAGAGGTGTTTCTTCATTCAGCTAAGTGAAACAAAATTAGGGTCGGCCTAACCCAACAATTCAAGGAATATCTTGACGTCTAGGTATATAAAATGTTCTCACAGTGGGAACCACTGTGAATCAAAAAGGACCTATCACTGTCTTTAAACGCCAATTCCTTATTAGCCGAATAAGACATATTGCAGGACTAGATTCTGCTCATTTTTTAAAGAAAATTTTGGGGACTTTTTCATTATTTTTAGTTATGAAAATACGACAAAATTCAGTAGTATGAAGACAGCAATTTAATACATAAATTGATCGATGTGAAAGGTTTCAACTGACCAAGAGATGAGTGTTATACACCTCTTGAAATCATGATAACCAAACAAGTTGTTTGTACCTTAAATTATTTTAGGAAAACATGTTATTTTTTCAACGCTCCCTTTTTTTGGCTTTATGCCTTCGGGATATTCCAGTCACACTATTGAGCTTCAGTTGGATTTAGGCTCGCTTCTTACACTGCAGAACTCCGGACCAGTCAGGGTTAACTTGGCTTATTTACTAACACGCTATTATAACTTATTCTCTCATGTCGAAACAAATGTGTTGGATTACTTAATTTTTATTTCATTAATATTTTTTTGTTTGAAGTTATCATTTGAGAGAATTTACATTCCCCCCTTCTCCTGTGGAACATTCCCTCCATTTTTCAAAATGAGTTGATTTATACCACTGATACATAATTAAAATTCTATCCTGTTAAAATTCTAAGTAGTACCCCTAAAATATTATTTAAACATTTAATCAAAATCCACTTCAAAAGTTGTTGAATTCCGTTTGGTAATAAAAATTAGGGGAACTAATAAAGTTGAGGTTTAGTTCACAGACTCTATCTAGTTCAATCTTGGGCGGGATTTGATTCATAACACTCCACTTTTCGCTTGACGCTTCATTTATATACAAACATATATGGTCGTTAAATGCAAATATGATATCCTGATATACATTATATTGATAAGCCTTGCTGTAATCAACGCCTGTGATATATCTTATCTACTAAATGGTGCCGCTGTATCTCCGCACCCGAGGTCGGCCGGAACCGACAGGAAGTATTATCGACCTGAATCAAAGCCTGGGTTAGGCTAATTACCAAGGGATGTTCAGGTCGCCGAACTCACTCCGACCAACCAATATGTATTCATTTTATGCTATATTCAAAGGCAGAAAAAAATATAGTGATATTGATGTTGAAACGATCCTGTTCCGAGTAAAGGGAAAGTGTGGAAACCACAAGCCCCGTGAACAGTCGAATTATAGTTGAGCAGTTAGATGAGGGAAGGAAATGCATGAGAAGAATACAGAAAAACACGAACGCTAGGATGGTGACACATTTTTAATTAAAGGCACATCGAGAGAAGAAGACAATTTATTAATTTAAAAATATTAAGAGGATTCCTTGTGATAACATTTTACACGTGCTTTTCTGTAAAATGCAAAACGCCAAACAAATGGCTATTTACAGAACAACTGACTGGTTGGCAGAATTCAGATCACGTCTAACCGACAAGAAACTAACAGACGATTCAGATTACTTTGCCTAGCGGACAATCGTTCAATCGGGGAAGTGCCAAGCTTTCTTTGCATCCAGTCCCTACAATCCTCCACAAGATGCTATCTTGTGAGCTACAATGCTCCTTTCTTTACCGACAGAACCGTACCCTTTACACTGATCTTCAACACCCCTTTCATTCAAGACTTCCGATTTGTCACCTCCTCCAAATCAACTTGCATTTTGTTACTTGAGAGAAGTGTGTTATAAAGTGTTAGAAACAACACGTTAAAGACTGTATTCCTAAACGCGGCTTAAAATATGTTTTATTGATTGCATGGAAACATTTTTGCATATGCCAAATTAGAAGTCGTTTCGTCTAAATTGAGCTTGTCTTTTGTATCTCTCCAAACGATGTTCAAGATCGTCGATTTCCTTTAGTTTGTATAGTTATGTTTTTGGTGTTAATCATTTCATTTTCTTGCACTAATGCTGATTAAAGAGCTTCATGTTAGTCTTAGCTGACATAGCATGGTAGTCTCATATGTATTGGAGAGCACTTCTATACATCTTGTTTGTGAGTTTAAGGTGTTGTATATTGAACTGAATGGTGGTCTGGATGCATTGCATGTTCAGCTTTATCAGGCAGGCAGTCAGTTAAAGTTGTCTTCATTTCATCTATAAGGTGTCTTCATATCATGTTTAATGGTTTAGACGATCTCTGATTTTTATGTGTTGTTGCATTTCTATTAAAACTATACAACTAAAAAAACTTAGTAACTAACTCTCGTTTCCAATAATCAAAAGATTTCTGGGGCTGCAGCCTTGTGAGGAAAACATCGATGGAAGAATAGAAGAATACTGAATATTTATGTGGAAAAGAACAAAAATTCACGTGTTTTTCTTAGCAAAAGGAATAATAAAAATGTTATTGCTTTTTCCACTGGCTTTATGATATTGAAAAAGTCATATCATTATTTTAACCTTCCGTGGTCTGGCGGCTAGTATGCTGACTTCAACATTTTTTCTTTGGGGTATTGATCTGGTCGAGGTTAGCTCAGTCATACGAGAATAAATTAGTAGCTACTTGAATGAAGCGAATCCGATCAAGAAAACCGAATTTATGGTTGAGAGGTAACGCCTAGTGCTTACAGCACAAACACCTCTGTGCCTAAATCTTCAGTCCTACCAACCTGTTTATGAAATGTCATCTATCATAAAATCATTTTCAGTTGTCCTCTAACTGTTACAGAGTGCGCATCGTGATTTACGGAGTTTTGTAATAATCTTGATATTTTTGCGTTTTTATTCTCTTTTCGTATTTACATTCATTCTTTATACTTAGCGATGTATATTCGAGACTAGCAGTGCCTATTCTATGTCTAGTATAAAATTGTCTAGTAATATTGCTATAATGCAATTGCTATAGTGCAGTGTTATATCCCATTATGTATAGGAAATCGCACCTGGATGTTACCATTTTAATTTACTATTCTTAGACCACTGCCCACAGAGACTCCTAATGGCCCTCTTAGGCCATTCTTCATTCTGTTCAATGACATTATTATATTATTTTTGTATCCATTTATGGTTGTCATGTCGAGCGGGAAATGACGATATACTAAAAAAAACATCTCGTATGATTTTACTACTCTTGCAAATCATAATAATTACATTTGGAAACATTATTGGAGAAAACGGGCTAGGAAGAGGAAATTGTATAAGAGTCGATAGAGGAAATGACTCGTGGTAAGAGATGGGCCATGGGTTAGACATGCAACCTGATAATACAGTAGTTCACGCACACCGTGGAGTACATGACAACCCCTCCCCCACTCCATGAGGAATGAAAAGCCTGCGCTCAGCTCAATCAGAAGACGAGGAGAAAGTTTGTAAACGGGAGATAGAGAAAAAAATTCATAGAGCACTTCATCATGACAAAAAATTAATAGTTAAGTATGAGGCATCACGCAATTGAAGGCTTCGTTGCGTCACTGACAGCTTTCAAATCACTAATACAATTATAATTCGCTGAAATTCCGACGCTTTATTAATCAGGACGTCGAGATCTTTAACTTGGATGCCCTGTTCAGTATGATAGGATAAATTTTTAATTTTAATTACCAATTAGTAGATTCCTTAATGAATCAATTACAATATAATTGACTTAATTATATTTCATTAAGTTACTTTCACATTTAGCGCAGTGAAAATTTTATTTCCAATATCACTCCTTTTGTTGAGACTGGGGTTGCGAAAATTTGTGATTAATATTTTAATTTACTTTATTATCGTCCGATATTCCTATAAGGTCCCAATACATAATATTAATCAGGATGTAGAGACTTTTGATTCCATACCATACTCCATATGATAGGAAAAATAATATTATAATAAGTAATTGATTAATGACCATTCGTTATTTTTCATGGAGTTGCTTTTATTTCTATCATTATCGGGACTTAAAATTTAACTACCGTGCAAAATATCATGCCGTCTTCATTCCAAGTCAAACTTGTTAATTTTAAGATGTGAACACGAATTGAATTGAATTGCATCTAGTTACAAAACTTCCTGTGTTAATTTCTGAAGATAATCGAAATGCGGTGATAACCCTGAATCAAACATCAATGGAGAACTAAAACCGTTCGTAAACAATGATCGTTTGTTTTTTTTTTAGCAAGACGGTTTTGGATGGACCAGTCACATGAAACAGAATCTATAAATACAGCAAAGTATTGGCAGGTTTAAAATCTGAACCAGGTAGTAAATATTTGCTAACGATTTATTGGCCTCTAATCAGAAGCAAACTTGACTATGTGGTGCTTTAACGGCAACGTGACTAATTATTGTTTACAGCTCCGCTTTAATGGCTATTGACAGTATCCACAACACAGCGATACGAGTCTGCACTGGATCGTTTAGGACATCTCCCGTTGAAAAGTCTATACCTTGCGAGTATAGAGGTTATAACAAACTGGGAACCGAATTTAAATTACAGGATTTTAACTAGCAACTTAATTGATCAGAGTAGAAGGATACTAGATCTAAATGTAAGATATATTAACCTGATCATCCCATTAAATCATGACATGAAATCATAATCCCCACCTGGTATTTAATATACCTCTCCTGAAAAATAGACGAATGTTTTGAAACGGACCCCTCATTTGGCAGAACAAAAGAGTGCAGCATTCCGGAATATGAACAAGCCTTGCTTAAAGAGCCACAAGGGGAATATCCCTTACAATATGCAGTATATTCTGATACACCGAAAACCAGCAAAGATGTTTGTTGGTTCTATTGTACCCTCTAATGAAACAATACGCCAACTTCCCGCCAGAATGTTTAATGTGGAAATGTTTACCATATTGCACGGTTAGTATTTATTGAAACACTTCCTCGTAGCGATAGGTTCATAAAGTTACCTAATAGGACTTCAATCTGGTACACATAAACAACTGCAATACAAATAACGACAGCGCAAGACTGAAAACAATTCTGTAACAATATTATAAAAAATGCTGCATTCTATTGTTTAGGACTTTGAGATCTTTAGTACAATCTACTAAATAATATATATTAATGGTTATATTTTCATCAAATAATTAATGATACTTATGATACTTGACCTGCATAAAAAAATTCTCACAAAGACAAACAGACGGCACAGCGGTAAAACCGTGAGAGTTTCTAGTTTTGAAGAACCAATTAAAGACTAGAGATGGAAATAATTGAAAAATTTAGTTATTTTATGAACTTATTGCACTTATAATAAATAAGTATATGTGTAAGCTAGTAATGTCTAATCGTTTGAATAGAATTCTTAATATCCTAAATGTGAAAATAAATTAATAGCATTTACGGTAAATATAGAAAGCTATTTCTCACTGTTTCATAACACTTTAACTGCTTATTATCTCTTGTAAGTGCAACTTAGAGATTTCTATTAAATTGGATTGAAAACCAATTTCATTAATTAGTAGAAAGTAGGATAATCATGAGTCAAGATTTCATTTACAGAGTTTTCTTCTAATACATCGTTTCCTGTTTTGCTCATGTGAACTGCAAGAGAAACACAACACGGAAGTCAAATAAACAAAATATTAAGGGAATTCCAATCACCGCATAATTTGTGTTCTGAAAAAACAAGTAAATTTATGCATGATACAATTTTGGACAGGCTAGGAAAATTAAATTACGAAAAACGATTTTTTTTTTTTTTTTATTTTATATTTTCACTTGGGCAAAGCAAAATTTGTTCCGTGAGGCTCAACTTAACATCAAATTGACGTTTCTCATTTCCTGCTTTATAAGATAGTATACACTGAAGAAACTTATTCAATTTAAAGCATCAAAACTCATACGAATATTTCGTACTGAAGTTATGCTGTTACTCTTACGAGTTTCTTAGATACTCATTGATTGATTGTGACACGTAAAGTTTTATCGAGAGAACACGTCAGTGTTGTAGTTTTAACATCATACGCGGTACTGAGGATATTAAAAACCTTTTTATTTATTTATTTTTAATCTTCTCCTACGCTGGCGTGGTGGCCTAAACAGGATGTTTTAATACTTTCATTTACGCGCACACAAGATGTGCATGAGGTCTATGGAAGCTCTCAACACGCTGTCCTCCGGTACAGTCTAATTCTTACTGCGCTCGAAGATGCCCTACAATTATCCGCTATATCCACCAACGCAGGCAGATTCCGAAATCCACCAGGGTTTTAAGGATGACTTTCTCACGACTTGTTCTGGACTGGCGTCTCCACGTTAAGGACAGTCCGGGCTATCTGCTCTCTTGAACTTGAACTCCGGGGACTTTACCACCATGGCCTATCAGCCGAAATCATATAGGACATGGAAATGTAGGCTTTTACTTTTGGGGTTCCTCCCTAATGTTATCTAGGTGGGGAGTGGTATGCTTAATGTGAGGGGTCATCTCCAGGCCCTTTCCACGCTTTACAGCTAGTTTCTCCAACTCTTTGTACATAGGGAAGGAGAATATATCAAAGCTGAGACAAAAGGGTCACACGCCAAGGCGAACTGAAATCAGCCTGTGGTAGGTGGATTCTAAGCCAGGAAGGCCAAAAGAAGATCGCTCCCACTACTCTCGCCGCTGGTTAAACTATAGAAGACATCTCCTGGGCTGAGGTGTAGAACTCTGGAATACTTCCTGGTGGCACCGACCTGGAGCTGCATAGGGCAGTATTGTTAGTGTTCATTATTGCAGCCCACAATGAGTTTTAATTAATAATGTACCATAGCCGTTGCCATTTTATGTTAAAAAAATCCCATAATTAGAACTAGTTAGACTCAATATGCTAGTTCTTTTAATATAATTACAAATGAAATTAAATAATTAATAACCGTATAGTTAAAGCTGATTAAAACAGTAATATTTTCCTTAAAATAATGAAATATATTCATTTCGATATTCTCTGTTAGAGAGAATAATGATTGTAATTCTTTGATAATTCATTTTGATATTCTCTGTTAGAAAAAAATAATGATCGCTATTGAGTTTTTTTTATATTGTATATTAGAAGGAATGATTTATTTAATCTATTGTAAAAATTCATAAAAGTTGCTTTGTATATTGTCTCGATCAATAATATTTTCTTTATAATTAATAAAACTCATTTGTTTATGGTTCTTCATACATTGTGTTTTTAAAAATGTCTACTTTGTCAGCCTCCACTGGCTCGTATCCGGTGACGCGGCTGGCGGAGGAGCGTGGGGGACTTCCCAAGACTCCGCTTCCTCTTTCGCATGCGAGACTATCTGACACGGTATGCCTTTGGTGAACGAAAAGTGGGCAGGATTATCGATCCCAATCAAACATATTTTCTTTTTGTTTTAATTTTTCTATTTAATTCTTAAGTGTTACCTATTTTTATTAAATGATGAATTTCCTATAATGCTACTGGCGAACCAGCATGCGTTATAACGTCCTTTTACTATCGGAGCTCTTTTTTCTAGCACGGTCTATCAGCCCCATCTACTGTGGCCAGGTCGTCGACGTATGCCACAGCTGGTGCATGTGCTCAGAAGAACTCTGTTGAAAATTAATTTCCACAGGATGTAAAAAACTAAAGAAAAGTCTAGATCTAATAAATCTTCTATATTTCACAATAACGCCAAGACGGACAAGTTGATTAATGGATGAGATGATCCCAAGCCGTTAAACCCAAGTAGCAACGGAAATTAAACTTGGGGCTCGACTACGGTACAGTAGATAAAAATATTGTGAGTGCTAAATGCTCTTCTTGAAATAGATTTATTATTATAAGTGTAGTAAATGAACTGATATATATATTAATAATCAGTTCGAAATCAATAATCGTCAGTCCAAATTATTACCGAACAACACAATTAGACCTGACTATGTAGTGTCGAAATACAGGCCACTGCTGCCATATCTAATTTGTGCCGAATTCAGCCTATGCAGTTCATAATCTTAACACACATCACACAACATAACTTCATTTTTAACAAAACACTACACACAGACTTAAACACGTCAATGATTTAATCGGACAGGGATACCCTCCGAAACTCCCGACAAACTTACCACGTTCAAAACACAAAGGTGACCTGATCTCTGAGCTACGTGTCATCATATCACCCATAAGTTCTGCCATTGTAACATCATACCTTTCTCTAAAAACACTGTTACTGCAATCGGATACATTTATTGAATAGTTTTTTATGGATCTTTTACGTTGTGTTCGTTAAGGCTGTATTGATTCAGTGACATATAGGCCATTTACTCCAATGTATTTATTACTGATTCCCTTTTGTTCTTCTTCTATTGACTTTATTAGGTTACCTGGAGGTGAATAAATAAATATTGCAAATGTGGCAAATGTTTCATAGGCGCATGCGCCGACTAAGTTACTCCTGTCGTCCGTAAGTTTTATTACTTTTTATGATAATAATGATATTCTTCACATTCATATAAAAAGAATTTTTTTCAATTATTACATTATATTTTTTATCTCAGATTTCGTCTGACTGTTTTTGAGATATATGATGAAGAACAATTTTATTGTTATTCGGAGGCTCCATGTTGAGCAGAACTACAATTTGGTGGGGTTTCTGATTAGTTTGAGGGCATTTTTTGTTTCTTGGAGCTCCGAAGAAATAGTCAGACCTTTCCAAGTGAAGCTCAAAAGGTTTACGATCTATAAGGCACTGGGTCAAATCAAATGAGTTGACACAGCACAACTAAAAATTACACATATCACATGACATTTATCGAGCTAACTGAAGAAATGAAATCTTAATAAAGTATACAAATTACTTATGAAAAAGTCAGAACTCTGATAAGAAAATAAAATGTCAAATTTATAATAATTAAAAAATAAATTAAACTATGTCTTCTTAATATTAATAATATATATTAATAACTATTAATTAATTAAAAAATATTAATAAAGTCTCTGAAGCACAAATCTATTTAAGTGACCGATGCTCGTGATTTCTCTTTGAAAGGAGCAGTTGAAAGTAATGAGTTCCCGCGGGGTTGGAATCACGAAAGTTAGTATTACTGATTACGGATTAGAGAAATTAATTACATTAAAATTGAGCCGTTCACGCGATACGGCATTTCACACGAATTGTAAAGAAAAAATAATTTTTAATGTAATTGAGTTCCTTAATCCCTATTAAGTGTATCAATAATACTCACATTCGTGAATCACGCCACGTGGGAATCCGGCATAACAGATGGGTCGGCCGGACTTTGATGTGGTCGAAATCATTACAACTGGAAGTGGGCAGCGAGAAAGACTCATTTACCTGTGTACCTTTAGGGGAAGACACAGGGTAACTTAATGTTTGTAACCTTTAGAGGCCGTAAACAAAGTAGGCGTAAAAGAAGATGCGAACAACCAATAACGTATCACTCAAATTGCTCATAATAAATAGTTGCAATAATACAAAAATAATGCAAATCTCAAACAACAGAAATACAATTTAACATAGGACTAATCTATTTCTGAAACTATCAACATTTTGATAAAAGAACATAAAATATAGTATAAAAGAGACCTTAATATGAAATAATTAGAGAAATGACATCTGACAGAACTCAAAATGGTCTAAACAATTAAACAATAAATCACATTAAAACAAAATTAATTATCTGTAATTTAAATATCATAGGTGTGGTCCAACACGGTACTAATGTAGTTTCAAACTGGTTTGCTTATTTATTATTCTTATTACGTCAGCAGCAAAACCCTTCATAACGATCTTAATATACCCTACATTCTTGAACTCATCCCTTCCAAGTCCATGAAATTCCAAAGTAACCACCCTAATCCCGTTGCACAGTTCTTGCACTGCTCCACTCATCCCTATAATCCTCCTCGGAGACTATTTGTAAATGTATTAATGAGCGAGTGAATGATGAATTGTAAATATGGTATGAATGAGAACATCTCAACTACTTATTGCCTAACAAGGCGGATTGTAATTTTAGCACAATAAAGAAGTTATATATATATATATATATTATTTACTGAGCATGCGTGAACATTACCTGAACACGGATTGTTGGACATGTTGGAGAGCTTTTTCCAATCTCAGACTTGATTCTTATACAAGGTTGCTTTACAAAACAACTTACTTGTTTATGACCCAGCTTGTTGGGCTACAAAAACGTGAATGGTTTTTTGGTTTTTATTAGAGAACCTTTTGGTTTGAATTTTTAATCTAATGTCTAAAATATATCAAATATGTGGGATGCACAATGTAAAATGCGCTCGAATTAATATTTTTTTCATACAAAAATTTGTATTCGGACCGTTTTTTAATCATCAATAATTTGTGATGGAGGAAAAATTCATTAATAAATTAAAAACATTGTAATTAACCTTTCCTAATAAAGATTTTCACCTGATTAATAATTTTAAAATGAATACTCGATTATGAATAGACAAAATAAAAGTTAATTCATTAAAGTAGAGAAGAGTATAAGACTCTTAATTTAATTTAATTTATTTTATTCACGATATTTATATTCTTCCTTATTACGCCGAGAGAGAAAAGATGGGAGAAAGACCACGCATATCACTGATTCTCAGTCCTTATTCCAATGCTCGGATCGTTTTGACAGCCACCAAACCTTATTCAAACTAGGTTTAGAGCGTGTTGGAACAGTTGTCTGACAGTTTGAGTTTTGGTTTCAGGCGAGTTGGAATGGCATAACTGTACTGCGCATGCTCACGTCAGTTTGATGACACTTTGCAGTCGTGTAGTAAGAAAGCTAATATTATAACAACTATGTTAACCTTAAGTATTATTATCGCAAATGTTGAACGCTATCAATGGTAATGCAGTATTCATGTAGAAATGATATCAAAAAATAAATAAATTTAAATGATTTAGTACTCGAAGAGAGCTGGGCCACCCCCATCAACCCCTCCCAGAGGACCTAATCCCGAGCCAATCCGACCCAATCTTGAATAGGCATAAAGCCACCTTCTTTTCATCTTTCATATCGCCCAAGCCAGAACTGGTCGCCAGAAAATTATTTCCACCTCTAGGGCTTCTGAGTAATAACTTCAATATCTGATAACATATTCCACTCTGTTCAGACTTTTTAATTTATTACTGACTGTACTCAATATTCTACTTTCCATTAAAAATAGAATAAATTCCATTCATTACTTTTTTTTTGCTGAGAATTGAGAACATTTTCCAGACCTTTTACTCTCAAAAACACTTAAACTATTTTTTAAATATCAATTTTGGAAAATTTTTAATTACAAACTTTTAACGACTAACCTTCTTAAAATAAATACTCGAATAATTTTATTTTATATCCGCTCCCGAACTCGGGGGCGACGGCTCCAAAATATTCATAAATAATAAAGATCAGTATTAATTTTTATTAATGGCGTAGCGGTTAAAATACGTAATGATTTGTGATGTTAACGGCCTAGGTTTGAAATCCTAGCAGTTAATTGAATTTGTGCACGTTTTTAGAGTTTTATAGTTAGTATTCCAGGACTGTATCTCCCCACGAAGGGTGGTTTTGAAAAGTTTGTTACGTGTTGTCTGTTTTCACACCAAAATTAATATTATATACAGCTAATAGATATACAGATAGAAAGTTTGGCTAAACTCTATAATCAACTAACGATAACAAAAGTGAAACACAATTTTCCGGGAGAAAATAACCTCAAACTTTTAGACCTGCCAACGAAATGAACGGTTATAGTTGAAGTTAGGAGCTACTTTAGTTCGATCAAAACCGGTTTCAACCTAAACTCATTCGGTTCAATTACGGTCCTGAGAGCCTGAGAGCACTTTCGTTACCTGAATGGTTTAACAAATAATGTTAAATTTATTCATTCGAGAATGTAGAGTAGTTTTTTTTGTAATTATATTTTGGTTAGTTTGATTATTTTCGCCATCATTTATATAAGTATTTAACATAACTTCGTCCCATTAGTGTTTCTCGATATTGTTCTTTTACTTTTAGATCTATTATCGGTTAACGTATATTTAAATAAATACAATTTAATCTATAATATATACAAAAATTAGAAAGAACAAATGTAATCGTTTCCACTGTAACAAAATGTATTTTATTTTTTTTAAACTTTATATGCTATGTAATTTGAGGAGACGATTGAAATATAATGAAGCAATTATAAATAGATTTGTTTGTAGTTCTATAGTTTGTAACAAGGCGATATGAAACAAAAAAAATAAATTGAGGAAAACTAAAGAAATGAAATAAAAATCACAATTTTATATTTCGTATAACGGAATGTTATAACATTGTTAATAACAAAATATTAATATATTCGTACTAATATAAGTTTACTACTATACGTACTAAGTAATATTAATATAGTATTCGATACCTATATTCGGAGAATCAATAAATATATTACAACAAAATGTATATTATTACAATCATTTTGATCCGAGTACATATAAATTTTAATGTACAATACAAAACAAACCATATTTCTAAATGTCGACTAACAACTGAAAGTACTATGCTCTACAGTAGTCACGTAGAGAAATACCGACTGCACTTAGCACAACCTCCCTATAAAATACATTAAAATATTTCAAATAATAAACCAAATTGGTAAGGCTACTAATCCGTGGATTGAAAAATTTTATTGATACAGTTAAATAACTGTCAATGCGAGGATGGTTTTTGTGTTCCACTAGACATTCGGAGCCAAAAATTATCGAAATTCGAGTTAGCAGTTGTATTTTGTTTGATTAGCAGTTTATGCGGTCTGATTTTTACTTTTCTTCAAGGAATTATTAAACTTGTAGTGTTTTTTTTTTAATGTCTTGCCCTAGTTAAGGCGATAAATGTGATATTTCTGCGGTTGAGTATTTCTAATTAATGTCTTTCCACCGGGTCTAATTGCACTGTAGACTGTATCAAAAGCCTCAATGTTTCGTGTGCAGGTTTAAGAACAAAGGGTGAAGATTAATTATTTGATTTAATTTTTAAGGTTTTCTTAAGAACTTCTTTTATCTCTTGCTACCATTACTCTCTGCCCTCCCTCCTCCATGATTCCATTCCCATTGTTATGAATTGCACATTGTTACGAAATGCCACAGGCTACAGTTAGTAATAGGTAACATTATTAATATATTGTGAAAAGTTTCCCGAATAGCCAAGACTTGAAGGGTTCCTGGTATTTCATGGAGTGTCTGTGTTCGCTTGACGAGCATAGGTTTTTAATTAATTAATAAAAGAAGGATTCTAGTGAAAAATATTATCAGGACGATTGAGCCCTGAAGCAGGAGATGGGACATCGATCAGGATCAGGTGGGAAATGGATTACGAATGCCGACGTCAAACGGAAACACGGCAGATGCTTTAACCCGAGCCTAGCGGCTCATGTCCCGGCTCTGGGCTTCAATGAAAAAAGTCACTATCTCGAACATCGTCGGCTAGGCAATGGCCTAACCTCTGAAAAGGCTTTAAATTTGGAAGTACTTTCGATTGTGGACCGAGGGCCTTCCACGTGGATCCCAGAAATACCATGATGCCGCATGCAATGAAAATACCTGAATGGTCAGATGATTCCTGTTTGGCTAACAATATTAATACTCTTCTAGGTACTTTCACTGAGCTAGAGACACTGACTTGTTGTTTTTATATTATATTAGAAATAAATTGACTCTTTCTTTATTTACATACCACCCTTAGTCGACGTTGGAAATCAGACATCATTAGGACTTTAAATGATATTATCTCTTATGATTGCCTGAATAGGCAAAACGTTGATCGAGGATGGTATATCGATACAAAAAGATTCATTGGAGGAGAACTAAGCATGTTTTCTAACATAAAATAAATATTACTGCCTGTCCCAGTTAGTTATAGTAAAAAAAATCAAAATTAATTAATTAATGATTGAGCCATCATTATTTTTCAGGGGATTTATTTATAAACATATATAGGATTAGGCAAAAATTTTATGAAGAATATTAACAACAATATAACCAAAAAAAAAACGAACCCAATTTTGAAAGTTCTACTGATATTTGTATTTTCAATTAGAATGAAAAATTTTGATATAGTCCATAAGGGCCTCAAGATTTCTAATTGCATACTATATAGATAAATATTCTTTGAAATTAACTGATCTACATAATCATGTTTTACAGGCTTTAAAAAAATATTTTTCACGTCATTGGAACATCAAATGGGATATCATGAAAAAATTCATGTAGTTTGTATTTTCCGATTTGGGAAAACCAATGAAATTTCTGAAAAACTGCGAAATATGTGCCTGGAATCTAATTAACTTGACTGTGTGTTCAAAGTCAGATTATTATAGATAAATCTATAACAGTTCATTAATTTGTAAAATGAACATGTGATCTATTCGTTAATATTGCTGTCGCTTATCCAGCTGTCTCTTATTAGTGTCTCCCTATAAGTCATCATACCGAAATGGAACTGCATATTTAAACTGAATTTATGGCAAATTAATTCCGTATATTAATTCTTTGTTTAGAAATGTTTTTCAATGTGGTATTTGGAATTAAATTAAATGCAAATATGAAAGAAGTATGACAAAATTCCTCAATTTAGTTCAATATTTAAATATATTTAGAAGTAGGAAGGATTTCACAACATAACTGCTAAGTGAAACCGATTAGAACGCTTGACTGATACGCGCGCCACTAGGCATTAAAATCTCTTGTGCTAGAGAGTATATTGATCTAATTCAAACACAATTTAATGTATATTTGTTTTTATTAAATTAAAATAATTACCAATATTCAGATTACTGCCATGTTTCCACTGATGCTCCGAAAAAAAAGTGTCATTGGTGATGGCCTCTTATATTTGATATCTTATAAAACGAATATAATAGGCGTTATTTTTATTAACTGTTTATAAAAGCTACCTCAACCTTCAAACTTTCCTCTTTAGATGATTCGTTTATTGGAAGAACCACGATTAATTATGACAAACCTATGAGAATCCTTCAAATTTCATCCCTGAGAGTAAATACTTTTCTCATTTGAAGTAATTAACTCCGTTTATGCGTTAAAAATTACTCATCTGTAGGCTTGAAATTAGAGGAAACTCGTTTGATATTTTGTAAAATTACGGTTATAGAGACTCAAAACATTGCTTGGATAAACATTGTTCATTATTTTATTTTTTACAGTTATATAAATTGTTTATCACAGCCCTTTAGCTACGATTCATGTGTTCTATTAAATATGTAAGCTGCGCAGTGCCCTTAGTCTTTAGTTATTCACAAGATAATTCTAGGAGTGCTTACATTATCTTATAATGTAACGTTCTATAGTCGGTGCAACGTGATAAAAACCACACCTGGCTATTATTTTCAACCAAGCATAAGTGACTGAATAATTTAAATTTAATTTATCAATGAAAGGATTAGTACCAGTTTTCTAAATTTGACCATCGACTTGATGATGTCTTCTCATAATAAAAGAGATTTAAAACAAAAATATCCATATTACAATCTTCTCGAATGGTCGTGGGAGGATTGCCAACTTATTTAAAATAGAAAAATAATTGAAACTAATTTTGCCATTGTCATTGTGTGAAAATAATGTACGCCTTTGATATAATTTGTTTTTTTTCATCCTACCACTTAAATCCCTTCAATTCCACCTCAAAAAACCTAATTAATTTTGATATTTCATGGATTCAATTTTTTTTCATGGAATATTGATTTCTTATTTAACTTATTATTAAATAGTTACTATGTTATGAATAACTTTTAAAATTCAAATACATTTGTGGATGCCAGAAAAAGGATGCATTTTTTAAAGCTGGTGATTTGAAGCAGATTCACCAACGCTGGTATGACAGGTTTACAAAAGAATAGTCTTCACATTCCAGCCGAACGTCAGGCCATAACGTTCTGTCATTCGGATGTTGTCCTGATTGATGTACTTAAACCGAAATTTGCATACTTGGTTCTCATTTTTATGGTTTTAGCTATGCATTTTTAATTGAAAAGCTATCTTCATAATCTACGTATTTGTGGATATTGCTGTGTCCACAAATCGCTGCTTTAAAGGGTTTTGTAGTTTTTATTTATTTATCTATAATCCTATCCACAGGCCATGCAGGAAGAACATAAAACATCGCCTCATTGGGTATAACTCTGGTATAACAAAAACTATTTTTCCATCAACTCCTTTATTTTCCCGGCCAAAATTTCCATTAATTATAAAAAAAAATATAAATAAACGAAATTAAGGACTTTAAATTAAAAGAAGAATATCGAGGTATGTCTGAGCTCGGGGTGGGGTCTGCTGATAAAAAACTCATTATGTAAATGTTTCTTGGTAAAAAATTCTTTATTTTGTTTGTTAAACCATCTTAAAAAATGAATATCGCCTGCAAAAAGTAGGCAAGAAGGCACTCAAATTAAAAGAAAAATATTAAACCGACCCGGCCCGGAACATTTGAAAGGGATTTGTACTGCTTGGTTTTAATACTTTATTCTTTTGTATATCTTTGAAATTCATTTTGTCTCAGGGTCTCTAATGTTTCTCTGACCATGGTAAGAGACCATAACTGTATCTTGTGAACAGCTTCTAGCTAGAAACCAGTTTTATCAAGTATAATTTTTTTTGTCAAACTCTTTATTAGTATTTTATAGGTCATTACATCCAGTAATCTCAATTGAAACCATAAACTATATAGCGTATTTCAATTATCGTAAAACACAGGAGCAATAAATATTTATATTATCTCATAAATAACGGTTTTCACTTCTATGATTATGTTATCTCAGTTATATTAGTTTTATATTGCAGTGCCGGTAAATCTACTGACGTAGCCAATTATAATTACCATAAAAGTTAGGTACCATTTGTAACCTGAACAGGACTGCTTAACAGATTCAAAAGAGATGATATAATAGAGACATTGTTGTTGGGCAATATCTTTCTTTGTTTTATTACAAATTACAACATTTGATTGATTCATTTTTACGGCCGCTGTCAAGGAACATACAGACTGACGATACCTGTTTGAAAACAGAGCTTCCCTCAGGGAGGTTTCTTTGCCGAAACGCGTCGTATTAACGAGATCGCATGATACATTTACATAAACACGCTGTTCCCTCCACTATGTGGGGAGAGCGTACTGTAGTAGTTTACCTGTGACTACGGGCGCTAAGTGTGGTCCCTCATGGTCTGTCCGGCGAGGATGATGATGGCGATGAAGACAACGAGGATGACAAGGATGCAGCATATAGCGACCGCGGCTACCATCGTGTCGGACTCGGACAGGTTGCTGCCTTGTTGCACTGTGCTGTGGTGGACCGCTGGCGGCCGACTGTGAGCCCGCTATCAAATATTGATCTCGCTCTGCCCCGCCCTCCTCAGGTGTGAGTACTGTCTCCCCACCGCTTCATGGCTCATTCACCCCCCACCACCGGCGCACTTAGGTCCGTGGTAGTGGGGGGGGGGAGATGTCGCTCAGTGGCTGAGAGGCGGAAATAAACACATTTTCAAAGTACAAGCGACTCTCAGATAATTTGAAACCCAAGGGACCAGACATTGAGAGTTAGCTTCATCAAGAAGTTTAAATTACCACAACAAACAGAATTACTATAATTTTATACTTAAAAAAAAATCGTACGTAAATGTAAAAAGAAGGACAGACTGTGAAAAGAGCAACTGTAGAATAAGAGTTTTATTACATGCACATATATCTCATTCGGTTTGTGTTCATAACTAACTTAGTGAAGACACTGTAAACAGTACACAGAAATTAAGACTAAATAATACGATGAAAATTTCAAATTATAAATAAGGTAATGGTTTTCGTTTGGAATTATAGAATACCGCCTCTCTTATTTTTACGAAAATTGTTATGAAATTACCGAGTGTAATATAAACCGGATTATTTCGATCTAGTGTGAAGTGACCAGCCGAGGATAAAAATCATTTTGGTATTAGTATTGTTTTGAACATTATATGTTAACCACCTAGAATAATGTATTAATATAATAGGAAAATGTTAGATTTATGCACTAACAACCAGCCATTGAAGTCGATTCCTAGGAAAATGTTAGTTTTATGGCAGGCAAACCACTTATTTTTCGGTTTCTAAAATTTTATGGATAAATAAAGTCTATAATTTTGCATGACCTTTGTTTATGACGTCAAAGGCTTTAAAATCGACAAATGCTAGGCACAGGGTTTGTTGTCCCTGCGATTTCTTTTAAATAGTATTTGCGCAGCTTAGAATGTCAAAACTTCTTCATTTATTTAGTAATAATCAGTAATTCAGTGGCTGATTCAGTCAAAGATTCATACTATATACGTAATTATTGCTAAAATGGAAACTTTATAAATAACAAAGGTATGAAAATTTGATTTGATAATTTTGACTGATCTTCATGTTTTTTGATGTGCTGAAACGGAAAATGAACTCCGTTTTCTTTCATCACGTACAGATGTTCCCCATATACATGATATATAATGCCAGTTTTGTAGTAGAAAACTTGTAATGCTCTTATCCAGCTAGTCGATGAACTGGAATAGCTGAAACGTTTTCTATGATTATAAAAAACAGTTTTATTTCCCAATACCATTCTCCCTCAGTCGTTGGTGTAGGCACCCAGTCCCAAGCACAACCTGTTGTAAGATTGAACTAATCTTATAAATTAATGCCCATTTTAATGCTCATTATCTCAGTCCAGTCATATAGTTTGAAGTGAATGCATTCACTATTTCCATGCAACCTATTTGTGTTGAAGTGAATGAAAAAAAGGTTTTTTAGTTTGAGTTTTGAGTGCATTTTGAAAAAAAGTCTCAAAAATGATGATTAAGGAAAACAGATTCAGCCGATAGTTTTTACTCATTATTTATACAATGAAGTGAATTATTTTTTTGTACAATTTGGTTTCTTTTTTGGATTCAGTAACTTCCTTATGCCTTTTTTTTAATTAAGTTTACACAATTGACATTGTAATTTCTTAAGTCAATGTATCAACGAAGTAGCTATGGATGTATGCCTTTTACAACTGTAATGTAACAAATGTTACGTTTGAATTACCATCCCACGATGCATTTATTAAAAATACCTCATTGGTTGCGAATATAGCGAGCAGATTTTGAGTGAGTCAATTCAGATCAGACTCAACCCTATTCTGCCCTGAAAAAGGTTTTTATAGACCATCCCCTTCCTTAGATAAGGCTAAATAAACAAATAACTAATAATATAATCTGTTTTTAAATCATTGTAATCTCCCTAATCCAATATACCTTGATATTATTAGATTTACCTGACGAAAAATACAATAAAAAAACACGTATATAATGTAAAATTTGAAACAGTTACTCAACGACCACTAAGCCTAATATAAATTACACAGGTTTACAAAAAAAATTTTAATTGTTTGATTTGATATATCTGCAAATCTTTTTTTGGTGTGCTGAAACTGAAATTGAACTCCATTTTCCACAATCTTGATTAGGTTGTGTTCGATCTCAAGATCTCGAGTGTTCATAGTAATAAAAATGATGATTAAGGAAAACAGAATCGACCGATAGTTTTCATTCATTGCATAAATATATTACTATAAATATTTGACTAAAATCTGTATAGATATAAGTTGCCCAGGGCAAAAAATAATACGCATTAATTTTGTTACTTATTTTGTTTAAAACTTGTTTTTTTGCTTGAAAACTTCTTTGTGCACCCTTCCGGTGCTCTTTACTGGGACTCTTCAGGTGATTCACGATGGACGCTGTAGCATCCACCATGGAGCAATAGTCCACCATCATATTGACGTTTCCCTTCCCCCTAAAACCTTAGTTCTACCTCCTTAATGTTCTGATGGAAATATGTTGTGCCTCCATGTTTTTTATGTTTATGGGATAGCTGTGGTGAAAAAGGCTTAGTGGTCGTTGAGTAACTGTTTCAAATTTTACATAATATACGTGTTTTTTTATTGTATTTTTCGTCAGGTAAATCTAATAATATCAAGGTATATTGGACTAGGGAGATTACAATGATTTAAAAACATATTATATTATTAGTTATTTGTTTATTTAGCCTTATCTAAGGAAGGGGATGGTCTATAAGAACCTTTTTCAGGGCAGAATAGGGTTGAGTCTGATCTGAATTGACTCACTCAAAATCTGCTCGCTATATTCGCAACCAATGAGGTATTTTTAATAAATGCATCGTGGGATGGTAATTCAAATGTAACATTTGTTACATTACAGTTGTAAAAGGCATACATCCATAGCTAATTCGTAGATACATTGACTTAAGAAATTACATTGTCAATTGTGTAAACTTAATTGAAAAAAAGGCATAAGGAAGTTACTGATTCCAAAAAAGAAACCAAATTGTACAAAAAAATAAATAACTCACTTCTAGACAAAAATTCGGTATTTTCTTAGCCTTGGATATTACAGAGCAGCTTGGGACTCGTCCAGTCTGCCCTAGGAACAACCCGGACTTCAGAGTAAAATATTCAGCATTCAAGCCCGTAATTTTTTCAAGTAGGGGGCGGAAAGTTTTCTTCCTTCATACAGAAGTAATAGTGTCTAGTGGGTATCAGGAATGATGGAAAGGTGGAATACAATATATGGGAGAGTATTAGATGGCGAGGATATATAGGCACGATGAGTCATGGCGCTCCTTTTAACTTCAAATTACCATAGATAATCACAGCCTCTAATATATTACTTCATATGGTTATAGATAGGCTATAAAAACCAACAAAGATAGGCTTATTGGAAGAAATTGTATGGTATATCCAGGACACCCCATCTAGATATTATATAGACTATTTGTCATTTAAATTTAATTTTCTGTTTACCTTTTTTTCATCTCCCTTAGAGCTTCTGGAAGATGAAGGATAGACGTAGGAAATGCGTGGTTTGTCTGATGCAAGTAACTATATGAGGCTTCAAAGATGAAAGTGCATAACTCAACAGTTGCCATCGCTATAAATATTGTTTTCTTCAACTTCAAAAAACGCATTCAGGGAATTGGAAAACAAAACACGAGCCAGCGGAATATTGAATATAAACTGGTTTCATGTCTTGTTGTCTTTGTTAACAATAGAAATTACCAATGGTTTTTGAAAATATCGCAATAAATCCAACACTAAAATGTATTTTACACCGTTATTCCCATTCACAAACAAGATTCCCAAAATTATTGATTATCGACCGATAGGCTCGTACTGTGCTGTACTTAAAAAACATTTTTGACCATTAGCGGAACCTATCTAAGGAGCTTTGGGCCTAGCAAACGCACTTCAATTTCTCGATATTAAAAGTATGTTCGAGATTGTGACATCAGAGAAAATACGATTGAATAAGTGTAAAAATCAAGCCTATTTTTAATAACCTAAAGGAATAATACCTTCTCGGTTTCGAATTCAGGATGTATCCAAACATAACTCGAAAAGGATCAGCTACGCTACAGTTGTATAGCTAGTTCCACCTTTTGCGAAGACCTTTTCGACGAGGGTCATTGGTTGGTGTCCTTTCACCAAGAATAAATTTAATAACGTTCACACAACTTATTTTCATATTAAAATAAATTTTTAATGCATACTGTTTTTGAACTATATTGGCCGACGTTTTCTCATATAGAATTTAAAAAATAAAGTCGAAAGATTAGCTAAACCAGCGAATGGTATCAAGTATATTTAATTCCTAATAGTGGCTTATTCGGCCAGAGTGCATCATATGATCATCTCTATTGCAGTCTATTCAATTCTGAAAAAGGTTACTCCTAAGGCCGTGACTTTGCTGAATCGGAGATACTGGACGAGAGGAGACAAACGAGCAGAGCAGATCTAATCCTGCCGGCCCAATTGTGGGCCAGTAGTTGCCATTAGTAGACCGTGCGGTCATGTCAAATCCGCCACAGTATTAGTTAGCGTGAAGGTCCATCCATACTGTACTGTGACTTTAACGCATGGGTCGCAATTTGGGTAATTAAAGAACAATCTTCGTTTTTGTCAAGAAAAGGCGGTTTTAAATTCAGCATACTGACGTAAAGTCCTATACTCCATACATAAAGGGTGTCCCAGAATTGACGTAAGATTTGATTTAAATAGAAATCACAGTTTTTATTATTTTTGTTGTTATTTTTTTATTTAATTATAAAGTAAATAGGATAGGGTTATTTATGGAATAACACATCGGGCAAATGGACTCCACGACTTTGCTGGCACATACGCTCTCTTTTGTCAAAAATTTCTATTACTATTTGGCATAAATGTGGTTGAATTTCGTTGATGCAGCGTTAAATTTCCGCTTTTAATGCACGGGTGGATGTGGACTTGTTGACATACACCTTTGACTTCAAATAACCCCATAAAAAGAAATCTAAAGGTGTTAAATCACACGATCTAGGGGGCCAATTCTGATCACCGAAACGAGAGAGTACACGACGTGGAAATGTCTCATGCAGTATTTGAATTGTTTCATGGGCTGTATGGCATGTGGCACTAACATATTGGCCACATCAACATCATCCAATTTCGGTACGGTCTATGACTTGATGTTCCTGGATTTTCAACAACGCTCTCACGCACTGCTTGGATATTGACATTTGAACGGCTCGTTTTTGGACGACCAGTGTGTTTAGTGTCTCCAACTGATCCAGTCTCCCTAAATTTTTCAATTAATCTCTTCACAATTGATGAAGTCAAAACACTAATCCGACCAAATTTTGTATGAAATTTTCGAACTGCGGCCGCCAAACTTTCATTATTTTCGAGATAATGTTCAACAATAAAGACACGTTGTTCTATCGTGTAACGCTTCATTTCCACTAACCCTAAACTGTCAGCTGTCAAATTGTTTTTTTTTAGGGTTGCCAGCATTTTACTGCACAAATGGCGGCAAATTCAAATCTAGTGTTAATTCTGAGACACCCTATACATAGCACGTGTAAGCAACACTCATAGACTTACAAGTAGTTTCAATTCACTGACATCACAATATTTTTATGTCTTCGTGACGAAAGTTGAAACAATTTTTTTTTACATACTCATGAAACAGTAAATAGTTCATCTTTACCAAACTCCTGTGATCCGGGGGGCCATCGTTGCAATTCTTCTCTTAGTGATCAGGAGCCCTGCCAATAATTAAAGTCACTTGGTTCACCGTATGGTTTTCGTATATACCATATTCACCTTATTTTTTATGTTTGTGCTAAACGTCTTAAGAACTTAACTTACTTGTCTATAACAATATACCTTTTTATCCAAAAATTTAAATCGGCTTAAGATTTTTCTGAAGTCCCCATCTCGCTTTCCATTATTATCCTAGAACAAGACCCTCGCCTCCTTAAAGCGAAATATGTTTGCTCTTTTAATCAGAATTTAATTTCGTAACTCAAACAAAAACTTTGCCTTTACTTCGAAGTTAATGTAACTCTGCTTCAAGAAAAGATCGAATTACCTTTTTTTTCTAATGGACATTTTGGCTACTTCTAGCCAACAGCTATTTTATTCTACATATAATTGCAATGTGCTCACACAAACTTTTTGAAAACGCACCTTGTACGTATTTTTACCATTCTGCACTACTTCCAAAGTGAGGATTAAGAAACTACCAACTTTAGACAATGCACTGCGCCTTAAGCATTCTTTTCTAATTGCAGACATTAGATATTCCCAGAATATTAAAGGAAATCCCTTTTGTTCGTCATCATAAAAGATTGGCATGTCATTATAAGGTCACCATTCTTCTAAGGGGGGGGGGAGGGTGCCGAATTTTTACCACAAAATGAAGTCAGCTCCCCCAGGTGAGAATCGAACTCTTGATATTCCGGATTAAAATTACTGTCTTTCAAAAATGTAATGGTTTATGCTCGATGTTTATGCTTTATGCCTGCAGAAATGATTTATTTGTCCCAAAATTATTGATATATTTATTTTTCTATTATTCTCAGCGTTTCAACATTCCAGGCATTCTCACCGGAAAGACTCACCAAGCACCATCCCTTCAGGTGACATCATTTCTGTGGGAAAGCTTTTGGATCATAAAAAAGCTACGATATCAGTAATTTATGGGTGGACAAATCATTTCATCAATCTATTTCTTCATATCAGAAATCCACTATTGGTATTTATCTGTTTCCAGTAAAGCATTTGTTTTACTAGCAGAGTTTGCTAACAATTGAATCTTGAAGCTTTAGCTTTTTGAGATGACTACAGATTCTGTTAATATCCCTAAATATAGTTAACTTGACTTTTAATTTTAACGCAGTTGAAGTTGTGATCGATTCGAGTTTAATGATTTCAGCTGGCTTTTGTTCGCTGGTAGGCCCTTTTTTTAACAGGACTAATGACGGAGAAGGGATCACTTATTCACCAAGGGTAGGGTTTACTGGCCCAGTCCGTTTGTAGATAAGCTTTGTCAGCTTCAAGTCTATTTAAAGGATTCGGCTATCAGTATTGTCTTTGTAGTCGGAATTCGATCCCACACTTCATCCGACCAGGGAGAAATCTAACAATAACTTACAATTTATTTGAGTTCCAGTTATTTTAGGGTTACTTAATAGTTAATTACTGAAAAGTAATACTGTAGTTAGTATTACTTTGTATCCAGCTATCCTTCAGCATAGTAAAGAATTTATCAGCACTTTAAAACGGTTTGAAGAACATCACGATCATGTATATGCACAATACCGTATACTCAGATTGCCTGCAAACACCTGACGGACGGGAGAGATTTTGAAGTAGAATTATTGAGCGGTATCATGCTGCAATACTTCCACAAAAAAAGTAGCTATGATGAAGGAGGAGTTATGAATTGAGCTGGGATTAGTTTGGAAGCTCGGACGGAATTAATTTTTATAGAGGCTTTTGTCCAACTGCACCATACGTTGGAAATAAAATGTTTATGCACGATAATGCATGAACCCATATAGCAAGAATTGTTTCCCGATACCTGGAAAAGGCTTCAATACTACATTTAGAGTGGCATGTATCCCACATCTAAACCCTTTTGAACATCTATGGGATGAGTAGACAAGATGAATAAAGAGAATTAAGGGTTTACCTAACGGAAGAATACAAAAATATCCCTCTGGAATTTATTTATAACTATAAATACTTTTAATATTCTTAATATGTTTGGTATGGCCTGTTCTTTATTATAAACGTATTTGGAGACGCTACTAACAAATTGATTGGAAATCAGTACAAATACTACAGGGTGTCCAATTTCTTTTGGGCTCTCAGTGCAGAACCTTACAGTACGTGTGTACCGAAGGACTGGGGTAATAGACGAAGTATGGTATTACTGTATTACTTCGATGGGGCAACAAATAATTATAAATTTGGATGTACCGACATTGGATTGTGAATGGTTATTATACATCTATATTTTAGGTATGGACTATTAGTATTAGTATAGAATATTAAGTCCTACCACAGATGGCATAACACGAGATCGGCGAGTTAAAACGATATTTTATTAAATTATTCCTTAAGTTGTCACCACAATTGCTTTGTTTTTAAAAAAATGGCTTTTTAAACTAATAGTCTGCGTTTCAAAGTGATACATTCTGGTGATACGCAGGAATCACCTAGGACACTTGACACTAATATCAATAGAATATTTCCACTGGCATACGCAAAACTCATCCACTAGTCAACAGAAAAGCTCCACAGGCTCGACGTTAACGTTAATCCTGAGAGTCATCCTTACATCTTTCTGCCCTGTCTGGATCAGAGCCAAACTGTGACCATTAGCTAGGCAGATTATAGAACGAGGCTCTCCGTATCCTCGGTTGTCAAATCCGTCGAGAAATGCCTATAATTAAAAGTAAATATGAAAAAACCTTAAGATAACAAACTCATCAGGAGTGGCGTTAGGTCTAACAAGACGCTTCCAAGATGTGCTTGCTCTGCTTGCTGAGTAATTCTATTAGTAAACGAGGTTATATCAATTCATTACGTTCTTACGTCACTCATGCTCGGAGGAGTTGGAACAGCTTAAATTAGTCGTGAGTGAGCCCCTAACTCGACTTACATTTTTTTTTTTGGAAGTTCCTACTTTAAGTTTTCAGCTTTTATTAATAAAAAAAACTTTATTTCATATTTTCCCTTCAATTCCATTGATCAAGGAAAGGGATTGCCCGCGGGATGTGTTGGAAACTAGAGTAAGTAGGGGGTGAAGGCCGCCGGACGGAGGCAAGTGGACGGCTGACAAATGGAAGTGGAATTATTGAAGGGATCGAATGGGAGTGAAGTTGAGCCTCCGCTGGCAGCTGTCTGAATTAGCGAGTGCCCATCACCGGCGATCATCATTTTCTCAGTCCCAAGTGTCAGACATTCGTCAAGCATCCCTCTGAGCTATCGGCCACCTCTCAATACCAAGTTTTCTGATCTATCTCGTGCGTTTAGCCGTTTAAAGAGTAAAAAAACTTCTTAAAAGGAAATAAGTAAAATCCTAGCATTGCCATTCCTGCTTCAAATATGGAGGCTACATAGACGTCAGGGATGTAACAAACTGTATATTTTTTAACTTAGGTTGTAAAAAGATATTTAATGCAACCATTATTCAGGAAACTTTTGTTCTAATTATATGAAACAAGAACGAGTTGGGATCGGTTGGAAATATAGGGCTGGGACCATCGTGCATCACTGTTCGCAAACTATTTTCTAGTTTAAGTTGAAGGGTGGAATGATCGATCGTGTTGAGAGATTATTTGTGATTCACTTATGTTTGTTCACTTAGGTTTATGACTGTTGCATCATACAAATGTTCCAACAACTATATACATTAAAGACATGGTATATACGTACTTTACAAGACTATTTACTTCAGTTATAAAACGTTTCAGTTCGAAAGCATATCCTGATACCATGGTGCTTTGAAGAAAACAAGCTAGTCGAAGTTCGGTTGAGGGTGTGACTGTGGAGGACACTGTTTCAGGATTTAACTTATCCTTAAATTGTTATATTCCCCAGCCAGTGAGGATATTATTAAAAATTAAAATGGTTCTTATCCACTTATCAGATATAAAAAAGAGTTAAGCTGCCTCGGGCCCGGCCAATTAGCGTTGTGTGCTAGGGCGGCCTTCATTAATATCCTCCATATCTCTTCTAGCAGTTTCACTTGAGGGAGCTTTTTTGTAGCCACTTCACCCTAAACCTCTTGTCTTCTCGCTTAATTAATTTCTGTCCTGTAGGGCACAGGTCTTGGTGTAACTTTGCCAAGGATGGGCGCTTGTGAATTGATAAGGCTGACGTCGTCCCATGGTTCTTGCGATCTAGATAACAGATTACTTTAACAAAAAAATAAAATTTTAATCTCAAATGTAGCCAGATAAAAATATATTTAATAGTAGCGCGGGATTTTAGGTGAATATTTATATGATCAAAGTTATGCTAGAGTTCGGTGGATTTTGAAACCAATTCCTTAATAATACACTGATGGACAAAATTATCCCCTCAATTTTTTTAGTTAAAATTAAATAAATTAGCTTCCTCTTTTATTTTGATAAATTATTGGTATTTAGGTGATATCAGTGTAAATATAAACCGTGAATAATTCCTTGTTTTCTCTTTAATCCCTTTTTAACAAATAGTAGCATATGATTCATCCAATCCACACAGCATAAAATCCCTGCTCACTTATTCTTTCTCTATAAACGCATAAAAGCAGGAGTTCTATAGGGCAGTGTCCTGGGTCCAATCCCTTATAACGTATACACCGCTGATGTCCCCTCTACCCCCAATACCTTCTTGGCCACATTTGCAGTTGACACTGAGTTTATCATCCCACCCAGACCCCGATATAGCATCACATAACCTTCAAAAACACCTTGATGAGATCGAGTATTGGTTCAACCACTGGCGGATCAAAATTAATCAAACAAAATGTTTCCACATTACCATCACCCTCTGCCGCAATTCCTGTCCACTAGTTTTTTCTAATTCCATTCTTCTTCCCGTGTCCAAGATAGTACGGTATTTAGGCTTCCATCTTGACAAAAGGCTGACATGGAACCCACACACGAAGCTAAAAAGACGAGAACTAAACAGACACTTTGGACAACTGTACTGACTACATCGAAGGACATCCATCCCATCTCTCAATATAAAATAAATTACTTGTTTACAAAGTTGTACTAAAGCCAATCTGGATATACGGAATAGAGCTATGGGGATCAGCAAAAATGTTGCAAATCAAACGTATTCAATCCTTTCAATCAAAAGTCCTGAGAACAATAGTAAATGCCCCTTATTACGTCAGCAACAAAACCCCTCATAACGATCTTAATATACCTTACATTTTCGAACTCATCTCATCTATGTACATGAAATTCCATAGTAACATATCCAACCAACCTAATCCCCTATCACAGTCATTACAATCACCCCTACAATCCTCCTCGGAGACTAAAACGACAGTGGCTCGTGACCTGTTATAAATACGTGACAGTGGGATTCCTGGTAATGGCCAGATTCTCCAATCCATCTCCTGAGCGTATGTAGCTCTCCCGCTCTTGGTCAGCTTCCACTGGCTCGTATCTGGTGACGCGGCTGACGGAGGAACGAGGGGGATCCACGAAGACTCCACTTCCTCTTTCACATGCGAGGGAGGTGACAACCATGTGGATTTGGGAGATCTCTGGGATGTTTGTAAATACTCTATAAATGAGCGAGTGAATGATGAACTGTAAATATGGTATGAATGAAAACATTTAACGCAATTACTTATTCCCAAGAAGGTAGATTGTAATTTTATCACAATAATGAGTTTATTTGTTAATTGCTTATACCATCACCGAAGCCATCAGACGACGTCACATCAAGTTCTTCGACTCGATGAAGCACAATCTAAACCCTCCCTTCCGAGACATGACACCATCACCACCGCTACCGGCACGATGGCAACTCACAAGATCGAGTAAAGCAGAAGAAATGGTTGACATCACTGCGCTTGGCCCACCAACAACAAGCCTCTAAGGAGCACCCTCACTGATATCAGACTAACTACGACTGCACTACATGCCTAGAGAAGACTCTAGGCCCAGCCACCAGTGGACTCTCACCACTGTACCGTAACAATCAACCTCCACCGAGGATTCCCACACTCCTTACTCCTCTCACACCACCTTCAAGCAGGTCCTCCTAGTACAAGGATCCGATCACCCTAAATATTTTATATTTCTCCCTCATCCTAAAATTCTAACTAGAGAGCTTAGGAAAAAAAAAAAAAAAAAAAAATGTGCTTATAATAATATAAAAAAAAAACCAATAAAAACGGGTATCAAATTAAAGATCTTGACATCCTGTTTCAATCATTATATGTGCTAATGGTCACGAGAGCTATCATTAAAACAGTTTTCGCACCAATAACGACAAATTATAAATGAGATTAAAATAGTTGGGGTTTAATAATGATTATAGAACTTCCTATATTTTATTCGGTTCTTAAACGCTGTTATAATTTCAAAATAACTGAAATACTTACGATCCACTTTTAAGAGGGCTTGAACAAGAGATCAATCACTAGTTGGCAGACAAACGCACTTCTCCGTTAGGTTGGAACAAACTCTTGTCCAGGCACACCTCTCCCTCGCCTCGGACCAAATGTTTAATCAATGCCCTCCAGCTCAGAAGAACTTGGAGCCGCTTTCAAATTATCCAGGGACTTGAAGCCTAACTAATAATAAGACCACTTTAAACTGATTGGTGGGCGGAGTGGAAAGTCCAAGCGAGAAAGTATCAGTGCTTTCTCACTTAAAATAAATTATCTTGACTTGATTAAACTATATACTTTTGAAATGTGAGGTAATGCTAACGTTACAGTTCCTCTGAGGAATACTTAAATATAAATCATGACATAAAGCGATTTGATAACTACAAATATTTATTCATGAACTAGTAGCCTCCAAATTTGTTTTTACTATTTAAAATACTTTTTTGTTTAATTTTACCAACAAAAATTGATCGCGTCGGTTATATACTAAATTATTTTTATATATATTATAGCATACTTATGTTAATAAAAGTCCCTATTTGGGAGGCCAAATTTGTATAGCATACATCACTTATTAATAAACATATTATGCCTGACTGGTTATTGAATAATAATCGATACAGTTGATGTAATGGAGTAATTGATAGAGCTTAACAATTGATAATACTAGATGGTAGTTAGAAGAATAATAGATGATAAAAATTGTAGGGGGATAGGTAATCTGAAATATAACTAATAAATAATAGTTGATGCTATACAATAATATACTGCAGTCATGGTTTCCGTACCTGTACTTCATGCTGCTAACCTTGGAAGTCTACTATATTCTTGTGGTAGACGTCTGAAAGGGAAGGATAAAACACGCAGGACTGACTGGTTCTAAGGATCATCAGGACAATAAATCAGAGATTGAGGACTGATGACATTATTGCCCCAGTTATCACCACTCCATTTTCGGGGCGGATGTTTGTCTAATACCCGACTGTCTAATGGAGGTCTAGGTATAGGGCAGTCAGGTACACTAGTGATTCTAGGTATCAATTTTACCCATGGGTCATAGCTGCTCCAGGAAACAGAATTTATCCCGAATTCTACGGTGGGTGGCTTTTGAGTTTTGAGTTTACCCGCTATCGTCGCATGTGCGATTCTGTGTTTTATTAAATCGTTTTAGGCACTCTAGGTGTCTCCGTGTTCATTGAGCATTTATTTAAAAGTTCAAATCCGTGCTTTGCGCACAGTTGTAATTTTATAGTGTAGTATGTGGTACGAATTTATGTAAACTCGGTTATTTTGTGAAATTCTTCTACGTTCACTACTAATTGTTCATCTGTAGATTTTAGGATACATTGCATAGGAGCCTTGCCAAATTAAGGCTCTCTCAATACTATTTTTTAAATATTTTAATTTTTTTTTTGTTCGTGTTGTTACAAATGCGTGCTTAGCCATGGAAAAAATAGAGCATTAAATCGCAAATAGTTTCTGAGCTGTGACATGAGAAATATTAAAAATTACTATCCTGTCTTAACTTTTTTCTTATGTTAAATTTTTTAAATACTAAACTTTATTTTATTTTAACAATACCATATAACTTAATCACTGTATTTTGGAATATATTGTTAAAGATTTGCTTTTCCAGCATTAATAATTTTAATTTAAGAGCTCATTCATACCTTATCCACCGATTTTATTCACTCAATATGTACAGTTTACACTCATACCAACAAAATATAATTAAAATTAAAAATCTAGCAAGGAGGCTACATACCCCCGAGGATTAACCCCCGTGAAGCTGATGGAGGAATCGGGGGAATGAAGCTCCAACCACCTTCACTCTCCGATTGTATTCGACTTTTTCGACTTATCAAATAGGGTGGGATAGATAGAATAGGGTAGATTCGGAACTGAAGTAGTAACAAAAATAAATACACTAATCAAACAAACAAAGTAACATAGACATTGAAACAGTGTACATATGTTATCCACACATCATCCATACACTCTCCATTAACATGCCGTGTAAATATTGCTTACCTGAAGTTGCCCGGAACGATAGAGACAGAAGATAGAAGAGAAGAAAGAAGGCCAGTGATGGGGCGTCCCGGGATCCGCCGCGAGCCATACTGTGTCCTGTAATGTTCATTGATTGGTAATAAAAATATATACTATTATTTAATTTATGCACATTATTATTTAGTTAACCATTTTAAGGTTTCATTTGCCAAACTACCTCGGCCATTATTGCTTCAAAATAATTGCAATTATCTACTATATTCTACAAAAAAAACATATTTTTTTTTTTTAATTTCAAAACCCCTTTTTTTTATATTGATAAGTAATAATGAACAAAAAATTTATAGGGTTACAGTCTGCTCCTCGTACTGCGATGCGCTGATCCATTCGAAGGAGGGCATAAATATGATACATTTCAATCTGTAGTAAAAAAGTCAAAAAACACATCCAAACACTAGGTGATGAGGCTCACCTTCAACTTATGAAAACACTTAACACTAAAACACTAAAAAAAACTAAAACCTATACCTAGAACCTAAGACTAAAGCGTTCCAGCCGCGACAGCGTCCTGCCATCGATGGGGGAACGGAGCGGGGGTTACCGTGTTAAACACCGGGTTTGTTAAGTATTGCAAGGAGTCGAAAAATTTGATAAAAAAACATATTAAAATGAGTCGTGGTAATATTTATATACACGGAATTTATTCCTTGATCGCACAACCTTACTTTTTAGAATGTCGTTTGCATTACTGTATTCAACGTTTTCTTATCCATTTGAGCTTCGAAACCTTAAGCAGCTTCTAGAGTAGGACTTAAAAATCTTACCAGTAAGCTAAAATAGTATGATCAGTTTAGTTGTACCAAAGAAAAAGAAATTACGGTTATGCCAGAGAATTTTGGGAGGCCAAGACGCAATGTGTCGTTAAGTGTAAATATGTTGTGAATGAGAACATTTATCACAATTACTTATTTCCTAATTAGGCAGATTGTAATTTGATCACAATAAAGAAGTTTCAATATAAGTGTGTACTGTATATATTGAGTATAGTTTATAGAATTACAGATATGTATCGTCTATAGAAGGGATGCGGATCCACTGTAATTTACTGGTTTGTGTATTTAATGGGTATGTAATCCTTTGGTGTAATCATATGTAGCATGATTAAAACTGCTTGGTTCCATACCGTTTTATTGTTTGTATTCAATAGTTTAATGACGCCAATAATTTTGTGTATTAAGGTTGTAACATACAAAAACATAGGACCAAAAACCTGTCCGGTAATAGTAATTATTAATAATTAGTAACTATTATTTCCAATAATACACGTTCCCTTGTAATAGAGTGTTTGTGTATGTAGTATAAGTCATTTTATCCGCATATATTTTGTACCTTTTATTTTGTTAGTCATATTCTGGTCGATTGTTTTCGGTACCAAGTTTGAGTTATTATTATCCCCTCTCTTAACAATAGTTCTTTGGGGTATACTTATGGTTAAATAGTATAGTATTAGTATGTTTCCTTTCTATATTTACATCTTTCCTTGCCATAAAGAGTTTTGAATGTAATTTTATTCATTTGTCTTCCCTTAAATTTTATAAATGATATCATATATACGAGTTGTTCTGAAACTCTGTTTCAGTTACCAATATTCTGTCTTATTTCATTAGTGCTTAGGGGTATACATACACATTGAATATTCCATTCTTTCATAACATCCTATAACATATGAGGAATTAGCCCTAAGGATGAACAGCGCTCTGTGAATTAAGTTGACTAGTTGAGTTCACCTTCCCAAGTGGGATTGCCTGTACCATTTTCAGACTATTACGTTCGTTTGTTAACCCTAGTGCACAGTTTTCAATTTTAATTGGTATTCCATACTTCCAATTATTGCATTTAAAAAAATGTTTACGTAAAACATACATACATACAGACGGATATAGACGATTAGCTCGTACCGGACCGAGAAGAGAGCCTCTAGCCTCTCTTTTTTGGCCTGGCATTAATTTTTATCTCTTAGAAAATTATTATTATCGTAAAAGTTTCATTAGTTTTTAACTTTTGTATCTTGCTAAGCAAACCAATAAAGGGGTTATTTTATCGAGAAGGCATATTGATGCTAAAAGCCACATCCGATGTGGTTATTTCGTACGGGAAGAGTTCTAGCATTAAGTGACGTTTCAGCTCTTGTTATAGCGGTCGGCTTAGGGTAATTGTAACAGGATATCTCCTCTGGTGTCACTGAATGTGGGGAGGACTGGTCGATGAGAAGGTGCTTTCTAACTCCCGCCCTCAAGCTAACAGCTGTCATACATAAATATTGCTTCGAGGCAAAGGGTTATTTACACGACAGTTCCAAAACTTATTCGGACCGGAATGTCATTTAGTAAGTGCTATACCCGTAAGAGTTTGACACGCCAAATATTTGTGGATAACATTTTCTGGGGGATATTACTACGACGTCATACGATACTAGGATTACACCGAGACAAAAAATTTAACTTTCATCCAGTATGTCAAATCTGAAAAAATACTCATATTTTTTAAAAACAACCCTAACTTTCACCAAAAAAAAAAAAATTAATCCTCTACAAATCAGTAATTCACCCGATATTAATGTATGGGTGACTCATCATTAGTAATTTTTTTTTTAATTCTATTGCTATACATAAATGCCACAGAATCATAAGTAATTAACATTACTACACCAGAATAAAAAAGATGCGTTACGAATCAAATATTCTTTTCATTAAAAAATTCTTGTAGTCACAAAATCATTTTTTTTTTTCGACAATGGCCCTAACTCTGCGAATCCACTAATTTTAAGAAATAGACAATTAAACTAAATTTACAATCAAAATCAAAACGCACAAGGGAACCAAACCGATTTTATTACAATAGTGGAATATTATTGATAATCTTACTTATTTCAATATATTGTTTTTTCATGTATCGTTATCTATGATTTATTATTTAGTTGTTGATATTTTTGTTTCCCCGACATTACAAATTTTTCGTTGAACGCTCCAGTATTATAATGGTAAACAGTCTGTGACATTATTGTACCATTTTCAACTACACCATTGAATTATTGGTATATGTTTTATTGATTTTTGAAAAAAGTAGTTAAAAATTTGTTCCTAGCATTATTATTAGCTAGGAAGCGTCTGCGAGAATTAAAATCAAACTCAATTTAAAGTGTGATGTATCCCCACGATAGGTCATGATGCGTCGCTTTTCAATTATTTTGTGACTATCGGGCAACGCATAATGCAAATTATTATTCAAGTCATCGAGATCTATAATTTGATATCCAAATGAAAAAATATTTTTTTAATACTATGCTATTATTATTTATGTAAATCCGTTTTTGATTACGTTGGCATGTATTAAAAACACATACCAACTATCCCAAACAATAATACACCCATTTCAAAAAATAACTAAGACTTTTTGCTTGAAATATTGACTAATGTTTTAAGTTTGGGCTTCATAAAATACATACTTTGGAATGCTAACTCACAACAAAGACGGAAGAGTGGACTTGCCATGCTGTTACACGAACGACGAATTGGTATTGCACGAACTGATTTAATAAGCACTTCACGTCAAATATTACATAATACAAATCACCAGCCGCCTGTTTTGCACAGTATTCTTTAAAACATCCACATTACAATTGTGCATTACAACGTTTGAGGCCATGATAAGGGAATTGTTATTTAATTAAAAAGAGGTTTATTAAAATAAATGTATTTTAAAAAAAAACATTATTTGTGTTTTTTTTTGTTTTTTTTTTCAAAACCTCAACAAAACAATACAATGTACAAAAAAGAAAAATAACAAAATATTTGGATTACATGTTTCTCCTCTTTCTGCATTTACATGCATTATGTGCGTTCCCTCCAGTTGGGCGAGAAGTATCGACACAACCTGCAGCGCTTTCTGTGGCCCGCCCCTTGGTGGAATAACGAAGTGTATGTTTTAGCCGATAGGTAGCAGGCTAGTTTCCCTCCTCAAGATTGAGCGTGAAGCTTTGAATCAAAAAATAAGCGAGTCAGTGGTTTTACTTACGATTTTGTTTGATTCTCCCAAAACGACAATTAGACATCATTGGTAAAGACGATAGTCTATCTGTCTGTGTTCACTAAATATTATGATTTCTCAAGCACCAGGAAAGGTGCTGTTATGAGTTAAAGTTCTGACTTTTTCCTTGATGTTGAGGATGCACTACCGTAACTAAATAAATAAATACCGTAACTCAAACACAATTTCGATCATATATCAACAAATCGAATCGAAGCGAGTTAAAAATAGAATTGGTGTAGTTGTAAGTGTAAACGCTCGTGAAAACGTACAACAGAATTTCACTGAAAAGTTTTAATATTTATAGATCTTCCCGTGTCCGAGATAGTACGGTATTTAGGCTTTCATCTCGACAAAAGGCTGACATGCCCACACACGAGGCTAAAAAGACGAGAACTAAACAGACATTTTGGACAACTGTACTGACTACATCGTAGGACATCTATCCCATCTCTCAATAGAAAATAAATTACTAATTTACAAAGTTATACTAAAGCCAATCTGGACATACGGAATAGAGCTATGGGGATCAGAAAAAAAGTCGCACATCAACCGCATTCAAACCTTTTCAATCAAAAGTCCTGAGAACAATAGTAAATGTCTCTTATTACGTCAGCAACAAAACCATTCACAACGATCTTAATAAACCTTACATTTTCGAACTCATCTCTTCTATGTACATGAAATTCCATAGTAACATATCCAACCAACCTAATCCCGTCGTTACACTGCGCCAATCATCCCTTATATATAAATACGTGACAATGGGATTCCTGGTAATGACCAGATTCTCCCATCATGTCCTGAGCGTATGTGGCTCTCGCGCTCTTGGTAACCTTCCACTGGCTCGTATTCGGTGACGCGGTGAACGGAGAAACGAGGGGACTTACCAAGACTCCACTTCCTCTTTCGCATGCAAGGGAGGGGACAACCATGTGGATTTTGGAGGTCTCTGGGCTATTTGTAATTACTGTATGAATGAGCGACTGAATGAAAATAGTAAATATGTTATAAATGAGAGCATTACAATTACTAATTGTCCAATAAGGCAGATTGTAATTTTATCATTGTAAAGCTTTTAAAAAAAATATTCATAGACTTTACGGGCCAATTCAAAATAACGAAGGAGTAATAATTGTAGCTACTTTGGTTTATTCAGAAAAGAAAAAATATAAATGAAAACAATTCCAAGCGATAGCAATTGAAATGCACTTCGGTATCACCTTATCTGTATGCAGTTTATATCTCTCTTCAGATGAATGAGTTCATGCAAATGATCTCAGTTTATACAACCATTAACCACCACTTCCAGCGCTCTTTATGGGTGACAACAACGATAACAATCCCCTTAGGGGCTCTTCTCACACAACCACTAGGGAAAGAATTCTTGAAAGACTTGATATCCCTGAAATTCTAATCCTCAATACTAGAGACCCGACATTTCTAAGCCATACGATCTCATATTGATCAACCTAATAATTTATAAAGACTTTCAGTAAAGGTAAGGATTTTTTTTTTTTTTAACCTCTTTATTAATAAGTATACAATGAACAAAAATAAATAAATAAATTTGGATTTACATCTCTCTCCTCGTGTTGCATACGCAGATGCATTCGAAGGAGTGCACACTTTTTTTTTTTTTTTTTTCACAAAACTTCAAAAAGTACAAGTAACAAAATAATATAATAAAATAATTGAATTACAGATTTCTCCTCTTCCTGCCATTCACAGATGCATTTGGAGCAGTGCATAAATATAATAAATTTTGTTGTGGTTAAAAGTTCATAGTTTATATTCAACACTAGGTGATGAGGCTCACCTTCAACTTGTTACCGACACTAAACACTAAACACTAAAACACTAAAACAAAACAAACAAACTAAAACCTATACCTAGAATCTAAGACTAAAGCGTTTCAGCCGCGACAGCGTCCTGCCATCGATGGGGGAACGGAGCGGGGGTTATAGTGTTAAACACCGGGTTTGTTAGATATTGTAATGAGTCGAAAAATTTGATATGTCTACGCTGGATGAATTCATCCACCGTAGGCAGCTCAAATATCTCATGCAGCTCACTGTTTCTTCGCTGCTCGAATGAAGTACCTCGGACCACTTTCATCAGTATACCGTTTTGGAATTGTTGGAGTTTCTTAGCTGTTATTTACGTCAGATAACGAAATAGCGGTGCACCATACAGCAGAGTAGGCCTTAGTATGCTCTTGTATATCAATAGCTTGAGACAGATAGATTGGGGAAAGTCAATAAATGCGTAAGCCGGTTTGACTCCGGGAGCCACGAACATTTATTCTTTTTCCATAAGCACAGTGTACTAGCATATTTCTATTGCATATGTTAGGTAGAAGCATGTTTTATTATCTACATATTTCGCCCTAACAATAAGAAGACCTGGTGGGCTCCCAGGATCTTTGCTGGTTACTGCGGGGCCCCAGTGTTAGTTTTTAGTCCCCTAGAGTTCGGTTAAGCACTCGTCCAATCTACTATACCACGTATACCAAGACCACAAGGCATTGAAGACCACTTGGTTTTACGCTTATAAAGAAATATCTACACGCTGCTATGTAGCTTTCGATTTAGGACTTGATCAATCATGAACATTAGCAAAATGGGACTGACTTTTATACTTCAATTGTTTTTCCTTGGTTATCGTCATTGTATTTCATTACAAAAACAAAAGAATCAATGAGAGGTGTTATGAAGCATACCATTAGAACTCCAGACCTATTAAATCATTTTTATTACCGCTGTAATAGAACAAACATGCAGATTTCCGAACATTGCAAACTGGCAATAGCCGATCGGCTGAATGTAAGAAGAGCCTCACCCCTTGGGCCCCAACAAATGTGCATTATGAAACATTATCATGTATTGTATTTAAAATATTTCTTACAAAAAAATCCCTCAGGAGAGCGAATAAAAGACAGGGTTTGCCACCTATCGGGGGAACTCTGAAGGCAGGCAGTAGTTGGTCGGTAAAACGCTAGATAGCAGGGCATTACTCACCCCTTCCCACCCCCAGCCACACCCCCACTAACACTGTAACACTGTGGCCTCCAGCTGAGCATGTTCATCTTACATATAGAAAACCCCTTATTGCTATAAACTCAATCAGAATGCCTTGTCGATGGTAAAATAATATACATAAATTTTTCCTTGATTGTGCAGCACCTACGAGGCTTTTTATTGAAACTGCGTCGAAAAATATTTGGCACGTGTCTATGCCCAAAAAGAAAACAAGTGAAGTTCTCAAAATGAATATATTTTTTCATGAGAGGCACGGATTATCTTGTCCATAATAAACATTATTGCAATGTGTGTTTTCTCAATACTGCTGTTGCGTAAAGGTGTGTGGCAAGAAAGTAAACAAGTGAGTGTGGACGCTGGAAAACGTGTTTTTTTTTTATTTACTAAAAATTACATATGCACAAATAATACATTTTGAAGTAGGCTCCTTGTACTGAAATGCCAACATGAGTTTTGAGCAGTTATTACAAACTAACAAATATCGGATTACGGTTAAAACTGAACTAACAATACAAACAGGACCAAGCTGACCTTACAGAAAAAGGAACCTAAAAATATCTTACGCCTAACTTACAAAACAGCTTACAGCTATAGCTTCGACTCCCTGCTGCCCTCGATGAGGTAACGGAGTATTATAATTAAGGGAAAACTGATCGAACAAAAAAAAGTATCATTTATATCAACATTTGTTACTTTCTTCACACCATTTTTAAATAGCGTCAAATAACATTATTGAAATAATGCATTTAATTTGTTCTCAGCCTAAGGAAAACTCTCTTTACATCAAATATGAGCTGAATTGAATTGTTTCAATTATAGATAAACGAAATAAAAAAGGTAAAATGTTAATGAAAAAGTTTGAAATGTTGTCTGGTATGGGAAGAAAAAAGGTTCTTAGAAAGGTATTAATGGTTCGTAAAAAACTAATAGGAATTTTTGATCAAAAACACTTGATTTTATTTATTGAACCATCTCGGTCATAATAGTCGTTTTTTACGACAAAAGTAAACAACTAAAATATTATTATAATAAAATAATCCACTGAAATAGGCCGGGACGGCAATAAACACCCGATTTATGCATTGGCCCAAATCACTTTTTTATTGTAATATCTTTGAAATATTTTTTGTGATGCTTTCATTTAAGTTTCCGAAGTCACTAGAAAACAAGATCAGAACTTCAAATCTTTCATCATAGTTGTCCACATAGATAAACCACCAAAAAATACCCCCCCCCCCCCCCCGTACATTACAGAACAACCCTTCCGTCTCTTGACTTTTACATATATGCGTACAGGCAGACAATAAAAAAAAACACAAAACACCATTCCTAACTCGTATAATCTCTCATTAGGAATATAACAATAATGCTTCTGACGCATAGGTGAACTATTGCAGAGTGTCTTTTGGTCAATGTCTTATCTTGATCACTGAAATTAATTGATTACAAATGGATTCTAGTACAAATAGAACGTTTATTACTATTTCACAAACCCATAACAATGTAAACAAGGTCCGAAGTGTTGAAGTAGCTCCCAACACCAAAACATACTCAGCTAGACCCCAGCTGGAAGAAAAACAAACAGAGGCAACCTAATCACTAAAAGTTATAACAGCTAATAGATTTTTCATTACTTACTTTTCCTGTGTTAAATATACAAAATGTAAGAGAGAAATAATTTTTTTTTCGAGTTTGCAAAGACAGGATTTCGCTGGACGTCACTAGAGATATCCCGATGAATCAAACTATAGCTTAGGTCAATTATAATTTAATAATCGCAACTGGGCTACGAGCGAGCTCTGCTTAAGATAAATAGTCGAGTGGTCTTTGCAAGTTGTGTCGCCCTGACTTAGGCTGCCAACCAGCCCTTAATCTAAATGCTAATTTTCCTTCTCATATAAATTTCATTAGATCCTCATAAAATCAAAGTTAAACTCGTTAACCGCGGCGGCCTACATCATAACACGAAATAAAGTTTTTTGTTTTTAGGAAAGTATAGCTAATAATTCACAGTTTATAGGCCAAGAGCAAATTTAGTATTCCAAGTACAAATATATATTTGAGATTTCACTCTAGCACCAACCAGCCAGCAAATCTGAAATTATTTCATGAAAGAATCGCTTAATAAATTAATAATTCTTTATCTGTCATGAAAATGGTAACAACCTGAAGATACAATTACTACTATCAACAGAATGCCTCGCCATTTTCTTCTTCTGTTTTTTGGAAAATTTCTTTAGTGGGTATTACCATCTAATTTTATTAAACATATATAAACGAATAAAATTACATAAATAATTTAAAAAGCAGTATATAGAGACACTAGATGGGACTGCGTAAGTTTCATCAATATTTATTAAATAATTGTGAAAAAAATACTTCATAATATTTATAAATCATGAAAGGATCACTTAATAAATTAAGCATTCTTTATCTGTCATGAAAATGGTAACAAACTGAAGATAGGGTACGATTACTTCTCTCAAACGAATGCTTCGCCATTTCTTGTATTTTTTGCAAAATTTCTTTAGCGGGTATTACCATCTAATTTATATATCTCTTTATAATCTAATTTATATAAACGAATAAAATTACATAAATAATAATTAAAAAAACAGTATATCCAGACACTAGATGGGACTGCGTTAGTTTCTTCAATATTTATTAAATGACTGTGAAAAATATACTTCACTAAAAATACTTTATATAATTTATTAATCATCACGTATATTTAATATAACTGTTTCAATAATTAAAATTTTATTAGCTTATATATTAACTAAACAAATGCCTTTGGAATATCTTAGACGACATTTAGAACTCGATTAATATTGTCAGGTGCTAAAACGTTATTCTTTTCGAATATGTTTTCTGGGTTATTTTCGCGCAAGATGTTCATAATCTTACAAACGATTTTTAAAAATGACTATTGACTGAATTTTGGTTTGAAATCTACAAAAGCCTTATAAAGGATTAATTATATGAAAATACGAAGTTGAGAGAAAGATTTCAACTGTTTGAACCCCAAAATATTATGATGTGAATAAACTTGGCAAAAATGCTTTTTTGCTTGATGCCTGCGACGAATCGTAAACCATAGGATAAATTAGAAAATTGTATTTCAAATAGTTTCTTCGCAGCGAATTGAAAAATCTTTCAATTTTTTTTTTAACTTTCTTCCTATTATTATCTTTTGAGCAAAAAATATTCCGCCTAAACGGGATTGTTGAATATATCATTAAAATTTCAATTCGTTGAGAAAAATTTTACGGCTAATATTGTAATGAAGTCAAGCAAGCAGACAGACAGTCACGTTGAGGGATGGCACGTGCCTGTTTGGAAGCAGACAATTTCCCATGTATTAGTACGATAAACCAAAAACAATTATTTCAACTCGCCGGAGTTATAAATATTACTTTTTATATTTAGTTTACAAGCCATTCAGCCCCACTCCTGTGGAAGTTGACTTGGCTAAAAGCCGATTATATTCGACAAAAACCGGGAGCCGGGAATCGTGGCTATGGACATTTATTGAAGAGGGGCCTTTTCTTTTATCCCGCCTCTGACTCGCTATGCGTTTTTATGGCTACGTTCCGAAAAAGCAACCTAAGCGGAATTTGATCACTGCCGAAAATCAAATAATTGCAATATCTTTTGGCCTTTTTAGCATTTGCAGCTCATCGGTATTATTGACTTGGGGGCTGGCTGGAAACTGGGCATTAGATGGAACAAGGTCCGCCAGTCTTTTTAAATTCAATTCCTCTCCCTGTGTCTCAGACAGTACGGTATTTAGGCTTCCATCTCGACAAAAGACTGACATGGAACCCACACACGAGGCTAAAAAGACAAGAACTAAACAGACGCTTTGGACAACTGTACAGACTACTTCGAAGGACATCCCATCTCTCAATAGAAAATAAACTACTTATTTACAAAGTTATACTTAAGCCAATCTGGACATACGGAATAGAGCTATGGGGGACAGCAAAAAAGTCGAACATCAAGCGCATCCAATCCTTTCAATCAAAAGTCCTGAGAAAAATAGTAAATGCCCCTTATTATGTCAGCAATAAAACCCTTCATAACGATCTTAATATACCCTACATTCTTGAACTCATCCCTTCCAAATTCATGAAATTCCATAGTAACCTATCCAACCACCCTAATCCTGTAGCACAGTCACTGCACTGCGTCACTCATCCCTATATTCCTCCTCGGAGACTGAAGCGGAAGTGGCCTCGTGACCTACTATAAATGCGTGACAGTGGGAGTCCTGGCAATGACCAGTTTCTCCAATCATGTCCTGAACGTCTGTGGCTCTCGCACTCTTGGTCAGCCTACACTGGCTCGTATCCGGTGCGGCGGACAAGGGAGCGTGGGGGGCTTCCCAAGATATGTGGTATGAATGAGAACATTTATCTTAATTACTATTGCATATTAATTAAGGCAGATTGTAATTTCATCCTAATAAATAATTTTATTTTTCCATTGCTATCTCAAATCTGTTTTCAGATTTTCAAAATTCAAACTCTACTTCCTATTTGAGAACTAAGCGCGAGAGGTTTTCTAAGGAGCGCAGACTTCTTGTTGGCGAAGTCTAGCTTATTTAAAGGCGGAACATCCAAGCTATAAATACCGAAACAACAGAAATTGCTTTAAGTTAATTGCTTTTGTAGTATAAGCTCTAATTTACACGAATAAACGAACCATTCACTTCTTTCTTCTAAAACTGAAATATTTTATTTTTTCAAAACGGGAGTAATTTCAAAAATTCGCTTGGCTCTTCGAAAATTCTTCCAGTTTTGGCTCAGGTCCAACGTCTGGCACAAAAAAAAAAAACTCTCCGCAAAAAAACAGAGTATTGGTTAAATAAAAAATATCTTACAGTTGGCAGTATTTTCCTCTGATTAATAGGCCATGTTCAAGAAATTATTCAACATACTCGTATTTCCTCCTCCTCATTATTGTGAGGATATCAGTACTTGAAGCATAGTAGCAATTTTTGAGCTTGATGGTCTCTGCTTTCTAGCAGTTACTAGGCGATCGTCATTCATCAATCGGTCTTCGATACTAGTATTAAAAATGATTAAATCTACCAAAAATTTATAAGATATATTCCACAATACCTTGCGATATACCCTACTACTTTAATACCGGGAACAAATTTTAATCACACACTAAATATGTTCCAAAGGATTTTTATAATTTTTTTTATAAGGGTGTTTTATGTACTTACAATTTTGTTAGTTTGTTTAAAAGGTTGAATGACCAAGATAGCATTTTTATATTTTTACAGTTACAGTTCAATTTATACTGGAAACACAGTTTAGCTTGAAAAAGTAAAATAAAACAAAATGGCTAGGCTACTGGACAAATCGTTGACTATCTGGTAGCAAACGAGATGCATTTTTGATATAACTGCGGTGGGCGCACCTGATTCTGTAGTTAGATATATCATTAATTCACACCCACTAAAAGCCACTAATGCATTAATTCAGTGATCTCTTTTACTGGGTCAATTATACTCCATGAGTATTTTTCTAACTGTACTCCATCCTGACTTACCGGCAATAAGGAAGACATTGGACGGCAGCTACCTCCCAGATACAGGAGCCGAGGTATCGGGTAAAAGTCGAGCGACAAGAGGTAGAAATGGAAATACTTTGAAATCCGAAGAGCTCTACCTTTAATGGATCCTGAAACTGTACCCGAAGGGATCGTTTTTGGCAAGCAAGCGGATTACGTTCGGAGCCAAGTCTTGGACTTTCAAAACGGGAGTAATTTCGGAATGCTTGCCTCTTCAAAAATTCTTCCAGTTTTGGCTTAGCTCAGCTGGACGTCACAAAAAAAAAAATGCTCAGCCAAAAAACAGAGCACTGGTTAAATAAAAAATATCTTACAGTTGGCAGTATTTTCCTCTGATTAATAGGCCATGTTCAAGAAATTATACAACATACTCGAAATTAGAACTCAAAATTGAAGAATTGATACGATGTCTGTAGATAATATCAATCTGTTCACAATATTTTTTTTTTTCTTAACCCCTATATTGATATTTTAGAAATCTAAATTAATATAAAATATAATTGAGCTGTGCGTGGCTCCTTTTACTGCATATACACATTTTAAGCAGTTTATGAAACAATTAGTAATTATCCTGACTATTGTTCAAAATTAAATAATGAAAAATGGGAGCAGGTGACGGGGCTCACGTTCGGACTACACTAGATCCGTAATAATAATGAGGGCGGCTCTTTATGGAAGATACAACAATATTCACTAACCAAGCCTTCAATATCTTTAAAGAAATAAATCTCATAAATGGTTTATAAGCTATAATTGCCGGCGATTCAAGGTGCTTAAATTCTCAGAGAACATCGCTCGTGGTTTCGGATGAGGCCTCTCTCACTCGCCACACAGGCCGTTTCGTCTCAAGAGCTTTTCCTTGAACATAACAAGTGGACATGACTGGATTGTACTAATGTTATCATTGACTTTTTAAGAGTAACAATCAAAAAGAGACACTTGTACTTAAATATTTAAATTGCGAGAAAATTTAAGTTTTTCAAAAAAATCTCTCCTCTCTATAATAGACAAAAAATTCACGGATGGTTTCCATTCTTATTATTTATTTTTTTAAGAGTTTTAAATGCAGATTTAATTGTTTCGTATGTTTTTTTTGCCTGCATTGCAGAATGCCCATATAGACAAATAGTCGTATGTTAATTAAAAATATTTTTTGAGAGACTTTTTTATATAGTTTTTTTTTTATGGAAAAAATAATTTTCACACAGTATAAATACCATTTTTATAGACGGTATAATTTTTACCCAGAGCTTTTGTTCAGTCCTGGTGCCTATAATATAAAACTTCCTAACCAATAGGTTAGCTGGACCACCTTGTTCTCGGTCAGCTTCCGAGGGCTGTTCGCCCTCCCACCCATATTTTCTTTCTCTACTCTGAATGATTAGAAATTGATAGCTTAGAAACACTTCAGGGAAGCGAGAAACTTGCGTAATTATTATATCTATTTTATATAAATTGATATTAATTGTGGAGTAGTGCATATGGAAACAAAAAAAGTGAATGTCAAGTGTATTAATTGTATAATACCATCACTTTCTTACTCTATGGCGTTGTTTTAAGCAGCCAACGAAATGACTAATAACAGAGACCCAGATTTTTTTGCACCCTCGTTTATTGGTTTTAAGATAGAACTTGTCCTAGCGTGTTCTTCTTTTAACCACATGAATACAGTGAGCCCTGGGTCATTCGGTCTGTTTGTTTATATATTCAACGATAATAGTAGCCGTAACATTAAAAATAAATAAAAGTTAAAATAATATTATTAAGATAATATTATTCTTCACAGTATCACAGAAAAACGAACACCTGAATACGAATATTTATACTGTGTGAAAATGATTTTTTTCCAAAAAAAAAACCTCTCCCAAAATATCTTTTTTAAATTGATATTACACCGACACTCGAAGTTTTGACTATTCGTGCATCCTTAGGGCTATAATTTAGGCAAACAAAGAACAACAGAAATTTACATACATAAAAAAACTAATAAATAATGATAAATTTGGCCACATTTCAAAGAACCGAAATATTGTAACGGCCTTATTGATCGCTGAGGTTTGGTCCGTCCAGTGCTGACGAATTAACTTAACCTGAACGGATTAACGTAACTGAAGCTTTTGTGAGATTGTGTTTGTTGTAGATAATCAAGTGGCGAGTGGAGAGAGAGGACTTATAAAACCCTTCTTACCGATAGTTATGTGTTGTATTTTGTTTCTTTTCTAACCAAATAAAGAAGTGTTCCTTAGAACGGTGAATGTTAAAATCTATCATTTAATTACCCTGAACCTAACCTAAAATACTACAGTACATAAATGGCACCCGAACAGGGACATAATTGAAGATTGATAACGTACGTAATTCATTGCTAAAAATTACTTTAATTTAGATCATATTTCTACAGAGATAATAATTAATTAGTACGAATGATAAGTACTTAGAATAGAATACTGTTCATGTTTGTTTCTGCTGATTACCATTATAAGAGGAATAACGTAATTAATTATCGTCATGAGTGATCCAGAAAGATTATTATTAGAGAGGGAGGATATTTTTGCTGCTGTGCAGTCGATTTTTGAGAGGTCTAAAAAGTTAAGTTCCGATACCGTAACTTTAAGCCGTTCTATGAACGGTTAAGTAAATATGAAGCACTTTGTGATGAAATAGTCGTAGATTAGGGATTATAATGTGACGTTTCAACAACCAAAGGAAAAGATAAACACTTCTTTATTTAGTTTTAACAGAATATATATATGAATAACAGTATCTTTAAATTCAAATTCATTCCGTGCTGTATATCGAAACGTTTTGAAAAAAAGATTATAAATCGATATTTTACAGACCTATGGTACATGAAAAGACCTTGTATATGCCTTCGGACCGAAACACCTAAACTCTAAATTAAGAACGCTTACAAGTCAATAAAAAGACATCTTGGAAGTGGGATGGTCAAGATATTGTTGGAAGTAATATTTATTATAAATGGGTTAGAGTACCTCGGGTGGTATCGGACGCCTCCAGTTTGCTTAACCTTTTCCGCCTGGTCTAAACCAGAAAAAAAAAAGGCGAGGTGGCCGAGATCACGTATATTATTTATTTTTTTGGAAACCTTGTAATATTATTTACAAACAATATTGAAAGCGTAAAATGGGGTTTGTTAAATGTACCTTTAAATTTTAAGAATGGATCACATGGTTAAAATATACATCAACAGTATACATACATAGTAGAAGTATACATCAATAAATTTCTCTGTTCACAGAATTGGTTTCATTTATACACGAGTGATTTCTGCCATTTTCAAGTGCTGGAAAAAAACCAGCACGAAACGTCCCTCGTATGTATGATGTATGTTCAGGCGAACCGAGGATTTAATTGATTAACCTGAATAATTGGACATAGCAAAGGACATAACAGTTCAACCTACAAGACTTGAAGCGCTTAGATTCATTATGACATTGCATACGATCATTTAATAAACTCAAAAAATTACAGATATATTTCGTACAAAAATTTCTTCTGTCATAAACTGTATCGTTCCCTGCTTTCTTTTATAAATTTAATAACAGCTGGGCTTCTCATTGGAAGATTGATGATTCCATACAAGTAGATATGATAAAGGACAAAAAAATTAGGCCCACATAAGCTAGAAAAATTAGGTTTTAATTACAAAAGCAGTAAGTTTTAGTATCAGAATATTTGAGGTACTTTTTACACCTGATATGTCTTCGAAAAAAATACTGCTTTAAAGAAACCCCCCCAAAAAACCTGTTTTTCTTAGGTCAATACAGACAGAAAGCATATTAGGAAGTATTAACTATCTGAAAACCGTTTTTATATGGTTCAGTTTCTAACCTTGCTGATTTATCTATATGGAGCCAACGATTAAATAATTTAGGCTTCTTAATTTTTGATATTGAGTAGAGTACCAAATATATGGTCAAGACATTCAGAACCAGTAAATGTAAGTTCAATGATTAGAGGATGATAATTGTAAATTTGACTAATATCAAGAAGTAGATAATCCTAATTATAAGAAAAAATTTATGTTCAAAATTCTGTTATCTTTTAAAGTGCAACCCTTCCTTTTACTTTTGTCTGTCTGTTCTGAGCTCCCTGTTCAAGCTAGAGACATGAAATTTATTTGATATTGGGAATTCATATATAAGATATATAAAACATATAGTAATTTCCATAAAACATTGTCAAATGATATTTTTTTTCCCCCATAGCCCCTTTCAATTTTCAGATAATTATAGATCCTCAGGTGAATCTATTTACAAATTATTTTTGTATTTCCTGTAGCATCGCTACATTGTATACAGGTTTTGTTATTTTATAGAAATTATATAATGAATAAACAAGTATAATGATATACATTATACGTGACTGGACTAAACTGACTAATAAAGGTGATGGGGCTCACCTTTTTGATCAACCTTAAAACTAACTTACATGCTAATTCTTATCCTAATTTTTCCCCGACAGTCTGTTGCCATCGATGCGGGAGGAGTGGTGGGGTCATAGTGTTAAACACTGGGTTTGTCAGGTGCTGCAACGAGTCAAAAAACTTAATGTGTCTCCGGCGGATGAACTCACCCACTGACGGCACACCAATCAACGGCTGCCGGTCAGCGTTCTTCAACCCGAGAGAAGTATGTCGGACCACTTTTCGCATGATCCCATTCTAGAAAAGTTGGAGACACTTGGCTGTATTGTCAGTCAAGTGGGTAAATAGCGGGGCACCGTAAAAAAAAAATAAAAAAAGATAATTTCATTAAAATATATTATTTATTCCCATATATACATATTTTATCCCCGGGTTTGAGTAGGGAATACAATTGTACAAACTCTGATTAAGAATACGACAAGTTTTGTATATGTTGGGTCTAAGTGGAATATAGTTATAAAAAATCATCAAAATCTTTAATTAAATCGGCTTCTATGCGAGAACGAAACTGCTGAAATTAAATTTTTTGTCAACAATTAATTATGTGTTTCATCAATTCTCTTGGCTGGCAAGATGACATATTTTACTATCACCAATACCACTAATCGAATGTTTCAACGAAAACACGAATTTAAACATAATCCACAGCATTGTATGACGCTATACGCATGTTAATTTATATCACTTTCCACCACAGAGGAATTAGCATTATTTTTCAAATAGTTTGATTTCAATATGTTTACTCATAGTTCATCGAGGTTTAGAACATAATCAATAAGAAACTTTAATCGCAATCACAAAATTACTCCTCAAACTAGCAGGCCTACACAGTTAATTTGTCAAACAGCTTTTGTCGGTGAAAATAGCTTGTTCAAAGAAAAAAGGGTTTATATCTAAACTATAAAAAAAAATTAAATTCACTCTGAACCAAATATACTAACCATTGTTTCCAAAACATTATTTTTGTACTTCTCGAATCTATTTATAGACTCCATTTAACACGTTCTACTGAAATTAAATTATAAAATTGAGAGCTTCTGGTTCTAACAAGCCCCAAGCAATATTTCGTTAGGCTTACCCATTGACTATAATTGGATCCCGCAATGACTAGTCGCGATTGTTTCAATGACTGCCCATCTGACTCAGTCAGTAGTAACGAAGCAGCGAGTCTCAATCCCTCTCCAGGCCATCATCATCTTTCAGTAAGTGGTTGCCTCTGTAGCTTCAGTTGTCTGTGTAAATATTACTGACTTCTGGAGTCCTCTTCTCTTCCATTTAATACGACTATAACGGGAAAGTAACTGGAATATCTTTGGAGCCAAACAATCATAAAACCCTCTATCGATACACAATATAATCTTCTAGATATTCATGAAGAAAATAAGTTGCCATACTTACTCGGCTAATACTATTGGCTCAGCTGCACTATTGACTCATGTATATATACTACACAGCTAAAGAAATTGCTTTCAGTGTCAGCACTATCAAGTTTCTCACAAGTCAGGATATCTTCCAGGAATGTCCTTAGTAAATCAGGCTAATGTATGATGTCCCTGGTCCGCATTGAGTTACAGTTACATGAATGATTTTATTTTAAAAACTTTGGTTCGGTCAAGTTTTTGCTACTCTCGTTTTTCAGGTGGGGGGTTTTGCACGCCAGAGTTTGTGGAGCCACGCTTTTGACCTACGACTGATGGTGATCTATGGTATTAACCACGTGGATGTGGGTGTCAATGACCCATGTGGTTGACATGCACTTAAACCTGCCGGATCTTTAAGGGCAACCCACTGCTGACCTTGAATACTGACTAGAGCATGGAGTTCACCGTAATTCACCTAATGTTTTTGTTTGTTTTACAGCCATCAAATGTGCTCAGTTGTTTTTTTTCCTAATTATTACCTACGAAGAAATTCTGTTTATTAAAAAAATGCATGAATTAATATTTATTTTAATGAATAATATTTCACTTATTCCCTTAGTTCATTTAGTTGAAATGTTGTATGCGTGTTTCAAATCAGCGGGACCAATTACATTAATGTACATCCTCCCAGATCTCTGACAGAATCTCCTTTGGAGTCCGGAGGAGGGCATGGCTCAGCAGCGTTGACCCTCTGCAGGATGGATTTAGGTGTGAAGAGGCATGGGCGGGATGCTTTGTGCCGCACCATCTGGTCAAATGTCTTCTGGCTGATGTCGCACAGTCTCAGGAGCTCACTTACGAGAAACTTCTTCGCTTTTGGGTCCAGTGTCCTCGTATCTACTGAGTTCATGTCCACAGTCTGGAGTCTTTTCCTATTTGCCTTCTTGTTATTGTACTTACACTCTTCTGGGGAGTTGCGTTTCTGTCTGCGGTTCATGGGGTGTTCGTTTGGATGGCTGGACACTCTTTTCGTGTGATTGGTTCGACTGCCTGTCAACTTTTGACCATTCCGATAGCGTTTGTGCCAATATTGCCTTCCTTTTATATTTTTTTTGTCTTTACCTTCTCTTTCGCCAACTTTTCTTACCAATGTTAACCAATTGCATCCCTCCCTAAGCGATCCAGTACTTGAATCACTGAGGTATGGGTGTCGGAATGTCGGGTACTTCTTGGTAGATGAATTTCGAAAACTGCTCGATTTATGAACTGAATGGTTGATTAATGAAATCTTACTTCTGTTAACATCAAAGCTCTTTATAAATGGTTCCTCATTACGATTCTTACTTAAGGTACTTTTACTTCGAAACCGGCTCTTTGCATTACCTGGTTCACTTTTATTAAGTCGTATAGTAGTTTCAATACGACGTGTATGTTTCAGACTATTTGATACGTGCTCTTGGTTGACTAATTTATCGGGAGTCAACGGGTGGGTGTTTTGGGATGTTTTTAATGCAGCTGTTGACTTCCTCCTTTTTTCATTTAATGGTTCACTATTGAGTAATGCATTGGTTGAAGAAGATCTCAACAACTTCCTTTCACAACATCTATCGGTTCTTTTGTGATTGGAGTCCTGAATGTATTTAGCACTTTCTATTGGTTCACTTTTGTTTTTTTCTCTGTGCTTTTCGTATATTTTCTCTCTTTTACTAGAAGTTGGGTCACATTTTGTCTTCTTTTCAGGCTTCCCTTTGGTTTGGACTTTTAGTTTAGTATTTTCGTACCTTGATTTGTCATGAAAAGGATTATTTGATTTGGAAGTGCTAATTGCATTTATATCCAAAATTTTGTTACTATCATGTACTTTACGCATGTTTCCGCCTTCTGACGTGTTAATATCAAGCCGTTTTTGATGGTCTTTCTGAGGTTGTTCTTTGATTTCGACTTTTTTCGTGAGGATAGATTTAATATTGTATGGTGATTTCTGCTTAGTGGGGGCGTGTTCGGTTTTATTTTGGTTCGAAGGTACGGTAGCCAGCTCCGACGACGACCAAGTCACTTCATTACATCTGGTGATTTCCGGCCCTGTACCCATTTCCACAGTGTTAACTGTGGGGGTTTGAGTTTGCACCTCATTTAGAACAAGCGGCGGTTCTACCCACTGAGTCCCTCTGTTGTACCTTTTAGTACGGTAGGCATTGGTACCTTTTTCTTTCAGTGCAACTTGGGATGTTTGGGTAGGTATCTCATCTATAATTTTGTCTTGCCACACCCCAGGTTTCGTATCTTCGTCATTCGAGTCACAGGTTGTTTGTGTTTCCTTCTCGAGAGAGTTTCCTACGTATACATTAATTTCACAGGGACGCTTGGATTTACGCTTTCTAGGTGGCCATTCCTGAACAAGGTTACTTGAATCATCGCTCAAGGAATAGTTGCCGTGGCACTTTTTCAGGCCGAGCAGTTTTTTGAATTCATCCTCAGTAAACATGATATACCCCTCCGGATGTTTGGGTATGACGAGCGACATGCTAGGCTGCAATAGCCCTGTTTTGGCGTTGCTGGAGTCATTGATCCCTGGTGGCTGTTGAGCTGTATCAATGTCAACTACCTCATTACTAAACACCAACTCTTCACTAGACTGCATGCTTTTAACAATATCAATATTCTCTTGTTCTGAACTTATCGATTTTAAATTTGTAGATATGTTTCTATTTTGTGCTTGTTGGACCCTTTTACTTGCACTAACATACGGATTACTTTCTTTTTTTATTTCATTTACAAATTTGTTATTTTCATGAAATGGCCTGTCCAACGTTTTTCCACTACTCAAAAAAATTTCACGTTTAGTTTTATAATTATTTGTTGATCTTTGCACATTAGCACCGTCCAGTGGCTGTTCGAAAGATTTGCTGTTAACTACTCGATTTTCCGCCATTGTTGAAATATCATTGGCATTTAAACTTTCATCAATTTCAGATTTGAGAAAATACAATTCTGTAGAGCTGCTTGAACTTATTTGCAATCGACAATTAGGATTTTTCGATTCCTTTTTTTCATGTGTAACTTTACAATTTTTTATGAATGAATTCGTACCCTTGCTGCAAGTATAGCGATCTTTGTACCTATTTATTATTTCTCCAACGTTTCTTGAAGATTCTTTTTTGAAATTGCGATATTTAATTTCGTTGTATTTCTCTCCCAAAGAGTCTTCGTGCTCCTGTTTATAATTCTTGATTTTTCTTTTTGTAATCGGGTCTACGTTTTCCAGGTATGGCATAACGATGTTCTTTCCAGCAATATCTAGTGCTACACTAAAAGCCTTTAATGAATTTTCCATAATAATCGGTTGACGGTGATAAAGGCAATTCGCAAGTGACTTGAACAGGACTGCAAATTCTTTTTTTATCATGGTTTGTCTTGTTGATTTTTTGAACAGTTTTGTTACGAGCTGAACAGCCTCTAATCTAATTGTTGGATTATGGTGGCCAAGATATCGGTCTATTGTTTTTATTAAGGACTCAAAACTGGTAGTAGTAACAATAACTTCTAATGTTTCCCTTAGTTTTTCAGTGATTTGCTCCCTGCTTTCCCCAAATTTCTCCATCATCACACGACAGAATTCAGCTGCATAGGGACTGAAATCCTGTTGGAGCCCTATTGCGATTCCTTTGACACAATTAATTGCAAGGTCAACAACAATCGGGCTCTGATCATTCAAAATGATTTTCTTCAACGGTATTAATAGCGTGTCATAATTCGCAACCGGTAGTTTCGTGCCACTGTCAAGAAGTTCTCCAAGTTCTTGTAGCGCAACTCTTCTTTTCGCCCAGGCTCCAGATTTTAAATTCTGAAAGAATGTCTTATCTAATTCTTCTAATAAATGAAGCTCATGTTCCACCATTAAAGTACTTTTGTAATCGCTCTCTTGTCGCACATAACTGACAGCGTTCATACTCTCGTACTGTTTCAAAACTGATTCAAGCTCTTCAGGATTCAGAATTAACTCCATATTCTTAATGGACCCTTTGCCGAGCCAAACTAACAGCTCTAACATCAAAGCCTTAACAGCAGATCGAAATTCTTGGTCACCTGTTGAGTGAAGATTTTGCAGCGTGTCTAGTATATTGCTAATGTTGAATCCGTCCGCTCCAAACTCGGATAATATTCTTGTGACGATTCGGAGGCACGTAGCTGGCACCTTGTTCCCTACTTCGTGTATGTACGAAGCTGCTCTGAGCAGTTGCTCAATAACGCACTCCAAAGAACCCATCCCAGCGTAATGAAGTGCAATTTTTATCATTAATTTTTCAGCTCTGCCCTCTAGACTAGCCTGCTTTTTATCGAGTAAAGAGCTCAAAACATCGTGCGATGATTCGTTAGCAGTTCCACATCTCTGCACAAACATCAATACTACTTCTAACGCTTGTTCGCGGATTGATGGAGAATTTTCCAGGGCGATTTTCCCAATCACGTTCTTGTAAGAGTTCCACTTCTTAGATAACGGATGCAATTTTTGGAATTGGCAAAGTAAATTTTGATATGCAACTTTTCTTACTTGTTGATTCCTATGCGTGCAGTCAACATCAACCGACAGATCAACCCTAGGTGGGGATCCTTCATCCATTTTAAATTTTGTATTTCTTTTATTGAATTTTTTTATAAATTTGGAGTAAAATATAAACCATATGATTTAATAAGTTATTAATTGAATTCAAATTATAAGACAATGCTCCGGAATGAGTATCCATGGAGATATACTAGCGTGGCAAAGTGTTAGCTACTAATCCTTCATAGACTCCGTTATTTCTTTCCTATAATACATACTTTTTTACCTCAAGCTCGTACCATATTTTATTTAATAATACACATTTAATCATTTTTATCATTTGATGAATGAATATTGAGGCATATTAAGCTGCTGGGAGCAGAGAGTGCTTGTCAGTTGGAGGACCCAGCAAAACATGAAATATATAACAGTTGGAAGGCTTAATTGTGAAAGTCCCAACCAGTTACCTTTCCTAATGCTTACTTCCATATTATTTCAAGAGGTCTGTGATACCTCCATCTATTAAACGTAGGCTCAAACAAGCCCTTTGGAGCACAATATCACTTTCGGCCGTATCTGTAATATTGCAACAGATCAACAGCATCTTTATTATCACCTACCTTTGTGAAAGTATCCCTTAAAGTTAACAGCCATGCACGAGCAACACAAACAGTAGGAAGCTGAAAGTTATTCGACTGGTTATATCAAGTGATCAACATTTCAGTCTAATGTAAACCAAGTTTAAAGACTTGAGGGAATTAAATGGTTACCTCGACCCATTAACCATCTTTTCATAAACTCTGCACACAACCCGTGGTTAAAATCAGTCAAATTTCCAGCTTGACCTTAGATAAATGGCTGCAAGTCTAAATTTATTTGGCTTTCACGCTCCAATCTCTGTGTTACATCAACATTAGTGAAATTCGCATTGGAATAATAAGTTATGTCCGTCATCACGATCCAGGTCTTCTTGATTTCCCGTAACCATGTAATGGCGAAAGACCCTTTTAAAGATAGTTTTAGAATATTCAACACTCTCGAAACATATTCCAGGCTTCTTCCAAGCAATCACTGTCAACCAACAGGGAGTGAAATGAAATATTCAACCAAATTAAGAATTTTTTATGAAGTAAACTTTTTTAGTGGCGTAAACACTGTACTATCATCATAAACACCACAGTTTCGCTTTTCACTTTTATTAAACTTTAAAAATTCAATTAAATGTCACGCTATACACATAATTATAATAGCATTAGATTATATTCAATTTTATAATTAATTATTAGATAGTTAAAAAAAATACAAACATAATTCACTGCAGGATTATAATAGGAATGAACTTAGTGTTATAATATCATCGAATTCATTCCATGCAGTTCTAATTACATTTTCAGGAGGATTATTTTCAATTGTCTTACATGAATTGATGTTTCTTGACGACATAATTTCTACCACCTGTTCAATGCAATAAAATACATCCTAAGTCCTTTTGTATAATTTTCCGTGTGGCCCTCCCCTTCTAACTTCGATAAATTAACCATCAGGCATATATGTTTTGGTAATGCAGCATACTGTTTTCAATTTTAAACAGATATTGACGCAGCATCTCTTGGAGAATGACCATTTTCAACCGACCCCAGGGTTGATACTTTTTGATCTTTTGACTATTTAAGGTACACACCTTTGTGAAGGAGCAACAGTTATCACTCACACCCTGAAACGGGGGAATATAAAGATTTAATCAATGAAGTTTTACTTAAGGCACCCTTCATTCACAGCGATAAAGAACACTCAGCATTAGAAAGAAACTAGATTGCAGTTTGATTTGACGTATCGTTTGCCAGCAAACATTTTAACGAACCTTGATACTGATGAGAGTAAACAAAATAAATATTGTGAGAAAAGTTAAGACTAACTTTCAACGTGTAAACACGATTTATTTCTACTTTGCTAACATGGAATTGTACCTATTTATCTATTTTTTCTTTAAGTTATTATTTTATCTCTTCAAATTGCATTCAAATTTATTAAATTTTGTTGTTATTTAAAATTTAAAAAATGGAAAAATATATTTATCGATAAGCCAATTGCGTGAAAATTAGTTTAGTTAGCATTAAAACAAATGAAAGAAATTCATTTGTATAGAAAGATCAATTTAAGTAATTGACAATGAAACTACAAAGCTAAAATTCAAATAAATGGATCGAATAAATTCAATGATTTATTAATGCTTAGTTCATTCCTTTTGTAATCATGAAGTGAATTATTTTTTGATTTTTGTAATTATACATTAATTAATAAATTATAGGATGTTATTGATAGTGTGAAAATTTAATTTTTAAAGTTTAATAAAACTGAAATTGTTGTGTATATTTATGTGTTTTACAGCACTATTGTTACGATAATAAAAATTAGGCTTCCGAAAAAAATCTCAATTTGTTTTGGAACATTATATGTTTGATCTTGAAAGTTTATTTTTTGGAGTACATCGGAAACTATGTTTCGCGTTACTATCTTCAATGTGTTCTTGGCCATAGGGAGAAAACCATAACTTTAAATCTTATATAGTTTCTGGGCAGGGATTAAATTATAAATGATTATTATTATAGAACTTTATTGTGCAATAATTACAATCTGCCTTTTATAAGGCAATAATAATACAGATAAATGATCTCATTCATACCATATTTACAGTCATCATTCACTCGCTCATTCATACAATAGGACATGATTGGAGAAACTGGCCATTGCCAGGACTCCCACTGTCACGCGATTATAGCAGGTCACGAGGCCACTGCCGTTTCAGTCTCCGAGGAGGATTATAGGGATGAGTGGCGCAGTGCAAAGACTGTGCTACAGGATTAGGGTGGTTGGAAAGGCTACTGTGGAATTTCATAAACTAGGAAGGGATGAGTTCTAGAATGTAGGGTATATTAAGATCGTTATGAAGGGTTTTGTTGCTGACATAATAAGGGGCATTTACTATTGTTCTCAGGACTTTGGATTGCAAGGATTGGATACGCATGATGTTCGACTTTTTTGCTGTCCCCCATAGCTCTATTCCGTATGTCCAGATTGGTTTAAGTATAACTTTGTAGATTAGTAGTTTATTTTCTATTGAGAGATGGTATGTCCTTTGAAGTAGTCTGTACAGTTGTCCAAAGCGTCTGTTTAGTTCTTGTCTTTTTAGTCTCGTATGTGGGTTCCAGGTCAGTCGTTTGTCGAGATGGAAGCCTAAGTACCGTACTGTCTCGGTTACAGGGAGAGGAATAGAATTAAAATAAACCAGTGGACAAGTCTTGCGACAAAGGGTGAAGGTAATGTGGGAGCATTTTGCTTCATTAACTTTGATCCGCCATTGATTGCGCCAATACTCGATCTCGTCAAGGTGTTTTTGAAGGTTATGGGATGCTATGTCGGGGTCTGGGTGGGATGACAAGACTGCAGTGTCATCTGCAAATGTGGCCAAGAAGGTGTTGGAAGTAGAGGGGACATCAGCAGTGTATAGGTTATAGAGGATGGGGCCTAGGACACTGCCCTGTGGAACTCCTGCATTTATGGGATAGTAGTTAGAGTATTCTAAGCCACAGCGGACTTGGAAGAAGCGGTTTGAAAGGTAGGACTGTAGGATTAGGAAAAGAGTCTGTGGTAAATGTCTTTTGAGCTTGTAGAGCAAACCTGCGTGCCAGACCCAGACAAAAGCTTGAGCTATATCAAGAAAGGCAGCAGTGCAATAGTTTTATTATTATTATTACTAAACTAAATTAAATAAATTAGATATTAAATATATACATATTTAAATTTTCACATTGGTTGCATCATTTGACTTCCACTGTCCTTATAATATACATGCAGACAGGTGAAGGACAATCTCCTCTCACTTCAAATTCGGCAAGTGATGGTTTGTTTTAATATTATTCTAAAGTTTTTTTTTCTCTTGTTTTGTTATTATAATTTTTTTTCTCCACTCAGTGTACATGCATAAATTAATTAATACATTTAATTCATTGTTATATCCGATAGAGCGTGACAGTAGTTGACGATGAGAATACATATAACCGTAGGATATACTATAGTGTGGATTCGTCGCCTCAGTTATACAAGGAAAAGGACTGACAAAAATGAAAATAACCTTTACAACATGGGCCTGGCTAATAAATAATGTATGTGGGGGTGCTCTCTATTCTACCCGTGTGCCGCACTGTCCCCGACACCCCATCCCCTGCTTCCGCAGTAGCGCTATTGCCCTCTCTCTCCTATCTCACCCTCCTATAGCAGCAATTAATCAACTTTATATTAATATATAATAAATAACAAGTCGATAAAAAAAAAAACTGTTTAATTTTCTCAACTTAACGATCGCTAAAGAAAATTGAAAATGGCCAAGTTTCAAAAGAGCAAATATTTATCAGAAAAAAAAGCATATTTTCATGAATATCGTTACACTTATTTTCATCATTGCCACGAAATCAGCAAAAGAATTGTTATACAGATTCTGTACAGTGTCAGAGAAACGGGACCGACTTTATTCAGGTTGATATTTTATTCTCACTTTATTCTAAGCAGGGATTAAATTATCAATAATTATTATTATTACTAAACTAAATTAAATAAATGAGATATTAAATATATATATTAAAAATTTCACATTGACTGCATCATTTGACTTCTGAATTTGAGTGAGTTTCCGGACACCGTCATTTTTTTTCCTTACCAATTTTCATTTATATACTTACTATATAAAACCGACATATTTCAGAAAAAATTGGCGAAGAATAAACCATTTGAACCATCAGAAGCATTTAGTTTGATTAATTTTAACGATATGTATGTTAAAACGAAAACAAGAAATTCACATATTGTTAACGAAACATAATTAGAAAAACCTTTATTATTATTCTTCGCACAAAAATTAATGTTTAGTGGCTAAACCTTTAACTGTAATCACTGCTGCACATCGATGAGGCACGAACTCAAATCAGACTTGAGTTCACATTTTCCGGTAACTTTTTCCACTCTTCCTCGGAACTTCTTTGTGTTTTGGGAGTGGAATCTAGGTATAGAAGTATATAGAAGAAGGATTACCCTGATTTGCAACAATGTGTACAATAACTAAATCCTCTAATCCCAAGAGCTCTATTCTCGATTTCCATCCATTTTTCTAAGCATACAACACGAATTTGTTGCTTCCTTTAGGGCAATATTTTTTATAAGGCTGAGTGAATCCTAACAGACCCAGTCACCATAGATTTTTATTTGGAAGCCGGGAATCGAACCCAGGATCCCGTAATGAATAAAGCTATAGATTCATTCTTAATTGGTGGTCATTTTCTTAGTTTGCACCATAAAACACAATGTTGTTTTCTCACTCCGAGTCACATTGGTTGGAATCAGAAGAACTTTGAACAAGTTATCATTCATTACCAAATTGAATAAAAAAAAAAAAAAATACAACTCACCATATCGGCAGCGTCCGTGCGTTTTGGTTGTTGAGACAAACCAAACCCTCGGCCCCTTCTTGCTTTACCTGCAACAATCAAGGTATGGTTGAGATTAGTACATCATCACCAAATTGTGGAATAAAATATGTTTTAATGTTTAGTAACGTATAACGTTGTGATCATCAAGATAATATGTATTTTCAGATTTTATTGAAAACAATTCGATAAAGTGTATTAAAATAAAAAAAAATGTTTAATTTTGCACTTTCTTATTTCGTTTGATGATAAGGCTAATTTTAGTATAATTATTTTTTTATTTATAACGCATTTAAAATACCAATTCGTCAAGGTTTTGAACTTATGTAAAGATCAATCGCCTTAACCTTTGGCGAGAAAGCATTATTATGAGGTTGTTTTATTTACATAACTAATATGTTTGTTCTAAAACCTTAATCCATAATTACCGCATCTGTCTTTATAATCAGCTTATTCCGACGATACCTTGTTATCTGAAATTCTAAATTTAGGAATTATTTAAATATAAATACTGCCTAACTCATTTATTTTTTATTATTGGAACGTCTTTATTGTGGTAAAATTACAATCTGTCTTATCAGGCAATAAGTAATAGTGATAAATTTTCTCATTCATACCATATTTACAATTTTCATTCACTCGCTCATTCGTACAGTATTTATGAACTGCCCAGAGACCTCCAAAATACACATGGATGTCAGCCCCCTCGCATGGCCTTAATATTAAAAAGAATTAAGTGTCATTAAAATCGTGTTCATAACCTCTGTTTGACATAGAGACATTTAGCATGGAAGTGTTACATGAATGAAACATAACCTTATACCATTATAACATAAACATAAATTATACCAACCTCATGAAATATACTCGTGTATAAGCATTTTAAAATAATGAATTATTTGATAATTCTAAAATATATGTACATGTGTTTCTATACGATGGAGTTGGGTACCAAATTAAATGTTTCGACATCTTTATTTTTTACACGCAACAATTATTCGTTATAAAGTAGACCACTGTTCTAATAAAGAGAAGAAAATTCTGGTTAGCGTCAGGTAACATATTTAAATCAATTGTTGTATAAAACTAGGCTGCTAGGAAAATTTCTTCTGTAAATTAATTCTACCAAAATTTATAACAAATTAGAAGATAGTATAAAAAAAATTATAATCAAAGTAAAACTTTTTAGTTACTGTTCACAATCTAATAATGGTTACTGCTATTTAGTTAAAATTGTTTTCGTCTCATTAAGATCAATGTGAATTACATTTATTAAACCACACTAATAAGGATTTTTTTTTTATTATTTTCTGAATAATTCAAGGAGGAATCATTGTTGCCAGATCAACAATATCCTTAATTGTTCACCGAATCACTATGACGTTTTCTTATTGCTAGGCACTTAAATACTTGAACGAAGATTACTTCGTCATCACAGACAATTACTTCTGATCATCTAGAAGATTTATCCCAGGTGTGGAGCAGTTACAAATCAATAAACGAATAAACTTCGTCGTAAATTATAATAATAGGTTTACCGGTAAATAATATAAGTTACTTTATTTTTATAATTGTAATCCTAGAAAACGAGGGAGTTGACAATATCATGGATTCCTTGGCATCTATTGTGCCAAAATTTCTATTTCATTATCGGCCTAGTGGAAGTGTGTGGTCGATATCTTCAAAGGGTGGTCTGATGATAACGACCATAGTTGACTAGTTAGTATCCCTTTTCTTGGGGACGATCCCATTTAGTAGGTAATTCAACTCAGAGGGGTAGGGCTTCAGTGTAAACCTGATTGAAATCTCATAGTATTAAATTTATTTCTCAGAAGCTTAATTATCACACGTTAATTGCCGAGCCCAAAAGACTACTTCCAGACATGCAAAAGGTGATGGACTGTACGTCCCACGATAGTTTCAAATATATAGTAAATTTCAATCACACTAACTAATTAAGGTGTTAAAAAAATATCTATTTTGATCATGGCGTCAATTTAAAGATCTCGAAGTCCTGATGAAAAATATAGTATTTTTCGTTTGTTCGTAGTAAAACAGTAATTACTAAAAGTCACTAAAACTGTCATTAACATCGTGTTCACCTTAACTTTAACTCTACCAGTAATGTTTTTAAAAGCATGATAATGCGCAGAGTGGCTTGGTTAAATTTGGTACTCGAATGATGATTACAAAATATGCCCCGAGATAAATCATAATGATTCATTTATGAAAAAAAATAATGAGAAAACAAATCCATTCACATTGAGTAGGTTATATTGACGCCGTGATTAATAATATGCAATATATGTTAGTGCTAAAATTAAGTAATTCGTAAAATCATTAAAACTTCCATCAAATGTGGATCCCTATTTTTTAGCAACCCCAGCTTCACATTAAACAATGTAATTTTGCGTGAAAGTTTTGCTTGGTACCTCAGATATGTTAAAAATAAAAGAAACCTTCGTGATAAATAATAAAGGATAAATTATTAATGAATTACTTATGACAATACATTTTTTCCTATCATGCAGAGTAGAGCATAAAATTTAAGGCCTTGACGTCTTGATTGATAATATATATATATATATATATATCCCGGGACAAGTGGGCTATTTTTAAAAAAATGTTAACAAAATATTGTCCACAATCATAACGAAATTCTTGATTGCTGGATAAATCATACCAGAATTTTTAATTTCTTTAAATATTCAATCAATTTAAGAACTGATTTATCTCCATTTATTTATTTTTTTAGTTGAAAGATTGACTTATCTTTTCTTACCAGAAAAAAGAGTTTCTTCCCCAAAGGACAATAACGAGAGATAGATTAATTCTTTTATGGTATGAATGAGAGCATTTATCTCAATTGCTTATTGCCTAATAAGGCATATTGTAATTTCAGCACAATAAAGAAGTTATATATATAAAAAAAGATTAATTCTTTATTCAAGTTTTCTTACAAAGTCCTAGAGGATTAAAAAATTTATATATATATTTTTCGGTATTTCTTCTTATGATATACTTTGTATAGTTTTTTCATAGTCATATTTACAAACATTTTATAAAAGCAAGAAATATAAATTAAAAATCTCTTCAATTACAAGAAGATAAAACAAAAAGATAGATACAAATAAATAAATTAATAACTTTGTTTTTCAATTAAATAAACGTAGAAATAAATAAAAAACTATTAAAACACGCATTCAAACCATGCTACAAACCCATTATGCGCAAATCAGTGGTACAAGAGTCAAAAATATAAGTGTGAAGCTGAGTAAAGTGGTATATGTTTATTTATCTTGCGTCATGATTTCCTATTTTCTGAATTAAGGGATTGTCTGATAAAACTGTGTTTGTAAAGAATTATCTCTGTCTGAGTGTATGGATGTTGACAATGGAAGGTCAGATTGCGTTTCAGATATTCTTATATGTCAGTTACAGCCATTTATAATCCTCATTCACAGATGTTGAATTGTTCCAAGTTTTTTCGCAGTTTTATTGGAAGTTGGAACACTACTGGGAAGGCATGGAACGGATCAAGGTTTTACGGACCTTATTTTTTGCTGTATTTTTTTTGTAACTTTGGTGCATAGAGATCTTTCAACTTTCGGATGTCCTGGGACGTCAGATGTGTATAAATAAATGAGACTGGAACCTTTAGGAAATTGGGTACAAATTTAGCTTACAAATGTAACAGAATATAAAAGTATTTATTGAAATTTAGTGAAAAATAATCCTATAATGCATATTGAGCAGGGAGGAAAATTGTTTAAATATTATTGTGTATATCAAACCTTTAAATTTTTTTTTTAAACCATTACACCGGTCATTTAAAACAGCAATAAAAAAAAAGATGTAAATGTCTAAAATTTTGATTAATAAAAAAAATTAAAACAGACTGGGGCGAGCGGCAAAGCGTTTTCTATTGTCGGTTAACTTCGTTTGAAAAACATTTTATTGCAAAAAAAATTTTTTTTAACTGACACAAATATAATCAGCATGGTTTAAGGGGTTGTGGAACTGGGTTTTTTTCGTCTGAAGGTATGTAACATATCGCAACAACCCGTTTGTCATTAGTATCATAAAAAAATGGGTAAGTAAAAATTGTATAAAAAATAACTTATTCTGGGAGTTCTGATTAGAATCTTATTTCTAGCATATTTTTACTCTCAAATTCCTGGGGAAGTGGGTGTCACTGCAACATCTACTGAAAAAGTTTGTAGAAAATTGGTGCATTGGTTCAAGGCGTTGGCAGGATTTAACCTTTTTCAGGATAAAGTGAATATAGATGACTGGTTCCTGGTTATCACCCATCATATGATAACTGACACTAAACCTTTTTTCAACAAAATAATATAGTGGGTTGAGAAAGCATTGATGGTGTTCTTGCAAGTATCTGGGACTTCTTAGTTACTTAAATAATATTAACAATCATATTAAATTTACAATGAAGCAAGGGAATAATGGACTTCTAAGTTTCATGGATATCCCGATTGATATAAAAGGCAATGTTGATCAATACGGCATATAATATAGAAAGGCCTCCATCGCCGACATAGCCATCCATAATAGTTCTGTTCATCAAAAATTTAAATCTTCAGCTTTCAAATTGACCGGTCTAATACTAGGCAAAAAAGAGATTGCAGCGATAGAACACTTGGAAATTACTAATGGGCACCATAAATACATGGTCCATAATTGGAACACATGGAGAGAAAAATATTTTTAGTAGAAATGATGTGAATATCGTAGGTCAAGATTCATAGTGATGTTTCGATTTTCGGTCAAACATCCACAAGATAAGTTCTAATTTTATGGGAATCCACCATAAAGGTTTCGTTTTCTAACAATAGCCGCATTCCATCCTAGCCATAAACTCAGTTCTCCAAGAAGGATGCTCCGGAGTTTACAGAATTACATATGGGAAATGTAATTCCACCATATATTTGGGGAGAACACACAGAAAGTTGAAAACAAGAGCTCCTGAACAAATAAGAAGAAAAGAAAGCCGGTTCTACGTACATAGCAATGATCTCGGCCACCAGGAAGTTTCTCATGAAATTCAGTTGTCAAATCACAGCCGAGGCAAAGTATTGATAAACTATTTGAATAAGTAAATTAAACGCTGTTGGAGGACTCCATAAGTAGACCCCTCTACTTGGTGATCCACCATCATCCAGAAGTACACAGTAGTTTCCCACGGTAAGCACGATTTTTTTATTTCAATTACAAAGCATGCTTATAAATTGGAACGGTAGTAAATTTTAAATATTTTATAATTTATAGTACAAGAACGGGTTTTACATAATGAAAAGCAGTAGTGGTGGTGCGTGTGATTAATGGGAAAGATCCAGTATTGGATATTTTTAACAGCACCTGATAAAATAATTAATCTGATTCTAAGCCCTCTATTCCATATGAATGAACGTATATGTTATTCTGAGATATGTGAAAAGAAAACATCGATCGATAACATGAAATATATTTACTAATTTTCACTTTTTTTTAAAGGGGGAGGGACTAAGCTGAACAGTTGTAATCCCTTGGGGGCCTGTCACACAGTTAAGTCCTACGAGGAAAAAAATATATTTTTTTTAAACAGATTACATGTGTGTCTTCTGTTTGTAAATATAATAAAAAATATTTTTGAGTATGTTATAAAACATTTCAATTCAACATTTACATGAAACACCAGCTGTGTTAATCGCTTAATTATATATGTTACATTAGCTGATTTTTTTTTTTTAGTTGAAGTATGAAATTTAAGACGTCATTAGTATTAATATGTTATCCTGCGTAATCCTGTAAAAGTGAAAGGGTAGTTAGCTCACGACCACGTAATAAGTATTTAAGAAACTAACGTAGAGTCCTATAACATCTCTTGATATTGTTTTTTTTTCACAACCTATGTCTTTTATTCCGTTTATACATGATTAAATGAAATTAACCATTAATAGCAGAGTATTATAATTTGTTTTTGTCCGTTTTTGTCCTATTTTTTAATCAAGTCAAGCAAATTCCAAAAATTGAGAAAAAAATGCCTATCAACTCTTCTCCCAGTATAATACTTAGGAGGGGGCGGGTTTGTTAGCATACACGTGTTTTCTATTTTTTCCTTTTTATTAATATTACCTGACATTAGGGAATCTAATTTTATTTCAATATTTTCCAGGCTATTAATTAATCTTTTGTATGTTGTAGCAATGCAATGAAAGTTTATGTGGCGCCCTTCTTCCTATAGGTGTTGCTAGAATTGGCTTATTTTTTTCAGCTTTTCTTTGCATCTAATCAGTTGTGGAAAGATTTAAAGCTGGTTTATAAACCCTGGGGTTGTACATATTTTATCTATGAGAGAGTTAATATCTGTTTTTGTATGTGGTATGAATGATACCTTTTGGCAGATTGTATTTTTTTTTTTAAAGTAAGGTTAGTTGATATTGGAAGAACAGTCCTCTCTCTAGGTTTCTTATCCGCTGGTAGATTGTCTAAAACACTTGGGATTAGGAGGTGATGATCGTACAACATCAATTCCTAGGACTAGCTGCTCACGAGCACTAGATAACATCACATTACCAGTGTCGGGTCGTCACGAAGGGGGTGCCTGGTTACCCTAGCCCTGGTGACAAGTGAGGGTTGTTTGAGTTTATAACCTGGAGAATCGTCTCATGACGGTTTTACTATCTGACTCCATTTTTTGATAGGTATGTGCCCCGACAGTGCACAATGTTCAGGATAAGAGGTACAGAGTAGGTTATAAGTAGTTTATGTGGTCTTGGAATGACCACGAATTCACACTCGGTATCTGAGGGTAGGCGAAAACCATCCGGATACCAAAGGCGAGTGTGAACCGGAGAGAGGCAGACTGGATTACCGCAGGAGGGCTGCTTGGAAAATTTGCAGGGCCACGGCAACCGTCGTCCGCGAGGGAGAGGTTTCTCCCAGGGAGGTGCTAGTTTTAGCGAGACGAAGGCAGAGATTCCCACTAGGAAGGTGTGGGGTATGACGACGCCGGACTAAAACATAGCGAGGTTAGAAGAGAAGAGATGTAGAGGTTTTTCATAAAGAAGCAGTCAGGTTTTCAGAGTTTCAAGCAGGGTAGCCACAAGCCAGTGAGTAGTTGCCAGGAGAGAATGATTTACAGGGGCTAGATCCTCAGCTTAAGTGCCCCGCAAGCCTTGCCTTTAGCCAATCCCCATTAAGATTGGTGTAACCAATGGCGTGTGGCTTCTTTGTCCTCTGGGAGAGGCTGGCAGGGTCTTGTGGCCTCATCTGGCCTTCTACCTGGGACTGACAGCATCATGTAACTACTTGGCACCTCTCATTTTTTATTGCTTAACACATTTACAATGATTTATATTTTGTTCATGTTATTTGCATTTGTCTACAATATATTTCGTTCATGTTATTTACATTTGTTAACAATATATATACAATAGAGTATAGGGTGATTTATCTTATGTAGGTAGCGGTCGCTACAACCAGAATTAAGATTTTCTTTAAGACGCTCAAAAGTGAATATGGTATTGCTGTTAGAGCACTATGACACTTAACATCTGACAGTCCTGGTGATAGGTATTAGGTGCAAGTTAGACTCAACTAGTTATAAAACAGACTAAAATGACTAGTTCCAGCACACTAATAGACAACTTAAAAGGCACGATAACCCCTAAGTAATTTTAAGTTAAACCTAGGGAAGCCGTTAGCGGAGCGGCTAAGTAGTTGCCAGCTTAAGTAATTCAAGTTAACGTTGTTAATTCTACCGGGAGCGGGCAACTCGAATTACTGGCCAATTTAAAACTCGCCCTCACCTGTCAAAGGGACTAGACTTTCGGCTCACTAAACTTTCGCTATGTGTGCTCAAGCTATGTGGGTCAAGTCGGAGGAGGTTTGAGTAAGAATGAGGAAATAGGAACAGTCTTGTTGGAACTGCTTCGGCACGTTGTACAGTGGAACGGATTGATCAGGAATGCCATTTTCTCACCGGCAACTCAGCCGATTTTGTTGGTATTATAGAATCATTTATAAGAAACATATTACTGAATTTGACATCCTAAAATTTCGTATTTATTCCACATCAACAAGGTGGAAATATATATATTCTGAAATATTTTACAGGTCATTAATGATAAAATAGAATTACCTACTCATTGACTAAAATCGAACTCATTTTTCCAATCCAAAACCTCAAAATACTAAATTTCTAATCAAAAATATAAAATTTGAATGTTGAGGGAACTAAAGATTAAGGAATCACTGAATATTCATATTTTTTTTTTTTTATATATATACTCTTTATTGGGCTATAATTACAATCTGCCTTTTATAAGGCAATCAGTAATTGCGATAAACGCTCTCATTCATACCATATTTACAATTCATCATTCACTCACTCATTCATACAATATTTACAGACAGCCCAGAGACCTCCCGAAACCACCGCGAAGAGAGAGCGGAGCCTTGGGAAGTCCCCCACGCTCCTCCGTCAGCCGCGTGACCGGATACTAGCCAGTCGAGGCTGACCAAGAGCGCGAGAGCCACAGACGCTCAGGACATGATTGGAGTAACTGGCCATTGCCAGGACCCCCGCTGTCACGCGTTTATAGCAGGTCACGAGGCCACTGCCGTTTCAGTCTCCGAGGAGGATTATAGGGATGAGTGGCGCAGTGCAATGACTGTGCTACAGGATTAGGGTGGTTGGAAAGGCTACTGTGGAATTTCATAAACTAGGAAGGGATGAGTTCTAGAATGTAGGGTATATTAAGATCGTTATGAAGGGTTTTGTTGCTGACATAATAAGGGGCATTTACTATTGTTCTCAGGACTTTGGATTGCAAGGATTGGATACGCATGATGTTCGACTTTTTTGCTGTCCCCCATAGCTCTATTCCGTATGTCCAGATTGGTTTAAGTATAACTTTGTAGATTAGTAGTTTATTTTCTATTGAGAGATGGTATGTCCTTTGAAGTAGTCTGTACAGTTGTCCAAAGCGTCTGTTTAGTTCTTGTCTTTTTAGTCTCGTATGTGGGTTCCAGGTCAGTCGTTTGTCGAGATGGAAGCCTAAGTACCGTACTGTCTCGGTTACAGGGAGAGGAATAGAATTAAAATAAACCAGTGGACAAGTCTTGCGACAAAGGGTGAAGGTAATGTGGGAACATTTTGCTTCATTAACTTTGATCCGCCATTGATTACACCAATACTCGATCTCGTCAAGGTGTTTTTGAAGGTTATGGGATGCTATGTCGGGGTCTGGGTGGGATGGCAAAACTGCAGTGTCATCTGCAAATGTGGCCAAGAAGGTATTGGGAGTAGAGGGGACATCAGCGGTGTATAGGTTATAGAGGATGGGGCCCAGGACACTGCCCTGTGGAACTCCTGCATTTATGGGATAGTAGTTAGAGTATTCTAAACCACAGCTGACTTGGAAGAAGCGGTTTGAAAGGTAGGACTGTAAGACTAGGAAAAGGGTCTGTGGTAAATATCTTTTGAGCTTGTAGAGGAAACCTGCGTGCCAAACCCTGTCAAAAGCTTGAGCTATGTCAAGAAAGGCAGCAGTGCAATACTGTTTGGTTTCAAGGGCTGAGGAGATGTGATCAACAACGCGAAGGCCTTGTTGAGCAGTGGAATGTCGTTGGCAGAAATCAAACTGGTGTGTGGGAAAAAGGTTTTTGGATTCAACAATGGGAAGTAGACGTTTTAGTAGGAGTTTCTCAAATATTTTTGAGAGGATAGGGAGTAGGCTAATTGGACGATAAGATGAGGCGTCATTGGGTGGTTTACCGGGTTTGGCGAATAGGACAATAATGGAATGTTTCCAGAGGAGAGGAAAGTGCGTCGTTCGGATTATGCAATTATATATGTAGGTTAGAAAGATTATGGCTTTAGGAGGAAGTTGTTTGAGAATTTGAGGAGTAAGGAGATCATATCCAGGGGATTTTCGGTAAGGTAAGTTTTTCAGAAGGTATTTAACCTCAGAGGGGTAGGTGAAGTGAGGAAATCTTCCACAGTTGTGCTGTGAGTATGGCTTTGATGAGAAAGGTGAGGTGTGAAAGTATGGGTAAGATGCAGAGCAAATTCCTCCAGCCTATCCCCATCCGAAGCCGCCCAGGACCCATCATCACGACGGAGTGGGTGTGAAACAGGTTGATACTTTAGGATTTTTTTGGTTACGTTCCACAAGGAGTTATCCCTGGTAGACAGAGAGGAGAGGTAGGAATTGAAAGAATCGGAACGGAAAGATGCCAATCGCCGCTTTACCAATCGGCAGTACTGATTGTACGTGCGACGATTAATAGGATGCCGGGATCTTTGCCACACTGTTCTGGAGCGGCGTTTGGATTGGATTAGATCTTTGAGATGCTGAGGTAAACGATTATGATTGTGGATTTTCGTGTGACGATGGGGTGACGATGCCTCCCAAGCCGACCTCTGGACCAGAGTAGTGAAAGAATGCACTGCATCGTCTAGGTCTTGGGATGTTTTCAGGGATAATTTGAGGTTTACGGACTCTGTAAGAAGCTGACGGAAGTGGTCCCAATCGACTGGGCCCCTAATAAATGAAGGAGGAGGCAGTTTGCAGCAAAGCACGTCCTCGTGTATTTGTGGATCTTGACCCCCAGTGTTGGTGCTTCGCATTAAAGTCCCCACCCACAAGGAAACGATGTCCGATGGAGTCTAGAAAGGAGATGAATTGGGAGTCGGAAATGGATTTATTGGGAGGGCAGTACGTTGATGCAAGTGTAAGAGGAAAAGTGAAGGTGGTGATTGACACTGCAGTGGATTGAAGGAAATCATGTGATACCAAAGGAACTATGTGGTGGGATATGGAGTTATGGACAATGACAGCGGTACCTGCATGAGCTGTTCCATCTGGGTGATCAGTACGATAAGTCTGGTACTGTCGAACGGTAAATGGTCGTTTGCTCGTAAGTCTTGTTTCAGTAATAAGAGCTACGTGGATCTTCTTGTCATGGAGTAGTGCTGTCAGTTTGTTAGTGTGGGTGCGAACACCATTCGCATTCCAAAGGAGAATGGATAAGGAATCAGAAGGATCCACTTATGGATTTTGTTTAACGGGGATAAGGTAGGAGACAAGATTTGTAAGAAGGGAAATGAGAGGGGTAATTAGGGTTCTGAATTCTGTAAGGAATGATGTTAATAGGCTAGTGAGATCTGAAGAGCTTGGAGGTGAAGGAATATGCGAGATGTGTGGTTGAGGATGGGATTGGGTTTGCTGGTTGGCGGGATGAGCGGAATGCTGGGGAAGAGATACTTGCGGACGAGTAGTGGGCAGTGCCTGTGACTGCTCTCTGTTCCGAACGGCATCAGCAAAAGAGACTGAAGGCCTCAAATTTCTGGTGGGGGCGCTTCTTGAGCTACCTGTTACTGGCTTCTCTTCTTCTGGCCGGCGACGTTGCTCGCTCCTGGACTTGAGGATTCTATAGGCCTCACAGCCCTTGTAGTTGGCCGGATGGTCTTGCTGGCAGAGCACGCATACAGCAGGCGATTTTAGGGGCTTTTTGCACAATTCGCTTTTGTGCTGCCCACTACACTTTACACACCTAGGAGGGTGGTGGCAATACGATTTTGTGTGCCCATATGCCTGGCAATTATGGCATTGGACTACTACTGGACTACTATTGGGGTAAGGTTTTTCGACCTGTATTCTTGTGTAATACAGGGTTGTTAAGTCATAAATTTTCTCCACGCCAGGGAATATTCATATTATACCCCAACTAATCAAACAAGTGATTACATTACTTATACTCTTTGGATAGAGATAAAATAAGTACACAACTATTGTAAGGAAACGCTTATATCTTTGTTTTAGATGAGAATTTGTTGAATAATTAAAAAAAAATAGTATTCATCCAAAATATGTTTGGTGAAAGTCAAGAAAAAAATAAGTAAATGCAATATTTTATATTGTATTTGACTAAGGAGTAAGATAAATTTAAGATGCTTATAAACTCGTTTTTTTGCACCACGATAAGTTTTTTTTTTAGTTCCTTTGTACGAGGGTGGTCTGAAAAGTTTCCGACCTAACTTTTATTTCACTAGCTTTTATTTATTTTATTATCATCTTCATGTTGAGGTCGGAAACTTTTCAGACCACCTGTGTATTAAGGTACTGGAAATTACAAGGAAAATAAAACAATTAACAAAATATTAAAATAAGAAATGTTTTGTTGGGTGTCAACAAAACCTATCAAACCATATATGAACAGTTCTGGTTTTGAAGTTACTTGAACTTTCTCCCTAAAGCCTCAGAAAGGTATCGATTAATCCATGAAACTTCTAAATTGACCGTTAAATTAATGTAATATGACCTTTTTTTTTTTCATTCATGTAGCTTTATTTAATAGGTGGTTAGCGTACATGCACATACTGAAATACAACTGTATCCGTTTGAAAGTAGAACCTCTCTCTCATACTAGGAAATAAATTAATAGGTTTTCAAAACCTATTTAATATTTATATATTCACATTAATATATCACATACTAGATTAATGCATCTCCGTGCCAACTAGTATCATAAAATAAAAAAATGCTAAAGATATACGTTTGCCCCAGTTTAAAGTAGTTCAACAAAGAACGATGACTATATCAACGTGAAGTAAGACCTGTGAACGTCAAGTTTCACTGTTTTCAGGTTTGGTTTTATGGGTTCTTTGAAAAATTTATTACAACGATGATATCTGCAGACAACACTAAAAGAATATCAAGCAGATATTTCAATCGTCACCCTGTTTAGCACGTATGGCACATAGAACCCACACGATAGCAGAAGAAAATCTCAATGATCCGCTATTAGATCCGGATTCCGAATTGGCGCCTAGACCAGTTCACCGGTGATGACCTAGTGACCTACCTCACAGCTGACCTGCGAGCACTTAACATATCATGTTCTAATTTCGCCACTCACTTACAAAGCATTGTTGCTTACAGTTCGTTGGTTGTATAAGGGTTTCGTTGGTTCAAAACCAATATTTTTAACCAAAAGTATTCGTTTAATTACTTACGTTCTCGTGTACTGCCGTGTATCCTATCCAATCAGAATATTCTAAATCCACACACTCCTATTTATTATAATTAACTGAAATCACGGCCAATCAAGGGTTTTGGACCTAGGACCTGCATATCATGAAGCAAGTACACATATAAGAGCCCCTAAAAATAATCAAAATATATCTTTCAAAATTTGTTCAAATTCTTTAATTTTATCTTTTACATTAATCCAGCCACTTAAGTCCAGATAATCACTGTTTGTTCCTGGCCTTCTTTCATTGTAAAATTTCACCGAACCAAAAACTCTTTCAGTTTTATAATTACTTAAGTTAGTGTGTTCAGTTACACTGTCAATATCAAAAGATGATATTTTGCAAATGATATGATGCTAAAAATAAATACAACCCCTTGAAAAATAATGAAGGATAATACATTTTTGTCTATTAAACCGAGTAAGGTTTGAAATTAAAGACCTCGACGTCCTGTTTAATAACATTCGTCTTTCTTCCACGATAAGGAGACATCCTCGTATATAATCGTATAAAATCGTCAAAAAAGTTTCAAAACTGTTTTGTTTGTTTTAATTGACGACAAATCCCCATTATTTATTACCGCTGAAGTGAAGGCACAAAACAAAGGAAAACATCAGATGCAGAGGCGCTCCTCGTGTGATCTTTGTTGAAATACTGGTTGAACTGGAGACTGAAACTTTGTCAAAGAGCTAGTTCAATACACAAGTTACAAAGGGAACGAGATACGGAGCTAAAACTGTTACCTCTTTGAGATAACCGCGGCTTACAATATGCCCGCTCAACATGTCTAGGGCCTTTGGCCTGGTCGATGGCAAATAGTATCGCTTCTATCATGAAAGCACTTCTAGCTTGGTGTCGAGCAATTGCTGTCTTTGTATCTCCTTCTTCTACTTTAATCCATGTAAAGTTCCTTTTATAAACCCACTGTAAAACACCATTATGAACAAAGTATATTGAGAAGGGACCCTGTATGAATTTTGTGACCGCATTTTACATGCTGTCCAGTATTTCTGTAAGATTTTATGTAAATACTACATTTTTTTATGTACGCAATTCAGGTAAATGGAAACGTTTAATTCCCTATCGAACCAAAAAAAGGACCAACAATGAAGAACAATCAGCCATATGATGCTTCGTACTGGATGGACGGGAGCAATGGCAGAATTTTGTTGTTTGTTGCACAGTAATCGAGGGAAGTGAAAACAAAGTAGACAAAATGTTGAGAAATAAGATATATCATAAGTTTAAACAACAAAACTAAATAACAATGAAACTAAATCTTAGAAATGGTCCACCTTATCTGGCCTAGGATTAAATTGTGTAAAAATACCTTATAACAGCCACCACTATCAAAACTTACGATTACCTAAAATAAAAAATACTTATATTCACATCCAGGGCTCTACGGGAGTTCAACGCTTCAATGCGGTGAATGTAATGCGTTTACCCTTAAACTGACATTTGCCAAAAATCTAAATTACATTTAATTTTTTTTTCTTCATATCCCCTGGTTATTATAAATTATGGAAATAAGTATAGATTCTACATAAATTAATTTATTTACAGTAATTACAGTTTATGTCCTTTAGCTTGGCAACATTTTATACAATTTGTAATAATTTTACATTGCGATTTGTGATTGTTACGAAAGTGTAATGTGCATTATATATTCATTGCCTAAACATGTTTAAAAGTGATGGGGTACTTTTAATTTTTTTTTTGCTCCATATCCCCTTGTTACAAATTTATATATGTACAAAATATAGATTCTACGAACAAATCTATTTACAATTCCTTCATTGTATTTCCTGTAGCTTGGCTACGTTTTTTACATATTCTAGTTTACAAAATAGTGATCTGCATTGTACAAAAGTATAATGATGTACATTATACATTAATAGACTGAATTTATTAAAAGTGATGGGGCTCATCTTATTTATTATGAACGTAAAACTAACATACATCTAACAATAAAAACTTAAACTAAATCTAATTTTCCCCGACAGTCTGTTGCCATCGATGTGGGAAAGGTGTCATAGTGTTAAGCGGTGAGGTGCTGCAACAATATATCTATATACTCAAACCAACCTGGACTTTCGGGAATTAAATTCACGGCTCAGAAATCTCGAACATAACCCAACTAATGACTTTTCAATAAATAATACCGTTTTCAGTTGCTCCACAAAATCCTTACTCAACCAGCTTGGTTTTACACCATTACACGAGCATCAACACAGTAAACTGACGCTCCCACAAAATATTACACGCACGCTCCTATCTTCTTTCGAGATTACACGTACCTGAAACCTTTTGGGGGGGGGGTCTGCAAAGAAAACCAATTTAACGGGGAAACCCCACAAAACGGTAATTATCAATCAGATAAAAAATATTCAAGCTATAAGTAAGTCCCACTTGATGATGTGGCTCCATCATGCCATCCATACATGACATTTTCACAGACTGAACTAAATTTGAACCTTTCTGATACAGCAAATGGTGTTAACAACAAATCTATTAAATAATAAATAAACCAATGAGTACAGGATCAATATTAACTTTTAACTGTTCATTTATTCATCTATTCATCATAAAACATAGCCCCCAACGAATTAAAGTAGTTACATTTAAATGATGAAACAACATTGAAATATAAACGTTTATGCAGTGATAAATGTATAATTAAATTTACCTTCTCTGGTAAAGTAAATTAAAACTGAAATCCACTAACACATTATAATGTGACGTATTTGTAATAATGACCTATAGGTAGTTGAGATAATGATTCGTTTAATAAAGCGAGTTTTTATTTAAGTCAAAGTTGTTAGCGTAAGCGATTCATTATTTTAATGACAGACAGTCCTGGATTCAGAAGTGGGTTGCTACAAATAAAAAAGGGTGGAAAATAGGGAAAAAACATTTATTCGCATATAATTCATATACAAAACTCAAGAATTTATTTTTTTTTTCTCCTGGAGGCGAATCTAAAAATATCTTTTATAATTATATAAGTCTTCAATTAAATTAATCTTATATTTCCTTTTACTTTGCGATTGTTATCCAATACATATATTTATTTTCTAATTAATTTTTCCAATCTAAGACTATATTGAGACTAATACACGTCCAGGAAATGCTGGGGAAGCAACGTATTGGTAACATATTTGTAACTATTGGTACGAGACAAAACTCATTTTGAAAATTGGTATGTTCCTTAGACGTTAACATGTAGCCTCATTCTTTTAGTAGTTGGGTTGTGAGTTTTAAAATTGAAGATGGCACAATGGAAATAGTCTTATATCGTTATGATTTCCCACGCGGACGAAGCAGATCCTTTATAAATATGAGCACCACCAGTTTTTGGAACAGCATCACTCAAATATAAAAATATTTAATTTCTAGCCCGTTGAGAATTTGCCTGGAATATTCCAATTCATTAATTTTAACCACTGAGTGCTTTATTGTATTACGTTATAATGAAAGTCAATGTCAGTCGTATTATGCAGTCACTAGATAAGAGTCAAGGGATATTTTTATTGAAGTTCTTTTTTTTTTAAAGTAGTTTGGTAAGCTCATTTTATTTGTTTTCCTTGAATTAAAGTACATATCTTAAATTTTTAAATGTAAATACGATATGATAACTTAATCATTACAGTATTACTGTACCATGAATCTGTTTCCTTTTTTGCCTCATGGGGGATATTACCGATATAACATCAAATTGTATGTAAAAGAAGGATTTCATCTATAGTTAAGACTCCCCTGTTTAAATATGTTCAGTATAAATATAATAAGCTATAATAGCGTGTGAGACATATATTTGTACTTGTGAGTACTTACTCCCATCAGGTGATATCCTACACCATTCACTCACATTAGCTGGTTATCTAAGTGAGCTGAGCCCTTATCGCGACAGATTACGAACCGCATTAGGCTTCCATTTCGCCTCGATGTCTGCAAGTATCCGCTACTATGAGAAAGTTCAAGCAGGACAAGATAAAATGTACCTTGAACGAGGGCGGGATAACTTTTCGCGAACATCAAAGCCAACCTTTGATACATTAACAAATGTAGGATAAACTATCCTCAAAACAGATAAATAGTCCCCTGTGTACAACTAATGCCGGTAAAAATCTTTATTGGAAGGTTTCATCTTGGAGGACAGGTGGGTATGGGCAGTGTGGTGATAAACATAAAAAACAATTGTGAAACATACGGTGGTCTGAAGAGGTACGTCGAGAAGTGAAGAGCACACAACGGTAGGGAAATATCTGCGAGCGAAACATACTAAATACAATACAAAGCCAAATTCCTAAAGATGAACTAAGATCAAAGAGTACTTCCAGAATGATATCAATGTGGATAACAGCCCTTGCGTGGTAGCACAGAGATTTGCGTAACCAAAACCCCATAGAACATATTAACAATCTTTTCATTTTCTTCTCACGGGTCACACCTTTCCGCAGTTTGGTTGTAGCACATTAACAAAAACAAGAAAAACAACGCGTGCCCTAATATAATACATATTATTGATCAGAGCGTAGCTATTTTTAACAACGAAAGCTATTATTTATAACACCACTGAGATAATAAATTGAGCAACCACGAAACATGGCATGCCTCTACGTAAACACAGGTTTAGATAAAGTGGCTAACTCGGTTATAGAGATAGTTTTAATAAAGAATCGGGCGTCGAAATGTGAAATAAGATTATTAAGATAATAACAATATTTATTTTTGTTTACTAATCGGTTTATTAGCGACCTTCATTATTTCCCATGGGGATGGTTTTATTTATATATTTTTAAAAATATCAAGTCTCTAAAAAAATTAAAAGTTGTGAATACGATTTCGATAAAAGTTTTAATATGAACGAATCATGGTTTGAAATAATTTTTCACGTCATATTATTAGTATTCATTTGTATGATTGTGTTTAATCAATTCTGTTAATTGAAGTTCAAGTTATTGTAATTTAAATTTAGATTTTTAGGTTGTAATAATGTATAGTATTTCTTAGCTATACTATACATAAATGTATATATATATATATATTTATATTTCTATGTATACCCGTTGGATCTCTATATCTACATCTATCTGTCCTTCCCACCCAGTTTTCAGAAAGTCACAGGAAAGACAATATTCCTGTAAACTCCCGCTATTCCATCATCAACAAGATTCTGTCAACAATTATTACATTGCCGTTTGTAACAAATTGATTTTTTTGGTTATTTTATGTTTTATTCATAAAAAACATTAAAAACGTAATTATCTGTAATCCTAAGTCTATCAGCTACCTCAGACAGACTTTGGGCTTATATTAGTTTATCGCTCATCTTATTCTATGCAATTTATGTCTTCATTTCATTACCTTATAATGAATTTATAATTGATATTTGTCATTGGAACAGTGAAAAAACACCCCTCTGGCATACTATATATATATGATTATTTAAAATGTTATGTACGATATATATGCTAATAACAATACGACACCCAAAATCATCTTGTAACATCATAACAGGTTATAATTAGTAAAAAGTTATAAATATATAAAAATACATTTGGTATAGCAAGTCACGTGCTTATTTAAAATCTACAAATGAAAAGACAGCATCATCGTAGTTCCCCTAGTGTGCCAGATCAACTCACCATTTTGTTTGCTTACACGTTTGCATTTTATAATAGATTGAACCTCTGATTTTGACGTTGACGGTGTTCAAACAACTAGGCACTATCGTGAACTGTCACCGGTGAAGAAGTTCGAACGTAAAGATAAGGGCTGTGCAGGGGAGTAATTGTTGACGTGAAGTTCGAAACTGTGACCAAATACAGCGGAAAAATTAATGAAAAAGTTCACAGGCTATCTCCGCTTGGTTTATCGTTCATTTGTCAATGGTGAAAAAGTCGAGGCTTGTTAGCGGCGGAGTAATTTCTCCAGTGTCGGATTCTAAACTGGCCCGGATAAAAATTAGGGCCTAACAGGGTTGAGGGGTGGGGGGGCGTCGTTATCGGCCTGCGGGCTTTTTCTTTTTGCCTTTCCGTTGTAAATTTTTTGGGGAGTAGCTCTTAAATCGTTGTCAACTCGTTCTAAAAGAGACAAAAAATAAATAGCGTTTTTTTTTGTTTTTTTTTTGTTGGCCTCCATTCAACTCTGTATATTAAATCGGGGATCGGGAATCAATCTTTCATATTTCCTGGGTATTTGATCGCTGGAGCGATAGTTCTTGAGAATTCATTTTAGTTCAGTTTCTCCAACATACCGGAATCCCAATAATAGGTAGTCTTACATTTGCAAAAATATAGACTAGAGAATAAATAAATGCTAATTATAACAAATATAATCTTATAATATACGAAAATCAGGACATACAAAAATTTAATACAATTCCATATAGTATAAAGGTAGTCATTAAAACTGTTACAAGTGAATTCGCAATTTTTTCACAAACCCCAGTTTCAGAGGGTTGATATTTTTCGAGAAATTTTAATACTGTCCCAACAGCGCTATAAATAAAAGTAACCATACGAAAAATAATCGTTTTCGTAGTACCAAGTAAATCATCAATTGGGTGATGCGTCGCACTTGTGTTAGGTGCCACGGCGATGAGATAAGTAAAATATTACGAGCTACTTTTGATTAAAGTGTTACAACAAAGGGAGGAGGCGTAGAGATATCAGAGGATATTTGGTTGTGAGCGTGCTTAGAAGCAGCCACACTCACAGGCCCAGGTGGAGATAGAGAAGCTCGCAAAGGGAAGGACGAAGGCAAAGAGGCAGTGAACCAGGAGCTCTGCAATAGTCAGGAATGTCAGCAATGCACGTATCTTTGTTCGCGTCGAAAAGTATTTGTGCTTTGCGGAGAGGGGTCATTTAAGCTCATGCTGGTGGAATAATTTTTATTTCAAACTATGTACTCTTTGAATGAGATTAAGGTGGTGCTCTCTGTAGCATCGGGAACGCCGAAACTAATTCACTAGCTGGGTGGCTGGGAAGGAAGGAAGGATATAAGATAAATGAGATAACTGTAATAGTTTCAAATCACGACAATTGCGTTGATTGTTCTGAGGGATATTTCCACCACTAGACAAACAATTGTTTACGTCAATAGTTATATAATTCTGATAATATTATAATGCTAATATTATATCTCATGCTAAAAGCAGAAGGGGCTTGAGCAGAACTGTATAGCTGCCTCGTGACTTCATGGAAGTCTCTGATGGTTCCTGTTATTTTTAAGTAAGCAACCGCATCCCTCCTTACTTCCTTTACTCCCTACTTCCCAGAATCGTATCCTTTTCTTATACATATATGTCTCAGCTTTAGCCCCAGACCTCACTCGTCCCTAGACATTCCAACCTGTATGTAGTAACGTAACTCTTAATATTTGTATATTTGAATGGACAAGACCAACTTCATAGATTTTTTCAGGCAGAGAAATTGACTAATTACTTTTCATACTTGACAGTTAGAATTTCTGTAGTTCCAAATGTAAATTTACAAAAATAATTGAGGCGCTGAACTAGGAAAGGTAGAAATCATAAAATGATGATTTTTACAGAGGTCTAAAAGACAGTTTAGCACCCCCGATTTGAGTGATCTTGTCATCAGTGCTATCTATATTTTTTCATTAGTTATATAATGCTAATATTATACGAGTATATAATGCTAAAAGTAGAAGGGGGTTGAGCAGAACTGTATACCTGCCTCGTGACTTCATGGAAGTCACTGATATTTTTAAGTAAGCAACCGCATTCTTTCCAAGACCTCCATCCCAATTCCCAGAACTACCCTTCTCTTATAGATATATGTCTCAGCTTTAGCCCCAGTCCCTACTTGTTCTCCAACACTCGTCCCTAAACATCCGACCCAGTATGTAGTAACATAACTCTTAATATTTTTATATACCAGACCGGTGTTTTGCTTGTACTTCATAATAAAGCTTTTCTTCCTTTTCTTTTAAAAGACTCTCCTCTTCAAAGTTCACAAGGAAATGTGAAGTTCATCACATCCTCGCTGAATGTACTAGACATGAGAAACAACGTGGACTTTCAACTAACAACGATGCAGCGAGAAAAGGGAGCATCAATCGCTCGAAGAGACAGATAGTTTATATGTTTTAGGGAGTGTTTAAAGTTCAGTTACACTATCGTTACATTGTCTAATTATTTTTTAAGTTACCTAATTTTTTTAAATAATGGACATAGCCATTTAAGGCAAAACGATTATCACCCCCATGAACCAACAGGAGGTAATCAATGGGTCAAAAGGTAATCCCCCGATCTGCAATGCACTCTGTGTATTTACGACGTAGATAGCCCTGTTGTTCTGCGCGGCTGTTTTTCGCCAAAGAGAGGGTGGTATTGCACGAGATATAGACGTTAGTGGTGAAAGCCAGGGGAGCCTGCATTACTCCCGACCGAGATGACATTCTCATCTCGAGCTCCATCCGCTCTGGCCAAGGGCCAAGGGGTGATATGTACCTTCGCTCTCCTCTCAGGTCTTCTGTCCTCATACTAATACACAGTCCGTTAATCAGAGTTAACTGCTCTAGGGACAATATAATTCAAAAATGTATATATACTTCTTGAAATTTGATTTATTTTAAAGATTAATTTGAAGTTTTCAAAGTCTTGAAGTTCGTCCCATATATTACAAATAAAAGATCCTTAATCACTAATCTACTAGTTGTTCCATGAATCAGTGGCCTTAGCCTTTTCTCTCATCATATCGAAAAAAACATTTATTTTATGTCAATTATAAACTAGCTTGTACTAATTATAATATATATTGTACAGCCATCTGATAATCTCACATGTACTAAATATATTAGGGCTTGTGATAATGACGAATATTTTTGCAAACACAAATAGTCATCAAACCCTCGGGTCGTGTACGCTTTAGCAACGAACTTAAATTAAACGAGGCAAGATAAACGACAATTAACACATGAACCAACAACACACAACCAAGTAAAAGAAAAAAGTACAACTCTTATTTATTATAAAATTTGATTTATTTGATGTATTTTGCACTAATAATATAATTATCTGTAAATTTAAAGGGGCTATGGAAGGAAAAAAAAAAAAAAGGTATTCTGCAATACATGTTAAACCTTCATTAGTAGTTTTTTTAAATTTTTACTTACTCAATCATTTAATAATACTTCAAATTTATAAATAATATTATGTCATTTAAACTAGTTAATACACTTGACGTTCGGCACACACCTGCAGAAGAAGCTTAAAAGAGTACGTAGGACTTACTACTCTCTCCAGCATTTCATCACAAGCCCGGCTATATCCTTGAGGCTGAAATTACTCATATATCAGAGCGTCCTGAGGCCAGCACTACTTTTTAGAACTCCGCTTTACCATTTTCTCCACACCAGCACCATTACTAGACTCCAGAGCTTCCAGAACAACATCCTGCGCACGGCACTATAGCGTGCCCCTTTTCGTGGAATGAAGGCTCCTGACATCTACGAAAAGTTCGAGGTCCCCAACATCACCGAAGCCATCAGAAGAAGACACATCAAATTCTTCGACTCGATGAAACATTGCCAAATCCCCCTATTTCAAGACCTGACACCCCCACCACTACCGGCAAGATGGCAAATCTCTAGATCTGGGAAAGCAGACCAAATGGTGGACATTACGGCCCTTGGCCAACCAACAACAAGCCTCTGACGGGCACCCATCACTGCTTTCCAACTGAATGAGCTTCCACTACATGCCTAGAGAGACTCTAGGCTCAGCCTTCAGTGGACTCTCACCACTGCACCGCAACATTTCCACCTCTACCGAGGCTTCCTAGACTCCTCAATTCCCTCACTCCACCTTCAAACAGGTACTCCTAGTAAAAGGATCCACTCACCCAAAGAAATTTCCTTTATTTTTCCCTTATCTATTATCTTAAAAATTTGAGTGCTAAGGGGAAAAAAAACTAGTTAAAAACTAACTATGTACATATAGAAGAGTTCCATAAGATAATATCCACGCCCAATTTACCACTAATTAACTACCAAAGTATATTTTACCATTTCCTAATGATATGGACATATTTAGGTTTGATTTACCCCTAAAAAGCTTATTACAACCCTTATCTTAAAATACCGGGGTTACACTATGTTAATTTACTCCTAATCCATTAGGGACAGAAACCAAGATTAACACCCAGAAGTATTATGTCGATGAATAACAGGGTTCGTAAATTTACATCTGGCTAAAACCGCTTGTTCCCTCAAATGAAAATTTAGGCCATTAAACGCTGGGAAGTTTAACAGCTGTTAAAAAGCTAATTCAAATAATAAAACTCTCCTTGTTTAGTGTTTTTTTTTGAAAATATTCGAACATCGATGTAGTATGTAAGTACTAATAGATCACAACTCGAACACTACATGTTTGTTTTCTTAATTCAATGAAATGAGACGAACATTTACTTAATTTAATGTTAATTACCGCCATTTACGTTGAAACTAAAAAATCGAAACAATATGTATATTTGTCTATATATACTGTTCTAGGCCTTAACAGTTTGCTCAGTAAACAGTGAGATGTATAATGCGCATGCACCAACATCTTACAACAATTTCATATTCATAATATTTATTTATCTTCAATTCGGTCACAGTTTATTATCGGCTCTTGATAATTCGAATTTATTGTGGCCCTATTAGTTGTATTTACACTCAGTAATACGTAGCCGTTTTCGTAACTAAGGGAAATATGCCATTCTATAATTCAAAATGGAGCCGCTTCTTTTCTTTATAATTCAAAATTTCCTTGTATTGTCTCAATTTCCACGAACTCTTAAAATTCTCGCAACGAGGTTTCTTCGTATTTCTATAATGAATCCTCTATTATAGTTATGTTTTAAGACATGTCTTAAAGGGGTCTTAAACGTCTACTTTTTCAGGTTAATTTATTTAATTTGAACTTCTTGATAATCAAACTCTCAATATTTCTAAATTTTCTGTGGTGAATCATTGAGAGTCGTCTGTGTACCTTATGTATGAGATGATGAAGTATTCCCCTAAGATAAGTAAATATTTTTAATATGAAATAGTTTTAAATGGAGGTGGTTAGCCTTCAAGTTGATACATGCGCATTGTACGTCTCACTGTTTACTGAGCCAACTGTCCAGGCCTGAGAAGCCGCATTGCGGTACAAAACCTCAACGCTCACAGTTTATTCCCGCGTTCTGCGGCGGAATAGCCGAAGCAGTGACCAGTGATAGGTTATTAGCAAGCCTCAGCATACCTACTGGCGAATAGCAGGGCCTACAGATCTGCTACCGGAGGGTCTTTGACCGGGCCTGACCCAGATCGATGGCTGGTTGCCATGCCAACCGGCAGAGTCGCTGTCGTCTGTTTACATTCCACTAGCTCTCGTGCCGCTGCGGCAGCAGCTTCCACTCACTGCTGGAGGGGCGGTAGCTCTTAGGCCGAATGTCCTAAACCTCATGGATGGGATAGCTCTTTCCATCAGATAAAAGCATTTTTTTTTACATTTTAAAATTTACAACATATTTACTAAATTTTACTTGTGAAAAAATTATAAGCGTACATTATTAAGCGACATCCGGCGGCCGGAATACCCACTTCTGTTTATATGAAATTTACTAAATGATTTTTATAAAAACTACTTATTTTTTTTTTCAAAAATACTTCACTGTATATATTAAGCTATCTCGTTAAATCGAAATCTTTTAGATTATTCATGAATAAATTTCTCATAGCTACTATATTGACTGTATCATATTAGTTTAGTTACTAATTTCTTAGCATCGTTTAGGCAATCTAGTTTGTCTCATATTCAAAATTTTACGCTTGACAGAAACTGAACAAAACCACTCCAAGTTACTTACATATTTTGCTCATTGGCACATTGTTTAAAATTGTATCACTCTTTTCACAGCATCTACTTCATTTTACAGAATAACTTCTTAATCGTTTTCCAGTAGACGAGGTACTATTTGTAGGAACTTTTTGTTTTGCCAAAATTTGTTTCACTGATTAGTATTGCTCAGAATCCTCGCAGGTGGGCAGCTGTTAGCTAGGAAGGTAGGTAGGAGAACTAGCAGTGTTCTGCGCAGGGGCGCAACTTCTGTGTAACGACTCTGGTAATTATCACGAGCTTGGTCCATTACGAATATTAACGTGTACATAATCAAAATACACCTATATTACTTTCTGCTCTATTCATATTTATTATACTTTTTATTGGGCTATAATTACAATCTGCCTTTTATAAGGCAATCAGTAATTGCGATAAACGCTCTCATTCATATCATATTTACAATTCATCATTCACTCACTCATTCATAATTATGTAATTAACGTTTTGTTATAAAGTTACTAATTATCAATCAATGCAACTTAGTTAATTCCTATGTGGTTAGAAATAGTTTTCACGTTATTAGGTCAAATAAATAAAATGTAAAATTACACGCCCTTAAGGGACACGTTATGTACCGTAAAAAAGTTTGACTTTTATTTTATAAAAAATATCGGACAAGTTTTGAAAACGATTAAGATTTGGTGTGGCAGCTTAAAATACATTTAATCCATTCTATTCGGTGTCAATAGGTTTTCCTTATGGAAATTTTTTATGTAGCTACAATTATTTTTATCCGTTATTCTTTTTATTTAAATGCCCATTAGTTTTTCAGATATATAATTATGACTCACCGAGCTCAGAATATTATTCTTTTGATTTATACGTTCTTAATTTCGTTTAAATATATAATTTATATATATCCAAAAACACAATTCAGTTTATAATTGATGCAAACTAAATCATTAAAAACCAAATCTTTGAAGATCTGAGGATCAGTTCAGAGGCAAGTGACCCTCGTATTAACTAGTTGTAATATTTACTTTTTTTTTTCAAATACATCATTTTCTTACTCACATCGTACATATCGACATTTGGTCCAACCCAATTGTTTAAGAATAAACAAACAAATTAAGATTATATTCTAGTTTTATATCATTTTTATTTAGTTCCTCTTTAATATTTTGTTTTATTATTTAAATTACAGAATAAGCAGTATAGAACATGCTCATTATTATTATTATTATGAGAAGACTTAGTCCAAGAAAAAAGTTATTTTTTTCAGCCGTTCATTCATTATATTTTAACCAGAAAACGACCGAGAAAATATTCGGAATATTTCGATGTGGAATATACTTTTAAACTCTCTTCTTGTTAAGGTTGTCTTCATTTTATGATATTATAGATGCAGCCTGAGAAAACGTGAACCTTTCCCTTTGAGCTCGGCAATAAAAAAAATCGTTCCCAGAACATGAATTCGCTGACATGACAGTGAAGACAATTGAATTATCGATCCAAATGAAAAAAAGGATAGGATTTGACCAGCCCTGGTGTGCAGGAGTGGTTTTTCAATCAAATGTAAAAATTGAAGAGACGAGCCTAAGATATGCCGACTAGATGAAGAGCTGCTCCAGGGCTAATCACCTAAGTTGCAGACAGGTTAATTAGTTAATATCTCCCTCAGGTGTGAGGTCGATTGCTAATGGCCCCACTCTCTAATGTCTTCCCGTGTCTGTGCGTCTTAGCATTAGTCTCCAGTCTCCCCTCTCTGTTTATTAATGCACGGCCATTATATCTGCATTTATGTACGTTGCTCATTAAATATACACAACTTCATTTATACAGCAATAAATGTAATAAACAAAAGATCCAAGGATCTTAGGATTTCCTCTTTTCTCAGCTAAGTAAAGTTTCTTGACTGGGCATCAAAGATCGATTACGACACAGTTAAATATTGTTTTTGTATACACCGGCAAAAAACAGAACCGAATTTTATGGAATAGAACGAGAAAAATCTTATTAAATACCGGGAAGGAAATCATTCATTTAATATAATGAGAGGGCAAAATTTAAGCCTTGAAAGTTTATTCTCTTTTTTTATAAAGCTTTATTTTTTGAAAAAGTCACTGATAATTTAGATAAATTAATACAATATTTACAGCTTTGCATTTACTCTATCATTTATATAAAATTCACAATATATAATAAATAAATAAAATTAAATAAGATACGATTTCAGTTAAAGTTACGAATACGATGGAAATGGCACTTTTAATGAATTTTCGTTATTATATCTTAACAAAAGAAACTAAAAATTATATACTGCTAATCAGAAAGAACGTCTACACCTTTAATTCAATACTTTACTCAAAATTATTAAAAAAAATTTTGTTATTACCAAGTAGCTAATTAATATGAGATGATTGATTGGAAGTATTTTGTCATGTTCTCACAACTTCAATTGGGACCAAAGATTGTTTCACTGATTTTATTAAACAAAGTCATAGATTTCTATAAGAAAACAAAACAAGGGGGAAAAAAAGGCAATATGCAGAAGTCTGTACAATTATATATCAATGTGACGTTAAATAAAAACGATTGAATTACAACAAAAAAGAAAAAAAAACGACTTTCAAGATGGCACCCAACAACCATCTAACTATAGTAGACAAAAATATTAAATACAAAAATAATAGTCAACAAAATATAATGTAATGCATGAATGGTTCCCAGGCTAACGAGCCTTTGCCTGGATCAGGGGTGCCCAACCCAAGGCACGTGTGGGGTTCTAACGCAGGGGGTTCAGAATTGGCAGGCAGCAGGCCAGTAGGTTTTTAGATTTTGTATTCTCGATTTTGTTAATTATTTTATTTCTACTTCATTTTGTATTTACGTATTTTCTATTTATTTTTGAAATATTTTTTAATTTTCTATAAAAAAAAAAAAATTCCAATATCAATTTTCTGAAGGAATGAAATTACTTCGAGATAATCGAAATTAACTATTATCAAGTAGGTTCTGCATGGTTACTCCTAACGTACGTACATTTTTATTGTTTAAATAGTAATTATTAACTGTTTTCATTATGTAGGTATATTCTCAAAAATTACAAAAGGGAAAAAATACATTTAAAAACAACTTGTACTATATAGAAATCATTATTGTGAACTTGGCAGAGTATAGGGGAGGTTGGTACAGTTGTGGCATGCATCAATATGGGTAAACCTTGGTTTTGGCACGCGTTATGAAAAGGTTGGTCCCCTCTGGACTAGATGGTAAGGACGTGGTGCAATAAGAAAGGTTTAAAAGTTTGTAAGGGCAAGGTATTGAGGATATTAGGTGGTAGAGAACAAAAACGAGGAGAGAGTGAGCAGGGCTGCTCTGTGTAATAGGTATGTAATATTTTGTCCAAAACTATATGTTATCATTAGGTTTTAATGAATATTGGGTATGTTGCTGCTTATTTGTTCACTCAGCTTATGTTTAAAGTATGACTAACTGTTTTTTTTGTATTAGGGTAATAACAGAGTAAACAGAACAAATGCATATGTCGGTCTCGCTTACGTCCAATATAGAATAGTAATTTTGAGATAAAGTTTTTATGAATTACAATGTAATTCATTTAAATGCCTATATTTTGCGATGTACGTATACTTATTGATTGTTTTCTTAACCAAGTTTCGGTTATCATTATTCTGCCCTAAATATCATATTATACGAGCGCAACGGGGTATACTTATATTTTGAATATGATGTTAAATGTTATGGTGGGGTGTTGCCTGTTAATTAAGATCGCTTGTTGAGTTCAGTTCCTTTCTTCGTTTCCATTAAAGAGATCTTGTGCCCGATATCCTTTATTTTACTATTAATTTCATGTGTTGGTTTGTTCGCCTTGGTGCCCAGGTGTTTGATAAAATGATTAGTGTAGACCAGGGATCGGTGATGAGAATAGATCGGTTCTCCCCCTCGAAACTAATACGGCTTGTAAAAATGATCACAACCTAGATCCAGTCGAAATGAACAGTTCAATTGCAACGGGGTGTTGCTGGTGAGTCTTCTCACTCTCCTACTTGTCCAAGTGTAATTATCGTGTCCGTGGCAGTGGCAGTGGAGCCAGCCCTAAGTCAGTCCGAACCTGGGAGGTTAAGCCTTATATGCGAACTCCTCAGTTCGTTAGCCAGCATTAGTTTCCTAAATCACAGACAAGATTCCGGCCCCTAGCAAACACATGGACCTTCACCTGTGAAGTATGTGGTTGCCCTTGGCCGCAGGTATCTCAGTGTGTATATCAACCCAAGCGGACAGATGTCTTCACGGCCGAGTAGCTGCAACTCTTCTTGTCTGGCAGCCTTCCACTTCCGTCTGATCACCTTCAACGGCACAGTCGAAAATTCAACTGCACTCAGAGCACCATCGTAAAGTTTGTTATTTTATTGTGGATATTATTTTATCACTTAGTAATTTTTCTGTCTGTGTTTTCGCCAACCTCATAAAAAAAAAGTGTGATGTGGAGCACACTATGAAATTAAAGACTTCTCTGCCATAGACAGATTTTTATTTGCAGCACTAATTCTTCCACTAGGAACCTTACCGTCCATAGAACAAACAAACTATACTAGTCGCACAAACATAATGGGTCAAATAAAGCTTTAGTAACACCTTATGTGCATATTTTATAGTAAAATTGGAAATATGGTAAAATTTAATCAAAATAACAATTAAACGTTAAAACAATGACACTGTCCAAAATGGAAAGTCAAAAAGCTACACGTAGCTTCGTGTTATTTACATTAAATGTATGTACATTCTACATATTATGTATATTTTACATAAGCAGCTAGATGGTGGAAAATAATCAATATGAAATGATCTGTCAACCATCTAGAACTCAACATTTCTAGCTCAACAGTCACCAGGGGATTAGCTGTATTAGTGGCTCTCGGCATGGTGTATAGACTATCTCGTATTTTTATATAAACTGTTTTAAGTTAATATTGTAAGGAAGAAGTTTTTGCTGCTATCTAAGGAGACTTTGTCGAGACCCTCTTGGTGTGCTTATTCTGTAATGTGTTGGAATAATTTACTTTATTTTCGGAGAGTCCTTTCTTAATAACTTACTTTGAGTATAATATGTAATATTGGCTGTAGGTTTTTATAATAGTATCTTAGTGACGTTGAATTCACGTTTTACTCAATATACGCGGGGAGAAGTTCTTTGGAATTAATTTGTTATTAATGACCTGAATTGTGGCTTTTTATTACAAAGCTCGAAAGAAAAAACTTGTCTATCAACTAGGTATGAACAAATCTTCAAGTGTGTACGTCTGAAAATTATCACTACGATTGCAGAAATGACCCAATCAATCTGAAGTTTAATATGAATAAATCAATATGAAGTAATTCAAACTATATTAAAAAAATTATCATTTTTCTAGTTACGTTTTCTAAATAGCATCACACCCTGAAAACAATAAATATATATTTATCAATGGACTTAGAACTAATTTGAACCGAAATATTATTATTATTGCTGATCTAGATCGTTCTTTCATAGTTCTTACTACAAGGTGGCCTGATAGAAAGCTCTAAAATAAATTCAGAAAAAATATCATCCTCCAAATATTATAATAATAGCTGCGTACTGACAAATGATGATTGATGATGACATAAAATTTTGTGGTCTCCAAAAATCTCCAAAATCTTTTTTTCAAAAAAGCTCCAAAATGTTTCCAACTTTTTTAATTTGTTTTACCCCAAATCACTGTAATGATATGAAGTCTATATATGAACTCTTAGAGTAATTTTCAGTTATCGCCAATTTTTTATTTCTAAACCATATACTTATCTGTTTTCACCATTGTCTTTCTTTGAGATTCTGGGTCTCCAATGTGAATAGTTGTTATTACTATTATCATTCGAGTATTGTTCGAGTAGCTTTCGTCTATTGACACAATGAAAACAAAAACATTTTTAACTCCATTAACATGATTAAAGGATGGTAGTTACTATTTTTTTAATACAAAAATGTTTTCTAAAAAATTGAAGAACTCGATTCTTTAATTAATAATATGTGACTTTGATTGACTATAATCACAAAAAGTCATTAAAATCGGGTTCACAATATTAACTCAACTCGTTTTTTATGAAGAGCCACAATATTTTTCAATATGATTCAATAAAATGTTATGGATGCTCAAAATAATAGCTGCCTACTTAAAAATTAGGAAAGGTCATTAGCTAATGACATCAAATTTTGTGGTCTACAATCTCCAAAATCTTTCAAGAAACTTATGTTTCCAACTTTTCGTAGGCATAACCTTTAATTTGTTTTACCCCAAATCACTGTAACAATATGAAGTCTATGTTTGTCTATTGGTTTGGAGGAAGTCAAGACTTTGGTTCATTGGTGTTCTGAGACATACTTTTTCATGTTAGAAATGACAATAAATAAAATTACAAGAAATGAACTACCTTGATCCTACCGTGCTTTTTTTTTTATTGATACTAATCATATCATACAGTTATTCTTAAACAGGCCTGAATATGATAGTAATAACTTAAATGGTATAAGTCATATTTCTTGCAATGAAGATAGATTTATAAGAATTAATTACTATTGCTACTCATGTGACGAGTACTTATCTTTAATGTAGGCTATCAATATAATTGATCCGGTTTCACACAAACAATGCCAAGTTGGATCAGATCAGAATTAACTTGAAGTAACAATGACTATTGACCCTATATTGACTGCAAGCCAAAGTTGGATGGCCGCACCCCACTGGGTTTTTGCTTCGACTGAGTAGCCTTTAAGAGTGACAGGCAATTAAACTAAGGGGAGATGCCCCCCTCGCTATCTTTAATTAACTGTAACCATTTATTTAATATATCTCAACCTGCCTGTCAGGTCCAGGTCTTTGTGACTAAATTCTGCTGGGCTTCTGCCATCGATATCACGGCTAACTTTAGTACATGTCACAAAAGTTGAATTTTCAAACCTTCACCGAACGAAACCTAAAAAATATTCTTTTTCTAGTTATTAGAAACACAGAATTCTTTATTAAGGTGATGTTCATTCCAGGCAATGGTCAGAAGATTTATTCCTCGAAATGCTTCTTGATCAAGGATATTCTGTTTTATTCCAGCTTACTGTTAAAAATAACTTGACCCGTTGTATAGACGTTGTTTGAGGCGAGATAAAACCACAAATGCATCTTGTATTATATTTATTATTGTATGCCTGCATATTCAAGAAACAAATCTAATGTAAAACATAATAGTTTATATAAAGTATACTAGTTGTATGTGCCAACAGAATCGAAAGTGTTCTTTAACAGTCTTGTTGGTACCCTGGTTCCCCCTCCCTTTCACCACAGGCAAAGTCGACGGCCAGTTATATAAAAGATTATTGCTTATTTAGTCAGGTGCTCTGCCAAATGATCTATTTCTCCACGAGGTTAGTGTACCTTCTACTAAACAAATCAATTGAAGTATATTTTGAAACTCCGTTATATCACACTTGCACGAGTGATGGTCTTCTCATTTGAATCCACTTTGGTCAAACTCTGTCAATATAATGACAGAGGCCTCCGTGCCAACTGTGATGAGATGCTTACAGTCATTGCGAGAGTTTAACCAAAGAGAACTCAAATGAGAAGACCATCACTCGTCCAAGTGTGATTTAACGGAGTTTCAAAATAAACGTTGTGAGCTTTTATTTTTTTGTAAATATTTAGTTCTAAAAAAAATCGGCTCAAAGGATACTTTTTATTTGAATGAACGAAAATCATTTCGTAACTGCCGATGTGGAGTTTGAATTATATGTACATAGCTAATATGTTATTACTATGAAGTAGCCTTATCATCGTCTATGTAGCTATTATTATTGTTAATTATATGAGGACAATATTCAGGTAAAAACATATATTGCAAACTTCTATGCATTATCTTCTAATATATGGCGAAGTGTTGACACCTTAGATTAATTACTTAGGTGATCGAGGTCAAATAGTTTAATCAGGTCAACCAACGCATGACTCTAAAGTAAAGGAATTATGCCGATTAAATAGGCTGTGAAATAATTATAACATCATAACTTGACAAGTTCTGAATAGAATAATAGTAATATTTCACTGTAATAATATTTCTTAAAAGAAAAATGAAAACCTCCAATGAATTTTAATTAACACGGATGAGATGGACAGTGGAACGAGTCTGGAGAAAAACTGGGTATGCGATCGACATCGTTTTTTCATCGATTACTCAGCCGATTTTGATGATATTGTTCGAAAATTGCAACGTATTACTGAAGTTTACCATCCGGAAATTTCGTATTTATCACACATCTAAAAGTTAATAAAATGAAGATTTTCAAGTATAAAGTGCTATTGGGTAATTGTTGTCTAGCTAGTTATAACTTTGGATTTACATTTCTTTCAAACATTTAAAGCTCCAAAATACCGAATTTATTTATAAAATCTTAAAGTTGCATTGAAAGGACAAAGTGAAGTAATTTGAGTGAATCATTGGGTATTCCTCTTTTATATAACAATTGCTTTTATTACTGTTATTCTTTATATGTATAAATTTATTGTATAATATGCAAATACAATATTTTAAATTGTATTTGACCAGTAGTGTAAGGTAAATTAAACTAACTTCAATTCTCATAATTGACACTACAATAAAATTGTTTACGTTCCTTTTCATGAGTATAATGAAAATATAAAGCAGCAGACAAAATAGACATCGTTGTCGTGTATCAACAGTTTATCTCATCTGTTGCAAGTTGTTAAGCCCGAAGGAAGAACCTACACTTTCATTCACGCACAGTCAACGATCGCCTTCCGACTTTCTGTATGTATGATATTTACAAGTGCATATTACACCATAGCTTTGGTAAAGTTGATTCAAACCGTCTGAAATTTGAAAAAATATATTCCAAAACGATCGTACGAAATCGGAATCGCCCTTGGTTTTGTTATCGTAAAAGAAATCAATGTTTAAATTAAATTAGAGATGGTTTCGTATATTTCTCAAGCAAAGATTTGAGTTAGGGTTATTTTTCCTACGGTTAAGAGCAAAAAAAAAGCAATGCATTACAAATTTTTAAAATATTCCAAACAAACCTTTTTTAAGATTCCAGCGAATTCCCTATTTCGTAATAATTAATTCTCTTTGCTCCATTAAGGACCAAACGCAATCGAAATCAATAATAACCCTTTTCTTCACGAGGTAAACAATGTCGATTAGACCAAGTATACTCTTGCTGATTCGTATTTTGCTTTTGAGATTAATTAGACTTACCCAGATATTACCCTCAGCCTAAGATAAACAGCAAGGTAATTTTAAATTTTAATAAAGTTTTCTTATATTTCTGTTATAAACAGTTTTTTAGAACAATTAACTTCTTTTTTTTTTCATAGCCCCTTTAAATGTACAGATAATTATATACAATTATAGATCCTCAGGCGAATCTATTTACAAATTATTTTTGTATTTCCTGTAGCATCGTTACATTATATACAGGTTTTGTTGTTTTATAAAAATTATATAATGAATAAACAAGTATATAAACATTATACTTGACTGGACTAAACTGACTAATAAAGGTGATGGAGCTCACCTTTTTGATCAAACTTAAAACTAGCTTACATAGTAATTCTTAACCTAATTTTTCCCAACAGTCTGTTGCCATCGATGCGGGAGGGGTGGTGGGGTCATAGTGTTAAACACGAGAGTGCAGCCAATTAGTACGAACAGGCATAAAATATTAGTATACACCAGCCAGATTACCTAAGCGCGAGTGAAGCTTCAATATCCTCTTATGAGCCAACTCGATATACATGTTTTTTTAAACCGATTCCACTTATTAAATTCGAACCAATTTCTACAATAAATAGGATTGATAAAAACATTTTATGACTCCGTTGATTAGCTTTTGTTTATTTATTGTTGGGTCACAGAAAGTCTGAGAAATCAAGCATATTATCTAAAACTAGACTATCTAAAAGGTTTATTTTTGGCACAATTATAAGCACGATGCTGCGAGAGTTTTATGAAAATTAAAGTAATATTTTAGAAGGCTATTAATTCATGACACTTCTTAAACATATGATTTATTTAAGAATAGCGATGTTATATGAAAAGTTCCCAACCGTAAATATTATGTTATGAACGTTGCACATTTCGTAATATTTTTTTGTGGTGGCAAGGGAAAGAATATTTATAATAAAGAGTTGAAGAGTTTAGTATCTGTAAATTTAGATAAATGTTATAAAGCTCAAATTCAAAATGTTATCTTTATATCAATGCTCAGTTTGTCACTCGTTCACTATGCGGCGCTACGTATATACCATTCCGTAATCCTTAACAGTTGCGCGGGTGTAGTGTCTAAAGTCCCCGGCCAAGCACCACTTGATCTGGAAAAGGCAAAACTGAACTAAAGGTTTTCATTTTTGGGATTTGTAAGTATTTTTAAAATCAGTAAACCTTTTATTTTCAGCAGTCTTTTCTCCTGCCCTTCCTTTATGATGATTAAGATTAAGTTCATTACCTGAAGATTTCATGTCGAAGTAAATTTAAAAACCGACATATCATTGCCACAAAACATGATTAATTAATTGATTACTCGGTATTAATTAAAAATTATTAATTTAGCATTAGATCGACTTGTGGATTAAAAATATGTGATTTGCAGTTTGAAAAATATAATCATAGAAAGTTATTAAAATGTCAATAATCAATTAACAAAGATTTTTCTTGTCCACAGCTGTAAATCAACTTTTATTTCTGTTTTTCTAAGACATTATTTTTGCGTAGTATTTCAGTTTGATGCTCCAGTGATACTAGCAATCAATAATGAAATCGAAAATCAATGTTCCTTTTCTAATGAGCACGATATCAAAATAAATAACTTGGCAACCTGACTATCAATGTATGGAAGTAATTATATGAAGGCATTAAAACAGCCGTATTAGTGTTTTTAATTTTTTACGTCAAGTTTCAGCCAGATCGATGATATTTTGTATCGAACAGTTATTTCATGCCCTATGATGCTAAAAACAAAAGCAGCTCCGTGAAAAATGTTAAAGTGTCATTAAAACATAAATATTTTCTTATCATATTGAGTTTGGCATCAAATGATAGATTAGAACTTCCTAATTAATAACGTACGAAGTTATTAAATGTTAGTGGATTTTCAAAGAGCATAACTGCAAAATGTTATTACGACTAACAGTAAACACATTTTCGCAGCCGTAACGCAATCCTTAATTGCGAGAAACATCTTACTTGACGATATTTTTAACTAGAATACATCTCCTGCATGCAAGGGCCCTAACTCCACGGCTTGTTTGGCGAACTGAAACGTAATTCATAAATGTTTGACCTTTGATATTTTATAATTAATTAACATCCCACTAATCGCAAAACACTTTAATTCGACTTTGATTCGTCGCATGTATGCTACATTCATGCCATATGTTTGGCCATGTACAGGCAGGGGTCTTGATATAGCAATCGTCATGTGGATTGTGTCAACTAAGGCAATCGATAATGACTCTCAGCTCAAGTTCCCACCACACTCGATATTTCAGTTTGAGTTTCCCCCTTTGTCAGGGACCCGGCCTCGTTTCCAATGAACTCATCATCGCAACGAAGAGGTTTCAAATATTTCTCTTATCGTTTTCAGGAGTCGCAATTCCTGAAATGTTACTTATAAAATATGACGAGTCTTCTTGGCCATTAATTTCTAAAAATTTACGTTTGAGTGAAATTGGATACTTTATCAGTGACCAAATGCATAAAAATGTTCGATATCGATACTTTTTAAAATAATGAAAATCCCAAAATACAATAATTCAAATATGCTAAATCAACTTTAAATATTCCGGTTGCGTTCATAAATTTAATAGAAATTGTAGAGGATGGTGGAGATTTTGTTTTTTCTAGTTAGACGCTCTGCTGAATTTTTCAACTTCTATTTTTTGTCTTTGTTAAGGCGTAGAGCTCAACCCATTTTATTTCAATTTTTTAGCTATATAAATCTAAAGGGATTTTTTAAAAGTAAATAAACTAATAAACAAAATATTGCCATTTCGTGGTTTTGAACGCACTAAAATGAGAACATAAAACATGTAAATACAATTACCAATTAATGACATGAAGCGGTGCACAGTTCGGTACATAGGAGTCCCCTCCTAAAACATTGTGATAGTATCATACAGATCAGGTACAGCAGCTTCATATTCAAGATTTTTTTTGATTTTTTTATTTTTATTTATTTATTTGAAAGGCATTGCTTCAACCAATCTACTGGGCCATGAGTGGCTCAAAACAGTCTTCTTCGTTACCTTCACAGTGGTTTGCTTTTATTCTTGTTCTCCTATTCTTAGCAGTGGCCTTGCTCATTTTGTTTTTGTTTTCCATCTACTCCCTACCGTTCCTCCCCCCTTTTACTTAAACAACGTAATAAGTTCTGTTAAACCTTATTGTGAAACTGTTTCTCCTTCCTAATCATTTTATTTTCTTGTCTTCTAATCCTGAAAACGTTTATGAAATCAAACAATTGGTTTATAAAAATTTACGGCACAGCAGTCAGTTTTGTTGCCTTTAAAGACTTTTTGTAGAAAAGCTACCCTCTCGATGGTTACCTCTTAGGAAGGTTAACAATTTGTAAATTGTATATTTTATAATGCTTAGCTTATTCCCACGCGGACAAAACTATAATCTTTACCATTTAGGCCAATCATGTTTTCTAATAGACATTATCGTGTTGTTGTCTTGGACTAAGATGAATCATTGATTTGTATATAACCTTTATAATGTGTATATATCACCTGTATATACTGGAATGCCGTGTGTAAAAAAAAACAACAAATATTAAAAATAAAAAGAAATGAAGTACGGCCAACCCCCTTCATACCTAGGTATACAGGAAATTAAAAGCTATTGTACAAAAGCATTTGAGCAGAAACGATAATGCTTTATACAAAATGTCGAAAAATAATAACGTCATAATGCTGAACGCTGCGTGGTCCTTCAGGACTTTCCAGTTTCCATCCAGGTTCCCTTAACGATCAGCCTATCCCCGTCTTCCCCTGACAAGTTGTTGACAAATAAACCCAATCATAAAATGGCAATTACCGATGGAGCGATAACGGTGTGAGGTGGGTATGTTGTAAAATAAAATAAATCTCTACAGGTATACTAATTTATACTCGATTGTTTTCGACGGGCCAAGCGTCTTAAAAGTCCAAGACCTAAATCCCATCCCTCAATAGAAAATAAAATACTAATTTACAAAGTTATACTAAAGACAATCTTAGACATACGGAATAGAGCTATGGGGGACAGCAAAAAAGTCGAACATCAAACCTATTTAATCCTTTCAATGAAAAGTCCTGAGAACAATAATCAATGCCCCTTATTACGTCAAAAACAAATCCTTCATAACAATCTTAATATACAGTACTTAATATAACCTCCATTCTTGAACTCATCCCTTCTAAGTTCGTGAAATTCCATCAAAACCTATCTAATCACCCTAACCCCCTAGCACAGTCAGTACTGTGCCACACATCCCTGTAATCCTCCTCACAGACTAAAGTGGCAGTGGCCTCGTGACCTGCTATAAATAAGTGACAGCGGGAGTCATGGGAATGGGCCGTTTCTCGAATTACGCCCTGAGCGTCTGAGGCTCTCGAGCTCTTGTTCAGCCTCCACTGGGTCGTGGAAGAGCGTGGGGGACTTCCCAAGACTTCGCTTCCTCTTTCGCATGCGAGGAGGATGGCAACCATGTTGATTTATGAGGTCTCTGCGTAGTTGTAAATACTGTATGAAGGAGCGAGTGAATGAAGAATTGTAAATAAGGTATGAATAAGGACTTCGAACACAATTGCATATTTCCCAATAAGGCAGATTGTAATTTTATAACAATACATATTAGATTTGTTAAAACAAAGATCTAAATGATAAAATACAACGATAATGGAATGAATAAATGCATGACCGGTAAAAAATTTGTAGTATAAAAATAAAACATTTCTACATTCAAAGTGATGATGGTAAGTTAAGAATTAAAATCTAATATTTATCAAATCTTCTGGCTTTTATCGATATTAAGTATAGATGTTAACTACTACGCTAAACTATCTGGACTATCCCCTGACCAGATAAGGCCTCGCCAATCAATATTAATACCGATAAATAGAAGGAGCTATTACTGATTCAAAGATGCTCAAAGAAGGGAGAGTGCTGCGAGACCTGGCAAGGTGGAGAGAAGCCCTTCGGATCCAATATTATCACCTCGCCGGGGCCCGCATACAACTTTCATCAGCCCTGTGTTTGCCGCTGCCTGCATCTTAGGGCCTGTCTAGGGCCGTTTAAATCAATTCGCCTATTTTAGACAAGTAGATCCGAGAAAGGGCTAGCAAACCTGTTCCTGAAGTGGGAATATAAGAACGCAAGGACGCTTCATACAGGTTTTAATCAAACTTCAGAAGACTAGTAATTAATCATAATTAAACTCTTCATTTTTATACTTTTTTAACCGAATACATTGTTTCTTCAATAATAATAAGTTAGGAATTAAATTAATAGGAAGATATGATAATAAAATTGTGATTCTTCAATGCGTACTTCGAATTTTTCCCCAAAAACGCTTCGTTTTATTCGTTCGATCATGTTAGCAACTTAAAATTTTCCTCTCAATATATAAAATGAGAGAAGAAAACCCTATTCAATTTAACTTATAACGTACTAAATATGCGATTAGCACTGTTGACTCTAGAAACTTTAAGTATCATCTATTGTTCCTTGTATGGAATATAATTAGCATAATTATTAAAATCCTGTTCCCAACATTTCCGAACGAAATTAGTGGGATGATAATTTGCACTGTAGGTTTACTCAATGCTTCAAATGTCTGGGAAAAAAAACTATGGAACTTATAATTGAGGCCCATTATAATGAAAGAACTACAAAATTTAATTATCTGATTACATAATGTAGCAATTAAAATGTATCCAGATTAATAATAAGTAATCTTTGTAGACTGTAAAAGGCCATTTTACGTAGGCTATAATCTAAAAAAATAACTAATAATTTCAATTCGCGTCCTCAGTTAATACCTTCAGTATATGGTAGGATGTCCACTTGAATAAAGTGTAATTTATGACACAGTTAAGGATTTAGTTAAACTTTCTAAAAGAACAGATAAAAATGCTTTTAAATAATTAATGACACATTGTTTTTTGTACCTTTGTTATAATCTGTCACATTATTGTTACTTGAATTGGATTTTTCACACTTTTACTGGCTATATTTTATGTTCCTGCATCAACCAGAGGACAAACCATCAATCACAAACTTTTCTCTTTAAGATCAGAATAATCATGCTTTAATTAGTTAATGACACTTAATTATGTATTATAAGGCTAACTATATTTCTTTAAGGTGTATTAGCGATAGGGACATCATTAGATCATCAATATAAGTCATCAAACTATTAAATTAATTAAGTAATCGTAGTAAGTTATCGTGAATTTACCAGGCAAAATACTCTCTTTCAAGTAGGAGTAGTGAACATAAAAATAAAAGTTTTCCAGACTTATTGTTATTATCATTCTTTAAAATCCCAAAAAATAATATTTATTATTAATCAGTCAATAATAATTTTAGTTTTACACACTGATACAGACTGTAGATGAATTACTTGGGATCAATTGCCAATAATTTATTATTTGATGTAACACAAGTTAGTTTTGAAATATTGTTTATACGTATTACTTCAAAGCAGCCTTGAGATCCAAAAATGCCTCTTAATGGAATACTGTTTAGTATTTAGGCGGTTACAAAGCTTCTAACTCCATTTTAATGGCTTTTATTAATAACTAAATTCGTAGCATAAAACCTCATGAAAAGATATTTCCAATCGATGGTTTTGGCAATAGTTATTAGTGGCACTGAGGTACAGGTGTGGTTGACACTTACCTCTCAACCTTTGATTTATTTGTCTTAGCCAGTTAGGCCACTTCTTTGTTCGAGTTGCTATTCTTTTATTCTCAATAGGCTGGGTGAAACCTAACCACACCCATTTACTAAAGAAAGATTACTTAGGTAAGTCGTGGATTGAACATGGATCTTCGGAGTTGGGAGTCATGCTAATGATAGTTTTGATGACTTTTAGTAATTATAAAGCACTAAAATCCCAACACATATTAATAAAAACGTTAAGATATTTAAATTGATACGTTACTCAGAATTTATTAGCTTTGTATTACCAAGTAGTTGACAAATATAGTGGCGTAAGTCAGCGAAGTTAAAAAATGGTTCATGGTAAATTAAATCATCGTTTATTTTAAATTTTGCTAGATTGGATGCTTTTTACGTTACCATGTGGAGTTTACATGAGTGCCATGCATCTGTTTAAGGAATAGTGGTGCAAGTCAAGTGCCCTTCAAAAATAGTGAAACAGTTTGTGGTGATGGGTATAGATTAGCACCATTACAACACTAAGACAATGAGAGAGAAAAAAAAGTTTCTTATGGATACAAATTGTCTTTTACTAGAAATTCTTCAACACTCACTTACGACAACCCCTCAATTAATGAAACTTTATCATGGTTTATGGAAAATGTTCTGTATTTTTCACTGCATCGACGTCAAATGTGAATTTCGCTCAAAATCAACGTTCTTAGGACGAACACTTGACTCACCAAGACCAAAACAGATATTCAACCACAGGGATGAAAACGCAAGGGTTTCTGGTTTTGAAAAAAATAAAGGGAAATCTAAAACGTTAAAGGAAGCTTGTGCAAACAGACGACAATTGCCCAGGGGAAGATTGGGATTATGTTCATGGCTGATTGCCATGGTCCAGATAATAACATCTCTTATAGGTGTTGGTGCTGCTTGCTCAGTTCTTGCCCTCCAGAGCTTTGAGGATACACCGGGATCATCTCATCCACTGGGAGTACGAGTCTATCAACAATTCTTGCATCAGCAATGGACTACATGATCGGTGTGCTGCTCTGTGTATAGATGCACTCTAAATAAGTATTTTTATATATAATAAAAGGATAATTAATTCTGGCAACTCGACACTCTGTAGTAAAGAGATTCAGATATCCACAAAGGAGACGACATACTACTTCTTTTAGCTGAAAGTGTAGCTACATTCTTTAAAAAAAAAAATGGAATACAGCTGTCAAAACCAAGGATGGAGCCCATAAAACCATTCTGAGCAGAACAGAAGTCAAAATATTGAAACGGTATCGACATTTAATGAGGATGTCCTAAGAACGCTGTTCCAAGAAAATATAACAACTTCACTCCAAAATAAAGAAGCGTGGCAAGCCAAGAAAACAAAGGATAGTAGATGTAGAACCACCCATGGCAACATGACGGTTTGTTTTTTTTACTCAAACGTTAATTGCATTAGAAATTTAAAACTGTTTCATAAATCTAATACCTTTTGATTTTTTCTCTTCCAAACTGTTTTTCACAATTTCATGGTGAGATTTTCTTCTTCAATAAAAATATATAAATTATAAATGTTTCTTGAATGTCTTTGATTTTTAATTTTCGAATAAAAGCTTTGACTTTTTGAACATTTTTATCAGGTGCAGACTTTAAAAAAAAAAAACATCAACTCTTCTTACGGTTTCCCCTCTTTTGTAATTTTTTAAAAAATACTCCTTTAGAAACGTGTTCAAAATTATTGAATCAATCTAAAATTGTAAAGGTTTATTAAACAACGCCACTAATTACTCTGTATGATAATGAGAGAACTCATATAATGTAGGAAAAGTGGGTAACCTTATCTTTTAATTAACTTGCTTTTCTTTTGATGTATATACTAATCTAATTTTAATCCATATTATATTATAAACATTTAACTGTAATATGTTTGTTTATAGGTATATATTATTTGTTTTCTTTTTGACTTGAATTTCAGAGACATTATTAAATTAGCAATATTTGTTGTGGTAAAGATCACACTATTTTAAAAAATTATTTTTTTTGTACAATTAGCATTAGGTTATCAAATAAATGTATAGAACATCCTCATTAACAAAAAGGTGATTTTATTTGTTTATTTACACCCTTATATAGCATTATCTGTATATGTAACCCTTACGGGAGCCAACTGATTTTTAACATTGTCTCTTTATATTATTTTTTTAGGTAAACAAGACCTGAGCCTAAATTATAGGGCTAATAGCTATAATCCCACCTATGACAGCAAAGGAAATAAAAAATGTTGTACAATTGTAAATACATTTGTAAGTTCTGGTTCTGTTTGTGAAAAGTGTGAAAACAACCTAGAATTAGTGAGAAAGATAGAAGAGAGAAACAACAAACTACAACATTGCAAAGTGTAACCGACATACATAATATAATCTTATAAATAAACTGTCACAAATCTATTTTGTACTTAATTATTAGTGGATGAAATAAATAAATTAAAGGGGTGTGGTTCAAATAACTTTTTACCTATGTGTCTTTATTCACACCAATCGCTACAATTATTAGCATGAATTAGTCAAATAATATATTAGCTAACTACAAAAATTAATGTAGTTTACAATTTCAATTAAAGCCAAAAAATTAATTCAGTAAATGATAGCTTAAGATATGTTTACCATGCTTTATAAATTAAAAATTTTGTGCCAAAAAAATTGATAATGATATCAACAATAACTTAATAAACTGAAAGTTTTAAATGCGAAAAATATAATTCTGAGAGTAATAAAGCCAAAACCAAAAAAATAAGCTAAAAAGCTGCCCTGAGCTGGTCCAGCTCCAGGTAACCTCTCATGGAGGTTTCAAAACTTCCCAACATCGGTCGATCTTGCAGAATAATAATAATTATATCTTAAAAGTCCTTTAAGTTGGAATTAATTAATATGAAAAATTAATTTAAATGAAATATATTTACGAAAATCCACATAGGATTTCTGATTATTTTTTTCTTTTTGCGATCTCAATTTGTTAAATTTAATGACGTGTTGTTGTTTATAAGTCCGTAGATGGTTCGCAATATTCATAGCACTGTAGGCGAAAGACAGTTTGGGAAAGGTACAATAAATAGACAAATGTACATATCGATTTGATACTCGCTGAACTTTGTAATATCATTTTTTCCAGAAGGAATGGTCGCAAATGAATTGGATAGACCAATTATGGTAATGTGTGCTGGTCTAAATTTGCTTTTCAGGTTTACCAATGAGCAATTTATGAACTACCTAAGTAGGCTATTGGCCTTGGAATGTTTATGGTTAAGTTTTTTATTAGTTTAGTTTATATTCATATATAATTAGTCAAATTTTCTCAACAGTAACAGTTTTACGTAAACTTGGGAGATTGAACTTCTACGACAACGATAATAATTATGTGGTTGGCCAATGGTACTTTATTGAAATCAAAGAGGTTTTTTTTTTGTTTTTTTTTTTTTTATGATAAAAGATATTTCTTTTCAATAGCAAGTTCAGTTGGTATTAAAGCACCGTAAATATGAAAAACGCCTTAGAGAGAGGACAAGCCAAGCCCAGTATAGAGGTGAAGTGTAGGCTCCATGTTGAAACCCATACGCCCAAATAGACAAATAAACAAAGGCACATAAGGCTTAAGTGTGTGCTAGCTGGGGGGTTCTAGGGCCCACAGAATGTCCAGGATGTCGGCTAGATCGCATTAGAGTACTTGGTATTTATGGGGAATTACTTTATCTGAATGTACAGGCCGGCGAGAACCGTACAGGGCGAGAGCGCATGCGGTAAGGTTAGAAGGCAGGTCCCATCACTGCTAGCGGAGGGATTGTTTTTTTCACTTTCTCGGGATAGAAAAAGGGAAGACAAGCACGTAGAGGAGGTGGACAAACAGGGTACCGTGGGGTATATCACGGCCACGGGCACTAGCCGAGGCCGGGTGCCTAGGGGCCGGGGGCACGGGCTGGTGGGTGTGTTACCGCAGAACCACAGAGCGTACAAACACCCGCGGAAAGCACGGAGGATCGGCACACACATATTTAGACACAGGGCAGGAGAGGGTACCGACTCATATCGATCTCTGCGGGTACTGCGAGCGAGGGGGCACTGCCCAGGGCACACCGCTACTGGGGCCTGTGGCACAGCTCCCTAGGCACTATCATGCACTAACAGGCACTAATAGTGTTCACTAATTGCTATAGACTCACCGTGCTCTGCTCGACGTCCGAGGCGACCGCCCGTCCATCCCGGGCCTTGTCGGGCTACTGCTGGGCGTGCCGGCGCATGCTCTCCTCCCACCTTCTCCCTCCTCGCTCCTCGCTCATGTCTGTCCATCCCTGTCTCATCTCAGGGCTCCTACTTCACCCTCCTACAGCCAATACAATCAACAAATATTCATCCTCACAATCTCACAGAAACCAAGATACCCCTGATGATTATTGTTATTCTTAGGGGTCAATGTCCCTGAATAAAGTTTTTTTTTCATTTCATGATTTATTTCTGAAAACATATAGATTTCACCTCATCCAAATATCATTTCAATTATATAGATATACTCATGCTTATGATTCAATTTTTGGTCTTTTCTGCTCCTGGTCTAGTCACTCTAGAACGACATGTGACTCTTCTGTCTTTTGTGGATCTCATCATTACTGACAGGATTTGATCTGCTTCCCTGAAGTTTCTTAAGAACTGTTAACAGCACTGGAATTATTGATTATTGAAACTCCAATTTTTTTACTTGAATGGTCCTCAATCTGATTTTTTTAAACGTTTTCCATATTCTTGTTTGGTATTGAATCCAAAACCAACTCAAGTTTTCAATTGGGCGAAGAGATGCAAATCATGTGTAATGCATCAAAGAGTTCCGTTACGATGTTGAAAAGAATTTTATTGACAGTTTTGACGACGATTTAAATAATAGCAACTTAGGCCCCGATATTTGATATGTGCATATTACTGATCAGAACTTCGACTCGTGTAATTTAAATGAAAATAACTGCTTTGCTATATGATGGCTATTCATCGATCGATTGCAAATCCCGAGGCTGGATGACAAGTCATCTTTTCTGTTTTTATAGGGTCCTCCTTTGATGCTGGTAATATACCTCAAATAAATTTAAAAAATATATACTATTATATTAAGGAATTTATCATATTACGGCATTCATCTAAACATAATTCAGAACAGATTTGACTGCTGGGAGCAAGGCCCACCCTTTTTCTCGTGACCTGCTATAAATACGTGACAGTGGTAGTCCTGGCAATGCCAGTTCTCCAATCATGTCGTGAGCGTCTGTGGCTCTCACTGTCTTGGTTAACCTCCACTGGCTCGTATCCGGGGACGCGGCTGATGGAGGAGCATGGGGGACATCCCAAGACTTCGCTTCCTCTTTCGCATGCGAGGGGGTGACAATTATGCGGATTTGGGAAGTATCCGGGCTGTCTATAAGTACTGTATGAATGAGCGAGTGAACGAATAATTGTAAATTTGGTATGAATGAGAACACAATCACTTATTGCCCAATCAGGCAAATTTTAATTTTATCCACATGAAGATTTGATTTGTAATTTGTATTATGGTACGCTTGTTTCCAAGGATTCTCATTTTAATTCATTAAATTCTGAACAAAGATGTAAACAATTCTATGAACGTTTGTTAGTTCAGAAATTAGCAAACTAGAAGAACGTGAAACTGACGAAGTATTGAGGCTTGCACAAATATTATTGTAATCAAATAACAAATGGCAGGAAAGTATATTAGTTGTTTAATTATTTCTTCCTTGAACTAATACCTCTTTGAATAACACTGCACCTGACGGGTTATAAAATTATTTCTGAGTGGTTTTCATAGAGCTCCATTCGATGCTGCAGGTACTGTTTTGTCTTGCATTGAGTGAGGCGATACTCTTCCACTGCGGTCAGGACCCCTCGGCGTAGCTTGGAACACTGGCCAGATAGACTGACAGATGAAAAGATGTAAGATTACATAATAAATATGTAAATATTCAATATTGTGGAATATGTATCTCATTCTGTATATAAAATATAGGGTATACAAACCAAATAAACCAAATAAAAATGTGGACAGACATAAAAGATTTTCGGCACGTTGCAGCACCTCACAAAGCCGGTGTTTAACACCTCCACCCCTCCCGCATCGACGGCTACAAACTGTCCGTAAACTTAGACTAAGTTACTTTTTAAATTAGTATTAGTCAAAATCTATAAGGATAAAATCCATAAGGAGCCCCTCACCTTTTAGATTTTCAAAACCTTTGTACCATGTACATCAAATTAACAGTAACCGAAAAAAATGATAAACCGCATAAAAAATGTAGCTATTCTACAGTAAATATAATAAACACGAAGTGAAATTTTGTAAATTGTGTTAAAATGAAAATCAAATTAATAAGGGTGATATAAAACAAAAAAAAAATGTATGCAGGGCACCGTGATGCTGTTTTTTTCTACTTTTGAAAGCTGCTTAGTATTCAGTAAACGAAAATGTAAGGTTTAAGGGTTAATTAGTTTCAAATTTTAGATAGTCAAACAGAAAAGTTCCCTTTTTTGGGACTTTAATGGTTTTAAGTGAGTTAATTATTTATTGGGTACATTATTATTTAGTTGGTAACTTGAATAGTGGAAGTATTTGGTAAGTTTACAGAGGTTGACAACGGCATTGTCTTTCCACAATGTTTTTATTATCACTATACTCAAAAACTCAAAATCGGGCAGTAAAACACCTAAAATATGCCAAAGCGTGAATAATACCAAAAACTGTACATATTTAAAATTTAACTTATGGAAAGTTAGAACCGTGTTTGAAACAAACAGAGCCTTATCTTGTTGGAAATCGAAAAAAACAATTTTGTACATTTCAATTTTTTTCCCCGCAAAATTGTTTCGTCTGTCACTTAAGATGTTTTTAACATTGAAAAGTTTTTTCCCACATCTTCCAAAAAATTGTTGTCGTAGGCGATTATAATAGATGGTTCCTGCTGTATGACATCTTCAATCTTTTTTGCGCAGTGAATGCAGCCAATGCATTTAAAATTCTTCCCTTCTCATTTTCAATTTTTCTTAGGCTCTCTCGAATAGTTTTAGAATTTCAATCTTCAAGAAGATTACAAATGTCGACAATCGTGTTTATGTAATGGTCTCCTATTTTTCTCTTGATTTTAATTATCGTGGAATTAAAAACACCTTCCTAATAGTTTTTTTTTAAGTACTATCGTCCGGTATATTCTTTTGAGTGTAAGTCGTCAAAAACGTTCGGAATAAAGGTGACTGCAGTTTAAAAAAAAGGAATATTATCCCCTATTAATGCTTGTTGACACAAACCGTTCTGGTTGGAGGATGCTTGGAATGCATATATAAGACCATGTTTTACAGGGTTTTTTTTTTTTTATTTAACTCAAGTTGTATGTGCAAAAAAGAAATGATATTAGTTGATTATTTGCTGTTGCGTTAAAATGAAAAAAAAAAATTAAATTGGATCGATTGTACAATTTTAAGCAATAAAAACTGGTCGTACAGCTTAGCTAAAAAAATCCAAAAATTGTGCAAAATAAAATTTGGAAACAAGCTTCCTTAGGTCATGAAACCGATGGATAAATGGTTTAGAAGACGCTCAACGCAAGCAAACAAAATGCGCAACAACACAGAAATCCACTCTTTAATTATCATAAGACTAACGCATTCGACCCTTCAGCCTCTGGAATGAAACCAATAATCATTTACAACTAGGTATGCAAAACTGTTTTAAAATTGTGAGTGAAATGTCAGCAGTGTTTATATAAAACACAATATTTATTGGATTTAAACCCTAGCCAATTAGGAGGACATTTTTTTTTTTCTAGATTTTCCTTATCTTTTTCCGAATTACGTACTGGTATGGGACCTAAGACCACCCAAGATGGAGTAGGATGAATTGGGTGGGATAAAGACCCAAGACCGAAGGGAAATATTTAGTTCTGAAAAATAATGGAGGATGATTTGATTTGGAAATTCCGTCCTGTCACTTCTTAATTACGTCCGATACTTAAACATTCCGATGTGCCGAAATCTTTTGAGATTGATTCGCAGTGAAGGAAAGAGTTCCCAGTTTGTTTTTTGTAAGTTCTAGTGAGATGATCGAGAAACAAGACATAGAATTGTATAACACGCCATATTTATGATAGGGAGTTGATAACTCCCGTGTGTATCACTGAGAACGTGCAGTTGTAAATAATCTAAAGAAAAGGAAGGTGGAGCGGTTTCTTAGAGACAGGCTTTATTGTAATAAGGCATTGTAGTATTTTCCTGGAAACCTCCGCTCCAACTTACCAATTCGTTATTTTCCTTCAATTCCCAAAAGTGATAACAAGGCAAAAAAAGATAATAAATCTACAATGTAGTGAGAATGTCTCTTACATATTAATCCTTCTTAGCCCATTCAGACTCGACAAGTCAACGGTCTCTACATATACATAACACGTCAAGTTTGTATTTTCATATCAGGTCATTACCTGTGACAGCTTAACATTAATTTCCTGTTTTACATTCTGTGCAATGTATGTTTGTATTTACAATAGTATATTGTTTGTGATAAATAATAATTTTAACCGTTTTCCTATACTATTCGAGACAGTGAAAAGGTCGTTAACCGGAAAAATGAGTGACAAAAACATTTAACGACGGTGACCTATGCAGTGAGACAACTGACATCTCTCCAGCCCATGGCTGCAGATCTTGTGGAGGGTATTAATGACTGGGAACTCTGTCGGAAAATGACATCATTCCGCCAGAACAGACTGGATTCCAATCCATTCTGAGCACAGTACATCCTGTTATGAAATTGCAGACAGAAGCTAGTCACTATTTAAATCGAAACCTAGCCACGGCTGTGATTCCGCTAGGCTGCACGCAGGAATTCGACTTGGTGTCCCACGGGACGCTGTGTCGAATGCTCTGCGACCGTGAGTGGGGACTCACTCCGGGGGGAGCAACTCTATTCGATTCTGACTAGTTTCCTGAAAAATCGATCGCTGCGGGTGAGGGTGGGTGATAGCTTCTCTGAAGCTGTGCCACTGAACTGTGGAGTCCCACAAGGAACCCAGTACTTTTCAACGTATATACGTCTGAAATTGTCGGAGCCCGGTACAAAAACACGATAGTCGCTACTTTCACTGACGATATCGCGGTGTACAGTAGCACCATGAGCGCCAAGGCAGCTTTTAGACAGGCTGAAGTAGCCTGTAATCAGTGAGAGATTGGGGAGACTCAATATCTCTGTAAACGCGGGTAAGACTGGCTGCGTAATTTTCTCATTCTAAAAGGTAAAAAGTCCACTGCCTACTTCTTACACAGTAGGAACGCAGAAAATCTCACCAGCAAACAGCCTCGTATATCTGGGCCTTAAAATGGACCGTCACCTCCGTTTTAGCGGCCATTTTGCCAGGAAACTAAAGCAAACACGCACGAAGTCTTACCACCTTACACATTTATTAACTTCACCCGATTTATCATTGCGCCTTAAGCTAATGATACATAAGAGTGCACTCAGGCCCACACCGCTGTATGGTGCACCGCTTTTGAGTCATTTGACTGAAGCGACAGCGAGGAGACTCCAACAATTTTAGAACGGAATTCTCAAGTGGTCAAACACACAACACTCGAGCAACTGAAATTGTAATCAATTTAATAATTAAATTTAAAAAATAATTACCCAAGGTGTTAAAAAAAAAAATTATATATATATTGTTGACATCTTCCACAGCTTCTATAACTGGTAGATATCCACAAAGGACCACGGGCATTCCTCAGATTTTTAAGGGTTTTGCAGCCCTTAGAGTTTGCACCTTGAGCTTCGTTACAATTGCCACAGGACTGTGTCCTGTCAGTGCAGGAGTGCCCCAAATTTAACTACAACTCCCACTTAGCCTACACTACGTGACGGATGATTGGAGTAGGCCTTGGTATGATGAGAAATAAATTTTATAAGTGTAACTGGATTGGCGGGTGGTTTGAGAAATGTGATCTTTGAGTCTATAAAAGTCTACAAGTCGATAAGACGATCGTCGATGGTGAAATCTACAGACACATACTTGATTTATTGATTTCATCTGGGCTTATAATTTGACTCCCTACACTCGTAAAATAAATCTCGTTTCTTATAAACAAGGAATCAATAAGAGATGGCTGTCAGCAGGCAAATGATGACGTCACTTGAATTAGTTTGTCTATGCCTTGGATAATACATGTAACCTTTGTTTGCTGTTACAATACAGTTCTGTTCTAACATTCCATGAAGTCGGTCGTTCTTATTAACACCCTCATTCTCAATTTAATTAAGTCATTCTTACATGGTGCCGAAACCTTTCTATTTTAGTTAGTTTTGATTTATTAAATCCGCGAGTGATAATAACGAAAATTTTCTTTCGTGATGAGTGGAAACGAATCGGACTCGGCTGTTAGCCTTCGACCTCCTGGACCTTTAATGATTTCCCAGGAATCAAACATGGCAACAGCATGGAAATCATGGTTACAATCATACAAATGGTTCGCAGAGGCTATAAACCTAGACAAAAAATCGAAAAAAAAAAAAGTCGCAACTTTTATGACTATTATAGGTAAGGAAGCCTATTCAATTTATGAAACATTTAAGATCGAAACAGCTGATAAGGACAAAGTTGAAAAAATTATTGAATTGTTTGAATCGTATTTCACCCCTAAAATAAACATTACGTATGAAAGATTGATATTTAATCGCATGACTCAGCAGAATGGACAATCTTTTGATGATTTTCTCACATTAGCGATTAATCAATCCAATAAGTGTAATTATTCAACCATGAGGGACGAATTTTTGCGCGACAAAATTGTCATTTGAATATTAGATGATAAGGTTAGAAAAACATTATTGGAAGTAGAAGATTTAAAATACGATAATGCGGTAAAAATATGCAGGGTGTCTGAGTTAGCTAAACAACACATGTCGGCTATGAAAGGTGGTGAAGGATCCGTATCGGAAATAAATGCTGTCAGACGGGATCAAAGCAAAAAAATACACGCTAAACCCGACCAATTCCATTGCAGGCGGTGTAATACGACCCATGGCAGACGGGCTTGTCCAGCTTACAAAGTTCAATGTAAAAAATGTAATTTTAAGGGTCATTTTACAGAATGTTGTTTATCATCAAAAAAGGTGGAAATGGTCTTAAAGAGTAATGACGAAAACACTGATAAAAATATTGATATATATATAGGCACGACACAAAAATATAAAACAAATCAAATTTCAGATTGGATAGAAGAATTACATTTCCCACGAAACAAAAAAGTCTCTTTTAAATTGGATACAGGAGCCCAAGGAGATGTAATCACAACCACAGAAGTAGAAAACTGTGGCCTAAAAATAATTCCATCATGCGTCAAATCACTGATTTCATTCTGCAATAATCGAACGCCTGTTCTGGGAGAATCTAAAGTAAAAATAAAAACTAGGCTGGGTCAGACAGAGTATTTGACTTTCCTGATAGTTGAAGCCGGACACCAGTGTGTTTTGGGCAAGGCTTCTTGTGAAAATCTTGGATTAGTGAAAAGAATAGAGACCATAAACTATGAAGATTTGTTCAAAGGTATGGGATGCGTAAAAGAATATGAATATGACATAGATCTGATTGATGAGCCTTCATTCAAAATACACCCACCTCGCAAAATTCCTTATGCAGTAAGAGATCAGGTAAAACAAGAATTGGACAAAATGGTCTACAATAAAATAATTACTCCCATGATAGAACCCACTCCATCAGTTTCACCAATGGTGGTAGTGTGGAAAAACAAATCACCAAGAATTTGTCTAGACCTGACTGACCTGAACAAAAATATTAAAAGAAGACACTTCCCTTTACAAACAATGGAAGAGATAGCCGCCAAGTTGCATGGATCAAAATTTTACACAAAAATTGACTGTATAAAAGGATTCTGGCAGCTACGAGTTTCACAGAGAAGTTCAATATATTTAACCTTTGCAACTCCTTGGGGACGATACAGCTGTTTACGTCTTCCATTCGGCTTATCAAGTGCCAGTGAAGTGTTCCAGTCCTTCATGACAGCTACACTAGAAGGAATAAAAAATGTGGAAGTCGCAATTGATGATATATTAATTCATGCACGAACCGAAGAAGAACTTAAGAAAACAACGGATAAAGTCCTTAAAAAATTGCAGGAAGTTGGGCTAAAACTTAACAAAGAAAAATGTATCTTCAACGTACAAAAAACTAAGTTTCTGGGTCACGTGATCAGCGAAAAGGGCCTTGAAGCAGATCAAGAAAAGGTGGCTTGTATTGATAGGTTGAAACCTCCGGCAAATATAAAAGAATTGGAAAGATTCTTGGGTATGGTAACATACTTATCGAAGTTCATAAAAAACCTTTCTGAAATCACAGCACCTTTACGACTTCTCAAACAAAAAGACATAGAATGGCATTGGGATCAGGATCAAGAACAAGCATTCAATAATTTAAAAAACAAATTGAAATCTGCTCCGGTTTTGCGCTACTACAACCCTAAAGAAGAGGTAAAAATTTCAGTTGACGCATCAAAACATTCGATGGGTGCAGTATTGTTACAGGATGACCAACCGGTTGCTTATGCATCCAAGGCGTTCACTCCTGCTCAAACTAGATACAGCCAGCTCGAAAAAGAAGCCACCGCTGTTCTGAATGGGTGTAAAAAATTCCACGATTATGTGTGGGGGAATCCTAAGTTAATCATTGAGACCGATCATAAGCCATTAGAGGCAATATTCAAAAAACCACTCAATAGTGCTCCAGCGAGGCTGCAGAGGATCTTATTCGAAGTCATGCCATACAACCCTCATATAGTATACAAAAAAGGAAGCGAATTGTACATAGCTGACTTGCTCAGTAGGGATTGTGCAAATGAAGCATTAAAAGATGAGCCAGTTGGTATAGTTATACATGTAAGTATACCATTTTCAAAAACACGGTTTGAGGAATTAAAAACACTTATAGAAGAAGATGTTGTTATGAGACAGTTGTCAAATTTTATCTTGAATGGTTGGCCTTCGTCCAAAACTGAATTATCTAATGAATTACAAGCCTATTACAGCTTCAGAGAAGAATTGGCTCTTTATGAAGGAGTAATGATCAAAGGGGCCCAAATAGTAGTACCAGAAAAAATGGTGCCTTTGGTTCTATATGAAATTCATCGAGGACATAGAGGAGCTGAATCATGCTTAAAACTCGCCAGAGAAAATTTATTTTGGCCCAAAATGTCCTCAGACATAAAAAACTTTGTGGCAAGATGTCAAGTATGCCAGTGTCTTCAAAAAGATAAACCAAAAGAAGAACTGTGCCTAAATCAGGTACCAACTAGACCCTGGGAAATTTTAGGATCTGATTTGTTCCATTGGAATCAAAAAGATTACTTGATTATAGCTGATGTATATTCAGGATTCTATGATTTTCAAGTGCTCAACATAACCACCAGTGCAGCTATTATCCTTAAACTAAAGAATTGGTTCTCTACTCATGGAATACCTGATATACTAAAAACTGATGGTGGTCCACAATATAGCAGCAAAGAATTTCAAGACTTTAGCACATCATGGAACATTACCCATCAAGTATCCAGCCCTCATTTTCCGCGGGCTAACGGATTCATCGAAAGATATGTACAAGAAGCAAAACTATTACTAAGAAAATGCGCCAAAGAAAACACGGATATCCACCTTGCACTACTGAATCAACGCAACATTCCGAGGGATAGCATTGGATCCCCAGCTCAAAGGCTCATGGGAAGAAGAACGAAAACCCTGATTCCTTGTTTGGACTCAGTTCTTAAGCCTCAACTCATCAGCCCAGACAAGGTCACACAAACACTCAAGAATTGGCAAAGCGAGCAGAAAAGGTATGCTGACATAGGCAAAACGTCGCATAAAACCTTCAGTGATGGAGAAAAGATCCTATGGAAGAAAGCACCTCGTGAATGGGTACCAGCAACAATTATTAAGCAAAATGAAGGCTCCAACTCTTACATTATTAAAACCCAAGATGGTGTGAAGTACCGCCGCAACTCATGGTTCCTTCGTCCTATAACTGAACCCCAAAACTTTGAATTTAAGGAGAGTGTGGTTTCCTCTCCACAACGTATAGAATCAGCTCCAGCAGTGGTTACTCGTAAATCGATCTCTACACAGTTCACACCACCAAAGAGTCTAACACCAAAGCCACCTGTTTCTGAGGATATGAGTTTAACCAAATCTGCTACTCAACAAAATAAAACTGAAGAATACCGAACCAAGAGTGGAAGGTTAATTAAGGAACCAAGAAGACTGATAAAAGAAGAATAATCAAGCAACCAATAAGACTGACAACATTACCTAGAAGACTACATATGAAGCTTCAAATCCAAAAGAAGAAGGATGTCAGCAGGCAAATGATGACGTCACTTGAATTAGTTTGTCTATGCCTTGGATAATACATGTAACCTTTGTTTGCTGTTACAATACAGTTCTGTTCTAACATTCCATGAAGTCGGTCGTTCTTATTAACACCCTCATTCTCAATTTAATTAAGTCATTCTTACAATGGCAACAGGTGTTTTGGTGTTGTAGTATTTGAAGCTGATTTCATAGGCATTTGATGCCCTGAATTCAAATATGGCATTAGTTTTTTCGTAGGAGCTCAAATTTCTGAGATATAACATTTTAGTGAAATAAACGTTAGATATAAATCAATGAATCAAATAAAAAAACTAAAAACGGAATCTGTATTGCTATATTATACAAATATAATTATATACAAAGAAAAAGGTCATCGATGCATCCAACTAGTCACTACACAGTTTGGAAGGTTCTTTTCCGTGACATTCTTGAATGAATTTTGGAACAACCCCTTTTTAAACTCCAGGAGTAATCTGCCCTTTATGCGCGTATCCTATCTTCCTTGTTAGCGGGCCTCCAAATTTTTAATATCCTGGCGAAATCTTTCCCTTGTTCCTCACTGGCGTATCCACGGTTCCTCACTCCTTCATGAAAACGGTCTATGTGGCTGTGTAAATAGTCCACCTCAATACTCATGTTACACCCAAGGGATTTTAAACTGTAAGCATCTCGTTTATCAATTCAATATAGTTTTCAGCTTTGCGTTTGCCTAGAATATTTCCGACAAGTGCAACAAGTCCAGAAGGTCAGGCTATTCGCTCAGCCTCATTCATCGAATTTACGAAGGCAGGGTCCTTGATGAGTTGTTTTATTTTTTACCCGTCAAATATTCCTGCTTTAATTTTTGACGTACTCAACTGACGCATTTTCCCTAAGTGGATATGCAAAACATGATCTGTACTTATCAAGAGTCTTTACAAACTTCTTCATAATGCCCAGCTTTATATGCAGTGGAGGAAAGATGATTTTCTCTCGTTCAACTGAGGGGTTTTTCCCCAAAGTCCATGTTTTCTCTCTTAGGCCACACTTTTCTAACCCAGTGGTGTGTTTTGTCCCTGCTATCCCAGATGCACAAGGAGGATATTTGGTGCGGCGATTTTGCTGTCCATGGATAAATTTACCAATTTAAAGTCCACACAAATTACCCATTGATGTTCATAATACTTTACAATCTCCAAAGCTATGGTCTTATATTTTTCTTTCATTATCGTTGAATGAGCATGAACCATATTTATTCCCATTGTGTAGAAGGACACATTTCAAACTTCGCTTTGAGCTGTCCTTAAATAGGTGCCAATCATAAGAGAATAGTCAGGAAGACCCATTTTGTTCAGGAGTTTTCGAATATCATGACAAAATACAAGGTTGTCTTCTTAAGAGAAAAAAAATACACGAACCAATCCTTGTATAGGTGATTTAGAACTCCGCTAAATGGAATTATAACTGCACATTTCGTGTAGAGCTGCAAGTTAAAAAAAAACTCTGATCCAAAAAAAATCGTGCAGATAGCAACTGATTTCATATTTATATTCATCGCCCAAATAATGCAAAAATTAGTTCTAAAATCCTAGGCACCAAAAAAAAATGTTTTCTTGTAAACCTGTGTAAATTATGACTTTCAGTTATTTCTAAAATGGTTATTATTAGTAGCATCATTGTGAAATCAGTGGTATATCAGTGACGAAATAGTATCAGACAGTATTAATGACTTTATTAACAGAATGTTATAATAATCCACTAAAACTTCTGTAATTATTACATATTATTGATTGGTACAATTTTATACAGGAAGAGGGGGCAGGGATTTTTCATAATAATTATGTAATTAATTACCTAATGACGCTTATCTATAATTCATTTAGTTGCTACTTATTTAAACTCCACTAGAACTTCGTAAAAAAAATTCATGTCTGTAAGTCAAACAATTATTATAAGTCAAACTAGGATTGCAAAATATTTCAAAAACAATATTAATAATAGTTTTATTAATAATTACAATAAAACGAAATAAACTACTTGGGCACATCCAGTATCAATAAAGTGGCTTAAAAGAGAACTTAGTTGTTCGAATGTATTTTTGAATTTACCTATAAAATTTCATATCGATTCATCACTTTTACAGCATTCGTCGTAGAACAGACTGACAAGCAATCGTCTTTTCTGTTTGAAAGTTGAGTACTACTTGCAATGAACAGTTGAAAATACATCGTTATTTGGTTCTTTTGTGGTGGGGGGTGAGAGTATGTGGTGGTGTCTGTTACATGGTGTATTTTCTAAACGTACAAATAAATTCGGTTATCCTCACAGGTCATGTGTTCTCGACAAGGAACATTCTCTTTACGGCGCATGCTGTCTAATATAGACTGCATTATTCCAACATGCTCACACTTTATTTTATGAACGAGCCGTCTCATAGGGGATTCATAGCTTGTGGTTTTCAAGCTCAAATTTTCAACCCTTCATTTAAATTGCACCCTTTACTCTGTACTGAAATCTTAATCGTGCTAAACAAAATCATTTTCCTAAGTTTTGTAGTGTCTTCTATGATCCTTACATGTCTTTCAGTGCTTCGTTTCCCCTCTCAACTCTCCCCCGCCCTTATACTGATTCTGGAATTGACTTTTTCCAGTTTGATATTACTTCCTGGCAATTTTTCACTTGGGAAATAAATTTTGGTTCATTTAAATCAGAACTTCCACTATTCAAACATCTCATTTGCAACTACCAGTATATGATTGATGTCTATGCTTATTCAAACAAAGTGAACATCTTCTCCTCTGAAATCATGGTGAGCATCAAACATCGTACCCATTAAGGGTTAACAACCCCGAATTGACAATGATTTTTTTTAAACAGCCAATATCACGGACTATATGGTCTTACATAATAAACTTAATTGACTGTACTATTTTTGATGTTCTTAATTCACATTAAACCACTAAAACAATCACTACACAGACTCAAACATCCATAACTACAAGTGAGTCAGCCTCAATGGGACTACATATAAACTTAAATAAATAAACGAATATTATTGTGTTCAATAATGTTTGTTTTAGGGGTAGCTAAATCATCAAGTTATTTGTTTGGTCAGTACTCTGCTTATATATGTTTTGCAATAGAGCGGGCAAATGAAAATTTCATTATAAACTTTTTGTATTCAATTTACATTTAAGATCTTGTTTCTGTATATTTGCTTATACAATGATTTTCTATTGAGGTGGTGTTCTGCTACTTCCGATAGCTTAGTGACGCTTTAGAATTTAAAATCCTTATCTGCCAAACGTTGGTAAATAACATGTTAAGAGTACATAAGAATAATATTTCCACAGGCACACTTCATAACAATAAGCTCCATGCAGTCACTCTGTTTTAGTAACAGAAGGCCAGGATTGCTTCTCTGATATTCCGTTGAATTGAACGATACTTGAATATTTTGACATTTGCTCAGCTTAAAACTCAGCCTATAGCTGATATTGTGGAACATGTTGTTCCAGTGACCAATACAACAACCATATCCGGGTATTTTGTTTACTTTTTGCAATGTACCCAATACATTGCTTATCATATATTGTTCTGGAGATCTGGTTAAACACAATACTCATTTTACCCTTGTCGTTGGCTTCTAGTCAATTCACAGTTTATTACAGTTCCATGTAATGAATATGCATTTAACAGTTCCATACAATGCTTAATGTTCTCACCCCCATGCTACATGTATCCTCCATCACACGCGCTGTCCATCAGTTGTCTCCATAATTCCATCTCTCTTCCATTATCCCAAACAGAACGGTATCTTGGTTCCCACCTTCAGAATAGATTAACTCCCGACAATACAGATATTCTATGGAGCATTTTACAGGATTATTAGATCATCTTCTTTCTTTTTGGGTATAAAAATGGATAGGCATCTCCATTTCTCTACTCATTTTAGTAATAAAATAGAAAAAGTACGACAAAGGTCTTACCGGCTATCGCACTTGCTAACTTCACCTAACCTGTCGCTTCGTCTTAAATTGATGATATATAAATGTGTCCTCCGGCCAGCTCTGCTGTACGGTGCCCCACTATTTACCCACTTGACTGACAATACAGCCAAATGTCTCCAACACTTCCAGAATGGAATCATGCGAAAAGTGGTCCGACACACCTCTTTCGAGAGGTTGAAGAACGCTGACCTGCACCCGTTGCTTGGTGTGCCGTCGGTGGGTGAGTTCATCCGCCGGAGACACATTAAGTTTTTTGACTCGTTGCAGCACCTGACAAATCCAGTGTTTAACACTATGACCCCGCCACCCCTCCCGCATCGATGGCAACAGACTGTCGGGGAAAAATTATGATAAGAATTAGTATGTAAGTTAGTTTTAAGGTTGATCAAAAAGGTGAGCCCCATCACCTTATTAGTCAGTTTCGTCAAGTCACGTATAATTTATGTCATTATACTTGTTTATACATTATATAATTTCTATAAAATAACAAAACCTGTATATAATGTAGTGATGCTACAGGAAATACAAAATAATTTGTAAATAGATTCGCCTGAGGATCTATAATTATATATAATTATCTGTAAATTTAAAGGGGCTATGAAGAAAAAAAAAAAAAAAAAAAAAAAAAAAAATTTTCTTTCTTCCAAAATTATTTATTTATTTTTGTCATTGTATATATATCATCAATAAAGAGGTTTTGAAAAAAAAAAAATTTTGTTTCTGCCATATTTTGTAATAGTCTTACATCAACAGGGGTAAAGTATTCTGTTATTTTCAAAAATTAATGGAGTTTGTTTCATTGTATGATTATATTAAATGCTTGCCTCACTTACTTGCGTTACGGATTCAAGTCCCGTCATGGGAAATAATTTTATTTTTGAGACAAAATTATCTCATAGAATCATGGGTGTAAGAAAAAGGGTGGGCGGCTGTAGATACTATGTTAATGGTGGCTTGCTTAAATGATGCCAGACTTAATAAACCGCCGTATCCCTAATAATACATAATTTTAGCCCAAAGGACTAAAGTCATTTAAGAGTGGCCATTAGATTTTTAAAAAATGAACGTTGTCAAAAGTTGTCAATAACTTTAATAACTACATCTTACTGAAATCATTTTAAGAGAAACGCATTGAAAAAGACACCTCTCTATTGTTGGTTCGTGTGGTAGATTACTGTACATTTAGTTGCTGTATAATCGGAGTGGATATAGAACGGTACAAACTCTATCTAGTAAACTGTGGCACAGCTGCGGAGTATCATAATTCTCTTTCAGTCGAGGGGATACGCTGATTGGCTGGCGGCATTCGGACACACGTCCAGCGGATTGTCAGCTAATCCCTGCCCCGCACCCAACCGTCATTTTTATCAATCCAAATGACATTGCATGGATACCTTGGATCAAATCCATTACATAACTGGACACTAAGTTATTCAACTATGTTTTTTTTTAATTTGTTAAATCGTCTTGGTTACTAAAAGTCGCTATTTCAGTAAATAATAGAAATTGTGAATACCAACAATATAAATGGTGTCCCAGAATTAACGCAAGATTAATTGCTATACAGACGGCTCACTAACAGAAAACGGATCAGGGGCCGGCATATGGAGGAAAGATAAACCAGAATCTGGGATTTCTATTCCTTTAGGTAGACACACCTCGGTCTTTCAGGCCGAAGTGATGGCGATCAATGTCTGTACCCAAACCTTAATTGGGGAGGGTGTAAGAAACAGACTGATCACAATTTTCACGGATAGCCAGGCTGCAATTGGCGCCCTGAGAAGCTATACGACCAGATCTTATTTGGTTGAGGAGTGCAAAAACAACCTAAACACACTCTCGCTAGCCAATAAGGTTAGAATCGACTGGGTGCCAGGACACACAGGCATCACAGGCAATGAGAAGGCAGATGGCCTTGCAAGGGTGGGCTCAGAACAGACACCTCTTGCACCTGAACCCATATGTGGTATCAGCCTCAGCTACGCTAAAAGGCGTATAAAATTAGCTTTAGAGGACAGGGCAAGACTCTCTTGGAGAGAAACTAAGAAACAGGAACACTCGAAACTGTTTCTTGATGGACCCTGTAAGAGAAGAAGCAACTGGCATTTGGAACATTTAAACTCAACATTGACTGAGGCAATAATTAAGTCATACACTGATAATAACACTGTATGTAATGTTAGATCCAACAGGAACTGTCCCTGGTGGAACAATAAACTTGGCAAGTTAAGAGCTCTTACACGTAAACTCTTTAACGCGGCCAAAAGATCAGGCAGATGGGACACTTATAAACGTGCACTCACTGATTATAACAAAGAAGTCAGAAAGGCTAAAAGAAGGGCGTGGAAGAAATTTTGTAGCGAAATAAACGATACAACTTCCATGTTTAGAGTAAATAGGATCTTATCCAAGCAGTCTGACAGGGGAGTATTGGGCTCCGTCAGGGTGGGAGGGGGCTATACGGATTCTGAGGAGGGAACCCTCGGTGCCCTGGCGCGCGCGCATTTTCCTGGCTGCGGACTGATGGATACGATTAATAATGACCCTACCAACTGTGAACACACTGGTTGCAAGGGTAACTGGGCAGAAGCAAATAAAATTGTCAATTCTGCAAGAGTGGAGTGGGCAATCAATTCTTTTGCTCCCTTCAAATCACCTGGTACTGATGGGATTTTCCCAGCCTTGCTACAAAAAGGCCTACCAGTAATTAGGCCCCTTATACTTACCTTGTTAAAGGGAAGCTTGGCACTGAGCTATATTCCAGTAAGCTGGAGGATGGCAAAAGTGTGTTACATACCAAAACCTGGGAAAGAGTCCTATGACGAACAAATACCTTGAGAAGCGGAAGCTTAAGCTGAACTATGGGTTCACTAAGGTCGCTCTCAGGGTATTGGGTAAGAAGAAGCCGCTGAAAGCAGTACAGGAGAGGAAGGCGGCTGATAAGGTGGAGGAGGCAAGGAGCGATCCCGAGGCCATTATCGCCTACATACGCCTGTGTATAGTAGGTTTCCCAGTTTGTAAGTTTGGGATTCCTATACACAGCTTCGGACGTGATGTTACCACTTAGATCAAATCTAATGTATCTATGATCTGAGCATGACTCTTCTTCAGAGACGTGCCAGCCTTTAACCCTTAGGCTTATAGTGCGTGTGCTAAGGGTTATGTCAATGACCTCAGATCTGATTCTATTGTTAATTTTTTGGGGGGTAAATGGGTAGGGTAATGGAAAGACTAGAGAGGGAGACAGGTGCGGGGGTCTCCTTTACTCGTAGCGGAGGAATCAAGCAATAGTGCCCTACTCACTGCTTGTGAACTCCCAGTCTGACCTATCCCTACCAACGCCTACTGTCACCTCCACGTGGTACCCCCTGGGGAGTCCGATGGACTCGCGGACGACAGAGGCGGGATCTCCCCATGAAATCCAGGTGGAGATCTCCTTAACACCCAAGCCAAGTGTAGAGGAGCTCGAGCTGTGGCTGAATGGCAGGGGGTGTATAAAAATGCACTGTCTTTAATCGACCCCCTTGGGGCACCAGGCGCACCCCATTGTATTAAATGCCCTCTGCAGGGAGAGGGGGCAGTACCTGCAGAGTAACTTCCCCCGCTTTCGTGGGAACAAAATGAGTAAAAGTAATAATAAAAATAATAATGAAGACATGGAGGAGCTGGTCAGCATGATCAGCGGAGAGGACTCAGCCCAGGGGCCTTCAATGGACCTTGGCGCTGAGGTAGTGGACGATGAAGCCTCTATGAGCTCGCTTGCGACGCTTGTAGAGGAGGCAAGTGGACTGGTAATGGAGCCAGAAAGCTTGGCGCCTGGTAGGGACGCTGCATCCAAGGATGCAGGCGAGACCTCCAAGCACAAGTTCTCTGGAGCCCAGAGGAAGAAGTGGAGGAGGGCAATGTTGGCTGGAGGGCCACCTGAGGATCCGGCCGGACGTCCAGGACCTTCGGGGTCCGGGAATATGGCAGGGTCTGGGTGCGCTCCAGAGAAAAGGATTAGGTCCTCACCCGGTACCTCTGCGCCTACGGCAAAGAGGCATAGGGGTGGGGATACTAGCATTGCATCCTACGCGATTGCTGCCGGAGGAAGCAGGGTGGCGATTATCCCTAGTGGATATCCGTCCACTCAGCTGACGAAGGAGAATTGCGAGGAGATGAAGGGCCAGCTGATGAAATTTGTCGATCAGCTGGAAGAAGAGAAAGGGACACAGGCTGAATTCAGCGGAATTTACCCACATGTGGGAGCCTGTGTCATAATCTGCGACAACCAGGAGACCAAGGACTGGTTGTCGATTATAGTACCCAATTTTAACATGAGTGGGGATCTGGAGCTCCGCGTAGGAAAGGTGGAGGAGCTTCATAAAACCGTGAAGGTAGGAACCTTCATTACAGGAGAAATGCCTCTGGAAGGTTATTTCATGAAGAGGATCAGGACCCAAAACTCTAGGGTACCTGATATTGGATTATGGAGACTCCTGGGCACCAAGGTGGAGAAGCATGGCTTCTTTGCGATCCTGTCTGCCCCAGAGACTAGCATGGTATACCTTGAGAAGCGGAAGCTTAAGCTGAACTATGGGTTCACTAAGGTCGCTCTCAGGGTATTGGGTAAGAAGAAGCCGCTGAAAGCAGTACAGGAGAGGAAGGCGGCTGATAAGGTGGAGGAGGCAAGGAGCGATCCCGAGGTGGAGGAGTCGAAGGGGATCGCTACGACGAATTTGCCAACTCCAAAGGATGGCCCCAAGGCGATGACTATGGCGGCTGCGGGGGGTGGCCCCGTGGCGGGGGCTGGGGGGCGCGCTGGGTCTGGGCCCTCTGTGATGGGGAGGCCTGGGTTTGGCGCTGTCTCCCGGCGTCCGCCTCGGGGTGGCCCTCCGGGGGCCGGCGGGCACTGATCATGGTGGTAAGGCTGCTGCAAATTAATCTGCACCACTGTATTGCAGCATGTGGTGTTCTGCAGCAGTATGTGAGAGGTAAGGATATTGATATCATTCTAATACAAGAACCTTACCTGTATAAGGGCAGGATGGGGGGGCTGGCGATGCGTGGGTATGAGATTATTTCTGTACCCACGCGTGCCAGAGCCTGTATCCTGCATAAGAGCAGTCTTAAAATGCTGCCTCTATGGCAATATTGTTCTAGAGATTTAGCAGCAGCTCAAATGGCCCTTAACGAGGGAAATCAAGGTGGGAGGTTGACGATTGCATCTGTCTACCTCCCATATGAAGAAGAAGTCCCGACCGAGGCACTTAGTAAGCTAACGGAAGGGACTGGCCTAAGGGGCGAGCTTATAGCATCGCTTGACGCGAACGCTCACCATCAGCTCTGGGGGAGCAAGAACAACAACCAGAGAGGTGAGTGTTTAGTAGAGTACATAACTAGTAATGACCTAGACATTCTAAACAGAGGAAATATTGCCACTTTTAACAATAGAATCAGATCTGAGGTCATTGACATAACCCTTAGCACACGCACTATAAGCCTAAGGGTTAAAGGCTGGCACGTCTCTGAAGAAGAGTCATGCTCAGATCATAGATACATTAGATTTGATCTAAGTGGTAACATCACGTCCGAAGCTGTGTATAGGAATCCCAAACTTACAAACTGGGAAACCTACTATACACAGCTTGAGGAGGAGGTCAAATGCTGTCCTAGAGTGGTGAGTAGCAACTGGCATTTGGAACATTTAAACTCAACATTGACTGAGGCAATAATTAAGTCATACACTGATAATAACACTGTATGTAATGTTAGATCCAACAGGAACTGTCCCTGGTGGAACAATAAACTTGGCAAGTTAAGAGCTCTTACACGTAAACTCTTTAACGCGGCCAAAAGATCAGGCAGATGGGACACTTATAAACGTGCACTCACTGATTATAACAAAGAAGTCAGAAAGGCTAAAAGAAGGGCGTGGAAGAAATTTTGTAGCGAAATAAACGATACAACTTCCATGTTTAGAGTAAATAGGATCTTATCCAAGCAGTCTGACAGGGGAGTATTGGGCTCCGTCAGGGTGGGAGGGGGCTATACGGATTCTGAGGAGGGAACCCTCGGTGCCCTGGCGCGCGCGCATTTTCCTGGCTGCGGACTGATGGATACGATTAATAATGACCCTACCAACTGTGAACACACTGGTTGCAAGGGTAACTGGGCAGAAGCAAATAAAATTGTCAATTCTGCAAGAGTGGAGTGGGCAATCAATTCTTTTGCTCCCTTCAAATCACCTGGTACTGATGGGATTTTCCCAGCCTTGCTACAAAAAGGCCTACCAGTAATTAGGCCCCTTATACTTACCTTGTTAAAGGGAAGCTTGGCACTGAGCTATATTCCAGTAAGCTGGAGGATGGCAAAAGTGTGTTACATACCAAAACCTGGGAAAGAGTCCTATGACGAACCCAAGTCTTACAGACCAATATGTCTGACTTCTTTTTTGATGAAGACCTTGGAAAAGGTCATAGACAGACATATTAGGGATGGAATACTGGTAGAACGACCGCTCCATAGCGCTCAATTCGCTTACCAGGCAGGAAAATCATGTGAAATTGCTCTCCACCACCTGGTTTCCAGGATTGAGAGATCCCTAGTTCACAAAGAAATAATGGTAGGCATCTTTGTTGATATAGAAGGTGCCTTTGATCGCACACCCTATAACACTATGGCATCGGCCTTAGAAAGAAAGGGGATTAGTTCCTTAGCCTCTAGCTGGATAAACACCATGCTAGAGAATAGGATTTTACAATCACAATTGGGACAAACCAAACTGTGGATGAAGCCAGTAGGAGGATGTCCACAGGGAGGGGTGTTATCTCCATTACTGTGGTGTTTGGTCGTTGACTCATTGTTAACAAACCTAAACTCTGCAGGGTTCTACGCACAGGGATATGCTGATGACATTGCTGTGCTCATAGGGGGCAAGTTCTCAGAAACCATTTCTGAGTTGCTTTCCGCATCGATGGATCTTTTGAGGGATTGGTGTGAAAAGAATGGTTTAGGAATCAATCCCCAGAAGATAAATCTCTGTATCTTCACTAACAAAAGAAATGCTATAGTTAGACCACCCTATATAGGGGGGACACAGGTAAGCATTTGTAGTGAGGTAAAGCATCTAGGGGTTACTCTGGATAGTAAATTGGACTGGTCCAAACACATCAGGAATACTACTATGAAGGCACTTCGATGCCTCTATGCATGTAAAAGGGCTGTGGGTAGGACCTGGGGACTACAACCCAGAATGTTATTCTGGCTATATACCGCAGCAGTGAGACCAATGGTGCTCTATGCCTCTATGGTGTGGTGGCACAGAGGTAGCATTAGTAAAAATAAAACTTTGCTTGGCAAATTACAGAGGCTCTCATGTCTCATGATTACTGGTGCCATGAGTACAACTCCTACTGCTGCAATGGAAGTCTTATTGAACTTGAATCCACTGCACATAGAAGTAGAAGCGCAAGCCTTGAACGTGGCTTACAGACTTGCGAAATCAGGAACAAGATCCAAAGTCATGACTCACATGGGGCATGGGAACTTGTTCAGAAGAATTGATGAGGACGAGGTGCTGTCAATGCACTCTGACCTACAAGTTAAGAAACACACAGACGTCTTATACTGTGCGGTAAACACAAAGACCAAACCACATAAACTGTGTAATGGGATTAATTGCTATACAGACGGCTCACTAACAGAAAACGGATCAGGGGCCGGCATATGGAGGAAAGATAAACCAGAATCTGGGATTTCTATTCCTTTAGGTAGACACACCTCGGTCTTTCAGGCCGAAGTGATGGCGATCAATGTCTGTACCCAAACCTTAATTGGGGAGGGTGTAAGAAACAGACTGATCACAATTTTCACGGATAGCCAGGCTGCAATTGGCGCCCTGAGAAGCTATACGACCAGATCTTATTTGGTTGAGGAGTGCAAAAACAACCTAAACACACTCTCGCTAGCCATTAAGGTTAGAATCGACTGGGTGCCAGGACACACAGGCATCACAGGCAATGAGAAGGCAGATGGCCTTGCAAGGGTGGGCTCAGAACAGACACCTCTTGCACCTGAACCCATATGTGGTATCAGCCTCAGCTACGCTAAAAGGCGTATAAAATTAGCTTTAGAGGACAGGGCAAGACTCTCTTGGAGAGAAACTAAGAAACAGGAACACTCGAAACTGTTTCTTGATGGACCCTGTAAGAGAAGAAGCTCAGCACTTCTATCAATGGACAGGTGGACACTCAAAAATGTGACAGGACTCTATACAGGTCACTGTCGGTTAAATAAACACCTCTTTAATTTAGGGATAGTTGGATCACCAATCTGCAGATTCTGCAAGAAAGAGGGAGAAACGGCACGTCATATAATATGTGACTGTGATAACCTAGCTAGAAGGCGATACCTTCACTTTGGCAGTGATCGCATTGTAGACCCCAAACTATGCGAACTGATCGATCCATTCGGTATCCTCAGATTTGCAAGGGCCGTGGGCCTGTCACATATATAGGACAGGGACATGGACGGCGCACAATAGGTCTCACTGAGGCCGCGGTGCACAAATGCCGGTACAAAATAATAATAATAATAACGCAAGATTTGATTTAAATAGAAAACACAGGTTTTAGTATTATTGTTGTTATTTTTTTATTGAATTATAAAGTAAATAGGATAGGGTCATTTATGGAATAACACATCGGGCAAATAGCCTCCACGATTTTGCTGGCACGTACGCACTCTTTTGTCAAAAATTTCTATTACTATTTGGCATAAATGTGGCTGAATTGCGTTGATGCAGCGTTAAATTTCCGCTTTTAATGCACGGGTGGATGTGGGCTTGTTGACATACACCTTTGACTTCAAATAACCCCATAAAAAGAAATCTAAAGGTGTTAAATCACACGATCTAGGGGACCAATTGTGATCACCGAAACGAGAGAGTACACGACGTGGAAATGTCTCATGCAGTATATGAATTGTTTCATGGGCTGTATGGCATGTGGCACCATCTTGTGGAAACAGCATATTGGCCACATCAATATCATCCAATTTCGCCACAAAGAACTGTATTTACGACGCCAAATTGATGTTCCTGGATTTTCAACAACACTCACGCACTGCTTCGATATTGACATTTGAACGGCTTGTTTTTGGACGACCGGTGTGTTTAGTGTCTCCAACTGATCCAGTCTCCCTATATTTTTCAATTAATCTCTTCACAGTTGATGAAGTCAAAACACTGTTCTGTCAATATTTTGTATAAAATTTTCGAACTGCGGCCGCCAAACTTTCATTATTTTTGAGATAATGTTCGACAATTAAGACACGTTGTTCTATCGTTATCAAACGCTCCGTTTTTACCAACCCTAAACTGTCAGCTGTCAAATTGTTTTTTTTTAGGGTTGCCAGCACTTTACTGCGCAAATGGCGGCAAATTCAAATCTTGCGTTAATTCTGGGACACTCTTTATTTATTAAAAAACAAAACTGTTTCAATACTTACAACATTAGCTTCTATTGTCGGCTCATTTTCCATGTTTGTTTCGGGCCATAATTTTATTATTTAATAATTAATTTGTTACTTCAATTTTAATGTGACTTTGTGTTTTCATTGTCATTAGTTTTCTCCGGCCTAGCAAATATGAAAGGATTGGGAGAAAAGGAAAATTGAAGGGCGGATAAAGACCGAACTACTGATTGCAGGTAATGCGAGTGATATCGTGTACCAAATGAGTGCGTCTCTGGCACAACAGCAGTCGACGCTCTGGTGAACAGAGATATCTCTCTATTCCCAATAATATCACTTACGCAAACGAAGCCCTATGAATTCTTATAATTAAAAACAGCAGTTCAACAAGCAGTCAATTGAGAAAATCCGATCATGAGAAAAGTTGTGTGTGAGCCGCTCAGTCGGTGAGTGAGTTTATCCGCCGGAGACACATTAAGTTTTTTGACTCGTTACAGCACCTAACCAACCCAGTGTTTAGCACTATGACCCCACCACCCTTCCCGCATCGGTGGCAAACAGACTATCGGGGAAAATAAGGTTAAGATTTTCTTGGTTAGATGTAGGTTAGTTTCAAGTTTTATGATTCACAGGGTGAGTCCCATCACTTTTAAACATGTGTAGACAATATTAATTAATTAATGTACATTATACTTTTGTAACAATCACAAAGAACAGTGTGAAATTGCTAAAAATTGTACAAAATGTAGCAAAGCTACAGGACATATAATATCGACCTATTGTAAATAGATTCATTTGAATAGAATCTCTATTGAATTCCATAAATTTTAATAACAAGTGAATATTAAGGGGAAAAAACAGCAGTTCACTTATTTCTGATTTCTTTTAGAAACAAAAACTATATAAGCATCCTAACATTGTCAATTACCTCATTACTTAGGAATACGGGAGGTCATCAGCTCTATGATGAATATTTTTCAAAGGAACTTTCCTTCAAGGTTGCCTATAAAATAGGCACTCTTCGTTGACGAAATGACAAGAGGCCAGTACAGTACAGTAACTACTAACGTGCCTGGACTGAAAGGTGCTGTTAGTGCGGGAATCAATCAATTGGGTGACGGCATGCTCAGGAGATTGATCTGACGAGCAGCAACCGCTCCCCGATACTTCTCAGTCACTTTTTTTCACCGGGTGGAGGGGCTGGAAGCGTAAGAACAAGATTAACTCGACCGTAGGGGGAGGGGTGATTGTAGCTAGGCAATAGCTGCTGCCAAATTCTGGAATGAGTCTCATTCTACCCAGCCAAAGTGGTTTCACTTCACATTTAAGTACAATGAAGTAAGATACTTTCTGGACTTTGAAGTGATATGTAATGGATGGTGTAAATGCTTATCTGGGTTTGAATGCCGGATGGAAAGTGATTATATTTGCCTTTTCACGTCTCGTAAACAGTAGTTGGTAGGTGTTCCTGATAAGGTCGTTCGCCATTCAGCTCAAAATAGGAGTACATAAGGGTGTAAATAAATAAACAAACAAAAAAAATCACTTGAGGCCGCCGATACTAGCCCGATATAGTAGTTCAAGGACGAGAGATGAGCCCAGGCATCGGCCGGGAGGCACCCCAGCCCCAGATGCAGTTAAGCCTTGAACTGTTTGTATCCTTATCGGAAACACCTACCAGCTACTGTTCATGAGACGTAAAAAGTGAAATGCAATCACTTTCCATCTGGCCTTCGAGCCCAAATAAGCATTTACACCATCCATTACATATCACTTCAATAAAGGCTTATAGATATTACTTTGTAGGACGTGTATGAAAACAATCTAAACCACCTGCAATGATGCACGTTAAAGCTATTCATAGAAATTCGGTATTGTACGCCATCAAAGGTCTCCCTGACAGCAAATATTGTCACAAATAAATAACAATTTTGATCTTAAATCCTTCACTGGTCACGCCTACATTGATAAAGGAGATATTAAACTTAGTAATGATAAAAATTAGGCGTATTTTTTTATAAAGGCTTAACATTTATGCCTTCCATTCCACTAGCGCGAAGGCTACAATCTCATTGATGTTTTCATTCCTCTGTTAAAACATTTTTCCGATAAAATATAAAACAATAGTTTATGAAATGCTTGTCAGCCCTCTATTAAGCCAGGCATCGTCGTCCTGGAGTTCTTTGAACTGCAGAGAATACAGAATAAAACTCTAAGAATAATAAAAAAATCATCTTTGTACTACCAATCTCTCGACTACATGCCATTGGCTTTATTTATAAAACAGTAAAAGAGGTCACTCAAAGGTTTCTTGTAAATAATTATTCAGTAAAACGTATTAAGCTTGATGCATGAACTAGGAAGAACTGGTTATATTATAACTAAGCGAATAATTACATTTTAGTTTTAAGTATTAATTTATAATTTTGGTTTAAAAGAGCTCTGGGGTCTGGAAAGTATTTGTATCGAGCCTATTTAACTTAAAACAAATTAAAGAATTTTAATAACAAAAAAAGATCCATGATGAAAGATAAATAATCGTAACAAAAAATATAGAGAAAACTTAAAGCGCATAAAGTAATTTAAAGCGTTAATTCGGGCGGAACCTTGTGGTTGACATCCCATTAAAAAAAAAAAAGTGTTAGTTGTGCAGACTGTGATAAAAAATATTACATGGGGGAAAATTTTCAATTAATAATCATACGATTAAGAGTTTCAATATATTTGCGAAGACTGGACAGCCTGCCTAAGAGGCTCCCACAGACTGGACCACATCAAGATGAAATTATTAATGAAGTCCACAAGTTGAATGAAATAATTAGATCAATTATTAGTTAAATTTTTGTAGATTATTTATTTACTTCTGGTCGAAAATCACCGGAACATTTTTAATTAATTTTAGTTTGTTTCTTAAAGTTTTTAGTTTAGTATACATTAGCTTTTTGTTAGAAATTTCTTTTTTTAAGTAGGGCTAGGACGTTGTCTTCGAAAGAGGGCCCTGTCACTCACCGGGCAGTCATTTCCCTGACGAGGCTAAGAGGAGTAGTGAGTGCATGTAGTGAGTCCCAGTCGGTGGATATATCTCTACCACTTACCGATTCGATCCTGTTCACCAGTCCTCTTCAACGCTTCTCCCCCCAGACACCAAGCGACACCTTGGATTCCACCTTGACAAAATATTAATCCGGAACCCTCAAAGGAGACTTAAAGACAGGACTGCTCAACACAAAATCCCACCTCACACTAGAAAGCAAAATACTCATATACAAAGCCATACTAAAATAAATTTGAAGTCACGGACTTAAACTATGGAGTCAGAAAATCCTTGAACATCAAATGCATCCAATCCTTCTAATCTTAACGCCTAAGAACATTTAACGAAACTTTTTAAGTCACAAAATCTTAAAATTCCATCAGAAATTATCTGACCACCCTAATCCTCTAGCAAGATCTCTTTCAAGCTTCCCCGATTTGGGGATCCCTGGGCTATGTTAATATATCTATATTGTAAATACCGTACGTGTGAGAGTGGATGCAAATTTATAAATATGATATAAATGAGATGATTTATCACTATATATTGTTCTATTAGGACAGATTGTAATTTTCACTAAATAAATATTTATAAAAACAAACCTGTAAATTTCGGTATATGTTTTTGTTAAGTACAGAAAATTGAAGAAAACAAAGAAAGTCATTGCTCAGAAGCTGCTAAATAACCTGATGTTTCTCCATGATTTTAAGTGGCAACATATTAAATGAAATACTTAGTATTTGTTGACCAATTATATTATCCAATTATAATAAGTTTTTGAGAAGTTCACGACAGGTGCCGCAAGTAGCTGTAGGTATGGTCATTTCCTGCAATCTTATACAGATAAAAATTGATAAACAATAGACGGTAATCGATATAAAAAAAATCAGTTAGTAAAAACCTTAAACAATTTTTTTAAATATTAAAAATGAATAGTTACTAATTAACTAATTACATTCTGTGAGTGATAATGGCACACCCAATTTATTCTTTACTCAAACTCATTTAAATTATTATCTCAAGAGATCCTCCGATTTACCGTCTCTTCTACCAAGACGTCAACCCTGAAGCAATACTGAGCAAGATTATTGAGGACCGAACGACAGCCACTGAAGACACCGCTGACGATCTAGACGATAGGACAGTAAAAGATGCCGAGGGGCACTCAGTCAGCAGTGGCCCCGCATAAAAATACAATATCACGGGGGGGGGGTGCCAAAGAGGGCCGTTGTGTAGAGGTCCCATGAGAAATCCATCTCCAGTTAGCCAACTGCCGACTGATCACTTATTCATGTTCATGACTTCCTTCTTACCTCCTTATTCTTCTTTCTCCTTCCTCCCTGTCTCCTTCCACAAGCTAGCTCCTGGAATGGTCAAGCATTAGTCTCCAAAAACACGGCCCTGTATACATTTTGTTTATTTGATAGAGTTAATTACAGTTCACTAATTGAGATCTATTAAAGTGTACAAATAGTGTTGTATGATTATGATGGCACTGATCAATAGATTACAATCTTTGCACAAGAAATGGAGGGTGAGGCAATTCGCATCACTGTGAATAAACATTAGTTTAACTATTAGAAATGCAACATAATAACATTTTCTCTTTCCGTTGCTCAATACTTACATTCATAGGTTAGCTTACGAAAGTCACACCATTGTGTATTAATTTTTAATACCAATATTTTATTTTTTATGTGAGCTCTGATTAAGGAATTGAGTCATTTTTGACTCACTATTGAAACAAAAAAAGTGACTGATTTCTTACTTTCTTGTGTCCTCAGTTCAGTGTGTGTTCTCAAATTATGTGACTTTGGGTTAAAATCTTGGACTATAATGCATATTATCCTGTATTTTACCTTAAACGCGCATCCCGACCAATGATTTAGATTTAAGTCTAACCTCCCTCATTCAACCTCACATTCTTACCCGTTTTTAAATGACCGGATTTTAGGTCAACTGTTTTATCTTACTGTACTAGGTAATTAGGATGATTAAATAAGTTTTCTTCAATCAGTTCTTATCTCCTGGGAAAAGCTGGTCTTCCGCAGGGAATAATACTTGTTCCACTTCTTTACAACCACGACATAACGACACTGTTACAAACACTTTCTGCTACTTATGCAGACGACCCAGCTATTCTCTCCGAACATAACTACACTACAAATGACATAGACTTAACCACTGTACTATTTACTTAACATACACTCAAAACTGTCAATAACAGAAAAGTTGAAGGCATACATTTACTTCTGAAACATATTCGGACTTGTGGAAAACATATACATGGAAATGCAAAGAAATTCCATATGTTGACAATACCAAGACTTTAATGTAAATTACTAAGGCAAATAACTGCAGTACCATACTCAAGCAATGAGACAGAAATGGTAGTATACAGAGACACATAGACATTTTCATGACAAACTATCTGACGATTCGAATCTACTGATTTTTTGGCGGGCACTTAAAAGCTTTTCTTGACAGATTGGACAGAAATAACGGGTTTCTCGGGGTTTTTTAGCGTTAGTGCCAATTTGGCATGGATTGGTCGTATGGCTGTTGTTTTTTTCAGTAGGTGGGATACTCAGTAAATAATGAACCCCTTCCAATCTAATGTTTTTTGAAACCGGTTGAATCTCTTCTACAATCATCGCGTCGACGAATGCATCTCAAAACTTAATAAGTTTTATTTTAAAAGAAGTTGCTTTTTGAAAAAGTTTGTGCACATTGAGTATATACCTTGACGTACCTCATAATATTTCACGACGACTTAAGTGAAGCTGGAAACGGGAACTATTAAGATAACCACCCAATTTCGAAATACAACTATGGCCAAACAAATAGTGTTTACAATATTGCATACCACAGCGGACTAGGAAAATATATTAGAAATGTCTGTATAATGTATGTAGAAACGGTCTTTGCTAAACAAGTTTTGAGCTTGTAAAGCATGTCGAGCTCAAAAGCATGTGCTACTTCTAGAAAGGTGCCAGTGTAATAATCAAGGCTATCAGATGATATGTGATCAAACTCGTTGATACGTTGTTGAACGGTAGAATGTTTTAAATAAAGGGTGTCCCAGAATTAACGCAAGATTTGAATTTGCCGCAATTTGTGCAGTGAAGTGCTGGCAACCCTGAAAAAAAAAAACAATTTGACAGCTGACATTTTAGGGTAAGTAGGCTAGTTAGGGAGGGGGGGTAGGGTATATGTGAGTTATTTGCAATTTAACGTAAATTTTTATTTGTTGACAATATTTTTATTCTGTACATGACCATTCCAAGTAAGTCCTTAGTCCCAGTTGAAACCATGATACTTGATTTGTCTTTGTTTGGGTAAAATTTATATTTGCAATTTCACTTTCAATATTTGGTATTCTCTATTTCATAAGAGCTAATGTTCTATGAAACATGCACAGATCATGGCCTTTTTGGGTTTCGGGATCATTTTAATACCTAAAATTGTGTGTAAAATACCTAACTTTGTGTGATAAATCTGTTCTTCTAAAAACCCAATTATAAGTATAAGTAAGAAAAATTATTGCTTTTTTAAGGAGGTTATGAATTATAACAGGATGAGATTGAAGCCAGGCCTTTGTTTAAAGGGAGGCCATCATTAGAGATGTTTTCGGGTCGAGGGTGGAAATGCTTTTGTAGGTGACAGAAATTTTGAACATATCCTTTTTTATGAATGTACGAGGCATTTAAATTTAGACCCATCATTGCAACAATAAGTTTCAAAGAGACTTATAGAGCTATTAAGTATATTTCATCGCTAGGTCTCGACTGTTACTACTCGTTAGATTTCATTCCCAACAGTTGGAAGAAGAGTACAGACTACATTAAGACCAGCATCAGAACCATTAGGAACCACTTCACACCACTCAGCGAGACTGGGTTTTGCAAAAGAGAATTCAAATTATACTTTTAGAGACTATAATTGTCACACATGAGATTAGAGACATTATGTGATGAAGGAAGATTGTAGAAAGCAAAATTATATTGCAACACATGGGCTAAGACTGAAATTCTGCAAACCAAATCTTTATCAGGCTATGCCCTGTTATCTGATGAGAAGTTGTCCCAAGTTTTAGATCATCAACTGGGAGGGAAGCTATGTTGTCAGCTGTACCTGTGCTGTGCGCAGAGACTAATTCTGGCCTAACCACTCATTGCGACTTCAGAATTTTCTCACTTAATTGGGGCAAGAGAATCCGTTGGCGCTGCTGTGGCCTCATTCAGCACACGAGGCTTCACCTTGTCTGTCAAGTCAAAAGGAACATGGTCCTTTATTTCCTTCTTCAACCTTTTCCCCTATTCACCTCCTTTTCAGTTGCAGACATCAGAGCCTCTCTTCTCTTGTTAACTACAATTGAATTTCTATTTTTCTCATCTTCCTAATGATTTGCACCAAACCATTTAATTCGTAAGATATTTTACTGGGGTCCCTTCTTTTTTCTTGTTTTTTTTTTTAGGTGGATTATTTCATTCCGGGAGGGAATCAACCAAAAAAAACAGCTCTTTGAAGAGAAATTTTAGTATTTAAGTTACTAATCATTATTCAAACCTAAAAAATTGATTCTTCTCACTTAGTAAAAGAATATAATGCACACAATTAACATAAAAGGCAAGAATTTATATTAGAAATGAATATTTTCTAAAATATCTTGGTGTTGTGACAAATATGACGAGGAGAGTAGTGACAAAGATAAATAAAGAAATTATTACTGTTAACATATGTATTTACAACTGAAATATAAAAATACATAACACTAAAGTTTAAAAAATATATACACATAAATACATGATCAAAATTTTCAAAAATTACAGTTCGTACATATTTTTTTTAGACATTATACGTAACCTTTAACATAAAAAAATAAATAATAATAAAATGTATCAGTGCCTCTTTCCTTTTTTAACTCTAGTACCCAAGTTCTTTCTTCCTTTTCCTTTCCCATCATGATGCTTGTTATTTTCTCTCTTACGTTGAGGTTGTTGAAAGTTTTTGTTTTTTGTTTTGAATGATGGTTTAGGCTTATCTGAAAATCGTACTTTTTTATCAGGCATTTCTCCTTTTCTCCTCTTCTGTGGGAACCGACTGTTTCCAGCTCCATCCTCCCATTTACGTTTTAGAATTGGTTTTTTATTGGATTTTTGGAAAAGATCTGAAAAAAACAAATTCCATAAATAAATAGATTGTTAATTCAAAGAAGAAAAAAAACATATTGTTGTGATATTTTGATGTGATTTTTAATGGTGTTTTTGATATAAATTCAAAATTAGCAAGCGCACATGAACAATATACGACCCGTGGATCACGATTCATGAATGTTTAAACACTATTCGTTGCGTTGTATCTACCATTAATATGTATAATATAAATAATATCAATAATCTTTTATCAGGGGCTGGGAGGAAGCCGGCTCCCATTCACTTGCACCCAACCCGGCAACGAGACCAGACCATGATCAACACGAGGTAGCAACCGGTGACGCTACAAGGACGCAAAGAAGACGCTACAAGGACACAAAGAAGACGCCATAAGGACGCTACGCACCAGACAGGAAGAATGCACCAAAGGGCGCAACACAAAGGAAAGCTGGCCAGTCCCGCGATAGTTATAAGGTACAATTTTAATTTTAGTTTTAATAATGTTATTTTATTCAATTTTCAAATCAATTTGTGTAAATAAACAATTATTCCTTTTGCCAGAATTATCCTATTTTTATTAACAGAACCTTAAGATAAAGTAAAAGTAAAAGATCGAACTTTAATATAAATTATTTAAGATACGATAATAAATATTTTAAAGTTATATATTGTTGTGATATTTAGATTATGTGATTTGAATTTGAAAATTAGCGGGAATTAAAGGGCGTTAAACGACCCGTGGATCAGGAGGCAGGAAAAGGAAGATGGCGAGAGCGGTTGTTCATTAGGATCGCAGTAGACATAAGAATGAGAGAAGAGAAGAACATTGTGAAACTTGAAGAAATGTTGTTTGATGGCGATAGAACCAAAGGTGGGAACAATTGATGGAAGAGGATTTTATCGGAACAAAAGGATTGAAGAAATAGCAATGGATGGAACTGACCGTGTGGCGTACCAAATAAAGGAAGCAATTGGAGAAGGACGAAAACGTTAGTAAACTGGCCAGTCGCGAGCGGTAGTGGGTAAGTTAATAAATTATAAATAACCATGGTTAATTTGTTATGAATGTGCATGTAAAAGAAAAAATTTGAATAAAGTTTGTAATTAAGAAATTCTCTTTTTGTCAGTTTTCCTATTTGCTATCAGCAGAACCGTAAACCCTCAAATAAATTAAAAATAATCAAATTGGATAAAGACATAACAATATATATATATGCATTGTAATGCTATTAATGCTATATATTGTTAAGGAATATTAAAGTTATTTACATATATAAAATTACATTGCATTGGCATACAATTACATTTGCTATCGAGTGTTACATCCCGCACGTGGCAAGATAAGAAATAGCGGATATAACAACATTGGCCAATAAGAACAGACAATGATTAATATCAACCTCCATCCTACCATTGAAGGCAATGCTGCATCTTTTATTACTCATATAGATAGGGAAAGAAACAATATGCACCCTTTACCATAATATGCAGCAGCCATCAGTGGCTGAATAAATGATCTGGGATAATACAGAGTATAAATAATAGAGCTAAAGCACCCAATTCTCTTATACGGAACACTTAAAAAGTGTAAGATTAATTCATCATGATCGATATAATACCACTCAGTAGATCAATGGACAATCATAGGAGAGATAAGAGTACCTGGTTCATAGTAAGTTCTACTATCGTACAACCTGGCTAATGCAGGCACTACTTAATAAACTCTAATTACTAGTCCCAAGAGCCCAGGCACACCTATCTGATGTCATTGCTTTCCAGACCTAAAATCGGAAAAGCTGGTTTAACTGGACTCTAATGCTCCGTCCCTAGGCTGGACGTGAATTCATTATTGGGTATTTATTGCTTACTTCTCCATCCAGGAATCTTCATAAGTGTTAAATGGAATAGTCATCTACATCTACTAGTTACTACCTATTAGATTATCCTCCCTACACTAGTGGATTCTAAGCCTCTGCCCATTTCTTAAGAGACATTTAATAGCTGTAGGGCTTTAATGGGTTTCAATGGGACTCTCTATTAGGTGTGAATTGATCCTTGAATTCATTAAAAGATCAAGAAGATGGCACAACAAACTAAAGTCACCTAGTTTCACATTAATTCTATTATAATTTGTAATTTGTTCATAATTAATACAAAATATTTTAGTCTGTAAGATTAGAAAAAAATTTATATCAATGCTTAATGCTTGGTATAATGCAAAAAAAGTATATATATACAAGTCATCAATCCTTGAATCTGTTAATGCTAAATAAAACACATACATTATCAAAACTAATCAATATGAAAACATTATTCAGACAACACATTTAATTTAACTTTTAGCAGGCTCGACTGCCTGTTTCACACTAATTTGAACATTTTTTTAGTTAAGGAGTTCATCAGAAATTTGTACCTCAATCCTTTCTAGGAAACGAGACAAAGGATGATTTAAAACTATTGACTTGTCTACTACATAATATTCCAGGTATAACCTCAGGTTCATGTTTCAATAATGCAAATATGATTCATTTCCCTTGTATTTTATATACCTAAGCACCGACTATTTTTAAACAAATAAAATATAACGTGTCATTGACGATTGCCTTACAAATGAAATTTTCAATAGAAAAAAAAACATCATTTTTGATACCAATCTCCCTTAAGTACAAAATCATTAAACTATGTATTTTTTCCTGATAATTATTTATTCATACCTAATCAAATGTTTCACATTTTCAGTCTTTAAAACAAGCTCAATTCTCAGTAATTGGTGTCATAAACATGCTCTGCATTGAAGGAAATGACCAAAATTTTTTTCCAAGGTCACCACAGGTGACGAATCATGGTGCTATAAACTAACAATCAAGCTAATGGAAGATGCCAAATTCCCCCCTAAAAAAAGCTTGTCAGGCGAGATCAAGCATTAAGACAATGCTCATTTGATTTTTTTTTAACCTCTAAGTTTTGAAAAGATTGCAAGTGTTTGTGGAGGAAAATGCCTGGTTTTGGGGTTCAGGGGACTTGTTTTTCCACAACGACAATGCTCCCGCTCACAGAGCCCTCGCTGTGGGGCGATTTTTGGCTAAAAATGGTATGGCCACTGTGCCCCATCCTCCCTATTCACCTGATCTAGCCTCCTGCAACTTCTTTTTATTCCCCCAAATGAAATGGGATTGTTAGAGAAATAAAGGCAAAAACGACAGAGTCTGGCATCACAAAAGAGGAATTATAATAATGTTTGGAACAGTGGAATAAATGTTTGGACGAGTGTATTGACTCCAATGGAGAGTACTTTGAAGGTGATTAATTGTTTTTTGTAAAAAAATTAAATAAATCACTTTGTATAAACATAGTTTGGTTTCTTTTGGATATGCCCTTGTTTAACCGTTTCAGCCAGATAAAATTTGTCATCTATTTTTTGCATAATGTTGGTTCTTCCACACATTCTCTTCGAATGTTTACTTTCAGCTAAGCAATCGCTAGATGTCATTCTGAATGCTTAATGAAATTAACAATGACAATAATTTATTTGTTATTAGGGAAGGCATCCATATTCATAACTCATAATTGGTTAGCAATAATGTTTTAAATTATGCAATGTAAAGATAACATAAATTTTAAATAGCTGCTGTATTAAGCTGTAAGGTAATTAATAATAAAAATTATATTTTCTCTGGGATGTATTATGGTTTTTATGAAGTTGGTATTTCTCACAAGTTGTTCGTTTTTTCTTCCCTTGTATTCGTTTGCCATTACTGAGGACTTGAAGTAATGTCCAAATAAAAGGGTTTGAAAACAAATGGTAAAAATAAAAAATAGATACTTAGTTTAAAATATACTATCTTTCATAGTTTTAAGGTTTTTTTTTCATTCAATGCTGGCCGGGAAGATCTTCATCCACCTGTCAGTGTGTATGCCTGTTATATACAATGGTGGTCGTGTAAATGATTCAATAAATCCAAAATGTATGATATATGTATAAAATGAAAGTATCTAGGAAAAAAACTGTCCTTAAAAAAGACTGTCCCGTTTTGCTTGCTTTTGTGATTTCGCTCTCCTGAGTCCCAATTCAGAAGCCAACAACTTAGAATACTTAATGTGATGTGTATTTCTCATCCCACAAATCTGCTTCATTTGACTGTTCTTTTCTTATCCGTGCCTTTGGAACTCTCATTAATCGACCCTCCCAATCGTTAAATCTATACTTTACACGTATCCTTTTCTCACTCCAATCCAACTATTCGTAATTCGCCAATATTATTTTTTGTTGATTTAATTAATTTTATATCCTAATACATCGAACTTTATTTATATTTACGATCGAACATTTATGAAATTTCACTTGTGGCGACCTGATCCAGGTCTGGAATTGCACAAACCTGGCTCACGGTAACCTGTAATTGCTCTCCGAATAGTAGTTTTAGTCAGGTAAACTCAATTCACTGTCTTCCATTAAAGCAACAACATGGGATACTTGCTCAACCGTCTAAACTATTTGCTAAATTTTTAGAGATCAGTTACACAAAAAATCAAAATGGAAATTTCTGTATAATTTTATATTTATTGAGGTTTTCCTTCGTATTTATAGCCACATCACTACATTTGTTAAATATTAATTGCCCAAAAATTGAAAGCCGAAATTTCATTTTTCTAAATGTGCGTTTTTTTTGTAAGGCATGGCAGTATTTTTTTTGGAGGGGGGGAAGAGATTTTAAACAAAATAAATAAATCATAATTAAAAATACATACCATGTCAGAAACATACAAGCATGCTTTGTCAACAAGGCCTATATTATTATTTGTATACAAAGTTTACGGGGATTTAATTTCAGTTAATAATGCCCCCCCTCCCACAGCTACTAAGAAATTCCTGTGTGACCTCTACAATTGTAGCAAATTGGATTTCCTATATAATAGATTATTTCAACAATCTAAAATTGTGTCCGGAAGTTGCATAAATAGTACTCAAAACATTAGCATATGCAAAGTATTGTTACCTGGATCAGGCTCCTCTCCAACCTCTTGCCTATACCACTCAGCATCATCATCCTCTTCTACTTTAGCTGCTCCTTCTTCAGCCACGTTCACTCCAGCCTTTTTCATCCCAGCAAGGCTCTTCTGTTTAGCTTCTTCTTTGGCTTCCTCTTTTTTCTTCACGTTCGCATTTTGTTCCCGGCGCCTCTTTTCCTTCAATTTCCTATAATATTTACAAGTTAATAAATTAGAAAATCATATTAGCCACATTCAAATTTAAGAAACTTGGTACTTGCTACAGTACATTTTATATTATGCTACATAATGATAGAATTTATATTGTACCCAAGACATAGAGCATACAGAATGGTACAAAATAAAATATTAAGTAATTAAGAATTTGAGCATTTCAGCTCAAATAACTAACCCAGCCCTTAATCCTATTTAACTAATTGCCTGATGATTTTATCGTATCTATTTTCAGCATTTAACAAATTTCATTCCTGATAATATTAAAACTTTTGACTGCTCGCAATTAATCATTAAATAAATCTCATATATTAGTACAATAATATGCACGCTATATGTATCCACCCTAACAACTGACTACAATGGGAGCGGATTAGAGCGACTGTGATGCATTAGGTTTCCTATCATAATATAAAATTTTGCATAAAGTAATTGGAGATTGCAATAAAAATTCTTACTTTTTCTCTTCAAGTCGTTTTCTAATTATCTCTTTTTCTTCTTCGGTTTTTTGAATGTATTCATGAAACAGAACTTCGCCCTCCATAATTCCTGCTTCAACTTTGATTAACTGCAAAATTAAAATCACATTATTTTAAATATATTTACCAAATTAAATAAACTCATAAAATATCTTTAAATTATCTTAACAGTGTCCACCTGTTACATACACAGTAAACATAGGTTTCTCAAGGAGATAACTATTACTTTTTTGTGTGTGTGTTTTTATGGACAGTTGAGTTTGCTTTTTTTCTACCAAGTGATGATGAGGCAAAGATCCCACCCAACCAAAACCGGGTTATTGGCTCTAAGCACCTGTCAATATTATTGGAGAAAATAAAAGGTCTGGCGACTTCTACTACTACTTCTACACAGGAGCAGATGACAGCTGAATCTCTGTTTTCTTTGCAGAACAGTTTTGATTCTTCTTTTTCTTAACACCAAGAAGGGAGCAATTAATTCATCTCCTTTATAGGTGCCTAAAAAGAGTTTTAGATAAACCAGGATCTTTCCAGACACCTATCGAGCAGTGTTTAAATGCTTTATGAGACCAATGCTAACTTCCATTTATCAGCTGAAGAATGAGAGAACTCTCTGAGCGGTTATTAAGCACTTTTATCCCACAACTCCAGTTTAAATCATTTGAGAATAGCTAATCTCTCTGGGATTCAACGTCTGATTAATAATAAATGTTTATCATGACAGTAACTTGCAAAATACCATTAGATTTTTTATTGGTAACCTCTGCGGGGGTAAAAAAATAATAATACTATCTCAAGTCCAAGTACTAATCAAGATTACAAGCTGAGAAGCCTCATCCCTGGCATGATTCTGACCAGTATCACATTGCAAAAAAGGAATTCAAAGACCTACTACCAGCATTTACTTTACTGTGTAACATGGAATGGCCAGCACAAGACCGAGGACTTCGGGAAGACGTCGAAATATATGACTTTTGCCCTATGGTCCCACGACCACACAGGCAACTACAAATGATGCCAGGCATAAAAAACTCTATAAATTTGACTTCAAGTGTCATGGACATAGGTCGAGTAGCTGCCTAGGTAGAGGGGAGAAGAAGAATACATAATTACTAACCCAGCACTTTTTATTGCCACAGTATCTTCCTTTTGAGAGATCGCCCAACACTTCCTAAAGCCACTCATATTCCTCCATCACGAAATTCCATTGATCTAACCACCCTTCTGAGTTTATTCCTCACCGATTTCAGAACTCTTCATATACCTTTCCTCACAATCTTGGTTTCACAACTACATCGATAAATGCCACCCTCTTACACATAATCCGTTCTCCTTAAAAATGCAAATGAAGTTCGCAGCATTCAATCAAACTGACAACACTAATAAATGAAAAGAATATTGGCATGGCCCAACACGATCACCTTCTACAGACCATGTACTTTCCCCTCTCTTACCCTTATCCCATAAGTAACACCTTCTGACTTATATCAGATGTCCAAACTGGGTAAATTTTTGCAAGATCTTATCTGGTTTTATTGATCTCAGAGAATCTCTCTAAACATCACAAGACTTGGCCAAGCAACAAGAATGGTATTTAGCAATTTTATAACAGATGGATAATCAACCAGCAAAAGCAACAATAAAAACTCAAAAAAATGTACCAACCTGTAGGGTTAAACGAGGCCCATACTCAGTTAGACGTACAGCGGCTCTGTTCCCTTTAGTGCTTCTAGGGCCAAGTGTCTGAGGCAAGCTCACATGAGATGCAGGGTCATCCTCTACTTCGCTGTCACTTAGTAAATCAGATCTATAAATCCAAAACGACATTATGTAAAATACAGTTGAAATATTCAATCATTGTAAATTATTAAACATAGAATTATTTCACATTTTCTAAAAAATTGAAAAACCTTACTTATTGATAAACTCAGACACATCTGTATATCTTGAAAGATCAGGAATTTTATTCCTTCCTAATTTTTTCACCGCCTTGGAAATTCCCACTGGTCGTGATCTGATCACATAGTGACGCACATCAATTAATTTGGTATCACGATTATAACTAAAAAGTACACACCTTTGAATTTTTTTAAGATTGACCTAAAAAACAAAATAAAAAAATTAGTAATTGAGCTATGTATACAAATATTGCTCTCTTGCGAAAACCTACTTACAGTAGTGATGTTGATAGTTGGAAACATTCCTTGAAATGATGAAACCATTAATTTTATGTGAGGTTCTTCCCCAGAGAATCCATTCAACACGACTAGTGGAGAATCCATAAATATTTTATTGAATGCATATTGCTTTCGAAGAGAGGAAAGTACATCTGAGGAAACTGTATAGTTATGTATCTTAAAAGTGAGAGTAGGACCTCTCGGAACCTTTACAATCCTCATGTATGGGCTTACAACTGTTTGAGTGAATATAACCATGTGGGAAACATGAAGTAATCCAGTCACAGCAACAAAATCCTTGATAGAGTTACTTTTCCTAGGCTAAAATATGGGATAAAAAAATATTAATAAACAATGGGAGTGGAAATATATCAATGAAATTATATTAATGACTAAATATTTACCCTCAAATTTGTAGCAGTAAATGGTTCCATGACATTTCTCCAATCTTTTATAAGCCGCATAATATACTTCCCTACGAGCCCACGATTAAAAATGAAAGAATGAGGAGCTCTAACTATCTCCTCAGGCTCTTCTGCTGATACTTGCATATTCTTTTTCTTGCAAAGGCCCTAGAAATAAATATATAACATGCTGAACAAATACTTTAGTGTAATAAGTTAGTGTAATAAGACGCACCTTTTTATGACCAAAAGAAAAAATTAGTTGGGTTATTAGGGTCAGTCTTACAAGTTAAGATGTTAACCATCAATTTATTTGATAATTAACATATAACATGGTTTTTCGGTCATCAAAATATCAATAAAATTAGATGTAAATATTTATAAAAATATGCATTCCAAAAAAAAATCTCTGAATTAAGTATGATGCTTGGTCCAGATTACATTCATGTTCTGACAGACATACTCGACTTAGAAAGGAACTAACTAAACAACACCATATTTAACATGAATATAGATATTTAACAACTTTAACCGGATGGAGAAGGCCTGATTCTCATAATGATGGGATTGTGGTATTAACCATAAGTTATAATCATCTATTATAACTATTATATATCAAATATTACAAATCTAAAGAAGTAGCAGCAAATCCAAAATAAAGGTTCGAGGTTACTCTTAGCACTTAGCCAGCTAGTTGTACCTCAGCGATGTGGCATATACCAACTATTGGTCGGATTTATCTCTTCACATATATTGAGCGATGGATTTTTTTTTCATTGTAACCCGGCATAACAATGCAATCCCATAGCCGTCTATTGCATCAAAAAATGTTTACAAGGAATATTGCCATAAGTTCTTTCAAAGTTCACAAATAAAATGGTCTGAAATTTGTACTCTTGTCCTCTTCAGGTTGTCACAACAAAATACTTAATCTATCATAGCCCTGCTAGGTTGAAAACTACTGGCTGTTTAATGTACTGAAAAAGTACTGTCCCAGCATTCGTGTTGTTAAGCCTTCAGGCAACATAAACATTCTCCTGTATTTAGCACATTCCAGTAGATCTCCTTCAATTTGCTTACATGATGATGTTTAAGCCTTTAAATTTTTAATTATAAGTGATTCATACACAATATTGTCAACAATGGGGAGACCAAAATATTCAGCCCACTGACGATGTTAAAAAAATTCAATAAAATATATTTTAAGCGACAAAAGCATAATTTACTTTTAATCGTACACTTCCAACAATTAAGCAGACATAGTATCCTATATTATTTTTTGAAAAATCGGGTGCAAATCAAACAATAAATGCCGCATTATTCATATAATTAAACAAATAAAACTCATAAGTACCTTCTTTTTTCTTCCCATCTTGAACGTCTATCTGGTAAACTTATAATTAAACAGAGACAAAACACAGATTATAATAACTCTAAAATGAGTTAACGACAAGGCATGTACTACACTGAATGTTTCTGCAACCTACAGCACACGTGCAACAACAAAGTAACACGAGTGAAACCTTCTGAGTTGTCTGTTTAGTTTTGTAGTTCGGAAGAAATATAATATTTTTCAAAAATTATATTTTAAATTAATTAAAATATTAGGCTCTACCTAATTTTTACATTTATAAATTGACGGATAACCAAAATATATTTCAAATTATGCTAGCAGTAAGAATGGCCTTATCACTGTGTCACCCTTACCCCCCACAACTTTCAAAATCTTAAGTCATTTCAGTAATAGTTGAGCCAGAAATAAATTGTCAAAATGAGTTTAGCCAGGAAATTAGTTGGAGAATTGAAGAAAAAGGAATTTAGGCAGTATTTAATGAGGTATATAGGAAGATAACCATAGTTTCTTGTCTGTTTAGTTAAACATTACAGACATTAAGATTACATAATTTTTTGTCCCCTATTTCTTGTATAATGTAAGTTTAACAATGCATACTATTTATTATTCATTTAAATATTTTAGTGATTGGCAGTTTTTTAATGCCTTTTTCTTGTATAATTTTATGAACAATTGTTATCTCCCTTAAAATAACCATAAATCAAAATATTAAACGTTTATGATTTACCAAAGAAGTAAAAAGAATTATGTTTCTCATTGAGTTGTTACAATACTTTATTTTATTTTTTAATATTTATTCTCAAAAAATGTGATCTTGTTTTACATGATTTTGAATCTGTTCTGATTATGAAAATAATTAATAAATTCTAGGAAATTCCTGTTTTTTATGTTTTTCTTTGTCAGTAAGTTGTTAACATAAACAATTACAGTTGAATGTTCACTGTGAAATATAACATTGACCCCTATTCTGACATAACAAGATAGAAGGTCAATTTTATTTATTTCTTAACTCGACTAATTCTGTTCACATTAATGGATATAAATTAAATGGTGAATGTTTACTCGAATAAATGCTTAGTTTGGGTCTCATAATTAATTCAACAAATATGCGCAGGTTACCATGATAATTAAATGATGTTACTAAGGATCTATTACTTTAATTTTCAATTACATTGTTTATTCTAGCACCCATTTTTGGGGTCCAGTAATGAACTGGTCGATTCCCGTGGCCGCCATAGCAGACATTTGTACTAAAGATGCTTCTATCATCAGTGGGAAAATGACATCAGGTATAGTATACATATCATAGGGTATATGTTATGTATTATATCAAGGGATGTAGCCAAGATTTTTTTTTTCTAGAGGGTATGAGTATTTTATTTCTTTGGGGAGAGATTGTAAAAGCTATAATGTAACATCTAAACAGAGATATTTTAATCTAATTTGCCCTGACTTTGCATATAATATAATATATGTTTTATCATTTTTTATGACATTTTGTAACACTTTTTTTTGTTCAAGGGCTACCATCCCTTTTGGCTACATCTCTGATCATAGTGATTAAACTTACGCTTTTAAGAGATATCAATACTTTTTAATTTTTTTTTTTTTTTTTATTTCCCTTAGCCCTCGGTATTTATTCGTTGGCTTTTATGAGGTTTGCTTTGAAGGTCCAACCAAGGAATATGCTTCTGTTTGCTTGCCATTTTACTAATGAAGCTGCCCAGATAACACAAGGTGTACGTTTCATCAACTATCATTATCTCAATGACCAAGAAGTTAAAAGTGATAAAAAATAAATTTTGCAATTTGTCCCCTGAATTAAAGTAGTACAAAATCAAATAATTGAATACTTATCTCGATAATCGAATTTTATCAAACGATTTATGAATGAAAACCGTGATTCCACATTAATTTCTTAATATGAATATATTTTTATCCTGGATATAATACAATTTTATTCTCATATATTATAACTCCTAGAGATTTTTGTGTGCAAATGCTACAAATATATATATATTTTTTTAATTATGATATATTTAACTATTTTGAAATAAAATCAAACCGAGACTGAATCTAAATTTCATCATTCCAATTATTGCGTTAATTTTTGATGGACTGTATTTTTTAAGAACAGGATCTTTTCAAACCATGACATATCATGTATGGAATGCATATTTTCATATAAATTTAAATATATATTTTATTGTTGACCAATTTAAAAGGTAAAAAGAAAAATTACAAATAGTCTTTAATATATATACACTAAGAAAGACATAAGTGATTAATTTTTTGTTTCGGAACCTAGTAATAAGTAGATTACATTCCTTGTTAAATAATTTTATTTATTCAATTAAATTTATTTTTTAATTAATATTGGATTTATCAAATTTGTATTTTTATAGTTCTATTCCAAATTTTAGTGGTAGGTTAATAGTACATAATTGGCTGTCTAATGGTATTTTGTAGTAACAAACAATATGCTTATGCTGGAGTGCAAAGCATCAAATTGGAACTATTGATGGTCTTAGGATCTGAAAATTTAAATATTGATGTTTCTAAGAATAAAATATTTGCAATTTGGTCTGTGATTTAATATTGAATTTTTTTATGTTGTTATATTGTTGCTACAATGAAACTGTTATATTGCTGATTGTTCTAAAACAATATTGAAAATTTACATGCTATGTAAGAAATTGTTTTATGTATGAGAATTTATATATTGTAAAATACAAGTTTATTTTTATAAAATGTCTTAAGATTCCTTTTTTCCTATCAAATTTTGCTTATCATAGTTTATTTGTTTCAAATAAAGCTATACCATATTTTATATTATTTATCATGATTTAAACTAATAAGAATATGTTTATTATCCTTTAAAGTAGTGTTGCCTAAATTAAATGAATTATTAACTGTATTAGTAACTGCTAACTATACAAGAAATATAAAATCAAACAATAAAAAAGGAAACGTATTCACAAACCACTGTAAGAGAGAAGATCTTTTTATTCAAATGAAATTACAATCCAATGATCCACAATCATTTGGATCAATTGGCCGTTATAAACTATGATAAATGATTTCATTTGTATTATATTTATAGTTCAACAATTATTTTATCACTCACTCATACAAATACATAAAGATCTAACCCCCATGGTTATCACCTTCCTCATGAAAAACAAAAGCAGAGGCTTGGGAGAACCCCCAAGCTCCTGCACTACAGGGTTCAAGCATAGTTAAGACTAAGTGGGAGAGCCACAGACACTCAAGATATGATTGCAGCAACTGGTAAAAAAGATACTCCTGATCATATATTTACAGCTGGCCACCACCAAGAGGCTATAGAATCTTCAAGGAGGGTATAGGGATTTGTGAAGTTGTGATGCATTAGGGGATTAAGGTTATTGTTTTGATGGAAATTCTTAGAACTTAGAAGGAGCAATATTGAGGGTTTAAGGTATATTTAAATAGTTAAGAAGGGTTCTTCTATTGTTGGTGACTAAAAAAGAGGCATTAGCCATTTCCTGAATACATTTGATATGTACTTATGTTTGATAGTTATACAGTGACACAAAACTCCAGCCCATATTGCTTTTAGTAAGACACTGTAAATTACTAATTTATTTTCTATTGAGAGATAGGATGTCATTTGAAGTAATCTTTCAAGTCTCTATGTTAGTCTTCAAGAGGGATCTATGTTAGTCTTTTGTCAGTATAGAAGCCAAGATGCTGTTCCTTATCAGATATAGGAAGAGGGCTGGACTTGTGTAGAAGTGAGGGTCAGAGTTCCAAAAATTGTAAACTAATGTGGGCACATTTTCCTTCGTTGACTTTGATCCACCAGTGATAAGTTTTGTTAAGGTGTCAGAAGGTTATGAGGTGGTGTTTTAGTATCTTGGTGGGATAACAGGACTGCTTTGACTTTAACAAATGTTGACAGAAAGGTATTGGGAGTAGAGGTGACACGGGTAAAGAGGTTGTACTGTTGTTTGCCAGATGTCCTTGTTGGCATTTTGTGTTGAGCACCTCAGATCATAGATGTGGGATATCTGAAAATTGTGACATTGGAAGGTTTCACCCTTGGATGCGATTTTTAGACCTGCATTATTGTGCAATGAAGGTGCTTCACTTCAAAGTTTTTCTCTAGCACAAGTATCACTTCAAATTTACAAAAAATACAAGTGGATTTTTGTCTCGTTCTCAATCCTTCCGATGAGCATGTGTAATATGAGGAACACTGAACCCTGCAGTTGTGAGCTCATCTTCTGTAACGGCAGCCGATGTTGTGGGATGGAGTTTCTGTATACTCGTAGAGCTCTCTCACTGATTTGTGTGGAAATCAACTTTTGTCTCCTGGAAATATTTAATCATCATTAGGTAAGTAACAGGAGTGTCGGGAATATCTTTTACTCGATTTAGACGCCTATACTTACCCATCCCTACTGGTTTAGCTAATTATGAATTTAACATGGCTAATATTTCACAAAAAAAATATGGCGTATGTGTCGCATCCTTTTGTATTTTTCAGCACTTCAAAATTGTTAGGCATGAAGAATGGCGATTCGTCTACAATACCTACCTCATATGGAGGGCTAGGTTTCCATTAAATTTCCTTCATTAAAACAAAATAAGTTGCAGCGCTAAGTCGTGAAAAGGCAAGCCTAACTGAGTTAGGCTAACAATCCTAATCCACTTGGTTAAGTGGGCCACGTGAGGTTGACTCCTTTTATCATCAATTAATGATTAAGCTCGAACAACTTCTTCGGTAGTAGCTCCAACTGCAACAAATCTTTGTGTATCGGAATCACGGGACACAAATGCGGATAAATTGAGGTTTCTATGAATTCAGGACCATGCCTTTGTTTACAAAATTCAACCAGAATGGATTAACGAGCACATATTTATTATTTCCAAGAAAATAAGAACCCCAGCCCTTTTAACATTTTTGTTTAACAAACAATTAATTGAAAGCCGCGTGCAAAAATACTAGCAAACAAAAGTGATGTATTTCCTACCCTGGCTTGCTAAACACATATCTTCTACGTCAATGGCTGGGCATAACTTATGCTAAAGCCTCGTCAACACCGGAGCATTGTTGCGGGGCTGGCCTGATTCATTGTCCCGCCTTTGTTCAGGGACAGATTGAGCACTCGCAAGATCGAGCCTTGTCTCGACAACAAATGTACTTCTGCCCGAAATGTCTCGGGGTTAGACCACGCAGGTCTCTCTGTCTCGCTTTTCTCGCTCCTCTATCCAACGGTAGAGTGCTATTAATCCATTACTATCTGCAGTAAATAATATTATTGCCGAGTCTTAGGGTAGAAGTTCTATTTTGGACAGTTACTTAGCAACAAATACAATAATGAAATAAAAAAATACTAAATTATAAGCATAATAATGAAGCGAACACAGTTACATAATTTTTACATATAAGTTTCAAACTACACAAATTGTATGCCCATTTGTACCTATGATTGTATGTTATACTCAATATATATATGTATTATATTATTATATATCGTCGCCCAAGCCGTGGTACCACGTAAGCCCAAAAATTATTTAAATATTTTTTGTTTGTTGAAAATAGAATCTTACATTACCATTTTGTACCAAATTTAAGGTGACCAATAAATGGATAAACCCATAAACATTGATTTAATGATTAAATCAATTTTTCTTGTCTCCTATATTGTCGTTTTCGGACTTACGTGATATCACGGCTTAATATATATGTATGTAATTTAAATTATCGGTAGTTATTGAGTTTGACAAAAATAACGAAGGAGGTAATGTGGAATCTTTTCTCAATAAATTAATTATTTTTAGAAGTTGTATTTATCCAACTATTTTTAATAGTTTTAAAATAGTAAAAACATTTCCTGACAAGGACGGAGTTTGAACCCGTGACTTCCCCCTTTTCTCCGATCGGGTGCTCTACCAACTGAGCTACTCCTGGCCTACAATTAATTATATACATAATGCCATAAAGTTAACAAACTAACTTCTAACAATTTTAAATTAAGCGACTGCATGGTGGTTCCCGCTGTTTGAGTCCAACCATAACAAGTGCGATTTTTGTAGGGTTGCGAGGGTTTAGTGAAGTAGAATTGTGATAAATATTAAGTATTTTACATACAGCACTATAAAGAAGGCAAGCTAATGCCAGTAAAATTTTAATCAGGGAACAGCTTGGAGGTCCCCTTTGTGTGTCCCGGCGACCGAGTACCTCTGTGTCACTCTCGACAGTTGATTCTCCCCAACGAGTCAGCTTAGTTCTAGTAATGATCTTCTTACCAATAGCTGAATGAATTCCCTGCAATAACGTAGTTTTGGTAACATTTTGGTTTTAAATGATCAGCACAACGAAAAAAAATTGTTTGTGATTACATCAAAAACTCTTTGAACGAGTTACTTTATTAGTTAACCAGAAGCATTTCATGACTGCTTTTGATTTTTTTTTTTTTTTAATAAAATTAAATCTTGCGAACAAAATGACAGCTAATGTACACACAAATGTCTAGATCAGTTCTTTTTTATTGTGAAAGTTCATATGGTATAACAGACCCATCTGACACTCCGATAATATTAAAAATGATAACAGCCCCTTGAAAAATAATGACCGAACGTTAGCGTGAATGACTCATAATATTCATCCCATTTGAGGATTCACAACTGCAATAGAAATAAAGTGTTTCGTTTATTCGAAGAATTTTTGACGCATTTTGTACACTACAAATTATTTATGTCCCCCTCTAAAATTAACAGGATTTTTTTTTTTTTACTTTACCCAGGTTTAATTTTCAAGTATTAAATATCACCTAAAATTTTACTTGCATTTTTAACAAGGTAAAGTTTAGGTGGTTAAATTGGAAGTAGCTTCCATCAGGAAACAGGAAAGAAAACAAGACTAATACGGAGAAAACTGGTGTGTGATTGACCAACAGTGGTTAGCGAAAAAAACAATTTTTTGTTAATTCTATATCAAATTTTATCTTACTTTGGATGTCTTCGGAAGAATATTTATTTATTTTCAAGCTATTATCAAGTATTTATATATCTGGTTTGATTAAAAAAAAAAAACAGTTAGCGTGAATTACTCCGCAAGACACCAAATTAAATAAATCGACGTTGTCGCACACTTGGCATAAGCTTGTAAGATTAGTTAACTGCCAGTTAATGATACGTCATTGGGCTTCTACGTATAATGACTTCCATGAAGTCCTTGCACCTCTCAGTGCTTCCGCGAACATCCATCTTCTTCCATAGTACCCAGAGTATTTTATTTCAGAATCGAAATCTGATCTATATTAAACATTGAACATCTTTGAAAGGCTTATGGGTATAATTAACATATTTCAAATACTCTGATGGCAATGGCCAGTTTCTCCAATCCTGTCTTGAGCGTTTGTGACTCTCACGATGTTGGTCAGCCTATTCGGTGACGCGATTGATGGAGGAGCATGGGCACTATCCAAGACTCCGCTTCCTCTTTCGCATGCGAGGAAGGTGACAACGATGTGGATTTGGGAGATCTCTGGGCTGTTTGTAGATAATGTAAGAATGAGTGAGTGAATGAAGAACTGTAAATATGGCATGAATAAGAACATCGATCTTATTGCCGAATAAAAGGCAGATTGTAATTTTATCGCTATGAAAATTTATAATAATAAATACCCATGTTTTCTTGATTCGCTATTTGGCTTTTTCCAGACGGCTGTAATATGCTTTGTTAAGAAGAACTGCCGCTGTATTGGTATGGCATTGGTGTTGTAAGGTTCGTGATAAGATTACCCTTACTTCCGTTTGTACTTTTTGTTTTGATTTTTTAGACGTGACCCACTGGATTCAATGCAAGAACAGATAAACCACCATGCGGACTTCACTGATCACGCTTCCACTTATCTGTGATAGGAATTTGATTTATAATTTGTTTTTTGGAACGATTACTTATTAAATTAGTTTGAATGATCACATCCATAAAGGAACAAACGCCTACATAGGTTGTTTGGACAAATGCGCAGACCTGCAAGACTAGATCTTATATGAATGCTAGAAATGAATGAAGAACGACCCAGACTGACTTATTGGGAGTTTTTGAAAAGGTTAGAGAGATTGGAGGGGAAGACGTGTAAGATGTGCCATGTAAGATGTGGCGATAGGAATGAAAAGCGATATTGGACACTGATATGCACCAAATGGAGCAAGAGAAAGGAGAAATTAGGTTTTTTTTATAAAACCTAATGAAATAAGAATTTCTTTTTTATATTTTCGTGCAATATATCAGTGGATTTTTGGGGTACCGGCTTCCTGGTCTCAGTTAACAGTTATTTGAACCCAACAGTCCTCCAGGAAACGGTACTTGTTTACATTTAATAGCATTTTCTCCACTCCCATTTTTTTAGTATATCGTGTGTATTATTTATATGTGCCAAAACAAACATATTTAAAACGTTACTAGCTACAGGCTTCTTCTCCATCTGATTTTGTTGATGTTGATTAAGGCTTCCCCGCTGTTTCCAAAAACAAAAAGTGTCTTACTCTGGGTACTTATTTTGAAACTCTCATTATCGCATGCTACTAAAATTGAGTCCTAGCTAACCTTCCTTTCCATCCTAACATGTAGCTTGATAAAATGGGAAAGAGCCCTCATCTCCAAGCAGGCCAATCCCATGCCAAAGAACCACCACAAGGAGAGCAAGGAAGCAAATCCGGGTCTCCATTGTTATTGGCCAGGCTAACTAATAGGCTATAGAAGTATCCTAAAGGAATAATCCATTGTGGGATTATGGGACGTAGGCGGGATTTTCAGGACATTGCACCCGTAGTGCATCTTTCTGATGCATAAGACTTTTATATCTTTCTTATCAGTGCCAGGCTTACATGGATGCATAATCTAAGGGATACGGCAACTAAGTAGCCAATATTTCTGAGTTTATATTCGTTCCTTTAAATAACAAACGTTAGTTGGATTCTTGAACTGCTCGGATAAGAGCTAAACTAGTTTAAACAGCAACAGATTTCCCGTCTGCTTCCTCCCGTGGAAGGAAGATTATTGATTAAACCCTTTGAGACAGTAAATAGACCGCACAAGAGAGGGGATGATAAATGTAGGAAACGCAGAGACACCCACCTGTGTGTAGGGTGGGTCACCTGTCCCACACGGTGGGAGTGTACGTTGGCCAGTCGGACAAAGGGACGACACCGTGGGACCACCAACGGAAGAACCGGAACCAGCAACCGGCACTCCCCCTCATCTAGTCCGCCCTCTTCTTCCCTGTTCATCTACATCTTGTGTATCCGCTGTCCTTTAGCGAGGTCCGGGCCTGTTTCAAGTATTAGTGGGGTGATCCGAAGAACTCTTGGAAGGGGTGGATCATCGCACCCACTATGCAAAACGAAATCTGAATAATGTGTAAAGATAACGAAACTCCAGCATTTATCTGACTCAAAACATCACTCTATACACCAGACATTCACGATCTTTCATGCACAGGATAAACAATGTTGCAATAGCCACTCATATTCCTCCAAGGAGGCCCTGTTGTTACATTGTTTCATCAGGGATCAGGAGAATCTAGTAGTTCTGGGTTTCTTAAAACCCAGAGCTCTTAATGGAAATACTTGCTTCTATTAACCCAAAAAAAAAAGAATCATCTCTCTTGCATCCCTTCATTGTAAAATAAGCTCTTAGACTATCAAAGTTTCCTCAGCTTACAATGGCCAATGCCTTCCCCGGAGACCTCAAAGAAATTATATCATAACATATATGTACCGGAAAAGTCCATATGAAATTTCATGTTTATAGGGCCAACAGGGGACTCACAGTCTTCAGGAAAGAGACATTTGTAAACATACAAACATCTAGAGCTGTTCGTTAGTTAAAAGGATATTCCCAGCCTTCTCCCCTCAGAATCACGCTCTGATTAAAATTTTCAACGTGGACATATTGGACATTTAGACAATAGAGGGTCCTTTTGCAATCTATATTGAATGATCAAGTTAAAATAAAGGGGAGATTTCAAAGGTCAGTAGGGGAAGGAAGGTCCCTCCTAAAATCAGGTAACCAAAAGGCATCAAGGAAACGTTGTCAAACTTGATTTAGAAAGGCTATTGATATTGAAAAGGACCGGTAGGTACTTAAGTGTTCATAACAATAGGAAATCATAACTGTTTATATAGTCTTAAGAATAGTGTATAATTTACTTCCGGAATGGGTATACTTTTTTTTTTTTAATTTATAAAAACGAATCCAAGTTTGGCCATTAAAGATAACATTCTTTAATTTTAAGTCTCAAATCACAAACTTTAGATGCCCTTCATCGAATAACTTTTGTTACTCTAACAAAAATCTTGATTTTTAGGTACCTTTTGCTACGTGCCCTGTTCGTGTACAGTATCCATCAACATCACTTACTTTTCAGTAAGTACAGTTTTCTGAAACAATGCCATCATTTTTATGATCTGGGATTAATACAAAATTTTTGGATGGTCAACTTCAGTAATATGTTGTATTTGTTCATATACCATCAGAATCGAAAAAAATTCAAGTCCAGTTTTGCTAATCATTCGTTCCAATGTTCGTTCTCGCCGGAGCACTTCAGTAAGGCTGGTGATTAGGCTTTGGTTTCTTGATTTGTTATTAAATTATTGAGAAAAATCATGTTATTATTGCTATTAAATTTTGTTTTTTTACTTCACCCAGTTTTAATTTTCAAATATTAAATATCGCCTAAAATTTTTACTTGCATTCTTAACAAGGTAAAATTTACGTGGTTAAATTGGAAACAGTAAAGAAAAAAGACTAATATGGAGAAAACTGTCATGTGATTGACCAACAGTAGTTAGCGAAAAAAAATTTTTTGTTAATTCTATAGCAAATTTTATCTTATTTTGGATGTCTTCGGAAGAATATTTATTTATTTTCAAGCTATTATCAAGTATTCATATGTCTGGTTTGATTAAAAAAAAAAATTAATTTTAAAATTTCGTAGCACGGAAATTAAAGGTTCCGTTACGGTTTCCAAGACGACTTTAATAACACCTTTGACGTATATTTGTAATCTTTTACAGCAACAGCATGAATGCACAAAGAGCACTCACACAGGCTGAGTCAGTTTGCAACGTAATCAGTGACATGCTGGGCAAGTTGAACATTAGTGTGAACGCCGGGAAGACTGCGTAATCTTCTCTTTCCGAAAGGGCAAAAAAGCTTTGCTAAATCATATAGTATAGGAGGACAAGAGAACTCGCCAGTTTTCTCATTCTACTATCTGGGTATAAAAATGGATAGGCATCTCCATTTCTCTACTCATTTTTGTAATAAACCAAAAACAGTACGACAGAGGTCTTACCGGCTTTCGCACTTGCTAACCTCACCGAATCTGTCATTGCGTCTCAAACTGATGATCTATAAATGTATCCTCCGGCCAGCTCTGCTGTACAGTGCCCCGCTATTTACCCACTTGACTGACGCTACAGCCACAAGTCTCCAACGTTTCCAGAATGGGATCATGCGAAAAGTGGTCCGACATACCTCTCTCGAGAGGTAAAAGAACGCCGACCTGCACCCGTTGCTTGTTGAGCCGTCGGTGGATGAGTTCATCCACTCATCATTTTCTCGTCATTTATTTAAGGGGATTTGGGGGGAAAAAAAAATTGTGATCTTAGGAGTATTCGCCGGTGTGGGTTGATAATTAAATGACTCAACATTTGTCTACCAACAATTTTCTGTCTCTATAAAAATAGACAGAAGTTAATTTATTTTATTATTTTCGTAGTATATTTCATAAGATTATCTTTGAGGATCACGTAAAACTTTATTATGTACGACATAATGCATAAATACACATCACGTGACAGTTTTTAATGAACTTTTTTTATTATAATTCACTTTGGCCACTACAACCAGTAAATATTATTAATCAAGATATCGAGATCTTTAATTAGATACGTTATTCAATATGATACTACATAATTAATTTTTCATGAGGCTGGTTTTATTTTTATCATTTTTGGTGCACTATTAAGTACCATGCACAATAAGTTACTAACACGACATTAATGATTTTAACAAATTATAAGTTGAAAAAAATTACATATTGTTAATCAGGACGTCACCGTATTTAATTTGATACCATACTCCGAAAAATATTTCATTTTTTTAATACAAACTAATTAATTGATGACACTAATCTTTTATAGACCTCCATGTCAAATCTAATTTCTGTAGCTTGATCAAGGAACTTACAACGGACCAGTATAGAGATAAGGATGGAAACACTCACGGGTGAAACATAGAGGTTTCTGATTTTGAGAAAAAATCAACAAAAACATATAAATTAATAAAACTGCCAAATCAGCTGAGTCTTGATTCTTTTTTTAAGAGAATGATTACACGTCCATTAATATATTTTATTCACATTCATATTATGCAGCATAATTCATAATTAATTAACTATTGCCCCAACAATAACTAAATCCTGCGTGATGATCAATTGTAGAAAAGATGAATATTTGTTGATACAAAAATCATGATTTAATCTGTAATCTTTGATCCTAATCATCTCATTTGATATTATTAAGCGATATTTAGCTATCAGCAAAATTTATTAATTGCAAGCAATATCAAATTGCCCCAATCAGCATCACACTGTATTACATGAATGATTTCGATATGAAATAATTTATAACGAAACTATCCAAAGAAAAAAAACACTGGTAAGATCGGAACTCGATTAGGTATAAAAAGAAACAAGTACTATAAATTAGATAATTCGTAGATTTAAATCGTAAGTTGATATTGTTCGACCTTTCGTTGATTTCGGGTTAAAGGAGTCCAGTCAGGTCTCTTCCCATCAATGCCCCTTGTCACATAAATAATAGCTTAATTACCCGGTTTAGATTGGGCTGTTAAAGAAAGCATGGTATACAATTTAAAGTTTGTAAAATAAATCAAACTGGACATTCAAATTAATTGGAACTGTCTCCAATAATTTCCAAAGATTGCGAAAATTTAACTTTTAACAGGAGATATGAAGATGGAGGGGGGGGGGTAATTTTCAAGTAAAACAATGCGGTAATTTTCGACAAGGAAGCCTTTATTCTGGACATATTTAGTGCAAAAAACAAAACAGATTGCACTAACTTATTGATTACAATCAACGTTAAGATCATTTCGTGAGGAAACAGGGAATACAAATTGGCTCTTGCAGATTTTAATAGAATCCACTTTGTATGACTGGATAATAATTAATAATAAAATCCTGACGAAAATAGTCGTATCATAAAGTATTTACGGTGGCCAATACTCAATTGCAGCTCTTCATTAAACTCCTACAATGGAGCTAATAGAAGAAGAAGTATTTTTCCATTTGTAATTATAATTCCACCACCATTTGTAATTATAATTCCACCACCATTTGTAATTATAATTCCACCACCATTTGGTCTAATCTAAATCTAGCGTCTCATGTCTTTTCCTAGGTAGCCGTGCGAAAACTGGAAGTGGCCAATTCTTAGTCGACACAGGTTTTCTATTATTTTTGCGATACCTTCTGCCATTCTTGATTTTGGGTTGTGGTTATTCGAGATCTTATTTGGCCAATAATCTTTGATGACTCTTCCTTAGTATTTCTATCTTGATTGGCAGCTTGGTCTACTTCGTCATTGTCACTTATCCCTCAGTTCAAGAGAATCTACAAAAATGATATTTTGGATCTATGTTTTTGTAAGTATGTACATTGCCTTACTCCAACAGCAAAATAGTTTGTTCACATTTAGGATTCTCATTGGATCTGTTACTATATCATATAATATATTATAATATTATAGTATAATATTATGTAATGTATTATTACCAGGCTTTTTGTGTTTTTTTTCTCTGATGTGGCTCCCCGGTAAATTTGTAAAAATGCAGATGGACGATATTGAAAATATACTTAATTTAGGTTGCTGTTTTACTGTACTACACAGCCAACGTTTTCTCTCCTTTTAGACCTTCTGGGTAGATTATTATCCAGGATTTTTGGGCTACCGTTACTTTTAGTAATTACCCCCCCCCCTTTTTCATAGTTATTCCGCAAATTAAATATTCAATCTTACTTATTCAGTGTAGCATTTCATTCGAAATTTCATTCCTTTTCATTTATGTTTTCCAATTTTATTTATTTCTGTTTCTTAAACTTTCCTCCTGTTATAAAGAAACTTTGCTTCCTTTTCCCAGTGCTTGCACTCTTAAATATTAATACTCTGAATTATATTTTATTTTCATACATATTTTTGAATAAACATAAATAACGAAAAAATATAAATATTTATAAGCAAAGCAAGTATAATATTAAAAATAAATTTACAAAAACCTTAATATAATTTTACTGTTTTCCGTACTATTGGCATAGGTTTAAATAAACATCTACTGAATCAGTATATAAGATGAAAGTTCGTGATTATTAATAAATATTATTTCAATTATTATTATTTGATTTCTGTTTCATTTGGTTTTGTCAGCTTATCTGTATTAGTTTGCCAGCTTGTTTTTTTTGAGGTTAGCACACCGACTTAACAAATGAACATGATAAATATTCATACATTTAAAGTAATTTAAATTATTATGAAACACTTAAAGCCGGGTACTGACCCTTAATATAAAATGAACCTTCGGACAGATAAAGCCCCATTGTACCCTTAATCAAGCTATTCTATCTTATCTGTAACTTATCTTAGGATAAGTAGTATATAAGCTCTGCATTCTACCCTCTCAATGTATTCCACTTGTAACTCTTGTACATATTCTACTCATATGTAATTATTTATCTTAGCCCCAGTCATTATATTGTCTTTACCGTTGTATTTTTATAAATAAATGATTTCTTTTAAAGTTATTCGAGAGTGACACTTTAATTGACGAAAGACGAAATTTCATTAGATAAACAAACAAGACGGATCGGCCGCGAGCGATTAACGTGAATTAAGAAGAAGTATTGCCACTTTCGTCATCAGCAATCACATACAAACTAGGCGAATATTAATTCATTACAGTTCATTGAGCTGTCAAATTGCAAAATAATTTTATCTAGTTAAGAAAAAAAATAACTCTGCTATGCGGAATGTTGTCCGAAAAATCATTCTCAAAGACGAACAATTTGTTAAATATTCAATTGTAGATTGGGTACGAAAATTGGTATGATTTAGAGGAAGTGGTTTGCCTTCGATCCCACGTCATCAAGAGAACCAGTTTTGAATACATGGCGTTGTAGAGGGAGAAGGAGGAAGAGAGGTAGCAGTGCACAAAAAATATAGAAAAAAAAACGTAATATAAAGGAGTGCGGAAAGATTCCTTCGCGTAGACGTACAATACAGAACCAGGCTCAAGTCTGTCCTATAGCATAGAGAATCTTTAGGCCTTTCGAGCAATAGTAAATAAACATGCACACTCAATGTCGATTGTTTATTTGCTCACGACCATCTGTATTAATAAATAAGCCTGAAAGGCGAAAGTCTATCCTATTGGAAGCCACCTCTCCTTCTATACTTGGAAGAGAAACAAGTTAGCTTCTCATCAAGGGAGCTGAAATCAAAACCTACATGGCGCAGTTGCTCTAAGCATGGCGTTTCAGAGCCCTCTCAGTGTTGATGTTTTATATTTTAACATTTTCAGGGTTTTGGTTAATTTTCTCAAAATCAGATACCCTTATGTTTTTTCACCCATGTGAATGCGCCTGCTGTCCAAAGACTGTGATACATTATATCATACTAACAAGGGCTACGGTCGTCTCTATTGATTTCAATAAATTTTTTTGGAGATACCAGTTGCCTATGAGCCTAGAAAAAAATATTTTAAGTTCCATTTTCTTAACATCGTTTCTGTCTTGGTCATGCTTGTAAAATAAAGTTATCATACATCAAATACTTTTTTTTTTTAATGTAGAATATAAAAAACAATATGCCGATATTACAGAGCATATTATTGAAATGTTATACATATTAGGAGCGGCTTCGAGTAATTTTTTTTAGGAAAAAAACCGTACTTGTTTTCAGGAAACCTAAAAAGCTATAAATACAAATATTGTAGTAATAAAAAGGTTCGGCGGATAACCGTATGTTTTCTTCAATGTCTTTTATTCCACTTAAACCTTCAAAATCGTCTAAATTTTAAGTTATTACTATTGTTGGAAAGGTTATTTTCACTTCGTTTTTAGTGTAAGTCAACAGCTATCAGATTTCATGGCTCTGTAACTAAGAAAACTAATAGTAACAGTAACATAAAAACTTGGAAAGTTTTATTTCATATCTCTGTTTACAATTTATTTATTCGTATCATTACATGCAATTAATGGGCCTCTAGATACCTGTAAAGATTTGTGTGGATTTATTCACGAAACCTATGAAAAACAAGTTTTATAATCATCACTATTTGCTAACATTTTACTGTCATAATTAAGATTACATATCTAATCATGTTATATTTTGTCTTTTTATGTTTTTTACTGTTAATGTGTTTTCTATGTTGGCGTGGTATACATAAGGGGTGATGGTTGCTTCGAGGAGCATTTTTTGTAAGGTAATAAACATTGCTTGAGCTAAATTGATTACGAATTTTAAAATAAACAGAAACTAACTGGGAGTAAAGGGGTGAAAATGAGGATCAAACGGTAAAATTACGAGGTGCAACCCCAAAATGTTTGTACTAGATTGAAAGCGTGTAAATACAGGCTATGTGGAAGATACTGACTTCCACAATTATAGATCCACGTGTATACTCACGTGATTTTCCACTTTATTTATCAGATGTCGGAAATCAAAATTGGTAACATTTAAATTAATTCTTACTTTATTTGGATTATTGAATAGCTTCATTGGCTTTGATTATTTGCTGCAACAATACCAGTGACTATAATATGTTCCAGATGATGGAAGAAATATCACGGGATTTATTTAAAAAATGTAATAGTTGATCCAAAATCATTAATATACTTCCATCAAAGTGATGCCGAGAAGAGAAGAATGTGACTTTGATGTTATCCAGCACACGCAATGCTTCTGTTCTGTGAGTACGCCTTCATCTACTTTGGCTACTTCTCCATCGTCTATTTGACAACTTACATGTTCCTCTTCTACATTCACGACATCCTAGTAGAGGATTGACGAACCAGCGTGCATCATTAAGGTTGGTAGTTATCTTAGAATGCGCGATAGATTTTAACGAAGTAGATTTTAAAGTTTTGAAGGAATCATATGTTTGTAATAATTATGACAATATAGTAGCATTTAAGACAAGTACGAAAAGGTAAACGGTAATATTTGCAGAATCAGGGGAAGAATGTAGAGTAAAGTTGAAAATCCACTATTTCCTTTTGTTGCATTTCGGAAAAAATACCACAATGCTCCACAATTATACTAGTACTACTATAAAATAAGGCTAATTGAAAACTATATAAATAAAAATAGATTAATTAAACGGTGACAATTTAAATTATAATGGTGAGGTAACAGGACCCCTCGTGCACAGACTCACCCCCACCTTCCCTCACTGATCCTGCAAGCAGCCATTCAGTCGTGTTTAGGCTTACAAGCGTTTTCTAAATTGACTGTTATTGTTTGTCACATTCGGTGGATGGATGGACAATTTTTCGCCGAGTTTTGGGTAATTATTACTTACACATGTTTATTAGTTAACAACTTTTCATCAGAACCTGTTAATATTTTTTTAATGTAAAATTTTGTCCTTAATGACTTATTGTCATGGAATGTGTACCGTCATGTACAATATAATAATAAATTTTTCATATTTATTTATCGCAGGTAATCCACTATGAAGCTGAAGTTTGCTTTGTCTGTAATTTCTTGGTAACCACCTTTTAATATATACTAAAGCTTTGGACAGGAAAAATTGGGTCAGTTTTCTTTAATGGGCGTTGGTATTGCTATTCTTGGGTAAGATGAAAAAAAAATTTTAAGAACGGAGCTGAATCGTTAATTGCGGCTACCAGTCATTGGTATAATGGCGGATGAATAATGGTAGCACAAGACGGAAATAATGGGCGGCCAGTCCGGTCCAACTCCAGCGGCCCCTGCCTACACACCCCATCCAAGGATACGCACTTAAAGGAAGACAAGAAAGGGCAGCGAGGGAGGGCGGTAAATATAGAGAGGGTTGGGGCACTTCCTCCCTCTCAGGATTAGCATAAGGTTCCCACGCATGCGCATCAATAGCTCTCTGATTAATTGAGCTGTCTCTTTGCGAAACCTTACCGGTTTACTTACTGGACCTCGTTTGTTTTTTGCCGCCTAGTTTTCGTCTAGTCATGACAAGTATCTGTCAAATGGGCGGGTCATTTATTTTTCCGAGCCATCATCATATGTACATATTAATAGGGACAATGGAGTCGGAGTAAGAGTCTCCTAAATGTACTAACCACCACACACCCCCCCTTTTTCATAGTTATTCCGCAAATTAAACATTCATTCTTACTTTTTCAGTGTAGCATTTCATTCGAAGTTTCATTCCTTTTCATTTATGTTTTCCAATTTTATTTATTCCTCTTTCTTAAACTTTCCCCCTTTTATATACAAGGTATGTTCTGCAACACCTCCAAATAAGCAGATTAATTTATAGTTAAAATATAACAATGGAAAGCATGGACAAAAAATAAAACTTTGTTACAATTAAACGATAATGAATAATGGTAGCACAAGACGGGAATAATGGCCGGCCAGTCTGGTCCAACTCCAGCGGCCTCTGCCTACACACCCCATCCTAGGATACGCACTTAAAGGAAGACAAGAAAGGGCAGCGATCTGTTTCCCTTCCATGGTTAAGGACACATTGAAGACAGTATTGCAAAAATAATTTCCAAATATTTTATGCTATAGGAGATAATTATTGCAGTTGTGTATAAGCTCTAGCCAATTTCAATTTCTTTTTAGGTTAAAATTTGATTTTCCGTTCCCGAGATGGTGCAACCAATGGTGGATAAAAGTTGAAGCAAAGTGTGCCCAAATTACCTTTCACCCTCCTGTTCACTTGTTTTTTTTTCAATTCCATCCCTCTTCCTGTATCCCAGACAAGAGGGTATTTAGGATTCATCTCAACAGAAGGCTGACACGGAACCCACCCACAAGGCTAAAAAGACAAGAACTAAACAGACGCTTTGGACAACTTAACAGACTACTTCAAAGACATCCCATCTCTCAAGAGAAATTTGCAAATTTACAAAGTTATAATATAGCCAATCTGGACACACGGAATATAGCAATGGGTGTCAGTAAAAAAGTCAAACATCAAGCGTATCCAATCCTTTCTATCAGAAGTTCTGAGGACCAACAAAGTTCTAAGAACAAAACCTTTCATAACGGTCTTAATATTCGTTCTTGAGCTCATCCTTTCCAAGTTAATGAAATTCCATCGAAACCTGTCCAACCACCCTAATCCGTTATCACAGTCATTACATTGCGCCACACATCCTTATAATCCTCCTCGGGACTATAGCGGCAGTAGCCTCGTGACCTATAAATGCGTGACTGTGGGAGCCCTAGCAATGGCCCGCTTCTTCAATCATGCCTTGAGCGTCTGTGGCTCTCGCGCTTTTGATCAGCCTCCAGTGGCTTGTATTGCGTTGATGGAGGAGCGTTCCATCCTCGGAGCGTGCTCATCCGCATGCGAGGGAGGTGACAGCCATGCGGATTTGAGAGATCTCCGGGCTGATTGTAAATAGTGTATGAATGAGCGAGTGAATGAAGAACTGTAAATATAGTATAAATGAGAACATTCACCACAATTACTTATTGCCCAATAAGGCAGATTGTAAATTTAGCACAATAAAGGTTGTTGTGTGTAAACTCCACGAAGTAACTCAAGGCTACTGAGTTCTTCATTTCTTCAGTTTCTAAGACATTTATTTTTTTTTTTTAATACAAATACAATTCAGTTACAAATCCATGGATCAACCAGTATCTTTATCTTGGGCAACGTGGCGTCATATAATGTTTCTTAAATGCATCGGAAACCAGGGGTACCATCAGAAGCTACAGGTTCGATCAGTTTCCTCGTCCGTTAATTATTATTCGTGGACATTGGATGAAAGGTCAGAGCCGAGAGGGAGGAAGGAAGTGGGCAGAGGCTGAGGATAAAAGAGTTGGGCGGAGCGGGTGGGGTGGTGAAAGGGTGCTGTGCCGCTAACGTACTGCTGTGGGAACTGTAACCTGCTTCCTGTTGGCCAACCGCCCCCCAGGAATAAATCAACCACCCTCTGCTGTCTGCCTCATGGGATACATTTAACTGAACAATATCTTGTCTCATCTTGTGCCCCAGCCGACTTATACTTCTTCTGTGAGTTCGCCGGCCGTTGCGTACACAGAAGCCGTTGTCAATGTGTCGCGTACAGTTCCTGCTGCGAGGGTGGAAAACGTGACTCGTCTGAAGAAAAATATTACTCCGGCATCTATCAAATCAGGGCTTTAAACATCAAAACTCACGGTACTGGGAAGGGGAAGTGGCTAGAGCTACTTCATGGAACTGAATTGACTGGTGGAAACCTGTAAAAGGGACACCGACACTACATTTCTTTGGGCAGGGCACAAATGTGATTTTTGCCACTGCTGTGTCGTAAATACGGCTTAAAGTACTTAGGATCTAATGGAGTAGTACACACATAGCTCCGGCACAGTTGCGGTGGCGTACGTCCATCTTGCGGTCGTTTTTTTCTAGCATACCCCACCACGCCGCAACGATGCACCACACTACATGTGTGATATCGGTCCTTTCTTAGCTATTGAGCAGGTGATTGAGGCGGTATGGAGAGCCTCTTCTAACTATCCTGAAACTTAATTTTGTCTACATTTTTTACTGTAAGCTCGTAAAATGAATAAACGCTCATCCGGAAGTAATTTAAAAAGCTTATCTTTCTTTCCTGCCAAATTGGCAATAGACCTATAAAACCTTGAAATAAATCCTCTTGAAATTCTTAAATCTGTCATGGATGTACCCAATAACATCCATTTCGTTCGCAAATGTACGTTTTATACCGAAGGTAAGCAAAAAAGACTCCTTTTCTCTAGGAGGTGAAGTGTGAATATCTCGTTGACTTCAGAGATCAAAGTAAGTTTATTTCAAAGACGCGAGGATGGGTTAATTAGTAATCAATATGTTACAATTTACAAAATACAAAACCGATTTTCATTCAAATTTTACGAAGAAAACTTGTTAGCCTGGTAGTTCTCTTCCTTAGCTCACTTCTCTAAACATCCATCGCTACCGCAACGTCACCACTCGCTTGACGTACGCAGTGTGCACAGCGGAAAACTGTATGCCCACCCTGGGCCTTAGGGTTGTGAGGGGAAGAACGTTAGCGTTAGTGGACTGTGCTGATAAAATATTGTTAGGCATCATGGTTTTTACCCATATCCTCGTATCCTTAAAATAAGAATACATCTCCTGCCTACAAGACAGGTGGAACTGGGGTGCCTTGTGCTTTGTTCTCCCTCGGGTCCATAATATATAGAGCAGTAAAACACCAAAATGTTCAATTTCTTGAGAATTCAGATATGAGTAAAGTAGTAATGAAAGTTAATATAATTAGCAAATCTTAAAATCAATAAAATAATCATATATATGCGAGCGTCATTGACCTAATGGTTGGCATGACCTATATATATATAATTATATAAGCTAACAATGTTTCTTCATAAAATGTAAAAGAAAATCGATTTTGTTTTATGCATGCCGAAATTGGAACAGTTGGATTACTAACTAACACAGCCTCGCTCGCGACTTTAAAATACACTCAACCTTGGCCTCTTAAGATAACGAGACGCTCACACTGCCTGTGCACACATACAAGTTGCATTTGTGATGCAATCATTGACGTGATCACGCATCAAGCTGTCTTTAGTAGATCCGACTCATAAGATAATGTTTGAAACGTTACTCAAACGTTCCATTATTGTGAAGAGTACATTCCTCCTTCTCGTCAACATTGGTTATCACCCATGTTTATCGTTGGCTATTATTATTGTTTGTTGGACATACATTAGATAGATGACACGATGATTTCCCAACTCTTTCTTTGCCTTCCGGGTGAATCGAATGAATATGATCAGAAAATGATTAGTTACCGGAAAGGAATACGTCCAATCGAGAGTTATTTGACAATAACACAACAAAATATATGGACACTGTGACGGAATGATACACTGAAGGGTAGCTTATGGAGCATGAAGGAAAGTGAAAAAGAGGCTGGCTTAGAAGTTGTATTTAAGAGATTAAAGAATCTATGACAGGAAGAATCTGGTGACAATACACTTCTGGCTCAATAAATTACCTTAGTAATTAAATTTATTTGTTATTGTTGAAAACTTGATTACACACGATACAAAACACACTTCCGAATCCTATTCTTGAATCCAGATCGACGGAAACAGGTTTGGCCCTACCACCGATTTTGTGACCAAGCTCAATGGAAGCCTAAAGGACCACAGGATTTTGTGCTCTTCCTCAGGTCAAGATTATATAATGGAAGAAGAAGATTTATATAATTTATAAAATGTTCATAAAGACACTGAAAACCGATTTAAAGTAATTATATGGATTTACTTAAGCCTGAAGGAATCATGGGGCTTTTTGATACAGTTTTAATAACTCTGTGAAAGTGATAATTAGTAGTAGTGATAATTAACTCTGGAATGAAATTCTGTTTGTCTATTGTGATAACAGAATCATTATTTCGTAGCATGGGCGATCGAACTTAACTTTAAAATAAGCTACTTCGAGCCTTTACGTTACATTAATTTATCTTTTATGAATAGCAGCCAGAGGAAAGCTCCTTAAATAATCAGTTAATTGATCTTAGGTAATCTTAATTTGACTCTATTTGTAACGATCTTGATTAAAAGATTATTTATATACATTACACATTAGAAATACACTAAACTGCAACAATTCACATTTTGAGAATGTTTTTGTATATTATGGCTATACATTAATGATATTCCCTTTAAAATGCTAAAGAAATAACACCATCCCTTACAAAAAGCTTTATGAAAGGTGACCTTGGCTGGAGGGGTCTTGGATGGCCCCAGGGCATTTCACTTCTGGTTCTGTAGCTCGCCATTGCTACCATTGCGCAGTAAACTGAAGTTTTAAATGTACATGGTTATTGTATATGGTAAATGCAGTTGCCTTACATTGAAACAAGACAATTACGACTGACTTGCACTTTTTGGAAGATGAGGTTATAAAAAAAAAATAACACCTTGGACAGTTATTCATTTACTACTTCTTCTTTCTATTGCTCTATTCTACTTATTGGGCTATTGGGTTTAAACAAAGACTGAACGAGTGTTGACAGAAACGATTTATTCAATGATAACTAAGAAAAAATCATTTTTTTAACAAAAGGCATTGTTTTTTATTCATTTGTCAACAACTTTAGTAGGCCTATCCTCAGCTTCGAATTGAAGATCTACATCGCCGTTTCATACTCCTTATGAGGCTCAAAATGCAATATTGGGGCAAAAAAAGCCCATTCCTCAATCAATCTGCAAGTTGATCCAAGTTATCTGGACAGGGTGAATGCATGTGCAACTGGGGTCGGAGTTTACCCTCAAGATGCCCAATCGGATTCATATCGGGTGAACAACTGGGCCAGTTTATTCGCGTGATTTCTTCTTCCTCTAAATATCCACCTTTGGTCAAGTATTATCATAGACAAGAATTAATTTTTCCCCGATTCCTACTGATAAAGGGAAAATATCAAGATTTATGACATTGTCCAGACATGTTTGTGTGATCAGGTGCTCATTTCTGAACAGTATAAGCTGCGTTTTTCGATTACTGGATGTCCCTGCCCAGACCATTTTTGAACCTCCTCCCTAAGACTGTAATGGCTGTCATGCCAGCATGGGTTTGCTCCATCCACACTTTAAAACGTTGATCATGAACAAGATTCGATTAGTCACTAAATAAACAAGGGTCCCAATCCTCATCAGTCCGATCAACATGTTCACGAGATCATAGGAGACGCTTTGCTTTCCGTTGTCTTGCTAAAAAAAACCTCCTCGTTGGTCTTCTTGCCCTCAAACCGACTTCATGGAGGCGGTTTGTAGCTGTTTCATTTGAAATCTGGACCCTTGTAGCGTCCTCAAAAGAGCTTAGGAGTTGTCCAGCTGCTGAACCCCGTTGCCTATTAGTCTAGATTTTCAAATATCGGTCCTGCTGAACGGTAGATTTTGGACTGTGTGAGAGAACCAAGTCTACAGCCAACATCACGCTGAAAATGACCTAACTCTAAAAGAGCCAAAGCTCTCACACATTCTTCAACAGTAAGTCTTCATAAAGACATTTTAAAAAGCTGTCTAGTGTACTGGCTAAATGAGTACCAATGGTGAGAGACGAATATTAATTTCTTTAGGTAATTAAATCCCAACTCCGTAAACAAAATAATTTTGTTTTTGTTTATCTTTATTTTTATTTTATTATTCTCATAGCAATTTATATTAAGATAATGAAAATTTTAAATCATCCTGGTAGAAGAAAATCATTAATATATAAATTTTAGTAAGTGGTCCACTTCAATTTGTGAGCAGCTCATTTGAAAAATTCCCCCTATAGATACACGATCCGTGTAGAGGCCCTGGGCTTTTTCCCCATGAATGGCTTCCGTCTATGTGAAAGAAGGGATCTTTTCAATATAGTTTTGCTCTTTTCAGAGTTTTGTCGTTAGTTTTCAAAGCCAGAAATATTTTCTAATGAATGATGTCGTAAAACGTGAATACAATAATAAAATAAAATAAATTATTTTTAATAATTATTAGCTCTAAGAAAAAATATGTGGCAGGGTTGATTGACAAGGTTTCTTGATGCCCGAGACCTCCCCAATATCTAGTCGGTGGTAGCCCTACCACTGAGCTAACATGTACGGCAGGACGATCTTCCCATATCAATATTCTATGGATAAGCTTTTGCAAATACTGTAAGCAACATATCCACACAGAGACAAACGACGGGGACACAATATACCCCATAACTTTCCTGACTAAGACTAGTTGGTTTTAAGTAATTAAATGAAAATATAAGACATTTAAATATGCAGTTTTTTATAAAATCAATTTCATTGTGGTATGGATCCCATACGTGTAAAAAACAATCCCCTACTCGTTGATGCATAGTATTCCTGATGCGATGACTACACTGGAATGAATTTCATTAAATGACCTTAAGGCGTAACATGGCAGGTTAAATACAAATTTCAATATATTTGGACAGAGCCATTCCAATCAGATTAATTGTATTCCAGTGAGGTGTAGAAGCTCAATCCTTTAACTATGACAATTTATTTGTAAGTACCACAACGAGATTGGCTGTATGTATAAGATCATATTTGTAAATAATACATGTACAATTAATATTGGAGGAATAATGTACTAGTTGCTGAGAGCTCATAAGTGCATATATTTAGCAGACACTGTGGCAGACATGTGGTAGACACAAGACCTTTTACCTCCGGCGCAGGTTCAACGACTCGTCAACAGACTGTGACACATGTGTGTTTGTTTGGTACAGTGTGCCTTGAGCCGTGTAATCTCTAACCTGTCAATGTAAACACAAACATAGCGTGTGCTCAGTAATCGTGCTGAGCGGCAAGTGTTTGTGTGAGCTGAGAAAGTCATTAATAGGCCTCTCCTTTGGGCAATCGTGGAAACATATTGATCAGGTTCTAAAATAGCAATTGTTGTACACATTGGCAAGATACAGGTGAATCACAATGACAGACATTATTTAGGTTATATAGTGACTAATTATGGACAAGCTGGGATATGATATTAGTGCCCAAAGTAATTTTTCCTGCTTCGAGCAAAGAGTGAAGACACCCTTCTAGCTCTTAGATGAAGAAAATAATCTTGTAAGAATAATCATTGTTATTATTATAAAATTAATAAACTATTGCTCTTTAATTTTTATTCAACGACGACTAACGAGACGTTGGAATAGAGATCCTCAAAATTAGCTTCAACAATCTCGGGTAGGGGAGTTATCACAGGATGTCCTCTGCCTTCATGTCAGACGTGCCATTTTTATCGTATTTACAGTACATTCGCCGATAGTCACAGTTATGAATTAATAAATAAAGTAACAAAAATAAAAATTGTTCAAATTCAAAAATATTTCTAAAATTTATTTTTCTGATATTCAATAACATACCAACCACGAGAACAAAGTATTACAGGCCAAAAAGTTCAGTTGGATTTTATTTATAATATGTCATATGAAGTGTATTTTATCCTGAAAACAAATATTGTGCAGTTGCGAAGCTACTACTCATTGTGTTTCTTAAGTAAGAGCGAGCACAGTAAATTCCTCACCAGCAACAATAACAGTATTTTTTAATGTCCAGTTTCTATCAATGTTTTCATAATTTAGACATATCCGTGTTTTTTTTTTTTAATCCAATTTTTTTGGAAAAACAATCCCCTACTCGTCGATTCATAGTATTTCTGATACGATGACAACATTGGAATGAATTTGATTAAATGACCTTAAGGCGTAACCGCTTGTGGCATTTGAATATATTTGGACGGAGCCATTCCGATCATATTAATTGTATTCCAGTAAGGTGTAGAAGCTGAATCCGTTAAATATGACTATTTATTTGAGTAACACCCTGTCTACATCTATTGGGATTTTCCACTTTTAATAATTAAATCCTTAGTTGCCTTGACACATTTCCATACCGATTGAGGCTAACTAATTGACATTACATAACAGCTAAGTAACTGTCTTGGGTTGTTTTCGAAACAATTATAAGCCATTATTTGATTTTAAAGGGGGGGGGGAGATAAAATTGTATTTCTACAACAGGAATAATCATTATCATTGCCACTTTATTTACAATTAGGCCCAAAGAAAGAGTGAGTGTTTGCTTCACAAGCTTATAAATATCTGCTGGTGTTTAGAAAAAGTTAAAACGTCCATCTTAAAATCATAAATATTTTTTTACTATGTTTCTAGATATTATTTGTATGCCCTTTAAATGTAATCTGATTGCAAGTTTATTTTTATAATTAGCCTCTACTTAATAATAGAAGCAGAAATTGTCTCAACAATCGACAATACTCGGTTGAAAGTGTTTTGTAAAAAGGTCTGAATTGACAAATCAATCTTAAAATTACACGATACTTTTAATTTTGTTCCACTTATATGTTTCCTTTTTTTATTTTTTTTTCTAAAAAAGAAGTAATTGTAGGTAGCTTGCTTACAAAGGTTTATTGAACAGCCATCAGCAACAAATATTATGGCCGATTTAACAAGCCCATTAGATATTATTATTTATTTAGTAGTGCGCTATTTATTAAGTGAAGTGAGACCACCAAAACTGAGATGAAATAACTTCATTCGCCGCTGTGGGACCTGTAAGAGGAACGGTTCTCTTACAGTTCCTTGTATGAGTCTCCTGGCCTCCTTCTTGCTAAAGTAACAACTTCATGGTATGAAGATTGTGGATCCAAACCAAAATTTAAAGTAGATATTCGTTTTACTTTTCGCTAGCTGGCTCCGCCTAGAGTAACCCGCCGTTCCTGACTTTAGCTGGAGTACACAAGGGTGTTTTGGTCGCACACGCGACCGGGAATGCCCGGAACAACTCTATTCAATTCTGGCTAGCTTCCTGAAAAACAGATCGTTGTGGGTGCGGGTGGGTGATAGCTTCTCCGAAGCTGTGCCACTGACCTGTGGAGTACCCCAAGGAACCGTCTTATGCCCTGTACTATTCAACGTATACACGTCTGAGATTGTCGGAGCCCGGTACAAAAATACCACAGTAACTGCTTTCGCAGATGACATAGCGGTGTACAGTAGTACAATGAGTGCCAAGGTAGCTCTAAGACAGGCTGAAGTAGCATGTAACCAAATCAGTGAGAGTTTGGGGAGACTCAATATCTCTGTAAACGCGGGTAAGACTGACTGTGTAATTTTCTCTTTTCAAAAGGGAAAAAGCCCGCTCCCTACTAGTTACATAGTAGGAACGGAGTGAAAATTCACCAGCCAACGACCTAGTATATCTGGGAATTAAAATGTACAGACACCTCCATTTTAGTAACCATTTTACGAAGAAGTTGAAGCTAACACGCACGAAGTCTTACCGGCTTACGCATTTATTGACTTCCCCCAATCTATCACTGCGTCTCAAGCTGTTGATCTACAAGAGCATACTCAGGCCTACTCTGCTGTATGGTGCACCGCTTTTTCGTTATCTGACGTATACGACAACTAAGAAACTCCAACAATTCCAAAACGGTATACTGATGAAAGAGGTCAGAGGTACTTCATTCGAGCAGCAGAGCAACAGTGAGCTTCATGAGATATTTGAGCTGCCTACAGTGGATGAATTCATCCAACGTAGACATATCAAATTTTTCGACTCCTTGCAATACTTAACAAACCCGGTGTTTAACACTATAACCCCCGCTCCGTTCCCCCATTGATGGCAGGTCGCTGTCGCGGCTGGAACGCTTTAGTCTTAGGTTTTAGTATTTTAGTTTCCCGGTTGTAAGCTGAAGGTGAGCCTCATCACCTAGTGTTATGTTTGTGTTGACTTTTTAACTTCAATCTGAAATTGTATTATATTTATGCCCTCCTGCGAATGCATCAGCGCATCGCAGAAAGAGGAGAAAATTGTAAATTAAAAAAAATTTTTTTGTGGATTGTTCAGAATTACAGCCGATTATTAATGAACAGTGTAAGTTGTTGGACGTCTTTCACAATTATACGTCGTTTTGATTTGTAAAGACGGTTTGAACAGATGTTAAAGGAAGTATAGCCTAACGTCCGTTGGCAGAAGATAATAGCGCCAACGTGAGTAATAACCCATCAGAGCGAACAGGTAAAACAGGCCGGAGGTGGCCAATGGTTAGATAGATATACGGCCAGCCCCCTTGGTGACGCCCCCCCCCCTTGAGGAAGATCCGAACGTGTAAGTGTAATCCGAACGGAGGATGTCCGGTTATTTTCTAAGCCGGTTTATGTCTCTGAGGGTCGTCATGACGTCACCAACGACTCCTACGTGACGTAGCACCCCCAATAATTTTGCACACTTAGCGATACAAAGGTTCTGTTCTTCTCAGAACTTTCTACAATATTACAATCCATTTTTGAAATAAGACGCCAAAAATACGAAAATAGTTATATATATAGATGATTAGTATTGTATTTTGCAACTTGTTTCCCAATAGTCCGACTTGCTATGCCATAGCTTCCTCTAGACCATTCATATCTTGACTGGATGTCCTTTTTTCTTCCTTCCCGTTTGAAAGTCCTGAGGGAGTATTTTCGTCAAATGATCATCAGTCATTCTTTTGCCATGGGCAGCTAAGATTTTACGCTTCTATTTTATACAGCAGATATCATGTCCCCTACGCCATGTACCATCTAGTTGCGTTTGGCACATGTAAGCAATGTATCTAGCAGCTCCTTCTCCAAAAATCCGTAATCCATTCCACTTGTGTGGTCTAGATTCTAATGATTTGCTCCCATTTCTTTATTTTTCTCTCGGGTGTTTTTGATTGTGTTGCGCGGTTTTCTGATCTAAATAAAAGGTCTTTGGTTTGATCATTGAAACGAATCCTGCTTACCTCATTATAACAGTGAGTAAAGGAGGGGAAATTCTCTTTGTTGACTTTAAAAACCGGCTCAAGTCGTATTTTTTTTTTCCGTTTGCCATATTTATCTGATTAACTGTTCTTTATTAAAACAGCCTTTACCTCCTTTGAAGGATTTTGAGTTATTTGTTCTGTAGCATTCTTTTCCTTATGGATTTTCTTATTGTAACAAAAACGTTTGTCAATAATTTACGTTATTATGTCAAATTTAAAATAGCACCTCTTGTTGGATCAACCCTTATTGTTTATAGGTCAGACCAGATGCGGATTTTCAACTTACCCAAGTGTGGCAATAAGCCTTAAACCCAAACGTGTACGATATCCCTAAAAAACTAGACAACTACAAACTATCCTACAAACTAGCTGTCCAAATTTAAAATGACTGGAGGATTAAAGGACTGGGAAGTGCAGCGTGGGGGAAAAAGAAGTGTGACTGGTTGCAGACAATGATGGCACTGGCTGGCTTAGTACCTGTAGCTCCGCAGGAGCACCCGTCCCCAGTCTGCAGATTAATCTGTACAAATCTTCCCGATCCCGATGGAAGGGAGGTTTTAATTTCAAACAGGTACAGGTCGTTTATTTTTATTTATGTAATTTAATAGATGCACTAAAAATGATCCAATGAATATAAATAGGAATGGTAAACTGTTTGGATTTGGGTTCAAAACAAAAATATAAGAGAACGGATTACCATATACTAACGGTATTATAATATGCTATTATCAATAATAATTTCACCCACTATATGCAAGAGTTTGGTTGCTATTTTACGAAGCTTTGTTTACCATTTCTTGACCTGAGCGTTTATCAACAAATAAATTAAGCATTCGGTTTTGGGATAAGTTACACTTCGAAAATACATATTTACAAAATATCTCCGAAGAATTAGCAAATATTTAGTTACTCTCACATTTTGGTGATCATATTTCTGACTGTACTACTACTATACTTAATCGTCAAGTATGTTGTAAATTAACCAATTTTTTGTTTTACCTAAAAAAATATACTTATTAAACAGCATGTTATTTTATTTCGTTATATTTACTACTGAATACTTGCCCACCAACATTAATAGGATTTTTTAGTTACAGGCTCCGGTTAACTTTTCACAACATCCTGTTGTTGTTTTCTTATGTATATTACACTTATGATTTACCTAATTTTTTTATTTGGCAAAGAAACTATTTAAGCATCTCTACTAATTTTACTATGCCTAGGTTTTTGTTTACGTCTCGGTACAAAAAATCCAATTTACACCAAGACTATTGATTGCTTATCTCTTTTACTAAGTTTATTTTACACAATTAACCACCACCAAAACTTATCCAATCATCTAACACAACTAATCCCTTAACCAGTCAATATACATAATTCCCTTATTCCTTCACAGATTCCCACCATACATACCCCTATTATATTCCTTCTCGACAATTCATGACAGTGGGAGTCCTGGGGATGGCTCGTTTCTCTAATCGCGAGTCCTGACCGTTTCTGGCTCTCTGGCACTTTGTTAGCGTCCTGGATACGCGTATCAGGATGCGATTAATAGACAAGCGTGGGGAATCACCTAATCCTTCGTTTCCTCATTGCAAGGGTGGTGACAATCATCCGGAGTATGGTGTATATTTATAATATTGTCATTCTTGGGCTGTATATTTGTGTTCAATGTTATGTATGAACGTGTATTGTGAGTAAATGCTGAATAATTTACCCAATATGGTAGATCGTAATTTTATTTCAATAAAAATATTTTCCAAGTAAAAAAAAAAACCTGTCAATGTGATATCAAATATTTAGCTGGGAATTTGTATTTTGATATGTATAAAATTTAGAAGACTTAAATGCTCATTGAGCTTACTGACCTCATTGATTCAGCGTTAGTTTTTTTTAACTAATTTTTTTATTGAATATTGTTTGCATTGTTATAATCCGTATTGACCTTTATCTCATTACACAAAACTTTTTTTTTTTTTATTGATTTACAGATTCAATAATATGATGGCAATAGTGCAAGTTTTAACCTTTATAAGACTAAACAATCTGCATTTATTTATATAATTCTGTGATATTCTATTGATATCATGAGACATATTCATGTATACTAATGTACTGCAATAAAAAAAAGAAGAATATCGTATTACCGATAGTTCGAAAATAATCCTAGCCCAAATTAATTCAGGCATTATTCAGTTTCTTTCTGTTCCAAAAACAATATAAATAGATCATGATATTGGCTATATTTACAAACTCATGTAGCCAATTTAGACGGATGTAGCATAAATTATCTATCATTGGAAAAATACACATAGTCTTGAAAAAACTTTATTTGAAAAAAAAAAAACAATCTGCCCCAAGATAGCAATAAATGAGCTCATTCTGGCTATATTTGCAATACCGAATTCACTTTATTATCCTTATAGTAATATTTCAGTCATAAATTAAAAAAAACAAATGTACAAAATCACCGACCTGAAAAATCAAACGCATCAACCCAGAGTATACTTTATGTGCACGGTCATACAAGTCCACTTAAATAGATCATATATGTAACACAAATTTCGAAATTGTGAATCCCATATTATTTGACCTAAGGTACTGAATAGTTTTTGTGCCAAATTTGGTGTCAATCTGGAAATAAATAGAAATCGAGGGGTGAACATTTAGCGGGAAAGGGTGAAAATTCAAGGTCGCGACCCCCCACCCCTATGTTTTGCCCTTTGCCCCATTTTTGTCTATACAAACACATATATATCTTATCCTTTTCAACACTGCACATTAGGTTTGCGTAATAATAAACCAATATTCAAACAATATTTTTTTGTAAAAAAATAAATAAAGCACATAAACAATAGGACATAAAAGCAATTTTACAATATTGGAGCATTTTCAGACAGAAGCGACAAATTGTAGCAATAATTTTTACATATTTCAATTAACGCAAATAGCTGTACGACACATACATAATTTCACTTTTAACCAAATAGAAATAAATACAGAGCCAAACCTGATCTCCAGATTTGTGATCTTCCAACCGTACCGAACCGGCAGCATCTAATATCTTCTGCAAGTCTCCTTGTTTGAAAATATCCTGAAATCACCATTTTAACGAAGGATCCACAGACCAAAACTAATAATTATTAACATAAAATATCATTATTTTATAAATCATTCAATTTCATTAACCTTATATCATAGTACGTAATAATACCCATTTGCTTTTCATTGCTGATATAAAGATCCTGAAAACATCTTGAATGATGACCATGATAATTTCGAACTATGTTGGTTACTTTTTGGTTAAAATAAAAGTTCGGGAAGTATAAATAAAAATTATAATGATTATAATTAGTAAATGATATAAGTAGTTTTTTTTCACGATTGTCCATTTTTTTTTTTATATAGCTTCTTTTCCAGCTCGGCTTGATAGCCATAAATGGATACAAGTTATAAATAGCAGTAACACATCAGAATGGAGAATGGTTGGTCCCTAACGAAATATAATTTTGTAAGAATATCATTCATGTTAAAAATTAGTTGATTAATACATTATTTGTACATTCGGATATAATGATTTAGAATATAAAATAATTTACATATTATATAATGGTGATAATTGACTAGTTATATAACAGATAGAAAATAAAGAGTATGAAATGATCTATTAATGATGGTTTATAATTTTTTTGACTGCAGGGTGTCTTGTAAGAGTCTTGATTTCAATCTTGTATTCGAAAACGGATTTCCAATATTATATTTGATTGTTCCTTCAAAGTATTGCAATTTGTGGTTTTTATGAATTTCATTTTGATAAAATCTTCTATTATCTCAATTTGTATGTCTGAACCAGGGATAATTCACAGCACTCCTTAGGATTTTATATTGGGTGATTTTCAGCCTAATAACTTATTACTATCATTTGACCAACAAGTAATTTATATGCTTAGGAGTTAGTGTAGGGTTGAGAATGGTTGATAGAACTGCACAAGCGATCTGCCAGTTCCACAGGCTACAATGGAAGGTGCCAGGCAGGGGTCCGGGGAAATGGCAGGGTTCGTTAAGTTGGATTTGCAATCAGTAAAAATTACAGTATAACTGGTCCGGCGAGGAGAGGTGTGGCAACGCCAGCTGGTGCCCGAAGAAATTTTTCAATTTATTGTTGTAAGTGACTGCTCGGGGGAGTGGGATCCACTAATGACGGGCTCCCAGGGGCGCTTTGTGCCAGGGTGGGAACTGCCCCGCTCGACAATGCAGCTATGCACCTATTGCACCACAATGCAACGGCTTCCTGCACATTGTGCCCTCTTAGCCTCTAGCCATAAGCACTCTAGGGCTGAACCTTCCTGTAAGATCGCCAACTGACCGTTGTTTTTTTCACTCTCGGTCCGGTGTGTTTACACTGTCCTGTCGCTGCGGTGACAATCAGGCCATCGTACCCTCACATGTTGGCGGTTTCCACCAGTGATGGTAATTAAATCTCATTTTCCAATAATGTAGCATAACTTTATTTTCTTTCTTAGTGTATCGTTAACACGTAAATGAATGCATGAGGCTAAAGCGGCCAAACGGACTGGATCGAAACGGCGTGAGTTTGATTCCTCACTTGTTAAAGCAGATTCTAGTTCACGGCGGCTTCTCTCACGACATATTTTTTGTCAAGCCTGAAGGTATTATGGAAGCAGAGGCTTAACCTTCAGGACACTTCTATACAGGGAGATCGTCATTTGTTTTTTTTTCTATATGTGTGCATTGACAATTATTCATTCAAATTTATAAACCTATGAGTGAAACGGTACCTATGATAATCTTATAGATACAATTTTTGCAAGCAACTACCATTGAATTAGTTCAATGCAAGATTCTTGAATAAATAAAATTCAATACCAGACATTGCTTGATTTTAAATAAAATAATATTTAATATTTATAGATATTTTCCACATAAAATTAATTCATTAATTTCTGAGAAAGTGTTGTCTGTGATAGACATTGTTTTGAAGAATCATGACACAGGGCTTTCAATACATAGTACCTTCTTTCAGGGATTTACCTTTAGGTAAGACTACCTCTATTAACACCCTGCCAAATTTCGTCTTAGAATATTCCAAAATGTAATAATAAGCAATAGAGTATTTTATTATTCAAATAAACAAAATTAGTTCACAATGTCAAATCCATCACACCTCTTTTTTGAACGACGGGGGAAAAAACCTGCTACCGATGCTGGGACATCACAAGGCCTCCGTGCATGGAAGGTGTGATAAGCCCTTGGAAAGGACAACAGTACTGTTAATGAACAGGACAAAAGTTAAAAACTGAAAGTTTGTTAACATATTTAAAATTTATACTTCTCGACATGAATGGGTACCTAATTATATTTGTAACTGTTACTCCAATTATTTATCTAGTTGAAATGGAGATAGATCATCCACTTTCAAAAACTGAAATCGCTCGACAAATTTTTGATTAAATGTATTTTTTTAAACCCCTTACAATGGACGGATGTACTAAGCCCAATACATTATTTTTAAAACTTTACATAAAATATTTGTCCTATATTTTTATTATTAGATCTTCGGTCCTGCATTGGTGATTCCATTAGGGTGAATTCACCACTGAATGATGCAAAATTACGAATGGAAGTTGAATGTCCAAAAAATACACTGATGTAAACTCATCAGGTGAGTTATTATCGCTCTTTAGCGTAATTTCGTTGTATGTAAATCAATTCATGTTAACGTAATACCACTTAGTTAACCGGAAATGGTAGCTTTTACCCTGCAGGAGCTACCATTATAATTATGCAGTGGAAATACATACACTTGTTCTCTTAGTGATTTGAGCTTTTTGTAATTTTTTTAACTTATAGCAACTCATAAATGTGCAGACTTTGAAGAATTGTAATTCTTAAGGGGGTTTAAGCCCTAATGTTACCGGGGGTTAAATGAACATACTCGGAGAAAAATTTGATATTTTTATGAAATCAAACAGTGAAAATAATGAGAACAGTTGAGTTTCTCAAGAAAACAAAAGGTTCATTATAATCAGGTTATTTTGATTATAATTTTTGTAAACATTTAACTAACAAATATGGAGACTTAGTTTTTTTTTTTTTTTAATTTTGCAAATATTTATCTAAATACATCATTTCTATAACTATGTTGTAGATACTCACAAATGAAATGAATAATATAGTAAGCAAGTTAGTGCCTGTCTACTAAAATTTCAGAATTTATAGTAAGCCGTAATTTGTTAGTAAATATTATAATCAATTATGTCAGTGTTGAACAAGAGGGGACATAACCAACAAATACCAACCTAATTGAAAAGTGTACAGTTTTACGTATTTTCATAATACTGCTTATACTAATAAATAAAACTTGTTTAATTTAATCATTTTTACTTGAATATATTTTGCGGAAATTTAATGAATGTTAATAGTTTTAATCATATTACATACATGAAAATAAATTTAGGGACCAGTGTAAACAAACAATTGCTATTAGCTGTAGGATTTTTCTTTTTGATTAAAAAAATCTGTCTGGCTAAATGCTATTTCAAAAATAATTTTTCTAGAGCGTCAAAAATTGGTACCCTGGATCTAGAATTTGTATAGGAGCATTGGTGAGTTCAACTATGATTTTATAATTTAGCGAGTTTTTCATTAATATTTTTAAACCAGAAGGTTATGTCAGTTTTTTTCTCACTCTGCTACTGTGCAGAATTCGTAAAAAAATACTTCATGCTTCCACGAGCTTCATTCCACCATTTTCAAGTTACGTACATTAGTTTCGCTACAGGAATAGAAAGGGGAATACGTCTTGTGCGTTACATAGCAGGAAAATTTTGCACCAAAAAAGCTGTTCTTAAACGTGTAGCTGGCGGTTCGATATTGAATAGACGAAACGTCCATTGTATTCCTGAAATTTTTCAAACTGAGAAATAAAGTAAAAAATCATTTCTTTTTCTTTTAAGGACAGGAAGGGTAGGTTATCTAGAGGTTACCGAAGTCTGGATAATTTTGCAAATATTTAACGGAAGAAATGTTAGTAAAATAACCTTTCACTACTAACCTAAAATCTTTTCTTTTTTATTTCGGAATTGCATATTCATAAATTTTGTTAGATTGATCTGAGACTTCGAACGAGCTGCACGTTTCTTAAGATCTCCCACACGGAAATAATTTTAGGACGTGGAGGACGTCTTTGTCAAAATTAATTATTAGTAACATGGAAAAAAGTTGAAAAAAAAAAGAACTTATTTCGAAACCTATATTATAAATCACAAAAACCAATAGTTTTTTTTATTTTGAAAGATAAAATTAAATTGAGGAACCGTTTGAAAAGAAGTATTAATCTCGTAAATAAGCTTTATTCATACAAGCAGTTTGGCCCTTTCCTGACAAATTAAGTAATAATTCTTTGTAAATAGCTCACATGGTCCATGCAAGCTATTATTTTATGGGCCTTCATGTGACAGAACCTAAGGTTTTTAATTATTAGGTTATGTGTGCCTATTTTTATGGAGGTGCTCAGACCTCCAGGTTGGGTGCACCCTAAGAGGTAACAGAATTGTTTTCTAGAAGGCAACAAACAGGGAGGGTTATCATAGGTGTTAAGATGTGTCAAGATAATGCAGCAAAACATTAACATAAAAACAATGACCATTAATTAAATAAATGAAGGTGAAGTAAAGGTTGATCCTCGGGTGCACTCTCTTACTGCACCAACTCCAAATCGGTAGAACTTCACAGTTTGCTTTTATACAATAAAAACCTTTGAAGTTCATTTAAGCGTTTTTCAATGCTTTTGCTTCATAGAAAAAATTTATACATTTCAAAATTATTTTTTGGTATTAGCACTATCTTTTTGTCCTCAGCTTAGGCACACAAATAATGAGAATAACTAGAGAGGGCACAACTGAGAAATATGAAGCCACCATTTTAAGAATGTAGATTATATTTGATCATGCCATTTGACCACAGTAGTGAGAAACGTTTTAATTTAAGATATCTAAGTAATACCAAGGATTATCAAATGTCTCTTCCTTAATAAACAATAAGTAAAATAGATTAGATCCCTCATTCAATTTTCTTCCTCCAAAATGTTCAAGTTTTTCCAATTAGTTACTAAGGTCTGAAATATAAATTTCTCTTTGTCATCAATACAGGTTTTTTCCCCCTTCTAGCTCCATTATTGTTTTTGTTGGGGAGGGTAGAAATTATTAAAATCAATATTAAATTATGTTATTATTTATATAAAAACTATCAACATTTTTGTACATAATATATAAAAAGATATAAAACATCTGCTAAGCATTATCTATCAAACATAAAAATAAACATAAATTGGATAGAATGAATTTCTTTGAGTATAAAATATATTATCATGTTCAGTAACATTAACAGTAACTAGCAATAATAATAAAATTAATAATATTTAACATTATTGAAGTCGCAAAAATGGACGGACTAAGTTATACTAACAAATAAATACAAAAAACAACTAAATATTGCTTAATATTAATAATCTCCATGTCATAATGAGATTCAGTCATTAAAATTATTCATATACAAATATATATGTTGGTTATTAACAATCATAGGGAACATATCTGCAGGTCTTTCAGGGTGGTCTCAGAACGTTAACATGAAATTATTAACTGATTAAATCAAGATCATAATTTACAGTTAAAGTAAGTCCAAGTAGTTATTTGGTCATATTTTAAAAATATTACTTTATATTAAATCATAATCCTATACATAAATTAAATGCGGTTAAATTCAATGTCTTCTTTGGAATCATATACCACTCTAATGTTAGTTAGGCAGACTTGTTACATTCATTCATTGACTAAGCTAGGAGAAATATAAAATGATATATAAAAGTGTCAACATGAAATATTAGGGAACATATCTGCAGAGGACCCTACACAACATTAAAAACAAAATCTACAAAATATTTGTAATAGATAAATGCAATTCATAAATAATAATCTGATGGAATGAATTTCTTTTGATATAAATATATTAATCATTCATCAAACGTTTAATAACATTAACAGTCTGAAATAATAGACGGACAAAGCAATTTACGCCATTAGACATAAAATTGAACTTTTAATCTGATTGCCAGATAAATAATAATAAAAGGCAACTGCAGAATTTGTGCGCAATATTAATATTATTTAGAATGAGTACACTTAACAAGGAATGAATAGTATAATAACAATAATTTTTAAAAAAATTACCACTACAAATAAAATCAATTGAAATAAACTATTTAAAAAAAAATTAACAGATCGATTTGTGCAAGTTAATGAACATTGTAACATTTACTCTAATTAAATGCCATCAAATTATTTTTTTCTAACTAAGCTAAGATCTTTGTATATTTAAAAATAAACAAAATATTGTTATAATAAATAATATTGTAAGTAAATAACTTTCTGATTAGAATTGTCAACTGTATAATAAATTGCCTTTTTACCTCGATGATAAATATTTTATTGCATGAGATAATGAGACAGAAAATAAAATGTTCTCTTAAATATGAATTTTAATTCATAAGTTTAGCAAGTAAAAGCAAAACAGCCAGTATGAGGAGGCTGCCTTGGGTGCCGGCAGCTCCAGCAATTCTACATTTGAACATATCGTACCTAGGGGAAAAAAAAAAATCAATATGACTACACTTAATTACTTCACATCAGCTTATGGACTAACAGCTACTTATATTAAGAATAGTTTATATATTAATAGACAATATATAGTATTCAAATAAATTAGGAAGCAGATCATGAATGGAAGTTTTGTTAATTTTAGTATTTCATGCATAAATTTTTTGATTGTTATGTACATTTAAAATTTTTAACATATTAATGGTTATTTTATTATTAAAAACGGTGAAAGCATCGTCAATAGTTTTTTCATCTCTAATAATGAGGATACTATTTTCCCTTCTTCAAAAAATCTGCTATAAAGCTGTATTTTTCTTCATTTTATAACCATGATTGTGAGGTCTCAACCACGTTGTGCTAAATAGGGATCTCCGTTTATTCAATTCAGTTGTCAAGTAATTTCTTCCTTGGATTAATTTTAAAGATACTAAAAGACCACTGGCTTAACTGAGTAAGGTTAGTTAGTTCAGTTGTTTAGCCCCTTACCAATATACTTCCAATGATTCTTTTGCCTAAAACTTTCTCATAAATAATGAAGTATAGGCATTTCCTGTTTAAATATCTTGAAGATCTGATGTCTCCTCCCTTCTATAGAATGGATTGCTTTGATTCCCTATTTTTCCATTCATGATTCGAACTTCTCTTCTTAAACTTCAAAAGTATTTTTCACTAATTATAATTAATCAAATTTTCAAACTCTTCTAATCTCAATCTGACTGGGTTCATTTTTATGGTGCCACATTGTAAGATAGTGATATAAGGGATGTACAATATAGTTTTTTTTAAAGAACTTTTAATACAAAAGGATCTATGCATAAAGATTAGAAGAGGTGAATCTCTTCAGGAACTCAAAAAGTAATCATTGTATTGTGGAAATTAAGTTTTGTTTCCCCACATCTCTCAATTATATAAAATATGTTTTATGTTGTATTGTACTACCCATATTGAAAACATACAATTTATGTATAAATCAGCTGTGTAATTAATTTTAAATATTTTTTGAAAACTCAATACTTAGTCCATTATAACTTATAACAGTTAGTTATTGTTTCTCCTAAATATGTGAGTTATTTAGAGTTTCTCCCTCTTATGTATTATCACAAGAGATGTGAATAGACCGAAGTTGAATTTGCCAGACAACAAAAGAAAAAATTATATCTAAGAACGAACCAAAAAATGAATCCAGAAAATTTTATAAAAAAGTAAAATTAAAATTGTATATTTTCTTGTTATACATCTCTATCTCTTCGCTTATTCGTAAAAACAGTTGACTGGGTCTGGCACAGGGTTTAGCAAGCGAAGCGAGCCCCCTAGTACATATATAAAAAAATTACCAATGACAATTAAATTGTTTATGTTATTCACATTTTTATACTATTTTGGGCTGCCTTGAACAGCAACCTGATTAGCTAATTTTATTAGCACATTTTTACAAGTGTATATTTAACCATTCATGATAAAATTGTAGGGAGATAAAACATAACTTTATATTCTTTATTAAGTTGATTGATTACCAACAATCAATTATTATTGCAATTTAATAAATTATACAACTGGTAGTTTATTGTTCATCTATACATCATTCTATAGAGAAGCAATTGTATAAACTGAATTTAGAATACCATCCCAACTAAAAGCTTTAACCATTTATCAATAATACTACTGATCACCTGTATGTTTCATTATTGCTTAGACCATTTGTTCACCTCAGTCTGTATGTAAAAATTCAATAGTGAATCAGCAAACATAAAGATATATATATAATGAGTAAAATCTATATTTTAAGGAAAACGGGAATAACAAATTAGTTTAAAGTCCAAGCCTTCAGGGTGAAAAACTAGTCCAATGAGGACAGGATACAAAAGAGTAGGGGGAAAAAAAAGGGGAAGAGATAGCAATGAGGGGTGGTCTGTTAAGGGGTGGTGAGAGGAGAGGGGATACTGGTTTGATGGAGGGGTGGGGGTCATAGAGCAGGGAGAGTAGGCAGTCACCTGGTGGCGTTGTTGACGACAAGGTTGAGGAACTCAGCTTCTACAAGCTGACCATCGTAATAAGTGATGAGATCCTCAAAGGGGTACTCGTAGCCCTGGAGACACTCGCACTTGTAGCCTCCAGCGTCGAAACCTCGACCTAGGATCGGGACGCACTGCACCAAGACATCATTTGTATTAGTACTTAATAATATATATGTACAAAGTGATCTTCATGTGTGATGGTTATGTTGAACGAGGCGTGTAATGGACGTTGGCCCACAAAGTGACCCAATCGACCCTTCGAAACAACCAATCTCTGGATATTTTTCAATTTACAACTTCAAATTACGGTAAGATTTTTTTTTTTCTGTTAAGGGATCAACAGGGTGGAATTCTATCATAAAATAAAAATTCATTGCTGCCCTTATCGGAATAGTCGTTCAATCAAGTGCTTGAAATTTTATTTAAATGATAAATTATTTGAAATATCAATTTGATTAAACTCACTTATTAACAACAACTTTTGAAAAAATTAACAAATATATTATTAATTCTTCCTTTGAGGACGTATAATATAATACATTTATTTTTTTCATTGTATAACTATTTGCAAACAACTTACATAAGATGACTTCTTATCACATTTGTGGGTATCTTTAAAAGCATTTGGAATGTAATATTGGTCCGGACATTGGTTTATATCTAGCTGAAGTAAATCCATATTTACAGCAACAACACCCCTAAAAAACAAATCATATGTAAACTCAGCACAAATGAATTTTTTTCTTCAATATACAGAGTGAAAACTTACTTAAATTCTAGTTTCACTTTTAGACTGTCCCAACCAAAAAATGGAACTGCGTAAGTTATAAGCCACTTTTTCACTTTTCCTTTGCAGTCAAAATAAGGATTAGTCCAATAACCATCAGTCAATTTAGCAGCTCTGAAATATTAAGTTAATTATTTCAATTCAGATAGAAAAATAAAAATATTCAATTGATTGAACTTGAGACCTGTAAAAGTTCGGGTATTGCTCAAATTTTTTCATGTGTAATCCAGTTTCATTGAATCTTATCTTTATTTTCAAAAAATATTTTTCTAAAGAATCAAAATTTGTAGACCATCTTTCTTTCAAAAACTGAAACCATTGTGTGTTGGTGTATACTTCCTCTAAAATCACAAACATTATTTTAAAATCCATAAATGGGAATTTCGTTTAATATAACAACTGGTATTATAATTCAATCCAGATTTCCATATAGATAAAATATTTATGAGACTATGTTACCGGTAGAATTTAAACGAGCAAGATCTTCCAATTTAAACTTCCTTGTAGTGAATGGTTTTTTATAAGCATAAGGAGCAAACAACGTTCGGTTTGTGAACTTATTACGATCCCAATAAGTACCAGCTGACCAAATTTTGCTATCACCGATTACAAGAGACAATGTTTCGCCCATCATTTGATCTTCAGACAAAGGACGATCAGCAACTCTTTTTCCCGAAAAAACTTCTTTAGGATCTGAAATCTAATTTTATGAATGAGAAATATATAACGGAGAAATATAGACAGTAAATTAATAAGTTATAAGCAATGTATAAATATAAACCTGTAAAAATACGCTAATAAAATTAGCTAGTCGAACTGCCATTTTTGCCTCATTTTCAAAATATTCTTCAGCTCCAAAACTGACATCGCCAGGCAAAATAAGATCTTTCGGGTTGTATCTAAGAATTAAAATTTATACATTATCAATGAAATAAAATAGAAAAAAAAATTAGTAACAAAGAAACATACTTGTGGCAATTTTTAGGTTTGACATCAAGAATAAAATTAATGGCTTTGTGAACATTGAGCAGCTTTTGATGAACTGGTGAGCTTGAGTCATCTTGGGATTCATTTCGATAGGAATAAAAATAATCTAAATATTTCTCCCTCAAATATAGAGGAGCTTTCTCCCATTTAATTGGCATTTTTTGAACCCCTGTAAATCATTTAAAAACAGCATGTAGATTTTACAGCAAACAGATGATAAGTTTAATAGTTGTTTAGTACTTTCAACATTTATATTAATTGTGGACCAATCATAACTTCAGACCACTTACAAAATTTAACTTAACATTTCAACTTTTAAGACCTAGGCTCAAAATATATTTTTGAAACATAACTTACATATAAAATAACTTAATAATAAATAACATCTATTTTAATTATTTATTTAAGACTGTTTACATCCAATGCTCTGGCAGTCAAAGCCATTGTAATATTGTTCGGCAGTCGCCCTTTCTATAATTTCTCCAAGAAATGGTCGGCGGTTTACTGTAGGAAGCCTCCAACCAGGTTTACATCGACATTGATATCCACCTCTCCTGAACCCCCAGCCATGTATAGGTTCACACTAAAATCAGTTTATGTTAAAGTTAATAATTTTTAAAGTTAATATATATCTAAATAAAATAAATGAAGCTTACTTCGGTAGTTTCCTTTCTACATCTTGCTGTATCTGCAAAACGATTTGGCCCACTATTTCCTTCGCCTTTAGGACACTGATTTATGTCTATTCGATCAAAATCCATTTCAATAACAACAGCTGCCGTGTAACTGTAGGGATATGAACAAAATTGTTATCATATTGCATGCAATAAATAGTAGTCATAAAATCATAAAACAATCTCTTACGTTGGGTATTCAATATGTCTGAATCCTGTATGGCGAGGGTATATGTCCGCTATAGGTACTGCCGCTCCCATGAGCCATTTATTAGCACGTGAACAGTCAAAATAGGGTCTATTCCATTTCACTGGGCCAGGGACCTCGTCAGCACCTAGAATAATATGGTAATGTTTACCAACTAGCTATTTTCATATTCATACAATAAAATTCCGACTTTTTTTTGTTTGTTTCACAGCAAGAAAAGAAGGTGGACTGACCTGGTGGACCGTGGAAAGTGAATGTCTCATTAGTATTGTTTGAATACCGGATCTCTACTTGGTAAGTGGTTTTAGTATCATGGCGACCGACAACATTGTCAGGTAACCAAGATGAATACCTTAAAAAAAGAATTAAATTCAACGTGGAAATTCATCATATAATTCAAAATTAGAAATTGCTAGAAATTTACCATTCATTAGTTCGATAGTAGTCGGTGGTATAATCCAAACTCAACGTTTCATTCGGATTAAAAGCTCCTAAATCTTTAACAGTAAAAGTGTTTAGAGTTGAAAGTTTTTCAACATGGACAGGGTCGTTAAAATCATCAGCACTAAAATAACAATAATAAACGAATTAATATCTAAGGCATTAACAGCAAAAAAAAAAACAATATAATAATAACTGGAAATCACCGAAAAGTTCTTGGTGCGAATCTTGGCATAGTTTTATTGAAAAATCCTCTATACGAAGGGGTATAGGCAGCATTAGGGGAGAAATATATTGAACTTGCATTAATGTAAGGGTTTGAGGATACATCCGCAACAGTCGAGAGAAAGAAATACATCATACCAGGATCGTAGGTGTCATTTATGGCTGGTCGAATAAATCTTGCTTGCAAAATGTAACTGAAAAAGAAAGACCTGCTGAGAGCTAAATTGTGTAAATGTAACAGAGCTGTCCTGTTAGGGAATATAGGGTTGATATTAAGCTCTTTGATGTCTGGTAAATGTGAAACGGAATCTTCAGGTAGAAACAAGTCGTATAAATTTTGAAGTTCACAATTGGTGCTGGTAACTCTATCAAGTTTCTTTCTTATTTCATCAAAAGAATCCCGGGGCTGCCAATCATACTGGCAAAGAACACCTATCGTATACATGGAATATGTCAACCAAGTGAAAGCTATTAATGTCCTCATTTTGCACAGAAGTAAAATCCCTTATCATCTACAGAAACACTTAAAATTTAACAGTTAAATTTAGTACAATTAAAGAAAACTAAAGTCATTAGAAAGGTTAGATCACGCCCATCACACTTTGTTTACATCTAACAAGTTGTTCAGTTTTGCCAACGTAACAACATCAAGCTTTGTTATAGTTATTGTATTTATTATGTAATATTCAAAAACAGTTCTAGGTTCCAAAAAAACACTTTAAATTTTTTTTTGTAGGCGATTAGCTCATTGGACGTCATAAAAATGTGAATCCAAAATATTGCCACGATTTTATTAGTATGAAAGCTCCTCCCAAATTCTTTAAAATAAATGTTAATAATATAGAAAAACATATTATATGATATTTGTAGGCCTAATTAGAATAAAACGTGCCTTATTATATTATAAATATTATTGATAAAGGTAGGTGATTGATTATAGCTTATTTTATAATCTCTCCCCTCTAAGATTAATTCCTGGCGTATATACGTTAGTAGTGCCTATGTTATAATAAAAATAAGTTTCCTATACATTCTTCATACATGCTGATTTGTTAACATAGAATTAAGGGGTTATTACGCTGATTGCTTGATTGAAATAAGTAATTTTCTGCCTGTTCTTCAACTACTAGTTCTGTAAAAAGCGGAGTTAAAATTTTTGGAAATTTAAAAGTTCGGATTAAAATATTCGCTATAATAGCAGTTATTGTGCTCAAGGAAGTTTACATTTTCCGAGTTAATTAATTACGAAATGCAGTTCATTTTTTAATAAGTGGCTTGAAAGGAAGGGGCATTAGCAGAAATCATGGTTAAGCCTTTAACAATACCCTGTTGACCAAAACGGCGGGAGAAAACTTGGAGTCTTAATGAGTCCGGACGGAGATAGGTTCAGGCAATCTTCTTTCATTTCATATATATGTATATAATTATATCATATAAATTCAATGATAGCCATCGTAAACTTTATTCAATTTATTTGTGATTGTTAAGATATCGCTCACTTGGAAGAAATGTGACACAGCTTTTAAAAACTCATCCAGCGGATAATTTTACTAATCCGATTTAAGTGCGCCTTGCAGCAGTATGTGTCTAAAGTGTAGAAATCTAGAAGACTGCTGAAGTAACCTATGTGTTAACTTGACACCACAGAAAATACGAATTGGTGCAACTAGAACCGCAATGTTCTTTTGACTCAATGTCAAATTTAGTATTTTTGAGTTTCACTTTTCTTCCAAATAAGCGATATCTGTTTTCAACAGCACTCTGGTGTGCTTCGGCGTTAACAAAATATAGTCTTGAGAGCCTAAAATATAAACCACGTTTTAATTTTGTCTAAGCAAAATTTAATGGCGGTTTTTTATCTCCCTTCAAAGCGATTTCAATGAATGAGCTGTTAACAAATAAAATTAAGTATTTGCAAAATTAACGGTTTCGCTCCTGGACCATCTCTGGATACCGTTTTTTACATTTGTTACTTTTATTTCTTTAGTGTGTACATAAAAATGCAATTTATCTTATAATGTAAAAAAATTATTTGCAAAAATTTGCAAACATTATTATTTGTTATAATGAAGAAAAAAAATGGCAAGCCCACTGATAAACTATTTGATAAATCTTATGGAGGGTAAAAACCAGTTTAAAACATTCTAGTGACGTTAATACCAGTGAATTTAAATTAAGAGTAAATATAATTGAAAGGAGCTATTTCATTTTGTCCCGCCGTCCCGAGACAGTTCAGAAATGGCAGATGCTTTGGGGTCTAGACTATTTTTGCGCGTCGTTCCCCACAAGTATGTGATCACGTTGAATCCGGCCGCCATTTCGCTTTAACTTATTTCATTTTACTTAAATTTATCAATAAATTACCGATAATCTTCTTACATTTTGGTACTGTTTATGGCCTATTGTTAGCACACGTGAGTAGAACCATTTTTCAGAGTAGTTAGTTTTGATCAGACTGATCAGCAATTTTTTTTGCAGTTAGTATAGGGTTCGCTTGTGCAAATTTTATGCCATGAGATAAAGTGTGCCGGCCGGTAACGTTAAAATTATGGTATTTACCGATTATTGTTCTTGGGGTTTTTTGAATATGTGCTGAGAATTGTAATCTTGATGGATCGTTGCGTATTTTAACTGATTATCCTCAACATATGTGGCTTTTCGTTGTTAACCTAACTATATAGCATTTTTAATCACACCTTAAAAAGAATTTAATGGTATTTTCTTTTCTTGTTATGGCATTTTATTGTTGTAAATGGCTCAATTGATTATAAACCTGTAGAACTTGTAAAGTTTACATTTTTTAATTGTTGGCAATTTTTTTTGTGGTTTATTTTTTTTTCTTTCCCTTTGAAACCCCATTTTAATTATGACGAATTTTGTAAGATTTTTTTAATCATTTCCCTAATATTGTCATCATACTGGGTTTGCGACATTTTCACAAAAAATAATTTATTTTAAAATAATTGTACTAATTTTTTGTATTCTGTTTAGTTCTGTAATCAGTAGTTTATTAAACCTCTACATGTTTTAAAATGGGGATGATTTTCAGCCATGGCAGAAGGAAACGGAGAAGTCACAGTTAAAAATGACGTTTCGGCTTCTGAAGACGACAATGTTGAAAAAACAGAAGATTATCCCAAACTTTTAGAATATGGATTAGATGTTAAAGTAGCATCAAAACTAGATGAAATTTATAGATCAGGTAAGTGAATGAGCTTTTTTAGATAGTTTTGCTGTGTACAATTCTCAGGCCAACTTGTTAAATGTTTCCTTACATATAATATATATATATGTGTGTGTATTTTACCTTATGGGCCAGTTCAGTGTTTTTATATGGTCTGGCTCTGTTAGTAAATGCTGTGTCCAACTTGTTGCTGATGAGGTTTTTCATTTACCTATCAACAAGTGATATTTCCTCCTTTTTTTTCCCCCTAACTGGCAGCTGTTACAGTTTTTTTGTCTTGAATATTAGAAAAGCAGTGAGATCTTTTTCATGATACAATGGTTCATTTTAAACAACCTGTGGCTTAGGTTTTTTATTCTATACTCCCTATGTTAGTAATTATTGCCAATTGTGGTCAATTTCAAAAAAAAAAGTTTCTAATCTTCTTTTACTTTTTCTCAATGTAAATATTTATCCTATAATTTATTTATCTTTAATTTTGTGTGATGCCAATATTCTAATTGAGGTTAAAGTAAACTATTTTTATTGTTGAACTTGTATATTTTAAAATTTATACCATTAGATTATTATTATGTGATTATATTCAAAACTTGATGTTTAAGCCACTTGTCGTTCCCACTAACTTCAACTGTGGTTAACATCTAAGAGCATATCGTGTATCGTTGGTAAGAATGAATTAGCGAGTTTTATGTATATCTTTTGAATTAGTATCAATTTATTTTAATTTTGTTGTCAACCATGTATTTGACATATGAAAATTTATTTGAATCTTTGTTTAGTTCCGCCATTATTTATAAGGGTTAACTTTTAATTTGGTGTAGATTATTTCTTTTGTGCTCAATCCAGTTGGAATATCAGTGAGACTTTCAAGGTTACCTTTTTTTTCTTTTTCTTTCCTGAGACCACTTTTTTCCTCTTTTATTTTTTATTTTTATCTTATTAGCTTATATTGTTTTGAACTCTCAAATTCAAGACTACCTTTGTAATAAAATGTATGTATGTACATGCATAACTTACGTAAATTGTACTTATGACAATTTGGTGTTTTATATAGGCATCACTTGACTTTTTTATTATTTTTAAAATTTCTTGTCTTATTAAATAAATTATCATGGTCCATTTGATGTTATTGTTATATTCACTTTGATTGATTATTTTATCTGATCTTAATGTTACTATTGCTTACTATTATATGCTCTTATTACTATTGGTTGGTCCATTTGATTGTTTATTTTGTAGTGTTAATTACTGTTTACTCCTTATCCTAAAATGTTATAAAATTTCCTTACCTTCAATTTCAAAATAATCATTACCACATAACGTTGGTTAAAAGCATTATATAAACTATTCAAAAGTCCCGGAGTCCCTATAGTACTCATTCATGATCGAGTTTTCATTGGTATAGGCTCCACTGCTGTCGGCAAATTTTTATTATAACAGCATCTATATACAATTTACTTTCAATTTATTTACTGGAACAAATCTGCTATTATTATTATACTCTAAAGTCAATTAAACTAAGTTTCATTCTTTTTGAAAAATAAAAATTTATTGTTCTAATTTAAAATGACAAATTGGTTAGCTAAAACTAAAGTTTATGAGCCAAGTATAGAAATGGTGCATTTAATGTTTTCCCGTCCAATTTTCAGTGACTTTATTAGAGCAATTAAAGTGAAGCACTGTTGGTCTTAAACCCTCAGTAGTTTTTTAAGATAATGGAATAAAATAGTAACCTGGAATGAATATCACTGATTTTCTCATAATGTTGTGCTTTCACTCTCTACCTCTTTTAATTTTATACATATGTATTATAGCGATATTGTAATTATGATATTAATAAATTTTACCTGATATTCAAAATTACAATTTTAATTTTAACTTACTTTGACCCTCTTAACCTCTTAGAGTTGTATAGTTATATGTATATAATTATCATGTGATTTGCTTTGCTGAACGAATTATATCAAATTATCGTAATAGTGTCTACACACGGCGACACCGTGTAACTAATATCAGGTTTTAGTGTTATAACTTGTGGATTATTCAATTTTATTTATCGTTTCATCTAAATTATTTATTCTTATAAAAATGTTAAGGTTTGGTTCTGACATACTAAAAACTCTTTGACATTTAACCTAACTTTACTTCATTATCTTCAAACACCAAAAGCCACACCGGAACTTCATGAATTTAAAGAATTTCATATCTTCAGGGAATATAATTAATTCTGGTACTCTTAATTGTCATCCTGAATTATGTATTGTTCCTGAATTGGCTTGATATGAGATACAGTTTTTTCTTTGATCCTTTTCCATACACACAGCTCATACAATCTTCAGGACAAATAGATAAAAGATTCCCACAGTTGCATCTTCTTCCTTCAGTCATGTCTCGCTCATGTACCTCCTGCTCGGCTCTTATCTTCCACATAGATATTAATCTTCCACACTCGGATCCAGTACCAGATGAAGTGCCTTCAGTCTCCTTGACCTTCTTATTTAACTGTTTCCCAAGACTAAGTGGCATTTTCCCCACACCATGGGTTTGTTCCCTCCCGTTCGACCGTGAGCCTTAGTCCTTCCCAAGGCTGTGGTCTTTCCTCTAAGTCACGGTTTCTCTGCCGTGTGTCCTGCGTACTTCATCCAACTAAATAAAATCAACTATTCCTTATTTAATAAACTTAACAATTTTACCATATTTTGACCTCAAAAATAACAGCAATATTTATATATGCAAAGGATTTCATTATAAATAATTTTCCTTAAAAGGGATACTAATTAAGTGTAGGAAATAGCCCACATCCTTGTATGATTGTAAAGACCAATTTTTGATTGTATATGTTAATTTTCTATAATAAATTTTTAATTTTGATTCATCGAAATATAACTTTTATAACCTCACAGCTGGTTTTCTGTAATATTTAAAAAAGTAATAAGCAATGAGCAACCAGATAACTAAAATGGCCCAGTGTGGTTTAACATTCACATTTATGTGCACCTATTCAGCTCACTAGTATTATTATTACATAGTACAGAAATATTTTAAACTGATTTATTTTTTGTCTTTTCAACAGGTAAGCTAGCACATGCTGATCTCGACGAACGAGCCCTGGATGCTCTCAAAGAGTTTCCAGTCGAAGGAGCTGTCAATGTATTATCTCAATTCCTAGAGTCTAACTTGGAACATGTTTCAAATAAATCCGCTTACCTGTGTGGAGTTATGAAGACGTATCGACAAAAGTCGAGGTCTGGCCCCACTGCTCCCACCTTAACACAGGCCACTCCTCCGGCCAAAGGACCGGATGAGGATAAAATTAAGGTAAAATTCTTTTGTTTGTTTGTAATACTTGTCTCACAATTGAGTTTCATTCAATGCAAATTTTCTTAACAGGCAATATTAGATAGGACTGGATATACATTAGATGTTACAACAGGACAACGAAAGTATGGTGGTCCTCCACCAAATTGGGAGGGATCCCCTCCAGGCCCAGGCTGTGAAGTAAGTAGGCCTTCATTTAATGGAGCATGCTGGCGTTAGAGTATATATTTTAGTATAGTATTGGAAAAAAATGGGACAGAGTTAAGGGACAATAAGATAATTCAATTGTGTACTAAATAATGCTTTTAGATTGATAATTTAAGTTTTGTTCAATCAATTTCTAATATCGTGTGATAATAATGTTTCAATTATGCTTAGATAATGCCTTATACTAGGATTTCTGTCGGGTTTGCATGTATAAACTTGTTAATTCCCAAAACAATATTATTTTTAATGCAGGTTTGGTAACATGTATTAACAGTGGAGTCCTGATCATAAGCAGGTCCCAATCAATGATGTTGAAAAATGAATAAAACTACCTATGTACTTAATTTAATCAGATTTTTTTCAATCATATTCAAATCAATTTTTTAGTTTTAAAATTTCAAATTGTGATATTTAAAAATAAAAATCCGAATTCTTACTTTAAAAAAAAAATTATCATTTGATTATGTTCATAATTAGGTAATAAGTAACATGTCCCTCTTAAAAATTTTAATGGTTTCATTATTCTTTTTGTTTTTAATTTCAAAATCTCATCTGTTCTGGGTTATCAGTGGTTCTCGGTTATCCACATGACACTCAACCAGGATTACTGTGGACCCCACTTTTAAAATAATTATTATTTCACAGTATTTTTGTATTTCTTTTATTCAGAACTGTCTTATGCACTCTCCTTGTTTAGAAATGTGTCTGACTCATAACTATGGAGGTGAAGCTAGATTATCGGTTCTCCCATTAATACATCATATGAAAGCAATATTGACTCATCTTTAGTGAGGGAAAATTAGTACCTACTTTAATAAATAAATAGTAAATCACCAAAGATATGAATGCAAAAATAGTCTTAGGACTAACCTTCTAGATCTACATGGCAACTTTATTAGTCATTGCATCTTAAAAGCAAATATACTTGCCACAATTTTAATTTCATTTTTGTGTAACATAAGTACATAAGGGTTCCTTTATTTATTAGAGGGTCTAGGTTTTATGAATTTAATTGTAATTTTTTTCCTCTATATTTCTTCAACAGGTATTTTGTGGAAAAATTCCTAAAGATATGTACGAAGATGAATTGATACTATTATTTGAAAAAAGTGGTAAAATATGGGATCTAAGGTTAATGATGGACCCAATGACTGGAACAAACAGGGGATACGCTTTCATTACTTACACAACTAAGGATGAGGCCCAACAAGCAACTAAAGATGTAAGCATGATCATTACTTATTTTGTATATTTTGGTATTATACATATAAGTTTATTTTAATTATATCAATCAGAATGAAGAGGCTCAAAATACCAAAAAGTCATTTTAAAAAGGAATCTACATCTAAAAAGCTGTGATACAAAATTTAGATTTGTAATATTTTTTTAATTTATGAAAATTTTATTATTGGTGTATTATGTTTTACTATTTATGTCTCCATGTATATTGTGTATGCCTTCCTGCATTCTTGTGTTGCATCAGTTTTAATAGTCTATATTTCAATACCATCTACCATTGGTATGTGTACCCATTTCAAAAGTACATAAATTGGTTTTTCAACAACATAAATGCATGATTTTAAAATCAGTTCTTGTTAGACCTTCTTTGTTTGTGTTATTTTTTTCGTTTTATTTTAATGTATGTTTAGAACTTCCTTTTTATTTATTTGCTGAAGTTTTCACATGAAGTCCGTCCGTCCTTCTTAATAAAAAAAAAAAATTTCATTACCATATTTATGTTATTTTCCCTCCTGTCCCTTTCCCTTTTAAACGTATTGCTATATGGAAGAATAGCTGAGGTATAAATTAAAATTTTTAAATATTTAATGAAATAGTTGTTCAAAATTTTAAGTCGTCATTACATTTTAGTCAATAAAAACATTTTTACTATCTCCTTAAGTATGTCATGATATTACAGTAGGTTTTTCAAATTTTATTTTGTTTGTTCAATCTTCATGAGGAAACAGAAGCTTCTCTCTGTACAAAATAAAGTGCTGTGTTGTGGTGGAGGTGTCGATAGATGTCAAGTGCGGACAGTAATATTATTCTTATTTCTAGGTCTCCTCTTTGCTCCCCTGAGCAAAATTGGAACCAAACTGCTCAAAATTACTGTCCAATATCTACTCTTTTATTTTTCTCTTTTACTTTTTTTAGAGGCAGTTTTTGGCATTGAAATTTTAACATGGATTTCAAGCAAGTAGTCTGCACCGTTTCATTTATTATTCCATACTTCTATTTACTTTTATTTTCAGTTGTCAGTAATTTTCTTTCTTCTTATGGCTAAATATTGTTTAACGATAATTAGTATTGGTTTATAGAACAGTGTGCGGTCATTATTACTAAAATTGTTTAATTATTATATTATTAGCATGCCTACTGCCTCGTAGATTTTTATTTATTTATTTTTTCTTTTCATAACATATATATTTATCAAAATTATCATTATTTAACAAAAATTCTTCGTCCCTACTTCTTTTTCTACCACTAAATTTTTTTTTTTTTTATGAAATTCATGTTTTATTATTTTTGACATTTTGGCATGTTTGTTTTCTAAATCCACAGCTCGATAATCATGAAATCAAACCCGGCAAGCACCTGAAAGTAAACATTAGTGTCCCGAATCTGCGACTTTTTGTTGGGAACATACCTAAGTCTAAAGGCAAAGAGGAGATCTTGGACGAGTTTGGTAAATTGACAGGTAAAGTTGTTGCTGAAAAAAATTGAGTACACATAACCAATGAAGCAAAATACAGTAATGACGGCTTTTTATATTTTAATTTAGTTTGGATAAAAATTATATTTTGGATAGATTTTAGCCCTCGTTGCTGATTTTTTATGATTAAATTTTGTATTCATGTATAAAATCTTCCCCATTATTTTCCTTTCGTCTCTCCCCCTGTTATTGTAAATACATATATGGCAAAAGGCATACATTGTAGAAAGATAATAATGAAAGTTTGAAAAAAAAAAATACTACCTCGGGCTTAACTCGTAATTTTTTTTTTAATTGGCAATCCGTCTTGAACATTCTTATTGCAGCTGAATGATTATGAAATTCGAAAAGGCAAAAAGATTGGCGTAACTGTTTCTTATAACAATCACCGCTTATTTGTTGGCAATATACCAAAGAATCGGGACAGGGATGATCTTTTTGAAGAATTTTCAAAACATGCACGTAAGTTGAATTGCCTCCCCCTTTATTTTCCAACACTTCTGTTTTTATTCGTTAATCGAGGGCAGAGTTTTTTCCCTCTTTACTCCTCAAATTTTTCTTGTTTTATAGTTTATAATTTTACCCAAAAAAATAAACAAAAAAAAACGCATGTGGGGTGGATTTTTAATATTTTTACTAGTTATAATATTTTGTTGTAGGCATGTTTATGCAATCACAATGCAGTTAATATAAAATTTGATAATTTAATATTCATTTTTTTCATTACTTGTTGGATAAACATGTTTACTATTCATTCAATTAAATCTTACTAACACTAACATTGATAACAATTTAAAATGAAAACTTTTAAAATGAAAATAAAATCTTGCTTAGTTATCAGAAAAAAAACTTTTTTTTTAGTTGATGTGTTGATACTTGAATAATCACTCAGCGCTCTGTAGATTTCATTGTTTTAGTAAAAGCTTTCAATAGGGACAATTTTTCGAAAATTGTGGTGGCTGTGAAAATTATCATTCCTTGTAATAATTTGTGTCATAATAACTAGTGTTTAATGTTGCTTTTATTGTGCCAACATTTTTTTTTTTTTTTTTTTTTTTTTCAGTCCAGCATGTAATTTTTAAAAATGCTTAATTTGTTATTTTGTTCATAATATTCAGATTGGCTTTATGTTCATTACAAAAAAGATATACAATTGTTCATCTGCTTATCATTCCATTGTAGCTATTTCAATTTTGGGATTTAAACAGAGAGTTTTTCTTACATAAAGAAGCCTTATTTTGGAATGAGCAATAGAATTATTTTGATTGAATGTTTTCTTTATTCATTGTCATGATAAGAGTAGCTACTATTTTTAGATTCTTAATGCAGATATTCAATATGTATTTTTTTTTTTTTTTTATCGATCTATTTGATTTAAAAGTTATTTAATTTGCAACAGCTGGTCTCACCGAGGTGATCATATATAGCTCACCTGATGATAAAAAGAAGAACAGAGGGTTTTGTTTTCTCGAATACGAGTCGCACAAAGCTGCCTCTCTCGCGAAACGGCGGCTTGGCACTGGTCGAATAAAGGTGTGGGGCTGTGACATCATTGTTGACTGGGCTGATCCTCAAGAGGAACCCGATTCAGAAACAATGGCAAAGGTAAACTTTCTGTTTTGTTAAATGGGTTTGCATTTCTAACTTACAGAAGGCTTCATTTTAATGAAAGCTTGTCAAACCAAAAACTGTTTTTATTATGATGTAATTGCTTTTGGCAGGTTCTTCACCATACTCTAGTAACAGCTCTAAAACAATAATAACATATACTTAATGAAAAACAATAAATAATATATTAACTTTAAACTGTGAACAGTTAAAAAATTATTATTAAATATTTCAATTAAAAAAAATTGAAATATTAAAATGTCTCAAAATTCTTAATTTAATACTGTGAACATAACAGTATTAGCATAAACTGACTTATATGAAATGTAAATGTTTGTTTTTGATGAATTATTGTGCAACAAAAATATATTAAAATTGGTGAAATTATGTAAAAAAGTTATAATATGAGAATAATAGTCAAATTTTATATTAACTTGAGGATTTTATTTATTGTTATGATTACCCAACATAAAAATACATCCTTAATATTGGCAGCATTTGCCGTGTTAAGACTATCACCATGTTCTAAATCTTCTCTAAACAGAGAGCAGAATTTTACCACAATCTGGCTAGGAATGAACTAAATCGAAAAAGTGCTTCTGACAATGTCCTGTCCTGATTGGTAGGACCTATGATACATAGTAAACACCACTTATGTTGCCACTTCTGCTGAGATACTGAAGAGCCGTCCATACACATAGAATGTGAAGCACCAGTCTCCTTCTGCAGGGTGGTGCAGTGGTTAAGAAAGGTGATCCTGGAAACTAAAGAAATGTCCCTGGCACCTACTTGCTGAATGTATTCTATTAAATTATTTCCCCCTGTGGTTTAAGATATATTAAAAATGGGGGGGAAATTGCTTGTTTAATATTTTTTGGGGCAATTTCTGTTGGTTTGTCTATTTAAATAAAGTATTTTTGGTCTAAAATACAAAGTGATTTTTACAAATCCCTTAAATTTTATTGAGAACACGCTCAAGAAGTGCCCAGCCCACACTCAGACTATCTCTGGACATTGTTCATTTATTTTTTATGTCCTTAAAAAATACAATTTAGTTCAAATTTTAATCAGTAAAAGTTAAATAAAAAATTGCTGAGACAATAAGATTCGAGTTAGTATGCTTTTAAGGTACTGATTTTACTGGAAATAATAAATATTCAATTCCAGTATCATGATTATCACAAAAGCATTTGGAACACGTCACGTACCTTCACCAGTTTAGAGAATCTTTGCTATTTTATATTGAGATAAATAGGTTAATGACTTATTAAGCTTTGAGTATTGGGATGATTTTATTTATTTTTTTCTTCACAGGTGAAGGTGCTATATGTCAGAAATTTAACTCAAGAATGTTCAGAAGAAAAACTGAAAGAATCTTTCGAGGCATTTGGCAAAGTTGATAGGGTAAAAAAAATTAAGGACTACGCTTTCATTCATTTTGATGAAAGGGATCATGCAGTTGCTGTGAGTACTTTCTTGTTTGTAGTAAAAACTTGATTTCATTCTGTATATGAGGTGTTTTACTGTAAGATCGGTTATTATAATAGGCCATGGAAGAATTAAATGGCAAAGACATGGGAGGATCTAGCATAGAAGTGTCCTTAGCGAAGCCACCTTCGGACAAAAAAAAGAAAGAAGAAATTCTAAGAGCACGAGAACGGCGCATGATGCAAATGATGCAGCTTAGGGGAGGCGGGTAAGTAAATTCTTATGCTGTAGTGTTGGATTATAAGTTGTTTTTTATTATAGTTAATTTTTAATAAGCTGTTTTTCTTACAAATCAGTTTTAAAACATAACTATTGATTAGTGTAAAAAACAACCATTTTTTCAAAAGAAAAAATTTTTTACTTAATTGTTGACTCGTACTGTGTGTGTCAAAGATTTGCAAGTTATAAGAAAAAAAAACATACTAAATTTAAATTGTAATCACATACCTTAATACACCCTCTTTCTGTCGTGGGTTTTCGATGGGAAATGTTACCGTTCCGACTAATGTTTTCCGTACACTATATTCATTCACTAATTATTAAATATTTAAAATTTTCTTAATAGGATATTCTCTCGTAACATTTGTTAAGAGTGAAATTTCCTCTTATTCTCTGTGAGCTGTTTATTCTCTAATGAATTTGGCTGTGATCATCATCAGTCAGGATCCCATTTTTGAGATTACTTTATGTTGTGTAATGTATATTACTTAATTAAAAATTTTTAATGCCTCAACAAATGCCCTTGCTTATTAATTGAGGAAATTATTTTAAATATGTATGTAGCCCTATTGGTATACTTATATACTGTGTGTTGATGTTGCAGCTTCTCTCCACAGCACCCTAGCATGATGGGGGGCCCCGGACCACGACCACTCGCCCGAGCCTCGGCTACATCAATGAGGAGTATGGGTCGCGGTGATTATGGTAAGTCCTTTTAGCTATTTGTGTACCCTGCATGAACCCTCCAGTCCAATTCTCATTCACGGACGGCTTAGCTTTTTTTAACATTGGAGATAAGATTGCACATATCTCCTATCCGTCCTTTATTCTATGTAAACTTAATTTATTTTATTTTCTAATTAATCATAAAAGCATTAACAGATCATTATCCACCGAAAAGATATCTAAATTATTTTGTATATCTTGTTAAAATAATTTATGTGTAAAATGGTTAAGTAAACATATCACGTAGATGTTTCAAACATACATGTGATATACAGAGGTTTTAAGTTTATAATGCATGCTTTTATGTTTTTAACTTTTTTGTATAGCAGTAATATATGGGGTAGCTCATGGGTTGGGTTAGTTTCGGGTAGTGAAGCAGTTAACTTCCTTAAGTGCGACTATAAATGTTGAATATGTCGGGTTTATGGTGCCCATTATTATATAACTATACTGATGTTAAAAGGTAACTGCACGTGCAAGTATCAGCGATTAATCTGAGTATTCGAGTTGCGCCTCTTTATTTCCTTTTCACAGCATGTAGTCACACGCATTTTGTTTTTATTTACTTTTTTTTTTTTAAATTTCATGGTTAATGTTTGGGCCTGCAATTCATTATATTATGAATCAAAACCATTGATGTTTGTTTCAAGTCATTTACATAATTTCTAAACTTTAAATTAAACAAATGCTTGTAGAATAAAGTTCCACTTTTCGCCAATTATTTTTTTTTGTTTTTTTTGGCGATTATTGGAATTAAACAGATTAGAATTGAAATTATTATTTTATTTTTGCCTTACAAAAACTTAAAGCAGCTATAATGAGGATCAGTCAGGTAAGTGTCTTATAATACTCTGCTTTCCCTAATAGTGGCTCAAATTTTATTTCATTAATCCTTTCTCTTCTTATGAATCTAATTTTTTTTAATTCCCGGCATGCATTTCTATTGTATTTATTTTGTTTTGAATTATTGTAGTTAAACCTTTTATACACCCTAAATTTAATAATACTGAATTTATTTCAGAAGATGCAAGTATAAAGAAACTAAAAATTGTATTTACTATATTTAAGAAACCAAAACTGTGGTTATTCGTAGGCTATAACACCTCTAGGTATTGTGATATTATTGTGTTTTTATAGATTACGATTACGACTATTACGGTTATGGGGATTATCGAGGCGGCTACAGCGATCCATATTATGATGACTATTATCGGTACGAGGATTACTATTATGATTATGCTCCAACTCTACCGCCCTCATCCCGTGGGCGTGCCAGACAACCACAGTCGGTGGGTCTTCAACACTGCTAAATGTCTTTGGTTTGGGCCTCAGCACAGATCTCTAACACCTCTCCAGTCACTCTCACATATCATGTATATTTTACTTTTCTTTTATCTTTTTTTTCTCCTTTATTGTACTTGTTGTCTAGGATCTGTCCTGTAATTATCGATCTTCCTTACTAACTATTTCTGTTTGAACGCCCCTCAGTATATATACTCATACATAACTATTGGGGAAGTTTAAACAAATTTCTTCCTTTTCTCATAGTTTTCTATATGACTGTGCTGGTGGACCAAACATGGCATCATATCTGATCTTTGCCGGGAAATAACTTGTTCAAATTTTTTTTTTTTTTTTTTTTTAAAAGAATAAAGTGTAATGGCTCAATCTTATATTATTATACAGACATAATTGTATAATATTATTTAGGTTTTTTAATTGTGATTTGTGCAATACTGTGGAGTGTTTTTTAATACTTGTCCAATGTGGGCCTTGCTCTAACCAGTAGCGCTCCAGTTTACAAGTGTTTTATTTTTTGTTTTTGTTTTATCTTTTTTAATATTGACCTGTGTTCGGCTCAGATATGATGCCTGTGTTTTTTATGTGCTCTCTTTCTTTTTTCTTTCTATCTTCCTCTTTATAAAACACAGAACACTTACATGCATCTGTATTCTTTTCTTTTCCTTCCTCTCTTTTCTATCTGTCAAGTTGCAGGGTTATCCAAAAGCTAGGGGCGATGAACGCGTGCGCACAATCCCTCGACGCAGTCTCAAGCCTACTGCAACACACTAACTACCTAAAACGCACTAGCTGGCTGGCATAACCGATTCTATTTATTTTTTTTCCTTTTTTTTTTAACTAACTACAATTTTCTACCAGGTTTCAATATTTTATTAATATGCATTTATTAAAATGGTGTTCTCATTATTGTCTTATATATTTTTTTTTTGTTGTTTTGTTTCATGGAAGTAATTTCATTGGCAAGAGCTATTTGTGATACATTTTTATATTTTTTTTTGTATGACGGCCATAGAAGATTTCTACATATTTATATGGAAATATGTAGACTCAGTATGGTCAACTACATTTTTATATTTATTTTTAATGTGCGAGTTGACTCATTTAAAAATTTTGTTTTATTGTTGCTTTTTTTGTACTTTATTCTATTGCTTTTTTTATTTTGCTTTTATTAATGTGCTAGTAGATTTATGCTTTTATTATATTATTATAGTTGTTAAAAGTATCAAAGAGCTTTTGCTTTTGCTTTTGCTAGGCTTATATAATAAGTAGTTGCTTTGGGATCCCTGCTTTGTGATGCGACCCGACCCATCAAACCCTGCTTTATACTTTGGATAACCCTGCTACATGCTATATAATAGAATGTGTTTGGTAATTATTTTATTTATATTTATTGATATATATATATTTATACCATATGATGACGTTTTAAGATTTGTTTTTAAAGTAATTTAGTTGAGATAATTATATACATTAATTTGTTGGTTATTCAATGCAAATGGGCTGTCTTTTATTGTGTGTTAATAACCAATTGTAGCTAAAATGTTCCTAGTATCTGGGATTTGATATTTTTTTTTATTTAAATTTATTAAAGGGGAGTCCATTTTCAAATAATTGCTTGTTTTTTACTTATCCACCATTACTTAATACATACTATAATGTTACTCACGTTGTGATGGTTTCTATTTAACAATTTTTTTTATTAAGCATAATCAGAGAAATTACATTTGAGTTGGCATTGATGCCTTGTTGCTGTTTGCCATAAGTTAAAGATATATTATTAAATAACATATTAGTAATAAAAACCACAGCAAAAATTTACAAAAACCAAATTTGTAGTTTTAATGACATATGACACTTTAATGTTGTCATAATAGGCTATCACGGAGGTCGCTATGGAGAGAGGACAGGCCAGTACGGGCATGAATTCTGGGACCCAGGTTTGTTTGAATTTTTTCCTTTTTTTTTGTTCCTTTGTTACTTAAATCTATATTTATTTGTTTACTATATATGGTATTTTAAAAGAAGTTATTTAATTGCCTAAACAAATAAGTGATTTTTTTTCTAAGCAAATGGCAACCTGGCTGTAAAAATTATTTAAATGATTTGTCAAATTTTAAAAGGTTTTGTTTTTCTCTAATATAACACTGTTCACTAATGCCGACTCAAAATGTTTTTTCATTTCACTGGATTTTAACAGTAACTTCATTGCAGATCGATAAAAGCTCTGAAAATGTTATAGGCTTTTTCCCCTTATCAAGATCTCTTTTAACGAAATTGAAAACGAAACCCGAGTGATTTCACTTGAAGCATATTAAGAGCAAGAGTTGAACAATTAATAAGGAGATGTTATTTTAAGGGACCATCTAAAGGGTGTTCATGCTGAATCATAAACTTTTTATGATGTTATTTAAAAAAAAAAAAAAAAAAAAGCTGTGTTAGAATTTTTCTTCTTAATGAATTACCAAGTAGTCGGGGGAAGATTTTTGATCCCTGGGGGCATGGAAGGATGCCTCTTAAGTCGTCGTTCTTCATATCTCATGTATTATATATTTAAAAAAATATAATTTTACTTTCGGAAATAATTTTTTGTTATTTTTAGTGTGTGAATAGCATAGTTATATTTAGGTTTTATTTGTAATCAACTATTTTTTAAGCTTAGTAGTTATTACTAAAACATGTCCTGCTTGAATGCAATAATAACTTTATTATTTATTATAATTAGATCCAATAATTTCTTACTCTCAATAAAATAAATATGTAAAGCAAACCCACTTATAATAATAATTCCTCCATTTTATGTCAGCATAATGATAATAGCAATGTTATTAATCTTGGGGGTTATGATTCCCATTTTGTTGGGTGCTAGCATTAGTAACAAAATATAAATTAAACCCTACATTTTACTAAAATACTTTTTTTTTTTCTTTTTTTTTTTTTTTGTAGCCATACTTTAACCTAACTTAAATGCATAAGCAATGCTATTAGTTTTTTTGTAATAGAGATATTTTGGTATCTGAAATGTCCTTTATATATTGCTAGGAATGAGCTATTGAATTTTCTGAATAATGCTTATGAAATTTGCAGAAAAAAACATTACGACTTTAAAAAATTAGATTATTTATTTCTTAGGTTAAACTGGTATAGCTGAACAATACAGGTTTCAACAGCTGTAGGTTTTGTATGTAAGAAGGATTAAAACAGGAGTGACAAAAAAAATTAATATTTCTAAAATAAAAAAATTTTGTTTCAAGTACAAGTGAAAAAATATCAATATATCATTAGATGTGTTTTAATATATAAATACACATCATAAATTCCCATGTCTTCTAGGATGTTTTTTTGTATGTTCTAAACTAAGTTAAACCCAGTTTACAGAAGGAAATGACACAAAACCGACATGAACATAAATAAAAAGTCTTGCAGTAGGATTAGAGATATAAATATATATGTACAATACAGTTCAAAACTAGAATTTAGTATTACATCATAAGATGAAATTTGAGGTTGTCCATATTCTCTACTAACTAAGCAAGCTTCTCTGGATGTCGTCTATTTATTTATGTTTTAATAATGCTTTATTATTCTAACCCAATTTTAAACCAGCTTACTAACATTAGTAATCTTGATATTTAACACGCATGCATTTTAATAAGAAGTTGGGATATATGCAGTGATGGAATTCCGCTAATTATGTAAAAATATGTAGCTTGTACTTAATATTTGTGTCCAAAGCTTACCTTTAATTGCTTAACAAATAATGCTCTTGTCAAATATAACTTCACTGAGCACAGCATTGAAAATGAGTCATTCCATCTATATTCCAAAAAGAACTTTTGTTTTAGCTGCCTAAAAGGTAATGCTTTTTTTATAATGGATCGTTGAAATTAATTTGACTTAAAAGTATAAAACCATTGCATTAAAGTGACAAATTTGAAGTAATATTTTAATTATTCTTATTAACTAGGGATTCCGTTGGGACATATAAAACTGCTAACTCTTCACCCTAATCACTAACCAGAAGGTTTCCACTCTTGAGGTTCCAATTATACACTCGATTTTTTTCTCTCTTAAATTAGAGGGAAACTTAATACGGATCTTTTGCCAGTTTGAAATCAAATGAAAAATAAACTTTATTCTTAGGCATTAGTCCCTTAAGAATAACTGAATAACTAGCTTATGGATAGACAGTGTCATATCAAATAATTGTATTTTAGAATTTAAAAAAAAAACAAAAATGAGTAATTTGTAAAAAATAGTCGATCAAATATTGCTAGCAGAAACTTAATGCTAGTGGGATTAATTTCAAAGTAATTAAATAGTGACCGGTTAAGAGGCAAGAAAAAATTATAAAGGCGAGATTTGAATACTTAAAGGGAAGAGGAATGATGTATGGCTGCAGGTGAGTTTCCGAAGAGGAGTGTATGCATAGTTGAAAAAGTAGCGAGATCAGAAGAAGCAAAATCTTTGTGTTGCAAGAATGTATAAAGGATTTGAGTTGTGAGAAAGGTTATATATGTATGATAGGAATTTAGTGGATAAGGTTTGGTTGAGGAAGGTTCCGAAGAATCATTGCCATCTGTTATTGGGAAATAGCCGTTCTGACTCAGCATGGCAATTAAAAATGTGTGAGTCTTGCATTATCTCGAAGACGAATCGAAACGTTCAGTTAATAAGGTGTTTTTATATTATTCATCAAGATTGCTAAAGAGACCACTATGAAAGATTAGGGAGGAAATGAGAAATTTGTGGATTTGTTGAAGAAGGAGATGACAGGATCGCTTGAACAGTTATCAGTTATATGGTATGGTGGATATGGAACTCCTATTGAATTGGGAAACATGTTCATTCTATGCTAGGAATCAATCTAAGATCAGGTTGCGGTTTTCGACAGATATGAAATATTGGCTTGGATTGGATCTGATTTTGGACTTCACAGAGCTTAAATTTAATTAATTCACTTGGCTCAGGAACTAATCTGGTTTCAAGTATTCTTGGAATTTAAGGAAAGCTGTTAAAATAACTGAGGGATGGAAGGAGAGGTGTACTTAAGCGTCATTGTCTTGAGAGTGGAAAGAACAGTATTGAATTAGTTCTGGGGTTCTCAATGTAAAGGCAGAAGAGTTGGAAAGATTAGAGCCCTGCACAACTGCTTTGGATTTGTGCAGAGGTGAAGTAAGTAGTATAGGGCTTATTAGGATTTAAGACGGCTTAAGATCAGTCGCCAACAAATGACAAAGTTCTAATGGAGAAGAATCTGTTTTCTAGTTTAGATTTACAGGTAAAATGATTAATCGCTTTAGTGAAATTGAAGAGAATGATGGTAGTGATTTGTGTTGATCTCTGGCAGATTTTAAGTTGTTGGTAATTAATTTTAGTTGGAGTGGATTGGTGAAATACCTGGGTCAAAAGTTTTATGAAATGGATTGGTACTTTTATCAAGGAAAGCAGAAGTTTAGGGTAGAATCACAGTTATATATTTTATGGTAACATTAACAGTCGTTAAAATGATTCAATCAATTTAAAATTTTAATGGTATATTTGACTACACCTTGAAATTTGCTTGTTAAGTGTTAGGTAAATTGCAATAGCGGGAAGTTTGATAAACATTTATTATAAGACCCAATTCTTTCATTAACTTTATTTAATCCTCAATTCATGTCTCAGAAGGTATTAAGAAATAAATTTCGAAAAAAATAAAAATCTATATCCACGAATTTAGTCATCATGGTTAATGTAAAGACATTAGAGAGTTAACACTTAAAGAATTTTAATTATACTCCTATAAATGAACTCAACTTTATTGGGCATTTTTTTTTTTACCAATAATTAGTAATTACCAATTAGTAATTAAGAATTTTTTTCACAATAAAAGCTAAAGGACTCGTGTGCCTGCCATCCTTCCATTGTGTTCATTCACTATCTACATCTCTTGATTTGTTTGTATTTATTTCACAACTTACAATTTAGTTCATAAATGATATAACAAAATTTTAGTTAGTCGTTAAAAAAACAACAAAAAATAAAATAATCTTTGATTTAATATGTGACATGAATGGTGAGGTGGCTGATCCTTGGGCCAACTTGTTTAGTTATAGTCGTATTTTCCTTGTTTTAAATGGTTGACATTAACATACCAAGTAATGGATGTATTTATTTGGCAAGTAACCATTTTGAATTTATTGTACTAATTTAAATGGATCGTAAATAAAGGGCAGCCAAGAAGACCGAAGAATCTCTAGAAACAATTTATCACATGTTACATTGTAGACGAGATAAATTGTTCTGTACTGGCAAGTATTGAATTATTAAATTTTGGTGTCGTGAGTTGACAAGATGACTAAAACTTTTTCGTGCTTTTATAGTGTATAATAACGGTCAAGACCTTTTTAGTCCCTATCTCCCGTCAGATGTTAATTGATCATATTTAACCTCTTTTTTTTTCTTTCTTCATTTGATTTTAATAAGGCAAAGACTTTTATTACTAGATAGTACAATAAAATATAGTTGAATCTGCGTTACTTACTGAATGTTTATTCATCACATTGTCAATATAAGGGAAATAGTTAATTTATCTTATATGAAATTTTTCTCAATTTAAGTACAATAAATTGTATTAATCATCAAATGACTGTCTGTGTTTTCTGTGATAATGGCTGGTTAACAGTATATATTATTCAAATATTTATTATTTCTATATATTTTAATTATATATTTTTTCATATAATTTAAAACTTTATATTTAACTTTAACGTTATCTCAAGGTTCTGTTAATAAAATTTTGGAAACTTCTGGCAAAAGGAATAATGGTTTTTATTACACACATTGAATATATAAAAATTGATATACAAATAACTTACGTACATAATAAATAATACTGTTAAAACTAAATTTACGTATTATACTGGCCAGTGTTTCTATGTGGATAATCTTCGTATGGTTCGGATTAGCATATTGAGCATATTCTGTTCGTCTGGAGCATCGCGTGATCCGGATCGTCTTATTGCGCGTCCTTTGTTCTCGTGCCGGGTGAAAGTGAAAAGGGCTGGCGTCTTCGTGCACTACGGGGCCGTAGCGTAGGTCGCTACCTGGGCTGGAGTCCCTCCTCTACCGGTTCCTGATGAAAGAGTGAGTTCTTTTTTCTCATGCCGGTTCCAAGATCAAGAGTGACCTTTCGTTGCCATCTTGATCTATTGGCCTCTTTGGTTGTTCGGATATTTATACTTGGCTTAATTTACGTAGTTTATAAAATAAAATATTTATATTAAATTATTGATATTATTTTTAGTAAAAATATTAATAGTTAATATAACGACAATAAAAACGTTCATACTTTCATAGGCATGAACCACGGATCGTTTGTACGTTCTTCAACGCTTGCTTTTTCCGAGTTTAAATAAAAAACACCATTAAAAATCATAACATTAAAATATCATAACAATATAGTCCATGGTTAAGGATACATTAAAGACAGCAACAAAAATAATTTCAAAGAAATTCTGAAAAATGAAGGACGGTGTCCCAATAATAAGAATCAAATTCCTTACGTAACTTCCTTCAAGCCAGTTCCAATTGTTTTTTTTTTTTTTTATCAATATTTTAGATATTTGAAATTTTTTAAATTTGTAAAAAAAAAAACGATTTTCCATGACCCAAAATGGTTTAATAAATAAGCGGTATATTTTGATAAGTAATACTGTATAGCTGTTGAATTTTTCACAATTATTTAATATATATACTCGTGGGGAGTACCTTTAATATTTCTTGATATTGTTTCTTCATTTTCTATTTTGTTTTTATATATTTTTTCAAATCATAATTAAAAATAGTAATGGCACTAAATTATATATCTTTTAGGTAGTACATTATTTAGCCAAAAAAAAGAGGCTTTTTTTCTACACATCTGAAAGTATTAATTATAAGTTGTAAAGTTTAATAATTAAAGTTGAAATAGTTTTTAGAATATATATAATTAACAGATCTTATTATTTATACAAAACAAACAGAGTTACATATTTTTATCTAATGAAAAAAAAAATCAAAACCGGACAATAATTATTCTATCCATGAAAAAATTAATGTTTTACAGTTTGTTACACAATCCAACTTTCCGGATTTTCCATAAAAAATTGTTTTTGCACTGTACAAAAATATTGCATATATTTTCACATCCCCATTGAATTTGGCATCATTTTCTTTTTTCTTACCCTTTGTGGAGTAATTGAAATAGACATTTATTCAGATGTGTTCTATAAATGGATCAAATTTCTTCAATTAGCTCCTTTATGAATGTCACTCTTCTTTCATTAGTTGCTTCTTTGTACTGACTCCAAAAATTCAGCAGTTTATATCCAAAAATATGTGGACAGGAGGCCATCTCCTTTTCCCAGGTTTAACAGAATACTTTCAGCACATGCTCATGATTTTCAGAAAAACCTTCGGATTCTTCTTCATCCATTTCTTATAATGTGGCTAGAGCTTCTTCCGGAATATTATAATTTTTTTATTCATATTGATGTTCATTGTATTAAAAGACCAATAAAAAGGTAAAAAATAAGGGATTGGTATTTTTCCATATTACATCCAGTTGTAAATTTGTAGATAGAGATCTGAAAGAGATTCGAGCTAAAAAAGCAAAAAAAACTCATTGTCTGGGTATCCTGAAATCCGTAGCAAAAGAGTCAATAATAGATTTTATTTAAAAGAAATAGTTTAAACTCCAATTGACTTTAAAGCTTTCTAAAGGAAAGAAAAAGTTGTTTTTATCCCTCAGGATAAAACCTTTAAATAAAAGGGTTAAATGACCCTTTAAATCAAAATAAGCATAGTTAAAAAGTTATATAACAAAAAAATTTAAGGTACTGAAAAATCAGGTCATTAAACTGGCCCGCTCTTCTAGTCTTAAAAACACGCAGTGAAAAGCAATCGAGAAGAATTATATGTACAGTAATGTATCCAGACTGATCATTTGAAGAGTAACTAACCAAACTTGTATCAGTGATCATATGAGTAATAAAATAAAAATTAGCAAGCTCACATATTTTCATAAATCTTCATGATGATATATTGAAGAAGCTGTACTGTTTTTGTTAATTAATTTCATGTAAAAGTTGTTACGTGTTAATATCCTACTGTTCTTCCATGAAACCAATGTCTTCAAACTAAAAGCAATATATTGTAGACTATGAAATAAAAATTGTCCACCAAAATTAAAAACTTGTTTTTCTTTAGGGTAGCTTGTTTCCGATGATAAGCACTAAGTAGCTAATATTTTTATTGAAACAAGAAGCTTTGATTTTTTTTCGTTGAAGTAGCTTTTGTCCCAGTATCATCTTCATAAAAGGGAACATAAAGGATTACGTTAAAAATGACATACAATCAACAACATTCTATTTAAAAGTAGTACTAAACGGTTTGTTGCTTATTAATTTTTATTTTATTGCATTAAAGGAAATTGATAGATTCTGTAATTATTCATTGCCAATAAATTGATCTGCTTATGTAACAGTCATTGATTTTTCTCGAAGAGTTTGTAATCGTTTTCAGTTAAATAGTAGCTAAAAAATTGTGTCCTAAATTTTTTTTGAAAAGTTTCTTTAGTGCGAGGAGTTTATTAAAGCAACTAAGATCTAAGTTAATTTGATTTATAGGAGAGAAAACTGCGTAAAGCTTGAAAAGTTTTAAGAAATAACTGTACACTTAGTGGAAAAACAAATTTTTCAAAGGCTTTACATTCTCTCCGATTGTTTAATTTTTTATTTTGATTGTTACGTGACTCTTTTTGAGAGTATTAAAAAATAATTTATTATACAGTTTTAAGATCCATTATAGGCAGATAGCAGTGACAAAAAATAGGTAGTTTTATTAATTGTTAGCCTGAAATGGATGGTGCATTCTATAGAAAAATCAAGTTAACGATGGGGTTATCTTGGAATAAAAATAAATCTTCTATTCTTTGTTGTTTTTTTAGTTTAATTAATTTAAAATAGATAAATTATAACCATCGGATGGATTACTTGGCTATAGTGAAATAACAGTCAATAACCGAGTACATTAAGTATCGGGTAATTTTTTTAATAATTCAATAAAAAATTATTGGTACTAAAGGATCAAAAAAGTTTAAATCTAATGAGGCATTTCATTATTCCTAACCCATTCTACCTCCTTTACAAGAAACTGTCCAGAAGGGTTTTAATATTAATTTGAGATTATTAGAATATAGCTTCTTTTTACAAAAATTATTGACCATGAAAAAATAAATACTGTATCTGCAAGTGTATGAAACAGGTTTTTATTCTTTTAAAAAAAAGGTTGCTTGAAAATAGGGGTGGTAGTGAGTCTTATACACACAAAATGTCCTAAAAATCAATTTTCAATTAAAATATCTTTAGCTTTTTCATAATTGAATAATCCACTAAGTTTTTTATAAATATTTTTCTATTTATATAACTATTTCTTTGAATATACAAGGGTGTATTTTTTATATTGATAGGATTTATTATATGTAGAGGATTACCTACAAATAAATTAACATGATTCAGATGGTCACTTTTCAATTGAATCGTAAAAAGGCCAGATACATGATTAGTTGAATTATCCTTGGTCACATGTGTGTACTATATTACATTGCACGGAAATGCGAAATAATTCATATATATCAGTTAAATTATGTATGAGCAGGTATATTTGTTTGGAATCAGCTTAAGAAGATATTAAGTAGAAATGTTAAATTTTTATTTCAATTATTTATGGACAGACATTGTTGTGTCTTTTAAGTCAGATGGTCTAAGAATTATAGCAATAAGTGATCAGTTGTGACAACTTGGACCACTATGACCATGATGATGAGATTTAAATCTTGCTTGCAGATGTGATTAAAAAAATCTTTATGTCAATGAAAATGTAAAAATATTTTTTAATCAATGTAAGCAGATACACAACAAATACATCCACTCATGTATTCTATCAAGAATACTAAATTATAATTTTTTTCTTTATCCAAATTGTTCTAATATAAGGGTAGGTTATTTACAAGCACTTTATATCAAAGTTGGGATAGTAAGTTCATTCTGTGTAGCCGCCACAAAATAAACTTTTAGTTTTAATATTAAATTAATACTGTTCTGTTCGATAATTAGATTTGTAACTTGTTGAATATTTTTATGCTACTTAATTTTGTGCTTGAATTATTTTAACCTATGTTTAGCCTAATATCTTAACAGTTGTTTTTACCTAATGTAAATGTAACTTTGTCCATGTATGAGTGTATATCTTATGTGACATTACATTAATGTGACTTTAACGACAGGGTGGGCGTGGGCGTGGAGCGGGAACAGCGGGGGGTCGACGTGGGGGCGGTGGGCAGGCCCGTGGGGGCAACAACCGACGCAGCGGCAGCGCTCAGCAGCGTACCAGGCAAGGCAGCAATCAGCGTGGCACTTCTCAACGCGCTCCCACATCCAAACAAAGTTTACCAGGTAATATCAAATTATTTTTTTCATTTCATGAGTAAATAGTCAGTTGGTATGTCCACAAAACAGTTTATTTAAATTATGAATTCTTCTATAAATTCTAATATGTTAAGGTCCTATTATATTTTCTTATAATATTTGTCGTTATTGAATTTGAAGCCAGTTATATATTCTTAAACTGCTCATACTTGGAATAAATTATTTTGTGGGCAGACTAACTGACAATTTTTTCCATTAAAGGTGTACATACAACCAGCTCTGTTCCCTTTTTTAGTTCTTAATAAAAAAAATTAATATTTTTTGTAAAATTGAAATAATAGAATTTTTTTATATTGCATCCAATCTCCTATCTTTCAAACCATTGTTAGTTTTTCTAAGCCGTAATTTGCCTCCTTAATCTTTAATTTTAAAATAATTGCTGGAGGTCACAAAACCATTTACATTTAATTTTAATGATAAGAGAATATACTTGAACTTAGTCAAAGACCTTAACTAACCCTTAACAAAAAATATCTAGTGATGTCTTATGTAAAACTAAGACAAATGTAATCCCATTATTTTATATTATTTCAAATCACTTGATTTGAATTATTAAAATTATTAGCATTAAAACTAAATTTTGGTTTTAACTTGAAAAAAAAAAAAGTCATATCTCAAATTTAACTGAGCAGTGGTTTGCAAACTTTTTCTGCCATGGGTCAGATTTGATGAAAGTAAATATTGTGGAAGTTTGTGAGCCAATGATTTTAATTGTGTCAATAGTAAAATCGAAATAGTCCACAAAAGAAGGAAGTACTGAATACTTGGGAATTTTAAAAGCCCTTTAAAAACACAGATTCTGATAATGACACAAATGCAATATTAAAATCTAATGTTCCAACATTTTTTTTTATTGTATGTAAGTGGTTTTTTTTAATTCAAGCAGATCAGAAGCCATTGAAGATCGATAGTTGCATTTTTGCTCCTTGGTAACATGCCACAGGAAAGAGGACATAGGAATTAAATATTATCCCTAAAAAACTAAATTATGAGAAATTAACTTATATCATATCGTTCAAAGATTTTTTTTTTTGTCAATATGTTAATTTATTTAAGATTTATTGTTTAATTTATGTTTAAGGAAATTTTACAGTCTTGGCTTCTTGACTATCCCTAGGTATTTTTTTCATGTTCCCTTCATTAGTTTGTTTATGTTTACTACTGTTTTATTTGTGGGTATATCACGTCATCATTGATCATTAATAGTTAAATTTTTTATTTAATTATTTTAAAAAACACAATTTTTAATTTAAAATGTTCTTATTTTAAATTAAAAAATATAGCCAAAAAGCTTATATTTTAAAACTTGGGATGCCAATTTCTGGCCATGTAATTTTTCCTCAGTTTCTCCATTTTCATTCAGTTATGGGGCATTCGTCTTTCATCTGTCTGTCTGCCTGTATGTTCTGTGATAAAGGTTTTGATATGATTTTTTTTTGTTTGGTGTCCCCTCCTTTTGTTTATTTTTTACTTATTTACAATAAATCTATCAACTAAAATTGCACCTCAAAAATGATTCAATTGATATTCAATTTTAATAGGTATATTCCATAAAATAATTTTTAGTTAAAACCCATTTACCAAGGAAGAATAAGAAATTAAGTGTGAGATTAAGCCCGTTTCGCCATCTTTTCTTTTCTCAAGTCCAGCTCCCAAGCTACTTACGATTTAAGATCTGATTTTTCCCTGTAGTTCCATGAACACATTAAAGTTTGTAACATAAGTATTTCAAAGATGTTAAAAAAATGAAGTTTTGTAAACCTATAATATTCTATTGGTAGGCTCCTAATGAAATAGCAGATTTTCTCGAATGAAATAACTAATGGGTGGGACAAATAGCTAAAAAACTTTATAAATGAAGTGTTTTAGATTTGTTGTTATAATATTGCAGGTAAGCGCAAGTTGGACGGGGGCACTAACCAGAACCAGGGGGAAACGAAGCGTCGGTACCAGCGGAGCGGCGGCTGGGAACCGCTGGGAGGAGGTGGCTACGGAATGAATGGCAGTGGCGACCAACAATGGTACCAGGACTCCTATGCCAACTGGAACTAAATCCAGCACCTCCCAGATTTAAATATTTTAGTTTTATTTTTTTATTTAAAGAAATTTTTTGCCCTCTTCTCTCGGTCTAAAATTTTTAATAATTCTCTCAATTCAATTGAGAAAATTAGTTTTATTTTGTGTAAATTTTCGAAAAATTTCTCCCTTCCTTTTTTTCATTTAATGAATGCATTTGGCTTTAAATAATGTTTTGGAGAATATTGTAATTTCATCATTATCTTTGAATGAATTTATATTTAATGAAAAAAATTTAATAAATGAAGATATTTAAAAAAAAATTATCAACTAATACATTGTTATTTGTAGAGTTATAAAAAGATTATATTATACTTGGTACAAATAGTATTGATTATGTAAATTATAACATAAATGTGATTAGTCGCTACTTGTACTGTAAACATTCCCCCCAAATATTATGGAAGGACCCCCCTAGTTCTGGAGAAAATTACATCGATAGGGGGTTTCCACCCACTGCCTCCCCAATCTGTTATCTGTTAATACATTGTTTACAAATTTTGGTTATCGGCTTTTTGGGTTTCTCGTTATATTTTAGGCCCTTTATCCGTTTTATTTTTTTTTTTATATATTATATAAAATATTGTTTTACAATTCTCTTTATATTTGTAGAATGCAGTTGTAGATTAATTTCTCTTCTATATAAGCACCTTTGAAATTATCTTTCAGTTTGTTTTAATTATAAGTTGGTTGACGCAAGAAGTTTACTGTTAACTTGCATCTTTTTTTTTATTAAGTTGGATGTTTTATGTTATTTATGAACTAATGTCCAATTTTATTTAATAAATAAGCATATTTTAATGCTAAATTGAAATTTATACAATTTGTTTAAATTTATTATTACTATGTTTCTTAAGTGTTATGTTATTATTATTGGGGGTAGAGCATAGGCAACGATGACCAGGAAACAACACTTGGTTGGCGACATATTTTTTTAACACTAGGTTTGTTACAATATCTATGTTACTTACTAATATTGAATTTTAGCATTATATTTTATGACATTGTTTAAATTTTTATATTTAAGGAATCTTGGTTTTAAAAAAAAGGTTTAAGAGATTTAGTATCTTTGGATACTTAAGCAATCCCATTTTTGTCTTGCGTCATACTCTTAGTAACCAGTAGATTTGCTTTGCTTCATGATTTTCAGCTTCCTTAAAATTTAAGTATCATTTATTTAGTGTGACAGTTAGTGTGCAAAAAAAAATTTTTTTTTACCACATCCTTGTTTTTTGAGCTCAACATGGCACCTTTTTTTCATTTAATATTTCCTGGAAAGCCAAATGTATGAACAATCTACATGTCTCAATAAACAGTTGTATGTGACCATATTTTATAAAGTGTGTTACCACATTTTTTTTCTTATTAGTTTTAATTTTTCATAATTCTACTCAGATCCATTGCAATTCATTTGTTAGCTGATAAAAGTTGATAAATGCTTTATCTTATTGAGAACATTTCATTTTGGCTACATCTGTTCCATTAGTTGTCATTTTTTATACATATCTTTTTTTAAACAAAATACAATTTTTAAGTTTACTATTTTTTTTGTTTTCTATTTCAGAACAACTTAACCCTTATTCATTTAACCTTTAGTGAGATAATATTGTTCAGTTCTATCTTTGTGATTCATTTTGTATATTATGGAGGACTGGCTGTTCTTTACCTAATTTTATGGCTTTTAATATTTATGTTTTATTTATTGTTCATTTAAAAATATTTTTGTAATTTTTTATCGGGTGAAGCATGTTTGTTACTAAGTGGATCCTCGAGCTGCCACAGCACTTCAATGTGTTTGATAATAAATATCTTAAATGTAAGTAGTGTAAAAGGTAGCAATGGTATTAACTTCTAATGCGTTAATTTTGGTTGAACAAAAGCAGATATTAGCCAAATATGAAACCATCAATGACTTTAACTACATCAAAATTCACTTTTTCAGCTGACAAATAACAGTTTAAAAAAAAAAAACCGAATTGCATCCTATTCACATCAGTTCTTATCACGTGATGCTGATGGTAAAGAAAGGATATGAAGGTGTCTATGTAAACTTGATTTTTATTTGCGATTATTCTTAATAATGTGTTTTCCTGTTTAGAATCATCTTGGCTACCTAAGTTTTCGAGATAGTAATGCTCATAATGTATACTAATATTAACATTAACATAACCCTACCTTGATACTACTTGGGAGCTATAATGCTAAGTAATTATTGCTAATGTAACAGTATTTTTGACTTGCCTACATCAGTCATTAGCCTGTTATTCTTCTCGTTAGCATTTTTGTGATGCTAGCTGGCCAATAATTTTTTTTATACCACTGAAGCATTATTCCTTTTGGCTTAGTGGGTCAACTCCGAACTAAGTTAGCCAAGGTGGTTTAGTGTATGAGGTCTATAATTTTTTTTTAAAAATCGATAAATACCTGGATGTTATTCATATCTAGTAGTTCAAAGCTGCACATTTTTTCTACAAAACTTTTTTATTGACTGTAATTATTTATTTATTAAAATATATTTATATGAATGTATTTTTCTATATATATATATATTTTTAGAAAAAGTTACATTTAATTACTCAAAATTAAAAAAAAAATCAATTACACGCATTTGTAATTTTTCATTGTTAACAATTTTATAGTATATTTTCACAATTGATGTTTTGAAATTGTTTTCATTCAAGAAAATTTAAATTATAATTAGTATTTTAATATGTTAGGTGAGTATGAAACAGGGTTTTGAGGACTATTTAGTAGAATGCATTTCTACTTAACATGAAACTGTTTCATATTACACCTTGAAATGTTTTCAGCAATATTTGATATGATATTTAGCTGATTTGATGCAGGGTTGTTAGCTAGGCAAATTATGTGTTCATTTTTGCACCACCCCATCTGTTGAATCGTTTCCTCAATGAAGCATTAAATGGTTTTGTAGATGAATGTGTTTGAAAATTTTAATTTTTTTTTAAACCAAATTAAATGTTTCTAGTTACAGTATCAGTTTTTCTTTGTGCCAAAAGTGTTGATAATTGTTAGTGTCACTAGGAGTGAAATTGCATTTTTTTTTATTATATGTCATGATTGTTTTTCTCCTGCCCAGTTATTAGTTGACCTGATCTCCCCATATAAATTAAGTTGATGTAATAATAAAAAAAAATTAGTTAAGTGATGACATTGCCTTTTTAGATTTAATTTAATAAGAAAGAAAGTATAATATATTTATAAAACAATTGTATAAATAATTGATTGTGTTATGTATATATATAGTTATTTAATGTTTTCATGTAAATTTTGGCTACAGTATTTGAGTGTTGTTTATTAATTTAATATTTTGTAAAAAATTAAATTATGGTCTTGATTTAATAAAATGCGCATAAACTAGATATGAATAATTTCCTCGTAGGCTATTTAGGACCTTTATGAATGAGTTTTAAATATTTAATACTTTTATGGGACCAATACCATCTCATAAGATTAATGCTTTCTATTGATATTTTGTTTAATTCTAGCCAAATATAGGGCAAAGACATTACAAAATTTAATGAATATTCCTTTGGTGATCATCATCAGTGTATTAAACTAATATCTATATATTAACCATGTGGCAGGTAAGTCACTTTGTTTATTCATTTTATATATTTAATTCAGAATTGTGTTGAATATTTAACTTATTACTAAGCTGTGCCACTTAATAAATAGCTAGCTTTATGGTTAAATTGAAAGGTTGGTGTCTGCTCACAGACCAAAAAAAAATTGTTATAACAATCACCAGATGCTACCTACAACATGGAAAGCACAGGCATATACAAATTAATCGCCAATTTTTGAAAATTGTAAGACTTAAATTAGATTGCGATTTACAATTATAATATGTCAAATAAAAGTAAAGATTAAAATTATAGTAACAGTTAAACCATTAAATAAATCTAAAATTGTTGAGAACTCAGACATGGTTTAAATCCACCCACCTAACTAAAAAAAAAATCACATCGCACAATAAAAAAGTAGCATGTAATTTTTTAAACCATTCTTATAATTTCAAAGAATTAGTTGGTAATAACGGAGATCTTAAAAATTACTCAATTTGCCAAAAAAATTAAAAAGGTTTATGTAGCTATCAACAAGAAAATGTCAGAATACTACTTTAATTTAGTCACAAAAGAATGCTTACAATTTTTCCTCTGAAATTCTCCAGTTTTTGGGGGTATTGTGAATCCATTTTTCTAAGGGTTGACATGAAAAAATGAAGTCACTCGATGATGTACAAATGACAGTGATATTATTAAAAATGAAATCCGCAACGTATGCTTGGGAAAGATTTACAGAGCCATTACTTCCCCAGCTGCCAGGTTGTTACAGGCCGGATTAGTTGAAGATTTGATAAGAGGACTTTCTTCTTAAGAGAGGGATGTTTTGAATTCTTCCTGCGTAATGATATGGGACATTGTTAGCATTAATTTAAAGCCATTAATTAATGTTTTTGTTGGATACCACTGTAGGAAATTTATGATTTGAGGTGCTTGATTGAGTGATTAGTCTGTTTCATTAAAAAGTTATAAGCTTCCCGAAGTAAGAGTTGAGTACAGGCCTTTCTTTTCCGAATAAATTGTCAAAGTATTAAAAGCCAATCTGGTTACTATTGTAAATGATAAATGGAAATGAAGTCAAATGAGATTTATTTATCTAACACTTAAGAGGCTCTTTAAGGCTGTAAATAGGTTGGGAAGACGATTTTAATGATTTTTTAAATTTTTATAACCCAGTCCAATGCTACCACGGGACATCGAAATCTTTAATGTGATTCTCTATTCAATGTGTCAGAGTTTTCTTTAACGATGGTTTATTGTGAGAACCTTTGCCTTTGGTCCCCAAATACTGAATTTTGATCAAACTTCAGAAAAATTATTTAAAACTTATAGCATATATACCTAAATTAATTCAAAAATATTCTAAAAAATAATTATCAGGAATGTTTTACATCAATATGATGATTTCTTTCTTGGTCAGGACTAATGGCAGTCCATAATATAAGTAATTAATAAATAAAATGTATATTATACACAATTTTTTCTAACAGTATAAACTTATACATCTTTCATGATTCATAATTAATGTCATTTCAGCCGATTTAAATAGGTTTTTAGGACTATATTTTAGATATGTTAAGTTGTGGATGAAAATACCATAGATGTTTTTCACAATTGTATAATAAATATTTAAAAAACTTGTGTTTAATGTATAGGATGTAGTTCACAATTGATGTAATAGATACAAATGCTAAATAATGATATATATATATTTATTTTTTTTAGAATCGTGGCTACTGATCCCTCAATTAATTAGTTATCTATCTCATGCTGAATATTAGAGCAATATTTTTAGAAACAATGCATATAATCTCTAACATGATTATTAAGGAATTAGGAAATGCTTAATAATAAACACATATTAAAATAAAATTATTTATTTAACATGAGCTAATTAGGTTCCACTCATTTCAACATCATTTGTGGATCTAATATTACTTTCATTACAATCAGGTAAAGAGATCTTGCTCTCACATTGGTTGCTTTCAGTCACTGACATTTCATTGTTATCATTGCCCTCACTTTGGTCAGTAACATTAGTGCAAGTTCCTTTTGGTTGATCAGGTTTATTGTTGGCTAAGTGTGATTTACTAAATCGCCTAATGTTAAATTGGTTGAGAAAACCCATTTCTCCATCCCATTTTTGGAACATTTTTAACTGTTTCTTACTGCTCAAGATATCAACCATTTCTGTAAATAAGAAAAAATGTAAATAAATGCTAAATAATGTTTTTTATGATTAAATTTTTTTAAAGACTTTATTACAATGATAAACTAGTATTCTTTCCTATAGTTCTTGGTAAGAATTAACTATAAGAACCCTGGGTTACAGTACCAAATATCAGTGACATGTAACATGATAAATAAAATAAAAAACAATTACCAGTAAAAAATTTTTATTGAAATTATATATTTATCAATGTATTCCAGTCAAAACTAAAATTTATATTTAAAAAAAAAAATTCAAATGTGTCATCTTGAATTTGCGTCTTCTGCATAATAAATATCTTTTTATTTCCGACATGACTGAACTACAACCTAGTCTTTCAATTTTAACTTATGTACATTTTAAATTGAGCAAAAATGGGACTTGAAATAAACAAGTAAAAAATATAAGTTTGACAAAAATAAATTGATTAAATATTGTAAAGCTTCATATCTATTATAGCTTTTATTTAGTGATTAGGATGGAACTTGATTCAATAAATCAACTTGACCCAACGATTTCTATTATCAACCAGTGATCTTTCTGGTCTCCCTCAACTGCTAATTAATAACTCACTGCACATAACAAACACTAATTCCTTCATATCTTATTCATAAATGACTGTCAACTGTTTACGTTTATATTTCCAGGCCTCTCTTCCTTCATTGGCTGCTCACTGGCGTTTCTTAGCCTTAAATGCACTAGAACCTTCTAGAATCTCTGTTAATCATCTATTTCAATGGCCTCCGAAATATTTCCAATATTATACATTATAGCGAAAAATTTCATTTAGATATATGACTTATTTTTTAAGAACCAAAATTATCACTACAGCATATTATTTGTTGAATAATACTTTTAAAAGTGAATACTATGGCTAAATCAAAATATGAGTAGTTTTGTATACAGCAATAGTGGTCGCTAGTAATAGCCAATAATATAAGGGGGAAATTAACCTATCTCACTAAGGTGCCTTATTATCAACAACTGCAAAGTTTGCCTACTTATACAAAATTGGGCTTTAGGGTATGTACTTATTTGTTAAAATCCAGTTGTAGCCTGTGGCTTCGCTTTTATAGATTTTGGGATTTGATAGTTTTCACGAAAAAAAAAATTAAGGTTTTGGGGGTTGTTTTATACCAAAGACAACAAATTGTAACTTACAGTTAGATGATAAAAATAATAAGCAACACTTATTGCTTATACCGGTTACATTTTTTTTTAAATGAATCTAAATTTTAATTAATTTTTTGACAAATTACACTATAGCTCAGTACGTTCGGGCAAATAGTAGGAGAGCCTCGATTTCGAAATTTGATCAACTATCCACAATGTCTATTTGCACAATGTAAATTTGGCATACGAGGCTTCAGTGTCTTTGGAAAAATAATGTGGGGGTTGCGGCCTCTATCTTATCTCTCCATTACTAACTCAATTCCTATTCCCTGCTACATTCAAATTAACCCTAAATTTGGCAAAAATACTAAAACTTTACTTTAAAATGTTTCCCCAATACCCACCCCCTCAATTTTATAAAAAACCTTGGGGGAAAAATACAGCGGAATTCATGATATTTGAAATTTTATCCCCACTTAATTTGTTGAACTGAATTCAAATTGGGGAAGAGCTTGGACAACAGCCAAAAAATTGTCCTCTATATTCTATATCCTCCTAACCAACTATACTCCTGCTGAACATCTGTGACAAGCATTAAGTAGGGATCCACAGAAAATAGCCCTACACCTGGGCTTTATTAGTTTAGCCACTAATGATACTGTTTTACAATAAAGAGCCTTAAAGGATAACTAAAGCTAGTTTAAGTATAAAATAACGAGGCATTAAAACTTATAACACTCTTACCGATACCACATCCATTGTATTCTTCTAAGTCTCTCTTAATAGTCATATTTATTACATCTTCTCTATTTGCATGTTGACGATTTTTCCTTTGCCCTATTGAGTGTTTAATGTTAATTTGTTCAAGCTCTTCTTCAAATCGGCTCAAATACCTAAAAAAAAACCATACACTACATATTAGCTGGAACATAAAATCTATCGTTAGTAGTTAGTTAGTTTATTTCGGTTTAATATTCTCATATAGTCCTAGTAATGACAGGATAGATAGGCTTATGAACAGGTTACGAATCTGTTTTAAAATGTAATCTCGCACTGTCATGGCCAAGAGAGCTGTAACCTACTCTTCAACGTGTTTTTACATCTTCTTATTTCATAATAAGTAGATTAATAAAATATAAACATTAGTTCTACTAACAGTTGCAAATATCATAATTGATAATGTTGAGCATTAGTTTCAATTGATAAATTTAGCATAAAAAATGCTAGTAAGACACTGACTATCAGTTGCATATGCAAGGTGGGGGATTAGGGGTATGTATCTTCCCTCCAAATATATGAAAAAATATGTTTTTTATACCCACCAACATAAGGTTTGCATTTTGAGCCGTACTTATGAAATAAAAGAAGTAACAAGCCATGTACAAAATAACTGATCCAATAAATAGATCCACCCCCCCCCCCCCGAACAAATTCTGTGTACACCTCTGCTGAACATGAAATAAAATTTAATGTGATACCAGCGTGTATGCCATTGAGTTCAGCAGGGGTTCAATGATGTAAATCATTTTGTGAGATATTACCTTAAATTATTTTTAACAAAATTAAATCTAAAAGAAATAAAAAAAATGAATACTTTTGTAAGAGTTTATCCAACATGGCAGCTGTGTACTCCTCAACAGGTTCTATATTTTCACGGAACCATAGAAGTTTCTCTCCAAACAAATTTCTTTTATTAGCAGATTCGACTTTTGTCTTCTGTCTGAATGTACTTCTATAAAAAACAATATCTATTAAAATATAATATTGACCAACAGGAATACGATGTAATATTGCTATTCCTGGAAATTTTAATACCTAATGGTTACACACAAAACCAATACTCATTACCAACAATATATCATTACAGCATATATTTTATTAAAAAATACTTAAGGTCACAAAAGTTAACTTATAGTTGACTCCACCTTTGGTAGGTTGGTTTTTACACAGCTAAAAGTGTAATTTTCCCCAATATGCCTAGAATGGGCTTAGCTTGGGTCATAAAAGAAAACAAATCGGTTGCTAAATAAATAATTAGCAAGTACGTTCTACAGAACCGAAATAAATGCTGGCATTGACTACCTAGACCTAAGCATCTTCTATCCACTTTGGCAGCAGCCTTATATCATGCAGCATATTTTGATTTTATAATATTCTATTGAATTTAAGTTGTCTGTCAGCATAAAATCATGCTCACTGAAATAAATACATTTCAAATGTATGCATTCTTAGAAAACACAAGTACTACCTAATAAAGAAGAATAGAGATATTCCTTCTGCATTAAAAGTAATTCGAATTAAGAATTCTAAATGGGGCCAGTATGGCAAACCTCACAAACTTACTTGATTACTTGTTTGGATAATGCTTTTGCTTTCCTGCTGTTGGGATGTGATATAGACAATGCTTTTGTGATGCCCTTCTTCATAGCTTTGTTCTTCGCCTAAAAGTACATATTAATCGGATTAAATGTGAGTAAGTTAGAGAAATAATTAGGAATGCACATAAGATATTTTTACCATTTTGAGAAATATTTCAAATATGACAATGTTTATAACCTTCTTGGTTTAATGCACAAGGTTCCATGTGCAATAAGATCGATACTTCAAATACAAAGAGATCGGCTGGAGAGAAGTCAGTTAATAGACTCAATTTCGAAAGTTACTGAGTTATAGTAAAGATTCCATTAAATATTTTTTTAAATATACTATATTGAAACATCAAGTTTTTAGCTATGAAAATCCCTAAATGTAATAACAATTAAGTAACAAGTTGAATTGTAAATCAAATTGCGAAGAAAGTTTTCTCTTACTCTCTATGGTATGACTCGATTCTTCAAGCTGGCAGCAACTTTATTTTAGATATCTGCATTTTTAACTAGAAGAGTTGGTTCGCAATAGAAAGCTCTCCTGTTTTTGCCCTGGAAAGAGCAAATAAGGATGTCAAAATTTCAACAAAGAAATTATAAAACGTAATGAGAGTGATTTAGAGTAAAGCAGCTCTATATAAAGAAGGTATAGACTATTTATATTTTAAAATATCTTCATTTTCACCTCCTGCTTAGTCCTGTTTAAGGGTGCACAATTCCGCAAAACCTTGAAGTGCGTTCCAGATTTAACAGACAAACCTCTATTGCGAACGTTCGGCAGTCAAGTCAGAAGATGGATAACAAACGGCTTATAGAGCTTGTTCCAGATTTCAGTGTATTTTATGATTTTACTTATAGAAAAGATTTCGATTCATCTCACAAAACTACACTAATAGCAGTTTAATGCACACTTTAGGCAGCAGAATAATGCTATATATATATGAGCAATACTTGATACCCTGAAGAAACAATACAATAAGTACAAATCTACTGAATATTTTACAAAGTAGCAAAGAATATTTAGAGTGAGAGGGGAGTATTTCATTGCAAAAATTGACGTGCAGCGCTACCTGATAGTTGGAACTAAATATACAAAATAGTATATTTATTGCACACTCGTGTTATCTATTGAGTGGCGGAAGAACTAAACCACGTACTGACTATGGAAGTTAGCTCTAGCTTCTAGGGATTCTAAGGACCTGGTACTTAACAGAATATATAAACATTTTTTGATGAGAAAGAGCGGGCCTGTGAACCAGTTAGTTCTAATGCTCAACGCAATATGATATTTTTGCTATTTAGTTCCTTTTAAACCAACATATATATAAAAGGGTAATAAGATAAAATCCGTTCAACGGCTAGTTTCTCATATTCTAAGATTGATAACCTAAGGGATATTATTTTTCCTAAAAAAGCTCAAATGATAGAATCGAAGAAAAAACATACCCTAGGTAATCAGTTTATTTCAGCTAAAATTATTTTTCTGAAATTTTTACTTAAGATTCAGCTAAACTAGTTCTATAATATAAACTTAAAACCATTATTCGAGGCATTAAAATAATATATTAAAAAAAATATTTTTTTACATTTGAAACACTTTTTAGTTTTACTTGTAATTTTACCCTGTAGGGACCGCTAGCTACATCAGATAAATCACCCTATACTCTATTGTATATATATTGTAAATTAATTTAAACAAATGTAAATAAAATAAATAAGTCATTGTAAATGTGTAAACAATAAAGAGGTCACAGTTGCAAGCCGGGTGTTAACCGCTAACCCACATCAGTTAGAAACCCCACAGCCCTCGGCTGCCTACACAAAGACCGACCACTTACTTACCCCTTATTGGTTACAACAACGAGGGAAATGATTGGCCCTAACGAGCCACCACTAACTATAAATAGGGGCAGATCTCGGGCTGTAATTCATTCTCCTCCTAGCGAAGCTACCCGACTGGCAGCTGCGACAGTATTCAAGAATTTGGTCTTCTTCCTTATGAAAAACCTCTACATCTCTTTCTCTCCTCACGTCGCTATGTTTTAGCCCGGCTAAGTCAGACCCCACACCTTCCTAGTAGGAATAGGACCTCTAGCACCTCCTTGGGAGAGACCTCTCCCTAGTGGACAACGGTTGTCGCGGCCCTGCAAACTGACCAAGCAGTGTCTCTCCGGTTCACACTCGCCTTTGGGATCCGGACGGATTTCGCCTACCCTCAGATACCGAGTATGAATTCGTGCTCATTCCAAGACCACACAAACTACCTACCTACCCACCCTATACCTCTTCTCCTGAACATAGCGCATTGTCGGGGCACATACCTATCAAAAAATGGAGTCAGATAGTAACGCCGTCATGAAACGATTGTCCAGGTTATAAACAGGTTATAAACAACCCTCACTTGTCACCCAGGGCTAGGGTAACCAGGCACCCCCCCCTCGTGACGTCCCGACATACCCGATTACCTATTTTTTTTATATAGATTTCTTCGTTTGTTAGTGCATTGAAAAAAACTTTTAAGGGATGCCCATTTTTATTAATTTAAACTTGGTTTAAATTATTATGTTTAATATTGATAATTATAATCGGTAATAATATATGAATATTATTATTGGTATTAATTAATAACTACGTGTTATATTGTAATTAAATAACGAATAGGTACGTTTTGAATTTTCAACGAGGCAACTATAAAAGTACGACAGAGGGCTTTCCTTTTGGTTTTTTTCTAGCTCCATGATTTATGAATTCACGCAAGCGCGAAGTGGCCGTTAGAACTAACCCGGGCATTTAGACTTAGCCATTATTTTAATGAAATACTCCCTCTCACTCTAAATATCTCTGGATCTTGCCAACCTGTATTGGAAATATTTTTAATTTCCCTCAACAGATGGCACTGTAATGCACTTAATTTGCTTTTTATTCAATTTAGTTTCAAATTTTAACCAACAGATCGTGCTAAATTCAAGTTACTTACTAAAGTAATCTCACTAATTCCTTAACATTACTTAACACCGAGTGAAATGTATCGTTAAGTCAGCAAATAACTTATTTACCAGCTAAGTTTTGTTTTTAAATTATATGTGGTTTATGAAATAGGTGTATATTTCATTAAACGGTTTTTATGAAATTTCAGAAGTATTAAATAAATTTGAAAAACAGTTTAACTGCTTATGATAATAAGTAATTAAACTTAGATTAGTATGATGATTATCTATTATATTATCTATAAAAGTTCCTATTTTATACCTAAGAATAAGCTAGTTTCATGTAAGTATGTAAGTTTCCAAATTATGTTAATAAATAAAAGTTGAACCAGTTTTTCATTGTTTAACTATGTTTGAACACATCATCCGATTTATCCTAGCAGTGCACTTTTTTTAATTATTATGCTTATGCCTTTACTTCCATATCTGATGATCATGGTATTAAAATATGATCACACCTACATTACCTCTTCTAATAATTACGCTCCAGTACGTCTCTATTATTTCTTGGAGTAACAGTAAGGTTGAGAAAAAACACAAGGAAAGGCACAAGAAGCAAATAAACCATTTATATAAAACGTATCATAAGAAATATGTAAGCAATTATACTAACGAACACAACACTTAGTGGCCAAGTGATATTCAAGGTCACTAAATTATACACTTAATTTTTGTAGGTTCGTTTAACAAGTTTAGAACCAATTACGCCAATTAACAGCTTTGTGAAAAATGTTTTTGATTTCTCCTTTGAGATATTACGCGTATTCTTACTGGGGTAGTTCAATAAACAACGGGTACTTTGTGATATTTGTCGAGCAGTAACCATTCTCCTGCAGGAACCCCTTCCTCCTCTTTGTTGTTTGCTGTAGACCACATTTTCTTATAGTCAGATTTAAAATACCATAGTTAACAGTTCAAGTTGACTTCTCTCAGCTTACAGGCACCTTGCTTTATCATTCAATCTGTTTTTCATAAAGTGAATCTATTCATTAATTGATCTGTCAGGAGATTCCTTAACCAATTCGTACAACGCCAGTCTAGTAAATTATATTTCCATCTTCAGAAAATGAAAAACCTGTATCACACCAGTAAAAATATAGTTTTTACATCTGCAATTTGGTGGCTGAAAAACATGGTGTTTAACTATCACCATAAATTGAAATGGCTATTCGAATATTTTTTCTTTGATATTGACCCCCAATAGTGTATTTATTAGGATTATAATTTAAAAAAGACCCGAAAAAGCCTGACACACCTTTAAAAAGATTCCACAATATCTAAATTACAGCTAAAAAATAATATTTTTAAATGTGTCAAAAATAAAATTGTTTAAATATATATATATAATTTCAGCTTGCATTGATTAAATTTCTATCCATAAATTTACGAAGCCACGAAAAATATACATAAACGTCATAACAAAGCTGAAATGTAAAAAAATTACACTCCACTCACAAAGAAACATGTTAATCGATTGACACTAGGAGCTGTCAGGCTCATGCTCCTGAAGTAGGTGACGCACCATGCCACAAGTTAGTTATGGTTATCTTGTAATCATCTGATGTACTATCTATTATAAAACATGCCTATTACAATTATAGAAGAAATTTTAAATTTTGCACTTTTGGCAATGTTTTTTGCCCCAAATACTCCATTGTGCCGCGGTAAAGAGAATCAGTGACTGAATGATAGTGGACCAAGAGAATCAGTCTCAGTCGGAGACAAGAGAGACTGCCAATGAAGAAGTCCCTCCAAGTCCGACTGCTGAAACAGGTCCTCCTGTCTAGAAGCTTTATTGCTTTACAGTTCGTGGATGCTGGGATTTCTGAGTGGTCTTTTATTGCACGCTGGCGTATAAACCAGCAAATTGTTTATAACCTGGCCTTTAGTGTTGTTTGAAAAAGGAACTTGTAGCGTCCTCTCTCTGGGTCAATGCTTCTCTTTTTATATAGTACAAAATAATACCTGTACTCAGATAAGGTCGTGCTTTGTCCGACAGGTTTGCATTCCTACAACTATTTACTCCTAGCCAATTCAATATCTCAAGATGAGTGCGAGATATACGTATATTGATACATAATGTAGTTGGTACTGATTTTTAGACTGTAATACGGAGACGTTTGTGACTATTATGGTCGTGGAAGATCAGTAGTGTTTGTGGGAGTAAGGGGGGACAGTCTGCGTAATATTAAAGAATATGTCATACTACGCGGCACTTTGCATCGTAACTATTAGAAATTTTTTCATATTTTCACTTGTCTCTACTGGTCGCGTTTCCATTTCTGGTTCTTTTATTTGTTTGTCTTGCTGCTATTTGTCTTATGTATCTATTTATTATTTGTTGTAATGATTCTTCATCGCCTAGAACGTACTTTACAATGAAATCTTATATGATATTTTCTTAACTATTAAAGAAAAAGTAACAGAACCAACTACTTATTGAACGATTCTTCAAAGCAAAGTCAAACTACTAATTATTATATGGCGTTAATTATAAGTTATCCGCTTTGTCTACTGCATTTTTTTTTCAGAACCCTTTATTATATTATAATATGTGCAGATTGATTATTACTAGTGGTTATCAGTCTCGTTCTCCGTTATTTCTATTGTGCTGCCTAGTTCGTTATAGATGCTTTTTATATATCCATTGTATGTCTGTCTTATCCTTCCAACTGGTTGTAGTTCTTAAGGACCTGCTTCGAATAACCACCTTGCTATCCAATTTTGGCTTCTTCAGCAGACTATCCTAAACCACGTGAGGTGAAGCTCTTCCAGGAATTCTCGGTCTGGACTTACTCATAGAATTTCTCGAATATTTTCATTGAGTACACAGTCCCTTCTTGTCTTTCCAATCACTTGTCTTCGGAACTTCATCTCAGTAGCTGTCAAAAACGTCCAACTCACTGACCCATACATTACGACAACAGGTAGGTAGCAACTTCGATTTGGAAGGCGGAGGTTAGCATCTTCGACCATTGCTTGCTTCCTATTTATTGAGTCATAGATACCAAATATAATGCACCATTTGCCTCTTTAACGCGATTTTTTCGAAATCATAGTACCATTATTTATCATTAGTTGAAACCTAGTCATATAACCCTATCACTCGTAACTGTCTAATTGCTCGCCATTGCAGACAGTGTGATGTGATTCATCTTCTTTCCATATAAGCACGACTTTGCTTTTGGTTAGGTTGATTGTCCTCTACGTTTCAACGATTTAGGCTGTTATGTTTAGGTTGAAATATAATTGCAGGAGGTGTGTAAACAAATCAATACATTTTACCCATGTTTAAAGATGTCAACGGAAAAATTCTATTATATACAATAAAATTTTGTTAATCAATGTCATTTGATCGGATTTAAATAATTTATTATTTTAGCTATTTACAATTATCTTTATTTGTTGTAAAGGTGAGATGGGTTTCACACAAAATAAACTATATTTGGGCAACATTTTTTTATAATCATTCAACTAAAAAAAACCCATTTAATTCCAAAAACCGATTTGGAAAAGATAAAGGAATAAGTTATAGGAAATAGGTTTGTGTTCAATGTATCCGAAGAATAAGTTATAGCAATTATACTTGTGCTAATAATAGCTTTCTACACAATGCTTATTGTAGTTAATATTTTAATGTGTTCTCAATGATGTTATCTAACCTTAAAATCATTTGGGACTAACTGGCGAAGTCTTCTTTGAAAAGCGTCATGTAGTGAACTGCTTGGTGAAGTGTACTGTAGATCAGAACTTGTGTGATCCGTAAAAAAAATTGTTTGGCTATGGTATCTATTGATTCAGATCATCCTGGCTGTGGCTTGGGTTGTCTGAGCTCCGTGAACCAAAATGAACTCAGATTAACTAAAAAGCCACTCCAAGTACAACAACCTGTGGTTACGTAGGCAAAGTTGCCCCCTCCTTACCCTCTATCAAAATCACAAACGCAGTTTTAATGAATTTATGGAATTATACTTTTAGAAACGAAACCCTAATTGTTAAAAATTCGCCAAGACCTTTATTTTCATACCCCACCCAAAATTATTTTTTATTTATTTGTGCGATAAATAGATCAGCAAATGGTAACTGCTACTCAGATTTATAGAAACATATTTTTTTTAATACCGATTCATTGATTGTGTAATGACACTGAATCATGTATTATGGAAATGATAAATTGCACTCCTCTCTGATAAAATTGCTGTACCTAACTCGGAATACCTACGTGGTTCAACCCTGAGCTGTCCAGAAACCATACGTTGGTTTCAGTATGACGCAATTAAAAAAACAAGGCTACTCACCGTCTCCTTCAATCATAATCTGACGTTATCAAAAGAAACCACCAATGATGGGCCCAACTGCTTATTGATGGCAGAAAGTAAGATCAAGAGTTGCTGTTAAGTACATGATCTCAGCCATATATATAAGTTAATCGCCGGCGGTTAAGATAGATAAAAAAAGAATAAGGAAAGAGGGAAATGCACCGACACACTCTGACTCCAGTAAAAGACTGCTTTATTATTAATGATAATCCACATACACAGGATCATGGGTTGTTTACATTCCATGATCGTATTAGTATTCCACATAGTCAGGGCTCTGGCTTTAACCTATATATATATATATATATACGGGTAAACTATTTGTACGAATATATGCCGTCATTGAAGCACTAAAGCTTTTTCATCAAATTATAACATTTTCTAATATGTTTTAGCTCCCTTTCTGCGTTAAATGCAACTATCCAGACAATGTAATGTCAATTTACAATGAAACCCCGTTACTTCCAATAATCGTGAAAAACATAGAATTCTGCTGGAGGTACTTGTGTGGGAAGTAGGCAACCAAGGCAATGAATCAGCTGATAATTAAGAGAAAACATGCTTCTAACCAAAACATGTAATGCCAGCGAAGCTCTGTGGACTGCCCAGACTGCACGATGTTCTGGATTTTTGATTTTCTATAATACAACACCTGATATTTTTAATTTCGATTAATTTAAAATACTGAACACGTGACCTCTCCTTTGGCCAATGAGAGTGAGCCAGATGGCGTTGAAGAGGGAAAGGTTAGTTCACGCCTATCCTTGAGGAAAGTCGTACTCCCGTCGGTAGTGATCGGTTATTTAAACGTTATTGAAGAACAATTATACTCAAGAATAAAGAATATTTCCACTATTAACATAGTGGTGGGGGCCGCTTCAAGAAAAAAAACACTCTAAATGAAGAATCATTGGACATACCGACAACCAGAAAGGAAAATAGGAAACGTGGTATGTTACAATATATACGAAATGAAGAAAAAATAAACACACAAATTGAAGCATAGAATAAAAAACAAATCATGAAATTCTAGTTATACCTATGCTTACTTCACTTTAAAATAAACTTTCCTTTCATTTTTTTTTTTCAATGAAACTAAATTATTATTTCGCTCAGTCCCTTGACCAACATAGATATCTGCCCTTAAAACAAACAATAGAGCAAATATCCTTCCTGTTTAGAGCCAAAAAAAAAAAAGTCTTCGTTGAATGTGGTAATAAAAGAAACAAGCTCAGAAATAAAATAGAGAAATATGGAGGAAATCATACGGATGTCAAGCAACTAGGCGTTCTCTTAAAATGTCTTTCCTCGTGGCTGTACTTGGTGACATGGACAACATAAACTAGAAAGAAATCATATGCCAAGTGCCAGCAGAACTCAAATGTCTCATGGAACTTCTTTTCCTTCGGTTGCTCCTAACCAACAGTGCCGTTTCAGTCGTGGTGAGAGTAGGGTTCACTTTGGGAACACCGAGCTCTTCATACGCTTATATGGATAGGTGAGAGATATACAGGGCTTTTATGGATGTGGAAAATTTCACGAAAAAGGTTCTTTTGGTGTTACGAGTTGATTTCACGCTGACTGTGATCAATTTAGGGCTAAACAAATCTGGCTAGTTTTAATAAGGACCCCCGTTTATATTAATTTATTATATAATATTATATATATAATATAATACTAATAATATTATTATTTTATACTAATACTTATATATATATAAGTTTTAATAAGGACCTCTGTTTTAATGACTAAATTTGATTTTATTATGTATTAAAAACAGTTTTTAGTAGTAAAAATGGCCGTTTATACTGTTTCCGGAAGTGACGTTTTCAACTTTGACATAATGGTGCTCTATGGTGTGGCCATTTACATAACAAATAGTATAAAAGAAACGAGCTCAAGAAATAAAATAGAGAAATGTGGAGGAAATCACACTGATGTCAAGCAATTAGGCGGTCCCTTAAAATGCCTTTCCACATGGATCTACTCGGTGACACGGACAACTTAAACTAAAAAGAAATATTATATACTATTTATACTACGTCTCCTTTGCACTTAATTATCAGCTGTATAATCAAGCTTCAGAAAATATAATAAAACATTTATTGATAAATTTTAAATAGGAAAATCCTGTTGAAAGGTGGTTTCCAGACGGTTTGGGTCATTACTTCACTTAGAATAGTTTTAAGCTCTTGCCGCTAACCTAGATCATGTGGAATGTAGGGGAGGAACCTTTAGCGTTATTACGTTGCACGACTGTGGTGCGTGTGCGTGTTTAAATTAATGTCAACACTTCACCAGCCTCTACCAGTAAGTAATCCCAAGTCTAATTTTTTGAAAATAATATAACGTAATTTATAATGTTATAGTTGATGAAAATTAGCATTTTTTCGCAAAAGTTCAACAGAAAAAAAATAGTAATAATTAGAAACTACAGTCTTGTCATTACTTCACCCAACAACATTTCAAGAAGGTAAAGCAATGAATAAAGGCATCCAAATTTGATCTGAAAAGTCAAATCCTACAAAATGGGTTGACTCCTTGGTACTTTTCTTAGAAGATTAAAAAATAAAAAACATACCCCAACTAGTGTTAAACCAGATTGTAGTAACGGTGAGGGTCTTTAACTCAATTAATTGTCCCGCTTGATTATTTTAACATTGGCTTAATTTTTTTTTCTCTTAGAGTATGGGCTCATTTATTATTTTTGCTTTGTTCTGTTCTTTATCTTCTAAATAACAAATCCTTCCATCTACCATATTTAAACCAGCTATTTATATTAATATTTTTAAATTTAAATTAACAGATTTTGTCTACAATGATCGTGAGCTGCTAACTATTCGGTTTCATAAGGAGTGTAACGTAGAACATCCATGAGTTTTTTCTTAATTTTCCAAGCCTTTTTTTTTTACATGAATAACAATGAATTAAGTTAAAATGGACGTTTTTGGTGGAATTATCCGTATACGTCTTGTGATAGCTTACGGGGCCGAAGCTTGAACCATGATTGCAATCGCAGAGATTTTCTGCGGTTTTTTATAATAATTTTTAAATGATTTATGCTTATTAATGCAAGGAGGGCATATCAGAGAAGCCGAACCGACCGAATGAACCCTAATTCACAGACCCCAGTCTATCACCTCATTCAGCAGGACGATTGCTGGTAGTCTATCACCTCATTCAGCAGGACGATTGCTGGTAGTCTATCACCTCATTCAGCAGGACGATTGCTGGTAGGATGTCTTGAAGATTCGAGAACAAACCTTAGAATACAGGCTTCATGAGAGATTTTAGAAGTAAAAGACGTCAACCAAAGTACGGATTAGTGCGTGGATGGAGAGACAATCGGTAGAAGAAGCGGGTGAGCATGTATGATATTACTTCCAAAATTTGATTGTAGACATAAGTTGCAAATTCATATATTACTCGGATGTATAAATAGATGAGCAACTATAAAAAGCCGGCTGTGGGAAAACCGGCCCCCACTCTCCCTTTCAGAGCTAACAGCCCCTGACAAGATCGCCGGCCAGTCGAGCGGCTCCCTCAGTCATGTTTGCCAGCTACTCCGTGTCTCTGATCCTCCTGTCTCTAACAGGTATGTAATTATGCATTATTAATGTCGTAATCTATTATAACATCTGTATGCCACTATGCGTTATTGTATCCTTTTATAATATAGGCTGGGAAGGACACAGTAAAATGAAAAACATTCTTCCTTTACTTATCTCGAAAACAAGTGCACGTTCTTGGCAACCTTTAATTACCTACCCCAAAAACAGAAACCCCTTTCTTTTTATCACGTGTCTTTTCCAACCCCGTATGAGTTCCTAAGAGATATAAAATTTTACAACGATTTTCCATTTAATAATAATAATAATAATGAGTTGCGTAGAAAAAAAAATTGTCATTAATTAAGACTTCCCTCGACAATTAAAATAACGTGTCTACTAGGTTAAGAACTGTTGACGATTAATATGTGACTTTTTTTTTTTGGGGAGGGGGTTAACGGTGTGGTTAATTACAAAAACCATTAAAGCTGTGAAGAATAAGTTCAGAGTTTTTCTCTAGTGTCTGTTTAACCAAGAAAAGTTTCACCAAACGACAGCGCTAAAAATTTATGTTTTACTTAAGTACCGAAACCGCCAACGATACCAAGGATTCTATTAATCGTGAGATAGATCACTTCGCTTACTTCATAACAACGTGAGTGATTCAGTACCTCAAATAAAGAAGAGAGCTGGTTTTTCCACTTATGCCAATTAGTCGAATTAATCTTGGAAAGTTTTTTTGATGTTTTTATTGTTTTTTTCTATTGTCAATCATTAAAATAAAATTTGAGATAATTTTTACTCTACTTTCTTCTATCTACATTTGAGATTGTCAGTGATCTTTTAACCTTTTATCGATTCTTTTCGTTTTGATGTTCTACTACTTTCGATTTTGGCCACCGTGTTTTGTTATTTTCATCGATTTTTATTGATTGAATCTCTTTTTAATCAGTGTTTAGTTTCGGACGGGATTATAATTTTTCTTAGCTTGACAATAACATAATTTTTCTTTTAAAGAAAATATTTTACTTTGTATACATGATGGAATAAGTAGCAGGGGTACGTAAATATATTTAAACATTGCAGGTGTTGCAGTTTAAAATTGATCAACTAAAAAAAATAACATTTTTTCACATAGTATAGTATTTACTGCACCTCTGAGCCATTGAGTAGAATATATCATTGACAATATTCATTCGTCAAACTGCTTTGAATTTTTAGAGGTGACGTGAAAGAATTGAATAGTAAACGATTATGTCAAGGCAATTGTAAGTTTAATTTTAATAAATCAGTTGAAAAAAATACTTCGTGTCTTAATTTTATTACCTTAAGAGTTATTCCAAAAACTTAAGCTTTTGTGAGGAAACCATACGCTTTTTTTGGTCAATAATCTAGCTTTTAACATTTTTATTACTCTTAAATGCAATTTCCTGCGACCGAGGTTATTTAATACTTGAAAACAAGCGGTTTTTGTTCGAAAATACTGAAAAATGTCAGAATTTTTAAATAATAAGCAAACTCCGAGTCCCTGGGCGAAACTGTTCTTCTGTGGAAAAATAAGTAGTTGATACAAATTAACTTTTGCATGCAAGGTCACTAATACTTGGGTCAACTAGTTTATAAACTGGACAGGACAATAAGCGCCACACCTTGGATTACGCTTAAATATCTGAAATGCTAAGGTCTAGAAGTGGCCGTGGCAATATTTATATCTATGTTACAAAGGATTAGCTATAAGTACCTTAACATTTTTGTTCACAGCAATTCTCTAACAATTTTCTTTTTAATTTTTGTTTTAAATAAGAACTTATTATCTTCAAGAAATGCCTCAGAGTCGTTGCCTATGACAATTGACGCTACGGCACAGTCATAAAGATGTATAATATATAATAAATAATTTATATACATTAAATTTAAAAGTAATTAATTTTTAAAATTAATTATTACTTTTTTATGTTTCCTTTTACTTACACTACCATCTAAGTTAAAAAAAAAAATATGTAACTGTTCGTCCTGAATCGTGCTAAATAAGGTGCACCGGTTTTTTTTTTTTGCTATCTTGTTTATAAATGATCTGTCTTTGACCCAAATGAAATCTATGGCATATTTAACGTAGCTGGTAAATTCACTGCTAGATTCCAAATTGGTTACTCAAGTGCTTTCTCAAAATAAAATAAAAACTAGGTAATTAGTAATCCAGAACCATTCCTATCCCCACCCCCAACAGGAAAAAATCCTTAGAGGAACCAAGAGCGAATCCAGGCCTCCATAGTCCGGGGTGGCGGAACTTCAAAAATTCTTGGTTAGTCTCTTTGTTGTATAGATCGTCCGGGTTGAAAGAATGCTGTCTTTGAAGAGATTCCAGACGATAACAGCACCTCTTCATAAGTTTATTTGTTGTGTTATTGTGGATATATTTTCAATTCTTTAAGTCAGAGAATTCTGTCATAGTGTCATTTGGTCAAATTTAACATTAAATGTTAATTTTTGTCAAACTCATTTTGTTTGTTTTTGATTAATTATTATTACCTAAACACAGAAATTCCTTGTTTGGAATCGGTGCTTCTTGCATTCTTAGCTGTACATGTCATCTAAAATAAAAAAAATATAAAACTATGATTTTTATTAAATTCTAGGGTTGTATACTCCCTTAAAATATTGTTTAATCAATTGACATGTTATGCAAGGATTGGGATTTCTATTAAATAATTGGGAGGGGGGATTCACTGTGCCTTCTGACCATGAGAACTAGAACATAAAACCACGTAACATGGAACCAGATCCATGGATGGAGGATGGGACGAAATATTTGATTAGTGAACATTAGTATGTTGTTGTTTAAAAACAATTGTTACCAACGTTTTTTTTATTACAATATCAATGAAATCAAAAAAAAAAACGCTATCAAATAATAACAATCAACAATTACATTAATTATAATAACAATTACTTTGTTTATTATAAAAAAAAGTACTCTCTAAATTTCTCAGTTGATTATTTTATTTCATCTTAATAATCATCGCAATCTTCTTCTTTCCTCCCTCGTCTTGTTCTTGGTTCAGTAACAAACAACGCTTTTGCATAAGATGACTGGTTTAAAATCTTCACTTTTGTTCTTAAAAATGATAATGAGCAAAATAATTCAAAACATCTATGTTGCAGTAGATAGTAGAAATCCTGAGCTCCCCTAGTAGCTCGAAGACTTTCACATCTTCTCTTGAGAACTGCTTAATCGGCACTATGTTTAATTATTTCAGAGCCATACTTTAACAGTTTGCGGAAATTCACTGATATGTACATATAAGGCCACATCCAAATGTGAAGTTTCATTGGCGTAAACATCAAATTTGTTGAGACCTATATTAGAGCCAGCAGTGGTAGGACATCAAAGTCCTTTTTATTCTAGTAATTGATGCAGATATTTCTGGCATATAAAAATACTCAAATTGTATCAATCTAAGACATGAGAAAATTTTTGTTTGTATGTGTCTGGATTTGATGATAGATGATGATCATTGATGTTCTAATGACTTGCATTGTCTTTTGAGGTTTAGTTAATTTTACCATTTTGTTAAGTGCCAAAGTGTTTTCGATTTGCAAGGATCCCCCAGTTTTCAATATTTTTTAATATGTTCTTTGCGTTGGTGGTAGTTTTCAATAAAATTAAAAATACACCATGCGGTATAGCATTAATTTGTTTCTCACACATGTCTCTTGGTTAGTTTTTAAACTTCGTTAGAAGGCTGAATTTTAAATCTAACTAAAGTTCATTTTTTATTTTCTTCATAACTTTTTAAGCTCCTCTTCACCTTGAAGCTAAATAGTTCAATTATTTTAAAAGTTTTCAGGTAAAATATTTTTGCATCGCTGGAAAATTCAAATCCAAAATGTAAAGGTGAAGAGATTTCGCTGGTTTGTAACGGCCTAATCGGACTGTTTGGTAATCTTGAACTACCGTAAACATCATCAGTGATCTTGGCCCATAACCCAAAAAGCAGACAAATTGCCCTGTGGAGTTCATCTTACTTGTATTTATCGTATTCATCGTACTGCTCCAGTTAAATGAGCCGATTATTATCAAGGTTCTAACCTCTAGTGACCCTACTAATAATAATACGCGCTGAACTACGTAGTAATAAAGTTTTACACTGAGCTACAAACTATCACAAGCCCAATTACATCTAGCTTTACACCTCAAAATTCCACCAAAATTAAAAATAAAACTCATATCTGGAACGAGAGGAATCCTTGTTAATTAACAAGCAAAAGCTTTCTGGTATTACTTAATGGATTTAATATGTCAGCGAAGGGCTATCAAATATTATAATATATAGAACCTGAATGCCAATTCCCCTTCATCATGCTAACCTAACATACACGATCTTCACGAACGTTTCTTGTGACATTTAAGTTTTTCAATTATAGATAAATAAAATTGTATGCATATATAATAAGAGAAGTCATGGTGGCATATTCTTGTTGTGATTCCAATCTTTCATAAAATGATCGCAGATAAATATACGATGTACAATAACAGTAAGTTCCACCAATCCAAACACAATAAATCACAGTTTGACATTCTGTATTTTACAAATTCATTATCCAAATGACTGACATGAGAGTTATGTCACTGCTAATATCGTCAACGATAAAAAATGAGGTAGATTGACACAAGAATCGAAGGGTCTCTAGGCAATGTCACACAACATGACCAGTTCGATACTAATCTACCGAACTAAGGTTGCTGAACTTTTTCTTGTCTCTACTTCCTGCTTTTTTATAATATGCTTTTTGTAATGATCACTCTTTTTGTCATTTCGCCATTGTGTTCTTCAAAGGATGAACGGTGAGGCCCAGGCAAGAAGCAATGAACTACAAATCGAATCTAATTTTAATTTGGAAAATTAAAGTAAACAGTGCAAAGGCTTCAACAGAGAACAATACGAACAGAAGGTGGGAATCTTGCATAAATCCTGGACTAGACAATAGCCACCCTAATGACCTAGTTCTGGGACGAAATTACTACTCCAATTCAGACGAACACAGTTCTCATGGTCGGCGTTACCATCAATAAAATAATGCGCGAAAATAACAGAAGGGAAACAACGAAAGTCTTCTTCTTCATTTCCTTTTCCTTTCCTGTCTTTCGGCGTACAGATGCCTCAATCCAGCGAAGTCATCCATGTAGTTCCCTTGCAAACTCTTTCCTCCACCCAGCTAGGTCATCCCAGAACATTCGAGTGGGCTTTCCTCCATCAATTTCGCGGGCTATCCATTCGACAGACATGTACATTCCACTTCAGGTCGCTTATCGTTTCCGGCTTGAGTCTACTTTTCAGCTTCTCGCAGAACGTGCGCCGTTTCAACGTCAATCTTTTTCGTCAATCTGCTTGCTCTTTTCTGTCTGAAATTACCAAACTATCTTCTTCATATGAGTGAATGGGATTTTGAGATTGACCTTTTTATCTACCTCTGTTTACAACTGTGAATTGCATATCTGGTTTAGCCTTTATTGTCACTCAGTTCCAGGTCAATTATGCCATGCTTGTACCACTACGTACCAAGGTAGGTAAGTAATTTTCTGTGGTCTCCATTTCTATCCCGTTACATGAAATATGTATCCCTTCCGGCTACCTACCAAGCTGAAGCACTCTGCGCTTATTATCATTAATGGCCTTCCCCTTCATTTGGATTTTAACCTAGCATTTGGTTTATCTTTCTGTAATTTTCGTTTGTAATTAGAACAATGTCATCCGAAAAATTGAAAGATTGTACCAGATAATAACCCATAAAGCATATTCCAATAACCGTTTGGGTGCCTTTTAGATGTTTTGTGCATCTCTTCAATAAAATAAATCATTAGTAAAAAGGCTTTGGCCATCTCCTTTTTCAACACATACGTTGCGTTGCGTTGGGAACGTTGATAAAATTTCGTCAACTCTAACGATACCCTTCGATTTGTGGGTGGTCGATTTAATTACCTTGATCAAAATCTGAGGGAAATTTTTCTTTCTAACTTCATTTTATATTTCATCCCTTGGAGCCGAGTGAAAAACCACTTTCAAATCAATGAATGCCATGTACATCTTCTTACCCCTTTCCCATGCTTTTTCAAGGATAAATCTAAGTTTTTGCGAATGTCTACCTGGCCAAAAATCTTTTTCCTCCTCTTATAGGCCTATTTTCACAAATTTCCTAATTTTGTTTCTGAATCGGAGTTGCATAGCTAGGATTCTACATTAGAAAGACATACAATCTGTAATTATTGCATTGAGGTTGTTTTTTTTTGTTGGGAAGGGTATGTTTATGACATATTGCCATTTTTCACTGATTCTAATATCGACACATATCTTACGGAATAGAGACCTCAGGAAATAATTTCCCACGAAACTGTAAATTTAGCCACAATGTTCCAGCGGCTTTTTCTAGTTTTCGATAACATCCATGTCTTTTTTTTCTATACAACTCCAAACATTCCTCGCCTTCAGAATTGTATACAGTCAGGATTGATAAGGAGTGTCCTTGGAGATAAGTTTTTAGACCTTGTGGAATAGTGGTGTGGAACCCGTAAGATGGGCGTGGAGAAGATAACAGCCACCCCTGACATTGAAGGAAGGTCCATAAGTGTGTGCACCGAGTTCACCTACGTAGATGTGAAACTGGGGAGAAAAATGAACCTTTCACACCACGTTGGGTACCTAGCGGCAGACATCGGCTACTAACAACTTTGGCAGGTTTGACGATGTAGGGAATCGTGCTAGGGGTGCTAAGAATAATAAGTGATGCTTCTCAGTCGTGGCCATCGCGCAAGAAGATAGAGAACATCTAGAAGAGCTTTTCCCTTCCCTCCGCAGGATGATTGAATAAGAATCTAGGAATTAGAAGAACGATCTTAGCGATTTGACCAACGAGGCGTGAAGTTACTAGGTGGAGTACACTGTGGAAGTATTTCCCGTCGGGCAAGGACATGCTGAGGGCTAGGTGGGTCTCCTCTGACTACTGGAGTCCCAGGTGCTATCGGGGCATGGAACAAGCAAGAGCACGTATGTTCCACCCAGTTGTCCAGTACCGTTTGGAAGAGTCAGACTTGCGGTTGCTGAGACAACGAGGAGAACTATAGGGCCTTCCTCATCTTTAATCAGAAGTGGAAGGAGTTGCAAGGACCAGGGCTCTTTACCGTCTCCATGAGAGCGATGCAGTTTGAGCAGCTGTAATATCGAGAAACGAAGGCACTATTGTTGCAAGATGGAGTGGGGTCACTTTGTATATAGAAATATGTTAGTCTTAAGAACAAAAAAAGTACGTACTAAAAGAAATAAATACAATAAAACCGGTTTAAAAAAAACAAAAGGTGCGCTGACCAGTGCAGCACACCCAGTTGAACTGGAATGGACGCACCACAGCCGACGACATACTCCATGAGACTCATGAGGAAACCCCTTCCGGGACACGTATCCCGTGGTATGGAGGGTACATACGATTTAATTTGTGGTCTTTTCTATCCTTTAATTACTCACTAAACTAACTATCCTATGACTCCTTCCTGAGTGATGAAGTGTGAGAGCTATTAAGATCTAACTGGACAACCAGGAGGAGTAACTAAACCACACTGAAAAGCCCCCCCCCCCCTCCCCCCAAAAAAGGATAGAGGAAACAAGGTATGAAAATAAACAATGAACTCGAAGATGGGTGGTATGGACGCCAATAACTATAGTATTTGGAATTTTACTTTAAACCATTACGTAAATGTCATCATTACTGTAGTCAAGCAAAATGCCAATAAATTTAGCAATGCACAATTAGTCCACGAACTACACGATGGATGTTTGTGAAGCCGATTTGAATGGCTTTTAAATTGTATTCATTGAGACTGGCTTTGAATATGTAATGACAGTAACCTTTAGTAAGAGAAATTAACTAACCAGTGCTTGGAACTCGATGGAAAAATGTCTGCAAGCGATAGGGACAGATAGATATGTATATGTTTATTAGGCCAAAGAGAAAGGGAAATGGTAGATAGGAGAAAGGAGAAAGGTAAATGTAAAATTTGATTTCTAAGTAATTTTGAATCAGCTGATAATATAAATAAATCAATTATGATTTTGGCCATTCCTAATAAATCAATAAAGTCATGTTATATTGTTTTCATAATATATATACGGGAATGATGTGTTAATTTGACTTTCTCTTAGGGATTTAATACTTTGGTGCAGAATAGAAGTGGATTGTTTAGGGATAATTAGTAAAAACCGAGATAAAGCTAGTGAAACATACATATGTGGTGACCAAAAATATGAATGTCTTGAATGAAGAATGTTTGAAGAACATGTGAAAATAATTCAAATTTTGTTACATCTCTATTTATGAATTCTCTCTAAGTGGTTTGACTCATTTTTATTATTACATTGTTGTCGTTTTTTTATTACAAACCACCCCTGGAAATCAATTATGCAGCAATATAGAAATAAAATTTACCAATAATGATAATGATTCATTAATTGAACATAATTAGAAATAGAGATATGGCTTATCAATCCGGTGTTGAGTCTGTCAGACCGGAGGTATCAATGCCACGATTTAAATTATGTAATGGCTGTATGATTTTTAGCGGATTAACATTTCAAAAAGTTTCTAAGTTTTGTACTACCCTTCTCTGATCTACAGACATATTTCTTTTTGACATTCAGTTTTTAATTTTTCGATATTTTAGTGAGACTTTGGAGTTGCATACTCGGTCTTAGCATTGTCTTACAGTTGTTACGATTTTCCCCCAGTCGGTAAGTAATACCATTCTGTTATTGCTGCTGAAGACTACCAAACTGTGACCATAACCTTTCAGGGTGCAAAGCTCTGTTTGGCGTTTGACCACTGATTTCACCAGTCTCCTAACCACTGACCTGAACTTCTCCGGTTATCGTGGATAATCCATTTTCTATCTCGAGTCACAATTCTGTCGATGAAAGATTATCATTACATTTAAGCAGACAAAAACTTGTGCTTGACAATCTTTTACAGTCTGTGTTCTGTCGGGTCCTTAATTTTTTTCAATAATCCACATCTGTTCAAGGGGCCAAAAATTATTCTTTTCGTACATTACACTGAATTATGTAGATGTAATTTATCTGCATTACAATGAAGCTGGACTAACTGTAATTTCGTTCCCACTACAATTAAAATTTTTGTTTAATGTAAATAAAGTGAAATGTAAAGCAAAATATTGTATGTTCTCGGGGGGTGAATGCGAATTAATAGAAGAACAAGATAAAAATGGCAATGGTCAAATTGACTATAACGCTCATGACTACACGATGCAAACAGTATAAAATAGGTCGCAAAACATGAAGAAAATTGAATATAAAAATGGAAAATCTGGTAAACAGAGTTAAGCTAAATTTGTCAATAAAAATAAAACCCTTTTTTATCCCTTACAGCTCGGAAGTGGACTGATTGTAAGTCCTAGTGTTGAATTTTTGTGTCGAAGCCCTAAAAACCCCTTGAAAATACTGAACATGTGACTTATGAAAAAAGTGACTTATCCGAAGAAACGATTTATGTTATATTGGATAACAGATAATAAAATATCTAATAGGAGACATCATTTAACATTCCACTTTTATTTTTAAAATTTTATGACTTATTCGATCATTTATTCACAATTTATTTGTAAGATACTTGAGAATGGAAGTTTGGGCGCCGAAAGAACGCGTGTCAGTGCAAAATAAATTGTTGATAGAACAGAGGGAGTGTTTATTTGTTTATTTATTACAACGCTTTGCAGTCACATAGATATTATTTTATACCTATAAACATGTGAAAACTTAGAATGGATGAGTTTCAACATGATGGCCATGTAAAAGTTTCTAAATTCATTAATTCAGAACTATAGCATCTATTTTTTGCTATATTATTCTGGATGTTAATTAGAACAGAAACAGATCTGACGAATTTAAAGGGAGCTTCGCCTCAAAATGAAAAACTGAAGCATTTACTGTTTAATTGTTGATTGCCTTGGACATTACCGATAATGTTTACTTAACAAAAATGGTACACATTATTTTTTTTTAATGTGTTTTAACCTACATTTTTTTTATATGTCAATAAAAGATTTCATTTATTAGTGGGTAAAATGCGAACTTAGGGACAGCAGACATGCTTTGGTCTTTGTTTTTAAGGGGTCGAGAATAATAAAGTCAAAGAATAAATCTTCCTCAAATATCCATCATTTTACAAAATATATGCCAATTTTTTTGGAAATCTGACACAATATACAATAGCACGGAACAATAGTTCCATTATGCTTCATGTATTTAATACCGGGTATTCGATATTAAATGAACCAATATTTTATGGTTCCACCACTTGATTTATGTAATGGTTTTATAAAGGGTTCATTAGGTAATACGCTATACAACATTCGATGGCTGCAATAGTATCGATTTGACCTCAATCGCGCATTGATTGAACTGTCTGTGAATTGAGAAACCGTATTAATATTGTATTGTTGCAATTGCAATTCCCATTGTATTAATTTTGTAGTCAAGCCTCAAGAGAGAAGCCAAACTAAACTAGGTCTTTTCTTTTCGACGCGTTGCAGCACCTCACAAATCCAGTGAGGTCCAATCCACAACACTATGACCCCATCACCCCTCCCGAATCGATGGCAACAGACTGTCAGGGAAAATTTAGGTTAAGAATTAGTTTTTAAGTTTTCTTGGTTGTGATCAAAAAGGTGAGCCCCATCACCTTGTAGAGTCTTGTCAATGAAGCCAAGTACATTGTGTATCATTGTACTTGTATTGATTACATAACTTCTATGCCGATTCAGACCTTATATAGAGTGTACCGAAGGTACAGGACATATAAAATGTAGTATGTAAATAGATTCGCCTAAGAATCTATAGTAAATAAAAGTTTTTTTCTTTTTTAAGGGGATTGGGGAAAAAAAAAAACCCCAAAAAAACAGGTCTTTCGGCCGTTCTGGACATAAAAGGTTTATTCCGCAATACATTGGATGTTTGTTAAAATACAAAAAAATAATATGAAAAACAGATTAATTGTGACTTTAAAATAAAGTCTGTCCCGATAGCCTAACTCTTTGGTTTACTTTAGCTGATAGGTCAGCTATTTGTAATTAAGGAAGCCCTAAATTTACTTAGCCTTCAGCAGGCAAAATAAGAATAATTCAACAACGTTTGAATAGAAAAGGGTACTCAAAGATAAGATTGTTATATTAAATTATAATTAAAATCTAGAATCATGAATTCAAAAGGACATGAAGCCTTAAGTTGGGAATACTGATGTACGAGTACAAGCATATTTATGTGCTAGGTTCACTCAAAAAAGGAAGGAGGTTAAATTTTATGGATTAAAACCTGAAAAAGATAAACTGAGGGGCGATGGCAAGCACAACAGAAAGAAATAGAAACAAGATACCTAATTATTTTATTACTATATAGGACTGACCCAACAAATATTAAATAATAAGCCGTAGACAAATAATTTCAGTTCTGTAATATATAAAACATCACAAAGAAACTAATTAATAAAAAATTAACTAACATAAAGAATATTCCTCAATTAAAAACGAGATATTTACAAGCATCGTTATATAAAAAAAATTATTATAAAACAATGATAATTTAAAAAAAATTAATAGTAGTTTGAAGTCCAAATAGCTGGACAGAAACTTAATGGCGAATATTTGGGAGATTTTATAAATAAGAAGATTTATGAGAATCAATGCTTTGGAAAAGAAAAGAATCATGATAATATTTTAAAAGGATGGAGGATAAGAGACAAACGACGTAAAGATTATATTAAATAATATGGGAGTCGTGGGAACACTGAGGAATCCGATCACAAATCTAACGAAATTATACTAATCTAACGATACTGCGCTAATTTAACGATGTTATGCAAAACTAGCGATACTGTACTAATCTAACTATACTGCGCCCTTCTAACGGTACTGTGCTCATCTAACGATACTGTGCTCATCTAACGATACTGTGCTCATCTAACGATACTGCGCTAATCTAACGATGTTATGCAAAATTAGCGATAATGTACTAATCTAACGATACTGTGCTAATCTAACAATACTGTGCTAATCTAACGATACAGCGCTAATCTAACGATACTGCGCTAATCTAACGATACTGCGCCAATCTAACTATACTGCGCCATTCTAACGGTACTGTGCTAATCTAACGATACTGTGCTAATCTAACGATACAGCGTTAATCTAACGATACTGCGCTAATCTAACTATACTGCGCCATTCTAACGGTACTGTGCTAATCTAACGATACAGCGCTAATCTAACGATACAGCGCTAATCTAACGATACAGCGCTAATCTAACGATACTGCGCTAATCTAACGATACTGCGCCAATCTAACTATACTGCGCCATTCTAACGGTACTGTGCTAATCTAACGATACTGTGCTAATCTAACGATACAGCGTTAATCTAACGATACTGCGCTAATCTAACTATACTGCGCCATTCTAACGGTACTGTGCTAATCTAACGATACAGCGCTAATCTAACGATACTGCGCTAATCCAACGATATTGCGCTAATCTAACTATACTGCGCCATTCTAACGGTACTGTGCTAATCTAACGATACTGCGCTAATTTAACAATGTTATGCAAAACTAGCGTTACTGTACTAATCTAACTATACTGCGCCCTTCTAACGGTACTGTGTTCATCTAACGATACTGTGCTCATCTAACGATACTGTGCTAATCTAACGATGTTATGCAAAATTAGCGATAATGTACTAATCTAACGATACTGCGCTAATCTAACGATACTGCGCTAATCTAACGATACTGCGCTAATCTAACGATACTGCGCTAATTTAACAATGTTATGCAAAACTAGCGTTACTGTACTAATCTAACTATAGTGCGCCCTTCTAACGGTACTGTGCTCATCTAACGATACTGCGCTAATCTAACGATGTTATGCAAAATTAGCGATAATGTACTAATTTAACGATACTGCGCTAATCTAACAATACTGTGCTAATCTAACGATACAGCGCTAATCTAACGACACTGCGCTAATCTAACGATACTGCGCTAATTTAACGATGTTATGCAAAACTAGCGATACTGTACTAATCTAACTATACTGCGCCCTTCTAACGGTACTGTGCTCATCTAACGATACTGCGCTACTTTAACGATATTATGCTATACTAACAATACTGTGCTAATTTAACGACAATAGTCACAAATGCTGCATCATCACCTAGCAGGAGTTTTGTGGGCTGTGCTTTACGGGGCCTAGTGAGGCTCAATTATCAAGTGTTTTAAAAACATCGAGATTAAATGGCACCAATCATTTATTCTCAAACGTTCTGAGAACGTTATATAATTAAAAATGCTTTTACAATTAAATATTTCAATGATTTATTTAATGGTGTTCCTGGTTACAAATGTGATAGACTTGGCAACAGAGTTAACGGTTCTCTCAACACTCCTCTCTAGTAGTATTTCTTTTTCCTTAGCCAGTACTAGTTATTTTAATTGGCATCCTTGCACGACAACTCAAAGTGCCTTGAACGAATTGCCAACTCTTAAGTCCTTTTAGTTTTCATCATGTTTATATTTTTCATTAAATGGGGAACGAAAAATTCTTACCGTTGCATGAGTTGCTCAAAATAAGCACATAAATTCAACCTGGCTGGTAAAACTAAAAAGTATCAATTTATTAAGATTATTTAGATATAATTATCAGCACTGAATCGTTCCGTGAAAGTGTAGGCTTCTCTGTGGTCTAACAAGTATTACAGCTTATCATACTGGACTATTTCATCAAAGGATCTTTAATTAATCTTTTTAGTGTGTAGTTGCCGTTTCAGATGTTTAATTAATGGATCCTATCTGGTCTATTATGGTGTTGTGGTTAAGTCATCGTCTACATGACACCTGACTAAGACGGAATGTGAATTGGTACTCCACCCAGAGCTCGGTAAATAATAAATGAGTTGCTTTCTAAAACTGTGGGGTAAAATTATGATTATCGTTACTATACCTTATAAAAAATATGGTTTGATAGTAACTGATATTACCAGAGGTCAATTTAGGCTATGGAAGGGAAGGTAAGTATTGCAGATGGCCTAAATACACTGGGTTCATTACTTCACAATTCTCTACCTAATAACTTTTATCTTAGATAATCTTGTAATGTTTTAGCAAGAAAATAATATCATATGACATAATAAGAATAAACATAGCACACAATACTTTTTTAATAAAAAATTGTAAGTGTTGACTAATTTTTGAAATTATTGTATTTTATTTTTGTAACAATCTTTTATGATTTTGCAGTTATAAATAATTTATTAGTTTTGACGAGTCAATAAGTATTTATTATTAAGTCGCACTTTTATTGGAATTTTATTATTAAGCCAAAGAAATAAGAGATTCAAACCCGATTTCAAAAGACTACATTGCAGTGTCCTTTTAAAATATACAGATATTAAGAGAATAGACGCGACCCGCTAATGCGCTCAGATAGTGTAAAATACATGATTCTAGGTTCGATATTGGATAGCATAGTTGGAAGAACGCCTGAGTGGTGATTTGGAGAGGTCCCTGGTCAAAATTCCGGATTTTTCACAATATTTTTTCTTTGGCTAATAATTATTAAAGCAGTGATGTCCCGAACCAATAAATAACTTTAAATAAGTTAATTAAGTTGTATTTACCACTGGAAACTATCTTAGAATTTTCGAATGTATGATAAATTAGAAATGATCTAACATTTTAATTTTACAATGTTAAGTTATAGGTTCAGTTGAGGTAAACAAACACGTTGCATGTCAAATAATATAAAGGAATTTTTTTTTAGGAAGTTTTAGTATTAATTGGAAGATCCTCGCGAATTTTGATCATCCAAGAAAATTTAAACCAAATAGTCAGAAATTTTCTATTACAAATAGTCACGTGTGGGTTAGTGTTTGATATAGCCGCTCTAGATGTCCCCACTGCATTCTTCCAGGCGCGTCCCACGTTCCAATTTTTTTTTTTTTTTTTCGTTCTTTCATTAAGTTGGTATTCTCGCGTTCTGAGAGCTGCTGACACAATAACTAGATGGTAAGATTGTTACGGCCTCAATTAGTTGACTATGGTACAATTAGAGATAGTCTGCACCTGGAGTCTATCACTTCATAGACCGGTTCTCTGCGATTGTTCATTGTTGGGCTTCATTAAAACGCTCGTCAGTTATTTTCAATCCCAAGTTTTACGTAAACTGAAGTGTTACGTGTTTGGAAAGGTGACCGCAGGAATACCTAAGAGTTGTCAAAGTAATTCTTCAAAGTTTCTCTGTTCAGCCGAAAGCATAAAAATGCCTATTTTAATACGACGTGTGTCGACGTGGTTCCAACGTGGTCTCCTTATGCAACGGTCTAGGAAAAGAAGCAGCTAGAGTAGAAATGCTCTATTTATTGCCCCAAAGAGAGAGGAACCACTAAATAAAGTTTATCTCTCCCAGGTGAAACTCAAGGACTTTGACTTAATTTGATCCGAACGCAGGTGCCAGCACATGATTGTTGAAAAGTAAAGTACAATTCAATTTTTAGAATTTGTAAATAATTATCATGTGATTTACTCACTTTGTAGCCTTATTGTTTTCGAGAAACAAGAGTGAAAATAACCCTCTCCTGTTTTTCTTTTAAAATGATGTAATTAAATATTTGATTTTAAAATATGTATACGGATTCCTTTAGCCTGTAGGTGGGCCGGCCCAATCTATCATGTGTATATTTAATTAATATAAAACGAAAATTCTCTGTAATTTTGATTTGATCCTCGATGTCTGAAAATTAATTTTTTTAATGTGAATTTTTCCCTCAAAAACAAATTATTAATCAACTTTTTATTCTGAGAAATGGGAGAACATTTAACTTAAATTACTTCTGAGATGAGGTTTAAGAGAGCTCATGAGTCCGCAGACAGACGATTGCCCGTACCCGTGATAGAAACATTTTATTTTTAAAATAATTGATGAACAAGTGATGTCTCCTGAAATACAATAAATTGCTAACAATGCAGTCTTATCGGCACTATAAATGTACATATACATTCATAAGTGCATAAATGCAATGTATATATAAAACACAATGAGATAGATAAAATAACAACACATATAGTTTAACAATAAAATATAATAGGATAACATCTATAGACTTATTTAATAGCAATACAATATAACAGGTGCTATAGGTATTGTACTATATAAGGTTATAGTATTTATATATATAAGTTTAGTATTATAGTGGGTAATCTTCAACAGATTACTATGCGTATAAATGGCGATTGATTCCTTTATGTGAGTCTATCTTAATCGCTTCTTAACAATCGCGTTCAAGATCCCCTTGTTGTAAAAGTCAAGCATCCAGTTTTGGCCTCATTGGTTTTTTAATGAATATACGGCAAAAATAAATCTTCTTTTAATTGTTTTTATTTATTTCTATCTCAACCATAGAACGGTTACTGACCTATTTGTAAAGGTAAGGCACGATGTGCACAATTACACTGATGGGAAATAGAAGCATTGCTGAGAAAAGTCGAAGGCCTAATGGGACAAAGGGAAAGCGTTCAAAGGTGTTAGTGTTTAGAGGAACGAGAAAATTGCTTCGTTCTCTGGAAAAGCTCTCAGTTAGTGTCATTTTCCCTGCTTTGTTCGCCGCCACCTCTTGGCCCAGAACTGAAGCGGGGAATTATTCGCTTTTTAACTTTTAAATTGTTTGAATCTTTTACGGACAGTTCGTTAACCGATTATATTTTGGATTTGCTGAACCTGCCTTAAAATGATCGTGCGTTCAGTGTGAGGAGTCCCCCGCCAACGAGGAGAACTATAGGGCCTTCCTCATCTTTAATCAGAAGTGGAAGGAGTTGCAAGGACCAGGGCTCTTTACCGTCTCCATGAGAGCGATGCAGTTTGAGCAGCTGTAATATCGAGAAACGAAGGCACTATTGTTGCAAGATGGAGTGGGGTCACTTTGTATATAGAAATATGTTAGTCTTAAGAACAAAAAAAGTACGTACTAAAAGAAATAAATACAATAAAACCGGTTTAAAAAAAACAAAAGGTGCGCTGACCAGTGCAGCACACCCAGTTGAACTGGAATGGACGCACCACAGCCGACGACATACTCCATGAGACTCATGAGGAAACCCCTTCCGGGACACGTATCCCGTGGTATGGAGGGTACATACGATTTAATTTGTGGTCTTTTCTATCCTTTAATTACTCACTAAACTAACTATCCTATGACTCCTTCCTGAGTGATGAAGTGTGAGAGCTATTAAGATCTAACTGGACAACCAGGAGGAGTAACTAAACCACACTGAAAAGCCCCCCCCCCTCCCCCCAAAAAAGGATAGAGGAAACAAGGTATGAAAATAAACAATGAACTCGAAGATGGGTGGTATGGACGCCAATAACTATAGTATTTGGAATTTTACTTTAAACCATTACGTAAATGTCATCATTACTGTAGTCAAGCAAAATGCCAATAAATTTAGCAATGCACAATTAGTCCACGAACTACACGATGGATGTTTGTGAAGCCGATTTGAATGGCTTTTAAATTGTATTCATTGAGACTGGCTTTGAATATGTAATGACAGTAACCTTTAGTAAGAGAAATTAACTAACCAGTGCTTGGAACTCGATGGAAAAATGTCTGCAAGCGATAGGGACAGATAGATATGTATATGTTTATTAGGCCAAAGAGAAAGGGAAATGGTAGATAGGAGAAAGGAGAAAGGTAAATGTAAAATTTGATTTCTAAGTAATTTTGAATCAGCTGATAATATAAATAAATCAATTATGATTTTGGCCATTCCTAATAAATCAATAAAGTCATGTTATATTGTTTTCATAATATATATACGGGAATGATGTGTTAATTTGACTTTCTCTTAGGGATTTAATACTTTGGTGCAGAATAGAAGTGGATTGTTTAGGGATAATTAGTAAAAACCGAGATAAAGCTAGTGAAACATACATATGTGGTGACCAAAAATATGAATGTCTTGAATGAAGAATGTTTGAAGAACATGTGAAAATAATTCAAATTTTGTTACATCTCTATTTATGAATTCTCTCTAAGTGGTTTGACTCATTTTTATTATTACATTGTTGTCGTTTTTTTATTACAAACCACCCCTGGAAATCAATTATGCAGCAATATAGAAATAAAATTTACCAATAATGATAATGATTCATTAATTGAACATAATTAGAAATAGAGATATGGCTTATCAATCCGGTGTTGAGTCTGTCAGACCGGAGGTATCAATGCCACGATTTAAATTATGTAATGGCTGTATGATTTTTAGCGGATTAACATTTCAAAAAGTTTCTAAGTTTTGTACTACCCTTCTCTGATCTACAGACATATTTCTTTTTGACATTCAGTTTTTAATTTTTCGATATTTTAGTGAGACTTTGGAGTTGCATACTCGGTCTTAGCATTGTCTTACAGTTGTTACGATTTTCCCCCAGTCGGTAAGTAATACCATTCTGTTATTGCTGCTGAAGACTACCAAACTGTGACCATAACCTTTCAGGGTGCAAAGCTCTGTTTGGCGTTTGACCACTGATTTCACCAGTCTCCTAACCACTGACCTGAACTTCTCCGGTTATCGTGGATAATCCATTTTCTATCTCGAGTCACAATTCTGTCGATGAAAGATTATCATTACATTTAAGCAGACAAAAACTTGTGCTTGACAATCTTTTACAGTCTGTGTTCTGTCGGGTCCTTAATTTTTTTCAATAATCCACATCTGTTCAAGGGGCCAAAAATTATTCTTTTCGTACATTACACTGAATTATGTAGATGTAATTTATCTGCATTACAATGAAGCTGGACTAACTGTAATTTCGTTCCCACTACAATTAAAATTTTTGTTTAATGTAAATAAAGTGAAATGTAAAGCAAAATATTGTATGTTCTCGGGGGGTGAATGCGAATTAATAGAAGAACAAGATAAAAATGGCAATGGTCAAATTGACTATAACGCTCATGACTACACGATGCAAACAGTATAAAATAGGTCGCAAAACATGAAGAAAATTGAATATAAAAATGGAAAATCTGGTAAACAGAGTTAAGCTAAATTTGTCAATAAAAATAAAACCCTTTTTTATCCCTTACAGCTCGGAAGTGGACTGATTGTAAGTCCTAGTGTTGAATTTTTGTGTCGAAGCCCTAAAAACCCCTTGAAAATACTGAACATGTGACTTATGAAAAAAGTGACTTATCCGAAGAAACGATTTATGTTATATTGGATAACAGATAATAAAATATCTAATAGGAGACATCATTTAACATTCCACTTTTATTTTTAAAATTTTATGACTTATTCGATCATTTATTCACAATTTATTTGTAAGATACTTGAGAATGGAAGTTTGGGCGCCGAAAGAACGCGTGTCAGTGCAAAATAAATTGTTGATAGAACAGAGGGAGTGTTTATTTGTTTATTTATTACAACGCTTTGCAGTCACATAGATATTATTTTATACCTATAAACATGTGAAAACTTAGAATGGATGAGTTTCAACATGATGGCCATGTAAAAGTTTCTAAATTCATTAATTCAGAACTATAGCATCTATTTTTTGCTATATTATTCTGGATGTTAATTAGAACAGAAACAGATCTGACGAATTTAAAGGGAGCTTCGCCTCAAAATGAAAAACTGAAGCATTTACTGTTTAATTGTTGATTGCCTTGGACATTACCGATAATGTTTACTTAACAAAAATGGTACACATTATTTTTTTTTAATGTGTTTTAACCTACATTTTTTTTATATGTCAATAAAAGATTTCATTTATTAGTGGGTAAAATGCGAACTTAGGGACAGCAGACATGCTTTGGTCTTTGTTTTTAAGGGGTCGAGAATAATAAAGTCAAAGAATAAATCTTCCTCAAATATCCATCATTTTACAAAATATATGCCAATTTTTTTGGAAATCTGACACAATATACAATAGCACGGAACAATAGTTCCATTATGCTTCATGTATTTAATACCGGGTATTCGATATTAAATGAACCAATATTTTATGGTTCCACCACTTGATTTATGTAATGGTTTTATAAAGGGTTCATTAGGTAATACGCTATACAACATTCGATGGCTGCAATAGTATCGATTTGACCTCAATCGCGCATTGATTGAACTGTCTGTGAATTGAGAAACCGTATTAATATTGTATTGTTGCAATTGCAATTCCCATTGTATTAATTTTGTAGTCAAGCCTCAAGAGAGAAGCCAAACTAAACTAGGTCTTTTCTTTTCGACGCGTTGCAGCACCTCACAAATCCAGTGAGGTCCAATCCACAACACTATGACCCCATCACCCCTCCCGAATCGATGGCAACAGACTGTCAGGGAAAATTTAGGTTAAGAATTAGTTTTTAAGTTTTCTTGGTTGTGATCAAAAAGGTGAGCCCCATCACCTTGTAGAGTCTTGTCAATGAAGCCAAGTACATTGTGTATCATTGTACTTGTATTGATTACATAACTTCTATGCCGATTCAGACCTTATATAGAGTGTACCGAAGGTACAGGACATATAAAATGTAGTATGTAAATAGATTCGCCTAAGAATCTATAGTAAATAAAAGTTTTTTTCTTTTTTAAGGGGATTGGGGAAAAAAAAAAACCCCAAAAAAACAGGTCTTTCGGCCGTTCTGGACATAAAAGGTTTATTCCGCAATACATTGGATGTTTGTTAAAATACAAAAAAATAATATGAAAAACAGATTAATTGTGACTTTAAAATAAAGTCTGTCCCGATAGCCTAACTCTTTGGTTTACTTTAGCTGATAGGTCAGCTATTTGTAATTAAGGAAGCCCTAAATTTACTTAGCCTTCAGCAGGCAAAATAAGAATAATTCAACAACGTTTGAATAGAAAAGGGTACTCAAAGATAAGATTGTTATATTAAATTATAATTAAAATCTAGAATCATGAATTCAAAAGGACATGAAGCCTTAAGTTGGGAATACTGATGTACGAGTACAAGCATATTTATGTGCTAGGTTCACTCAAAAAAGGAAGGAGGTTAAATTTTATGGATTAAAACCTGAAAAAGATAAACTGAGGGGCGATGGCAAGCACAACAGAAAGAAATAGAAACAAGATACCTAATTATTTTATTACTATATAGGACTGACCCAACAAATATTAAATAATAAGCCGTAGACAAATAATTTCAGTTCTGTAATATATAAAACATCACAAAGAAACTAATTAATAAAAAATTAACTAACATAAAGAATATTCCTCAATTAAAAACGAGATATTTACAAGCATCGTTATATAAAAAAAATTATTATAAAACAATGATAATTTAAAAAAAATTAATAGTAGTTTGAAGTCCAAATAGCTGGACAGAAACTTAATGGCGAATATTTGGGAGATTTTATAAATAAGAAGATTTATGAGAATCAATGCTTTGGAAAAGAAAAGAATCATGATAATATTTTAAAAGGATGGAGGATAAGAGACAAACGACGTAAAGATTATATTAAATAATATGGGAGTCGTGGGAACACTGAGGAATCCGATCACAAATCTAACGAAATTATACTAATCTAACGATACTGCGCTAATTTAACGATGTTATGCAAAACTAGCGATACTGTACTAATCTAACTATACTGCGCCCTTCTAACGGTACTGTGCTCATCTAACGATACTGTGCTCATCTAACGATACTGTGCTCATCTAACGATACTGCGCTAATCTAACGATGTTATGCAAAATTAGCGATAATGTACTAATCTAACGATACTGTGCTAATCTAACAATACTGTGCTAATCTAACGATACAGCGCTAATCTAACGATACTGCGCTAATCTAACGATACTGCGCCAATCTAACTATACTGCGCCATTCTAACGGTACTGTGCTAATCTAACGATACTGTGCTAATCTAACGATACAGCGTTAATCTAACGATACTGCGCTAATCTAACTATACTGCGCCATTCTAACGGTACTGTGCTAATCTAACGATACAGCGCTAATCTAACGATACAGCGCTAATCTAACGATACAGCGCTAATCTAACGATACTGCGCTAATCTAACGATACTGCGCCAATCTAACTATACTGCGCCATTCTAACGGTACTGTGCTAATCTAACGATACTGTGCTAATCTAACGATACAGCGTTAATCTAACGATACTGCGCTAATCTAACTATACTGCGCCATTCTAACGGTACTGTGCTAATCTAACGATACAGCGCTAATCTAACGATACTGCGCTAATCCAACGATATTGCGCTAATCTAACTATACTGCGCCATTCTAACGGTACTGTGCTAATCTAACGATACTGCGCTAATTTAACAATGTTATGCAAAACTAGCGTTACTGTACTAATCTAACTATACTGCGCCCTTCTAACGGTACTGTGTTCATCTAACGATACTGTGCTCATCTAACGATACTGTGCTAATCTAACGATGTTATGCAAAATTAGCGATAATGTACTAATCTAACGATACTGCGCTAATCTAACGATACTGCGCTAATCTAACGATACTGCGCTAATCTAACGATACTGCGCTAATTTAACAATGTTATGCAAAACTAGCGTTACTGTACTAATCTAACTATAGTGCGCCCTTCTAACGGTACTGTGCTCATCTAACGATACTGCGCTAATCTAACGATGTTATGCAAAATTAGCGATAATGTACTAATTTAACGATACTGCGCTAATCTAACAATACTGTGCTAATCTAACGATACAGCGCTAATCTAACGACACTGCGCTAATCTAACGATACTGCGCTAATTTAACGATGTTATGCAAAACTAGCGATACTGTACTAATCTAACTATACTGCGCCCTTCTAACGGTACTGTGCTCATCTAACGATACTGCGCTACTTTAACGATATTATGCTATACTAACAATACTGTGCTAATTTAACGACAATAGTCACAAATGCTGCATCATCACCTAGCAGGAGTTTTGTGGGCTGTGCTTTACGGGGCCTAGTGAGGCTCAATTATCAAGTGTTTTAAAAACATCGAGATTAAATGGCACCAATCATTTATTCTCAAACGTTCTGAGAACGTTATATAATTAAAAATGCTTTTACAATTAAATATTTCAATGATTTATTTAATGGTGTTCCTGGTTACAAATGTGATAGACTTGGCAACAGAGTTAACGGTTCTCTCAACACTCCTCTCTAGTAGTATTTCTTTTTCCTTAGCCAGTACTAGTTATTTTAATTGGCATCCTTGCACGACAACTCAAAGTGCCTTGAACGAATTGCCAACTCTTAAGTCCTTTTAGTTTTCATCATGTTTATATTTTTCATTAAATGGGGAACGAAAAATTCTTACCGTTGCATGAGTTGCTCAAAATAAGCACATAAATTCAACCTGGCTGGTAAAACTAAAAAGTATCAATTTATTAAGATTATTTAGATATAATTATCAGCACTGAATCGTTCCGTGAAAGTGTAGGCTTCTCTGTGGTCTAACAAGTATTACAGCTTATCATACTGGACTATTTCATCAAAGGATCTTTAATTAATCTTTTTAGTGTGTAGTTGCCGTTTCAGATGTTTAATTAATGGATCCTATCTGGTCTATTATGGTGTTGTGGTTAAGTCATCGTCTACATGACACCTGACTAAGACGGAATGTGAATTGGTACTCCACCCAGAGCTCGGTAAATAATAAATGAGTTGCTTTCTAAAACTGTGGGGTAAAATTATGATTATCGTTACTATACCTTATAAAAAATATGGTTTGATAGTAACTGATATTACCAGAGGTCAATTTAGGCTATGGAAGGGAAGGTAAGTATTGCAGATGGCCTAAATACACTGGGTTCATTACTTCACAATTCTCTACCTAATAACTTTTATCTTAGATAATCTTGTAATGTTTTAGCAAGAAAATAATATCATATGACATAATAAGAATAAACATAGCACACAATACTTTTTTAATAAAAAATTGTAAGTGTTGACTAATTTTTGAAATTATTGTATTTTATTTTTGTAACAATCTTTTATGATTTTGCAGTTATAAATAATTTATTAGTTTTGACGAGTCAATAAGTATTTATTATTAAGTCGCACTTTTATTGGAATTTTATTATTAAGCCAAAGAAATAAGAGATTCAAACCCGATTTCAAAAGACTACATTGCAGTGTCCTTTTAAAATATACAGATATTAAGAGAATAGACGCGACCCGCTAATGCGCTCAGATAGTGTAAAATACATGATTCTAGGTTCGATATTGGATAGCATAGTTGGAAGAACGCCTGAGTGGTGATTTGGAGAGGTCCCTGGTCAAAATTCCGGATTTTTCACAATATTTTTTCTTTGGCTAATAATTATTAAAGCAGTGATGTCCCGAACCAATAAATAACTTTAAATAAGTTAATTAAGTTGTATTTACCACTGGAAACTATCTTAGAATTTTCGAATGTATGATAAATTAGAAATGATCTAACATTTTAATTTTACAATGTTAAGTTATAGGTTCAGTTGAGGTAAACAAACACGTTGCATGTCAAATAATATAAAGGAATTTTTTTTTAGGAAGTTTTAGTATTAATTGGAAGATCCTCGCGAATTTTGATCATCCAAGAAAATTTAAACCAAATAGTCAGAAATTTTCTATTACAAATAGTCACGTGTGGGTTAGTGTTTGATATAGCCGCTCTAGATGTCCCCACTGCATTCTTCCAGGCGCGTCCCACGTTCCAATTTTTTTTTTTTTTTTTCGTTCTTTCATTAAGTTGGTATTCTCGCGTTCTGAGAGCTGCTGACACAATAACTAGATGGTAAGATTGTTACGGCCTCAATTAGTTGACTATGGTACAATTAGAGATAGTCTGCACCTGGAGTCTATCACTTCATAGACCGGTTCTCTGCGATTGTTCATTGTTGGGCTTCATTAAAACGCTCGTCAGTTATTTTCAATCCCAAGTTTTACGTAAACTGAAGTGTTACGTGTTTGGAAAGGTGACCGCAGGAATACCTAAGAGTTGTCAAAGTAATTCTTCAAAGTTTCTCTGTTCAGCCGAAAGCATAAAAATGCCTATTTTAATACGACGTGTGTCGACGTGGTTCCAACGTGGTCTCCTTATGCAACGGTCTAGGAAAAGAAGCAGCTAGAGTAGAAATGCTCTATTTATTGCCCCAAAGAGAGAGGAACCACTAAATAAAGTTTATCTCTCCCAGGTGAAACTCAAGGACTTTGACTTAATTTGATCCGAACGCAGGTGCCAGCACATGATTGTTGAAAAGTAAAGTACAATTCAATTTTTAGAATTTGTAAATAATTATCATGTGATTTACTCACTTTGTAGCCTTATTGTTTTCGAGAAACAAGAGTGAAAATAACCCTCTCCTGTTTTTCTTTTAAAATGATGTAATTAAATATTTGATTTTAAAATATGTATACGGATTCCTTTAGCCTGTAGGTGGGCCGGCCCAATCTATCATGTGTATATTTAATTAATATAAAACGAAAATTCTCTGTAATTTTGATTTGATCCTCGATGTCTGAAAATTAATTTTTTTAATGTGAATTTTTCCCTCAAAAACAAATTATTAATCAACTTTTTATTCTGAGAAATGGGAGAACATTTAACTTAAATTACTTCTGAGATGAGGTTTAAGAGAGCTCATGAGTCCGCAGACAGACGATTGCCCGTACCCGTGATAGAAACATTTTATTTTTAAAATAATTGATGAACAAGTGATGTCTCCTGAAATACAATAAATTGCTAACAATGCAGTCTTATCGGCACTATAAATGTACATATACATTCATAAGTGCATAAATGCAATGTATATATAAAACACAATGAGATAGATAAAATAACAACACATATAGTTTAACAATAAAATATAATAGGATAACATCTATAGACTTATTTAATAGCAATACAATATAACAGGTGCTATAGGTATTGTACTATATAAGGTTATAGTATTTATATATATAAGTTTAGTATTATAGTGGGTAATCTTCAACAGATTACTATGCGTATAAATGGCGATTGATTCCTTTATGTGAGTCTATCTTAATCGCTTCTTAACAATCGCGTTCAAGATCCCCTTGTTGTAAAAGTCAAGCATCCAGTTTTGGCCTCATTGGTTTTTTAATGAATATACGGCAAAAATAAATCTTCTTTTAATTGTTTTTATTTATTTCTATCTCAACCATAGAACGGTTACTGACCTATTTGTAAAGGTAAGGCACGATGTGCACAATTACACTGATGGGAAATAGAAGCATTGCTGAGAAAAGTCGAAGGCCTAATGGGACAAAGGGAAAGCGTTCAAAGGTGTTAGTGTTTAGAGGAACGAGAAAATTGCTTCGTTCTCTGGAAAAGCTCTCAGTTAGTGTCATTTTCCCTGCTTTGTTCGCCGCCACCTCTTGGCCCAGAACTGAAGCGGGGAATTATTCGCTTTTTAACTTTTAAATTGTTTGAATCTTTTACGGACAGTTCGTTAACCGATTATATTTTGGATTTGCTGAACCTGCCTTAAAATGATCGTGCGTTCAGTGTGAGGAGTCCCCCGCCTTGCTGCACTCGGGGGCAAAACAGTTTCTCAAGTAATCCGGTTGCGCTGTCCCTGTTTCAACACTATGAATACATTAGTAACTAAACTGTTGCGTCAAATTTGAATGAACTATATCTCTTAGATACGGTTCAGCGAAGAGAAACGTTTATTATTTAAAAACATTTTCTAAAAGCAACCTACAAAATTTATTTAAAAAACCAGAAACATTATGTTTTACCGCATGCTTTTGTCCTGGTGATTTTAAGCCTCCGTTTCACTAACAGACATGGGATAATACATGAAGGTTTCACTTGAAGCTTAGCCAGCAAAGCAGCATAATTAATTAATCAAGCGGTTAATCACTGAGCGCGATAACTACGGTAGCAAATTAAAAGTCTCGAGGTTCTGATCAAGAATATTTTATATTTCTAACAAACATTACTTAGTATATACTAATGAATTATGATTACAAAAGACTTTACCGATGTTTTCCCCACGCCCGGTCAGGGACCGAACTATGTAAAAGAGAGCATGGGTCCGTCACCTGGGAAAGGTAATTCATAAACCACACCTCGCCGTGGGTTGTGGTTTATAATTATTGTACTGGCTATCATCCTTTATTCTGTGATTATATATTACGGTATTAATTTATTGTGTACAATCCCTTCAACCCACTTACTACTGCTAACAGTGTGTTTTGTGAACCTGCGTTCTCCTCTGTAGTAAACGAACCAAAGGCGAACTGGACTATTAAGTGCAGGCTGAATTCCCAGCTACGTGGGAAGATAGTTTAATGGGGGGTGTGTTTGACCAAGATTCACTTAGCCGCGTGAGGATAAATGAGCAGCTCCTCGAATCATGAAGAAGAGCACTACAGACGGCGGGGGGGGGGGGCGCTAGCACCAACAATGCTTCGCAGAGCCACCTACCAACTACGATGACAACTTCCGTTGGTTTTACTTCTTCATTCATGAGTAAGAATTCAATTAATTTCGATTCACTATCATGTCACCAATCTTATAAATCTGCTTACTAATATTAAATTGTAGTATGAGACTTTTTTTTTTTTTTCTTTCATAGCTCCTTTAAATTTACAGATAATTATATATAATTATAGATCCTCAGGCAAATCTATTTACAAATTAGTTTTGTAATTCTTCTTGAAGTCGGCCAGGCCTGGCCTCGGCCCCTGTAGGGGCTGCACTGAGTTGGTTTATCGGCCGGGGGATTGACCTACCCTAAGCAGGTAGAAGTTAAAAAAAATTTTTTTTTTTCCCTCAGCTCTCAAACTTATAAAAAATAGGATGTGGGAAAATAAAGGAAAATTATTTAGGGCTGATGAGTGCCTTTCACTAAGGGGAGTCCCCCATTTGAAGGATGTATGAGAAGGATGTAGGGTGTGGAATGCCTAAAAAGGCGGATGGAATCAGGAAGGTAGTGAGAGTCTACCAAGGTGTGTATTTGAAATTGTGTGTCAGGTGATGGCACAACTGAACATTGATCGTACCAATTAAAATCTTTTTTACACGAACCGCTTTATTTTTACTATTAACTGACCAAGGCGTTATTCGGGTATATACGCTTAGAGTACCTCTTAAGAGAAAATCCGTAATAGCTGTGCTTGTAGTAAGGGTAGTCATGGCATGCATAGAAGGGTCATCTGATGAACTAACAAGGAGGAAATGCACAACTATACCGCAGAAGCATAAATAAGAGTAAAATTTATTCATCAATTTCTCGGAAACTATATTATTTTTAAGTCTGTTGGACTTGAATGATGGGGTGGATGGACATGGTCGGTTAATTTAATTATGAGGTACGCAGATACCTATGACAACTCCTCTATTCAGATACCTATAATTTAATGGTTTTAACAGAACAATATTTAAATCAGTGTTTTGTTCCATTTATATATTTTATTCACATGTTATTTTTTATTTCATCTATGCCAAGGATTGCTTATTTTTCTTCAATGTTACTCTTCTTTTGTTATTTACATGTTTTTTCCTTCTTTCATAAACATAAATATTTATTAGATACTACTTTATTTAATGGAAGGTTGTTGGTTCCAATATGTGTTTTGATTTTTGGTAAATCCGCAGCCATTATTTTATCATCATTTAACAAGTATTTTATGAGATTCTACTAAGGTGTGCTTTGAAATTATTTTAATTACAAGGAATATCCAGAACAGTGCATTCACATTCCACTAGGTAGGTCCTCTCTTGGGCATGAAAGCTCATTCGTTTTCCTATTACTTTTCCGGGTGTAGATTTTTCAAAAAATCATTTTATGTTAGTTTAGACTAGATACTACTTTCATAAAATAGTTGTTAAGGCAAAGTAAAAATGAAATTAACTAGTACATACTTAATTAAGTAGTGATAATTTCCCCTTTTTATTTTCAGTTTCATTAAATTTATGATTAATGTTCGCTAAAAAAAACAAAAACAAAAAACATTTCGTCTTAATACTATTCAATAAATATTAATGGTTTTAACAGAACAATATTTAAATCAGTGTTTTGTTCCATTTATATATTTTATTCGCATGTTATTTTTTATTCCATCTATGCCAAGGATTGCTTATTTTTCTTCAATGTTACTCTTCTTTTGTTATTTACATGTTTTCTTCCTTCTTTCATAAACATAAATATTTATTAGGTACTGCTTTATTTAATGGAAGGTTCTTGGTTCCAACCCCTGTGATTAGAACAATGATTTTTTTTTCCCCACAAGTACGTAGAAGGTACTTGATGGGGTACAACTGACAACAATAAAACTGATTAACAGTTTAAGTTGCAATTAAGTACACTAGGAGGGGATTTAGGATAAAAACGGAATTCTCTTGAGTGATGCTGATTCACATTTCATTCCATTCTTCATTAATTCATATTATTCATAATTTATATTCAAGGGATTTCATTTATAATTATTTGTATGTTAGTGTTTATAAAATCTATCTGGGCAAGGATACTGCCAAAAATACAACACATACAATTGTATTGTATTGAATTCAATGCTACTTAAAAACTCTAAAATGTTTTGAAAAATTAATTGTTTGTTTGGAAATGCCTTTCGATTGTGGGAGAGAGTCATACTTGTTAACACGAACCAGATTATACTATGAGATTGAAAGCACGAAGGATAGAGAACTAATTATTTAGACCATGTTGTAATTAACTTTCTTCTGCTGGCGAAGCATGAACGCGAAACGGCTGTTGTGTACGATGGTTAGCTATGGATAGGAAGATCCGAGCTAGGAGGAGCTCAAGTGCCTCATTACTAAAGAGAATAAAGAGAAGGGTGCTGAATATGCTTCCTTGTAGTACTGTGTCCACGTGGAATGTAAAATTGGTTGTTTAACAGGAGCGATAGAAAGTCACACTTCGGAATCATCACAATGGGAGAAAGTCATAGGAATATTGAAAGAAAAATTGGAATTGTAAAACAGGGGAAAATCTATAGAATTTATTGCCGATTTAAGAATCGGGGAAGGATGCAAAACTGAAGAAATCAATGGATTTTGCATTGTGCAGTGGTTCTTAAATTTTTGTAAACAAACCGCTCAATTGTCAAACACCGCCTAAGACAATTTCTACTTGATGAAGATATCTTGATAGTGGTGATTTATATAATGATTGAGCGTGACATTAATGAAAGTCAACCGTTTCTTTTCCTATTAAGGAGGCGTTGGTGCGAGAATCTACTGGCTGCATACATCATTCCGATCTAACAGGACATTGCTTCTTGTTAGTCAATGATTTCTCCACCATCACTTGCAATTTGCATATGATCTGAGGCATATGCAAGATCTCTTTTGCTACTTTGAATGCGGGCAATTTTCATAAATGCTAGTAATTTTCTAAACGTGTCACTAATAGTTCTGGTCGGTTTATTACACGGCGAGGGTATTAACAGTCGTGCATGTACTTAGTATGATTTATTAAAACAATTCTAATCGGTTAAAAATATTTACAAAATTACCCATTCTGCTGTCAAAGACCCTGGTATTTGGTTTATTATTATGTGAGGCATAATAATATATTTATTATCCTGGGAGTATGCCCCTTTAGAATAAACATTGATTTAACATAAAATTGGTTTGTTGACAGTAACCAGTCCCCAATGAAATTCAAGGTGTATGGATAAAATAAAATTACAGGAGAGAAGATATAATAAAAAATGTGCATAAAGAATCAAGTCCTAAGGTGGGAGTGTAGAAATCATTGACTAACAAGAAGCAATGTCCTGTTAGATCGGAATGATGGATGCAGCCAGAAGCTGATTAACGCACCACTGCCTCCTTAATATGTAACGACTGACTTTCATTAAGAAATAAAACAACTTCCGTCTCTCCACAGCTTTATTAAATCATTCGAGTAGATGATAGCTACATAAATAAAGTGCGGGGTTGGGCATTAAGGCACGTTAAATTTTTCTCGTTAATGTGTTTATTCATTATATAAATCACCACTAAAAATCAACTTGAAATCTTCATAGGTGGTGTTTGATGTATTATTGCTAATACGGAAATGGTAAAGCATAAAAGCACATGCCTCCAGAATACAGACAGGGAGGGATGGGGAGGAGTGTAACACTAAAAAAATAAAGCGCAAATAGTGAACTACAGTGTTTTCAGTATCGGATAAAGTGTTATCATTATTTCTTGGAATATTCTAGAATCAATTAATTAAAATTAAAAAAAAATTCTTTAAATAACTTTTTACATTTGATTTAAAATAGTAGGAATGAATCATTTGTACATAACAACTGCATTAAAATCTTCATAATGTATCAATGTACCACTACTTATTTTAATGGTGACACATTTCCTCCTTAAAACCTCATTAGTTAACTCTCTCTGTCCGTCAATCACCATAAGACATAAAGTGACTCGGCAGCCTGAAAACGAAGAGGAGATTAAATTTCCCTTTAAAATTTTGGGTTGATTAGCATTTTCATGACCACATTTTTTCCTAATTTTAACATGCATACATTCACACAGGCAAAGGAATTCCTCCACTTCCAATGCCCTTAAATTGTTCACCTCTGTTGCAAAAACGGTTCACAAGAAGATATCCTACACCACTGTCCTGTGTGGTATTTTGCAATATCCAAATCACGTTTTCCTAACTAAGCAAAGCGCTTCGTAAGCATGGAACAAAGAAAGGTTTCATTATCTTGAAAATTATTGCTTTGTTTAACGTACTGAATGAAAAGCGTGATCCAACGTACAACTTTGCTGTGCACGAAGTGTTTCAGAGCTTGTTGAAATGTTTTGTATTAGTTGTTAACCTGAAAAAAAAAAAATCACTTTAGCTCTTTTTTTTCATACTTTGCGTAATTTTACTTAACCAAAACTAACCAGCAAATCTTGAGGTATTGTGGAACGTACTTACACACTTTCAGATTGAATGAATATTTTCTTACGAACGCTATCGTAGAACGTATACACATAAGGATATTCGTAAGAGGAATGAAGGGGAGTGTGAGAGAAGTACCTGAAACTGTGTTAAGTGTACAAGTACAATTTTTTTTTTTTGGACGATAATAAACAATTACTAATGACGATTCTTTCAAATAGTTACACAAGTGTTATGAGATTTAGACAGGTATCGTGAAAATTGCTCATTACTTGAATCCATTTGTCTTAAAGTGAACAAAATATTCTACTATTAGACGTAGGACAATCAGTGAAGCTCAGTAGATTCTTATCAGTTTTGGTGGTATGGCATAGTGACCTAGGTGACATCTCGCTGGTATTTCCATCTCCGGTCTGGCGCAATCCATTGTGGTTTGTTGTCACTTGTCTTCTTTGTTGTCAGACTTGAATAATACCTTGATGGTCCCCAGCTCACCGTGACCGTCTTCACATCCACATTAACAAGATGGTAGTCTGTGATCACCGCCAAGTAAGGACGAGGACAACTTGAACCCTGCGTTTCTTACCGTCATTGAATTCATACAGACGCGTTCTTTATAAATTCCCCTTTTATTATTAGGTTTATTATTATGTGAGGCATAATAATATATTTACTATCCTGGGAGCATGCCCCTTTAGAATAAACATTTATTATAACATAAAATTGGTTCTTTGACAGTAACCAGTCCCCAATAAAATTTAAGGTGTATTGATAAAATAAAATTACATGAGAGAAGATATAATAAAAAATGTGCGTAAACACATATTTTTCAGGAATGAAATGAGCTAAACGAATAAAAAAACTATATGAAAAAAATAAAACAAGGACTTACTCAAAAAATAAAATGTATACACAACACAGACACACGCACCCACACGAACTCACTCACTTACGCACGCACACATCAAGAGTTTCGTTATGGTTGTGGAAAATGCATAGTTTTTATTATTTCTTGTAAAAGCAACATATGAATTATTGAATGGGAAGTATAATATGATGAGGATAATATCTAACATCTTGTGGCCATTGTAATACAAAAAAGGGTTTTGACGAGTTGTCACTTTCTTAGCCTACTTGTTTTAACTTTTCATCTGATCAGCTTTAGTTTTTATTGTAAAGTTTCGAGAAGCTTATAAGGTAGATAATGTGCTATGAATATATGACGAGTTAAGGGGAGTAATCCGTGAGTTGGCTTACAACGCATTAAGGCTTAAGGTTTCAAACAATAAATTAGGGTCTTAAATTTGGATTTGGAAAAGGATTTGGCGTTTTATACAAAACTTTCTGTCAACTCGTCCGACACCTGGTCCTTATACTACTAATCAGATGACTCTTGGGGTACATACTATTACATACTTTTAGAATTATGTATATGATTCTAATATATCATGTATTATATATGTAATATGATATATACTATTATAACGTTTAAGTAGCCATAGAGACCAGGAAACGACATGCAAGCGCCCTTGTGCCAGATCGGTGGGCACAGCCAGAGCCTTTCTCCAGTCCTTGTGGTGTCTCCGGTGGTGACTGGCTACAACTGTGTATCCCTTTTTCCGAGCAGATGCCTTAGTAATTATTGTTGAGTCCAGAGGGAGAGATACTTAGAAATTCGTCAAAATTTTGAAGGAAAAAATCCACATTACTCTGGATTGTGCCACTTAGATCAAGACATTAAACATTAAAAAAATTAGAGCCAGCTAGCCTTCATTATAAGCTAACTGATTTATTAGCTTAGAAGTTATTTTGGTTTATTCACAGTTATAATTGTGTACAGTAGCTACAAATAAATTTAAAAATTTTGACAGCGAGTTACTTAGATCGCGTTTCCAGCCGTGTTCATTTTAATTTTTTTTTTCTAAATAGGTTAGCTATTTACTTTTTCTGGGAGTGGAGTTTAAGTGGCCGAGGGTAATAGAAATAGTTGACTCATAAATCATATGCCTCATCATGCCTCTCCAATAATTCAAAGTTTTTTTGTTTTTTTTTGTGACCCAAATTTGATTACATATTTTTTAAAAGTCATTAATTTAGAAAATGTTTATTCGCTTCCCAGCGGAGTTCATATCAGATTACATCTATTAGTACTTCAGTGAACTTTTTTACATATATATAAATAAACATAACAATTTAAAAATAATGATATCGAAAGATTTGCAAGTTTTGGCTGGAATCTACACTTATTAAACGATTGTGAAAAAAATAGTTTTGATTGATACTAATTTTGATCAAACTGTAACATTTTAGTCGATAAAAAATATTTAAGAATCAAATATAGCTTTTATATTTTAAGAAATAAACTTTAGTTGAAAATTGCTTCAATACTCTACATCCCCCACCCAATAAAAGCCCCCAACAAATAATAAACATAATTCATCAGGGAAGTCGAGATCTGTAATGCAATGACCTACATAATATAAGATATTTTTCAAATATTTTCAAAATATTTAAATATTAAATATCTTTCAAAATATTTTTCGTTTAACTACACGCAATTGATTATTCATTACTGTCAGCTCATTATTAAGCTGAAATATTTATAACTTCTATTATCAATCCTTTCATATGACGGATTTCTATTATACTCTGCTATGAAACCGAGGTTTCAAAAAAGTTCTAATGCTTTCACGACGACCACTTAAATTAATTATAGTTCATTTAAGCACCAACGCATATCATCTATTATTTATCATGATGTCTTTAATTTAATGTGCAATACGATAGAAAACTATTTACTTTTTTGCTAATTGTTTTGTTAATTGATTTATTTTTGACTCTCCACTATTTTTCATGGGACTTTTTTGTAATTAAAGTTTGAAGAATTAAACACAAATCAGATATTGTTCATAAGAGCATTGACAGTTTCAATGTCATATCCTTCTAAAACTATAGATTTTTTTTTATATAAACTAATTAATTAATGATACTTTTTCATGTTTAATAAATACGCTATTATTTACAAGTCTTCTTTGTATCAAATGAGAACTTAATGTAAAATTGTACGTCTAGCTTGAAAACATGGGGCCCAAAAATATAATGGGCATATGACACATATGAATGTTTCTGAATTTAAAGAAATCAACGTAACTGTATCTTGTATTATATACATATTGTTTTTAAAATATAATATATAATAGTATTGCATATTATTTATTAAGTATTATTATATTAATATTATATATATAATGAGCAAAGCTTGAATTGTACAAAAGATATTATCGTTACGCTTCTCAGGGCTTTCCTAGACGTATTTAATTGACCTGCGACATGTGTGAGACTACAGATCCATTGGAATAATTTGTCAGTGTACTTTTAGATGAATTTGTCTTGGGTTACTTGAAATCCCAAGACGGTCAAAAATCGTTATTTAATTATTATGGAAGTTAATTGGTGTTTATAGGCGTAAAACGTGTTGGGTTATCAACCCCTGTTGTATCTTATTCCGTACAGATTGCTGTATTTGAAATGTGTGGCACCAAGAGAGCAGTAGGGTGGGAACAGAGCCCCAACCATACGATAGTCTGACCGGGGCAGCACCCAGGATAAGTAAAAGACAAAGATATTTAATGAAAATTCATTACATACGTTTACGAACTTTGATAAAAACAGATTGAATACATCATTCATTTTCTTCTTATTAGCTTCTACAATGATTGAATAATTAAATAATTTAAATTTTTGGGGGAAACAAACAAAACCTCTATCATGATGATAATGTGCAGTATAAGACTATTTTTATAGGCTTTATCTTTCCTAACAGCACAATCTATAGTTGTTGTCAGCTTATAATAAATATAAGGGAACATACTTCATTTAAAAGAATATATGTTCTGTGCATGTTCCATTGACCACCATGTGATTAAGATAAATTACTTTTGGTTTAGAATTTATTGAGGTGGTATTAAATTTAATTAAATCTTATTTGCATAATTGTATGGCAATAATGTACGCTTAGAGTTTGAGAAAGAAATCAAATCTATTAGTAGTTAGAATAATTAAATGGCATCCCTTTAAATAAAATATTTTTAGTTATTCTGCTTGAGCGTAGAGGTGTGAATCTGAGGCTAAGGTAGGTATACAAAAGGATATATGTATCCGTAGAAAGATACATTCTTTATATATTTTCCTACATTATATATATTTGGATACATTTTGATACATCGCATACATTTATTCAGGGGTGGCCAACCTTTCCATGCCATCCGCGAATTTGGTTGTTAGGCGAGTTCAGATGCGCTATATAACTCGAGCACCTTTTATACCTTCTTACGTTCTTACCTACCCCTCAGGTAAATAGAGATAAGGATGGAATATAATATGATACTTCGCTTAGGAGAGGAGAAGGAATAAATTAGTTCACGCCCAGTTTAATGAAACACCAATCTACAATAGTCAGAATTGGTCTTCTGTACGAAAGGGTGATCCTTTCATGATGTTCGTGAGAGTCTCTTTTAGCGAAGATAACTCTGGACGTCTGAACCGTAATTGTTGGCACTTAAAGCGAGATCAGCTTGGAACTTGGATCTGACTTTTGAGGGCACAGATAGGCCCCACGCCAAGGATAAGGACTGTACTTCATATCCCTCCACGAGAGGTCACCTTACAATATCGAAAGTTCCACATCAGTCAACAGTGACATTGATATCTGCCTTTGGAAGCAGAAGTCACAACAATCTTCCAACAGATTCAGAGAAGACAATTGAAAGGCTCGCTGGGTCTAGTAACTATGGAGACATCTCTTCTAGCATGATGAAAGATGTTAGTGTTACAGCGCCTAACAGTGACGAGAATTGAGTCAGAATTGGTCTCCTGTACGAAAGGGTGATCCTTTCATGATGTTCGTGAGAGTCTCTTTTAGCGAAGATAACTCTGGACGTCTGAAGCGTAATTGTTGGCACTTAAAGCGAGATCAGCTTGGAACTTGGATCTGCCTGTTGTCTTTGCTTGCTAAATAGAAGTAATATAAAAGTCATAATTAACTTTTAAAATAATTTAATTATTACATGTAAAATAATGTCTATTACAGCACATAAACATTACTTACTATTTATTTTTATATATTCCTTTATTGTGCTATAATTACAATCTGCCTTTTATAAGGCAATAAGTAATTAAGATAAATGCTCTCATTCATACCATATTTACAATTCATCATTCACTCGCTCATTCATACAATATTTACAGACAGCCCAGAGACCTCCCAAATCCACATGTGAATAGAAAGCGGAGTCTTGGGAAATCCCCCACGCTCCTCCGTCAGCCGCGTCACCACTAGCTAGTGGAGGCTGACCAAGAGCGCGAGAGCCACAGACGCTCAGGACATGATTGGAGAAGCTGGCCATTGCCAGGACTCCCACTGTCACGCGTTTACAGCAGGTCACGAGGCCACTGCCGTTTCAGTCTCCGAGAAGGATTATACGGATGAGTGGCGCAGTGCAATGACTGTGCTACAGGATTAGGGTGGTTGGAAAGGCTACCTTGGAATTTCATAAACTTGGAAGGGATGAGTTCAGGAATGTAGGGTATATTAAGGTCGTTACTATTAGTGAAATTTTTTAGCCTATTTGGAATTTGCTAGTTTTTTAATGTTCGGAGTCAAATTCGTCATTGAGAGCTGCAGAGAATTCTTCAAATTTGAATCCGTTATTCACGACCGTGTTTTGCTTTTAATCAATTTCATTGATGAAAATGCTTGTTCGCATCTGTATGTCGTTCCAAAGCGACATATATAACTTTTTGAAAATTTCCTTAGCTCTGGGAATTGTTCACATGGTAACGAACGCCAGAAATTAATAACCTCAGAAGCATATTGATTTGGTAAAAGCTGATTAAATTTCCTTATTGCAGATCTAGCCTCATGCACTTTGTTTGTTTACATCATTAGCTATGAACACACAAACAGCTAACTTAAGCCAAAGTTGAAGGTAAACCAACTTCTAGCTTTTCACGTATTGCTGCTTTTGCATATTAAATATGTTTAGAGTTCAATGCAAAACCTCAACGCACCAAAGCGCCACTTTGGCCACCTAGGCATTGATGTATTGGTATATTAACCCCTCATTCGCCGAGCGTAACAACCTCTATCCAGCTTCAGGCCTAAATATAGGATATTTCGTTATTTAACTTTATTTAATACTGGTTGATTTCTGGGTAGAGTTTTAATTGTTAACGTGATTTTCCAACGGTGCAGGTATCAAGTGATTTTATTTAAAACCGTTTCGAGCCTTTATTGTGTTGGGATCTTCGTAAGTATTGGACACAGGGATAGAGAATGCGAGTAAAAATCGTGCTTCTTTCCGTTATTATTCTATTTAAGTATAGGAGTTGTATGTATGGAAAAGCCCAAAACCTCCCAACCGTCGTAGTCAAATCAAAGAAGTGGGAGGCACCGGATTGGGAGTATGCAATGACGTAAGACACCAATCAAAACTGAAGAGTGAATAATCGCTTAAGTAGCAGTTTGCCCCCTATCAATCACGGCTAGCAGTGAGTCACGGGGTCTGGCTAAATGGCTCTTTGTCGAGTGGCCTTCACCCTTGGAGAAATTCAGGTAGGACCTTGGACAAGGTTCGCACTCCGTTCATTTCCCTGTGTTACGTGCAGTTTCGAGTTTCGGGACGCTATCAGATATCCATCCAGCGAGATTTAGTAGGATTTTTCGATAATTATCACCTTCGAGAGAGGAATTTTCGACCGAAAGGTTAATGGGAGAGTCTGAATGTTATTTCACCGCTTGGCTGTACTTCACGTGTTGCGACGAACATATTTCTCCTTATCACGAGACGTGATCATCAAAAGTTAGGCGTGTTTCTATTTTATTGCCAAGCCCGAAGGTAGAAGTTCTACTTTCTACTTTGTTAAGAACTGCCATGCACAATATCAGGATTTAAAGTAGCGAACGCAATAATAATGAAAGATTTTTGTAATTATAGCCTGAAAAAACAAAACACAAATCAAATATTGTTGTCAAACTTATTTTATTTCATACCCTTCTAAAAACTATAGATATTTTTATATCAACTAATTAATTAACGACACGTCTTCAGGTTTAATGGAGTAGTCTATTACTCCCATGTATTCTTCATGTGAAATTTCTTGAAGAGTGGATTCAAAAATAAACGCAGGTGAAAACTTCGCAGGGTTTCTAATTTATTATTGCTTGTATGATAATGTTATTATTTCCACAACTTCCTCATATCAATTTCAATATAATCCATCTGTTTGTTTTACAATAGTATTCATGAACCAATCTACATTCATCAACCTTTAAAAATTTGAAGTTGGCATACTAATAACTTTTTAAACAAATTTTTCAAACAATACTATTACAATTTTTTGTTTATTTCTTTAATTTAAAACTGTTTCTGTCTTCAACTATTTATATAATTAATTTAAGCAATGATTCTATTTATGCGGGATAATGTAATATCCTTTTAGGAGTGAAGATAATCCAGTATGTATAGTATCTGGAATGTTTGTTGAAATACTTTCACTCGACTTAATCCATCAATATTAAAAGACCAGTTTTCTGTTATTTGAATATACACCTGCATAGGTTTTACGTTTCCTTTTATCCTTAATTACATTATTTGTATGAAAAAGTGGACTGTACCTTTGGCAGGCTTTAGTCGCCTTCCTTAACCCGTTTATTAATACATAATGAGCTGAGATTGACTCCTTGCACTGCATACTTTGCATTTGAAGCAGATGTTTCTGTAAAACATCTCTGATTACAGTTATATAAAATAACAGGCACTAGGTGATGGGGCTTCACCTTCGGATTATAGAGAGAGGGGCTTAAAACTATCTTAAAACTCAATCCTAAAGCGTTCCCATCACGACGGTCATCGATGGGGAAACGGAGAGAGGGAAACCCGTAACATGGTTTTGTGAGACCTTTTGCAGCAAATCAGAGAATTTGATATGTCTACGGCGAATGAACTCTCTGCAGCTCAAAGTCTTCGTGGACTTCACTGTTCCTCCGGTGCTGGAAGGAGGTATGTCGGACCACTTTCATTAGTATCCCTAGTATTTAAAATTGTTGCAGTCGCTTTGCTGTCGATTCCGTCAGATGGCTAAAAAGCGGTGCGCCGTACAGCAGAGCCGGCCTGAGTATGCTCTTGTGAATCATCAGCTTGAGGTGCAGACAGAGATAGATTGAGGCAAGTCAGCAGGTGTGTAAGGCGGTAAGACTTCGTGGGTGTTAAGTTTTAATTTCCTCGCGAAATGGCCACAAAAACGGAGCTGTCTGCCCATTTTTTTGCCAAAATATACCAGGTTTTTGGCGGGAGAATGGGGGCAGTCCTACCTTCAGCCTCTCATCATAATGCTGATGTATGTTCAATAAACTGAGAAGCAACGCCTGGTGCTTATCACACTAGCACCTGGTACCTACCTCTTCATGAGGTGTTGGGACATGGTATTATTTTCATGTACTTCTATGGAAGGTTACTCGATGGGAGGGGGGCACCAAAATCAATTCTGGAAGAGAAACAAAGTCATTATTTCATTCTAGTCATTATCTTTCGAGGAATTTGGACCAAGAACTTCCATATCATGAACCTGTTACGCTAACACCTGCCACCAGAGTCCCATAAAAGTGCTTGTGTTAGATTTTAACTGAATCAAAACAAGCATTAGTTTACATCTAAAAACGAAATTCTAATAAGAAGGTACAAAATGTTACATATGAAGTTTCCTTTTGTTGCAGTAACACAGTTCTCCTGTAATTAGTTCTGCATGCCCTGACCTAATTTCCGAAAAATAATGGGGGGAGATCTTACGTATGATTGATTACGAACCAATTCCCGATCTACCTCGAGTGAGTATTATTATTACTCACTGATATCTATAGATTCAAAAACAATGTCAGGCGATTCTGGCCTTAATGATGTAGATTGAAGATAAGTTTCTTAAGGCGGACATATATCAGACCCAGTTGACGTAAGTCCTGACTCCCCGTGATCTGATTCAGCGATGACCTTCAGGTATGCTTGCCTACAATTGATGGGAGTCCCCCCCAGACTTGTTGAGTCACCAGTTCGCTGAATCACGGTCCCAATGTCACCGCTCGCAGCTGGAGGGACGTATCAAAATGTTTATACAGTTGAGTCCTTCCTCGATGAGAAACCAACCGGCAACAGCATAATGCGGATCGTAAGTTTTTAAATAAGAAACGGCCTCTAATGGAAGGGCGCTAATGCAGCAGAAACACCCAGGTCATAAGATTATGCGTTGACTCACAAAATGTGAACATTAGTTGATAATTTTGTGTAATAGCTGTCTTATTCTCTTCAATCGTTGTTGTTCACTACAATTGTTATTTCCATATTTTTTTTTTCTAGTCTTGCATTCTTTATTCCGTATATTTTCCCACAGTTAGACGCGTGGAAGCGAATGAGTTATTTGCTTCAAAGTTAATATTTTATTCTCCTGATTGTTCAGTTAGAAATCAGTGAGTAATCATTATGAAATAGCTAGTTTTCAAATAAATGAAGGTAGGATAAGGAACAAGATAAGTTTTACAGTCGAAATACGAATGACTATAGAAGAAGACGATGGTTGAGAAAAATAAATTATCGTGGACAAAAGAAATAAACAATCAACAAAAGGAATCGAATGAAGATAAGTTTTTAACATTACTTTTTTTAATCCGTTAAAACCAAAATAACGGTAAGAAACTGAAGTAACAATTTGGAGTGGCGTATCTTCGTTCAAAAGCTCAACCTTGTGACAGAAATTACATACAGACAGACAGACGAAGGAGAGAAATAATTTACAATTACAAATGTCTATACCATAACACAAATTGACAATTTTGGTTTAGAGTTTAATCGACAAACACCATCGGTTGTAGGAAATCCGAATCCTCACATACTTGGACTATCAGCACAAGACTTGCCTAACAGGCCGCGACGAATCCTGAGCAATTGGAGTAGGGATTTATTAATTTAAATAAACTGCTATTAACATAGTCCTTCATATCGGGAGGCATCACGGTATGACATTCATGCCTATTTGTTACTCACTTTCTCATTCACTTGTATTATTTATTGTCTGTACGCAGTCGTGAATAAACCAACATGACAACAAAAAATACATTTACTTAAACTTTGACGTCCTGTTTAATAATATGTAGTATTTCTTCGGGCTTTAATGACGAAAAGACATTAGTTCTGAAATTAAAATTGAAATTGCAACCGTAAGGGCTTCGTTAATTATTGAAACATCTCTAAACTTACATTTTTTTTTGAGGGGGGGGGGTTAAATGTTATGGAAGACTACTTAATTAGAAAAAAAAACAACCCTGAAACCAGTTCCATTGGTTCTCCTTTTGAGAGGGAGGATGTAAGATCGGCCGGGTTTTAATAAAATCACTCTCCCTTTCTGATTGGGCCGGTAGCAACCTCTCCCTGCGGGCGAGGAAGCGACTCTCTTCCGAATGCCTGGTTGTTGCTGGCAACAGTTGCATAACTGCAGGATGCGTTATTAGTAGGTTGGTGGGTTGATTCCCGGTTTTTGTAAGCATCTGGAAGGTCTATGTCTTTGTACATACCTCTATACTAAGTCGGCCTTGTAGAAATGTCGACTGACAATGTAGAATAGGCAGTCTAGAGACTTTTTAACGTGTACACACTTGAATGCCTCGTTTGTTTATTAGGGATCGCGGCTTGTGCATTGATAATGATGGACAGTGAAAAAAATCGAAAAATTATGCCTTGGTGGAAACGTGGACTTTTTGCGGAGGGGCCTCCTTTCGGTTGCAATTCACTTTCGACTTTGCAATCAGAAGACTTTTTTCTGGTGCAGGAGCCTGCTGGGCCACGGCAGGAATTATACCTCAAGACATTTTTCTAAAAGCTTTTTCAATTCAATCGGACCATAAAAAAACACTTTGTACCTTCCCCTTCGCCTCGCAATGGTAACAGTACTTCATGGTGGTAAAAAGACAAGGATATTTTCGCCGATAAAATCACTAAACGCTCAAGCCTTTAAGTCTAGTAGTGCCTCTAAGCCGATTCGCGTCAAATCTGCACAAACCTTCTGGTAGGATGTGGAGAGTACAATCGGCTCCTACCTACGATAACAGATGGAAACCATTTCTCATTTAAGGGAGTTGAAGGTTTCGATAAAAAAGAATTTGGGTTTCATCAAGTTTATTCACGGACAATGTAAGACCTGGAGTGGGTTAGTAACTGTTATTATCACAATGAAAAGATGTTTTTAAATTGTGGATTTTTTTTTCTACATCACTCACTGACACTTTATATTTTTTGGCCAGCTCTGTGATAGCCAATTTTTTCTTGACGCGATTTTTATATTCGGGATTAACAAGTTTGCAAAAACATGATGCCGAGTGAATATCTTGAATACGTTACTTACTCAGTAGGCCACATCTCAATAAGCCCCCCCCCAAAAAACGAAGAATTCTCCACGGCACAAAGACAATAACTGGGGATCATCTCAGCCAATACGTCCGAACTACGTTATGCTGCGCTCTATTGTCTAATATTTGTCTCATGTCCCCAATTTCAAACGGAAGAAAAAAGTTCTGCGAGTTTGTTTCAAAAGCGTCTGTAGACATGAATTTTCCACTCGATTTTCTGCATATAATCGCTTGATTGTCTAAAGACATTTTCTAGGAACCGAAAATAGCTCGACTTTGTATACAAGAGCGGACAAGGCCCAAGCCTCCAAACAAGTGATCCTTCAAACCCTTGAGGGACAACGGGTAATCGAATGTGTAAGAGGCAAATCAGGTGGGGACAACCGAACTCGCAATGATGTCATAGAATTGATCAAGCTACGCCTAAGATCTACTCACCAAATATGATGTAATCATATATTCAAAGTTACATTTATTTTCGAATAATTTATCAATGAAATTAGAATAGAGGTGGTGCATGAGGGAGTCTCCGCGATAGTTTCTTTTGTTGTTTGTTTATTTTAGGGAATGTCAACTATGCCCACATATATGCGATCATCTTCTTGATGTTTGATATACAACAGTGATTTTTTAATTAGTTTATCTTTTGTTGACTCGGAGAGAAATTTGTAAGCATTAAACATATCACATATGTATTTTATGTATCTGATTAAGCACTATAACGCTAACGAAGCCCCTGGCACCCCCGAGGCAAAACGGGGGCAGGTTTCACCACAGCCCACCCGTCTAGTGATAGGCAGTACATGTAGTCTTCAATTTATTTAAATGTTAAACAATTAAAAAAAAAAACATACTACATATTTTTGACCAACACAAACCGTATTGGCCATTAAAAATCGCCGGAACGAAAAAACAACAACCGTGAAATAGCTAAAACATTGATAAATAAATCCACTATACTAGTCAGTAAAGTATTAAATACGTGATTTCTGTTGATTCATTTAAAAACTGATTTTTTTAGTTTAAATGTTAAAGAGCAGAAGCAGAAGTTCAGAAGAGTCGGTTGTTTAGAAATCTTGAATTTTAGTGAAACGGGCCTGACTTATTTCACATGATTTTTTTTTTTTTAGCGTAGAATACTTTTATGGGTCAGGTAACGGGAGGAAAACCGTCATGAAATAAGTAGTCTTACGAGCATGCGTGCATACGGGGAAACCCTACCTACTTAAGCGCGTTAAGTTGTTGATAGGCAGTTAGCATTTAAGTTGAGTGTTTTAGAATAGTTTGAAGCCCCTTATGTAGTCTGAAGGGGAGCCCCATAACCTAGTCCCCATTTACTTTGTAAAATTTTTAACAATAAATAAATGATGTTAGTTTAATAATAACTGCTTAAAATGCACAGCTACAGTACAAGGAGCCAATAACAGCTCAATGTATTACATTATTCTATATATTTCATTATAAAAAAAATAGGGGTTAAAAAAAAAAAAGATAGCATTCAGTTGGTGCGTTACGTACGTTGAAATTGATGGTTAGGTTTATAAAAGAGAGGAGGGGCTGGAGAATTAATAAATATGACAATAAAAAGCGAAATTGTCCAACAGAAAAATATAAACCGTTAATGTTCAGTATTACAGAATAATAATAAAAAATACAAATTTTATTTACTTTAGAGTATTCCTCAAATTAATCAGCGTATAAAATTCATATAATAACATATATCCTAAGCAGGTCCAGGCTTCTACATCGTCATGAGCTACGCGTTAGGAATTTTAGGGACGCTGTGGACTAAGAAACAAGATCATTTTTCTCGTAGATTGGGTGGGGCCAGGCAGCATTCCTAATAACACGAATTTATTACATCTCTACGACTTGAAATATAAATACGAAATGAGGTCTTTCCATTTTTTACGATCTGGATTTAATGCAAATTTGAAAATTTATCTTCCTAGCTTCTGCTGTACAACTCGTGTATTGCAACAGTTATGTAACGAGTGTGCTTTTTTAGGCCCCCCCTGGTGAGATATCTATGATACCACCCTTTTCTAATGGGGAGCCACTTCGAAATAAAATCTGATCTCTCACGTGAGAACTGAACTCGCACGGTTTTGTGCTGTTACTCTAAACCGTGTAGCCATTTCGACCTATGTTAAATTATGTTCTGTTTTTTTTTTTTTTAAACTTTATGGAGGAATGTATTTTGAACAATTATTCACCAGTTGTCGATTACGTCAGGGTACCAGTCCAGTTTAGGCCACTACAATAACCAATCATAAATACAATATAGGCATAACTGCCCTTATAACTATGATTTGTAAATAAAAGATAATTATTGAAGAAATTAAAACCAACATTATCTCTGGTGCATGATTGAAAAAAAATCTCATATCTTGAAAACTTCATTTATATTCATTCAAGAACTGATTGATGTTCCTCCAGAGAAGCTCACAATTTAGATAAGTTACTTCACGTCCGAATCAAAATATTCATATTTCTACTATTTAACACTTTCCAAATAATATATTTTATTTTATTTAGTGAGTTATGGATAAAAAAGAAAATTAAAAGATCAATAATTAGTTGACTCAACACTAGTAAGAAATCAATTCATTTAAACATTGTTTCTGCTGAATATAAAAGGGCACATTTGAACAAACATCTGATAACATTTACAGTTTATGATTTTTATCCCCAGTAGCACCTGTTACTGTTTGCTGTTCTGGCCATTGTGGGTAATTCCCCTGGTTGAATAACATGCAATTTTGCGTAGATCTTTCATTTGAAATAAAAGATATATCCAACTCCGTGATTAAATTTTATTAATTAATTACTTGGTAATAAAAGAATTTAGTTTTCTATCATCATCAGTTATCATTTCATACATATATCAGTCATAATTTCAAGTAGGGTATCAAGTTAAAGATCTCATAATAAATGATGAACCTGTCATTCAAATCGTGTTAACAACTTTTTCAGGCCCTTCATAATTGTGTGATTCATCAATTGAACCTTAAGAATGGCCTAAGTTAATAGTTGCGCAACATGGGTCCATGCTATTTTTCACTAACTTTGCTTGTTTATTATGATTGTTAGGGGCTGATTCCATCTTTTAATGGTGATTAATGTATTTTGGGATAGGCCCTCCTCCCCGTTTTTATCATATAGTATCTCCCATAAAGGTTCTTCCTCCTACCATAAAGTTTATTTCGCCTTCTTCGAACTTGAGAAAAACCAATGTATATTTTCGCCAAGATCGGCATGGCAAGGTCAGCTGGTGGCTGGTGTGCCGCCTTGATTTCTCCAACTTTCGTCCTGTGTCCTAGGTAGGACCAGTTCCCGACATCTTCTCAACCCTCTCATGATCCTCATCAAGGTCTCAGTTGCTACCAATGCTATGTTATGTGTCATTGGGAACTTTCACGGTCATACAAATAAGTTCCTTACGCTCGAAATGTTAATCTGACACTTCACTTTCTATTTCGGGCTAATGGTATAATGTTCACCGATGGGAATTCATTTGCTCATGAATAAAAATTAAAAAGTCTTAATTTAATACTTATCGTTTTAGCAATGCTGAGAATCGGTCTTGTAAGGTTTACACATGGATAATGGCCTGGGAGCCTTTGCCAACTTGTGCTTCCTGTAATGTGCCCGTAACAGTTGATAATACTTTCTCATCGAACGCTTGGCACCTGACCCATTTTTCTAATTTTTTTATTTTTTCTAATCATCAAAAATCTTTATTTTGATAAAATTACTATTTGCCTTATTGGGAAATAAGTAATTGTGATCAATGTTCTCATCTATACCACATTTACAATTCTTCATTCACTCGCTCGTTCATACAGTATTTACAAACAGCCCAGAAACCTCCCAAATCCATATGGTTGTCACCTGCCTCGCATGTGAGAGAGGAAACGGAATCTTGGGGAGTCCCCCACACTCCTCAATCAGCCGCGTCACCGGATACGAGCCAGTGGAGGATTATCAAGAGCGCAAGAGCCACAGACACTCAGGATATGGGAGAAACTGGCCATTTCCAGGACTCCCGCTGTCACCTATGTCATGAGGCCACTGCCGCTTTAGTCTCCGAGGAGGATTATAGGGATGAGTGGTGCAGTGTAATGACTGTGCTAGGGGATTAGGGTGGTTGGATAGGTTTCGAGGGGAATTTTATAAACTTGGGAGGGATGAGTTCAAGAATGTAGGATATATGGCGATTATGAAGGATTTTGTTGCTGGCGTAATAAGGGGCAATAGCAATTGTTCTCAGGACTTTTGAATGAAAGGATTGGAGACTCTTGGTGTTCGACTTTTTCGACTTATTAACAAAAGTTTATTCCATACCCTCCAGAAGTTAATAGTGAATAGTTCTGTCCAAATAAAAAATGTTTACATTTTGTTATGGTATTTAACGTCAAGTTAATTGCATTGGCGACGACTCTTGGATTTATAAATTATTGATGATCTTGATTGATTTTTTTTCCAAGAGCCTTCCTTATTTGATTAAATGGGTCGAAGTTTTTAGGTCGTTATTCCTCCGTTGCTTTTATTTTATTATTTTGGTCATGTTAGAGTTTGAGTGGGGTGTCTACACGATCACACGAAGGCCGGTGGGGTTCGCCTCGTTGACCACTTCACCCACCCAATCCACCGTCTGAATAGAACTTGACCACGCGGTTCTCATGCTCATCTTCGTATAATACGTTGTTTCCTTATAATTAACCTCTGCAATTACCAAGCATCTTCTTTTTATTCCTCATATCTCTCTGTTACTCTCCATCCCTCACTTGTTTACTGCTTCATCTGACAACTTTCCCCAAATAATTCCTTCCTTCAGCTGTCTTCAGCTGTCTTCCGCGGGACGAGAATACACCAATTGGTACCATGCAATACTCATAGGCATATTTCTGTTACGGTCATGAAAACCAGCGGTCGAAATCATCGACTTTTGAGGAGAGCACATTTAAGTTCGGTAACATTAAAAATTATTTGCAGTCACGGATTTTTTGTTATAATAATGCTACTGGGAAAATATAGACCGATTGTAGAAAGAATTTATTATTTTATCACATATTTTAATTTAACCACATTTGATCATTACTTACCTTAGTTTGCCAAGTTGAAATGCTCTTTTTGGAACCAGCGTTTTTTTATGGACTACGATTTCGCCTTGTCCAACAAGAAGGGTAGGTACTTATCTTTTCTTTCAACTATCTTTATGCCTGTCTCCTTACCAAGGGGTTTTATGATCTGCACTGTCACTAAAAAAAAAAAGATCTTCTTTTTCACGACATCTAAACATTCATACTCCTAGAAGAATTTGTTTACTACCATAAAAAAAAAGGGAACTTTTCAACACTTAGGTCATTTGGGGGGGGGGCTCACCAGCACCATAAAACGTTATGCGGGGTACCCCGTTGTCGGCGTTAGAACGTAGACTGACAAGCACAGACGGAAACCGAGATTTAGATGGAAGAATGGTGTACTACTGTTTAAAAATTGAAGTTTTTATTTAGTCTTTTTACAATATTTAATTTCGCATTAGGTCGAACTTTAGAGTAGAATCTGCAAGCGTACGGTTTCCCTCCCCTCTCACGAACAACAACGAGCTCACATTTGTGATAAGATCGACTGACTGTACCAATGGAGCCATTGGCAAGTTTTGTAACCTGACTAAGGTGTGTAGCTAACTCTGCATATCCTGCCCTTGGGACATCTGGCGTGAATTAACTGCCGAAGATACCACCACATCCTCACATAAACAGTCATTATTTCAATAAACTGTTGGGATCGCTAAAGTCACGTTCATATATAATGGATGGAAATGAATATAATTGCCAATGATATCAAAGTGGATTATTGTAGCAGACGGTTGCGTAGGAGAAAGTGCAGTGTCGCGGCGGTCTAACTGGTCGATGTTCGGTAAATCTTTTCGATAAGTATCTTTTAGAGGAGCAGGACTGTTTCGTCGACGTTTGTACATAAATCAGGGTTGCATAATTACTATTAAATTTCATTTTGAAAGGATTTAATTAGAACTTTTACATTCATTTTTAAGAAATTAATGTTTTTTCCCAATAAATCTACTTTACTTTAAACCTTCAACGCCTTTAAATATTTGATTGAAAAAGAACAAGAACGCTTACAGGTACTCGGGAAAAAAATATCGATAAAAGAAAAAATTTTCCATTCTAATTCAAGTGTTTAAAGCCAATCAAGAGCCTTAACTATTTTCCTCTCTTTAATCTGTTGACGATGCTATGGAGGCTCCTTTCGCTTAAGTGTATTTTAATGAGTGGTATGAAATCAGGAGAAACTTCTGAAATCTATACAAAAAAAAAAAAAATCTATACTGATTTCCATAATTTATAATAACAAGGGGACATGAAGGGGGGGATATTAAATTATACTGTCATACATACTTCGTTGTCTGACTCACACTCGTACCAACTATTCACTCATAAAAGCAAAAGTAAATTAATGCCAAATTCTGGTGATATTTTATGATATAAGACCCACGGCCAACTAAATACCCTAAATTAACGACAGTTTCATATTTGATGGGAGATCAAAAATTTAATATCCACGGTTTTACAAAAAAAAAAAGAAGTATTTTGCGCCTAAAAAAATAATCTCGTTCAGAAGCAAAAAATCCAGGTTTTTGAGGCCTGGACATTCCACAGACCTTGTTTCTAAGAATCGGATTACTTTGACGAATCAGGATCACAAAAAGTGGGGATTGCTGTAACAAAGATTACTTTTGTTGGGATTTTTAGTGACTGAAATTTTATTTCAACTTTAAGGAATAGATAACATCACAGATCTGCGTTCATAAAGTTCATAAGTCAGTGGTCATAAAAATTATCTAATCCATCATAAGTGTCATTGATGTATTCAGCAACATCCTGTTTTATGCTGTATATGTTTTAGTCAAGATATAATTAAAAAAAAAAAAAAATTAAACATGGAAAAAATCAGTCCCTTGTCTGTTAACTAACAATCTTCAAGAATTTTAAGCTTTCTCGGATCCAATCACAGAAAGTATTCTAGATTTAAAGTTTTGATATTAAGCATCGCTAAGAACCCATTGAAGACAATAACGCTAACTTTTTAATCCAACAACAGACAATGCTCTTTTAAAGCTGTTCGTGCCGATTTCAATAGGTTTGTTGGACAATATTTTATTTATTTATAATATTTTTATTTGTTGAAAAGTTTTTATCAGTATTTGAAATGGTTTAATAAATTAAATAAAGTATTTTTGGCCAGAAAATCTCAAACATTCAATAAGTATTTAAGAATCTTAAAGGGCCCGCCGCACCCAGACCACATTTCAGAAGTGTCCCTTCACTTCCTACGTCCTTTATTTCGTTCACACACATATATATATATATATATATATATATATATATATATATATATATATACATATCATTTTATTAAATGATTCATGATTAATTAAAAATAACCATTAATTAATGAAAAAATGCCGTCTCTTGATTCTTAGTTGAATTGATTATTTTAACCAGTATTTAATCAGCATAATCCGTGATGTTTTGTAACCATACAAATTTCATTTACTAGTTTTATTTTTATATTTTATATCAAAGAGCCAAAGACAAAGACACGCAGACAAACGACGATTCCTTGACACCTCTGAAAAAAATAGACTGTCTATACAGGCTCGGCAATTAAAAAAAAACAATGAGATCATTTGTATTAGTATTCCATTATGTAGGTTTACGAGCAACTAAACCCTCTTGACCTCGGCATCCGAGGACGAGGTGATTCACAAGAGGATACAAAGAAAAAGCCGGGTTCGGCGTCATACGAGAATTCATGGAAGGCAGAGTAAAATAAAACAGGATCTCGGCTTATTCATAAACGTTTATAAAAGAAATAAAAGATAATGAAACTGGTTCTGTCATTTGCAAAGCTCTGACATTTAAAGTGGGCATGGTTGGTCTGTGTGACTCAATAGTCAAGGACGCGACCCGCGACTACCTCGTTACCTACTGCACTACCTGGCTACCACTGAGTGCGCTCCTTTACTCTTTGTTCTTAAAAGGATAGCTTGTTAGGTCCTTAGATTGTTAATATAGAAATATAACGAGTTAATCAATTACACAGGCCTACATGAAAAAAATTGTTTTTTGGTGCCTAGGATTTTAGAACTGATTTTAGCTATGAATCTAAACATGAAATCAGTTTTTCTCTATCTGCTCTACTTTTTTAGATCAGAGTTTTTTTTTAACGTGCAGTTCTAACTCCATTTTGTGCAGTTCTAAATCACATATACAAGAATTGGTTCTTGTATATTTGTCATATTGTCAGTTTACCGTGTAGTTACTTCCAGGAAAATCCACCAGAAGGAGTAAGCATCCGGTAACTTAAGTGACTTTCAAGGCTTCAACTAGAACTGAGTTTAGTTTGTGAGTTCTCGCCGTGCAGGGTAGACCGATATTTTTTACAATGCTGACCTAAGGCGTACTGTGTTGTATTGAAATAAAATGAGTTCAAGTAGAAGAAGTTGTGTAAATCATCCTGATGTGTTTTATTCATATGTGGAGAATACACGTTAAAAAAAAACATAAAAAATGTTACCGACTTTGTAAAGAGAGCTTATCTTGGATACTTTGGTGTTAGGCTTAGATCAAGAGAAAACCTGGGTACCGCATCAGGTCTGTAAAACTTGTACAGTTTTGTACAAGCCTGTAAGCCTGTAAAACCGTAGTGACAGTGGACTACGGAGAAAAGAAAAAGTCTGCAAATCGGCGTACCGATGATTTGGAGAGAACCTAAAAACATTCCGATGGCTGCTATAATATTTCTGCATTGTAAATAATACTGGAATGAATCGAAACCACCATTGCAAGTGAACTTATCCTGATATAGTCTCTGAAAGACGCTCGGTCCCTCATTCAAAGGAAGTGCCGATCCCAACGTTTCACGAACTACCAGAGTTCTGCGAGGACGAGTGTTGTCTCTCTTATCAGACTTATGATGCTAATGAATGTGACAGTGATTATGAGGGGATGTCATAAATTCCTCGACGTTTCAACCAGAATGAATTAAATGACCTCAACAGAGATCTTAACCTGTCAAAAGAAGCTTCTGAATTACTGGCTTCCAGGTTGAAGGACAAAAATTTGCTGGAACAAGGAATCACAATTACCTTTTACCGTACAAGAAAAAAGGGTCTGCTACCCTTCTTCTCTCAAGAAGACAATCTTGTATGTTTTCACGTAATTAGAGAACTGTTAGAAAAAATGGGCCTTCCTGACTATTTTCCAGATTATTGGCGCCTGTTTATTGACAGTTCAAAGCGAAGAATGAAATGTGTCCTTCACTGCAATAGGAATAAATATGGTTCAATACCAATTGCTGACACAACGAAAATGAAAGAAGAATATATCATTGCTTTGGTATTGGAAAAGACAAACTATCATGAACATCAATGGGTGATTTGCGTGGACTTAAAAATGGTAAACCTCCTTGGACGCAAAGTGGCCTCACCAAATATCCTTGCTTCTTGTGCCTCTGGGATAGCAGAAACAAAAAACACCACTTGGTTAGAAAAGAGTGGCTTAAGAGACAAACCATGGATGTAGGGGGAAAGAATGTCATTAAAAACCCCTTAGTTGAGAGGAAATCATCTTTCCTCCTCTGCATATAAAGCTGAGCCTTATGAAACAAATTGTAAAGGCTCTTGATGAGAATAGATCGGGCTTTTCATATAGGGGGGGGGGGGAGATGCTTCAGTCGAGTACAGAAAAAATTAAAGCAGGAATATTTGACAACCCACAAATAAGACAACTCATTAAGGATCCTGGCTTTGTAAATTCTATGAATGAGACTGAGCAAAAATCCTGAACTTCATTTGTTGCAGTTGTTGAAAATTTTCTGGCCAAATGCAAAGCTGAAAAGTATGTTGAACTGGTAAATGAGATGCTCAACAGTTTGAAAAACCTTGGGTTTAACACGAGTATTAACATGTACTATTTACACAGCCACTTAGACTGTTTTCCTGAAAATTAAGGGGACATCTGTGAGGAACAAGGTGAAAGACTTCACCAGGAAATTAAAACTATAAAATCCCACTACCAAGGAAGGTGGGATACACACATGGTGGCAGATTAAAATGGAGTTTAAAAAGAGACTGTTCTAAAATGCATTCAAGAATGTCACGGAAATGAAGCTTCCAAAGAGCTCAGTGACTTGCTGGTTTCATCAATGACTTTTTCCTGTATCTTTGTGTATAATATAATGATACAAATTTTGTGTTCAGTTTTATTTAATCTTGGATTTAACTTAAAACCGGTAACATATATATCACTAAAATGTTATATCTTAGAAATTTGAGCTCCTAGGCAAAAACTAATGCCATATCTGAATTCAGGACATCAAATTCAAACAAAATCAGCTGCAAATAACCCTCGGCACCAAAACACCTGATGACCTGTGTTATTGACAAATTGAAATGATTTTGCTACCCAAAAATTGTTATTTTTGTTATCTATCCAAAGAAATTTCATCAATTAATAATTATTTTCAAAAGGTAAGAAGGAGCATGAACTCCTGGCAGAAGGATGACTAGAATATCTGAAGAACACAATCCATTACCCGAATGCTATACAATTATTAATCAGTTCATACACTTACATTAAAGAAATGACAAGATACATGCAAGTTATAAAGAAACTTAAAACAATACTCCTGTCTAATTACTTTAAATCTCTATTTTAGCCTAGATTCCTAGTTAGATTAAACATATAACCTGATTACCTTATTCTTTCAATCTACATATTTATTTGGATGGATATAAAAGTTTTTTACAAACATTTTAAGTAAGGGGTATAATAAAAGATAATAATACAATTATAGGTCAAGGTACAACATTGTTTTGAGTCACTGCTTTATAAATTGGCCTATTTGAAAAAATAATTACTGAAGAAAAATGAAGACAGTCAAAATACTTCTTCATAAGCCTTTCTATTCACTCTGATATCCTGATCCTAAATAAAATTAATTGGTCTTATCTCTAGATCCAGACTTGTTTATAAAACCAAGCACCAGGTGACCAATGGCTACCATAAACATATTCACTATTTCTTCCGTGTAAAGGAATGATTTCCCAAAGATGCTCCTCTGAAGTTTACTTTTAAATCGATTTAAATATACACTTTTAATATTATAGCTAGGTTTTGTCGAAGTTGTACTTGGTTGAAGTACAGAGGTAGAATAGGACTCGAAACGGTTAGTTTTTCATTCTCGATGTGATAGATTGCTCAAAAAATAAAACTGACAAGTTTTAAATTATATTTTTACTCCTTTTTCCCAAAAATATATTTAGTTCCTTTATTGGTGGATAACTGAATTGACATTAAGTATTCTGGTTTCAAAAAAAACACTAAAAGTAAAATCCTGAAAAATAGGGTTATTTAACCATAATTCATAACAAATAATAAGGTTTATTTTATCATACGTAAAATCAACATATAAAATAATGTATTGCTTCATTTTTGTTGCAGGAGCAGTCCTATGTGCATCAATCAAGGGCGGCTTCAATGGAACAAAAGGAGGAGGATGGACACCCCCTAAGGACTGGGACTGGTCTGTGACGCCAGGCCGGCTGATCCCTGTCTCAGAGGCTACTGATGATCTCCCGACTCCGGGTTACAGGATGTCACAGCTACAGCAGAGAATACCCGCATACCATGACCATCAGCCATTCCCAATAGCAGTCAACACCAATGGCAGCACGTCAGAGGAGAAAGTAGTTGTCATAGGACCGAACAAACAACTAGTCGAAAATAACAACGAACTTTCGACGATACAGCATCATGAAACAACCGAACAATCCTTCGATCAGTCCACTCTAAAGGAGCAAAAGTTGACTTCTGTCTTAGCGGAACAGGAGTTGATTCTTCTCCAAGATGATCTGAGAACTTATCAACTAGAGTCTGCTTCATTTAACAAATCGTCTATGGCAGATAAAAGAGAACAAATACCTGTTGTTGAAGAAGAAATGGTAAAGGTGGAGCTTCCGGAAATATGTTCAATTTCAGGTATTGGTTGTAGAGATCCAAAACCTGTACCACAACTTACTGAAACTTCCCAACAAAATGAGGTTCCCAGCCATCCAGCGGTAACAATGCAGTCAGAAATTGTACGTGAGATAGAAGATAACCAATCATCAGTAACCGGGAATTTAGAGGAACAGGCAACAGAATCAATTTCAACAATGAGCCAAGATACTGTTGAAGAGAATACAACCAACCGGGATCAGGTGGCTTTACATACCTTTCAGGTCGACCAACAGGGACATTCTATTCATCATCCTTCTTATCATTCACAGACGCACACCCAAAGAAGTAACAAAGAGCCATCCAATAGTAGCATAATTACAACTACTAGATTGAGCAATGAATCAGATACATCTCAAGAACTTGTTACATTGATTGTACCACATTTTAATGTGTCTGTCCCTACCGTTGTTCACTCTGTATTAAGCAGTGTAAGTGAGCACATTGGTACAAATGAAACTGAAATTCCTAGCATGACGACTGACAGTACCCATATTTCAGCTGACAGAACCTATACTGATTCCCAGCAAGTGTTGCAAGAAACTGAGCCTCAACAACAGGAGCAACAGGTTCAGCAATTTCAGTTTGATCACCAAAGTCAACTGCCAAAGGAAGAACAGAAATCTCATCAGGTTGACGAACAGAGTCTTTTGCAGATTGCTAATTCGTGGAGTTCCTCTGGAGATTCCAATTCAACAACCCAAAATGTGAAAAGGCGAGTGGATTTTGGAGAAAACTCAAACAGAACTAAAGAAGCAACAACTGAGGAAGTTAGAGTAAAAGAAGATGTGGCCAAGGAAGAAGTGGTTAGCATTGATCAGCAGGATGAACCACATAAAGTGCCACATGTGATTGAGCAGTCCAGTAACTCAACAGAATCTCCTTCTATCGGAGACAAGATCGAATCCTACTGGAAGGCGGCTACAGGCTACGTGAGCAAAGCACTCCACCTCTAAGTCAAAACTTATCATTAATGATCAAAACCTGTGAGTGTAAGTGTATCTGTATTGGATTATTATGTGTATTTTTATACTTAATGAATGAGCTAATGTTTCATAATGTTGTGTATTATAGCTGATATGTATTTATTTAATAAGTGAACCTAAAACTATTGTGTGATAAAAAAAATTATATTTTAATAGAAGCTATAACCACAAGCTTACTTAAATGTATGTAGGGTAAAATTAACTGAAAGTGATGAAATGAAGAAAATACTACTCCTAAGTATAATTTTACACTTCATTCTTTATAACCTGGTCAACTTACTGAAGATGATTAAACATAATAAAAAAATTGATTATCGAGCCACCATATCTATTGTTATTGGACAGTCATTGATTAATTAATAAATACGGTTATAACCAAAAATATTTCACAGAATTTAAGTAGCATTTACTGTAATAGGTTTTTATTTTATAACCAAGGGGTCAAATTATGTCTATTTTAACTGAAATAAGAACTATGAAAATAATTATCTAAATACTTGATGTTTTTAACTTAAAAAGTATAGAGGAAATTTTATCATCATAAAATGTGATTTTTATGTACATGTCTGTTCATACCATATCCTAAAAGTTTCAGAATTATCGAATAACCATGAAAAATTAGAAGCACATTTCTGAATTGATCATAGCTATTAATTATTAAATAACTTCAATTATCTCGCTGTGCATAATTTTGTAAAAAGTTGTATAAATAGCCAATATCTGGTCATAAAATCTCATTAGATTGTTGTGAAAGTGGTAAGAGCTTATTAAATGTGTTTTGGGAACCATGCTATAAATTAATACATGGTTTATGAAACAGAAGTTTTGAAACTGGGCTGAGAGAGTTCATATTCTACAGGTGCCTCTCCTGTTGGTGTTAAGGACTGCATTGATCGACATGATTTTAAATTTTCAGATTAAGGATATCCCTTCTTCTTAGTTCCTTTAAAGCTATTTTCTTCTTACTTGAATTAACATTTTTATATTACATAATATGTCGTTCAACTGTTTAAATTATTATGTAAATACACATGTACATATGAACTTATACAACAGTTATAAGTATTATCAGAGTGTACATATAACAAAAAGAAGTAATGAAAACTATCAATTGTTTATAATAGATTATATTTTGGATTTATTTTAGTTATTGTCCATACTGTGATTTAGCATTGTTTGAGTACTGTAATATTTTTTTTATAATTTGACTTAACATAATTAATTATAATAAATTTATTTAATTAATTACATTTGTTTTTAATGCATCTATTGACCTCACATAATTCAATTCCTCTCCTTTATATCATACTTCTCTTCATCAGTTAATCTTTTTTTTTCAATGGCCCAGTTCAGATTTTTTCAGAACAAATATCCTAGTACTTTTTTTTTCTTCTTTAGAATGTTTCTATCATCATCTAAATTATTAAGTGTCGAGTCCCATTCAATAAAATTTTAGATTTTGGAGTAACAGCCTCCTGTACATATTTAGGTAGGGTATGGCCTAACATTACCACAAGAATACTGAAGTACTGAGAATATTATAATGTATAGGATAAAGAGAAAATTGATAATAATCTCCGAAATGTTTATTATGCAGGAATTTAGTGGTATTTGCCACTGGTTTCATAAATTAAGGCATTCATGGGAAAGGTAGTAAGTAAAACAAAAAGGGTTTTTAGATTTTTTATAGAAAAAGTAATTTACTGCCAATAGCAATAAGTCACAGTCAGAAAGAGTTAAGTTGTTAGCTATGACAAAGGTTGTATTTTGCAAATAAAACATATTTTTGGCATAGTAAAAATGGTTTTTTTTTTACTCCACTGTCAAATCAAAATTTTATGACATACAACCTTTCCCATGTAAGCGTCTCAATTTCCCTAATAATATGTGTACTAAGAAAGCAACATTTGATCAACCTTCAATTACTGAGAAAGTTGTCAATCCTTTTGTATGTAACACACTTATCCAGGAATAGTATGATAACTTAAAAGCCAGTCAAAATAAGTTAAGTTCGATTGACAATTTCGTAAAGTTTATTCAGAGAAAATAGCAAGAAGTTTGGTTCACTTCTTAGGGGTATAACTGCAGATGAAGCACTATTCCACTGGTGGGGGTAGGTCCAAATCATAAGTGGGACCACTGTGCTTTATTTACTCTCACGTGGGCTACTGGATGGAAAGGTTCCCTCTCATAGTTGTTCACACTATCTTCGTGCCCCTGAGAATATATTGAAGTAGGAAAATCTGTTTCCAATATTTATATCAAGGTTACGTGAAAATCTGTAGACAGAGGCAAACACTTTGGAAGCCGTACAATATTCTTCTAAATGTTCAAAAATGAGTTCAATTTAGGGTTTTATGTTCCCCAAAAAAATCAGTGTGTACTTTGTGAGCATATGAGAATTCTGGCAAACAAGACCGAGCATTAGAGTTTAAATAACACTTAAAAGAAAACGATCTAGCTAGAGACTGATGATTCAGCCATTGTCCCTGCCCTGTCTATGTTCTTAAGCCACACTTCATACATCTAAGGGCGATGTCAGTTTTTTATTATAAGTTGAAGTTGTCAATATACTAACTACCTCACCACCTACAATTTAAAAGAGCACTCAGCAGTGTGCTTCATACAGCATGAGGGAGGGGAGAAGGCAAAAGGGGTGCCATAGAAATTGCTACTTCTCTCTTTCAGTTCATTTAAACAAAAGCTAAAACCACTAATGAATAAATAGAATTTATTTTAAACAGTGATAATTGTACAGGGCAACAAGAAAATAAATACATGACCACATGCAAGTTTCAGAACATCAAAAGCATAAAATCATGAATTTTTAATCAAGGGTCACAATGTTCACAGTTATTGAAAAAGACATTTCAAAAATGCTAAAATCCTACTTTATAGCTGTGAAGAATGTGCCTTATACTGTGGTATTATAATGTATAATTTTTTGTTCTTAATAAACTATAGTTTTGCTCTTTCTTTGTCGAGTTAATTTGGACATAACTTTTTTCCCCTATGTCCTTTTTTTTTTATGTTGGATCACAAGTTATTTTTGTCAACACCCAGAGACTGATTTTAAAAGAATTTCTAGTTAGCACAATGCAACAAAAAAAAAAAAAAAAAGCTTAAGAAGTATCAATAGCAAGTCAACTGAAAAACCTCAACTATAAAATTATATTTAATGCATTAAAATCTTAAGAAATTTTTTTTTTTAATAGGCAACAAGGGAGATATGCCAATTAATATTTTTACCTAGGTATTTGGACAATTAAGAGGGCAGTAGTAAAAATACTGGATTGCAAAACTTGAAATGAGTTTTCTCACAATTCTACTTTTCACTAGTTGAACTATTCCAGAAATGGTGCAATATATACTAATGTTTTACCGTGGTAGGAAGTCTGTTTGGCCTTTATTTTATTCCGCCAACTATGTTTCACGATGGACAACAGTCAACAGAAGGAAATAAAGTACAAAAAAAAAATTGATGTACAGAAACTTGTAGGTAAGGCATAAATTTAAGTTTTAAGTATTTATTACCAACAAGCGTAATAAATACAGCAAATGAATTTTTACCAAAAAAAAAAAAAATTGAATGTATCATACAAGAACATTTGCATTCCTTCTATCTAAATATATTTACATATTACACCTAGAATTAACATCATTACCTACACAGATTATAACTATTTATAATTTATATAAAATTAAGTTAAATATCATTAAATAATGCAGTAAGTAGCCTAGTATTGAATGTGCAATTGGTTCAAGTGCATTTCTGTTAAGTTAATAAACCAAATCAATGTACAATGATGAAATCATAACAATGTTGTCAGGTTGTCTTAAGCCAACTTAAAACATATATATTGTATTGACATAAAAACTAAGAGGGAAAACAGTAAAAATGTTATAAACAATGTTTTTATAGCAGCTTCATATTACATAAGAGACAAGAGAGAATTATGAATCGCACAAATGGTGTCAGTGCTAATAAAACCTATCATTCTTGAGTGACCCTGAATAATAATTTTAAAGCAATTAGTTTAATTCCTGGCCTTCCAAGGGATAACTTGATAGGTTAAAGTCCAATCATAAGGCACAATAATGAAAATTCACCGATACAGAAGATTCCACAACTCAAATTTTGTAGGTTCTAATGACCGATTATTTACATTAAACTTCATCAACTCGCATATCCACTTCATTAAATTATTTCATGATCAATAATTTACTTTTGTAAGTTTATTAGTCAAGATTTCAATCATAGGTGATGAAAAAAGTACATATATTTTATTTAAAATAGCAACATTCCAATTGCAAAATCCTTCTTTAATGGTGTCAACATAAAATTGTACTCCTTACTTCCACCTGTAATGGTGTAACCGCAGCCGCCCAGATCTTTAACTGAGAGCTTGGTCAATGAATGCTTAAAAGAACAAACTGTTCATGAAGGCTCCTTTCTGTTTGTTTCTTGCCACTCTAAGAGCCTATAGAGAGACAGGGATATGCACCATGCCACAATATCTGCACTGCAATTTGGAGGAGCTAGTGTTAAGGCTGGGTCAGGGATTTAATATGGGGGGAAACACTATATTTATTATTGATAGTAACATGGGATTGAACTCATTAAGGTGGTTAATTGGTTCAGAATTCCACAGAGAGAATTGTCCATCACCGGCTTTAAGATTTGGGAATCAGGGCACTTTCTCTTCCTTCATTGTCCCCGGATCTAAACCTGATAGAACACATTACACAAAAGGCTTGAAGGCGACAGTCTTCACTTCAGCCCCAAAATCTCGGAGGGCTCTTTTTGCTGTGCTCCAGTTCATTTGTACTTATATTCCAAATAAAGTAACAATATAATCAATAGTATGTCAGAGCAGGCATGCTATGTCCAATAGAGAATATAACATAAATTATTGAAAGATGCACAAAAAGACAAAAAAAAAAAAGTAATTTGAAAAATTATTACTATTTTTGTTCTACTTGTCATCTGCATAATTTTCAAAAACTTAAGTGGTAACATAAAATACTAATGAGGAGAATCACATTTCTTTATTGAAATATGAGAGAAATAGAATATTTGTGGATAAACTATATTTTAAATCGGAACTATACCATTTCACAGGCATTAGTGATTAAAATAATTAATTTTTATTGTTAAACAATTTTGATCTTGAATGATTGTCTTGTGCCTTTTAAAAATCATAGCCCCTCTCTTCGAGCTTGGCAATTAGCCAACTAATGTTTACTTTAATGATATTGCCATCTGTAAACTTGTTCTCTATGGTATTCTTTCATAATATAGTTTTGCACATATTTCTTAACATAGAATCATGTATAGATTAAATAAATGATTTCAATATTAATAACCTATTTAAAATATTAAAGGTGGTGAACTCCAGTAAATCCAAAATGGTCATCCATTTTATGTCAAGAAAATTGAAAAATTCGACACATACATAACAAATAATTAAAAAATACAATACATTTATCTCAAGGCTACTCTCCTAATTGATGGCGTGAAAAACTCATTATATTTAAAATAATTTAGACTTTAAAATAGGATTGCTCTTCAGACTTCACCCTACGACTGGCTTTATTTAGGAGGTATGGAGGTTTCTTGGCATAAGTGTGTTTATTATTTTTTATTGATATTGTCCCATGTTAGGGAATCTAATTTAATTTTAAAGCTTTTAATTATTTTTTTATCGTTTGTATGGTGTAGAAAAGCAACTCTTATGTGGTGGACCATGATGCCCTACCTCCTGTAGATGTTGGTAGAACTGGTTTGTTTTTTGTTTAAGATGTTCTTTGCATCTAATAAATAATTGTCTATTAGTTCTACCAGCAAAGCAGACATTCAATGCATTGAAACATCTTAAGTCATGGTCTTCGTTGTAATCGAAGGAACCATTTATATTTCAGAAAGGGACTGAAAACTTTCCTAGCTTGTGCCAAAGGAGAGATTTGGTGTAATTTATTTCTATTTGTTGGATTAGATTTTGATCCAAGGGATGTAAGAGTGTTTGGAGGTATGTACATAACTTGTTGTCCTTATCTTCAAATTATAGGTCCTCTTCTTTAGCGTGCCGAACAATGTTACCCTTAAGCAAAGCTTTGTTCAAAGTTGTGGTCTTTTGAAAACTTTTTTACGTACGGAATAATAAGATCATACTTGAACTATTTGGTAAAAACATCTCGAAACCCATCCTTGTGATTTTTTTTTTTTATATGTATTGTTGTAACATATAATTGTCTGACATAATACCCGTGTCTCAATTTCATGGTTATGGCAATTTTACACACAATATATGCTATATGTGCACATTGTCAAAATATGTCAGAAACAATTACATAAGTACTTAATTCATAAATGTATATTTTATTCTATTAAGTCAAGTAGGTAATAAACAAAAAATTACCTTTGCTGAAAATGGATTGAACAGAAAAAAAACAAGTTTATGGCAATCTTTGTACAACTGAGAGAAATTTATTCAATAAAACTAGGAACGAGTATTGGCTCTGATGCCTTTTAACACCACTCTTATCTATTTACAAATGTAGGACTGCACTGTAGCCACCACACATACTGCAATTCATCACCAATGATTCTCCTTCCTCTGTTACATATCTCATATGTACATTACAATATAACAAATTATAAATAATACACAGGCCTTAGTACGCTATTAACACTTGGTGAACCATACTAAATATACTGTAATAAAAATGTAACACGTTGACTAAAGGTTGGCAACTGTGATGGAACCCTAGTGCCTGTGCTTATGCTTATGCCTCGAAGATGAGTGCCTTCGTTTGTGAGCCGGTGATGAGGGTTCTGGGCTGCGGGACCTCCTTCTTCGTGGTGGGCTGTCGTCCCTTCTGCGTGGAGATCGCGATCTTCTTCGTCTAGATGAAGAGGAGTGTGGGGACCTACTCTTGGACCTAATAATGCAAATATTAACCTCAATTCTAATCATATAGGAAAAAAAAAAAATCAGAAAAATGATAAAATAAACGTACTTGTAATTGGACCTCTTTGAAGGGGGAGGACTTGGTGTACTGCTTTTTGATCGTTTTGACCTCTTATACCTAATTAATAAAGAAAACCTTATAATTGCTATGAACAAATAATAAGAAATGTAGTGAAATATATACCAAGTAACTTCAGTTTTTTTTTTTAAATTTAAACAAGAAGTTTTTACCAGAATTGACAGACTTATATTGCTGCCTCACATTACCAAACTTAGTTGAAGCAGTGCCTGTTAGTATTTTTTATTTATATTTTTTATACAAACTGTAGCTATAATTAAAAGTTTCGAAATTAAACTCCATTATGAGACTTTTGACTTCATTTCAGTGGCATCCATTGTTTTTACACTTAAGATAATAACTGATTTCAAAGATAACTTGTATTAAATCAAACAAAGGAGGTAGCCAAGGTTAGTAGAGTACGTAGAGTGGTTGGTTACGTGGTAAAGAAGGAGGTGTAGGGAGTTGGGGTGGTGAGGCATAAGTTTTTTGGACTGCACTATAACACCTCAAATGTTGTTTATGAAAATATATGTATACTTAAATAAATTAATGATCAATATTTGTAATTGATTAGAAAATTATATACCTTGAATCAGATGTAGAATCATCTGGTGATACACTGCGTACTTTGGTTTTCTCAGCAGGCTTAGGAGGAGGCGCCACTGTATCTTTATTTTCTGCTTTCTCGGCCTAAAACAAAAATGTACAATAGTATAAAATCCATGCCATAAAATGAAATGTGGAAAATGTTAAACCCTGATACAGATCTATGAATCAGCCAGGATATGATAAAAATTGGAAGATTAGAAGAAATGTTATTCTTTAGTGTTCAAACATAGTTGTAAAGAGTTTAATAAAACCAACTTATTAAAGTACATCTATTGTCTTTTTAATACAACCCTATCCACACATTTCCTTGATGATTAATATTCTTAAAGTAGTTTATCCAGAATAGTTGACCCAGCACTTTTTTTACATACAGTATATCAGGAAAGATTAAAAATGTAAATCAAAGTTTAACATAAACCTACGGTAAGCCTTATCACTCTGTCCTCCTTCAGCTTAATGCTATTCAACTTTAATCGAACAAGTCTCCACCTTATTAAAATGTATCTCAGACACAGCAAGGAGTATATTTTTATTTATTAGCATTGTGTTTTTAATACAAATAAAAAAGTTAGATTTTTTAAAAAAAAAAGAAAGAAATTTATCATATTTTAAAACAAACAGATTAGGATTTTAAACTTCATGCTTTTAAATTTGATTTAATTCAAAGTTGTTATTTTTGTTATCTTATATCAATGAAACATTTCCCTTATATATTTGGCAGAACTGAGCGATTGAAGAGTGCATGGAAAAATAAATTTTTTTATAAATGAAAAGTATATTACTTTACGAAGGAGTTTTCTTCTGTGATGCTCTATCTGATCCGGAATGGTCCAACCTGTCTTAACTTGGCGCTTTCCAGACTCCAACTCATCCTGATATTGCATCACTTTTACCTCAATTTCACGCAACTTGGCTCGCCGTGCCTCTTCCTGTCCATCTCGGCTGGAAAAACAACTCAATAAATAAAAATAATGAATGCTCAATCATCACAGGTATAAATCAAAATTGTATCAATTAATGAAATAATATTCATATATAATAATGATTACTGCCAGTACGAAGTAATTGCACACTTAAACGTTATCTGTTTCATTCAACGTTAAACAAATTCATGTCGAAGATAATAGTTAATTGTTTATTGTAGGAAGATTAATGGATCAAAACACTAATCAAGTTCATGGTCCCCTACCTATAACTAAATACTTATCAGCTCTTACAATGGCCCCCTGGGCCCTCAGCCCAACATAACCATCGCATGAAAAAACAAATTGGTACTCATCCGTATTTTTTGTTAAGTACTGTAATATTAAGATCACCTTAGCTGGTACAGAGAGCGATACAAAATATCGAAACTGTTTAAAAATCTTAACCTTCCTCCTTAATTTTCTTTATAATTAAAATATATTTGTTTTTGTGGAATAATCTACAAAGTTGAACGTAGTATATAAAAAAAAATGAATGAGTATGAAGTACAATAAGACAAGATTGTTAATGGGCAATCAGATTAAAAGAGAAGTAATGAAGGCGATTGGAGAGGAGGGGAAGGGCATTCCAGTAGTATAGTGGGATTGTGTAATATTAAAATATAAAGGAAAAGAACACCATATGGATTGTAAGAAGTGGGTTTGGCATATTTTTTTTTTTAAATGTTTTATGCAATGTTTGTTTAAATCTCGAAGCAAGTTCTCAAATGAAAATGTATTGTTTCTCACACGGTACTTCTCATTAATTTTAGTCGTAAGGTAAAAAAATATATGTATTTTTGAAATAAAAAATAGAGCAGAAATTAGTTTTATTTAAAAGATGAGAATAGGAGAAGAAAAATTATTTGACTAATGACTTGGGATATCCTACATAGTAAACAAAAACATGAAGCATGAATCATCCCGAGAAATAGGATTAGTTTTAGACCTGCTGTCTGATTCACAGAGATTCATGTTTTAATGTTGGAAATTAGTAAACAAATTATTTAAAGATATTGATTATCAGGAGAGGTTTTCTAAGCTATCTACAGAAATTAAGTCAAACTGTGAGAATAAAATTTATTTTATATTACGTTGCAGTGTTCAATTCAGGTAAAAATAGTGGTCTTCCACAAGATATTTATTATACACAAACATATTAAGGTGTTTTAAAAGAATGGCAAACGTTTTAATAATAATGTTAGATATAAATGAGGAAATAGTTAACTGTAATTTTTTTGTCAATATATTAAAATAATAAATCAATCAATCAAATATTTACTAGTTACTTACAAACAAATTATGTAAAACAGATTTATGTTAGCTTTTTTAATGTGGTATAGGTAAATATTAAATAAATTAATGCCATGAGCAACTACCTTAATAACAAATAAAACCTTACATATAAATGTATAAGATAGAAGCTTTAAAACCGCAATGTTGATTCAATAGCTGTTAACGTTTTGAGGAGTACCTTCTATTGGAGTAAGCTAGGGAGCACTTAATATTTCCTCCTTTTGTTGATATTATTGGATATCATGAAGTGAAGTGATGTGTTTTTATGTTGATATGATCATATCACTGCTTTCTTCGTGATCTTTTCTCATTTGTTTGATATGGAGCCTCAGTTTGCTCTAATCTATTATGGCCTCTACAAAGCAAAACATCTTGCCAACTTCTGTCACATGTTGTTTTTAGGTGATTCAGATTTTTAAGAGGAATGAAAAGGTTATCCCCCAGGGTAGGGAATAATAAGACATAAATAGAAAATTAATGTAACACTTTTCTTGACATTACAGCAAGTGAGAGTGGTAGCATGGGAGGGGGTATGCCATTTGTCCTATATCATGGGAAGGCCATCCTTTATCTTATATTCACGTTTTCTTAATTTTTTTAAATAAATTTCTTCAGAGTAACAGTTAGCAGTGGATATTTGCTCTATCAGATAAAGTTCATTCTTGTATTTGTTGAGTGTCCAGCTGTATGTTATGCAATATATTTATTAAAAAGAGGAGAATCACTATTTTATGGCTCTATGATGTTAAGACATGTAAATGAATACTTTTTTAAGTAACAAAAATATTTATGCATGCTACCACTCTCCCTTACTGTAATGTGAAGAAAATTGATACATTCATTTTTTATTTCTGTCTTATTATTCCCTACCCCAGGGGATAACCTTTTCATTCCTCTTAAAAATCTGATATCATCAACCTCTCAAAAATCACATAACATGTGAAAGAAGTTGGCAAGATGTTTGACTTTGTAGAGACCATAAGAGATAAGAGAAAACTAAAAGCATTGCAAGAATTAAGAAAGTGAAAAATGGATTCTAGTCAGTCTCAATAGAAGAGATGTGGTTATCACATGATTAAGAATAGGCCACAGTTATCTCATTGAATAAGCACATCTAACCAAATGCACCACTTGTAATTGCCAGCACTGCCCAACAATTTTACAATGTCATATAGTTCTTGAAAGAATCCAAAATCTTTAATGGTCTGTAAATTTTATAGGTTTGTAACCAACATTGTTTTAAAATAAAAATATGCTCATTTATACAGGATTTTATTTTACCATTTAAATTTAATGTTAGCATTGATGAAGTAGAGTGATACTCTGTATCTCCCTTTTCTTTCTTCAAAAATAAGTAATTGCAAGATTTGGTACCCATTTAAAATAAAGTAAGTAACTAAAAGAACATATTTTGAACAAAGTGTGAATAAATTGGATAATTTTTTTCCCATGTTACATTTCTAACGTTGATAGAAATACCTGCTGTCATTGGAAGCCGGAGATGGCTCCCTAGGGAGTGGAGGAGGTGGAGCCGGAACCGGAGCTTCGTCACCACTGCCCTGCAGGCTGGGAGGCTGAGGCTCCCGTGGCACTTTGCTCTCCTCGAGTAGTTCCCATTTGGATGTGGTCATAGCCTGCTCCTCGATCAGTTCGGGGTCCACTTCTTCCCATCTGGATGGCACGAATGCGCCTTCTGTTTTCCGGGAGCCATGTGGTGTACGCTGCAGTTCATCATCTAATGGCTTACCATCTATGTCTTCGTCCACTGGAATACCAAAATTTTATTTGAATATGTTTGTATGATTAAATAAGTTCTGTTTGAAAAACTCCTGCGACCAAAAAAAAAAAAGCTTTCAAAATATTAAATATACAATTTATTTATAAAAGTTTTTTTGGGCATATCTCTGAATTTAGTTTTGTCTTGCAATGTATCATTAACTCAACTAGTAGGACGAAATCAAACTTATAGAGTTATACTGTTTTTCCCTGGGTCCTCCAAAAATTATTATAGTAAATAATATTAAAGAAAGCAAAGGAAAACTATCGAAAGATAACCATGGTGCGGACACCACATCAAATTCTTAAATACTTTGTAAATAATTGGATAAAAGTGCTTAAACTCAATTTATATTGCTGGCTCTAAAAGATTAATTCTTTGAAACTTTTAAATATTTGAATTTCTTTTGGCAATACATTCTTTGATGAAATTAAAAAAAACTTGGAATCTTATATAAATTCTGAGCTGTGACTCAAGAAAGCTTAAAAATAAGAGAGAATTTGGTTAAATACAATATTCAGGAATAACTTTTTTTCTCTTTTCATTGATGTTATCATCTATTAACCAAAATAATAAAGCTAGGGGTTTGTTTCAAATTTACTGGATCATTTTTATGACAAGTAAAAACTAAAGACAGATAGACAAATGGCTGACACTTGTTTAAAAGTAATACCTTTAGACAGAACACCTTCAGACTTGAACAGATCTGATCGATAAACTCACTTATTGAAATAATCTACTACTTGTCAAGATAAACAAGATATATTTTATCTTTAAAAAAACTGCTAAAGCTTACATCTCAAGAAGAACCCGAGTTCTTCATTATATTATTTTCTAAATGATTTTCAAATGGAGACAGACATTTTTTACAATCCTCTTCCACATACTGCCAGAAAGACAGTGAATTTTGAGATGTCAATTTAAAAAAAAAAAAAAAAAAAAAAAAAAAGAATTCATGGTTCATTTACAAATTTCTATTTGATCATTTAAACATACTCTTTCTAACATTGATGTCATAGAATTCATAACTTTTTTAGGACCACCCTTGCTGTTCTTTTCATTCTGGGAACCATTTTGTATAGCCAGTACTAAAAAGACATTTTAAACAACATTAGGAGTAAAGAAGTTGATTTACTACAGGTTTTTGCTGAACCTTGGTAGCCAAATTTATAACACTTATAATTGATCTGGCCTGAGCCGACTTAACAGTTATAAGCCATGATTAACAGTTCCAAAGAATGTGAACTGAAATCAGCAATAAGAAATTGAGAAACATTCTTGCTTTCTTCATATAAAATAGATACTGACTTTTAAAATAATAAGTCTCCGCTGACACAAACAAGTCTATAAAATTGACATATTTCATTCACCAAATATCTCAAGTATATTAATAGCCACATATAATATGTAATGACAATGCACCAATAATTCTAATAATAAAGAGAGACTTGACAATAATACTGACTGGGAACACCGTCAATGTCATCATAGGAATTTCCATAAGCTCCTTTCAGCAATGCTACTCCATCAAGAGGTATCCCATCCAGATCAGAGTTGACAGCATCTTCAGGAGGTGGTGCTTCAGGCGTTACCGGTCTTTCCTCTTCTTCTTCTACCTCTTCGATCTACAAAACAAATAAATATAGTTAACACAAATATCAGTAGACTAACCATTTTATAAATGTACAAATAATGACAAGTCTATGAAATTGACATATTTCATTCACCAAATATCTCAAGGATATTAATAGACACATATAATATGTAATGACAATGCACCAATAATTCTAATAATAAAGAGAGACTTGACAAATAATGTATAAATGTACATTGGTTTTCAAATTTTACTTGATGCTCCAAAAATGCTAAATATAATGAAGGGCCATTAATTAATCAATTACTTGGTCATTTAAAAAAAAAAAAAATAGTATTGAAGACATTAATATTCCATACATCATCTCTCCAAAATATATATTTATAAAATTGACTGCATATTCTTTTTCTTACTACCATTTTTGTGTAGGTACCTACCAAGAATATGCAGTCAATTTCAAAATTGACCAAATAAACTTTAAATGTTGCCACTCAAAGTGCAAAAGGTCATACGTCTAAAACTGCATTTTTCAGGAGAGCCAAAAAAACATATTTTTTTCCTTAGCATTTGATTCTATAATTATATCCCTTCTGTGTTATTTGGTGTATGGATTAGCCGATTACATAAGACATTTTGCAACCAGGTGGGAACCACAAAATACCACAATTCGCAATTTAAAAAAAAAAGAAGACAATTTTTTGCATTTTAAGTGGCGATATACTGAACAGTTTTTAACAAATTAAAATAGCTGCTTTGAATGGCAATTTCTTTTTTAGATTTTAATAAGTTGGTTCAATGACCAATTAAAATAATAGTTTCAATTATCTAGTAATGAAATAATAATTTATTTAACCTGGCTGTAACCTCTCTTAAAAATATGTTTCTCCCCAATAGGTACAATACACTAATTTTTATCTTCATTTAAAGTTTTTGAAGTGGCTTTGGTTTTTATTGATGTGTTAGTTATTAATATATATGTGTTTTAACAATGAACAATTTTTTGATTAGTCTAAAATTAGGTCAGTAGTTTTTTAGTGATTGATGTTTGAACATCCATACATCTAGGGTTTTATATGACGTTACAGATAGGATAAAATATAATCAAATTACATTAAAAATTACCTGTGCTCCAAGGAAAGTGGATTTTAATCGGAGAAGATAGTCTCTTGGATAAACCGCCCAATCATCCCATGCCCTGAAAATCTGCAGAACTCTGAGCTTAAAACTTTCTGCCTTAAGTCTAGATTCCAGACTAAGGTACGTCTGATGAGCTAGGTCAAAAACTTCTCCCAGTCTTGATTCTAAGCTGTAATGCAGGAAAATATAAAGAATTTTAATTTTTGAAAAATAAGTGTATACAATGCATACCACAAATAAAAAAATAAGTGGAATAAGTCTAATATACAGATTTTTATTTATTCCCACTACTTTGACAAATCTAGTAATAGTGAGTAAGACCTACGGATAAAAGCATTTACTAGATATCTATAATTTTATAGCAGCATTTTCTTTGATCTGGTCAGTCAATCGCACAATCGCAACAATAGCACTGTTGCTAACATATTTTTTACCAACAAAATTAATGAAAAAGAAAGTGGATGAAAGAGTAAGAACACCTTAAAGCCAATTATGCCATAAACATAAACAATTGTTCAATATGCGTGAGAACAGTTTTTATATTATGGCAAATCAATTTATACATTTATCTTTTGTGATACTGTAACTATTAACCTATTTAAATAATTAAAAAAAAAATCATTTGTAAGATAAAAAATAAATAGGAAATACTTATAAACAGATGAAGCACTTACCATCTCCTATAATTGGAAGCATTTGTTATTTTTATACTGCAATTGTGAAGTATGTCTGATATAAGATAAAGTCTAGCTACCTATAAACAAAAAAAAAAGTATTAAACCAAATAAAAATACAGCCAAAACTCCACATTATTGGAATTCCGCGGATCAAGGCAACTGGGCATTATTAAATGCTGGCAGAACTAATAACGTAAGTATAGAGGTAGTGAGAAAGTAACACTCCTATATCAAGTAGTCCTTGATATTGGTAAGCCAAAATAATGCCTGAAGATTGGAGTAGAAGAACGATCAGTGATTGGGGAATATTACTTTTTCTGATGGGTAATAAAATTTAATTGAATAGCCTGTTTTAAATGTTACTCCCCTACAGTTGTTATCAAACAGAATTCAAAAGAGGTTAAAGAGCAACTGACCAAATATTCTGCTAAAGCATCATGTTGAAAACTTGGGAGTTCATAGTTAGTTATGAATTCAGACTTGAGTGGGTGCATTTGTTGGATCATCAGCTTAGGGCGATGAAAGAAACATGTTAAGATTTTCACATTTTGACATAATAACAATTTAGCGCCAGGTAAATGTGCATTGCTTAACACATATAGAACTTGCCAGTTTCCTAATTGTGTGAAACAATAGCAATATTATTCCTCATAGTACGAAGGTTATAAATCTAAAAAAATATGCCCATCCAGTTTAGGTACCTTTGGAATGCTTGACAATGGCTAGCAAAAAAACAAAAAAAAAAATTGGTCTTCTAAAAATCCTAAGAATTCTCTTGATGGACTGAATACAAGTAGAGAAGTAATGACACTCTTCGACATCAGTGATCAAGGTTGGATTTGCTGGGCTGAGCATGTCGACAAGATGATAAAGATAGAGGAGCTAACAATTTTTTTTTATGAACAGCTGTTTGGAAATAAGACAAGTGAGCAGACCAACACTGAATTTGATTGACTGCATGGCAACAGATATTATGTCCTTTAGAGGGCTTGATTTTATTGTGCATATCAACTACAAGGGTCATTATTGGTCAAAATTGATTCTATGGGTAAGAATTGATGGGGGTTGAGTTAACGAAGATGTTGGGAAGATGAGCAGGGATAAAAATAATAAGAAAATACTGCTCCAACTAGGTAAGGTTCCCTTGATATTCTCTTAAGTGGTCAATATTAAAAAAAAAAAAATTGCCTTTTTATAAAGTAGTGTTGTGTTGCTGGCTAAAGACTCGAGAATGCAGTCACATATTTCGTCAGCTGCTTCTGCATGCTCAATACAAAACACCATAGCGTCTGCAACTTTGAGCCGTTCTGGTGTCATATGGCGGATGAGCTGTTCCAACCTGTCCCTCTGGGCGGGGGAGAGACCACCTTTCCTTTCCTCATCCCTCTCTATTAGTTCTTCAGGCATACCCTGGGTGTACATGTTCATTGGTGGAGGACGCCAGATTGAACCACCTATAATAGCATACTTAACATCATTTGAATCAAATTGAAATGCTCTCAAGTAACTAGTAAGAAATGATATAATTAAGTTGAAGATGTTCATGAAAATTAGAAAAATTATAAGTTGAGCTAAAACAAACATTACTAACATGAATCAATCCATTACCTTTGAACATTCTGAACTCTCTCAGACACCATTCTTTCTGAGAGTCTCCTTGGAGCAGCGAGAACAATTTCCAGCGATAATAAGTATGAGCAGGAGACTGATTGTCAAACAGGAATCTAATAAAATCACAAAATAAAGAACTGGTAAAAATAGGACAGAAATATTTTATTTATTGACAAACTGGCGCTACCAAACTACCCTGATGGACAAAATTAACGAATTACTCAATGTTTTTAGTTTAAATTATCTTGCACTTTTATTTTCATTAATTATTGGTATTTAGGCGATATAAGTGTAAATATAAACTGTGAATAATGCTTTGTTTACTCTTAAATTCCTTTTTCACAAACAGTAACATTTGATCCATCCAATCTACACATCATAAAATTTGTTATAACTCACTTTTTCTCTTTATAAACATTTTTAATTTTGTTCAATGGCCCCAGTTAGGTATTCAAGTGAATACGATTCCGTTAGGGTTTTGACATTGATATAGGAAGGATAGAGCCAGCATGAAGTCACCAGGAGACTGGGTGTACATCACTCGTCCATAGGCAGGGCTCTAAAGTGATTAGGGAGACAGAGCATTACACGAGAAGAAAGGGGCAGGATTGGCCTAGATGTACAGCAGAAAGAGATGCTAGGTACATCCAGCACCCGACTTTGTGAAACCGGAGCATCACTGGAAATGAGATAAAATGTCTCATTAGACAAGTCTGAAAGTTCCTATTTCCAGCAGGACTGTAAGAAGAAGGTTTAATGTAAAAAATCCTGCCCGTGGACCTCTCTTTACCACATCTCACAAAATGGCCAGACTTCAGTTTGCACATGAACATTGTGACACTGAATATGCGATTCAGGCTTTAGAAAACTGGAAGAGGGTTCTTTTTACAAATGAGATGAAAAATTGATCTCAAGTCTTCAGGTAGGTGGAATTTTATATGGAGACGGCCAGAAAAGAGGTACGCACCATGCTTTAAGGTTCCTCAGGTGGTATTTCGTGGTGTCTCACGGAGGTTCTGGGGTAGCATTTCCCTCGACATCCATACTGAGATGGTTGTTGTGTGGGGAAAGTCTTTAACATCTCAGAAGTACTAGAGACATAATTGAAGAAGATGTAGTGCCGTTTGCTCCCTACATTGGCAAGGGATTCTTGATAATGACAGACCCCACAGATCACGAATGGTTGATGATTACCCGATTTAGGTTGGGATTGAACACTTGTTGTGCCCACCACGGAGTCTAGACTTTAATCCTATTAAACAAGCCGGGAACCAACTTAAGCGAAGAGTAGGACATTGGAATCCATGTCCTAGCACCCTTGAAGAAATGGAAAGGGCTGTTGTTGAAAAGTGGGACAATATTCCTCAGGACTTCATTGAAAACCGCTTTCATCCAAAGTCTGAAATTTGCGCAACTAGGAAATCATTCAAAAAATAAGGGCGGTGCATTAATTTTGTCCATCAGTGTGTATTGGTTTGCTAAAACACAGCATAATTGTGAGACATAAGTATTTAAAATCCTTAAGGTTAGAGAACGACATAGGTGCAAATAAAAGAAAAATCCCAATTTTTGTCATGCCTGTTTAACTGTTCTACAGTACTGATTCTAAAAATAATTCAATTAATCTGAAACTTTAAGGTACAATCCACAACACCTTCAAATAGGCTGATTAGCTTTTGGTTAAAATTTTAAAACCAGGAAGTATGGACAAAAATTAAAGGTAAAAAAAGTAGGGAGCATTTCAGATTTTCCCTCATTAAAAACAGTAACCCAAAATAATTTCAAAGATATTACAAAAATAAAATAAAGACACATTAGAAATCGGGCATTAATAGGTTTTAGCCAAGGTTTTTTTTTTTGATCAATATATATTTGCGACTTTATATATATAACTTATTACAGTTGCTAAAAAAACATTAGTCTAATTTATTGATTCATAATCCTTGCGAGTTACCATATTCTGTTAAAATAATGAAATAAACCATGAAAAAGAACAAAGCATTCTCTCTAAACCTGACATCTTTTCTGTTTTGAAATTCAGATATTTACATTTCACACATAATAATTCCTAAATTGAATTACAATGGTGTCATTCACAATTGATCAAATAATAAAAATATCAACTAATGAAAAGAATTATTTCTACTTCATTTTTAACAAAATATTATGCATTTCAAAGACAACATTTATAAAAACTAAATTTATTATAACTTTGTCATTGAATTTAACAACAGTTGATGCGTGAACCTCATAAAACTCTTAAACAATAAAAATAGTAAATAACTAAAAAATAAAAACTACTAGTGCGCAGTAAAAAACACTAACCTGAACAATGGATTACTGATTTCTTTATTCATAATCATTGCTTCAAACATCGGCCCTTCTCGGATCACATATTCGATCATGTGGTGGATCAGCATGAGTAGGTTCCTGAATGGAGAAAATTATATTTCTAACCCGGACATAACTTACCCACACTATCTATACTTATTATTTATTTTGATATATGGTCTAGCAATTAATTGACCAATTCATAAAATGGATAAGACTTTTCATAAAATGTTATATAGAATACTCATGACAAAAATATTGCTAGACTATACATAATAATCAGTTTAATTCCTTAACCTTTGAATGAAAAATGTATTACTTAATTAAAGAAGATTATATACAATACAAAGTGATTATAATTTCTTATAAAAGTTAACAAATGTACACAGTTAATTTAGAGTACAACCGACTTCTTAAACTCAATTGTGGATTGCTATTAAAATTAGATTTTTACCTTAGCACCCATTCAAAACCAATACTTTTTTATTTTCAAGCCGTCTGAACAAAATATCTTAATTATTACAATAATATAACTTGCATAAAAGTTAAAAATAATCACTAAAATCTTATTAAATCTAATATTTTTTTACTGCAATATTAAAATAGTGATAATTAAATCAACTACTAATGTAAAATCAAATCCATTAGATCTATTTTTTTGTACCGCAAACTTTCATATGTTTCAACATATCAAAATAATTTTCTTGTGCTTGAATAAATGATTACTTTTACTAATTTCAATATAAACCGGCAAGTTTGGAATGAGTTGGTTCCTACCAATACTTGGTTAATCTTATAAGCAGATACAGACACATTAACCCAGAAATTTCAGTGAGCTCAGAAGATACTATCAAAAACTAAGCCATTAGGGATGATTGCCTTAGTTTAGGTGAAAGCAAAAATACAGGAACATTAACTTAGGTGGTTTAGAGATGTGCGTAGAATGCATGCGAGATCTGAAAGACCAAATGGTACATGGAGTCCAGACCATAAGGAAGAAGAATACCTGTAGAAAGATCTGGGCTGACATGTACGGACAATTTGAAAACGTTGCAGAGACTGAAAAGCTAGTTTCTACCCTTGATGCACCAAATGGTCAAGGATAGGAATGGATAGTAGAAGTAGATTGGTGCTTAAGCTCTAGGGCTAAAAGGCACAAAGAGCACGAGATGCAATAAATGGAGATAGGTCTGAATTTTTTAATCTGGTTTCCATTTTATGTATTTGAATGTATTTATTTTTTTTGGACTTGTACGTAGAAACATTAAATTATTATTATTGTTGGATTAAATTAAAGGGAACAGTACATTTTTCCCTTGGAAAGATTAAAGATAAACTAGGCTTCAATGATAAATTTAACTGCTACAAAAAATTAAATTTTAAAACAAACATAAATAAATACAAAGGTTAAGTAATTATACATAAAAAATACAAAGGCAAGACTTAAACTCATTTCTGCAAGACAATCTATAATCTAATTTTAAGATGTTTCAAAAGTAACTTCCTTCTACAAATTTCTTACAGAAGCTTCCATAGACTCATTTAGATTGTTACTAATATTAGCAGATCTCAATAAGAAATTTTTTTGTAATTGTTTAAATAATAAAAATTACAAAGATATTTTCTCTTTGAATTTTACATCACTAATATCATGTAGAAATTAAAAAAAAACTGATTAATTTATTTTTCCAACTTAGATCATTTGTTTTAAGCAATTTCAAATAGAAGGAAGTTCATAAAAAAGATGCAGTAAACTATAGGATAAATATACCTCATCTTGTCACTATTTCATATGGAAATTGTTTTTTTTCTCTTAATAATATAGTAGAGGCAAGACTATGGGAGGTTTCAATAGGAATAGGAATGCTTCTAGAGATTTTTTGTACATTTTCCCACCATATATTTATTTGTTATAGTACTAAATTAAAGACTTATTCAATAACCCCAATATTAATATTAATTATTTAAAAGATTCATCCAGTAATAGCTGGAGGGCTGAGGTGATCGACTTCATGTTCAAAACTAGGGATGCAAACTTTCCTTGCCTCTACTTAACGATTTATGTATTGAATTTTAATAATGAGGTGGTGCAATTATAGAATATCTTACATGCAATGAATTGTGTTAAAAAAACATGGAAAACAGAGAGATAAAGATGAAAATAACTTAAGTTCCCTCCTGACTTATCAGTTATTTTGTCTATTAGGGAAAAATTCAATAATAAATACCACGGTATTGTATAGAAGTAATAGTATTTAGTACCATATATCTAGTTGAAAAGTTCAAATGATTTATAACTTTTTTTAACAAATCTTTACAGAAACAACAAAATTGATGTAGCTCAAGAAGCACTGATGAAAGCAAATATTTCTCTTTAATTCTTTGTTTTCCCATTAAAAATAATATAAATGGCTAAGCTGATAATATGTATAGTAAGAGAATAATAATGGAATAGGATACTTGATAATTTTAAATTATTCTATCCCAGATCTAAATGAACAGTTAGGATCTGTGTGTTTAAACAAGATGCAAAGTTTCATTTTAAGCATATTTTTTTTAAACAAATAGAAATTTAATTTTATCAGTTCTGAAAGATGGATTCTACTGTCATATTTTTTCACCCTTTAAAACTTAAATGAACGATTAAATAGAAAAAAAATTCAAGACATTCAACAGCAGCACATGCATCTAATTATTATCAGACTATACTGCAAACTAATTTAATCACTATATTAAATTTAATATTAGCGGAAACGATTATATAGGCACCAGACAATACACAGTTTATATAAAATAAGAGCAATCCCATATTAGTATAATTACAAATTAACTTTATTTTGGAAGATCTTATGGGTTTTGAACAATATAATTACATAGATGCAGTAGAATCAACACAACTTAATAATTTCACACCGGGAATTTGAATCTCTATTATGACCGAGTTTAAATTTTATCAGGAGATAACCACTTTAAAATGTTCACTGCTGAATTGTGTTTAATTTTGTTTTAGTAATAAATTCATACGAACGGTTTAATTTAGTCATACACAATATTTATTGATGTATAAGATGCATTTTTTTTACAATAACAAATTAGTTAGAAAATTAAGGCATGAAAGTCACAGGAATTTTATACACTCAATGTGCCTTAAAAATTTATTTTCTAAATAATTACAATATGTTAGGTTTTTGTATAATCGAATAAGCTTTTTAGACTTTATTTTCTTGGGAAAAGAAAGGAGTTCCTCCTAAACTGATAAATATGGACATAGAACTGTTGATTCTGAATACTAACAAAAATAATTTAATAAATAAGAAGTTAATAGATAAATAAGAGTTATTGAGGAGCAGTGTGGTCAAGTGTATGCGAAACTAATAATATTGCTTTTGGCCTTGGTTAGTGTTTTGGCATATTGCATGCCTGACTATTCCTGCAAGTGTTTTTTTGTAAATGAGGTTCACTTAGTACCAAGAAAATGAGTAAATATTTGAAAAAAGAAATAGTGAATCTGGTCTAGCGAACTAAAATGAAAAGTTAAGCCATAATGTTGATCCTAACAGTAATTAAGCATCAACTTTGCGGAAATAACAGCTAGGTTACTAAACAGTGCATACAGATCTAATGCCCAATGCCTTCCTCAGTGCTATACAGAATCATTATGAGCAATGATGAGTACTAAAATGATGAGAGTAAGCAACCAAATCAACAATTCACACTATTAGAACATAAGATTCTACTGCATCTATTTTATTTTCAACTAACACAAGTATACCAAGTTTTCATAAATTAGTGACTTGGTACCTCTAGGAAATCTAAGATATAATAATAACAAACACAGATTCTAACTGTCATACTAAGAACCAGGAATGGTATCGATTTTATTTTTATTATTTTCATAGATCAGTTGTGGTCAACAGAAAAACCAGACTTCATTTATAGTTATATATGATTTTTTTTCAACGGGATTAAAAATTATAGCTTATTTTCTCATTATTAATTAATATAATAAAACTTGATATAATCATGACATTTTATGTTTATATTTTTGTCAAATTATAACTTTATTGTTGGTTTTCCATTTACTGGTTTATATTCCCACTTTTTAATTAATAATGATTAGATGAGGGGAAATTCGGGTCAGACCAGTAACCAAACTCAGAACCTCTTGCTTCAGTCGAGAGGAGTACCTGACATAAACAAAGAAGTTCTGGATTCAATTCCGAACTGTGCCACTATTTTTTTTTTTTTACGTAATACATATTATAACTATTTTGCTTTGCCACAGAACAACTTTCTGTTATATAAAGGTATCAAGTTTTGATGAGACTTCATGGCCCAGGAAACTAATCGTAATTAATAATCATGTTATCAGACCAGTTGAGGTTAATTCAATTAAGCTACTATAATATGCAAGAAAACAGAGAAGTCTAATACTCATTAGTGTTAGGGTAATAGTCCTACATTCCATATATACACTTAATAATTCTGAAAAAAACAACAACAGACAGTTGTAAATTCTAATTATTGGAATGAAATTGGGAACAAATTATAAGATTTCTAATTAAATCAAATTAGAAAACATATTACTGCCTTTTTTATTATGTGCTGTGATCATTTTTTTAACAAGAAATAAGGATTTAATTTGAAGGTGAGTTTTTGGAGTTGTTCTGAAGACTAAATATTAAAGTTTAATTTGACAAAAATTTTGAAAATCAATGAGAAAAGCCATAAATAAATTCAGTAACTTTTGTCCCTAATACATTTTTTATGAGGTTCCCAACAAATAACTAATCACCTGGTGCCTGATAAATATTAACCTATTTGTTAAGGGATGAAATAAACGTTGAAAGATAAATTCAGCGTCTCTGGTTCCACGTCCCCTGGGTTCATCTCATAAGCTCCGCGCGCCTTTTCTTCTTTTTATTATACTTTTCTTTACACCGACATTATTTTATTATTCTGTCTGCCAAATTAGGTCAGTTTCTTGGACTCCACCCTGGAACCATAACATAACCTTACCTGTAGGGAACCTAACCTCTCTTTCTCTCTCTTTCAGTGATGCTTACCTGTCAGTCGGCATAACCACTTTCACGAGTGCCTGAGGTAAAATCTGTGACAAAAGCAGCGAAACTCATTACACACGAGACCGATAGTAATTGGTAGCATTTGTGCACTAAATATTTCTGCACAAATACTAGCAATCATTTTAAAAAGAAATTTAATAGGCAATACATACAAATTAGTGGTGGCTCGTTAGTGGTAACATAACTCAAAAAAATTATGTACGTTTGGATATAACAATATAAAAAACATGAGATTCTTGTTTAAAAAAAAAAACTATTAAAACCATAAAGAATAATTGCTTAGTAAATTTTCAGAAAAAAAAAAAAAATGAATAGAATTGTTATAAGAACCTATGGAGATACTGACAAGATTGGAGTAGCAAGTGTGCTAGACCTTACTATGGGCAATAGTTACAAAAGACCAACAACTTAGGTGGGAGAGGCCATTAAAGGGAAGGCTAGTGTGATTTAAGACAGTACTAAGATTTAGTTGTTCGACCTTAACACTGCACATAACAAGTTTAATTGGGATGAGGACATGTCTAATAATTAATAATTATAAAGTTAATAGAATATGTGGAATGTAATATTAGTTAAAGTATAAGTAAATTAAGAATAATTACTTTAAAGGGACCAGAATTTGCAAAACAATCAGTATATTAACTAAACCATTAATTCATAGATTAATATCTTAAATTAATTTTGCACAATAATAAAGCAAAATATAATCTTTTAAGAACTTCTTTTGGTTCACTACCTTTATAAATTAAAAATAATAATAATACTATGATATAAAGGAACTTGAAAATAATATAAATTATACAAAATTAGAGCCACCACTCGAATGTAATATTTTGCAAATGAAAAATTTTATTAAAAAAAAACAACAGATGTCCGAAACAAAAAAGATAACACATCAATGACATTTTAAGACGAAATCCTCAGCACATTGCCAAAATAACATTATGTTAAGGACATCTGCTAGAATAAAAAGTAATAGTAATAATAATAATAAACTCAAATAAGTTAATAAATTACTAAGCTCACGCTCGAGGTACAGACTTAATGATTTGATTTAATTCAATGTATATTTTACCTCCTAGAATTGGTTTAAGTATACATTGCATTAAATTTAACAGGCAGTCTCAATACTATATTTATTAAACTGCCTATTAATTAAGAATACTTATATTTGATTCTTAATTTTTTTTAATAGGGATGAGGTTCAATTGACCTAAAGAAACTTCAGAGTCGCTATTTAAATAAAGAATTAGCAAAACAAAAGTTAAGAGGATAATCCTAAAACTGACCATCAGTGACCCTTACCAACTACTTGCAATCGAGGCCAATCTACAGATTTTAACTTAAAAGTTATTAGTTGTGCTTTTATCTTTAACATTTGTTTACTGGCCTTTTTGCCTGTTGAATACTATTGGATAAAATGTACAGGCAAGAGTTTTAATTAGAAGTAACTTTTTCTAAAAATATTTAGGTGTAGCAATGTTTATTGAAAAGAAGTATAAATTCCAGTAGCTTGTTCTGCATACCATAAATTAGGCATTGGTGACAATAGTATGAAAATAAATTAAATATGATTTGCCTATGAAGTAGCTATGAAACCAATGTCACAAGGGACTAAATTTAGCACGAGTTATTTACAAAAATTATTATAATAATAAATAATAGTTAATCCAGACAGAAAAAGGACAATACAAGGTTGCAATAAAAACCTGATCCCTGTCTGGTCTATTACCTTCTCTACTTTGTCCATGTCTTCAGGATTCACAGGATATGGCTCGTTGGGTCTCATCCTTGGCACCTAAGAATGAAAATAACTTAGAAAGATATTACTACAGTAAACAATTTAAAAGAACAAACTGCTAAAAAACATAAACAATTTTATCAAAGGGGTTTTATGAAATATCAAACCTTATTCCGATCCTTCGGGTGTGGCTGGGCATTGAATGGGAGGCCTGATGGTGGCGGTGGTTGTGCCAATGACAGTAGAGTAGGAGGAATGTAAATAGGGAATGGAGGGATAGGAACACCTTTACCCCACCCTAATTTCATCTCATACCCTAGAATGTCTTTACCTGTAAAAATAATAACAATTAATTTAGTACATGATAAATTAAGATAGAAAATCCTTATTTAACTTATGATTACAAAAGTGCTCAATGGTATTGGGTTGCTAATCTGACCCTCAAGCCTTTATTATGTTGTTGCCAAGATTAGAACAATATAACAATGGTCCTATCAAATTAATGGAGTTATTTTGTAATAATCGCACAGTTGTAGCTGTAGCTGATTTTTCGCATGATGATTTAGTGATAAATTCATCTTTGTGACAGTGGCGTGTTATCTTTGAAGCATAACTTGACATCTATGTCTATTAAAAATACCCGTACAAAAAAAGTTCATCTTATTAGAGTTAATATAGCATATCAGTACTATAAACTCTTAGTATTAATAGTATTCCACTCTGTGTTGGTAGAGGCTGTGAAGTCAACCTAGAGGATTTGAGGACTATCCCACAAACCATTCAAAAACTAACTTCATCCAAGAATAAAGCTACTTAAATTTTAAATTAAAACTTATGTGCATTAAGATTTTGCTTCGACATATGCTAATTATCAGTATGACACTTTAAAGCAGAAGAAATTAATACAACCAAAAATTAAAACTTACCATTCAAAGCTTTCATTGCTCGATCCCCATCTCTACGATTCATAAAAGCAACAAAACCACAGTTCCGACCTCTCAGTTTTTCTTCATCTGATCGAGGCCACATAATTTTGATGCTAGCAAGAGGACCATATTTTCCAAATACTTCCATCAGCTGCTGTTCTGTAATCTGAAACAGAAATTGGCGATGTATCAATCAATGCCAAATGCAATAATAATATAAACTAGAATATAGTGATAATCTATCTTTCTTGAATAAATAATACACTTGCTTTAGGGTTGATATTTCCAAGGTAAATATTAGTGGTATTAGGATCACCACTATCAAAAGAACCTTTTTCATCAGGCAGGACACCAGCTTAAAAAAAAAAAAGATATGTTATAGTAATCTACCTACATACAAATAATAACATAACTGAAAAGTCATTTAGAACAGTTGATGCATACAATAAAATTCAAATAATCATTTATGAGTATCATGTAAAAGAAGGAGAAAAATTACAATTTTCAATGAATCTTATCATTTCATGTCCCCCGGTTTAAGACATAACCTCTCTGCTTGCTAAGATTAATAACTAACTAGCCGTTGAAATAGAAGTCATATAAAACTTAAGCATAAAATTCTGATGTGTCTTTGTAATCACTACATTCATTTTTAGGGGCAAAAAGTGCTAAAGGGGATCATCGCTCAATAGTAAATGTAATAATCATGATGTAAATTTTGGTTTGAATAAATATCTAGCATTTAGGTTAGATTAAAATGATTAAATTAGTTCAGAAAGATGCAAACTAGCATTATGAGTTCATATGTATTTGTGATTTTAAATAAAAGAGTGGAGCTGTCAGCTGATGTACCCATAAATATTTATTAATGCAGCAATATCTAATTTTTAAAACTGAGGTATAAAGGTTAGTGGCCCTGACTGCTTACTGCAGAGAACAGACTTGAATTCCCAGCTTCACCCCTAATCCATTTTTTCTCAGAATGGGTCTGGCGAGGATTCACTCAGCCACTAAAAGGCTAATGTGTAGCAACTTGAATAAAGAAATAACAAATCTGGTTAAGGAAACTGAAATAAAGATAAAGTAATAACCACTTCCAAAGCCCTGTGTGCCAACCATGACTACAACTTCAATAGGCTTTTTTTTATTCAACAGGACTAAATAACTAGTAAATAAATAAGTAAATAACTAGGTTAGATTAAAATAATTAAATTAGTTCAGAAAGGCACAAACTGACATTATGAGTTCATACGTATTTTTTAAATAAAAAAGTGGAGCTCTTGATTGAGTGACCCCAGTTTGATTTAAATGCTTTCTTATCAATGAAAGTTACTTTATATTTAAATGAAAATAAAACAAAAAGTCCTTATGTTGCCCACTATTCTTGCAATAAAATGAACAATGATTGAATTTTGGCAGCCCCCTCATCAAATTGAACAATTATTTGACCAGTGAAATCTTTCTATCCATATAATTATACTGATGAAGATTTATTTTAGACCAACAGAGCAATGGGTAATATTAAATGGTTAAATAGACAAGGACCCAATTACGAGTCATGAGTGCCTTTATAAAAAATTAAATCGATAATTATAAATTATAATTGCTGTAATATGAACTAAACTTAGGAGTTGACAAATATTTACTTACTAGCTTTAATTACTTCAGGGTCAATTAGAGTAGCTGTCTTTACAACCCCTTTGTATTTATGTCTTTCCTCTCTCTCTTCTTGAATCCTGATAAATTAGTATATTTTAAAACATTGAATAATTTAAGGGTAAATATATAATTAATAATACCAAATTTAATAAAATAATGTTAGATAAACTTACATTTTTAATTCTTCTTTAAACAACTCTAAATTACTCTTCTTCTTCTCTCTTTCTTTCTTCTTCCCAGGCCTTTCTGGTTTCATCCTCTCCCCCAACAACCTAGCATATTCTTGGGCTTTTTCTGCGGAATTCTTTTCCATTGGAACATCGATCCTGGACTGAGGTTTGTACAATTTACCCTTCTCTTTAGTATCTTCCTCTGTTCACATGCTCGATTAGTTAACATTGACCTTTTATAACTACATAAATTTACAAAAATAAATTCCAGAGGAGAACTGTTTGGTGTGAAGGACTTACGTCTTTTCCCTGCATCATAAGTTCCTGCTTTGACCCAGACTTTACTCGTTTTGTTTGCTGGCTCTTGGAAGGTAGCAACGAATTCTTCAAAAGCCTAAAGAAAGAATTAGCTATTAGTAAGAGTGAAAATACAAATAACTTCATAAGATCAGGATGAATGATTACCTGAGCAGCTGCTTTTTCCTGTTCTTTTTTCTTTTGCTCTTCGATTTCTTTTTTTGAAGGTTGCCTCTTTCCCATTGTGCCAATGGAAAATGCTTTGAGTTTTTGTTCAGGTATGTGCTGTAAAAATTATTTAAGCTATACATAACACTTAACCTTAAAAATGCCGGATGGCTAACTAATGCAAAAATAGTAAGGTTAGACACAAAATTATATTTTCGTCACCAAGAAATAGGAAAAAAATACTGCAATCGTCCTAAAGTATAAAGTGCAACTCATCTTTAAGTAATTAAATAAGTAAATTACATACTTTTAAAACTTTGTCCGCCATGATAATATCAAAAGACAAGCCACACTTATGAGCCTTCTCCACCTATCAATGTTATGACGCTAGTGAGACGCAGTTATAATGAACTTGTTAAAAGTTAATAATTCGAATAAATTAAAAACTTCCAATAATCTTTTCAAACTATTAAAAACACTATGTAGTCTTAAGTTTTGATGGATTCATGGATATACAATAAATTTGAAGTCAGTGACGTTACATTCCCGTAGTAAAATACAAAGATCAACAACAGCGAGGTATGTTTTGGATATACTCAATGGAACTGGAATAACCTCTATGATCATTCGCCTACAGCTAACAGCAGTGCTAGAGTTAACGGCATTACCCCAAGACTACTCCATGCACCAATATATACGTTCACCACCTTGCACCTTGGCAGTACACAGTAGGACATTTTGTATATAGAGATACAAAATTGGCCATCCTACACAAAAAAAAAAAAAAAAATTGTTAACATTACAATAGCAAGGTATAAATAATAATTTGTGAATGCATTGTTGCCCGAGTATGAACCTTAAGACTCATTTACATTAGTCACTTTCGATGTTTGTCTTGGTAAAATAATCGCCCATAGTAATAATGTAGAGTGCCTTTCATCTTTGTTTCATCTAAAGTGAAGGCGTAGTGTATAATACAACTGTAATAAACGGACTCCGTTCGTTTTGCCGTGCCAACTTGTCGATATACTTGCATTTAGTTCATGAATCAGTCCTCCTGAAACTAGGTGTACTACTTCTATTGCGAATGAGACGTCCTGGCGTTCACGAAAACACGAAATGCAGTAAAACCACAGAACTAGATACAAATATCTATCATCAGGGTAAGTAGTTAAGGGAGGTTTTGAAGCAGCAAACATTAGAGAAAAACCATTGTCTTGTATTAATTAATCAGAGTTTATAGAGTGAGGCCCAAGCGCCTATTCAAGTCATCTGGTATAAGCAGAAAGGCTGATTGATGATCAGAGGGAGGAAATGGTCAATGTAAATGAGTGCTAACAGTACTATAAGCTGAGTTCGATTGATAAATAGAGGTCATTGATATAGGAGCTGAATAGTATTTGAAAGATGGATGACCACCCACAGAGGAGGAGGGATGTGGACTTGAAGGAAGTTGGTCTAGAACTAGGAAATGGGACTTATGAGGAGGTGGGAAAAACTGCTTAGGAGGGGTTTGAAATGAAAGATTAGAACCAGTGAGAAGGAAAATGAGTGAAGGTTTGGACAGAAGAATAGTGTTGCCTAGGGAGCTTTGCTGGAGTCAAGAAGAAAGAGAGTTGTAATATTGTTCATCTATGATGGATCGAAGATCTTGAGTGATTTTGAGACGAGGAAATCGGGTAGAAAATCCAAGCTAAAAGCCATATTGAACGTGATTCCAGGAGAGCTTATATTCATGTTTGGACGAGCCGCTCTAGATGTTTTGTGAAGTAGAGAGATCCTTTAATTCCTAGTGGAACTTAGGGTGCAAAATTCCATCCTAATCGACTCTCCACCAGCCTCTTAACGCCCCTCCATGTCCCTGCATCACTCTCTACACAGTTAAAGAGAGGATATATAGAGCCTACCACTTTTTTTATGGGTAGAACCACTAGCTATTATACCTATTTGAGCTATGAATATATTTATGTGTAGTTTTGAGGAGAGATATTGTAAGTTTGTGAAAGAAGACATTACATTGTACAGGCAAAGTTTTATTAATATATCATTGTGCCTAACATTTGCATTGGATTTTATAATAGGAAATGAGATTGAGAGATTTTCAATTGATATTTAGAACAGATAGTCTGCAATAATGATCCCACAACTATCGAAGAACCACGGGATGAGTTGTATTTGCTAGAAACACTCAAAATATTTGAAAATCACTATGAAATAAAAGTATGAAAAAACTTCTCAAAATTTATAAAAAAAATGTAATAAAATTGTAGTAAATTAAGTAAGTTAGTGAGTTGATATCAAATTACATTACCAGTGTGTGCTCCATCACCTTGCCCTGCTTTTGTTTGTATGGCTTCTGAACACCACCTAATGTTAGTTTCAAGTATTCCCACCTGTATGCCAGTGGGTAAAAAGTGTCAATTATTAATAAAGGGTGTCCCAGAATTAACGCAAGATTTGATTTAAATAGTCACACAGTGATAGAAAACACAGTTTTTAAGTATTTTTGTTGTTATTTTTTTATTGAATTATAAAGTAAATAGGATAGGGTTATTTATGGAATAACACATCGGGCAAATGGACTCCACGACTTTGCTGGCACATACGCACTCTTTTGTCGAAATTTTCCATGACCATTTGGCATTAATGTGGTTGAATTTCGTTGATGCAGCGTTGAATTTCCTCTTTTAATGCACGGGTGGATGTGGGCTTGTTGACACACACCTTTGACTTTAAATAACCCCATAAAAAGAAATCTAAAGGTGTTAATCACACAATCTAGGGGTCCAATTCTGATCACCAAAACGAGAGAGTACACAACCTAGAAATGTTTCATGCAGTATTTGAATTGTTTCATAGGCTATATGACATGTGGCACCATCTTGTGGAAACCACATAATGGTCACATCAATATCATCCAATTTCGGCACAAAGAACTGTGTTATCAAGTCGCGATATCGAGCACCAGTAACAGTCACTGCTTGACCAGCCTCATTTTCAAAAAAGTATGGTCCAATGATGCCTCCAACCCAAAATCCACACCAAACAGTGACATGTTGTGGATGCATTTGTTTTTCGACAATTTTGTCGATTAACAAAGCCATCAAGATGAAAATATGCTTCATCGCTTAGGATAATTTTGATCGAAAAATCAGCATCCACTTGTTGATGTTCAATAATCCATTCAACGAACTCTCTTCGCTGTGTATGGTCACTAGGCTTCAATTGTTGTGTTAACTGAATAACTGAATTTTGTAAGCATGGAGACCCAGATCTTTGGTGATTATACGGTGTAGAGAGCTTCTTGAAATTTGCAATTCTTGTCTACGACGCCGAATTGATGTTCCTGGATTTAGACAATACTCTTACGCACTGCTTCGATATGGACATATGAACGGCTTGTTTTTGGACGACCAGTCTGTTTAGTGTCTCCAACTGATCCAATCTCCCTAAATTTTTCAATTAATCTCTTCACAGTGATGATGTCTAAACACTATTCCGACCATATTTTGTATGAAGTTTTTGAACTGCGGCCGTCAAACTTTCATTAGTTTTAAGATAATGTTTAACAATAAAGACACGTTGTTCTATCGTGCCTTTATTGTTAAAGTTACGCAAAACGCTCCATTTGACTAACCCTAAACTGTCAGCTGTCAAATTGTTTTTTTTTAGGGTTGCCAGCACTTGACTGCACAAATGGCGGCTAATTCAAATCTTGCGGTAATTCTGGGACACCCTTTATGTATGTTGTTAATAAACATTTACTAGGGGTTAAGAAGAAGGAAAATAATTAATAAACTAGTTTTTCTCACTGTGAAAAGGCTATTTGTTTGTGATATTGCCTTGATACTGTAGCATAACAACTTATAAAACTTGATTATTTTTTACAGCTTCAGTTTTCTTTTTTAAGACTCTTACCTGACTTTCTTTTATTTTATGTATACAAACTATAATACACCCTGTAATGGCTTAAACATTCTCTAACAGTTTCTATTAATTATAATATAATTAATGCTGGCAGTAAGATAATTATTTTACAAGAAACATAAGCTGCCTTTATAATTGTTTTATTTTTAATTTAAGTAAAGTTATAGCTAATATAATTTATCTATATTAAATTGCATTATCGTTTCCAATTTTACAATGAGATATCCAGGTAAAAATTAACTGAATCTGCTAGTTACAATCTAGTTACTTAGGTAATTTTTAAATCATTAAACAACTTATAATTGTTATAATCCAGTATTTCAAGATGCCATAGGCTGTAGAAAGTACTAGTGCTGTGGGGGGATAAGACTTTATTTTCATTATACAATTTATCCACAACTTGCATCACAACATTTTAAATAACAATTTTATCTTACTAAATATGTATTTCTATTGATTTCATGATCTTACTCTATTTCATGACACAAATGTGTCAAAAAGAAATACAATTATAGATAGATATTAATTATTATTAATAAAGCAAATAAAATATAATCTTTAAGTAAACAAATTCAGATTTATTAACAGTTTTTTATTTACTTAAGATTTAACTTGACCCACATGTGCCCAGAAGACCTAGTAACATTTGGCCATCATGAATTCTTTAGTATGATCCTTCAAGGCAAGTGTGTCACTTTCATTGTGAACAAACAATTCTTAGCTGATGATGGTTTTGATTGGATGTGAATTTTTTAAACATGTCACATCAGAAATAATATTGTTTCCGTTTTATGTGATTGCTAACATTCTATATGGTAGTTACAAACGAACCTCAGAAATTCTTCCACTGAAGTTAAATGGTGAAACTAATCTTGTTACAACTTTTGTTTGTTAGCATATATTCCTATGAGTATTATTACACTCCTTCGGACAGAAAAACAACTGATAACTTATGTACATAAATTGAATTAATTTAAATGGTTATTAAGATTATTTTTTTTTTTATAAATTTTAATTCAATGGAAGTTAACATGTATGTTTTATTACAGTGGTTATTGTTGATCCTAACTTCTTGTATCCTCATTATAAGGGATTGGATAACTTTGTAAGGCAATTAGTGTACAATGTGACTGATAAGTATTTAAATGGAGAATCATTGGTTATCACATTTACCAATAGGTTGAACTACAGAATTAAAGATGGTGAATTAGATTTTGTATAATATTTATCATTTTAAATATATTTCACTAAAAAAAATGACTATTTGATTGAAAAAATTGATTGTGGCTTTTCAGATATAACTGCTGTCTTTAGTGTTACTTATTGTTCCGATATATGGAACTTGTTTTTGTCAGAAGAAACTTCAGCTATGTTTATCGCTCTGACAGGTAATAATAATATATTTAAATAACTCAATAATTATTCATATTTTAATTTATAAACTTTTTTTTATTATAGAACCCAACTGTCCTAGACTTCCCCAAGATGCTGGGATCACTATGCCTCTTTATGAACCGGATTTAGAACTTTCCCAGATTCTTATTGATCTTAGGACTGAAAATATTCTTGATTGGGAAATGGCAACAATAATTTTTGATGACAGCATAAGTAAGACAAATGATTAATGTTTGGCATCTAATAATGAACTATAGTAAATGCTCCCTTCTTCGTAAAAAACTGTTCTCTTCACTCCAATCTCAACATCCCTATCATCCAAGATCTAGCCGCTTCCGGTAACCTGAATTTCCATCCCCCCCCCCAATCCATTGCAAGTGCTTTATTCTCCCATATCATTCCCTGCAACCTAGAGTGAGGCCTAAAGCAGAGGGGTTCTTGTCTCTCTTAAATACATCTCCTTTAAATGAGCTAATATTACATTTATAGATGTGCTCATAAAGTGACAAATAAAGTACTTCCTCTAATGAACCTCCCCAAAACCATAACAACAGAAGTCCTACACAATAGTTATAATCCTAGGTGTATTGATTGCATTGTAAATATTTAAATAACCAAATTTAATGAAATAACCCCTTGGAAACAAAAACTAGCTTGTAGTGTTGTAATATTATATTAAAGTGTAATTATACTTTTGGCATTAAGTTAAAAATGAGGAACCTTTGAAATATTTCTGAATCCAATAATTAAGCGAGGAAATTATGTTTCAATTTCAGAGATCTATTATTGAAAACATATTAATTTTTTCAGATTCAAATTTAATAGATCATATAATTGAAGCATTAACAAAACCCATTCCAATAACGGGAAAGTCTTGTTCGATTTCTTTGTATAAAATTAAAGGTTCTGCAAATAGTTGGACAAGGTGAGTGTACTAACATTTTAAAAAGTTTATTATGGATAGTCAATATTATAAATCTGGTCTGTATGGATATAAAAATGCAGATAATCAGTAATACTGACACGGTTTGCTGAGTCTTGGTAGGGGAAATGATAAGCTGCTTTAATAAGGAAAAAATAACAAAACTACCCTAAAAAACCAAAATAAAGGTAGGTCAGCCCCATATCCTCGTTTGCCTTTATCTTTTCATAAAATATTGTGCTACAGATATGTTTTCAAAAAACGAATTTCCAGTGAACTCTATACTATACATTTTTCCTCAAACACATTGGAAATATGTTATGTAAACATAATAATCTTTTATTAAAATATAAACTTACTCAGTATTTTTTCCTTACCTGTTCATGTATTTAGTTACTGGAATACTTGTAAATTTAATTTTTTAATTTGAGGTGTTCAGTTTATTTTATTTTGTTGTTTGTTATAGACAGGATTGAATTTATTCATCTATATTTGGTAGTATTGGTTGTAGACATGGTTCCAGAATCAAGATTTTTTTCTATTATAGTTTATTTATAAAATCTGTCATTGTTACTACTGATCAAATATTCAGAAATATTTGCTGTTTAAGGATGATTTTTTATTATTACAATACCTGTTACATGATATTTTCATATATAAAATAAAATTATTTGCTTAGAAAAAAAGAAGTACTCAATGTAATAAAACATCTATCGAGAGCTCAAAAGTCTCCTAGTTACCTGGTTATTGTTCGGCTTGAATTAGTTCCTACTGTCATAGAAACGGTGAGATAATGTTACATATTTTTTTACTTTTGTTCAATATATAAAGTTCTCTTCCTTTGTTTAAATAAATAAAACCAAATTAAATTATTATGACTTTAAAATTGTGTAAGTTATTAAGTAATTTAAATAATAAATCATCCTTACTATTTTTTGTTAATTTGCAGGCTAAAGAAATTGGTTTAACAGGCCCTAGAAGTCGATGGCTTTTCATAAGATTGAAAAACGATAAGTCACATAACAATAATGTCACCAATTATATCCAACTATTGGATGAAGGAGAAAATTTTGCATTTCTGTACAATTTCACTGATTCAAAACCTTCCTGTAAAGTAAGAGTAATACTCAATAATTATCTAATATTACAAAAATTACACCTTAAAATCTTTTTTTTGGAACATATTGTTAACCAATTTATAATATAATAGTAAATTGATTAGTTTATTGGCTCATATTGATTAAATAAAAACAAACTTTTTGTTTAAATGATATTTGAAATGATTATATAATACATGTTAAATAGTACAAATGTATCATTAAATTTCCAGATTGATTTATACTGTCAAATGCAAGAGCTATTAAATCATCTTGTCATTTCACTAGATAAATCCATCAGAGAGGAAAAAGATCTATCTGAACTTGTTTCAGAAGAAGAGTGGGATTTGATCAGACCAACTAAAGTCCAGAGACGAATCTCAATCATTAATTTTATAAAGGTTTTTTTTTTATAATTATTGTTATAGTAATAAGTAAAATTGATTGCAATTGAAATAACCATTATTTAAAATGCACAAATAGGTTGCTTAAGTTTTTCTTTTAGGTCTGTTGCTGTAATTTATTCTATTATATATAAGTCATTATTCCTGGTATATATTTCTCCTATCATATAAGTACAGCATATACCAAGGATGCACAATAGCAGTTACTATCGTATAAAAGTAATCATCATATTTCAAGATGATGTGAAATGTATCTTGATAATTTTAAATGGTTGGATGAATTATTTTTATGCCTCTTATCACAGAAACATAGTATATAGATTTACCGTCCTGTTTCACAATGGGTGTAGAACCTGTCTCTTTGGGTTTTGCAGTAAGGAGCGTCTCATTTCATGTCTTGGGAAATAGTTATATTTCAGTGTCTCATAACAATTCAGTTTAAAGGTAGGTTTGAATTGTTGGTGGTTGAACAATGGCTGTCTATTGGGAATCTGAAAGTTATCATTCATTTCTCAAGTAGTTTCATGATAAGACATTATTTAACTTAAAATTAAACTTATTTATAGCTTGTAGCTGTATAACCTGATATTAAATAGGATAGTTTCCATTTTAAACATTAATAATCATTAGCAGACTTAATCATTACATAACTATAAATATAACGGATGTTTATTACTAATTGAGTATAATGATATATGTTGTTAGGGAAGGCAAAAAGAGATTAGCTGGTGCGACAATTGCACCAGGTGGAGGATCCTATCTTCGGAGACTTGGGGTTCGGACTTCCTAAAAAGAAAGGAATTGTTAGATTCAGGTGATTGGTCTCCCCGACAAGGCGCAGTTATTTTTGATCAGTTATTTCCGAATATTGTTCATGGCTTCAGGAAAAAGACCATACCACTGTTCACGTTTCATGTAAGAAACCCAAATCAATAAGTTTTTAATAGATATTTATAATATAAACAAAGTTTCTTATTGTGAGATCAGTTTATATACCATCAGCATGCTAAATTCTGTCAAATATGTGTTAAACACTCATAAAAAAATATGTAAATTTATTATCACTTATATAAATATAGTACAAAGTGGAGAAAAATGTTACAACTTTCAATTGTTTTTATTCAAATTTATTAAGAAGCAAAACTTATTGCTGTTTCAGAATCCGCCTTGGCAGATAGTGAAGTATGATGAGAATGGCAAGCCATTAGAAGTCAAAGGAGTAACATTTGAAGTCATAAACGAACTTGCCAAAAGCCTCAATTTCACGTAATTTAAAATTATTTATAAATTTACAATCTTATTTAGTACCTTCAGATTTGAAAAGTCGTCTATGCCTACATGATCCCAGGATCTGTAGTCTCACCATTATTGTTTCTCGTTAAATCGAAGATTAGTGTTGTTTTTTTTACCACCAAAAATTTTCTTATATTAACTATGAACTAAATTATATATTATTTATGACTATTATTAACTATTAAAAATATAGGATTAAATATTAAAAAATAAAGAAACATAATCAAGAGAAATTTTGAGTGTGGGCCGAATTCATGAATACTTACAAAATATTTGAGAAAAAACTACAGTATTTTTGACCAAACATACTTCATTTTTTTTGTTAATCCATCTCGGTCACTGAAAATTTTCTTTTCAACCAATGATCAAATCGTCTTCTTTTTCTTTAGGAAATACTTCTTTATTTGTTTAGCACCCATACATAATGTATTTTAACTGAAGATTTATCATTTTCAATTTTTTTTTTAGATATGAAATTATTCTGATGTCTAATTCATCATCAATGAATAAATCAAACATGTACAAATTCGATGAGGTAAGCATTGTTTATATTAGACCTGTCCAACCAGTATTTTTTTTTTTTTTGTTATCACGGTGACCGAAACATTTTGTTGTGTTAATTTAAGTAGATATTCAAACATGTATAGGGAACAAAATTTCACATAACATTCTTTTTTAAGTGTTCAATGTAGTTTACTAAAAAAAAAATTAATGGTTTTCTAAGGGCAAACACAAAACAATAAGAACAGATGCAACATCTTGTCAACAAGCTAAAAGTTGGTCAGGCTACCTAATGCTATTAATAAATATGCTTTTTTAATTATTCTGAGTTGCCCAAATCAAAATTTATTTATAAATATGATTTTAATGAGGGAAAATGGATTCAAAAAAAAATATGTCTATATGTGTTTTTTATTATAGAGTGTTGGCAGTGTTGTTCTCGATCAAAGTACTGAGTTCTTTGCTTGGGATCAAGTTGTTCAGCTAATTCAAAATAAAAAGGTAAATATATATTTTTTTAAATAAAAATGTGCAGTTTTGTTTTTACAAATAACAAGAATTCCATTTTAGCTATGAATTTCCTAGTCGGTAGGCAAAGGCTGAACAATACTATCAGAATATATGTACTGTCTACAAGACAGATAGGACTTGGGTACCACCTATGACCTGGTAGGCGCCCAGAGTGCTTGGTGAACTATTTTGGCTCTTTTGAATTCCCAAGATTGCTCTTTTTTAAAAAGTATTTAGAAAAAAAATCTCTTTCTAAGTGCAATAAAATAATAATAAAAAACATCAGAATTATAAAATCACAAAGTTAAATGTGTATTTGTGGTTCTCAATGACACTTGTGGTTGACGTGCTCTAAAACACTTGACTCAGAAATGTGTTGTGTGCAGCTCAGTAGTAATAGCAGTAGTACATTTTGTAAACGTATTCATTTAACCATGATTAAATCATAATCATTTGTTTATAATATAAAAATTTAGTCATGTGGGAATCAGCTTAGTCAATTTTGTTTTAAATTAGTGCTGGACACAAGTTTGGTACGCATTAGTCATTACTTTTTCATAAATCTGCTTCTATAGAGATGAGGAAAGAATATGATGATGAACATTTGTAAATAGGTAATGATTGGAGCTGCTTCATTCACCGTAATGGAAAAAAGGAAGCAATACCTGAACTTTACCTCAACAGTAAAAACTGAAAGCTATGCTTTCCTAGTTTCCAGACCTAAAACATTGAGCAGGGCACTTTTATTCATCCAGCCTTTTACGCCTGATGTGAGTATTCATTTGTCATTGTTAATAAAATTTTCTTTTATTGCTATTAACAAGGCTAAATGAACCAATATGCATTTATGTACAAGACAATATTTGCATCTAGCCCAAATAAGCAAATAAGAGTGGAAATCAGATTAAAAAGTAAAAACTTAATAAGCTCAAAAAGCTGTGCTGTGCTGCAAGCTCTTAAATTAGTATTATGTATATTAGGATCAACTACATAATATAAATTTTTTTGAAGGTGGCATTTTCTGCCTACTTGTATCCTAAGCCATCTTATTTAGGGTATTTTACTGCTGGAAAGGGTGATTTTGCTTCAAATTTCATGGAAAAATTTTAAATTTTCACAATATTTATAGTATATTTTTTTTTTTCTAATGTGGCACTTTCTGGTGACATGCACCCTCTGCAAACCTCCTCAGTTCATTTAATCAGTTGTAATTGTATTTTAGTCCTAATGTTTCGGGCAAGTTTAGAATTTTCACTCCTCTTATAAATTGGGCCTTATAACTGACAGGTCAATGTTAATAACATCAACTGATAGCATTACCTTTAACATAAATGTCGGGCTCAGATATGTCGAATATCCCCAAGGTGGGGAGGAGACGCCCGCCACAAGCTAGGGTCGCTAAAACCTCTAGCCGCCGTCTGTCAAGCGCCAAGAAAGAGATAAGGTGGGCGGACCTGTGGTCTTTCACCCTGGCTGCCGGCCTAGTCGAAAAAACATAGCGAGGCTAGGAGACATAGATGCAGAGGTTTTTCATAAAGAAGCAGTCAAGTTTCAGAGTTTCAAGCTGGAGCCACGGGCCGGTTGTTAACAGGAGAATGCCCTTCTCATTGGCATGGTTTCAGTAGAGCAGCAAGCGCGAGTGCAGAGGGAGAGAGAAGTGTTCTAGGTGCCGGTTTGGTTCTTTCTGCTGTCCTTCTTAGTATGCCCAGTTTATATAGGCAAGCCAGCTGTGGTGGGGATGGCTCCCCACCTGCGGCTGTTTCCCCACTAGCTTCTCCCCTCTCTTTGCCTGATGTCATAAGCTTTATTTGTACAAATATGGAAACATAGATATTTTCTGGGCCAAGAAGAGGGGAACTTCTAATTATTTGTAATTAAGAGGTGGCCACAACAATAAAGAATGAGGCTCTGTTTGATTCTGTATCAAAAGAAACTCTGAGGTAATCAACCATAAATTATACCCCAATGCGATTGCTAAACATACAATCGCAGTATGTCATTTAGACATTGCTTCCATTCCCACCAAAGGAATCTAATACAATTGGGTAGCCTTCTGCTAGAAGTGAAGCTGTTTGTATGTCCAAAAATACATAAATCATCAAGGAAATGATTACAGTTCACATGCATTAAATACTAAAAATGTCTCACATTTTGAGTCACCTGGGACCATGCTCATATATACATAACTTACTCTGGATAAGACATAGTTCTGCATAAGAAAAAGAATTTAGCTAAATTTTTGTTTAATGAATTTGTTCACAACACTTTTCAAATTTTTCTTCTACTTCATTCATAGATAGTATCAAAAAACAAAATGCAATATTGCATTATTCATGGTTTATGAAGTCCTCTAAATTGGCTTATTACAAACTAAATAAAATAAATGCATGAGAGTCATTGGATTATTTTGTAGGACTTCAATACAATGCAAGTTTTATCCCCAAAACTCAAGACTTACAATACATTTTTTCAAATCCTGTCACTAAAGTCCTAAGGAGCCCCCAAATGCAATAGTAAATTATATTCAAGAAAGTATAAGCATGTAATATTTTAAGTTTGATAATAACTAGCAAAAGTTTGTTTTATTTGTAAGTGTCTTTAGAATGGGTGATGTTCTTAATTATAGTATTCTCTATATAATTTAAATTAATAAAAATATCATCCGATGTAAAAATATTATATTTGTAAATAGAAGTGAAATGAAGTTTCTTTCAATTCCATATCAAAAATGTAATTATTTTTCTAAGTAGATGCTATTAAACTAAAAAAATTAACTAAAAAGTTAATGCTAGATTTAAACATGCTATTATTTATTTCAAAAAGACATGGCAGTGCATAATAGCTGCAATATTGCTGATGACACCTTTGCTGAACTTTGTGCATCGTGTATCACCTTTCTACGAGCATTACAGCCACCGAGGAAAAGGAGGCTACATGAAGATGATGAACTGCTTTTGGTACCTCTATGGAGCACTGCTACAGCAAGGTAAAAAAAAAAAAACACGTGCATCTGCATTGCGAGATGCATATGAAAAAAAAATGAATGACTTGTTTTGTATTTAAATATTCGATATTAACATAGGTTATGGGTAAAAGTTAATATTGAAAGGATTGGTACTCTTGTAAGCACTTCCCAGTTACCTATAAATTATTGTGCATAGTGAAATACACTTATTTGTTTTTCTTAGAAAAAAACATCAGTTTAAACAAATTGTATCATTGAATAAAGTAGCGTACGCATTCAAAAAGAAAAGTCAAAATAGGTTATGGCTAATATTGCTGGTACAAATAACTTAATAAGAGTAGCCAAACAAATAGTTGAGTTAGATATAGTGACCACTTACTTCCCCTTTGTATGCAGGGTGGAACACATAAAAACAATTATATTTTAGGGCTGAATATAAACTTCATAACAACAAGAAAAATAAATTTTTTTAATGTTCAATTCCCCCTAACAATCATAAAAATAATCAAATTTTGTAATTTTCCCCATCAATTTTTTTTATATATTATTATAAACTGTATGTACAGGTGGAGGGGTCATGCCAGAAGCAAACAGCGGCCGATTGGTAATAGGTACTTGGTGGCTGGTAGTTCTTGTTTTGGTGACAACATATTCAGGTAACCTTGTGGCATTTTTAACATTTCCTAAGATGGACAAGGTCATCTCCAATGTTGACCAGTTGATGGAACATCGGTCATCACTCACTTGGGGTATGCCAGAAGATTCTAGTCTACACACAATACTTAAGGTGAAATACCTCCGATGTAATATAGCACTTTAAAAATAAGCAACGTTGTCCATACCACATGAATTGATATAAAAAATACCAATGAATCAATCATCATCAGAAAAACTCATAATATTTCCAGTTAGAAGTGAAGCTATAATAAAAGAGCCAACATGAAATATAACTTTTTTTTACATTTGAGCCATATATTATATATTATATATATATATATATATATTATATATATATATATTATATATATATATATATATATATATTATATATATTATATATGCCACCATATATTTATTTTAAAGTTCATCGCAATCTCAGGGTAGAGATAATTTTCTGAAGCTTTGACTTTTCATCTTTTTTCCTGTTTGGCATTGTCTACAAAATTATACTAGTCAAATGCTATATGAGGGGTTCAGAAATATAATGGCATGACTGTTGAAGAATTTTGAAGTAAAATAGTTTACTACTTTCACATTTTTCTCTATAAATAACTCAAGTTTCCTTGTATTTTTTCTCTCTCATTGTTTTAGTGCTATAATGAAGCTAATCTATCCCCATTACCACAATCCATCTGTTTCACTATTTTTTAAGGGCACCACTAGACTTACACCACTATTTTCCACACAGATAAATGATATTCATGTACCTTCCACATGGTAACATTTTAAAAATCTAGCGGAATTCAAACGAACTATGATTTAATTTACTAATCTAACCAGAGTATGTTGTTCTAATGCTAAATTATGGCATAACTCAATTTTGCTAACTTACTCGGCTATATTTCTCAACCCCTCATCTGTTGCCAACTATAACTCAAAACCAACCACAAATTGATTTTGTTTTTCTTTCAAGGACTTATTCATTTGATTAGATGTTACATGTTATGGACTTCTTTATAAACAGAAGTCTAAATTGCAAGATATAAGTTGATATGGAAGGTCACGCACATGTACAAAAGCTAACATGAAGAATTTTCTTGAAAAAAAGTTGCATTTTAAAAATTTTCTATTACATATACTAATTAATTTTTTATATTTTAAAATTAATATTGTGCTTTTGCATAAGGTGAAACACAAACTATTCTAGGTACTAATATTTACGAGTCAGATTCGTTAAATAAAATTTAACTTTTACTAAAATCAGCAGTGAAATGAAGAGACATATTGTGATGTTGGAATCCACACAAGCCATTATATCATTACTTTTCCTAAAAGGATCAGATCATCCACTAAAATTCAAGGAAATGGAAAGACAAAGACCATTTATCCAATCAAGCAGCAAAATAAGCTATTTATGAGACTGGGCAAAGCCTTCAATAATAATTTAGGTTCAGAAGTTCTTGAACAAAAACCTCTTATCACTTCTCAATAGCCTTGGAAACAATGGAAGAAATATGAAAAAAACATTGACAGGTTCATAGAATCAATTCAAATTCAATCTTTATGGGGTCAATATATGTCTAAAAAATGAGCCGAAGATATAAACTCATTTATCTATGAACATATAATCATTAAAGCTGCTATGTAATGCTTAACTCATATTTAAATTCAAAATTTTTGTTTTTAGTCAACTGACAATGACAAACTCAATGAACTGTCAGATAGTGCACAGCTTCATCGTAGATTGACTGAAGATATTGTAAGTGAAATTCGTAAGGGTCAACACGTCTACATTGATCGCAAATCTTTTTTGTTGTATGTAATGAAGCAAGAATATCTTAGCACAAATCGTTGTGCTCTATCAATAGGTAAATATTGAAGAATTATTATTATTAACATTGTTTGTTAACTGCAATGCTCAGCTAATAATACATTATTTATGATATATAATATATTTAAATATGATAGTATGAATGTTGAAATTAATTTTCAAAAGTGAAAAAAATAATTGAACAGAGAAAATATGAATAGCTTATAAAAAACTCATTTTTTTCAATTGAGACAAAATAAACAAACAATAGGCTTCCATTCCATAAAAAATTGGTTTAATATCTTTATTTATGAATAAATAAATTAAAAATTAATTTATATTAAATAATGAAAAAAAATTGTATTGTTTGTTGCTACAAGGTGAAGAGGAATTTCTAGAGGAGCATCTAGCTATGGTGGTATCACCGACCAACCCTTATTTACATCTTATTAACAAACAGTTAGTTATTTTCTTTTCACATTGTTTACTCTGAAGTATAATTGAGATTTATAGAATTTATATTTTAAATTTTAAACATAAGACTACCTTGTGCTTCAAATTATTACATTTATTTTTGTTTTCATTATGGTCTCGGTCATAATACAGCTAATTTATTCTAGTATATACAAAATGCATCAAGTTGGATTAATCGATAAATGGCTTGATGATTATTTGCCCAAAAAGGATCGCTGTTGGAGCAACACACTATCAACTGACAGCCAAACACACACAGTTAATATAGATGACATGCAAGGTTCATTCTTCCTACTATTCCTGGGTAATTGTACATTTTAATTAAATAATTTTTTAATGCAAGAACATGCTATAGTAGAATAAAACCTTCAATTATGGTTTCATTTAATGAGAGAAAACTTAAATACAGAGAAATTTTACCACTTTACTAGGTCGCAAACAGCTGAACTTTATTTTTGTTGCAATTAACCATCAAATTATTGAATCCACACATTATGTTTTGAAGAGAGAATGTTTTTGCTACTGGAAGTGCAAAGATGATTTGGGAGAGAATTTTACACTGACCTGCCTAGTAGACTCACCATAAGACAAATTAGAGATAAGTTTGAAGCATATGGAACTGTTTAGAAACTATGTTCGGGTAGAACAAGACTGACACAAACGAAAGGGTTTTGGAAATGTATAGTCTAAAGCCAAGAGCATCACTTCAGTAGGCTGCTTGCAAAATAAGAATTCCAAAGGATTGTATCCATAGCATTTTGAAGCGATTTATGTTGAAATGTTTCATATTGATTCATACTCTCAATGAAGATAATCCAAATAGAAATATTGAGTTATGCGAGTGGTATTTGGTGAATTGTCAAGAAGACCACAAGTTTCAGACAGTTACTCTGGAGCAGTGAAGATGTACTTAAAGTAAATGGTACAATTAACCACCTAATCGACAACCATTTAATTATTATATGGTTTAGTTAATAGATAATTAATAGATCAGGTTTAGATTTCACAAAGAGTGAAACAGAGCATATTCCACCATGGTGCCAAGGAGGAAGTCCACCTCTTGAGGCTTCAAATATGTCAAGTATACCAGCTTATAGGCATGGAGGTAGTGGTGTAAATCTTGCAGTAATGTGGAATGTGATAGATGACCAGTGATGTAATGGATAACGATAGCATCAGTGCTGAATTCACAGTGGTTCATTATAGTGACTTCTTGGGGAGAGAGTGATAGAGAGGATTCCGTAAGCTTGGGGTAATTGTCCGAATACCGCTTGCCCAATACCTGCAATTGATGGTGCCACTTGTGAGAATGTTAGACAAGTCATTGAGTGCATTTCCTTGTGAGGAAGGAGTGTTGACTTCCACAGTCAGTTACAAGGCGTATGGCCTGAAAGTTTCCATGGGCATCTTTCATCCCTGCACAGAACAACTTCATCTGACAAAGAGATACCAATGAGTGCAGGGGATGGAGGCTCCTTATTAGTTGTGGCAATGTGAAGACAAGAGTGATGCTTCTGGTTCCATGTCTAGCATGACCTGGTCGACATATACTCATCGACATTCGGCTTGTTTGACAAGCAATTATAGTATGGCAATTGAGGCAACTAGTCCAGTTCTTGAGAGGAAAAAGTTTTTTTCTGAAGCAGAAGCGTTTAATAGAGTTGAATTAATACAAAGTGTGGTAAATACCTTGCATACTGGACAACTGATTTTTGGCCATTCTTTGTGGGTCTCTTGAAGTCAGATTGGTGACTACTATGGCTTCTCTTGCCATGAGCAAAGAGAAATGTGTAGGATCAAGAACAATACTTCCCTTATTCTTTAAAGGTCAAGACCAAGGACTTCCACTCCGACTTAATGAAGTATCTACGAGTTGTGCAAATATGAGGAAATTACAGCCAGTCACTATCCTCTCAAAGTCCTTCCAGGTATGTGAGTCTAGACCCCTAAAAACCAGGCAGGTGAGGATTAAGTCATCTGCTTCCAGTATGTGCAGTTGCTTGAAAGCTGCAACACTCTCAAGGACTGTAGTTATGAGGTTTTCATACTGTTTGTGTTGGATTTATTTATAAGGGGGAGCATAGTTCAATGGGAACTTTAAGTAGTTTGTTGCTAGTTGCCTCCTATCATCATAGTTCTCCTGTAACATGCTCCAAATACTAGTCATTTTTTTGATCCTGATTTCCTATTTTTCAAATTATAAACCATAAGTTCATATGCAAAAATATTTATTTTTTCAGGTGTTGCACTGGGTTTTATTCTGATAATTGGAGAATGTTTATTCAAAAAATGGAAAAATACCCAAGAAAAGCAGATTATCCACCCGTTTATAACTTGATATCATTAATAAAGAGTTACTGTAATGTTTCGATGAAGAAACAAATAAAAACTTGCTAATGTTCTTTGATTTTTATCACAGTAATACCACTCAAAGATAATTAAAGCGTAAGAAAGCAAATAAAACAGATCAAAGGAGACAAAAGCAAAATTATATTTGATTTGAATAGCAAAATGCAATTGTCTTTAAATTGAAGGTTAGGATATAAGCTTTGGGTAATGAAAGAAAGATGTTAGATTTCATGAAATTTATCTTTATTTCATCAACAAAAGCTGATATCCCAACAAATAATTCACTCATTCATCAATAATGAACCAAATAATATTTTTTGAAATATTAATAAGCAAAATAAAAGTCACAGAATGTGAAGAATCAATATGAAAATACAATGCATACCTTTTCGTAACTAATTGCAAAAAACCACTTCATATTTTTGATCGAAAATAAAAAACCTATATCTATCAATTAAAGCCTATATTGTCGGGTCTCAAAACTTTATTTGAAGTTTTAACATTAAAATGTATTTAATATGTCCTTAACCATAATGAAAAAAACAACAATATAACTTTAAATATTAAATCTGAGCTGTGATTTGGGAAGTTAAAGATACAAAACTGATTTTTTTACATTTAATTTTTTTTCCCCAAGCTACTAGCTGATGATACCCCATGATATTAGCCGTTATCATACCTTCAACAAAACACACAGCATAATCAAGGATGTTGTTGTATGCACCTCTAAAATATCTTAAGTTATTTTAAGTTCCCTACGGGCACAGAAATAAGACTACAAAATATTTAAAAATATTAACACTTCTGTTATTCTCTTTCTCTTATATTGCTTCAACATGAGAAGAAAGCCGAAACATGCACAAAAACAACATCCAACCAAATAAACAGATCTTGCGAATGCTGGAAAAAAAAGTGTCATATTTTCTTGAACTATCTCTGAAATTTACTATTTCATTCACAAAACAAGGCATTATTAAAAAAAATAATACATAGGATGGAGCAGTAAAAATAAAGGATATACAACCACTATACCCATAATACGAAATGAAAATTAAAACAAAATCAATAGAAATAATCTTTATTTTATTCATTTTACAATTGATATTTTCTTTTTATCCTATGTTAACCTTTCTTTGTCGACATAGTTTAGGAAAATATATAAGTGATATTATTTTGTTTTTATACTTATATAACATGTATATACATTATTTATCTATTTCAATAAGGGCCGTATATTAACAATTCATTTTTACTTTATTGTGATCACTGCAAAAAAAAAAAGCCAATTGATTTTTTTATAAATTTGCTAATTCATTTAGACCAAGTGGAAAAAAAATCAACACATTGAATCCAAATACAAGTGAAATACTTTCTGTAAATAAATTTAAAGTAAAAAAGTCTGATGATCTAAATATTTTAAAATTAATTACAATATTGTTTTCAAAGTAGAGCAAGCATGATTTCATTGTAAAGATGAAGGGAAAAAAATAAATTGTTGTGATAAAATACATACATAAATGCTCTGAAGTGTTAACCAATAAATAGTTCAATAACCCATTAATAATGGAACTAAAATTAGATATGTCCAAATAACCGAATATTTTATGTGAGATAATTGGGAGTTAATCATTATATATGATAAAATGGTTTTTAAAATTAAGGAATTTAAATCTAAAAATTATATTAAAAAAGTAATATCACAAATAACGTATAAGTAAAACAAATACATATCTCACTTTTGATTTTCAAAATTAATTTATATCTTAAAATAGCTAATTTTGTAAATTAATATACAAAAAATGGCAGAATTAAAAAAATATACTCAAATATTAGTGCATGGTTCTATTAACAATAATTTCTTTACAAATGATAATACAAGAAAGTAAGTAGCAAGATAACCAAAAAATAAAAGTTTAACAAAATGGTAACAACACATCTTTTCAATTTAAAAGAAAAATGTATAAAAATCAATAATTTTAATATCACATCAACTGATTTAAAAATAATCTTATTTATCTAGCAAAAATAATAAAACATTTGAGAATATTTATCATTACACAAAAAAATTCTAATAAATATTTTAAGAGATAAATTTCAATACAATAACATATTAAAAGCAAGGAGTAATCATTCATACGTCAGCTTTACTTTTTTCACCAATCCCATCGGTAAACGAGAATCAATATCATATATAAATATGAGATAGAACAATAATAATAATGAAATTATTGTAGCAACATATAGCGTCTGACGAAACATGAACATGGCATATGCAATAAATGTGTAAAAGCAATAATCAACCCATTCAAAATTGGTATATAAATCAGAATATCTTTTTCATTTTGATGATCATTTTCATGACTAATCAGGTCATTCAAGTGAGGATGACAATCTTTAATGTTTACAGAAAGGAATAAAGGATATTATAGATGATATCTAAATCGAAAATAATACAAAAGTGTGGACGAAATGAAACTGTTCCCATACTGTTTTTAAATATAATCAATCATATGAAATACGTGCCTTAAGTTATAATTTTTAACTTCAGTCATATTAAACTTTACATTATGGCAATATATATGTATATAGTTAAGTTCCTGGTACAATTATCTTAATTTAATAACAGAAATCACTAGCCAGAAATTTCATATTTATTGGTGTGACTTCGTATTGTCTACTGAAGAGATTTCAACAAGTGAAACTTATAAAAAGTAAATATGTAATTAAAAAAAATAAACAAAAATGTACACAGCAAAGTAGGTATAATACACTCAAATAATTGTAATTTACCATTATAGTATAAAATTATCAAAGCAGCAACAAATCATAAAAAAAAAATATATATAAATAACTATAACTAGTGCCAGTCGGTTCAATTGCATTATGAGCTACTTTTAGGCCAAGGAACAAAAATGTGTATTAAAATAATCATATAAATAATTTACCACACTAAATATATAAAGCAGTCAACTTTTTTTTCTTCAAACAGAAAAATATAAATTAAAAAATGTGATTGTCTAAAATACAAAAACATTTGAGCCAAATATACCTTATATTTTTCACAAAATAAAGACATAATTTAAGAAAGTGGAAAGGGTATTGCTTAAGTTACTGAGAAAAATTAAGAAAAGAAAAATAATTTAAAAATTAAGACTAGCCTCCTTTTGTTTTAAGAAGGGAATGTTTCAATGAGATTCGTTGCTTTTTATATTTTAGACTAGAATATAAGGCCATATCATTTAGCATTACTAAGATTATTTAGTGTTTCGTTCGATGCTTTGTTTAATGCGATCATATTGTCTTACCCTTTCTGGAATTGAAGCCTGTTCTAGAGGTAGAGTATCAAGAAGCTCAGAAAGACTGCCAATAAAACTTATTTTTTTACTGAATTTTGTACTTACAAATGGTTTAGTCATCATTACAATAGTTTTTAGCCAAAATGTTGGATGAACAAGATACAAACGTTTAAGGTTCTTACGTAAACGACGATCAATCATCTGATAACATCGTTTGAGCCATACCAAGTTGGGCATACAGTTCTTAGCTGTTCCCCCATGAAGGTATACTAAAACATAATCATCTGTCACCAATTGATCTAGCGTTGAAACCATGTAGCAAAATAAATTGTCCATTACATAATTATAATCAACACGGCTATGATGTGGCAGAAAACAAGCACTAAAAACTATGATAGCATTATGTGAGCCAGAAGTTAAATATCCACCATGTGACAATACCCTTTTGTAAGGTTCAATTACTTTCATATCAATACGCTTTTCACTTCCAGCAACGCTGACTTTCTTCCAGCATCTGCTATCTTCTCTTTCTTCTTCAGCAGTATATTCTGGAATAGGCTCTGGAGAATCCCCTAGTTTCTCTAGGATGGAATCCTCAATTTCATCAGGGGACTCAAAACCACGACTTATAGTTTTTTCAACATCACTGTTTATAGAAATATCGTCATCTGAATCATCAGATTCAGAGAGGTAATGTGGACTTAAGATTATTTTACGCCTACCATTCTCTTCGATATCTAAATTTTTTCCTTCTCTTTTCAACCACACATCTTGACAATCTGGCGAAAGCACTGCTTGGAAAATTGAGAGATCTTCATCTTCGTCTTCACTGAGACAAGCAGCACCAGAATCTCGCTGGCTGATAGTAACTGTATGTTTAATTTCAGAAGGTAAGCTTTCATTGATGTGCACATCAAATTCCAAGCTTTCAAGACTTACCGAAGACGATCTCTGATTATCCAAAGGATGCCTCAAAACTGTCTTAGATGGATTTGAAGTATTGTCCACTTTGTTGTCAACTAATGCATGCCCTCCTTTCTGAGGAATACTGATAATATGTTTCTGTTCATTGTTTTCTTTGATTTGAGTCCCATTTTCCATTTCTAACCGACGATGAGAAATACAACCGAATTAAAAAACAAACAAAAACTTTACTTTAACACAAGTGTGACCTCCTTATTTGACAAATCGTTAATCATCGATAGTTTTGTTTGATTACCAAACGTTGGAACGTAGAGAAAACACATGAAGGCAGTTACCGGTAATTGTGATAGTCTAAAGTTCAAAGACAACATAGAAATCCCAACTGCTGATAAAGCCACGAACAACTCGCAGTTTACTGGAACTCAGCTGAGAACTGACAACTCAGACTGACATCAGCTGATAACGCTTATCAAGCATTTAGTGCACCTATAAAAACGTGCCATAATGTCTCATGTCGTGTTTATTTTGTTTCCTGGGGAGTAATTGTTTAGATAAACAATTACCTGTTATATAACCCAAGCGAAAAAATTCTTCTAGATAATAATCTTCTGATAGGAAATAGAAAACTTCATTTCCACTATCATTTTAAAAGTCAATAAAAAAAAAAAATATTTAGAAACGATATGACCATTATAAAACTAAGTTAATAAAAAGTAATATAAAATGCACTCATAAATAATCTCTGAGTTACCATTGCTGCATTGGTTGCTATGGTCAATATTGCACAACAAACTAAACCCTTTGTTTTACTTTACTGGCATTCACAGAGCTGGTAAAATGAGTGAAAAACTTAGATATTTAGTGTCTGAATTAAACAAACCACCGTTTTCGAGAAAGTACAATTTGATATCCTTTGATTCCATCTCACCAGAGGAACTATTACAGGTTCATAAACTTGTCTATTTAAAATTAAACTGGAAATGGGCTGCCATCTGTGCACAACCTGCCTTTCCCATCCTATATATGATATAGTCCAAATGATTTTTTTTTCCCAATAAAAGTTCATACTATTATTCGCCCCTGAAAAAAAAGAACTTGAGAGGTTTAAGAAGAGTTCTCACTGAAAACCTTTAAAAAATATTCTCATTCACAATTTTTATGTGAAAACAAAAAAAAATCTTGCACCGTACCTATCTCCGTATCAGTACCTATCTTACATACTAGGTAGATGTGTTAAAACCTAATAAGATAAATAAACTATTACAAATAAACGGTGCAAGATTTGTTTTTGTTTCCACATAAAAATTGTGAATGACAATATTTTTTATAGGTTTTCAGTGAGAACTCTTGTTAAACCTCTCAAGTTCTTTTTTTCAGGGACGAATAATAATATGAACTTTTATTGGGAAAAAAAATCATTTGGACTCATATTTTTGAGAATAGCAGTTTTTAAAATAGTTTTTTAAAAATGTTATTTCAAAATCTGACAGGTAATAGTTTTATTTAAAGAATGGAACATTTCAAAATCTGTTGAGAGGTGTATTTGATTGAAAGATTAATAAAACAACCCTTACTGACAAATAGAATAAAAATATTGACTGAAGAAAAATACATATATATTTTCATTTCTAAGGAGATCTGAGCCTAAATCATCTTTCAGACATACTATCAATGAAATCGATTTATCATCAAGACATATAAATTTTATTATTATCATTTCTTATAAAATAAAAGATTCCAAATTAGCCCACACTTTAATATCATTTTTTTTTAAAACAAAAATTTAATACAAAAAACTTATAAATAAAAGCTTTTCCTGAATATTTATTTTGTGGCTTAAAAAGTAAAGTTTTTTCTGAAACTGCAAAAAAAACTTTTTGTATTATGTTAGTAAATTTTCGAATCACTATCTTATTTATAGTCAAATTGTTCAATTGCATAAATTAGTCATCTTCAGGCTACAACAATACACATTAGAAAAACATTAATACTTAATATTTTAGAATACAAGCAATTTAATTAATTATTCAAATTTTATTATTTCAGTTAGTTCTACCGTAGTTAGTGCACTGGGTGGGGAAAACGTATAGAGATCAGTGTTATCTGAAATTTTTTACTCATATAGTCTATAGTTTAATTTTTCTCTTGCTTTTATTGAAATAATAAATATTTTTATTATTTTATATGCCTATATTATTTGAATTGGTTTAACTTGAAACTTTGAATAGTGTCATTGTTTTTTATGTTATGGCATAGTCTGAAAAAGACAGAAATAGGCTAGTGAAATTGCTTGCTGTAAATAAAACAAATTGAAGTGGTTGAACAACGATATTCATTAAAAACTTATCATCATCTCTTCCAACAAAAACTATAATTATAAATGGTATCTGGAAACTATATGAAATGAACCCATAAAAGTAGAGTACTTAAAATGTAACAAAGAAATAAAATAAATGTTTAATAAAAATAATCATGAATAACATTTTTCAGGTATTGAGTGATGTTCTAACCGAAATCGATAATAATAATAAAATAGACATAAAAAATGAAGACCCTGAAGAAATAACAGTTTGGCTTCTGAATATGCTCAGAGTCTTAAAATATGACCCTGGCCCTGACCCGTAAGCAAAACATTTTTTCAATTAATGTCATCTATTGTATTTAATATGTGACAAATTTTTTTTTTTCAACAATAAACAGGGACGGTTTTCGTCAAGGACTTGTACAAGGAGAGAAACTTGTCATCCATACCATTCTTGAATGGTTATTTCAAAATATTTCAGAGTTGAAAAAAAGGGCTTATCTGGCCAAATATCTCGTCAAGGTAGAAATCCCAGTGGAAATGTTGGGTGACAGAGATGTGGCTACATTATACGAACAGGCAATTTTATTTTTAATAAAGAATTAAAATAAACTGTACAAAAGAAAAATGTACTGTTGAACATTAGCTACATATTTGCTAAGAGAAATAATTTAATACTGCCACTATCTGATATTTTTAGTATGAAGTGTTGATAGATCAGTTCAAAACTGTACACAAAGACCTTACTAATTTGAAAACGAAGAGCGATCATGCATCTGAATTAAGAACTGATATCGAAGCCATGGAAAAAGAAAAAGAAATTGTTCTATCTAAAATACAAAGAATGGAACGTAAGGTAAAACTTATTATTAATGGTCACATTAATTGCTTTTGTAAATTGTTATGCTTAATTTCACAAATTAAAGTGTATTTTATGGAAGTTTTGTATATAAGCTCAAGTGTTAAATTTTATTCTAAACTGTTTTAATTACAGCTTGAGAATGTTGAAAATAAAGATAGGTTTTTGGAAGCTGCAAATAAAGTTAGGCTTGAAAGAGAAAGGCAAAGGGAGTTAGCGCAGCAAAGGGAAAGAGAGCTAAGAGCACTCCAGGATCTAAATGAACGTTACAACACTCTTACAAGGCAAATATCTGAGTCGAAAGAATCTTCTCAAAATATGACTTCAGAAGGTAAAAAATAATTAAATCTTTATCAGTGGTAAACATTATATTTGGACATTTATGGAATTGTAGATTATATTTAAATTGCGTATCTATTGAATTTTATTTTATCTCTTATTTAAAAAAAAAGGAGGAAATTGCAGAAAGAACTTTTTAAAAGTAGAGTCATTTTTAATAAATTTTTAAAATTTACTAGTTGTTACAACATATCCCTTTTAATAATGGTAATCTTTGCCTCACTCTAATGGAATAACATTATTAATTATTAGAAAAACTAATCTTGCTACCATGTTGAGTAGTTACCTCCTTCAATTCTACCTTTTCAATTCAAATAGTGACTAGGTCCAAATTTAGAAAACATGATTTCTTTTGTTTTCATTTTCTGATGAAGCTTCAAAAATGTTACAAAAAAAGTGAATGCATACATTTTAAGCTGCAACCAATTTTTTCAACGTAAGAAGATCAATAACAAAACCTTCTCTACCAATAATTAGTTATTATGTCAAATTATATATTAAAAAAAAGGATGAGGATGAAAAAATAAAATATAAGATGGAATAAAAACAAGTTCACCACAACTTGGCAGTGGTTGCGGGATGAAAAAAAGTTATTAACTTTATACAAAAAGTTTTGCTTCAACAGTTTATTAAAAAAAAATTTAAAGATACAAAAGAAAACTTCTATTTTAAAGTTTCTTGTATAAAAGTTATGAGTAAAGGTATTGGTAAAAGTTTTTTTAAAATAAAAGTTATAGACCTATTTGAAGTTATTGCAATGTAATGAAAAGTCTTAAGCAGTTACAGGAACATGGGATCTGATATTTTAGGAGAAATATTAATAAAAAAATGTTACTTTTCATGATCATTACTTTAGTAATATACCTGAATTCAATTCTTAGATCTCAGATCACTTGAATTCAAAACGTGTTTAGTTCTTTTGCCAGTATTCTTTTTGTCATCATTCAAGCAAATACATTCTTCATGAGACTTTTAAGGGTTTTATTTTTTCCCAAAACTTTTTTCTACCCCATTTTTAAATTATAGTAACAAATAAACTTTTATTTCTAAAAAAACATATAATGTTAGTGGTTGCGAATTTGTGACTTTTTTCTTTTGTAATTGATTAGTTAGTTAATGATTGTTACATTTTGTAGATGTAATGCGACAATTAGAAGAACAGGTTCAGATGAATGAGTACATCGCGAATGATAAACTTCCTTCAGAATTTGCAATTTTGAAAGAAGAAGTTGAAATGCTCCAAAGGCTTGCCGATGGCCCTCCTCTTAGTCAAGAGTTTGTAGGAGAACTAAGGGAACAGGTATTAGCATTATAATAATTTTATAAGAAAAAATGCATAAATATCTGATTTCACATTCATACCTGATTATATTTATGATTATCTTTAAAATGCCATAGGTAGAAAAGTTTCAAGAGAGTTTAGCTGCTGAGATGGAAAAAAGTGTGGAAGAGTCATCAGGCACAGATATAGCTCCTTTCCGGCACCAAGCAGAGTTGATTGCGAGGAAGAAAGTTGAAGTAGCACAACGGTATACTGAAGCAAAAACTAAGCTTGAGAAACTCGAAGAAGAACTCAGGGTACTTTTTAGTGCTGTGTTATTTTTCAGTGGTCTAAAGCTCGTTACAATCAGAAAATAATCATTTTAGATCAAAGAAGAAACGGGAGGTGGAAAGGTTGTTTCTGATGCTGAGTACAAGGAATATTTAGCAAACCTGAAAGTGAGGAATACTGTATATAAAGCGAAGAAAGCAATGATGTCTTCGCTCATAGCTGAGTCTGGTATTCTAGCCAGAACAGTTGACATATTAAGACAGAAATCCCAGTCACTAACAGGGGTAAGCAAACAGTTTTATTAATGCTTAATTTATAAAATAAAAGCCAAAATGATAAAACTGATATACTAGATACCTTGATTTTGATTAGATACCTTGGAACTTTACTCCCACTTAATTTACTTACAAATAATATCCTTCACAATATGTAAAAACACTGATATATAGAATTTAGACTACTTTTTATCAATTATTAAAAATGTACTAAATAATTAAAACCTTTTATTCCTTTGAGAAATTTCACATCTTGTGAATTGAATAAAGTGTTTCTCTTTCTGATTCATGGGTATTTATTTAATAAGACTTTTCATTACTTAGTCTATGCAAAATAATTCATTTCATGTTAATAATGTAAAATTACTTGAATGTTTGAAATAATCGATTCGTTTTGTTCAGGTTGCTGAAGTCACTTCATATACTGACGCTGAAAACAAGAGCAAAGAAGAATTAGTACAAGAAGTAAATAACATGAGTGCTAAACTAACTTCATTAAAAACACATTTAATTCCTAAACTTTCAGGTTAGCAGGATATGTTGTTAAATAACTCGTATATAAATTTTTCATTTTACATAAATTCTTTAGTTTATTAGTGAATTATTTCTTTGCAAAAGAGGAAAATATTAATATATGCTCGTATATATTACTGTACTCTCCTTATTCCTTAGAAGCAAACAAGTTGTTTGGGCAGCTCATCAGAATTGTGTGCTATAACTGAGTGTTCCTTAACAACTTCATATTATTTAACATTTTTTAAAAGAAACTTGGTTAGGAAGCATATTTATAAAAAAAGATATTTAAATTCATGATTTGCAATAAATATGAGTTGAGGCTTAAGCAGACTATAATTATATAAAGTCATTAAAAATGTCATCAAAAGTGTGTTCACAATTTTGTAGTATCTTCAGTTTTATATAGAGGGATGATATTTTGCATGGAATGACATTTACTTGATACCTTAAGATGATGCTAAAAATATAAGCAGTCTCATGAAAAATAAATTACATAATAATTAAAAACTGAATATTTTCCTATCATACTGACTAGGGAATCAAATGAAATATATTGATGCCATGATTAATAATATGTAATTTGTGTTGGGGTTTTAGGGGACTATAATTACAAATGTCATTATTTTTGTAGACCTCACAAAAACCTTAGATTTTTGATGCATCACACTTGACTTGAAATTTTAAGCAAAATCACTAGGCCAAGCATTAAATTTATTAATTTATTTTAGAACTAAAGAAAAAACGGCTGGAATATAATGAACTGTTGGAGACTCATTCTGATAGTAAAAAACAATATGATGCAAAAACAGCATCTTTTGAAAGCAAAATAGCAAAAATTGAGCAGGTAAGCATCATATCAATGTAATGCAAACAAATCATAGCTATAATATAGTACAAACATAATTAATTTAAATTATTACTTACTTATATATATATTATATCTTATAAGTTTTTGTTTGTGTTATTTTTGAAAAATAGCTGAATTAATTGTATGTTTGTTGAATTATGTTGCAATTAATTACCATTATAATAATCTTTTACAAGGAAGTGAAAGAGCTTTTAAAGAAAGATGCTGCAGATAGGTCTGAAACCAGTGTACTCCAGGCCAAAGCTGATGTGATAGAAGCACTGTTGGAGAGGGCTAATTCTGAGGAATCATTTGCCCAGTCGAAGTCTGTTTTTATTCACAAGTAATTTCTGTATTTAATATGCAGGTGCTAAAATTACTGAAATATTTATGTCTAGGGACAAAATGAGCCACCGCATTTCTGAATCAGAGAGAGAATCTGAAAAACTGAAAGATATGTTGAAAGAAGCAAAACTAGATCACGAGAAAGATTCCAGACAAATGAAACATTGGAAAAACTTACACGAGTATGTTGTGTACCAATGGATTTAATTAGTCTGTTTCCAGCTGTTTTAATAATTTTTAACATGCTTACAGGATTTTCCAATGCAAGATGAAATGCTTTGAGGAATTAAAGCAGAAAGGTGGGATTGTTAGAAAAACTAATGTTGCAGAAACTCTGGTCCTTGAATAGATGTTATAATAATTGAAATTGAACATGTAGACGTATTTTTTTTGTATTTAATCCAATTTCTTAGCAGTCAAATATAGCAAATGATAATAATTTTTTTTTGAATATTCACCTATTCTTACCTATTTATTAATTATGTAGAGCAATGTTATATGGTTTTGGTTGGCGATTAAAGACTAAATTTCTGGATTTAATGTATCAGGATCAATCAAAGGTCTAAGTTAACGCAATAAATATGAAATATAGTGACAACAATCCGCATTTTACATATACATTGTCAAAGATTTCATCATCATCATAATAGCCAAATACCCTGAAAAATTTGATAAAGTGGTTAGATAATAGTTCAAAGTGGTTCTGAAAGGCATGCCCCCAGAATAACCAGTTGAATAAATCCTAATTGACCTCAAAAAGCAAGGATATTAAGTTAATAATATTTTTCAGATGGTCGAAAATCAACTGGCACCAAAAGTAAACTCCATTATGCATGGAAATATCAAAAGATAAGGCACAAATTAAATTTTTAAATAAAATTAAATTATCCCATAATCAAGTTATCCCTTGGGAAAAATAATAATCTGCTCAAAATATTACTAAATGTGTTTTTTGCCAAGGATGTAATCATATTTCCCAAAATTTTCACAAAAAATTAAAATTAACCAAAAAACATATAAAAAAAAAATCTGAAATGCATTAGTTGATTGTTTCAAAGTCCACTGTGCAGAAGGTTTTTCGTGTTCTATTTATTATCAATGAAGAAATAACATTACTGGACTGGTGTACATCTAGATTTAGCTCAGGTAGTTGACTGGGTTTGGCATCTTGGATTGCTCTTTAAACCCACAGTTTCCAAACTAGGAGGAGCGGGACTATTGCCAGGGAAGGTGCCAAAACGTTTTAATAAAAAACTAATATTCAAACTATAATATCCACAGATAAACAAACTTCATGTCATAACATAACATAACAAATTCAGAGAAGTAATGTTTATTTTTCTTACATTTTTATACATTCATTTAATTCCTATTAAAAAATTACATGGAGCGGAAAATTTAATAAATGGCGCCTTTGCAAACACTGTTTCGGTAATGCTAAAAAGTCCGCTAGCTGCATGAAACAATAACCTCCAATTTGAACATCACTGGTTGCTGAAGTGTCATTATTGGCTTCGCACCACGTTTCTAACCAAATCGCAAAATGTAAGAAACGACATACAATAGAAGAAACCCTAATTTTACCAGCAGCTATTGAAATGGTTTGAATAATGTTCGATGAATCGTATGTAAAAGAGTTACGACAAATTCCGCTTGCTGATAATACAGCCCGAAGAAGAATCAATGATATATCTAAAGATATTTGCGATCAATTAGTATTTCGGCTGCGTACTTCGCAATTCTCCATTCGAGTAGACGAAGCAACTGATACAGCTAAAGATACCCATTTAATTGGATACCTTAGGTATGTTGTGGAAAATAAGATATTAGATGTGTTATTTTGCAAACCCACTCCTGGAAAGACCACATCTATAGAGATGCTTAATATAATAGACAGTATTTTTGACGAAAATGACATAACGTAGAATAATTGCATTGGTATGTTGAACCTACGGAATTCACTCAATGTCCGGACTCAGACCAGGTCTTCCAGCACTGTATGCTTCATAGAGCATGTTTAGAACTGAAAAACATTATGACGAAAGTTATAAAAAGTATAAACTATATTAAGAACAGTCCTTTGAGAGCTAGGCTTTTTGCATAGCTGTGTGTTGCTTTGGGAGCTATACTCATTTCTGTATTATTAGGAAGGTCACTGGCTATCTTGCGCTAAAGTGATTCAAAGGGTGTCTGAAAGAAGAAAATAGCAACCTTTCTTGAAGAAAACCACCAAGAAGAGGCATATTTGTGGACGAACAATAATTTTATTATTTAACTTGCCTATTTGGTTGAAATTTTTGGAAAACTGAGCGGTTTAAATAAATCAACGCAGGGATCACAAATGCATCCCCTTTTTCAAAAAGACAAATTAAAAGCTTTAATTAAAAAGCTGAAGTTATGGAAATCAATTTTACAAAAAATTGTGTTGGAAATATTTTAACTTTCGAAAGATTTCTGGGTCACAGCCAATATTGAAGCAAGCAAAAATGTTTTTATTGAACACTTGGATGGTTTAGTGATAGTGGATCCATGGATCAACTAGTTATTTCGCTGGCTTCAATGGTTATTTGTGATCCCTGAAACGCATAGATCTGACAAGCCACAACCTCACGGCGACAATTTCCCTTGCGGTCTAACCGTGGCTCAATGACCGTCCTTAGAGTTCCCGCCAGTGGGAATAGTGTTCTTCTCGGCCTCGTATCAAATGATTTCTACCGCAGTCTTAGCAGAATCTTTTAGTAGAAATCGTATCCCCTATGTAGTACAAATCAAGTCGATTCGTGGATTGCTCGGCTTCTGCTTGGTAAGAACAGATCGTTTTGAATAGCGGGGCACATTCATAGCACAGTGATTGAAAGGTGTTGTAGTCGGGTCTTCTATTTACATCTTAGCAAGTCTAAACCCCGGCAACTCCGTGGAGCGTAGAACATGGCCGATGAGGTGTTTGTCTTCAGTTCAAGCACCGCCTTGTCGCTGCCTTCCAACAATGATTGGCTCATTTTGATTAATGGTGCCGGTTTTAGAGGTCCAGTCTGCGCGACTATAGCCTACATTATTTGAACCCAACGCATTTTTTAGCTGACATCTAAATGAAACGGTTTAGAGGCAAACATTAACAACAAAACTTACTATTTGAAAATAGAAGCAGATCGAAAGACATAGCGGGTAATATCGAGGAGATATAACGAAAAATGTAGCCAAGTGTGTAAAAACGGAGACCGGGGGTCCAGTTTAGGGGAAGGGGTTCGGTTTAGGACACTTTCCTCTATATATTATCACCATAAATGTATTGTCGCCATAGCCGTCTTTGCTAAAATTCTACTTATTCATAATGAGTGAAAGGACTTTTATAACGATTTCATAAAATAAAAAGATTAATTTATTTTATATCGATTTCATTTAGTAGGATCTCAGAGCTTCATATAGTTGTAGGGTATCATTTATATCTATATCAAATGTTTCATATTACCATCATTCGCGGATTAAATTCATATTTAATTTAAATAATAGTTAGTAATTGGTTATTGATTTATAATAAAATGTATAAATTTTTCGTTGTTGGGGAATGGATTGATTTTTTTTCAATTTTGTTTGCTTTTACTCTTAGGTCTCAACATGTGTGTCACCTTTCAGCACCTCGGGACGTTCATCTGCGAACTGAACTCCGGCAAATATTGCTACCCTATGTTGTGTAAATATGTGTTTAGTACAGTAATTTGAAAAAAACACTCTTTACCTATATCCGCTAAGAGGCATGCTTGAAATTTGGACCAATTAGCGTTTTGTGTTCTATATAATTGTCCTTGGTTGCTGTACGATTGGCCAATTTCTAGTTTGAGAGTATAGTTTATGGCTAAGTTATCGGTTAGATATTCATTTTCAGAAACTTTCCAATTATTTGTCTATCAGATTATATCGGTGAGAGTAATCTCGACGTGGCTCTGTGACAAGACCATCAAATGTTGGCAAACCTTCTTCAGTATTCACAATACTGAGGTTTTTCATGGATGAATAATTCAATATATGTATGGCCTACCAAGAGAACAGTAGGGGACACTATGACCCCACCACCCTTCCCGCATCGATAGCAACAGACTGGCAGAGAAAATGAGGTTAAGATTTTGTTGTTAGATGCAAGTTAGTTTTAAGTCTATGATGCATAAGGTGAGCCCCATCACTTTTAAAGATGTTTAGAAAATTAATGTACGAGGTTTGATCAAAAAGTAACGAGAATTTTATAATTTTGTGGCCGTTATGATTCCGATGGGAAACCTTTTTTTTTAATCATGTTGGCAATCATGTCACTAAAATACGCTGAAAGTTGTAGCTGTTTTCAATGTTTACTTTTTTAGTAGCAGTCACTAGGGTTATACGTGGTTTGGCGTTCTTGGCGATTTTTATTTTGGAAAAAAAAATGGATCAAAGAATTTTTATTAAATTTTGTCAAAAAAATGAAATAAAGTGTAGCAAAGTTTTTGAAATATTGACAATGGTTTTTGATGAATCTATCATGAGTAAAGCAAGAGTTTACGAGTGGTATGGATGTTTCAAAGAGGGTCGTGAAGACGTTGAAGATTATGAAGGTTCTTCTCACTGTTTTTTCGATTTCAATGGCGTTGTGCATCATGAGAAGGTCTCAGGTCAATAAAATGTATTACTTGGAAGTAATGCGCCGTTTACCTGAAGTGATCCGACAAAAACGACCGGAATTGTGGCAAAAAAATTCTTGAAAATTCCATCACTATAACGCTCCCACACACAAGTTACGGATTGTCCGTAATTTTCTAGCAAAAAACAATACTGTTGGTTTACCTCAGCCTCCATAATCGCCGGATACGGCTCCCTGTGACTTCTTTTTGTTCCCGAAGTTGAAAAAAACCTTGAAAGGACAACGTTTTGACACCATTGACGAGATAAAAGAAGAACCACTGAAGGAGCTAAGAGCTATATCGAAAAGTGCTTCGAGGATTGTAAAAAGCGCTGGCATAAGAGCATTATATCTGAGGGGGATTACTTTAAAAGGGACAAAATTGCTATCGTTGAATAAATAAAAAAAATTTAAGATAAACAAAAATTCCCGTTACTTTTTGATCTAACCTTGTATAATGTACATCATTAAACTTTTTTACAAGCGCTAATGGCAATGTAAATAATTAAAAATTGTATAAAATGTAGCCAAGGTGTAGGGAATATAATGACCTGTTGTAAATAGATTCATTTATGTAGAATATATGTTAAATTCTTTAATATTTCAATAACAAGGGGATATGTAAAAAAAAACAAATCCTATTCTGGTAAGTGTGGATGAATAAGGAGGCCCAGACGCTGAGAAGACGTATGCCTGCCGGGATGGCTGAAAGATAGAGGCATTAAGGGATGAGATCCCTTCGTATCCTTCTCTTGAAGATGTCGGTCATGAGTTTGAAGAACTCAACGAACCATGATGAAAGATATCTTCAATCGACGTGTTAACCGCAGAAAGTGTATGTATTTAAAACTAACTGTGAGTACCTGATATCATTTACAATTCTCCGCAGTTTAAGTATTAGACATAATTATGTTAAGAATTGATATGTTCATTTTAGATAAAAGTACGAATGTTAGTTTGTCTGAATCCAACCTGTGAGTTTTTTTAATATAAATAATAGCGAATTAAAAAAAATTATTAGGATAATGCAATCGTTTATTATTACATATTAAACCTGATGTTTTTATTTATTATTATTTATTCTTATTTCTTATTTAGTTATTTGTAACGAAGACGTTACTTGGTGTCTCCAGGTGGTCATAATTTTACCTAAGAGGTTAAAGTAAGTATTTAGTATGGGGCTTTTATTATCAGGTAAAATGTATTAATAGTATCCCGAGTAATAAATATATATGTTATAAATTTATAACCATTGCATGGTTCTTTGATTTATTGATATTATTTTTAGCTGAATATTGAGAAATAAAGTGAATCTTTGCCAAGAGTGATGAGTATTCAATTGGAGCATAATATTTTTCTTGTCATTTTACTTCATTTAGAGATCAGTTTGTATGCTTTTTTTAGATAATATGGTTTTGTTAAAATAAAATACGTAGTAATTATTGATGTTTCTTGTTGAAAGTTATGGTCATATTGCCATGGCTACCAAAAAAATGTGCATATTACCAAAAATAGAAAAAGTAAATAAAGACATGAAAGCCTATGGCCCTCTCTCTCTCTGTTTATTCAACGTCCGCTGCTACTGTTTGTACAAACCCCTCTTCTAAACATATGCTTAGTTCTGATTCAAACAGGAGGGACAAAGGTTTGAATATTTAACCACCGGTATGTGCTTGAGGTGGAATCACTCCAGGAAATCCCACCGCTGCCATAAGTTTAGTCTTCACGGTTTTTAGTAAAACAAAATTAAAGTGTGATGCATCACAAAGACAAGGGTTTTGTTACTGTACTAAGAAAACAATTTAAATGAAAGTGACTTTTTATAATTGTAATCCACAACCTCATATATTGCATTGTATTACTTTTAATTAACATCCATATCTTTATTTTATACCCTACTCATTACAGTAACTAATTAAGAAGTAGATAAAACACTTTGGTTAATTAAAACAACTTACAATAATTGTACAATATACAGACAGGGGGACACCTTTAGAAATGATTAGGACCTACTAAAGACGGTAGTGTAAAAATGGTAACAACGTTATTCCAAAAAAATAAAGTTTCATTACTTTTTTGGCCGCATACATTTTTTCATTTCTTTGATTTTTGGTGACTGAAATGTTCCAATAAATAAAATAAAGTATTTTTAAGTAATGAGAAGTTTTTTCAATATTAGTAGGCTTCTAAGAAACTGATATTCGGGCTTGAACGCCTGTTTGATATAAAAAAAAAAATCTTGGTATGACGGGGAGAAAACGGTGAGGCAAATTATCCTTGGTTATTACGTAATTTGTAAAAAAGATGAAGAAATATTTTCCAGGTCGCCAGAGATGGAGGATTTAGTAATTATTTGTAAGGATGTTGTTCCTGAACGCATCAACTCTTGATATTTTATTATTTATACCTTTACATGAATTAAAGAGACCTTAAGGGAAGCATTCAAAGGGCACACAGCCTCAGAGGGGTCGTCAGAAAAATCCCAAAATATATTATCTCCTCTCGGCCTAATTTATTATTTTAAACATTACTTTGATGGTTCCATTAGAGCTGTAATGTTTAATGTAATGACTTAAATTGATTAGAAATTAAAGTTAAAATTAAAATTTAAGAAAATCCCTTGCACTGCATTATTTCCAGGTACCTGAAAAGTGCTAGAGGGAGAATGTTGACCAAAGAAGGAAAAAAAGTGGCAAATAATCGGTAAGATTATTTTCTTGCTGAATTTTGTTTTACAACAGCGCTTTTTTAATTATTTTTATTTTATAGTACTTGGAAAGAAATTCATTCAGTTTTGGGGGTTTAATAATATTAAACATAACAAGTATATATCTTATGGATCTGAGCGAGCACGATAGCGTGAACAAAGCTCCTGCCGTTGTTGAATGGCACCCCAGTCCCCTCTGTCTGGTAGGTGGGACATGTATGCTCATTTTAAGGACACAAGGATTGATCGGATGATGTGGGTTAAAGCCAGCTTACCTACCGCTGTTTCATACATCAGCACAGGCCACTGATGTTTGCATAATAGTTAATGGTTGATCCCCAAATCATCGGTGCCAAACGTGCTCTGTGAGACAAGAAGTGCATACCACCCAAAGGCCCGAGTAACGTAGCGAGTGAGTAGCCAAGGACACCTGACACACAGCACTTACTCGTACTTCGGTAGAATGTACTGTACTTTTATAATTCTCTTTCCTAGAAAAGGAAGACAATTATTTCAAATAAAAACGTGAATACATATAATAATGAAAATAAACTTTACTTTATGCCTTAAGAGTGAGAATAATGACAGGGGAAAATATTAGTGTCAATTATTCATTATTTGCATTATTTTACGTTAATTACTTATTTATCATTAAATTTGAGGAAACGTTTATAAACGAAATAAAAGTGTATGCACGTTTGATGTTTTTTAAAATTTATTTTATGTATAAATAAATTATTAAATTTTAGCTTTTTGAAGGCATTTACAAAACTTTTTTTCTGACTTTTTATCTTTTTACTGATTCTTTCAGTTATATAAATTTTAATTTCATTTCCTGATCTTTGCACACTTGGGATTATATTTGTTCTTGTCTGTGTTATATAATAACATTGAAAGTGACAGCCAAGTGTGTTGAAAGGTCTAAAATAGTATTAAATTTCAATATGGGGGTCATAGGTTTATTGTTGTCCAGCAAAGGTCAAAGCCCACAGGTAATAAGGTGATAAGGGCTGTTCGCTATGTACATCAATTCAATAAAACACTGAGATATTTTATTAATTACATTGCCACTATACAACATCATTATTATTATGACAAGCGCTAGGGGCAAGGCTTAACTTCCATTAAGGTATTGGGAAGATTTTACATTTAGTTTCGTAAATATTGTTTTCGCATTTATGGGTAAAAGACATGCCAATATACTATTCTCAACTATTTGGCTATCTCCTTTCGTCTCTCGGTCTGTGTATTCAACTACAGCAGTTGTATAACTCATTCAACCGATTTGAGACATTTTATTCCACAATATATTCAAACATGCTGATTTGTTTATAGTTAAAGCACAATAACGGGTTATTATGAAAAACAAATTAACACAAAAAGTCGGGTTTAGTATTTTTTTATGTCAATATTTTGCAAATTTTTTTGTTGTCGAGGTTCCAGTGCTCGAGAGCGTTTTAAAATATAATGGAGTATTAATATTAAAAATACCGAGTAGTCTTTTAAAACTCATCTCCATTAGTTTAATAGCAGTTGATAAGAAATTAACCCGGAGATTCCGGGACAATCTCGGTCAATTTTGAAGATAGCCCCTTCAATTTGGTGTTTCACAAAATGCAAATTAGTTTTTAAGCAACTTTTGGTCGGCATATCAAGTAAACTTTGGCTTTTTACAGATGCTCAGACTGAATACTGGACAAGACGAGTTAGGCCTGGGACAAATTGTTAGCCTCTAAGGAAGGACTGTGTCCGACTGCGCAGACAGCTCAGGGCAGTGAGCAGCGGCAAGGACACACCAGTTGAATGCCGGCCGCCACGGACACCACAGGGCACCTCGCCCTCCAGGAATACATCGCATCAAAGTTAGTACACGTAACTCACGTACCGCTAAAAACTCTCTTGTATTGTCCTGTCCTGACTTGCTCTTCTGTTCTTGTTGAGTAGTGAACCAGAGCGTAGTTCCCACCTAATCTACAAATCGTAAGTTTGTCGTTTCAGGATTGGTGAAGTTCAGTGAATATGTTGAAAGAAAACCATATGAATATTTCAAAATAAAACGTTTCTGTTACAGATGGGGGATTTTTTTGAGTGTGGTATGTTTTTTTTTTTGTTTTTTTTTTCCCTCACCAACTAACCATACAAATTAAGTTCCAACTGGTGAAAATCAATGCCTACTAACCAGATAACTGATTGGGTGTTTGTCGTTGCTACAAAGTTAGTGGTATCTTAAGTGTGATTAGAAGTATATCATGACATAATTGAAATTCGACAAAATAACAGCACTTTGTTAAACAGCATGGTTCAATGTGTACTCGACCATGGAGAAAAAAATAGGCCAATAAATCTTTAAAAACTCAATGATATGAGAATGCGTACAATTCAAAGGGATCGGTCAATAGATACAGGGTAGAAATATTCACTTTAAATTTAGGTTACTTCTTCTTACTTCCTGTTATCAGAATGCCGTAACCAAAACACATACAGCGTAGCCCGTAGTGTGTATAAATGTACCCTTCAAAATTGGACCAACTCTGTCGTACAAATTCAGGAAGACATACAAAAGATGATTTATGAGCACTAATTTGAAAGTATAACCACCTTTTCGGGCTAGGAAATAATCATTGTAAAATAATATTTCAATTTTGGGCATGGAACGAGATGAAAATTCACATATATTTAAATATATTTGTGTATATTTATCTTAAATTTATATGTAATTGCTCAGACAAGATAAATTAGGACCGCTAATTGGTCTAGAGTAAAAAATACTAGTTATTAATCAAAAGAAAAAAAAAGTATAAGAATTCAGTAAAAAATATTATTTTGATAATGCAAGATAAACTGATAACATTGTGAATAAAATTTTGACAATAAAATTAAAATGCGGGACACCCACAATTTATTCAATACATAAATTATATTCGGAAAATAACTTATTCAATAAGTGTTTTAAGTCGAATGTTCACTCTGGACGTTCAACTATATTCACAATTCCTAGAATTTTAAGATTTCTTCAGAGAAATTATGGGGTTTGACCAAGACTTTGGGATCCTTTAAAATACATTATAAGAATAGTGCCATGAGAACTGAAAGTTATTGAAGTATCTATGTAATATAGATCTTATTTTCGACCGGCTTGGACATGAAAACTTTTCATCAGATTTTCGGGGCATAATATTATTTTATCACGAGGCCACTGGAAAATGGGCAGTATCGGAAGTGATTTTAAGCTATAAGCAAGCGGAATTTTATTAACTCCCGAGACTAAAAAGAAACAAAAAACTTTCCGAGTAAAGAAACGATTTTTTTTTTTCTAATAGAGAAGTTGACCAGTTTTATGGCCATTTTAAGCCAGCAAAGTCGGTATGCCTATTGCTTAACATTTTTTTTAATACAATTGCACGAAACAATAGTTACTGGCTTGAGTAAGAAGATTTTCGCCGTCGTATTACACGAAGTAGCATGTCTGCCTGAAAGATCAAAGGCGTCTTTCATAAAGCCGGATAGAAATGGGATATACAATGGAAATATATAACCCTACGCAATCACGGAACGGTTATGGGGATTGGGGGTTTTATCCTTGTCATACATATGCAGATACATATTTTCATGCCGCTACGGTGGTATATCCCATCGCAAACTCATACAGAAACTGTTTTTATAATATATATGAATACACAAAGCCTCGTTCATCTTAAATTGAACTGTAAGGTATAACGAATAACGCTAAAAAGAAATAATTAAGTACGCTCCATGACACAGTGAAAGGATTCCGCCTCGCTTACTATAACTCTTCCTATATTAGTCCTTACTAATAACAAAAATCATGCTCAAAAAAATTGTAATGAATCTTTGTTAGCACATATTACATGTTATCAACCAGCCTTTTAATCGGATAACTCCATCGAATCGATAGGAAAACATGTTTTAATTAGCAATTAATTACGAAATAGTGTATAAACCTTCATTACTTTACGTGGGGTTGAACATTCTTCTAAATTTCATACCCATAGCTCAAATTTGTCAACACAATTTTATTGGCAGTTTTAATTAGTTTGTGTTGATATCCTTCTATAATGTCAGAGCACATAATTTATATTTGTATTTTATTGTGTGCCTCTGTGCTGTTTGTAAGTACTGTATGAATGAGCGAGCGAATGAAAATTGTAAATGTGGCACGAATGAGAACATTTATCACAATTACTTATTGTCCAACAAGGCAGATTGTAATTTTATCACGATAAAGAAGTTTCTATATCTTGAAGTTGACAATCATAGGCTGTTGAGAGATCTCGTTTTAACTTGATTTAAAAAACTTGGAGTGGCAATTATTCACTTCTTGTTGATGTTTTTGATTTGAGACCTCACTAAATATAATAAAAATCGGTTATGTTTTAATTAATAGTTAAGAAGTGTTTTTTGTGGTGACGATATGAAATAAAATTTCTGAGTATCTACCTGTGCTACTCAGGGGATAGACACGAGTATGAAACAAACACATAAGAAATATGATATGTTCCCCAATAAAGTATTATTTATGGCATCAGTACAACAATTCATTTTATTTTGTAAAAAAATGTATATACGCAATTAAGGTATTATCACAGCTGTTAGAATGAAAAAGGGGATATGAAAATATATATAAAATAACTAAAATAATGTTGGCTGGTTCATGACAAAATCATTTCTGCTGAAAAAAAATAAATAAATTGCAGGATATAAAAGCCTCGAATTCTACTAGTCTTATAAAATTACTTAATATTGATAGCCAATAATGGAGATTTTCACCTTTGTTCAATAGGACACTTTAAAAGTGTTTTATTGTTTGATTACGTAGCCTGGGGGAGGATTCTTGGCTGTCGACTATTTGAATGACCGAGTGAATGAAAATTGTAAATGTGGTATAAATGAGAACATTCATCACAGTTATTTATTGTCCAGCAACGCAGATTGTAATTTTATCACGGTAAAGAAGTTTCTGTATATAATATATACATATCCTGAAGTTGACAAGCATAAGTTGTTGAAAGATCTTGTTTTAAGGCAATTATTCCCTTAAAACCTAAAGAAATCATCTCTTTCAACTAAAATTGACATTATGTATAACGGTTTGAGTTTTGAAAAAACAACGAAACCAATAACCTTGATACAGATTGGCAAATTAATTTACGATTGCGATAACTATCGCCTAGATACCTAATAAGTAATTGGTCTGAAATTATATCCCCATAGCGCCACGTAGAGGACTTAATTTACATAGTCTGTATACTGCGAGAATGTACCACCTTTATGAAGAAATATCTATTGTGCCGAACACCCTTGAGACTTGATAATGTGCTCTATTGTTCCGTGTCGAAGGAGCTTACCTTCCTTTCTTGCTGTTAAAGTCTTATTCAAGTCGCATTATGATTCTCGAATGATTTGCCAAGAACTTCTGAATGAGACTGCTTTATGTCGGCCCTCCACATAAGCTGCTATAGAAGTATAATAATTATTACTGTAGTGTCGTATCAGACACTTGGCGAACACTACAACAGAACACCATTACAGAAATTGGTATTATAACCAAATATGATAATTTCTTACACCTCTGGTAAATACAAAGATTGTTTCCAATCATTTTTATATTTATTGTCCTTCGCTAAGGGACACCCTTAATGATAATTACTGAAAATTGTATTTTGTGGTGCTAAGAAAGTTTAAAATTTATAAGGAAAAATCAAATGAGTAACGTATATTATCACCTAAATTGGCTAAAGGATTTTTATAAAACTTCCTCGAAAACTGCATTTTTCGTTCGCCCCTCTGGCTGCCCAACCACGGGTTTACTCAGAACTAACTCGTGCAACTGGTCATGATAGAAATATTAAGTCCTTAAATACACACTAGCAACTTTTAAATACAGAATTAGTTCTCCTAAAAGGAAATATGTTTCATTTTGAAGTTGAAACTACGTTACATTTCCCTAATCATATTTAATAATTTTTAGAACATGCTCAAGTGACCACTTCATAAAAAATTTCATTTGGCAAAAATAATTTTTTCTGATAAATCCAGAATTAAAAATACATAATTAGGCTGAATATTTCAATAATATGGATGTACTAGTTTATCATAGGATAATATCCTCGACAATCTAAATGATTTTTTTTTTTTAAATTTATTTCGCATCGTTTATATAATAACTGGCATTTTTTAAAATAAATATAAAAGAAAGTAGAGGACGTAGAATATTGAAGAAACCTATGCCATTCAAAGTTAAATGAAATGATCTTGAAAAACTAGTGGCTGTCACCCTCCATTTGAGCTTCGCATTGGTTCAAAATCGACAGTTCCAGTTGTTTTGCAGACACTGTTAGTGCCAAGCAAAGGATAATTTACAATAGGAAGACACGGCCAACCAAAACCTACTTAAAAAAAATAGACAAAATTATTTTTTAAGTAATGATGACACAATGACGAGGCCACCAGAATTCATAGGCATTTTACTGTCAAAGGCAGCGGTCTGATTTTCTTCATTGACTTACTTGTTTTTCCTTTACAAAATCTGAAACATATTATGAAGAATCCTTTGAAGCGATAGAGTCGCTTTCTGCACAGGTTGAATAGTGCTCCAAGTTTTCGAGGTATTCACTCCCCTAATACTGTACTCAGTAGTTAGTTCTGTTGGCAATTAGCTCTCAGTCAAAGTTTCCTTTGGATGAGAGAATATTCTGAAGATATGTGCTCCAAGATCGCGATTTCGTCCCAAGCCCTTTACTTCGCAGCCTAGTATTCCACAGTATCTATCATAGGACTATTATTGCCTGACCCAAATAATTGACTTGAAACTCTTTGGTGTTTTGCTTTATTATTTTTACATGAAGTTCCTGTTGTCAACTGTCTCACTTAACTTGAATGTGCATTGAAATTAATTTTATAGGAAAAAATTGTCATTCAAGGCCGGAATCCAGTTTGTAGTTGACGAAGGAAAGTTTATTATTTTCTCTGTATAACTATTGTTCATATTTTATTTCAATATAATTTAAATTTATGAATAAAAACAGTGCAATTGTATTAATCAATTAAGAAGGATGTCCGAAATATATAACAAAAAAGCACATTGAAGTGTTGATAAATTCACACATTTATATTTTACATTATACATATTATTCAATAACAAGCCAGAAATCACGTAATAAAATTTTATCTGAATACAATTTATTTATATATTAAATAAATAATTCCATAGTTCGAAATGGTAAAAGTGTTAGCTCTTCGCAAATTTACGGTATACTCGTAGATGTAACAGTCAGAAGAAAGTTTTCTTATCTACTTTTCAGACTTCTTTCCCAACAGAATTTTGACACCGTAATAAGATCCTTTTCAGTAGGGGTTCACATCCATGTTTTAGAGGTTTTTTTTTTTCTTTTTCTGCGATATCTTGTTAAAATATTAAAATGCAATCTGGCTGCTAGTACTGGGATTGAATAGGAGTGATTTTGTTCCGTTGGGAATATGCTTGGATTCATGAAAAGAATATGCTAAATTTTCATCATTATTTATATACAGTCTACATAAGATCATACCAAATACATATTTTCAAGTTAGAAATGCGCCAACCACCTAAGAAATTTTTTTTAAATAAATAAACATATAATATTTTTTTTGAGTAAAATTCCAAAAATATACACGTATATATTATTATCGACAATACGAAAATAAATTTAAAAAAAGGTCAAATGTCTCTCCCTTTTCTTTCTTCAGTGATAACATCACAAAAATTTCGGCGTGTTGTTAAATTTTGTTCCACAGAGGCATCTAAGGATTCTAATTTTCATCATACATTTATTTTAAATGCCTAATGTGACATTCTTAAGTCAAGCGATAGTAAAAAATAAGGCCTAGAAATCTTGAATTTTTAACAAATGGCAAAATTTCATTCCTAAGTGTTAGTTCTACTGATGACGGAGTATTCCCTTTTCTGCTAAAGTATATGTACTTGGTTTTTTTTCAATAGAGAACCCCAAAGCAGGGGTAAATGATCAATTGTTAATACGATTCTAGGCTTTCTGAAGTTTGTAATTTATAGTAACAATACGTTTGGCAAATTATATTCAGTACACGGATATTGAATATACCTATTCAATCAGTTAGGAATTTCCCGATGTAATTTAAAAAGTGGCCATGTAATCCGAGCGAATGCAATTTCTTGAGGATTGGGTCGTGTTAGTATCATTGATCGCTTTCACCATGTCAGTATTGCTATCGTTTGTTCTTATTTTTTAATAAATGTACATTGTCAGCCTCCACCGGCTCGTATCCAGTGACGCGGCTGACGGAGGAGTGGACTTGTAAATATGGTAGGAATAAGTACATTTATTACAATTATTTATTGCTCAATAAGACAGATCGTAATTTTATTACAATAAATATGTTTCTATATAAAAAAAAAAAGTAAATTGGATTCCAGCGTCATTAGCTTGGACTAATGACGATCGACGTAGTAGACGATCAAGCGCGGATCGTCTTGTACGAAAGCAACATTGGAAGTTTTGGGTAGTATTTGCGTCTGCATCAGGCCTTAGTGCGGGATGGTTGGAGGTTGGATAAGGATTGGTTTTGCAACATGTGTTGAACATCTTACTTATATCGCTTTATGTTAAATTAGCACCCACTGAAGACATACATATGTATGTCATCCATTAATAAATTTCCTGAAAATATTTCTTTCATCATACTAAGGCGATATGCCATAAAGTAGATCCATTCATATTTGTATACTATTTCCACGTAGAGCTGCCTGAAAATGACGCTTGATAATGCCGGAACGTTATCTGCAAAATTGTAGTTACTTATTGGTCTAGTAACACCCCATAGTGCCTGGGTAGGATCGCGTTATGTGAAAATGCAGCTGATCGTACTCAAATAACAACTATTTAAAGAGATAAAATTACACAGACCAGCTGATTAAACAATGGCTACATTAATGATGTCACGAGCTATTGCATGGCAGGACAGGTATCGCTGAATCTCTCTTTTTGATTTCCCATGGGCCATGTAAAACCCTCACGATATGTAATTAATGTAACATGAAACAAAGGTGTTGGCTTCTCTGCTGGGCTCAAAATACTAACGCTCCATGTTTTAGTTTTATCATTATATTAACGTTTCTCTTTCTTATTTTTACAAATTAAAGTTTGGTTATATTACTTAAAAAATAAATTTTTGACGAGGCTGAAGGGAAAAACTCATGCTTTCCAACAGTATTTTGCTTTTATACAGATTATTTTCTGCTTTTATGTATTATTATATAAATACATACATTGTCTATCAGACTGTATGTATCCACTAAAACAAATAAAAAAGTATATTCAACAACACCTCACATTACACTGAATATGTCTAAGTTACGGCAAGAACACCAAAAGTATGTGAAATGCGATAAAGCAAAATAAAATACAAAGTATTCTAAACAAGTTTTGAAATGGTTCAACAGATAACATCATAACGAAATAAGTATTTAATGCTGCTTAACCTATGTTAACAGTTTTTTGTCAACATTCTAGCCATTTGAATTTAATTTTATTATTTGAAAAGTTTAACAAATAAACTGAAGTATTTATGGTCAAAAATAAGGAGCAGTTTTTCACAGGAGAATGTGGTGGGTTGTTAAAAAGTTCAATTTTAGGCGTTTGTGTAAAATTAAATTTGATCATTTTTATATGTACTTCCGTTGAAGGCACTAACATTCTGACGCACAAACAAAATATAATTGTTTAAAAGTAAAGCATCTCCCTCCTGTTTTTGTAAACTTTCATAGGTATGTGAAACATGTACAATAACTAATCAGATTTTCACATTTTCTAATGATTCATACAATTGACATAATGGTCACTAAAACAAAATCTTCTCACTGTCAAGAACACTAATCTCTCTGGCTCACGCCTCTCATTTCCGACGCCAATCAATCAATTCGCATTTTAATTTACAACATTGGCAAAAGTGTTCGATAATGGTATTCACATATTGAAAATGTCAATAGACATTTTATGGTTCCCAGCTCTTGCTCTTAGATAATCCTGTTTGCCATTCATTCAGCTTTGCCTCAAAATTTATGATTTTGACTGTTCAATTATTCTGCTTGCTGTTTATAATTTATGATACAATTTCGCAAAACCTTTGGGAGTGGTCGGCAGCTTGCTTGGAACTTCTGAACCGGCTTTGTAACCAATTACAGACCAGGTCCCGAAGCTCTATCATCAGCAGCTATTTCATGTCTGTGAATCATTGACTTCACAAATGCCTGATCAGAACCAATACTCCAGATCACGGACGTCTAAAACCTAACAAAATTATTGGTCTACCCATCTTACCGTAGATCCTAGTCTAACTAAATTTTACAAATGAGAGTCGGTTAATGACACCCTGCTGTCATCTTTTTATAAAGTTCATCTTTGAAAAATTACTCGCATCGATATGTTCAACCAAACGACAAGCATATTGGAGAGCTAAATGGCGTAATTCTTTTGGAAGTTATTAAAAAAACGAAAACTCCAGATAATGCAGTGATTCGTTTTTAGTTATCTGCAACTAAATATCAACGTATAGGTGTGGGAGCAACGTTGCTTTGTAGATAAATTAATTTACTTTCAACTCCAGGAGGGTAATGATGTAGTTTCTTGTCTTTCATTGCAAAGGGGCTGATAAAAAAATCACAAAACATTTTTCTCCCTCAAAGCCATCAAATCAGATTTTTAAGGGTTGAAGTAGAGTCGAAACATAAATTTTATCCATAGTCAGGATCCACTTCAGTTTGATTGGCGTGTTTTTGGATGCAGTCGGTGTTGATAAATGCTTAAATTTACCTAACAATTGAGTGTTCAACATGTTTAGATGTACAGTCATGCCACAGAGGAAAACGAGATCCCAAAGCCATTCTTCAAGTTTTCAAGGATGGGGGAGATGTGAAGAAGTTAATTTTCATTTAGGTAAGTTGAGACATCACTGCGTAGTTTCCAGAACCTTTCCAAAGACTTTCCTTTTGAGAACCAACAAACATCACAATGGAGAACAAGTTCTCCCTGTTCTCCATTCATTTTTCGAACTTTCCCCTGTATTTTCTGTAATTGGAGGCACGAGCCTGTATTTTGTTGATACTGTCGACAACTGCTTCTTGGATAGAAGATAATTTCAGCTGCTTGGCACATAGCGCTGCTTGGTGAACGATGAAGTGATGTTTTAGAAGCCTTATCAAATAGTTTTCTAATAGTGCAATGTACTTTGTCGGGTCCTTACGAGGGGGGTGCCTAGTTACCCTGGTGACGAAGTGAGGGTTGATTAAGTTTATGACCTGGACAATCGTTAGGTATAGGGTAGGTAGTGTAGGTAGTTTGCGTGGTCTTGGAATGACCACGAATTCACACTCGGTATCTGAGGGTAGGAGAAATCCGTCCGGATCCCAAAGACGAGTGTGAACCGGACAGAGGCAAAACTGGATTGCCGTGGGGAACACTGCTTGGTAAGTTTGCTGGGCAACGGCAACCGTTGTCCACTAGGGAGAGGTCTCTCCCAAGGAGGTGCTAGATTTAGCGAGACAAAGGCAGAGATTCCCACTAGGAAGGTGTGGGGTCTGACAACGCCGGACTATAACGTAGCGAGGAGAGGAGAGAGAGATGCAGAGGTTTTTCATAAATGAGAAGGCCATGTTTGAACATCAGAGCAGCCACGAGCCATCAGTCAGCCAGTCGTCAGGAGAATGAATTACAGGCCCAAACCGCCGGTCTTAAATACCTAGCTGGCTTCGTCATTAGCCAATCAGCTTCGGCTTTATTGCACTCAATGCCAGTTGAGTATGTGGTGGCCTTTGTTCTCTGACAGTTGGTGGCCTTAGAGTCCCTGATTCCTGACCCGGGTAAGGGTCTCCGGCCCTCTTGGGGGTTAGGGTCGCTTAGTACCTGCTACGGGTAGTGGGTGCCCCAGATCATAAAACTAATTGCCTCGCAGCTGCGTCTTCATTGTTTACAACATTTACAATGATTTATAGTTTGGTAATGTTATTTATATTTGTTTAAATTAATTTACAATAGAGTATAGGGTGATTTAGTTAGTGGTCGCTACATACTTATTTTTCCCCTTCAACAGCAATTTTTTCCTCTTCAAACACATCTTCTCCATTAGTTGTTGGACCTCGATCTTTGACCTGAGGAGTTCTTCAGAATGAAGGTTCTCATTAACCATAGGAACGTTAACACATAGCTAAACAGGTGATTTATTTATCCAACTGTCATCAAAAACCAAAGAAAAATATTTGCCACACGAAAGATTAGTAATTAACTGCGCGGTCAGCCCTCTGGTCACTCCACCGCATTACCGTATTTCGAGACAGAGCTAATTCATCCACTAGTTTAGAAATGTTGTGATCGTTCGTCTGTTGAGCAAATAGTTTTGAGTTGTGCCTGATAACTTTCTCTCTATTTCTCCAAATGGTTTCATTCGTTCTACCAGTAGCAGATTTCATAGGAAGCTGTCACCGTTGAAGAAAATTCATGATTTTGTTTTTTGAGTATTAATCACTTACCGCATAACGATTTCATCTTTTTTTTCAATGAAATCCGATCTCAAGACTGAAACATACCGGATACTTGGAATCAAAATCAGAATGATCCTTTGTGAAGTGTCTCTCCAAATTGTATTTTTTAGGCACTAAAACATTTCCACCACAGACCAAACAGACTTGTTTTGATACGTTTTACATACAACCGTAAACATTAAACATTGAACATTCAACGTTAAAAAGAAACCGTTCTTTCCAACGGTTGTTGAACACTCTCTTAATTATGTCCTTGAACACTGAAATATTGTTATGACGATAATGAACTAACTGTATACGTAAAGAGTGTAGAAAGTGAAGTGACACCAGTAAGAGGCGTTTTGGGTGTGGTCCACTAGAGTTTCTTAGGTAGTTATTAAATGATCGTCAAAAAGAAAATGACTTTTGATCAAAATTTTAAAAGTCAGAATTTATAAGTGTTAGTCTGTAAATGTGCGGCTTATATACGACTTTTTAAAAGTTTAATTTGTTTCTCCATCAACAAGCCTACCCAAAGGGAGTACTGTTTATAAGTACATCCCTTCAGTAAAGGATTGACTGAAAGCGAGATGGTTTGATAGATAGATGGATAGATCACGAGGAGACAAAATAGAACAGTAGAAGACTTTTACTGAACTTGTCAATCTAGTGGTAAAAAATGAAAATTCAATTTTCCCTTGATTGCATTTGTCTGTCATAGCTATGACTGTCATAAATAGTTAGATATAACTATGTATTGATAATAGGTTAGTAAATGTATGGAAGTGGAGAGGTATCCGAGTACAGCATCACTTATAGCTGGTGCTAAAAAAGTGCGTAAATACGTTGTTTCCCCTCCCCCCTGGCATTTTCATTTAACCTTGCTACGACTGCATTGGGTATGGAATTTCTACAAAATGGAATGTGATTTAATCGTTCATTTATTATTTTATTTTGTATTTATGAAACGATGAGTGCGTTTATATTGAAGTTTTTTAGTTTGTGCTTGTATAGAAGTGTCAGTTACCAGATTCGCCCTAGGCCGCTTTCATTATTGTTGTGCATTGATAAGATCAACCCCACACCGACATTTTCGCCCAGAACTGCCTGGAAAAAAAGTCTATGTTGTTTTAAGTTCAGGGAAGCACTCTCAGGGAAGGGTGCTTATTTTTCTCGAGACGATACCTATTTCTAAAAGAGATCTTATAGAACAGTGGCAAGCAAAACAAAATGCATAAAAGTGCCATTTAACGCTGTAATCATAGCTTAGATTAATATTTTTAACATCAAATTAAACTTTAAATGTGTGCGATATGATTTAATAATAAACTATTGAAATATTGGGATATAAGTAATGTGAAATTATGGGCAGAAACCGGAGCAACATGATTCTAGGAGCCAATTGGTAGAATTGGATTTATTTTTAAATTAATGTGCCTTTAAATGTCTCATTTTGTTCTTTTATTTTGATGTCAAAACACAAGATTATGCAATTTCCTCTATAATTTATTGAAAACTTAGTGCGGGTTAAGATACGTGCATTACTTAATAAAAAATACCCTGTGTTAGAAAATCATGACCACCCAGAGTTAATTTTCCCGTTTGCCAGTCTTACGAGGAAAATAATATATTTTTTTTTCAAGTAGGAAAGCTCTCGAGCTTTTCTCTAAAATATTTTGTCTTGATAGGTGTGATTGAATTGAACGCTCTCTCTTAATTCTTAACGTTTTACAGCAAATTTGCCTTCAGAATCCAGTTCAGTACCTTTAAAAATTCAAAGAACCGTATTTGTAAGACATTCTAACGATCTGGACGATCTTCTATCTCCATTCGAACATATACAACGATCATCGGGTTTTTGTTTAAATACTTTACTTCTCAATTTATATTTATATATTTTTTACATTTATTTGTAGAACTGAAAGACAAAACACTTAAAGAGGATAAACCCCACCTGTTTAAAAGTAAAACCTTTGGAAATTTCCTAAATATTCTATCAAAAATTGACCAGCAATTTTTTTTGTATATTTCCTAAAGAATGAGAACTCATAACATGACCATAAACAAACTCTTTCCACCATTGACATGGACTACTCCTTATACCTTAAGAATTATCTCAAATACGAGCGAAATTAGTGGCTTAATTTGAAAAATATAAACAGAGTAACCACGATGTTTGAATTGAGAGGGCTCTCATGTCGGTCTCCCCAACGAGCCCTGTCGTGGACCACGGTAAGTAGAAGACTAACTCTAGTCCCCAACAGAAATAGACAATTTTGTCAACCTCAAAAAGGTGGGAAAATCAACCAGAATTTTTAACAGGTAGTTCTCTAAAACACCTACAAATGTTGAACAATGAAATCCAAAAAAACCCTAATCTGGATTACATTTTATAATGTTTGTTTCTTCTTCAAATGGCTTGCCCTCTCTTGCTACTGTTTGGGATCACTTTGACAATAGTATTTACATCTTGTGGTGGATCATTCACAGCCCTTGCCCATTTAAGATGATCTTACCATAACCTGGGATGTTTTATATTGCTTTCACTCGTTAATAGTATTTTGGGAGAAGAAAATAGACCACTCCCTTCTTTAACGGGGTTTTAGGGTTTGAAAAGGTTGACCAAAGAGGGGATAAAACAGAATAAAGTATACATGGTGTGTATACAGAGTATACATGGCCGAGGAAGCGGAGAAAACAGCTCATGATGCTGGATCGCTAGGTCACCACCACTGGCGAGTAATTTTTTGCTCCCATTTTGGCTATCGTTGACCAAAGACTGATTAAGAAAAAATTTTTAATTAAAAAGTTATTGATTCGTTTTAACTACCTTGTGGGCTGAGATGAATGTTACCAGTCTATTCACTCGAGTAGTGTCGGGTAGTTATAACTCTCAAAATTTAGAATAAATATAGAAATATTATAAACTAATAACTAGTAAAAAATTAATCTAATCAGAGATGCCTCTGGGTTTGGTTCCAGTCGAGGCTATTCCCGGGAAGTTAGTAGTTAACCCTTCCTGTCAAACTCCTTCTTCGGGAAAATTTCATTAGCAAGAAAGCATCTGGAGTAGAAGTTATAATTACTTGAATTGAGCCTGATTAAATTTTGTTTAGGAAAATTACAGCGAATAGTGTGTAATTATTCCATTTGTATCTAGATGTAGGCCACTAGACACCTACAGAAATGATTCCTTCAATAATATATATATAAAAAAAAGTAAATTTTTTAATCCAGATTTAAAGTTTCATATATAATTATTAGCAGAATTGGAAAGGTAAGATTAAAAATTCCATAAATATTAAAATTCAAAATTGTGACCTGAAAAAAAGTAAGTCACTCTGTTATGCTATTTATCAGCCCTGTATATGTCCTTTTAATTACTGTCCTGGATTTTCTACGTTGGCTGTGAGCGGCTCATCATGCCAGAGAGTGGCTAATTTTAAATCTTCCTTTGTATTTAGGAAATTAGGATTGGCATTGAAGAGGATTTTTGCTAGTTGGTTTAATTCTTGCTTTACAAGCACATAGCTTGCCTTTTCGCAAAACCAGTTAGCATCCCATGGAATACTCGAATTATATTTAATTTTGATGGGTATTTTCGTTTTTTTGAAAACTAGATACCCTTTCATTTTACCCGAGGGAACGTTTGTCTGTATAATAATGTTTTGGAGTAATATTTAAACTGGTAATTCTATTTGATGACCAAATGATGCTATTTTATGTATTTTTTTGTCATTATCGTGAGTATGAAATCAAATTAAACAAATTAATTTCCTCAATAATATCATGTATTAAAAAGACATTTAAATTGTAATTAAAATCGTTCTCACAGATGTAATAAAACCCACGATTGTCTGAAGCATCATTTTTGACATGAATATTTTTCTATTTTGTCCCTAATATTTGAACTAGATTTAATGATTGAATAGTAAAAATAACTAGATTTAAGTTTTATTTGCCCACGCAAATAACCTTATTAAAATATCCTGGTATTTTCAAACAGTACAGCAGCAATATTTTGAATTTGACATATTGATGATGTTCCTAAATGTATAATGTTTTTAGATTTGTAATATGTTACTGAATGAATCATGCGTTAACATACAGTTGAAATTGTATTTTTAATCCAGGTTTAAAGTTTCATATTGTAATTATCAGCAGGATTAGAAAGGTAAGTTTAAAAATTCCATGAATATTAAAATTCGAAATTGTGACCTGAATAAACGTAAGAGTCACTCTTTTATTCCAAGTTCGTATAAGTTTGTTATATGCAAACTAGTTTGCGCATGCTAAATACTCCGTCGAACCACAGTACGGTGCCTTCAATAATGAATAAACCAGTACGTCGATTAATTGAAGAAATTTACTAATTTTGGTAACTTAATTTTTTTAAGAGGGAGGGATTTGGTGTATTATTATTGGGCTGTGATATTATTGTAGTGTGGTAAAGAGATGAAGGTTGCTATAGATGTTAATAAGATTTACGGAATTATAAGTTATTATATTATTTAAAATAAATAAACACCGGAAAAACTCTAGCAATATTACAACAAACGATTCAACAAAAAGTGGAGGGGGGCCGTGGCCCAGTGTCGTAATTTTACACACTTAAATATTTTCGTTTACAAGCGCGCATTACTTGACCGTGTATTTTTTACTTGTATATTTTTCTATTTTATCCCTATAATTTGAACTATATTTAATGAATGATTAGTAAAAATAACTAGATTTAAGTTTTAGTTTCCCTCAAAAATAATCGTATTAATGCCTATTGGAACAGCTATTTATTGAATGCTATTTTGACGATGTTCCAGGATGTATAATGTTTTTCGATTTATAATATGTTACTGAATAAATTATGCGTTAACATACAGTTGAAGATGCACAGGTAATAAGTTTGTTATACGCAAACAGAAAGTCCTTCCGTTAGTAGAGTGAGTTTTGAGAGACTTGAATTGCCATTTGTCATGCTGCCTTCCTGCACCAGGTGCGGACACGTCCTGTTTAGAACAAACAGAGAGTGTTTGCTCTTGAGAAGTTCCCTTATTGACAACGGGATAGGTGCGGTTCTCCTAGCTCTCTCCGAGTACGCCTAACTCGTGCACTTCACTTCTCTCTAACTCACTCGCTCTACAACGATACAGTTATAAATTACTAATGGCGTAGTTCACCCGAAGCCATCAGTGGATATGTCCGAGTTTAATTAGTCCTTTAAGCGGAAGAACAGGTAAATTGATTGCTTTGACTGGAAGTCGAAACAGGTCATACGTTTTTCACGTTTAATAGTTGTTTTTTTTTCACAACACTCCCTATTACTATATTTTAGCCATAAAATAATCAGCATTCTTCGTAATAAAAGGAAATAAAAAATTTTAATTCCAGATTTATTGAATTATGTTTACGACCGCTATCGTAGATATCATTCTGTTGAAACGTACAAACGAATTTCTGAAGAAGGACGATTTGTATGTTGACCTGCACCTTAATGAAAGTAGAACCTCTCCTCTCAGGTCTGGCAAAAAATAAAATTGCTAGAAAAAGTAATGAAGAGATGTATGGAATGGAATTTGAGAAGTTAGAAACGATCTCTGCATGAAAACTATACAATCTAGGTTAGTAATTAATGTATCATTGGCCTCAAATCTGTACTAGGTAGACAACGGCCTTCTTCAATTATTAAACCTATTGACTTGAGCAGCTTAAGCACAACTGCTGGAGACTCTCGGGGAGGCAAAGCATTCGCAATTACGCAAAGAGGCAGCTGCTCTAATATTTGCAGTAAAAAATTATATCTGTGTTTGCTTAGAGGCACAAGGCTTCTGGTTAATGCAAACATACCCTTGTTGTCAACATTTGTTCCATAACAGTGCATACAGGTTTTCGCAGCAAAATACTCGGTTGACCCACCGTGTGGCACCTTCAATAATATTATGGAACGTCTTGATTGTGAAAAAAATACTACCTTATTGCGCAATAAGTAATTGTGATAAATGTTCTCATTCATAACATATTTACAATTTTCATTCACTCGTCCATTCATACAGTATTTACAAACAGTCCAGAAACCTCCCAAATCCACATGGTTGTCACCTCCTTCGCCTGTGAAAGAGGAAGCGGAGTCCTGGGTAGTCCCCCACGCTCCTCCGTCAACCTCGTCACCGTATACGATCCAGTGGAAGGTGACCAAGAGACGCTCAGGACATGATTGGAGAGGCTGGCTATTGCCAGGACTCCCACTGTCACGTATTTATAGAAGTTCACGAGGCCACTGCCGTTTTAGTCCCCGAGGAGGAATATAAGGATGTCTGGCGAAGTGTAGTGACTGTGCTTAAGGATTAGGGTGGTTGGATAGGTTACTATGGAATTTCATGAACTTGGAAGAACGTAAGGTATATTAAAATCGTTATGAAGGGGTTTGTTGCTGACGTAATAAGGAGTATTAACTATTGTTCTCAGGAATTTTGATTGAAAGGATCGGATCCACTTGATGTTCGACCTTTTTGCTGCCGCCTATAGACCTTCAATAATGAAGAAAACAGCACGCCGATTAATTGAATCATTCCATTAATTGTGGTGACTTATCTTTTTTATTTTTTGAAAGGGAGGGGGGAAGGGGGAGGAAAGAATTGGTGTGTTATATTATTATTATATTACGATGTCGTGGTTGGCCGTGCTATTATTGTAGTGTGGTAGAGAGATGAAGGTAACAATACCTGTGTTGCGGCCCTATGCCGTTAACAGTGCGCATTACTTGCCCGTACTTTGACCGTGACAGTCAACTTAAGTCCTAGCCGACTTATTTAGACGAACCCGACGCTCCTGTAGTTGCCTCTCAGACTAAGAGGAAATAAGTGACATTTCTCGCTCTGAATTTTTCAATCTTCTCCAGCCACCTCCTTCTGCACATTGCCGCTATGACCAGGCTCATCGCCATACTCATGACCACAAAGACTTACTTTTATCTCATTACGTCTTCACAAAGAAGAGCGGTGTTAAACTATTATTATTTTTATTATTTAAACTTATAGAAGAATTTTTCATGTAATTTATTTTTTCCTTTACTTTGTTTGATAAATGTTAAGAATAATATTTTTAAAACCTAAATTATTATTTTCTTATTACTTAAATGATATAAGTGACATATATTTGATCCAGAACATCTGAAAGTGATTTTGGACCTTAGAGACATATTACACTCACCAACGGATCAAGTGGAACGTGAAAGCATATTGTGTGTGGTGAAGGTTTTCTTAACTCCATGATCCAATGTTCAGATTGAGGTGTGAATGGGAGGAAAGTTAGAACTACAACGGTGGAGAACTTCAGAAAGACGCTCAAGAACAGAAACAATAATGTTATGCAAACAAAGGCACTGCGGATCCTTACTTGGGTACCTGCAACGAGGAACGGTTCCTCCTACATGGGAAGAATGAAATGATTACAGATCAATGGACCATATCGTCCAAGACTGCACAATATCCAGACAAGCAGAAACATTCTTATAAGACCCAGAAAAAGATTTGAATTCCATTTTCTCCACACACGATGATTTTTTTTAAATTACAGCTCGAATAAAGAAAAATTAATACAAATTGCATACCGTTATTTATCACGCCGAGATCTTTAATTTGAAACGTTGAGATCTATTATTTATAAAAAAAAACTTTTTAATACCAACTAATCATTTAATCAATGAAAATTGCTCATGTATCATAGAGATTGCTGTATTTTCCCTGTAGTGTTCTTTCTATTAAACAGGCCTTCTTAGTGTGAAAGCATAATTGTTTCTGGTTTTGAATTAAATAATGAAGTCCAACAAAATGTTAAATTGATATCGTGATCAAATGTTCGTGATAGCATAACAGCTCCAAGTTATTCAATACTTACACGACCAGATATATGTCGGAAAAAAGTGGCGCAGGCTTTCACACGTCAAAATATTTAACTGAGCAAATGAAACTTCTTATCAATTCTTCCTCTAAAACAGCTGTCACTGAATCAGATCAATGAGACACGTCGGAAATGGAGTTTTAAATTACTTCCCAGTAATGTACGCGTGTCACTTCACTCACGGAAAGATTTTCACGACAGGGTCATTAAAATAATCGATTCTTTAACTGTCATTCTAAATCGAAGGTGCCCAGTTAACCGAAACCGATCATCACTCACAGAGGGAGTTTAAACTGAGACTTTTATCAAGTATAACGAAAATCCGTGACCGAACATTACTTCTTCGAACTTTTCTTTCGGTCGTATTCGAGTTATCGTCACCACACTCAAAAGGAGACTCTTCATTCTTCTACCTTTTGACTTTAATGTATATATCGGCATTGCACCTCCCACGGTTTTGACTGCACGGTTTGAGACTTGTACTCCTCCGAGTGATTATTTTTCTGATCTGGAGACTCTTATCGATTTCACTTGACTACTGCTGTCGACTGAATGCAAAACTGGACAAAGATATGATCGCACCAACGCACAGTGGGTCAAAGGTACGATTTAGATGGACAAAACTCGTCCAGAAATTTCCCGCAGGGTATAATCATTTTAAGAGTCACCCCAGAGAGACTGATGCGCTCGGCTGAAGACCTTCAATAATCCCAGAGCGCTGTTTAGAAAACATGTTTAAATAGTGTTACGGATTCTGCCAACTCTACCCTCATTTTGACTAACCAATTATCAGTCTGTGTTATTGTCAACATCTTCCGCTTATTATAGATGTCATTTATACGGGTATTATAAACTTTCAGAACATTGTGTCATTCTCGTGAGATGCAGGGTACACAGTGAGTAGCATCATGAAAATTGTTCATTTTTACCGCGAGTAAGTATATTTTTTGCCAAAAAAATTTGTCAAAACATACCTGGATATCCAAAAGCATCAAAAATGATTCTTGTGTCTTTTGTACTAAAATTACATACGATTCTAAGTCATTCAAGAGATTTTGTACGATATTTTGCATTTTAGTTAGTTTTGATTTTTTCTTTTTTCAGATAAAATCTTTAAAATAGCATGGAAAGAACGAAAAATAATTTTCCGAAGAACAATTGATCCTACAGTTAAAATGATTATTATTTCATGCCTGCTATTTTATATAGAAATAAAGTAATTTTGTTGGATCTAATGTGGGAAAAAACCTAGAAATACTCCACTGTGTAACGGTAAGTACAGCCTCCGTACGATCAGCGATGATAATTGCAACGCAGGAAACGCTTCGATACTTGGCAACATCTAACAACCTTGTACCATAATTATTTTATTATGGTTGTGGTGCAATCAGTTAGGCTTGTTTTAAACATAATTTATCTGACCCAAAGATAGGGTGTGACGTGTTTGACATTTAAGTTACTCACAAATAATTTACTAGAAATACAAAATAAATATATTACGTAAAATAGATGTTAGTAATAAAAAAAAAATTAAATACGTATTAGTATTATAGTAATATACAAACATTTTATGTTACGTCACAATCTCAACATTGGAACCTCCCTATTTCCACAGAAGGATATCAACAAAGGTACTTAGATTTCACGCGACTATCCACCAATATTATTAAAAGCAGACAAGTTTCCAACCACACGGGCGTCCGGACGCATTTGGAGGAGCTAATGTTAATGATCACGATTAATTTATGATGATATGAGTAATTGATAATCATGATCAGTATAGCTCTCATACGAGCGAGGAGATAATACTCAGGCCCCAGACCAACTTTAAAACGGTTCAATTTGAAGAGTTTTAGAAGCACTCAAGCTCTAAAAAGTTTTGAAGTCACCACTGTCCAGAAACTTCAATCAATATTGGGTAAGACTATGGGCTAAGACTAGGCCAGTTGTAGTGCTACAGTAGAACATGATGCTGTGGAAATAGAAGGCGTCGGAGGAAAAAAGAAGCTGGGTTGAGCATGGTTCGATGCGAAGATGATGCTACGGTTGCCAAAAACCATGCTTACTATGCACGCCAGATGAAAACGAAGAACGGTATAGGAGTACCAAGATATAAGGAGAGAGGAAAAGATTCGTCGAAGCAAATATCAAAAGTGCAAATCTTGATGAAATAGAGAAATTTAGGTCATATAACAGCTTAATCTTTTTCAGGTCAGCCAATGGGAGCAGTCAGCTAACAAGGTCATGGATTCAACACTATACAGTTGTATGAGTCATGATGGAACCTTTCACTCCGATAAAAAAAACCGTCTTTCCGAATGGAGGATTTATGATCGTTACCCAATATTCTATTTTCTCTAAAAATGAATATATATACATAATATATATTTTATTAAAACTTTTGTGAAGTTTCTCATAATAGACTTCTAATTATCAATAATTCCTAATTGTTTTGAATAGTTTGATTATTGAGTTTAACTTGAGCTCCGAAAAGAATAAGTACCAATCGTTGCAGTCTAAAGTGGTCGGTTGAACTATTATTTAAAATTACAATCCACTTGGTGCTTTAAAATGTATCGGATTACAGCTCCTTGGAACAAAATAATTGGCACTTTGTGATATTGAAGTTTGAACTGTTTTGTTTATCGCTTTATTAATGTTACTGGTGGAGAGATAGTAACTTTAATAAAAGCTTCAATTTCGTTGTGTACAATGTACCTGCTGTATAAGAACATTTTTAATTATGTCGTTTACTAAGTTCTTAAAACAGTCTTTTCACATCGAAGCCTTAAAAATCAGTCTGCTCCTCCTAGTTGTTATGCCTAAAACATTTAGTAGCGAAATCAATTTGTCTGGGGATTCGTGTAATTGAGATAGGAGCCAATGACCTGTTGCCTCGTTATTGTTTAGTCACTGTGTGCGTAAGCAAAGGACCACTATGAATTAATATTCACGAAAACGTTTTATCAGCAATGATTTTATTTTTATAGCGTCAATACGTTTGTTAAATAACTATAACCTAAGTTATATTTTGAAAATATAATAAAAAAAATATGCGGCCAAAACGATCAATATTTTATGCTGTTTTTTCCATTACGTCTTAAATAACCACCAGTAAGTATGCAAATATTCATAGCAATCATTATAATTATTTATAACATAACAACATATTTTCTTATCCAAATCCGTTAACTAGCTCCGATGTATTCTAGCAGAGATGACAGTTCGGGTTAACGCCCCGCTGTCATGCGAACCACATCAAACCGGCCTCAATCGTCACTCCATTGAGGAGGAGCATCGTCATAGTTCATATAAACGTAAATTACATCCGTGGTGAGCAATTTTAGGCTCCGGTAGTTCCGATGTTTTTACGTCCATACTGAAAATTGTCATCGGTGGTTAAATTAATTATTATTAGATATTTGTTTGAAAAATTACAACCTGCTTACAATTAAAAATTGGGATGTGAACATTTATTCATACTCATGCAACAATTTACACCCCCACCCCGCTCCTACGGCGATTCCCACAGCATGGTTATAGAAGTAGCGGAGCTCCCCCTGGCCTACCTCTCCGACCGTTTTGCCATGTGACCAAGACCAGAGAAGGGGCAAGAGAGCCACTGTGTAAGGACTGAACAGACAGACAGGCAGGTGAAAATACGAGGATTTCTGATTGTCGGGCTCAGATATGTGAGTCCCCAATGTGGAGAGGAGACGCCCGCCGCGGGCTAGGGTCGCTACACCCTCTAGCCCCCGTCCGGTGAGCGCCAAGAAAGAGATAAGGCGGGTGGACCTGTGGTCTTTCACCCTGGCTGACGGCCTAGTCGACGGGCAGCCTAATTCGTTTTGATCTGACTCCATAAGATCTTAGAAGGTGTGCCCCGACAGTGCACTATGTTCAGGAGAAGAGATACAGGGTAGGTTTATAGGTAGTTTATGTGGTCTTGGAATGACCACGAATTCACACTCGGTATCTAAGGATAGGCGAAAGCCGTCTGGATCCCAAAGGTGAGTGTGAACCGTAGAGAAGAAGACTGGATTGCCGTGGGAGACGCTACTAGGTAAGTTTGTTGGGCCACGGTAACCGTCGTCAGCAAGGGAGAGGTCTCTCCCAAGGAGGCGCCAGTTTTAGCGAGACAAAGGCAGGGATTCCCACTAGGAAGGTGTGGGGCCTGGCAACGCCGGACTAAAACATAGCGAGGTTAGGAGAGAGAGATGCAGAGGTAGTTGAATTAGAAGACTATGGTTTAAGTAGATCAGCAGGCGCTAGTGCAGAGAGAGAGGAGAGAGTAGTGTTCCAAGTAACGGTCCTGTTCATTATCCCAACTCTAGCTAATCTCGCTACTTATATAGGTGGCCAGCCGTGGTGGGTATGGGTCCCCACCTGCGGCTCTTTCCCCCACTAGCTTCTCCCCCTACTCTCACTGACGTCATAACCTTAATTAAAAACATATGGAAACATGGATAGATATTTTCTGATCCGAGAAGAGGTGAACTTGTTATTATTCGTAATTAAGAGGTGGCCACAACAATGATTTTTTTAAAAAAAATCAACGAGACCCTAAATGGAGACATGGAGACTTTATTTAGAAATATTTACATAACCCAGCTGTCGTGGTTGGAAATTCTATTAATTACTCTATGAATTAATAGGATATATAAAAAACAATGCTTTAGAATGCATACACTAATAAATGTAATTCCATAAATTTTACGAAATTAGTCATGAAGGAACAATTAGTAAGATCATTCAAATTGTGCGATACTTAACACTAAACCTATTTTGTTTTTCTTCGTCATAAGTTGTATCTTTCTTTTGAATTCTGAGGCAAGTACGAAGTTCAGGAAAGGTAGGTGTTCATCAATTGCGGTTTCTTTCGCTGCTTTGTCAGTTCATTGCCTTCAATTCCAACGCGGAAAGTTGCCAAGAAAAACTGAGCATCTTTTTTCTTCTCAACAACTTCATTAATAATGTTTTTTAGTCATTGTAATAAATAGCTCTCTCGCCATTTATTTTTAGTTCCTCTAGCATATTGTTAATCAGTGATGACGACTGATTTTTAGAAATACCCAACAATGAGGTAATAAACTTCTTTTACGTTTTCTAAGGTTTTGTTAAAGTTCAAATATTTTATGTATTACCGCGTGTTACCATGGAACATACAACACTCCCTTTTGCCTTCGGCCTGTCAGTAAAAAATCTCTGATGCCATTTATATTTCGCAATAACATTTTAATATTGTTTGTTTTTGATTTATGAGTTACGATTTCCTGACATGTATCAAAGTGAGGGGGGGGGGAGGGAAAGTCGATAGTTGGGCACTATTGATGGAAAATATCAATAGTTGGGAACTATCGATGAAAAATATCGATATTTAATGATTCCTACTTAAAAGAGAAAAAACATTATTTTACTAGGGTAAGAAGAAAAAGATAACAGTTATCAGAAGATATTATTAATAAATAATTTATTACTAGCTTTATTATTGCTATTAAAAATTAATAAATAATTTAGAATTACTTGTGTCTTTTTTTGTAAGATAAAAAGGAGCAATTAAAGTAAAATATTGTGAAAATTAATTAAGCTTGGAGAAAAAATATTTTTTTTTTAATTATATATAGAAAAATTCTTGAAGAGCTTGGTGGAAACAAACATTGAGAGACTACAGCAATCACTAAACGAAAAATAAATTGTTAATGTTAATGTCTTTTGCCATTGTGGTTTAATTACAAGAATCCATTTTGTACGTGAGAATGCTCCAGTGAAAAGTCTCAGTAATTAAACCTCTGTGAAAGGAGAACTATCGATGGAGCTATCGATAAATAAAACTTATCGATATATCGATATCACTATCGGCTATCGGTACCCCCCTATATCGAAGCTCGGTGTTGAAACTCATTAGAGGTACAAAGGTACTTCGGGGTTTATTCTTGTCGGGAATCTATTTTTTTTTTTTTTACTTACCCAGCAATTAATTAATTATGACACGTTGTAATTTATCATGGTGTTTATTTTTAGTTTACCACCATTCCACAATCAAATAAAACTATCATGCCAGTAAGTAAAATACAGAAAATATCGTAATTTGTAAATGCTGTTAATATCTCTATAATAATCTCACACAGAGCACCTTAGTGTGACAGTTTTAATGACATTTTGGAATTAGTCCTCTTAGGTCCCATAAAAAATACATATTATTAATCAGGACAACGAGACCTTTAATTTGATCTGTTTTATGATTTATGACTATATTTATGAAGTTGAAAATATAGTATTCTACGTTATACCAGAATGGAATTTTCTTTAAAATTATTGATGGTTCAGGGTTGAATAGGGGACTTTCACAATCTGTTTGGACAGATAGGGAAGACACATCTTCACCAAAGCTTTTTGGAGCGTTCAATGAAGAGAATGATCTCATCACCCAGATGACGTCCAGTAGTTCTCCAGCACCGACGGTCTTAAAATGACTTGGGCAACCCACTTTAACTTTGCCCGTAAGTAACTTCTTTAACGAAACTTTCTCGTTTTTCTTTTATTTCTATTAGCGGCGTCGGTGGCTACTTCTATAATTTTGTTGGCTCGAAAAAAAAAAAGATACAGAAATTTACATCGGCTACTCCGTTCGAAGTAATTGCCACTTAAGTTTTAAGTCCCCAGTTATAGGATAATAGACTCTTAAGTTGGCTTTATCTGAAAGCGATACTGAGTTTAAAGGACTTTACAGTTTTGTTTATCTTTAAGATAAGGATATTATTCTGACAAAGGCTGTAATTGCCTTTAAACGGACAATTAAATTCTTCAGCACGAACTTTAAAATGACTGTTTATCAAATATGAATCGAATTTTCATCACACAGGTACCAATTAGACACATTTTTAAGAATATTTTAATAGCAAAGGCCACTGCTAGAAATTTTAAAAAGATCGTAATATATCATACCTTACATCCTTAAGCTCATCCCTTTCAAATAATTTCATCATCGATCAAAATTGCTTATTGTCCACTAGGGTTGATTATATTTCAATAAAAAGATTTTAATTAGCCTGAAATGGAAGTGATTATTTTAATATATACATTCATACTGCACGAACTTATATATAATATAGTAAAGGCAACATGGTAAATATTATTATAATCTACTTCCCTGTTGTATTGTAATTGTAATTTTCTTCTTTCTTCACTGTATGACTTCATATTTAATAAATAGTCATGGGTACCAGTAGACAAAACTTAAGACAGATTACCAGATGTGCGTAATATAGGCTACTATTATTTGTAATTATTACTAATTAACAGCAAATAAAATAAATTTACCAGCCGGCTCGGTACTTGAACCTGGAATCCCCTAATCTCTAATCAGGTGGTTGACCATGTAAGCTAGCCTGCTGAAGTGGACGAGTTTTACAATGGAAAGTATCAGTGGGCGAAACCTGAGGCTAATTACTATTATTATTATTACTATTACTATTATTTATAACTATAAGGTACTATTATTTACTTTATTTTACTTATTATTTACCATTACTTATAATGGCTCGGTACTTGAATCTGGGATCTCCCTAATATTTAATCGGGTGCTTGAACTTGTGAGCTAGCCTGCTCAAGTGGACGATTTTCACAATATGAATCCTCATACTACTGGGTAAGCTCTCACCCTACTAAATATTGTGGAGGTCCCGGGTTTGAGTCCCTATCCTGCCAGTATGTTTTACCTTTATAATTAGTTCTTTTAATTAATAAGTAGTTTATTATTATTGTTCGTTACGATGGTCAGTTTCATTGGATAAAGCTTTAGGGTACGAGGAACTGGTTCCGGGTTCCAGTTATTTTGTGAAGCGGGATCCTAGTCCACTGGTTACATAATGAATTATCGAAAATAATATTTAGTTTAAGATTGTATGAATGAGAGCATATATCTTAATTACTTATTGCCTTATAAAAGGCAGATTGTAATTATTGCACAATAAAGGAATTATACTACTAGTTTAAGATTTTTGTGACTATAAAAAAATTCTTTGATTTAATAGGGGGAAAAATTTATCTACTCATCAAAAGCAGGTGTTTCCTATTGGCTATGTTCGATTGATTACTTTATCCTTCAGTGCCACCAGTGGACTCTCACCACTGTACCGAAACAATCAACCTCCACCGAGGCTTCCCACACCCCTTAATCCTCTCACACCAACTTCAAGCAGGTACTCCTAGTATAAGGATACGATTAACCTAAATATTCTATATTTTTCCCTCATCCTGAATTTCTAATTAGAGAGCTTAGGAAAAAATAAAAATAAAAAAAAAATCGTTTAGTGGACTTTCACCACTGCACCGCAACATTTCCACCTCTACCGAGGCTTCCTACACTCTGTAATTCCCTCACTTCACTTTCAAACAGCTACTCCTTATATATGAAATAAATTCCTTTATTTTTCCCTTATCTATAATCTTAAAAATTTGAGAGCTAAGAAAAAAAACAAAAAAAAAACATCCATTCAGGACTTCTATGGCAGTCCTTGATTGTACATCATTATATTGCGACTCTGCAGGGGCATATAGATGTAATCCTTTACAATATTATCAGTCATGAGAACATTTAAAGATACAGGTTTTCTGCAAATACAATGCAATAAATCCTAGCCAGGAACTGTCACTAACTTGAAGAGAAAACTTTACATCCTAAACTTCATATAACTGAGAACAACTCTCTCTCTCTTTAACTGCTCGCATATAAATATTTCTCGGAGATGTTATGTTATGTATTTCGGAGATGTCACGTGCTCGTGAGGACTATGCTGACTGATACTGTAGCCCTATATTTTCAGCGGTGGTCAGAGGGGGAAAAATAAACCACAGTTGGAAATACAGCTTGGAGTGAGATAACGTAATTAATTCCTTCCCCCATGAAAAGGGAGTTTTAAAATCTAGTTAGCTATGCCACTGGCTGGAAGAAATCCAGCCCGAAGCGTTGACAGTATCTTTCACTTGCCAGATATTTTTGATAGGTTCGGTTCAAAGGTTATTATTAGCGAGTACAAGGTTAGGAAGGGATAGCTATCGAATATTCGTTTCTTATGTTCTTCATCGCTTTTATAAATTATTTTGATATGATTAATAGCTGCAATGTCTAAACTCTCCCGAAATAATTTCCTTTTCTAAGGTACAGTACATTCCTCAAAAATGTAATCTAAATAATTTTGTCGTTCACTAGTGATTTGGTCAATTTTTAAATAGTTCGAAACGTCGGCTGACAGTAAAATATTGTAATGTACATAACTGTTATAACTAATATATCAAGAAGGTTGAAATTATGGTAATTTTCTCCACCATCTAGCGGCCATATGAGAAAAAACGAGGGTTTGTTTGAAACCAGCCTCTTAGCAACACTTTTGGGGAAGCTATGTGGAAGAATTTTAGTGTTGTGAATAATTGTTTGTTGCTGTTAAGTCTTGTAAGTATAGAATCTGTTAAGTTAATCTGTTAAGTTAAGTAAATACACTATAATTTACTGGTTTGTACATTTAATGAGTACGTAATGTTTTGTCTCTTTGTAAATGCTAACATTTAGTTTTGAGGTATTATGGTATTCTGTTGAGAAAGCTCAGGTTAAGTTCTTTAAGGGGCTATCTTGTTGCGAGATAAGGTCTGTTTAAGAGTACCTGCGGCTAAGATAGGACCTGTCAGGGCAGCTTTGATTTTCCCATTTAAAGGAACACGCAAAACGAAAATGGTTCATACAAGGTGGAATGTCAATAAGGTTGGACAATAGAAAAAAAAAAGTATCATTTGAAGTACTTATCATCAATTAAAAAGTAGTACACAATAGCCACTTTTATAGTTAATATTATGAAAAATATAACAATTCTTGACACAGGCTTATTTAAATGGCAGATGTATAAATAAAACCAAATAAATGAAATAGATAGATAAAAAATCGGGCCATTAGATTGCTTTAAATAGATCTATATACAGATGAGGTTTCGGGGCCTTTTTACCTTCACTGGACAAATTTTCATTTCATTCTATACCTTGTTCACACATATTTTGTCAAAAGAGGAAATAACTACAGGCATAACCAACAGTCAAATTTGCCACAAATAATGTTTAGAGGCTCGAGAAAGAAACTGCGGGATTCACCAGAGATCTAAATATTTTATTTGCCTGCTCTTAGCCACTTAACATATATGTAACTTATTCCTTATGTAAGGAATATAAGGATAAATTATATATAATGTATCCTTATATATACGATTAGTAACCAAGCCAGTATACTAGGTCTACCCATGAATTAAAGACAGTCTTTATATAAACCTCTATCAATGTGCACCGTTGTCACATCAATGGCAGAGGCCAATGCGTATTTGTCATCGAGCCAAGATTATGATGACGTATATATTGAATTTCATAATAAATACAAAGTATTGAAGAGCATTTACTTGCCATGACAGAAAGGGGAGGCTCTACTATCAAAAGGTGGACTTTCTTATGTATGTATAAGTTTTAAGGCGCTTTATAATTTTATTTCTTATTTATTTTCATTCGAAAAGTTTTTGTTGTTAGTAATAAAAAATTTGATTATTTATCTTGAAATTAACTGGTAATTTTCGTCCATTGCTTAGATGTGTTGAACCATCAGCCCAACTCTGCCTGTCAATATAACAAGAGGCCTAGACTGATGTCGTCTTCTTATATATAGCAAACTTTATGATGGGTGCAGTGGAAATTATTTCTGAGTAAATCGGTGAATGCCATAGGCATGGCAGGCAGTTCAGAACAAATGACGCTCTCTTAACAGCCATTTATAGTGTAAACTTTTTTATCAGTCTCTAATTGAAAGTTACTAGTGAAGTTTGCTTTCAAGTTGCTATGATTTTCCAAGGAAAATAATGATTCTTGGGCAACCTGGATTCCCCCGACCCAACTTGTCATATCCGGAAGGTAAACTTTTAAGCTGGAGCTTACTTCATCTACTTTCGAATTTTGTTTCGTTTTGTCACCAAATTAGTTAGAAAATTACCACTCACTCAACTATCACTAACACTGACTTGGGCAGAGACTAATTAGTGGACCCTCTATAGTAGAACATACAGAGAGTCCTACGAAAGGCACCCACGAATACCTGAATGAAAGTAGAGCCTCTCCCTTTAGGTTTCTTAATAATATAATCGTTAGAATAAGCGATAATTATATATTACATTATCCTCTATTTTCCTTTTTTACTATTAGTTAATATATAAGAGAATCAAGGAGTAAAAGATTTACATGATAAAAGGTAGGCTGAGGCCGAAACTAGTTAAGCTCCGCTCTCGACTAATATTGTAAACCACTCAACTTGTTGTTCTATTATAAACGTCTCATACAGCAGGAAACTTGAGCTCATCAAACTCTACTTCATATTTGAATACAGTGCCATCAGACCGCTTAATGTGATAATTATGGGAACTTGTTGGGTCGAATGTACGAACTTTCTGAATTTATATAATGCTTAACTTTGGATCAGACTTCGGAAATATACCTCTTCCTTGGAACTTCTGCATGATATCCTCAACTAGTTTTACCAAAATCAATCACGATCAGCAGTAAACATAAGTATTTGATTCAAGGAGCAGTATCCTGGATATATATTGCCGGGTCAAAAATTGTCGTCGAATATCCCCAAAGTGGGGAGGAGATGCCCACCGCGTGAGAGGATCCGGCGAGCGACAAGAAAGAGATAGAGCGGGTGGACCTGTGGTATTTCACCCTGGCTGCCGGCCTAGTCGGCGGGCAGCCTAATTCATTTTGATATGACTCCATACGATCTTAGAAGGTTTGCCCCGACAGTGCACTATGCTCAGGAGAAGAGGTGCAGGGTAGGTTTTTTAGGTAGTTTATGTGGTCTTGGAATGAACACGAATTCACACTCGGTGTCTAAGGGTAGGCGAAAACCGTCCGGATCCCAAAGGTGAGTGTGAACCGGAGAGAAGCAGACTGGATTGGCGTGGGAGATGCTACTAGGTAAGTTTGTAGGGCCACGGCAACCGTTGTCCGCGAGGGAGAGGTCTCTCCCAAGGAGGTGCCAGTTTTAGCGAGACGAAGGCAGGGATTCCCACTAGGAATGTGTGGGAACTGACAACGCTGGATGGAACATAGCGAGGTTTAGAAGAGAGAGATGTAGAGGTAGTTGAATGAGAAGACCATGGTTTTGGGAAGAGCAGCAAGCGCCAGTTCAGATAGAGAGAGGGAGGGAGGGAGGGAGAGAGAGAGAGAAAGAGAGAGAGAGAGAGAGAGAGAGAGAGAGAGAGAGAGAGAGAGAGAGAGAGAGAGAGAGAGAGAGAGAGAGAGAGAGAGAGAGAGAGAGAGAGAGAGACCTCGTCGTCAGACCCCACACCTTCCTAGTGGGAATCCCTGCCTTCGTCTCGCTAAAACTGGCACCTTCTTGGGAGAGACCTCTCTTTCGCGGACGACGGTTGCCGTGCCCCTGCAAATTTTCCTCACAGCACTCCTGCCGCAATCCAGTCTGCCTCTCTCCGGTTCACACTCGCATTTGTGATCCTGACGGTTTTCGCCTATCCTTAGATACCGAGTGTGAATTCGTGGTCATTCCAAGACTACATAAATTACCTATAAACCTACCCTGTACCTCTTCTCCTGAACATAGTGCATTGTTGGGGCACATACCTATCAAAAAATGGATTCAGATAGTAAAGCCGTCATGAAACGATTGTCCAGGTTATAAACTCAAACAACCCTCACTTATCACCAGGGCTAGGGTAACCAGCCCCCCTCGTGACGACCCGACAAATGCATAAAAGTATTAAAGGACATATAAAGTGGAAAATAGTACCGAGAGATAATCTCTTGATTTGGCATGAGTTTACTTAAATGATTGTGGAAAACTGATCAGTATTTTTGATCAAAAATTCTATTTTTTGGATTGTCTTATAAATAATTCAATAAAAAAAAAATTTTAAATGACTAAAATATTATTTTTATAACATAAACTATTTCTGGAACGACACCAAATTCTCAATCTCTAAATTTGGTTCAAAAAAATAATTTTGAAATATCGATTGCGTTTCTATCTTTAATATGTCCCGAGATGAAATCAGAACTTTAAATTTTGAAATATCCTTATACAAAGGTATCCAAGGAGTGGCTTGGGCGAAAAATACTTCGACCCAATTTGATTTCTTGGACCAAAGGTGATGCCGTTTTATTTTAGTATGTGCTTACTTTCCTTCAATGGTGAGTTAACTCTGACCAGACCCATCCTTCTGATTAAAATATTCTTACAGCCCTAATAATGGAGCTAGGGAATTCTCCATTGCTATTTCGAGATCGTCGGAAATGATATTTACTCCAAAAGGCTAAATATGTAGATAAAAATCTCTAGCTAGCCCCATACTTTCCTTAAGCCACAAACCACAGGCAAGTGGGACAAGAGACAAGGGAACTCGATTCATCTCTCTATATTCATTCGCATGTGACATGTAAAAATGGACAACAAGCGAAATCAGTGTCGAATCAATAGTTTTCGGTGTCACATGGACCCTCAACTTAAACTTATTTGTTCCGTGTTTGAGAGCTGATGTTTACCATTTAATTATTCTGGCAATATTACTGCGTCCATGGGTGTTCGGATTACCAAGGTCGTACCGATATACTATGTTCGGTTTCCTCATTAAATTCATCAGAAAAATTTAATCAAATTATTATATCTAATTAGTCACTTGTGGCTGCTTGAAATAGATTTATCATAAGTAGATTTATCACTGGGAATTGTTAGTTTTGGAAACGTTCCGTTTCCGCGGGCACCCTCAGATCTCGAAGTGTTCAGTTTTGAACGGAGGCGTACCCTCGGCGCAAGGGGCCAGTGACATTTTAAAAATAGCCGATTAGTTATATTTGAGGTTACCTGCTCGGCGCCCTCACCCATGTATAACTGCTATTTTAGTAACATAATTTTACTACAGTAGGAACGTTTGAATGTTTGCCGTGACAGGGATTAACACTCAATCTGTCATGTTTATTATGCAAATGTTTCCGTGTCCGTTTACTGCAGTATAAAAATAGCTCCTGGATCCATAGGCTTTTCTCTTTTGCTCTCTCTGTCAATTCTCTGTATGGAGTGCACGTACAGAAATAACCTTCTATGGATATAATTAACATTATGCGTATATCGCATTTTTATTTATGTATATTTAAACTAGCTTACTTAAAAAAAAAAGTTTTATGATGCAATGATGATTGTGGGCAGTCCTTTCAAGGGTTGACAGGAATGAGGTCTACCCACAAATCACATATATTTAACGCAAAAGAGCATTCAGCAGCTCAATTGCCTCAATAAACGACCTGCAATTATCAAGGTCTAACATGTGGTAAAAAAAAAACAGAAAAAAAATCACCAATCATAACGTTGTACAAAATATTTTAAATAATAGTTGCTCATATCCACGAAAAAATAATAAAAATAAAGTCATAGGTGTGTGACCACATGTTCTGAAATCGTCAACAGATTAAAAAATTCAAATTTTTTAAAAGCTGAAAAGAAATTAAAATACAAATTAGTAAAGGCAATAAAATATAAATATTATAAAAGTTTTGAAAAAAATTATAACTGTATTTTTTCAGATACAAATAATATATAATATCTATGGAAATAAAATAAATAAATATATAATACAATTACAAATATGTGAAGTAGATGCAATCTTATTCAAAAAGATTAATTATCAATGTAGTGTCAGACCTGCTACTGATATTAGTTTTGTACCTCAGGGACCTAGGATGGGGGTCTTCCATTATATTTAGAAAAATAGAATTTACGGAATTTAATTAATTTATAAATTTTTTGAAGAATTAGCGTGTCTTTTTTATTGGTACTATGCATTGTACTTGTCTTATGTGGTAAATCTATAAGGCCAACCTTACTATATGTAATTCGTGGGTTGACTACTTACTCTCCCAACAGCCTACCAAAAATTAAGTCAAATTGGTGCGGTTATACAATTATTACTTTTTGTTATCATAGGTCTCCAAAGTCCCATCGCATATTGCATATTATTAATCCAGACGTCGAGATTCTCGATTTGATTTCCCACTTAGTATTATATGAAACAATTATTTCTTGGTTGCCAAGTAATTATTTACATTAACGTAACAATGTTTCCAGGAGCTGTTAGCATTTTTCATTTTGTTGGGTAATTAAATGAAACATAGTTAAAATTTACGTTTCAAGGCCAAGCACCTGCAATGATTAGGAAAGATAAACATACATACACATTGTTGATGAAATAAGGGTTTCTGATTTTGGAAATAAGACAAAAAAAAAAACATAAAACTTTTGAGTCAATGTTTCGTATAAAGAGAACATACAGCGGAGATACGATACAGAGGTTTCAATTTACTAAAAAGGTTCTACTATTGACGTTTTAGGTACATGGAACATAATGGAGTTTTACTTACACGTCACGTAACCTCTAGGGCTGAGATGAAATTTGAAATATATATATATATTAAAATATGAGATCTGGATCTACGAAACGGCAGGGGTGGAAATTGGATTATGAAATTCACAGGATTTTGGATTTTTTGACTGAATGCGTAGTACATGAATTCGTCTGTCTCTCTCTACCTTTGTACTTGATAATTAACATAAATTGTGGTTCCACAACATAAAAAAGGGTGCAATAAATAAAACAAACTTTAGCAATATAGTTTGTGATAATATATGATTCTATATTAATATATTTCCCTTAATAATATGATTCTATATTAAGGGCTATCAGACTGAAGAATACTCGCCCCATTAAATAGTGGTCTAATTCTTACATTTTTTTAAGTTATCGTGGAATGGACTTAAACTTAACGAAAACCAGAAGATGCCGGGTTGAAATCTTGGGCGTGGTAATATTTTTCTCCTTCATCTAAAACATCTCAACCCTTTTCTGTAGATCTTAGGAAATTTCAATCCTAAATAACCCAGCACTTAGGACGTGTCAGTTTTCCCTCCTAAAGGATGAGTTTCTGAAAATTGGATGGGGACCTCTTCTTAGCCGAGTTGTTAAGCCCTAATTGAGTTGTAAAACTTTCTATTTCTTCGCTAGATTTTAATTAAAAAACCATGCTAACTACAAAATAACCCTCGGGTGCCACCTGTTTAATCGGGAATACAGAACAATTTATTGTTTTTTTTGAGGCTTTAATTTAAAAGGAGTTTGATAAAAAGGGGATGATATTATTAGATAACATCCCTGCTGAATATTCCATAAAAAATAATGCTATTATCGCGAGTATTATATGACTTCTGTTCACATCTTTTGGGAACAATAACACAATGGCACAAGTCTTCGTCCATAGGCTTGTATGTCATAGGCATGAAACTTTATGCTGTTCATTCTCGAAGACATTTCAATCCCACAGAAAACAACAATTCATGAATAGACAATTTAAAAATATGTTTTCTCTAATATGTTATTTTATTTTTTAGGGGGGGTGGGGAGAGTCCACTGGATTATAATTACAAAAAGTTGTTAAAAATGTGTGGTGTAAAACTATATGGTGTTTGCAAGAAGCCTCTATTTGGCCTGGAAATTTGACAAGTAATGCCTCATAACATAACGGATCGACAGCACGCGACATACTACAAACTCAAATATAAATTAAGTGTAATATATTAATGGAAGGGTAATAAATTAATTTCCAGGGTAAGCTATAACACATGATAAGTCAACATTACCAAGAAATTGATGATAAAAAACTGATTTTAATTCTTTATAGCACATTTTACAAAAACAATGCACACATTTATATAGAACATGTCTAAAATATTTCTAGATATAATACAGTTTTTTTTTTGTTTTGGTTAAAACGTTATGAAAATTTAAAGATAACTACAAATCCTCACCATTATTATTATTTGGTCAATATTTTCCACATAAATAATGAATTGAATAAATCTTTATAAATATATGTAAACTAAATTCTAAATCCATTAAAAAAGATGGTTGATAATATATTATTGAAAACAAATAATCATCGCATTAGTTTCTTAGAATCTATGTTTAATCGAAAAGCCTAGTAACGGAAAATCTACTTTTTAACTAATAAAAGAACAACTATAATATTGACTAAACAAACCCGTGAAAGTTGGCAGGAAGACATTAATTCAATGAGTATAGTTGTCTCAATGAATTTATCTTTGAATTTGTTTACATGATTCCGCCTTTGATGTGTAGTTAAGTAGACCTCCATAAAGCATAAGAAAGTGTCCTTAATTACATAATTATTCTTTATAAAAAAGTAATTTCTCCATAATTTTAAGTAGGGTCAAGTTAAATTAAATAAGTCTTAAATTTAAATAACAATGTGCAATTTGAGTTTAGAAACTGAACCAATGATTATTTGGTATGATATTTTGAATGGAAGTTCCATTTGATACTAAAAATAAAGCCAGCCCATAACGAAGAGTTAGTTAGAAGCAAAATAATATTTTTTTCTTTTATATTGAGAAAGGTATCAAATTAAAGCTTCCAATGCCCTGATAATGTGTTGCTTTGTGATGTAATGAATTACTATGACCTAATCACGTAGAAACACACATGCAGCAGAACAGATGAAACATGATCGTCTCATTCTGTTCGAAAATGAAGCCGAACACGAAGGGACCCCAGAGGAGAGGGTTAGTTAAGGGACACTAACAAGCTAATAATTATCTTAAATTCACGCTTTTATTGTTGATTAAAGTTCATAACTTTTAAGCACCTTGATAATTATCCCGGAGGATGTCTTTTTAATTTATTATATAAAGAAGCGTGTTTGCGGGCTATATATGAAAATTACCACTCTCATATTAATCTGTCAAATATTCCAGGACACGCGAACTCCCGCTGTAATGTCAACTTTCACTCATCAACTATTAAAACTGTCAGCCGGTATCGATTCCCTAAACAAACGTGGATGATTCATCGCTGTAAATATTGGAGCGTCCGTCCGTCAGGATTGACGAAGTTGCGTGGTGTTTAGTTTTTCCGATGGGAAATCGAACATTTAATCTTTGCCGAGATATAAAAAAACTTTTATGATTTTGACAGGTTTCTTTTCTGTTGTGAGGTGGGGTTTGATTTCAACCACATCAGATTCTGTTAGATAGAACAGGTCTAGTTAATTTATTGGTTGTGATTAAGGACACTTACCTATGCTTTATGGAGGTCCACTTAATTACACATCAAAGGCGGAAGCATGTAAACAAATTTCATTATTATTTTATTATTGGGCACATTACTTTCATGTAATCGAAAAAATTGGATTAGTGGAATGCAATATGAATATCGAGGAAAGAAAAAAAATAATTACAGAGACCAAAGGGAGTGGTTCGTTTTCTTCAGTCTATTGTGTACATGTTCTATGATAAATGCACCAATATTTCAATCCATTTAAAATATTAAAGCTTTTGCCACAGGATTTTGAAATGTGCTGATTAGTTTTGGTTACAATACCGGGAAGTAAAGAATATTAAATGAAACGTTAAAAAATTCGGATCCGTTTCTATAACTTTTAAGATGTAAAGCTATGATTTCTCGCCAAGGTTAATATAGGTATTAAAACGATATTAGAAAAAGGGATTTCGAAGATTTCCAAACCGGAATTTTTCCTATTTAGATTTTTTCATGTCAGTTGAAAAGGTGTGATAGATTTGTTTTGATCAATAAAATGAATTACTTGTCCAAATAAACATCTGTTGTGGCAACCTCTTAATTACGAATAATTAAAAGTTCCCCAGAAAATATCTGTTTCCATATTTGTACAAATAAAGATTATGACGTCAGTCGGAGTGGGAGAGAAGTTGGTGGGGAGAACAGCCGCTGGTGGGGTTGGCCCCCTACCACGACTAGCCTGGCTATATAAGAAACGCCCTAGAGGGTGAAAATTAAAAATTAACAAACCGGCACCTTGAACAATTCTCTCTCTCTCTCTCTCTCTCTCTCTCTCTCTCTCTCTCTCTCTCTCTCTCTCTCTGCACTGGCGCTTGCTGCTCTACACAAAACCATGGCCTGCTTATTCAAATACCTCTGCAACTCTCTCCTAACCTCGCTATGTTTTAGTCCGGCGTTGTCAGACCCCACACCTTCCTAGTGGGAATCTCTGCCTTCGTTCCGCTAAAACTAGCACCTCCTTGTAGAGACCTCTCCCTCGAGGACGACGGTTGCCATGGCCCTGAAAATTTTCCTCGCAGCACTCTTGTGGCAATCCAGTCTGCCTCTTTCCGGTTCACACTCGCACTTGGGATCCGGACGGTTTTCGCCTATTCTCAGATACCGAGTGTGAATTCGTGGTCATTCCAAGACCACATAAGCTACCTGTAAACCTACCCTGTACCTCTTCTCCTGAATATAGTGCTTTGTCGGGGCACACACGTTCTAAAGATCTTATGGAGTCAGATCAAAGCAAATTAAAGCTGCCCGCCGACTAGGTCGGCAGCCAGGGCGAAAGACCACAGGTCCGCCCGCCTTATCTCTTTCTTGGCGCTCGCCGGACGGCGGCTAAGAGGTCGTAGTGACTCTAGCCCGCAGCGGGCGTCTCCTTCCCACTTTGGGGATACTCAGTTAACCGCCCGACAACATCCTTTCTGGATTTTCGACTTTGGGCATTTCAATCGTATTTGTGTCACATTTTTATAATTTGTACACCTATTACAAGTCGTGGAATAAGCTACCCTGCTGGGTAGTCTCCCGTAGGTTGACGGGACTTATCCAAGGAGCGAGGAGCACCCAGAGCTGTATAAACAGTATAAAGAGGGAGCCTAGTGGATTTAAAGGGCCTTATTATTGTTATCGACAATTAATCTGATCGGTTAGAAGTTTTTAAGGTATTATTAAGATAGGTCGGTTGCCTGTATGTCTGTCTGTAAGCATGTATGTATGTATGTTTTACGATAGCGCTGGTAAAAACGATTCAATCTGTTTGTAAAATGTTATAAGCACGTTGAAACGCACATCAAAATAGGCCGTTAGGTTTTCGTTAAAATGGAATAACAGGAAGTGTGAAAATATTTCTCAAGGCACAACTTAGAAGAATTCAAACGTCGAAAATTGTATTTTTCCTATAGTCACTGTAAATACGGTGACTCGATGGAAAATTCAAAAATATTCAAATGTTTCAAAAAAAGGTAAAGATAAATAAAATATGCTATCGAATACGGCGGAACTCCTGGAATGAGTAGGTATTCTTTGGATTATTTGCGTTTGTTTGGACCAATATAGACCGTGGGTTGGTTATCGTTGATAATAATGACTTTTGTCTGCCAATAGTTAAGAAAAAAAAATAATAAAAAACAAACTGTTGGCAGACAAAAGGCGTTTTAATTAATAAATAAGTAGGTAAGTAAAAAATATGTAATTACAAGAAAACGTTTTTTTGGCGTTGTTAAATTCCTGTAAGTTATGTGTTTGATACAAATTATTTCTTTTTAAGTGTTAAGAATGGCCAAATTAAGTAAGCCTGTTAAGTACACGAAACAAAGCCTACTAAGCATATGTATCTACACGCGGTGACATACATAAGGGGTGACAATGGTGCCTGAACCCACCCAAAATTTATAATTTTACCCAGTAACGTATTAAAATTTTGATACAAACAATTTTTACTTTAATTATTGCTTTATTGAAAATAATTGAAGAATTATCTCATTATTACCTGGGGCATAGATGCGGTTAGCTATAGAGAGAAGTCTTCCTCTTTTATCGATGGGTCCAGCCCTCCTCCTCCGAAAAATAAACCTATGTACGCCACTGTCTGCGCTTATCTGTTTTTGACGTTAATTGGACTTATTCCCCGCGGCAACAGATAAAAACCGGGCCACTTTTAATAGTTTTTTTTATGGTTTCTATTTCAGCTATAAATTGTTATAGGTCATAATTAAAAGGTCATTAATGTGCAGTTTTCCTAGCAATGTGAACGGTTTATACTGATAATAGCAAGTCAGCTTTACCTAATCGCGAAGAAAGCTACATTTTTTTTTGTTTATGAGCTACCCGGTAATACAATTTTTTGAACTAAGCCAACCATATAAATTCTAACCATTTTATGCAAAATAAATTTATGTTACTAACCATATAAATTCTAACCATTTTATGCAAGAAATAGGAGTAATGAGGATAGCTCACGGATCAGTTGAAGAGATTTTATTGCTTTTATTTGATGATTGTCGATAATCAACCTCTACCGAGGCTTCCCACACTGATGGTTGTCGAAGGTTAAACAAATTAACTAAAACTAGACAATTTTGTCTTCAATAATACGTTAAATATTCTTGAGTGAAAATCTCTGTTTTATTTAGTTTTTTACGGATAAAATGAGGACTCAGTCAGTAAGGGATTTCGAGAGCAACTATAATACTTGTAAAAACAAGCACGACAATTTAGTAAAGAATAGCTAAAATTCTTGATTTCAGTTTTGAACCCTCTCTAGCCAACCAGCAACTGGTGTAACTGAACTGGTTTGCAATGGTTTTCATTATTTTGATCGTTGACAATTAATAAAATTTACAATAAAGGACGAATTTTATAGGAGGATACGCCGGAACTAAATTTCCCAGCTAATTCTTGAAGGATATTTACAGACCATGATGATCAGTAAGTTTCCTACTAATTCTTCCAAAACTACGTCTTGTTTAAAATGTTTAAGTTTTTTTTAGCCTGCCCACGTGTAAACGTTTTCGCGGCATGCCCACCGAAAAGAACGAACTGAAAAACAACTCATGAAAACTTTAAAATTACCGATAAGACAGCAAACGAACTATGTAGAAAGATCAGACTAAAATCTGATCTTGAATATACGAGTGTGGTTTGTTTATTTTACTTATTGTTTTGAAAACCGAGTAAGCAACCCTCGTCTTCTTTTCTAAGCAGCACATTTGTACCATAGTTTGTCGTATTGCTTATTTGCTGGATTATTTATTCAGGCTCGTATGGATTGCGATTCTCGACAGGAAAAGCGGGGTATCCTGTCGTGAGCAGCCCATTTCTATTTATGAGGCAAAAATAATTGAGTGCCCACCTAGGGATTCGAATACAGAATCATAATGAAAAATACTCGTCTAGTCATAACCTTACAACCTTAGGTTACCACTCCTGTGACAACTCTTAGTTGCCTTTATTTTCTAGTAAAAGCGGTAACTATAGACGTTGTTTAGATGGAGAAGTTTTCTAATCAAGTGGGTGGGAAACTTATACAATCTTGGGTTCTTGACTCCACTCTAAATATTACTTAACCGGATGTTCTACAACAAAGCCATTTTCTTTGATTATTAGATTAAAAAATTCCAACTAAATTCAAACTGACAGGAGTTGAGTGAAACTTAATGAAAAATTGAATTTTAAAAACGCAGAGCAAATTCGGTTGTCAGGGATTTCTGCATGTGTTAAACATTGGAAAATACGATTTATTTGTGGTGTATTTAATGGATGTACAGTTTTGATGACTCTTTCAGATCAGGAGGTCAATTGGAGACTTAAATGGTCTTGTCAATAAAGCGTGGAACCACTTCGTAAGTTTACGAGGCATTAACCATGAGTCATTATTTTCCTAAATGTTTTATGTTTCTAAAATCCCCTTCCTACAAACAAGGGGGCTGTGATCCTGGGGTGGTGACCCGATGGATTTCAATAAATCCTTTTTTGTGATACTAGGTTGAAAAATATATTGGACATCTGCCGAGCGTTCTTGTCAATGAATCTCCTGAGCCATGATAAATAATATTTGAATTTTTTTAAATATACTTTGGTATTTATATCATTCAATTTGAATTTCTTGCAAAATAATAAACGTATGCCGTACATTACTAAATTGGGCTAAATTAATGAAAATTTAAGAAAAAATTGAGGCATTTCAAATAAATAAAGTCAAAAACATTTTTTGAGTTTTCTGGAGTTATTTTTGAGTTTTGAAACGAAAACCGAAAGAAATTGGAGGCACTAATTTTGAGCAGAATGTTAAAATTTTAGACTTTGAAAACTGGGAATTCAGAGATCTTTTGGAGTGTTAAATCTAATATCAACTTTTACCATGTTCTTTACTCACAAATTATTTTAGTTCGTGACAACAATATTACGGGTAGCTGTCAATTTTTATTTTCTTTTATATAAAAGAAGCATACAAATATTTTACCCAAAAAGAAGATAAATGTAAGCATTCACGAGAAAAGAAACACGTCTGACGTGAGGGCATCATTCTTTTGCCCTCCCCAAGAATAAAAATTACCATAATTTCAAAATTTGATTTAAAAAAAAAAAGAAAATAAAAATCCTGATGACGACCTAAACTCATCCAAACCAGTCAACTCACATGAATGTAATCGAGTTTATTTAGAATTTAATCTCGTTACTCTCTTAGAAAATAATTAGAAAAAGTGACATATAGCTATAGTGTGGTTACCACACATGAAAACAATTTGTTAGGACCTCACTGATAATTTTGAGGGCCTGTGTACCACCTAGAAAGATTAACCCTACTTTAATTTAATAACATTTTAGTCAGTCCATCGTAGGTTCTTGTCCAGGATAGTTATATAACATTTTGGCGGTTTATTGGTTTATAAGATTTTCAAGAAGTTGTACGCATAAGACATTGTATTCTTTAAGTACATAATCTTGACTTTTAACTCTTTTTTTATACGTTTTTGTAGTTATTTATTGATATTTTAATTTTACCTGTTTTAACTTTTAAATTTTGACGATTTTAATGTTTTATTGTGTAATTGTCTTAGTCTGAGGCATGGTTTGTCGAAGGCAAATAAAGTATCGAAGAAAGTGACCAATCAATTGGTGTATTTTAAACCTTACGAAAATTTATTAATTCTGGAAAGATCTAAATTTTTATATCCTTTTGAATTAAAAGGAGACAGTCTACAGGAGGGTAATTTTGACAGTTTATATTAATTAATTTTGTAATTATTTATCATTTATAATTTTAATTCTGATTTTACTGAAATATGATTATGTATGGTCATGAGAAACGTTAAGGGATTTAGTCACATTTACAATTAACTTAATAATATGTGAGCGTGAAGCCACCACATATTACAGCTTGAAGTTTAATTCAAAATCCCTATGGTCTCCTTGATTATGATATTAGCGTGCCTGGCATAACAAAAATTAGTATTAAGCATAACTAAATAAGCTGTCAGCTTAAATTATAAGACTGATCGAATCATTAAGTAATAAAAAATTGATTTTCATCGCTTAGTCATGTATGGATGTTTAATCGAAGAGAACAAAACTGAAGTGGGATTTCGGCCAGTTTTTAACTAAGGCTCAAAAGCTTTAGGGTTCAAGAAGTAGAGTTTTAGGAACTCTTTTATTCAAAATGGGAAGGAAAAGAAGAGTCTTGGCATAAAAGATTTTATCACTCGCCCCTGCACTAAAGCTGAGATTAACTTAAAAAAATAATCTTTTAAACATGATTTGACATTTCGTGTTTCTTCTGAGGACACTTCAATTGATATTGATTTTTAGATAAGTATGACTTTTAAATATAATATGAAATTAAATATGAAAACCATAAACACTAATGTTTTCACTTGTTGAACTGTCCGTCTGCATGTTCTGGCCATCCTGACTCGCCTGTAGGATCTAGAGACATGTAATTTAATTTGGGGTTTAGTTATATTTGATTAATATTCAACATTACAAATACGACTAACTCCATATAACACAAGTGTAATTAATTAATTGATACCTCTTAGTAAAATAGATGATACTTCCCTTCCAAGGGTGGATAAACAAATCAAAGATCTGGCCACGCTGATTGATAATATGTTATAGTTTTTTAACTGCTTATAGCTGCTCTTAAAATAATTTTGGCAATATTCACTTATTACGCGTTGACGTAGATAATAGTCGTAGATAGATGATATTTTGCAAAGTAGTCACATTTGATATTCTAATGATGGTAAAAAAAAGCGACCAAGTGAAAAATAATGAAGTCATTAATACATTTTATTTTAATTAAAAAAATATCTAACATGTTGTGTAGGTTGTGAAATTAAAGATTTCCACTTTTAGTTTATAACAGGTGTTGGGATTTCAATGGGTTTTAATTACTAAAGTGATAAAATGAAAACGGTTGTAATTACAGCCATGATCACAGCTTTTACTTGTGTGATACGTTACACCAGAACGTTTTTTTTTTATATTTCTACTATTTTAATTGTAATTGTAGATATTCCCAAAATATCTTTTATTAATGATATAACATTAAACAAATGATGTTTCACCTATTCAGGCATTTCAGGTATCCTCAAGACTACAACTCAAACATAAACGGAAGACAATTACATATTTTAATTACACATAATTCAATAAAAAAATACCATTATCAACAATAGAAAGAAAGCAGAAATAACTCCTTTGAATGATAACATCTTTAAATTCTTATTAATTCATAGTTATATAACGAATTGATAACCTAGCTGGAAAAACATATTAAAAGTTATAAAATTGTAAATTAATATCACATTTAAAAATTACTCTGATTATACAAGAACGATATATTACATACATATTACGATATATATTACACGTTATATAACAACCTTAGGAATTTAAAAAACTTTTTTTAATGATTTTGGAAGGAAAACACTAGTTATGTATCGTTCATACGAAAAACAACCGTTACTACGGTCATACGGATGAGCTATTTAACACCCCCCCCCCCCCAACCGAATAAGAGATTTCGAGCTTTTTTTTTTTTCCCCCTCTTATTTTTATAAAACACTATTTTAAACAAAATATAAATATAAATGTGTCTCTGTTTGAGTACCACTGAAATGAATAATATTATTTATTTTCTTTATGAAAATACAATAGTACATTTTGTTTTCTTTCTTCTGAACCGTGATTACAACTCCTTAGAGGAAAATAGTAGGAAATGAATATTGATGAGGCAGTGGTATCCACGATGAACAACGTGACTGGCCTATCGTTACGTGATTGTACCTTCGTTGCTCATCGAGTATTCTCACAACGCAGCTAACCTATTCTACATGGTCATTTATTATTCGATGTTTTATGACTAGAACAATAAAGAAAGGACCTCTCAGTCGTCAAGCACTTGGATCTTACCATATTACCTAGTTTATTGTCAATATTACTCCTGGCTCGCATTAATCGATGGAATTTCTGTCTAATTTTTTGAAAACTACACTATCGTTAAAGTTGTTTTTTTTTTCCCTTAGCTCTCAAATTTTTAAGATTATGGATAAGGGAAAAATAAAGGAATTTATTTGGGGTGAGCGGATCCTTTTACAAGGAGTACCTGTTTGAAGGTGGAGTGAGGGAATTAAGGAGTGTGGGAAGCCTCGGTAGAGATGGAAATGTCGCGGTGCAGTGGCGAGAGTCCACTGAGGGCTGAACCTCTCTAGGCATGTAGTGCAAGCTCATACAGTTGGATAGCAGTGATGGGTCAGAGGCTTGTTGTTGGTTGGCCAAGGGCCGTAATTCCCACCATTTGGTCTGCTTTCCAAGATCTAGAGAGTTGCCATCTGGCCGGTAGTGGTGGGGGTTTCAGGTCTTGGAATAGGGGGTTTTGGCAATGTTTCATCGAGTCGAAGAATTTGATGTGTCTTCTTCTGATGGCTTCGGTGATGATGGGGAACTGGAACTTTTCGTGGATGTCAGGAGCCTTCATTTCACGAAAAGGGGTATGCCATAGTGCCGTGCGCAGGATGTTGTTCTGGAAGCTCTGGAGTCTAGTAATGGTGCTGGTGTGGAGAAAACGGAAAAGCGGAGTTCCAAACAGCTGTGCTGGCCTCAGGACGCTCTGATATATGAGCAGTTTCAGCCTCAGGGATATAGCTGGGCTTGTGATGAGATGCTGGAGAGAGTAGTAAGTTCGCTTAAGTTTAAGTTAATGAAAAAATATATATATATGCTGGTAATACCATTTTACTGGAAGGGATGGTTGTTTGTTGTTTTAAAAGTTAAAAGTTTTAATGACTGGTCGTTTTGACTTTGTGAAGATTCTTTGGATATCCCCTCTCAAACAAACAGATAAAATGTCAAAAACGTAAGTGGCAAAAAAATATACGAAGTAGTAGAGAAAGGTAGTAACATGAAATATGCTTGATGTATAATTGGATGCGTTTGCTTATTGCAGGTTATTTTTCAAAAAAAAACGAATAGGCAGCTCTTATGATATCACCGGGTTTTATAGTTAGGATTTTAGAAAATAAATAATGAAATAAACTCAAATATTATAAATGAAGGAAACAAACTAAAATAAATGATACAAATTTAGAAATAACGGTGATGTGTCCGCAAGACTCTACAAGCTCAATTAGTGCCAAAACAAAATGTATTTCTCTCCTCGCTGCAGCTCAACAATTTGATATTTCCCACCTTTAGCGTTGGATTGCAATCTGTTTTCCAGTCCAGTATTCAGCGGGTTCACATAAGACAAGATTTGACTATTATTGTATTTTATATCATAAGGATAATAGAGATTCTATTGTACATAGCTTTATTAGTTTATGACTTAATAATTAATCTACTCTACCTAGAAAGTAGTATTTTAGGATTAAGTAAGAAAATTAGCTACCGACGATAACAAATAATAATCGAACTTAATGTTGACCATTGCTTTGGTAAATGACCATTGGGTTTGTTAGCGGATAGAAATTCAACAGCTTCGTGGAAAGGTCAGCGTAATGGAATTGATAATTTCAGAAGCTTCAACTCCATGTTTCAATTGACAAATCTATTCCATTTAAAGCGCTTACACTTTAATAGTTGCATGAATTGGCATATATGTTTGTAGAATATATATGTTAGAGCATATATGTTTAGAGAACTGATATGAATAAATGATTGCCAGTAGCAGAACATAACAAAAGCTTTGAATTAATTACTTTGATTACGATGTCTGTAGATCGGTTGGCAGTTCAACAGATTTTTCATTTTTGTAAAAAAAATTTAACCTTCATTCCTTCATGAGATACGGCAAAAAGGATAGGAACTAACTATTTTAAAGATCATTAATCACAGGTCTAAGCATGAAGCTAAACTGTCCCGAGTAAGTATAAATTATCTTCTTAATGGACTATTATTTATACTATGTAAAGAAGCTAATTCAAATTTATTTATATTATTACTCTTATTATTTGGCTAATTTATCTTGTCATGGGCACCTACCTAAATTTCTCTGCAGTCTTGACTTATTTCACTTTTATTTATTATCGCATATTCTTAAGTGTATTCGATTCTGCCTACAGAAATAATATAATTTAACTAAACGACCAGATGTATAGAGTTTTTTCACTTGATATTTTATTCTGATGTACTGGTTTTTGAAAAGCGTTGAACAAATGAACAGTCTCTGCACCAAGTACAGACAAGAATCTAGTTACAGCTCGGAGTCAGTTGAGAGCGCCTGATGTCTGCTTATGTTTAATTTATGTGTGTACTGCCGCGCTTGAGAGTGGTTTCAACCAATAAATAATTCTGAGGGTATCATCCCTTCACAAGTATTTAATAATTTTAGATACTAATTAGTCAATCTAAGGTCTAGTGGTCTTGAGCAGTTTATTTATCATTATAAGATAAATGTAATTAATTTATCTTATATATTAATTAACATATTGTTGTTATCAGTAAGTAATTTTAGTGTACATAAACCAAATAAAGACATGATCTGGATTAGTAATTGCTATTATTGACTATATGAGCCCTTATCTTTTAAACGTTTGGTATATACATCAAGTATATATGAGTATACACCAAGTTTTTCGTTCGATTCGATTTTCTTTTTTAAGATTATGAAAATTTATCGTACGTATTTCAAGAAGAAAGCTTCTATCTTCAAACATAGTAATTACAACATTTCGAGGGTGCAATAAAGATCAAATATTTTAAACTACTATTTCATAATAGCGTTTGCAAGCCGAAATTTTTTATTAGTGGCTACTGTTAGATGTTAGATTGATAATAAAATATAACTTTTGTTTTTTTTCTTCTTTATCCCTATTTGATGTTCCAATATTGTAGGGGAGTTCTTAAAGAGTTCTTAATACTAAATATAAAATAAAGTATTAAGTGCTTTGATGGAGATTCGGTCCCTATTCGGTTAGCCAAATTCGATGTAGCTGACATAAATTAATTCAATAATAATGTATGTTAGTTTAGTTACCTTTCATGCCTGGAGGGAATACCTGTTTATGAGTTAATATGAATAAGCCGCAAATTTTATGTCAAGGAATGATTAATTAGTTCTAAAAAGAAATTAATTTTATGTGGAAATGAAAATTTTAGACGTTATATAATACTATACTGAAGTTTCAATGCTTTATTTTGGTGAGCTCAAAGTTCTTATTTACGTAAATGTTGTTATGATAACTAAGACATAAAGCAAAACGGTCAGGTAGACTTCCCGAATCACCAGATCAATGAGAACTCAAGCGAGACAAGATAAGACCAGGAGAAGTTCAATGTTAAGGTTGTCTTTTGTAGGGCATGTCAACAGCAAGGTTCATTATCATTATATCATTTTCTTGATTTTGATTTTACGATTTCTTAATTATTTTAACTTTCATTATTACTTTACAACGCCTACAATAGTTTGGTGTTTTAATGCTGCTAAACACAGCAACTATATATATTATAGACCCGTGTGAGCGCAATAGCGAGAAAACCCTCAGGCGGCACCCCAGTGCTACCTGTCTGGCAGGGACGGCTTGTATTCTCATTTTAAGGACACGAGGACTGATCGGAGGATGTTGTTAAAAACCATGATGGCTAAAAATATTTCATACACCAGCACAGTCCACTGATGCTTACTTATTCGTCTTGAATGTTTATGGAAAAGCCCAAATCCCTCAAGTCCTTGCAGCCAATCGTGCTCTGTGAGACCCAAAGCCTCAAACAAGCCCAGGAGACCGACACAAAAGCCCATTGGTTCACATGGTGAAATTAACTTTACTTTAATAACTTCTTTTCTAAAAAAGGAGAAAATTTATTTCATATAAAAAGTGGAGAAAATATAATGTATAAAAAGAAACTTTACTTTGTACTGTATAATGGCAAAGAAAAATGTATGTCTGAAAAATGCAAACTTGCAAATAGCGTAAGTTCCGGTTTTGAGGAGAGCCAAAAAACAGTTACATTTTGGATTATGAAATCGTTTACTTTTTGTATTTATTTTCAAAATGGTTACTTAGATTTTTGATATTTTTATTTTTTGAAAAAAGACGCTTTTGTTAGTTTACCATTGCAAGTCTTATTTTAATGGCCTCTTGTTATGTTCGTTAATTTGCAATAACAATAATTTTATTGTTAATTAAAAATTAAACAATATTATTTATATTTTTAATTTGTATGTAAAGCTTTAAAGCAAGTTTAATTGTCATTATCAAGACAGGAAAAATAAAATAACAAACACCGTTATAGTTTTCACTTTTTTTTTGTTTTTATGATTAGTGTCATCTTATTTTATGTGTTTTTTTATTTATGATACATTTTTCGTAACAACAAAAATACATCCTAAATTTGATAATTATTATAATAATAATAGGGAAACAACAATAAATTCTAAAAAAAATAATTTTAAACAAAGTAATGAAATAAATACAGAATTGAGTGAAATGGAAAACATAACAAATAAATGAAAAATAAATAAAATAAATTGGCTTTTCTCGACAGTTTCTATCAACAAAAGGTTCTGCAGGTCACTACGTTTTGCTTCTGTAAAGCCGAAACGTTCTCTTTAAGGCGTCGGCAGGATTGAGGTGGAATTGGATTTCCTCTGTCCTTTGTTTCTTTTTATTGTCATTGTTTTGAAGTCTACCGTATTCACTTTTTACAAAAATGTTTTCTTTTTTCGCTTCTTCTGTACTGAAACAACACGCTTGTTTTGAATTTTCCTTAGATTTTTGAAAAATAGTGACATTCTTTATCGTTTGTTTTTCTCTTTCGTTGATCCATAAGGAGTTTTCCTATAATGACGTCATTGAGATCGTAAAATACTTTACACGTTAATGTCATGATTCGGGATTACGTCGAGATAATCTTGCAGTTTGGTACCAGCCATCGGGTGCATAAACGGGGGTGATTTAATTTTGTTTTCTGCCTTGGAGTGTATCGAGTCACATTCCATTTGTGAGTGACCAGACTAAAAAAAAACGTAGTTAATGGATTGTAATTGTGGATGATTGTTAATCGTGAAAAGGCACATTTTTGAGAAAACTTTAATTTGTGCCCCGCAATTATCTGACATCATTCTGACATTAGTCACAGAGGGGTAAGCTCCACCCCAATTCCTCAAACATGGCGATTGCACTAAAAATATGAGATATGTCGCTGACGTGGTGCATTGAGAGCGACACTACCGCTTCACCGCTAATTAAGTGCATTTTCTAAGGAACCACTTCAAATATTTTGAAAAGTGACTGTTGAATTTTAAAGGAGACTAATTATTCTAATTGTTACTGTTGTTTTTTTAGTGATTGAGCCAATTATTTTATTTTGTTATTTTATATTTTAGAATTTTCTGACTTTCCAGCTTCGATATTAGGCCTATTGTGGCGAGATCAAGCCAAATGCTGAATGACAGTGATAAAAAAACTAACTCGTTACATTCGTTAGTCCGCCATCTTTGGACGCGATTTTGTCATGGTGTGGCCACTTTTTTTTCTGGAAACATTGGCTTTTTTTGAATCACTAGTTGCAGTGTGTTTCATTAGGGTTAAAGTTGACTTGCAGCAATCTTAGCATTCCTTGCAGTTCTGTGTTATGATCAGCCGATCTTTTAACTCGTCATTAGTTTTAACTTTTAATATTAAGGCATCGGAGATGGATTTCTTTAGAAATCGTTGGATGGCGTTGGATATTCAAATTTGAATTTAGATTTCGATAGTTTCTTTTTTCTTTTCTCCTTTTTTTACCATAGGTAAACCGGCACCCTTCTCTGGGTGGGTTAGTCATGCGATGATCGATGATCTATATCTACTTCTTCTGCTGGATGAGTTCATCCGAGGACGGTTTTATATTTAAATATCCTTGTGTCAGTGTTATTGTCATTAGATCATTAAAAACAGTTATGTTACATGTCACTGTATTATGTTTCATTTTAATTTTGACTTCATATAGAGCGTACAATAGGCTTTTTAAATATATGTTAAAATCATTGTATCTTACTCGTTAAATTTTACCGGGCTGAGTGTGCAATGTACTTTTTCCTCTCTGAACACGAGTTTTTGGACAAAGTCGCAGATAAAGTGAAGCAGAAATAATAATATTTAGACACAATCCATGAACGAATACTGCGCTACGGCGGGTTCATCCATTGGCCTAGCTTTGAGGCAGCTTTGACCACTCGAGCTGAAATTCGGCTCTCATAGGCTATCGATTTTGACACGAATCCACTCTAAGGCAACATCGATTAGTTAGTTATTAAATGACGATGATTTTTTCAGATGTAATAATAACCTGGAAATGATTCGGTGGACGAGCTGTTTGTAACTGCCGTGCTCAGTTTAGTCTAACTATCTTGTTAGACATTATTGGAAAAATAATGTGTATGTCTTTAAAAACACAACATTCTGAGACAAAAAGTGCAAACAATTACTATTAATGTTTTGTCATCGGTAATAATTAATAACACAGGCCAACAGATGTTTCGGTGCCGGAGTATTTGGACAATTTTTATATTATATTGAAACTTCTTTATTGTGCTAAAATGACAATCTGCCTTATTAGGCAATAAGTAATTGTGATAAATGTTCTCATTCATATCATATTTACAATTTTCATTCATTGCTCATTCATACAGTCGGACAATGTTTGACGAAGTTGGAAATATGAGTACTCTCACGTTGTCATATTCATCCGGATTTTTTATTTACAATAAAAAGTGCCAACTTCTCAATCCCAGGCTCATCGTTGGACACTTTTGAGAGCAAGACTGTCCTTTTTAATTTTCTGCTTTATATGCTAGAGCAAGGCGGTCTTCATTATCCTTGATTCAACAACGCTTCATAACCCCTTCTAGACTTTATAGAACCAGTCTTAGAGTGAAGGATGTTCTTTATGCCTTTTAATAAAAGCTGCTGACCTACGTAATCTCGCTGGAATCATCGCTATAATATATAATATGACCTATGAAATATGTATAATACAGTGGTTAACCGATCCGACTAAATTACGCTTACTTCTGATTCAAACAGGGATATATCCAGTTCCATTCAGTATGTTCCTGTATATTTTATTGTTTCATATTTAAAAAAAAAAATCACTCTCAATTGTAAAAACTATTTTATCCAAGGATCAAAATTCATCGTTAGTTTCACCTACCAATCATGAATATAATAGTATTTTTTTAAATTTATACAAAGTTTGTAGAAAGTAATGAAACCATATCGAGAGATACTTACAGATCTGCTCTTGAGTTTCTTAAATACTTTATAAAAATATGCGAGAGTTTCTTAAAAAAATTCATTAAATTATGTAAAAGATACTTGATTTTTTTTATTAAAACACACTTACATGACATAAATATTTCCTATTAAATTGGGACAGAGTGTATTAATTTCTAATGTTGGATTCCACAAACGTAATTGTTTTAATTTTTTTTTTGTTCTACTAACCACAGTGCATAGTAAAAAAATAGGACTTTTAATCCTAAATAGTATCTGTTCTTTTATTTCAAATTAATTTTGATGTGATTGAAAATAGTGATGCAAGAATGTTGGACATGTACAATTCCACTCATACATTATGTACAGTTTACGTTCAAAAAACGCATACATATACTATCTGAGCCACACTGCTTCTGAGGAAATTCCGCTAGGTGAGCTAGAGATCGCTCTCCACCATCTCCCTCTCTGTTTGTTTCGCCAGTTGGTAAACACTAGAGAGAGGCCAAGAGAGTCACAGACGCTCAGGAGATTATGAGGATGGTAGCCAATGCAATAACTCTATGACAAATTCACCTATTTCAAATAGAACGGGGGGCCACTGCTACTTTAGTCTTCGAGGATGATTATAGGATTGGGTTTTACCGGAGAAGGAGTTGACAGAAGGATTCAGATGAGCGGATAAGTTTTTCTGAAATTTAATAAATTTTGAGGGTCTAAGATATTAAGGGGGATATCATTGAGAAGGAATGCATTTTTAATGTAGAAGGAAGCGATGACTATAGCTCTTGAGGACTTTGGATGGAATTTTTGGATTCTCTGATGTTCGGAAGTTTGGCAGAGCCCCACAGTTCTAGTACGTATATCCAAATTGGTTTTAGCAGTTGTTTATATATTTGCATGTTAGTTTGAAAATGTTAGGATAGACTTTATATTAACCAATTTGTATAGCTGAACGAAATGTCTGTTTAATTCGAGCCTTTGTCTTCTATGAAGGTTTCAAGCCAATCTCGATACGGGAAGCGGTGTCAAATTAAAGGTTGGACAGGATCCTCGTGGAAACAATTGTTTTTAAGTCTTTTCTAAAAAAATAGAAAAGAAATCTAAGAAGTTTGCGCAACGTGCCCGATTTTTTTCAAGTTTAATTATTTTTTTGAACCTCTCTCGAATGTATTTTACCTTGTAAACTTATTTCTAGCTTCAAAATTTCAGATCTATTAAATTCTTTTTATGATCGCTATTATAGAAACTTGTAGATATACATCAAGACAAAATGCGATTGTCCCGTGTAAGTTTGGAAATAGAACCTCTCCTTTCAGATTTTCTTGTCTCAATATCATGTATAAAAAGTATTTCTAAGGGCCGTTGATGAAAAAGCATACCCTGTATAGTGGAAGAAATAAAAAATAACTATAAGTTTTTGAGTACTTGATGGAAGAAAACTGAATAAACTGTGGTATAATACCATCAAATGTTACACTATATATAGCATTTAACATTTAATGATTCGTCTACCAATTATGCCAATGTCAATACTCTAATCGACTACTCTCTTCAATTACTCTTTTGTTTATTTATCTCCAGATTGACATACACTAACCTAATAGAATCGCTTGTTTATTATTCAATCCCACTTCCCAATGCTATCAAAGCAGGCGAGTGCCCCTCTATCTCTCTAATGCTCTCCAAAGCAAAGACAGCTCTTACATCGTTTGCTAACTGAAGTAGTTAAATATATTGTGTTTTTCGTTTTTTTTCTGCATTTTATTTAAAATTCTCGAAGGGTGAATAGGTTTAGTTTAACGGTTTGCGGAACGAAGCACCCCTTTCTCACGGTGGGTTTTCTGTTGATGTGAATTAATTGGCCCCGTTGTTGAACCTGGTGTAAGGGTATCCAATTACACTGTTGTTTATGTCCTCCCTGTCTACTTCATTACATCTTCCGTTTTCGCTAAAAGAACTCTGCGATGCATTAAGCCAGTCTAAACGTTAAATCTCTTTTGTTAGGGTTTTGTTGATCCGACCAGAAACCGTAATGATTTCAAGAGGAAAATTCGGTTGGTAGACCCATTTGATATTTGGAAGACAACTATCAGAAAACGTAATTAGGTGTAATTTATTATTAAAAAAAATATTATCTGCAGTTTCGAGTAGGGTAAATAATCAGGATAAATGCCATTAAAATCGTGATTAAAACTTTAACTCCACCAGCGTTCTTTTTTTGGGTACGATATTTTGTATGATGATGACAGAAATAAAAGCCGCCACTTAAAAAGGTATGCAGGGTGGTTGTGAATAGGATACTAAATTAAACATCTGAACGTTCAATAATTTCGTCAATTAGTAATCTACTGGGGCTGCTAATCCCACCATAATTAAAAAAAGTCATTTGATTCATTTTCACAGCATTAATAAAACATTGGATGTCTTGCTGTCTCTGTCACTTCTTTCACAGGATTACTATGTAAATCATAATTAGATTTTTATTATGTAAATATTCAAAATAAATTGATTTGATTTAGGACGGCGTAAACTTAATTTTTGCTATGGGATTATTAATTGAAAAAGTGGTGAGAGTATATCATTCTGACATAGGTTTCAAGTATTTCAATTTCACAAGTCACATATTTATTTATTTTGGTCAATTAATTATTTTTCATAGCTTCAGGGACTATTCTTAACCTTTTTGTCTTCAAGTGGAACTTCCTCGCAAAATGTTATGCTTGCTCGTTAAATAACTCAGACTCGACAACATGACTTCAAGTTTTGACTCAATAAAATTATAAAGAATTATGTGAACCGATTTCTAAAATAATTGAGATGGCTTGAAGTCTTGAGAAAACATCTTTTCAAAGAATCGCTACAATTACCTTCAAGGCTTCCAAGTACTGGGTTATCACGGAAACACAGATTTCAGCACCGTTTCATCTATTTTTAGCATAATAAATGTTGCCAAACACAACGATTTATTGGACTAAAATGGGTTGTTAAGCGAAGCAAGTAGATGTTTACCACACAAGTAAATCGCCGTAAACCGTTAGTGTAGAGAGTAATGTAATGTGGTCCGTCTATTCTGAGCAGCTCTTTCTCAGCCGATTGTCGGCACAGCGAAAAAAATATAACTTCAGAATGATCTCATTTAATAGCTATTGCATTTTGTGTTATCTTATAAATCGGTCAAATGTGGCCCTTATCGGCAAACATTCCAAGTCCCAGACTAAAGATTCTAAACAAAACATCAGCAGACTATTATAAAAAACTATATAAATAAATATGACCGGACATTTAATACACCGGGACATTATATTGCCTACTTTTATGACGGCAAGAGCTTGTAAATACATTAATGGGGTTTTAGAGATATACAACTTTCACTGTCATCATATTGCCGCTGAGCGTGGTGGATCATTCTGTTGATAGATTACCTCTGTTTCTGTTATACGACAAATTGTGTTATTTGTGTTAATACATGAAGCCCGCTACATTTCAAAAACTGGTATCCATTAAGTATGGGACATTGTAGGTACATGTCGGCTCATTGTAAAACGAAGGTGAGCCCCATCACCTAATCCTGTATATTTAACATAAAATAGAAAATTGTTACTGTAATCCTACCCTCCTTCGAATAGATCTGCGTATGCAGTAAGAGGAGAAATTTGTAAATATTTGTTCAGTGAATTTTGTTCACATATTGTAAAAATGATAAGTAAAGGGGTTTTGAAAAAAAAAAAAATAAAAAAATAATACATGTCGGATGTTTGATGGAATCAGGACACGAGTCCTCTTCAAGAGGTAGGAAGAGGGAGGTTAGGTGTATTGGTTGAAGGAGGGGGATGTTCCTGTAGAAAAATGTGCGCTTGTAACCATCAACTGTTCGAAAAATAGTAGAAATACAATCGACAGTACACAACAATGGATGAATGGATTGTTACAATCTGTCCTCCTTTCCTCTCTACGTCACTGCCCGCCCTGACGACGGATCTCCAACACACCAAAATATTTACTACGTATATTTATAAATATAATTGCTCGATTGAAATTTTCGTTGTATTTTTTAATAAAAGAACGATATTAAATTGAATACGAGACTTTTCATATTATGATTATTGTACTTGAAAATGGCAGCGCGAGCTGCTGAATGTCTTTGGTCTCTCTACAATATAGCTTATTAAACATCAACGTTTTATCAGTACTCAGCATCTGAGACCAAGGAGTTTTTATTTAAATGTAGTGATCAACAACCGACAATAAACATATAACATTATGTTGGTTCGTAAACACATTTTTGTAGTATTTTAAGGATTAATCTTAATATTTCATTTAAGATAAAGGTTGGATCTGCAGGGTGCAGTGGTCATAATAAATATTACATAAAATCAGGGTTCGCAGCTCCATAAATTATATTAGATTTTTTGCCAGGGGTGGGATTACAATAAAAAGATTTAATATCAGTTTGATTACGGTACTTAGGCTTCCATCTCGATAAACGGCTGTTTGTTGGAACCCACATACGAGGCTAAAAAGACAAGAACTAAACAGACGCTTTGGACAACTGTAGAGACTACTTCAAAGGACATCCCATCTCTCAATAGAAAATAAACTACTAATATACAAAGTTATACTTAAACCAATCTGGACATACGGAATAGAGCTATGGGGGACAGCAAAAAAGTTGAACATCAAAGACATCCAATCGTTTCAATCAAAAGTCCTGAGAACAATAGTAAATGCCCCTTATTACGCCAGAAACAAAACCCTTCGTAACGATCTTAATATACCCTGAATTCTTGAACTCATCCTTTCCAAGTTCATTAAATTCCATCAAAACCTATTCAACCAACCTAAACCCATAATACAGTCACTGTGTCATGGCAGTGGCCTCGTGACCTGCTATAAATACGTGGCAACGGGAGTCTTGGCAATAGCCAGTTTCTTCTGTCCAGCAGTGGTCAGCCTCCACTCGCTCATATCAGATGACGCGAGAGATGGAGGAGCGTGGGAGATCTTCCTCTCTCTTGCATGCGAGGGGGGTGACAATCATGTGGATTTTTCAAGGTTTCTGGGCTGTTTGTAAATACTGTATGCATGAGGGAGTGGATGAAGAACTGTAAATATGGTATGTATGAGAACATTGAACACAACTACTTATTGCCTCAATAGTAATTTTATCACAATAAAGATTTGATTTGTAAATAAAAAACATTTAGAAATCTCTTACACGTTGCTAAATTTAGCGAAGATTATCAAAGTTTATATACAGAAAAAAATCTCTTAATGCATTTGTGTCATGGAAGACTATTTTCTATGAGTGGAAAAATTAAGTAATATTATACACTTGTGATATACTTAAATTAAATCGTTGCTCGTTCTGGCACACCACCTTCCATTACAGAAATTGTCCGCGGCCAGTTCTGTAAGTTTTTAGAGCGGGTTTCGTGACTCTTTATTTCTCACCTCTTTCTCCTAAGGAAAATGAAAATTCTCCGGTGTAGAAGACTGGAAGTAACTTTTTATTCTTATCCCTCCATGTTTCTGCTAGAGTGAAGTGCAGCCAAGGAGATGTTATGTGCTTCTGCGTTCTTGGTACTATTAACCGGAGTCCATCTGAAAATAAGTGCATTATAAAAGTAAGTTTGTAATATATATATTTTATTTTCAAAAGTAGCTATATAAACTCCCGGGAGTTTTATTACGCCTTTTTAAATTCAAACCCCTCTAACAAAAGTAATATCCTAGACGGAAGTCTAACAATGAGATGATACATACTCATGATGCCACCCAACAGTAATTTATTAAAATATGCAACAATCACGCCGTGAATATTATGATAGCTGTTATGAATTCACGTCGCTCTATTATGTATTATTCGTTCTCTTTGACAGCTCAGTCAAATATGATCCGGTATAAGATGGATAATTCAAAAGGAAAAATTTAGTTTCAATATTACAAAAAAAGGATCTTATATAAAATATAAATTAGTCTGTCGAAATACAGGCGAAGTTTATCTAGCCCGGAGCAATCAGCCATATGTGAGGAACCATTGAAACAATTAACTCACTTCTACTAAGCTTTTTTTCTAAACTTCAATTTAGAAGGTGTTCGGTATCTAGTTATATAATTGTCAATATGTATATTTTTAATCATTTGAGATTTAAATAAATGCTACCACAAGCATAACAACTGTCTGATTTATTAATCAGAATTGATAATTGAAAATCGCCAATCTCTAATGTCTTGGAACCTTATCTTCTGTTGAGAATATTCTATCTTCTAGGTACCCTTCGTCTTGAATAACCTTTAGAAATCTTACATTTTTTATATATTTTCAGTAATATTTTATTTGAACGTATAGATTTGATTTTAAGTGGTCAACACCCCGAATGAGAGTACTTTTCGGAAGTATTGCTCCTCAATCAAGTTTGTCAGGAAGGCGAGTTGGTTTCCCCTGACGATTGATGTTCGCGCTATCTGTTTAAATTCTGACTTATCTGTTCGAATTCGATTCGAATATTCTAAGAACACTGGAAGATGATGCCTTTGTCCACATTGTGGAAAAGAGGACACATCAATGTATGTTCTGCTCTCCTGCTGTGATCTATAACAGGCGAGGAAACGTCTTTATGGACCACAGAAATTTACAGCTTGGAAGAATCTGATCTACTTACGTCGGTGGGAAAAGAGTAGTATTACCTTGCTTTATTCAACATTACCAATGAGCAGAAGATATGAACTACATTAATTAGAGAGCAGAGGAGCAAGAAAAGGATCAAAGACCACTGTCATGAAGATCCACAAGCCGGAAGATAACACTAGAACTCTTTCAACAATGGCAATGTGAGACAATGGGTAACTGACGCCTACCTTCACTCCAGTATCTACATTCACTCAACTTTTCTCGGCAACTCATTCCCACATAGCCCAACAAGGAATCGTCACTTTAATGAGGAATTGAAGACATTTTTTTATTTTTTCTAGATCTTATTCTTGTCATTATTATTATAGGCCGTCCCTTTGCTTGGTGTGCCGTCGGTGGGTGAGTTCATCCACCGGAGACACATCAAGTTTTTTTACTCGTTGCAGCATCGAACACACACAGTGCTTAATACTAAGACCCCACCATCTTTCCCACATCGATGGCAACAGATTGTCGGGGAAAATTAGGTTAAGATTTTGTTGTTAGAGGTAAGTTAGTTTCAAGTCTATGATTCATAAGGTGAGTCCATCACTTTTAGAAATGTTTAGTAAAATTATTAAAACATGTATAAAATGTAGCCAAGCTCCAGGAAATATAATGACCTATTGTAAATAGTTTCATTTATGTAGAATCTACACTGATTTCCATAATATACATAAGGGGACATGAAGAAAAAAAAGCATTGATATGATGTATACTGCATATTTTTCAGTATTTGGAACATTTTATACTACCATACATGAAACTCATTGTGTATTAGAAATATTTTGGTTTGCCGTTACATCTCCACGCTGAGTTAGCATAGATCTTTCCCTCCGTTCATAGACAATACTTCCTTAGTACATACCTGTAGCGACCACTAAGCACATAAGATAAATCACCCTATACTCTATTGTATATATATTGTAAATTAACTTAAACAAATGTAAATAACATTACCAAACCATAAATCATTGTAATTGTTGTAAACAATAAAGACTCAACTGCAAGCCAATTAGTTATATGATCTGGGGCACCCGCTACCCTTAGCAGGTACTAAGCGACCCAAACCACCAGGCCTGCCGAGAGGGCCGGGGACCTTTACCCGGATCAGGTATCAGTGACTCAAAGGCCACCAACTGTCGAAGAACAAAGGCCACCACATACTCAACTGGCATTGGGTACAATGAAACCGAAGCTGATTGGCTACTGACGAAGCCAGCTGAGTATTTAAGACCGGAGGTTTGGGCCTGTAATTCATCCTCCTGACGACTGGCTGACTGATGGCTTGTGGCTGCGCTGATGTTCAAAACTTGGCCTTCTCTTTTATGAAAAACTCTGCATCTCTCTCTCCTCACCTCGCTACGTTTTAGTCCGGCGTTGTCAGACCACACACCTTCCTAGTGGGAATCTCTGCCTTCGTCTCGCTAAATCTAGCACCTCCTTGGGAGAGACCTCTCCCTAGTGGACAAAGGTTGTCGTGGCCCTGCAAACTTACCAAGCAGTGTTTTCCAAGGCGATCTAGTCTGCCTCTCTCCGGTTCACACTCGCCTTTGGGATCCGGACGGATTTCGCCTACCCTCAGATCCCGAGTGTAAATTCGTGGTCATTCCAAGACCATACAAACTACCTACACTACCTACCCTATACCTCTTCTCCTGAACATAGTGCATTGTCGGGGCACATACCTATCACATATGGAGTCAGATAGTAAGACCACCACGAAATGATTGTCCAGGTCATAACCTAATCAACCCTCACTTCGTCACCAGGGCTAGGGTAACTAGGCACCCCCCTCGTGACGACTCGACAATACCTTTTCCAAACCATCAATTGTTATCACTCTCTAGTTTAGTATTTCAAAACAGCATAATCTAAAATACCCTACTGCTTAAATACTTAGACTACTCCCGGAACCTTTATTTTTTTTTGGGGGGGGGCACACATATGTACTGACATATGAAATTGAGGTTGTTTTGTCGGTCACTTGGTATGCAGCAACTGCTTATAATTTAAACCCTCAAATAGACCCTTGCATCAAAATGTATCATGCAGGTTGGTTAAGGTCGATCCTGACTCATAATCCCACCTGGTAGTCACGATCCCCTCTTTTGCATACAGTGATTACACTCATTGATAAGATAAATAATAACTTTGACGTTACCACAGTAATTATTCTATATCATGCATTCATTCGTCGATAGCAGTCATTCGCTTGTACGGTAAATAACGTTGAGGCCATTGAATTGAATGCAGATGCCAATTAAAGGATGTATTTTTTAGTGTTTGTTTCTGCCGAAGTAAGGTTATAAACCTAAAAAAATATCAAAATTAGTTTTATCTCGTCTGATTTAATTGTTGCATTACCCAAACCTAGTTCTTTAAAGGATTGGATTTTTTTTATTATTATTTAAGTCTAGTTTACTAGATTACTTACTAAATTTATTTAATTGTATTTGTTGAAATTAATGTATAGGGAATAAAAGACGTAGGATGTTAAGAATTAGAAGCGATTTTGGGAAAACCGCTTAGAAGTTTTGATGAAAAATTTTTCATTTTATTCAATAAGCCACCTCAGTCACGGGAGGATTTGGGCTATTCCATGTTTATGAAATGTAAACATTTGTGAAATGTACTAATTTATTTAAGTTAGGTGGTTTACATGGTTTTCATCCACATCATGCGAAAATACTTCGTGTCCTAGTTCTTTTATAGTCGTATAAAATCACTGTCTAACCCCATCGCTAGTCATGTGGGACTGGGGTGGCTCCTGGGCTTTGACACGTTCATCTGTTCTGCCCTCGTACTAGTGTTCTTTCGGGCTCGCATCGGCGGAATACCCAAATTAGTTTAAATAGACCAAACAACGGCGTTGGTGACCTGGTTGTTTCACGCCGAAACAAAACCACCCAATCAACCAACCAGCAACCTAAGCCTTTTTCTATAAACATTAATTAAAGTTTGTTTTTTTTTTCAAATCGGGGGGATTGGATACACGATTTCTATTGTGGTATCCCAAATGCATGAATTTAAAATTCTTACTGGACGTTATTCAAAGAAATCAATCTACCGCAGTCCCAATTTCTCCTACAATTGTAAAAAGCTTAGGTAAATCTAAACAGCTTTTTCATTTCGTAATTATTGGCCAATAGTGGGGAATCAAAATAGTCGGGATTTGAACCAAGGAAAATCCTAGCTTTTTGTTCAGACGCGTATGTCGACCTAGCTACTAGCTCGTACAAATTGACGCACACTGTCGGCCTTGTTAAATATTAGGTAACATCACGAGTCATCACGGTATTCACCTGGGTGGGCGAGGGAAATAAGTGGGTCTAATTCAAATAAGTCCACTTACCCTCCAAACGAGATAAGCGTACATACTAGGTTTCATAGGCTTTGTTTTTAATGCGTAGAAATCAGCGTTATTAATTTCGAGTGCATTTGGTAGATAAAAATGCATCAACCGCACGATTTGTAGGATTGTTAAGTCTTTAAAAAAGGTGCTTGAACGAATATTTTGTTGGCTTATGTTCTTATATCTCGATGCCACGTAATTTTTTATTAATTGTGGTCGAATTGAATTTATGGCTTTTTTTGGATACTTCTAAAATTTTTATTTTGACATTTTCATCTTTAATGTGTTCTTCAAAACATTATTTTTTATTTTTTCTATGCTGTTACTTACGATACAAATTAGCGAAGCGGCCATTTTATATTTATTATAGTTATATTACCTTAACAAAAAGTAATCAGCATATTTTGATATTTTGTGTAAAAGATCGATTGATTCATGTTTACTAATGCTGTCGTACAACGTACACACTTTACAGGCGTACGAAAAGCGATCGCCCCTGTATCTGAATAAAAGTAGAGAAATTGGGTTTGGCAACTATCTTAATAGCACCTTCTACGCGATCAGATTAATTGTTGTTACGTAAAAACGATGTATAGAAAAGTGTTTATCTTTTTTTATATGACATTTTAATCAATAATTTTAAGATTAAACACGCACCGCATAAAAATATCGATATTTTAATATTTTATTAGTTAAAATTTCATTGTTTAATGTGATTTCCACAGTACACATGAAGAGGAACGTTATGAAACTGGCCGCGATGTCAAAAACGAGTATAAGTTTTTTAACTTTTCTTATTCAATTAAAAATACTAAATGTTAAATTAATTTTTATTGACTCAAAACATTTGAAATTTTGAGAATACTCTTGACAACTAATTATCAATCCTAATCTAAGACTAAGTTTTAAGTAACATTTTTCAATATTTGTGTAATTATTTTTATCCATGTCCAAGGAGTAAAAGTAACATAAACAATTTTTAGACATTCTTCGGTAGTAAAATAATACCTAGTGATTCACTTAATATTTTGTTCTTGTATTACATCTTTAAGCTTTTATAGTTTATATTTCAAATTTGGTATTTCCGGTGTTTTTATTGGTTGGAAAAGTGTAAATCCTATGTGGGATAAAATAATTTTTCGGTACCGACCCGTGACATGTTCCAGGAAATCTCCGTTTTCCTAAACTTTATGATATGGGAAAAATACGAAATGCCAGGCAGGTCAGCTTTGGTAACATGAATATTGCGTTGTTCCTTTCATATTATTAAAATTGGCTTTGTGATTGATGAGAAAAACCCTTGTCTAGTGTTTTCTAGTCACTCGATCCGATGTGTAGCTTTCTAAACAATGCATACATGAATGTAGAATGTCATTTTAACTGCGAGTGACCCAACCTAGTCTCTCATTAGTTACAGACATTTATTTTTCTTAGGTCGTTTTACATTTACTGAATATAAGCTGAAAAAACACGATAACAGTAACATTCATATGCAAGGCATAAACATATTTTTTTATGTTGATAGCAGTCCGGACAGTGTTGCTAGTGCATAAGCTGTGAATTTTACTAACAAATGAGGAAACCACTCTACGGAAGGTCGGAAGGGAGTGCATACTCTGCATATGCTAAATAAAAAAAAAAATTGGGGAAAAACAAACGTTACAAATACACATTTTGCCCCTATTAGCTGTAACGTTTATGTAATAAAACATGAGAAAGGATTTTTCCTAATATTAAAAAAAATATATAAGATATCGTTATGTTTTCTCCTATACAATTTAACTTGAAAATGATACCGGAACATGCAATAAAAATATAGTAACTGAATCATAAATCAAAGTGTAAATATAGTTTTATTATTCTTTTCATAAGAAAGTATTCCCAATGATTAACTAAACATATTACACCATCACTAGAATACAAAATATTTAATTGTTCTTACCAATGTACGATACAATTGTAGTATTTTTAAAATAAACTATAATTAATAAAGTTTTAATTTTGAATGTTATGAAAGTAATCTATCTTATGAAACTAATTGAGAGAGTAGTTTAAATAGATAATTAAAATTTCTTGCAATACCATTGAATACTAATTATTTGAGTTTCCCACCTGCGAGAATCGTACTTAGGTCCTTCGTAACTCCAGGCAACCAATTAGATAATTAAATAACACTACCTCTGTCATTCCTAATCTATCATCTTCAGGAGATGAAATAAAAAGTCATATAATAAAAACAGCGATCGAGCATACAAAAGAAATCAATTATTAAAAGCAACAAAAAATGTACTGAGAAAACACAAATTTATTGAATCAGAAATTTAAATTAAAAAAAATAAATAAGAAACGCATAAATTAATCCTATAGCTACTCACCCAGTTAATTGTATACGAATTAAAACAAACACAATTCTTTGTATGAAGCAGAACGGTTAAAAGAGGTTAGTTAATTTTATCGACTTTATGAATGGCTTTATTTAGGAGGTATGAGGGGGTTGGTTTCTTTCCATTTAATAATAGTGAATACCCTATTTCTTCTTTCTATTGATATTTTCCGACGTAAGGGAATCTAATCTAATTTCTATGCTTTGCAAGCTTTTGATTAATATTTTGTTATTCGTGTAGTGCAGCAAGGCGTGGGGCATTATGATGCCCATCCTTATGAATAATTCTAAACTTACTAAGTGAAAAACACTAAATTAAATTAAGTAAATCTCCAAATATTTTATTTGAGTTCGATTAAGGATGTTTTTGTTTAAGATGTCTGACGGGTCTCTACAACCCGGCTGCTGTCCGCCGAGAGCCAAGAAAGAGATAAAATGGGTGGACCTGTGGCCTTTGACGTTTGCTGGCAGCCTAGTCAGCGGGCAGCTTTATTCGTATTGATCTGACTCCATAAGATCTTAGAAGGTGTCCCCCGACTGTGCACTATGTTCAGGCGAAGAGGAACAGGCTTGGTATTATAGGTAGTTTATGTGGCCTTGGAATGACCACGAATTCACATTCGGTATCTAAGGGTAGGTGAAAACCGTCCGGATCCCAAAAGTGGGTGTGGACCGGAGAGAGGCAGACTGGATCGCTGGGGGAGACGCTACTAGGTAAAGTTTGTAGGGCCCCAGGCGACCACCGTCCGCGAGGAAGAAGTCTTTTCCAAGGAGGTGCTAGTTTAAGCGAGAAGAAGGCAGAGAATCCCACTGGGAAGATGTGGGGTCTGACAACGCTGGACTAAAACATAGCGAGGTTAGGAAAGAGAGATGCAGAGGAATAATAAAGCCATGGTTAGAGTAGATCAGCAAGTGCCAGTGCAGAGAGAGAAAGAGAGCAGTGCTCTTTAGACGCCGGGTTACGAGAGTCTGGCAAAAAGCCCCAAATCTGGCCCTTAGGTATATAGGCAGGCTAGAGGCCCTCAGAGGGGTAGCCCCACCACGCACCTAATGGCTTCAGCTGTTTCGTACACTAGTTTCCCTCTCTCTTAACTGACGCCTTTTAAAGGTTTTTATTATTAAAACATGGAAACATAGGTGGATATTTTCTGGGCCGAGAAGAGGGGAACTCTATTTATTCATGGAAGACGTTGGCCCAACAGTGTCCTTTGCCTCTAATAAATAATTTTCTATTGGTTCTATCAACATAAAATGTATCACATTTCCCAAACTCTATCCCATATGCTATTATTATATGATAATCAGTTAATACTATACCATCGCTAGTTCTTTTTATATCTATCATAGCTTTTTGATCGTCAACTGTAATTTATTATTTATACTGAATTCCAGTCGAGTGTTTCCAAAATAAATCTAGAAATTTAATCTTTCTTCTTCTATGAATCATTCATTCTACCAATTAATTGAAGGAATTGATATCCCACTCGCTTAAATGGATTTCCTCTCATAAGCCAGAAAGTATGCAGATATACGGTGCTAATACACCACGTAAAATCCCTTAATTTGAAAATACCTGTTTAAATAATCCTGGGACCGAATATTCTAGCTGATTTAAAGGGGCAATGAGGATGAATTATGTATGGCAGGTGCTATAAAATGATGTGCTGCTCTCGGAGTTATCACATAAATTTCGGAATTTTTTTCCAAACCTGGGCGAAATTAATAAACAGTGGGGATAATGATACTTTTTTTGTAAAGAGACAACTTAGTGTGACGAGGAATGAATTAATCATCATTAACCTTAGTATCATTGTATGCATTTTAAACAAGTGAAAAAGTTTTATTAAATATTATTGTTCAATTAAAACTTCTGAGAAATAGTAAATGACCCTTATTACATCAGAAACAAAACCCGTAATCTTATATACCCTACATTTATGAACTCATCCCTTCCAAGCTCATGTAATCCCGGGGAAACCTTTCCAACCACCCTAATCTCCTAGCACAGTCATTACACTGTGCCACACTATAATCCTCCTCGGAGACTGACGTCTGTGGCTCTCACGCTCTTGTTCAGCCTCCACTGGATCGTATCCGGTGATATAGGAGCGTGGGGGACTTCCCAAGACTCCGCTTTCTCTTTGGCATGCGAGGGAGGTGACAACGATGTGGGTTTGGGAGGTCTCTGGACTGTTTGTAAATACCGTATAAATGAGCGAGTTAGTCAAAATTGTAAATATGGTATGAATGAGAACATTTATCACAATTACTTACTGCCCAATAAGGCAGATTGTAATTTTATCACAATAAAGAAATTTATATAATATTATTGCAGTGTTTTCTTTGAAATGTGAGATTATTTTTTGGGATCTCTGTGGGATTATATTTTGGAAAAAAAACGGATTATTAATTGTTTAGGACACGTATTATTTCGTATATCCAGGAATGGGATAGTTCAGTTACGTCCAGGAGTTCAGGAGATAATTCAGTAACGAGATTATCATTACTTTTCTTAGACAAATGTAAATCCAGCATAAATCAGGCCCTAGCAATTATAATAATAAGATATTATTCTGTATATTCTATAGATATTATTCGACGTTCTAGCTCCCACGTATACCATAAATAAAGATGTAATGTGAAATTAAATTATATTACTCAGTTTGTGATGATCTTATTTTGTAGTGAGTTATTTTTTAGTTTGTTAAATGTAAATCTGTAATTGTTTAGGCGAATAGATAATTGTGTAAATAAAAGCTATTTATTCGATCATCAATAACTTTGTTGTTATTACGAACTTATCAAGTGAATACGTAAATTTCACTGAGGATGGTAATTTTATCACCCAAAGCGTTCTGGTGCGAAATAAAACTTTTGTGGGCAGACAAAACTGACTTTTATCAATGAAGATTTAATTAAGATACAATCTTATACCAGCTCCTAAGCATTTATTAAAAGAAGGTTTGAGATCAAATTAATATCTTTAGGGTTTCAAGATTTTTTTTTGTATACAGTATATATGAGTTGACTCAGGCGAAGTCCACATTAAAGTAGTTAGCTTGAGGATCTCGCTGAAAATAAACAATACAAAGGTATCAAATGGAGAACAACTCTACCCAGTAACTTTGCTGTAGGGTACGTCCAAAGTTTGTTCAATATGACAAAGGAGTCGGTAGAAGGTTCTGCTCTTAGAGCCAAAGTTATCTTCAATGCGTCTGGAACGCCCCCAAAATATGAATCAGTTTTTGGATGGGTGCTGAACATAACCAGCATACACCATCACTCTTAATACAGCTGTAAAAGCGTATTTGATGTTGTCAGTGATATTATAAATTCTTGAGGAATCCAAGTAAAATTTAAATTCAAATATTTCAAAATGAAATACAACAACTCTTGTGACACTCTTCATCCAAAGTTAGCTACATTTGTTTTTTTTTACATTCTGTTTAATTTGCTTAAAGGGATGAGAGTAAAACTGATTAAGTTTCGATTTTTATACAAACTTGTTATTATATAAATATGCTCTTGAATGGTCCATAAGTTTGTATGAAGTTCTATAAAATAACGATATAACTCTACTACACCTGGCAGGACATAATTTGGATATTTGAATATTAATTGTAGATGTTTGTATACATATGCGTTGTTTGTATATTAGATGGGTTTCCATATCAACGTGATGTGTCACTAGTTTTTGAACTAGTTGGTTTAATATAAAGGAAAACCTATCGAATACACAAATTTGCTGAACTTTGCCTTCGTCGTTAGCTGGTGTTTATCTGTATGTTGTATCATGTGTCAATGGAGAGTAACAGTAGATTCGAGAGTGTGTTTTCTCCAGATTTCAAAAAAATCGTACTAAAATATTTTGTTTGCAAAATATATTTTAATGTTTTACGGGTTAGCATGTACGTCAAGCTTTTATGTTATTTCTTTATAGTTGCATAAATGACATTAGAAAATTGTTGTACCAATGTATTTGAGAGAAATCGACAGAAAATATTGGCTCGTCACGTTAATTAGCAATCGAGTTCAGTGAGCTTGTCTGTGCTATTACCTTAAGGTACATTGCAAGGTAAGGAGGCCTGAGTCTCAGTCATTAATATGGCCATGATATAATATGAGTGAATGGCGAACGTTCCGAATAAAAACCTTGAAAAGCTCGTAGACAAAAGTCAGTTAATCTATACTTAAATAATCTTTGTAGAGGAGAGTATTTTAAAAGAAAAGAAAGAAAAGCTTTATTATGAAGTACAAGCAAAACAATGGTATATACAAATATTAAGAGTTATGTTAGTACATACTGGGTCGGGTGATGGGGAACGAGTGTCTTGTGAACTACTGGGGACTGGGACTAAAGCTGAGACATATCTGTATAAGAGAAGGGTAGTTTCGGTAATTGGGAGGGATGCGGTCGCTACTTAGAAAATAGCAGGAAAAACCAGTGATTTCCATGAAGTCACAAGACAGGTATACACTAGAAGGGGCTTTTAGCATTATATATAATATTAGGATTACAATATTCTTAGCATTATATAAGTTATGATGTAAATGTCTTAACTTTCCATTGAACATTGATATCAATTTATTTTTATAAAGATGGCTATTAAATAAATGTTAAATTATATTAGTTGTTGTCTTATTGTTTTATTAGCTACTAGCCAAAGAAAATCGATAGTGAAAAAGCTAAAGCTTTGAACCTTGGACCTCAAACCTGGATTTGCGGACAGGCACTTTACCTACTAAGCTATCACGTATTCGATCGCTCGTTTCAATACCTGATCTATTTAGCTGATATCGCTGATCACTGAAAATAGCGCTAGAGCTACTCTCTTTCAAATGAGACTACAATTTCGACTATTTAAATTTTCTCAGAGCTCGTCAGAGATCATTAATTATAATTATTAATCTGTAATTAATATTATTTAATTTTATGGTACAATACAATTCTATATTTAATGCATGAATGATAAAATGATCATGATTCTGATGATGATGATGATGAGTGAATTTTAAAAATTAAATGTCACTCTTTTTTGAAGGTTATACGGGACTAGCTGAAGATACACAACTGTCGGTTCGATTTGGGATAGCCGAGCGGGAGAACATAAGGTCATGGATTCTTATCCCAATTAGGGAGATTATAATATTCATGAGGAGATGATAATATTCAGGGAGATCTACCCTCCCCTTTGTCAAACCACCGTGTGACTGTGTGAGAGGGTATATACACAGATCCTTTCGGAGGACGGTTTTAATTGGGTTGAATACTCATTTTTGGAATTAAATATTTTATTCATCAATTGTTAAAATTCTTCGCTTGGCTGAGCCCTGAGGTCCGAGGTAAAAGGTAAATGGGAAATTATCATCCTTATGTATATAAAGGGTGTCCCAGAATTAACGCAAGATTTAAATTTGCCGGCATTTGCGCAGTAAAGTGCTGGCAAGCCTAAAAAAAAAAAGCAATTTGACAGCTGACAGTTAGGGTAGGGGGACAGTAAAAATGGAGCGTTACACGATAGAACAACGTGTCTTTATTGTTGAACATTATCTCAAAAATAATGAAAGTTTGGCGGCCACGGTTCGAAAATTTCATTGAAAATATGGTCGGAATAGTGTTTTGACTTCATCAACTATGAAGAGATTAATTGAAAAATTTAGGGAGACTAGATCAGTTGGAGACACTAAACACACTGGTCATCCAAAAACTAGCCGTTCAAATGTCAATATTGAAGCAGTGCGTGAGAGTGTTGAAATTCAAGGAACATCAATTCGGGGCGTCGTAGACCGTGGCGAAATTGGATGATATTGGTGTGGCCAATACGTGGTTTCAACAAGATGGTGCCACATGCCATACAGCCCATGAAACAGTTCAAATACTGTATGAGACATTTGCAGGTCGTGTACTCTCTCGTTCCAGTGACAGAATTGGGCCCCTAGATCGTGTGATTTAACACCTTTAAATTTCTTTTTATGGGGTTATTTGGAGTCAAAGGTTTATGTCAACAAGCCCACATCCACCCGTGCATTAAAAGAGGAAATTCGACGCAGCATCAAAGAAATTCAACCACATTTATGCCAAATGGTCATGGAAAATAACCCTATCCTATTTACTTTATAATTCAATAAAAAAATAACAACAAAAATACCAAAAACTGTGTTTTCTATTTAAATCAAATCTTGCGTTAATCCTGGGACACCCTTTGTATTAGATGTTGGAATAAAATCTTAACTCTGCAGGGAAATAATTATTAGGGCTTTACTCAAGTAGAAATTAAGTTAAAATGAATGTGTGGTCGAATTTTTAAGGATTTTGCTTTTTTATGTTATTTTACATGATCGTGTCAAAATATTTGTTGAAGCATCAATATAATCTTTTGTGTTAAGCTAATAACTGGTTACATTCCTGCCTGATTAGTTGAACTAAAATCAGGCTAAAATAAATTTCAAAATATTGTACTGAATAATACACAAATTAACTGTTAGTATTGAAACAGTGAATCTGCCTTTTAATCTTTTGTTATCATTTTTGAACTTCTTGAAATAATTTCGTTGTTAATGTCATAGTGTTAGTCTATGTGAGTCTGCGATTTGAGTCTGTGGTTGCTATTAGTTTGAGTCTGGGGTGGTGGGGGTTAGTTCTACAATAGGATACGGCAATAAGGAGAGTCGGTCCGTGTATTTATGGATAACACTTGGGAAACAGGAAAGTCGTTATCGAGTCTTCCAATGGCTTTAGGATCCTCGTAACGTGCAAGGGAGGGGGAAGGAAATATTGTTATTTGACAGTATCGCTTCGAAATAAGAGGAACTTGCTTCGGCCTCGTAGGATTATGGCTATTTGGATCTATATCGAGAAAGGATTTGACAATAATGTATGGTTTTTTGGCTCTACTCCCTAGACTATTTTGTATATTGTATGTCTTAAGTAAGAATTGATTGAGCTTTCTGTCTCTTCAAGCAATGGGTAAACTAAATCCAGATCAGAATAATGAATGATTTTACACAGAGTTTTATGTAGGCGACGTAGTTGCCCTGGAAACGAGAAATGGGGTTCAGAACAAGAAAACAAAATTGATAGATGAGACGGTTACACGGTTTTGATTATGTTCGATAATTTAAATTAGTTATTAATTTGAAATACTAAAAAAAAACATGATTACTATTGTGTAGCAGTTCCAAAAAGTATTGAGCGGTCGCTTCCATCTACAGTTCTGAAATTGGAAATTACGTAATTACAACTGAGAATCAGTTCAATGGGTCATCCGTTCATGTAAGGTATAAGTCATTTACTACAATGAATGTACTGTTTTTTACTGTTTTATCCAGCTTTTCTTCTAGTAATTTTTATTTTAGTGTTAGCTGTAAACGGCGAGTATTCTGTAAGCAGCCTGCGTAACACCAGCTTACATTAAGCTTTTTCATTCGTACACAAGTATGTAAATATGTGGGTGGATAAAAATCTTCTGAAAAATGAAGTGCACACAGAACTGATTGTGCCACTTACCCACTCCTGTACATTTTCAATTGACAAGAAACAAATCCCTTTTAGGTACGCCATTCAATTTCTACTAATCCTTACGTTCATTCGAAAGAAACTTGGTACAATAAATTGATAGATTGTTTTGTTGCATGTGTATGGTTGCATTCAATTTTGATTCAGACTGTTCTGACCAGGCTCTATTCAGTTGAAATAAAATAATTTATTTTCAGGTGCCTGTTGTCACAGATTCGATTTTCCTGTGGTTTTATATGTCTTTCTTAGAAGAGCTGGTGAAACTTCGTTGAAGGGAGGCTCGCCATCACCAATGTCCCCTAGTGATTTAGTTACTGGAGATTGAGCCACCAAATCACCGATAAACCACAGCCATTAGCGCTCATGTGGAATAGTCCTCAATAGACGGCGAGATATTATCAGCCCTCGAGCACCTGGGTCTGCAATACTCCCACTTTGTGCAACTTTCCGGCCCGGGCAACAGTCTATTGTCCAAGTCCTCATCGCCATTATTGCTCTACACGAACAATTCTAACTCAAAGAGGACGGTATCAGGATCCGAGTCATAGTTTCAGTAGAACTTTTCGAAATTTGTCATGTCAAGTTTTCAGCTGCATAACGAAAAATATTTTTCTTAGTATTTAGTAGTATAATTCCTTTATTGTGCAATAATTACAATCTGCCTTTTATAAGGCAATAAGTAATTAAGATATATGCTCTCATTCATACAATATTTACAGTTCATCATTCACTCGCTCATTCATACAATATTTACAGTTCATCATTCACTCACTCATTCATACAATATTTACAGTTCATCATTCACTCGCTCATTCATACAATATTTACAGTTCATCATTCACTCGCTCATTCATACAATATTTACAGTTCATCATTCACTCGCTCATTCATACAATATTTACAGTTCATCATTCACTCGCTCATTCATACAATATTTACAGTTCATCATTCACTCGCTCATTCATACAATATTTACAGACAGCCCAGAGACCCCCAAAATCCACCGCAAAGAGAAAGCGGAGTCTTGGGAAGTCCCCCACGCTCCTCCGTCAGCCGCGTCACCGGATACTAGCCAGTGGAGGCTGACCAAGAGCGCGAGAGCCACAGACGCTCAGGACATGATTGGAGAGACTGGCCATTGCCAGGACTCCCACTGTCACGCGTTTATAGCAGGTCACGAGGCCACTGCCGTTTCAGTCTCCGAGGAGGATTATAGGGATGAGTGGCGCAGTGCATTGACTGTGCTACAGGATTAGGGTGGTTGGAAAGGCTACTGTGGAATTTCGTAAACTTGGAAGGGATGAGTTCTAGAATGTAGGGTATATTAAGGTCGTTATGAAGGGTTTTGTTGCTGACATAATAAGGGGCATTTACTATTGTTCTCAGGACTTTTGATTGAAAGGATTGGATACGCTTGATGTTCGACTTTTTTGCTGTCCCCCATAGCTCTATTCCGTATGTCCAGATTGGTTTAAGTATAACTTTGTAGATTAGTAGTTTATTTTCTATTGAGAGATGGGATGTCCTTTGAAGTAGTCTGTATAGTTGTCCAAAGCGTCTGTTTAGTTCTTGTCTTTTTAGTCTCGTATGTGGGTTCCAGGTCAGTCGTTTATCGAGATGGAAGCCTAAATACCGTACTGTCTCGGATACAGGGAGAGGAATAGAATTAAAATAAACTAGTGGACAAGACTTGCGACAAAGGGTGAAGGTAATGTGGGAACATTTTGCTTCATTAACTTTGATCCGCCATTGGTTGCACCAATAATCGATCTCGTCAAGGTGTTTTTGAAGGTTATGGGATGCTATGTCGGGGTCTGGGTTAGATGACAAGACTGCAGTGTCATCTGCAAATGTGGCCAAGAAGGTATTGGGAGTAGAGGGGACATCAGCGGTGTATAGGTTGTAGAGGATGGGGCCCAGGACACTGCCCTGTGGAACTCCTGCATTTATAGGATAGTAGTTTGAATATTCTAAACCACAGCGGACTTGGAAGAAGTGGTTTGAAAGGTAGGACTGTAGGATTAGGAAAAGGGTCTGTGGTAAATATCTTTTGAGCTTGTAGAGTAAACCTGCGTGCCAAACCCTGTCAAAAGCTTGAGCTATATCAAGAAAGGCAGCAGTGCAATACTGTTTGGTTTCAAGGGCTGAGGAGATGTGATCAACAACGCGAAGGCCTTGTTGAGCAGTGGAATGTCGTTGGCGGAAACCAAACTGGTGTGTGGGAAAAAGGTTTTTGGATTCAACAATGGGAAGTAGACGTTTTAGTAGGAGTTTCTCAAATATTTTTGAGAGGATAGGGAGTAGGCTAATTGGACGATAAGATGAGGCGTCATTGGGTGGTTTACCGGGTTTGGCGAATAGGACAATAATGGAATGTTTCCAGAGGAGAGGGAAGTGCGTCGTTCGGATTATGCAATTATATATGTAGGTTAGGAATATTATGGCTTTAGGAGGAAGTTGTTTGAGAATTTGAGGAGTAAGGAGATCATATCCAGGGGATTTTCGGTAAGGTAAGTTTTTCAGAAGGTATTCAACCTCAGAGGGGTTAACGGCTTTTGGTGGAAGAGAGAGAGGAATAGGTGAAGTGAGGAAATCTTCCACAGTTGTGCTGAGAGTATGGCTTTGATGAGAAAGGTGAGGTGTGAAAGTATGGGTAAGATGCAGCGCAAATTCCTCCGACCTGTCCCTATCCGAAGCCGCCCAGGACCCATCATCACGACGGAGTGGGTGTGAAACAGGTTGATACTTTAGGATTTTTTTGGTTACGTTCCACAAGGAGTTATCCTTGGTGGACTGAGAGGAGAGGTAGGAATTGAAAGAATCGGAACGGAAGGATGCCAATCGCCGCTTTACCAATCGGCAGTACTGATTGTACGTGCGACGATCAATAGGATGCCGGGATCTTTGCCACACTGTTCTTTTCTTAGTATTTAATGAAAATAACATTTATATCCTCAGTAGCCAATAATGTATCTTTAATCACTGCAAAAAATCAGAGCGTTAAATCTTGAATAGCTACATAATTTCGACTGGAACATAATAAGTTAAAATCTTGAACTTAAACAAAACATAGCCGACGTTTTTCATATCTGATTTGCTTGCCATACTTACAGTTACTGTTTTTAAAATTAAAAAGCATGTTGTCAGATTGTAAAATCACAATTTAACCGACATACGAAACCCAATCTCTCCGTAGCTTAATGAAAGTATACCCACAAATATTATTGTTGATGGGAGTTTTAATTGATTAAATGAAATAATCCTCCTTTGTTTTAACATAAGTCATAAAACAGAACCGAAAACGGCTTCTATTATTGTCAGTTAACTCTCATACCCTGTAGGCTTAACTGCATAATTGCTTCTTTGCTATACAATCTTTACTGCGATAAAATTACAATTATCCTTTTATTGGGCAATAAGTAACTATGACCAATATTCTCATTTATACCATATTTACAGTTCTTCATTCACTCGCTCATTCATAGAGTATTTACAAACAGCCCAGTGACCTCCCAAACCACATCGCTGTCACCTCCCTTGCATGCTAAAGAGGAAGCAGAGTCTTGGGAAGTCCCCCACGCTCCTCCAACAATCACCGGATTTGAGCCAGTGGCTTACCTATTGCACGAGACACTTGTCATTGCGAGAACTTCCACTGTCACATATTTATAGCAGGCCACTAGGCCACTGCCGCTTTAGTCTCCGAGGAGGATTGTAGGGATGTGTTGTGCAGTACAATGACTGTGCTAGGGGATTAGGGTGGTTGGATAGGATTCGATGGGATTTAAAGAACTTGGAAGGAATGTGTTAATGAATGTATATTAAGATCGTTAATGTTGCTGATGTATTAAGGGGCATTTACTATTGTTCTAAGGACGTTTGATTGAAAGGATTGGCTTTAGTATACTTTGAAAAATTAGTAATTTATTTTCTATTGAGAGATGGGATATCCTTCGAAGTAGTTTGTTCAGTTGTCCAAAGCATCTGTTTAGTTCATAGTTGCTTCTAGTTAGGAATCGGAGACATCTGAACGGTGTTAAGCAACGTAGCCTCAATTATCTTTATCGGGCCCACTGGAGACCCTTGAGGTTTTCTGATGTGTAAAGACCAGCCCAACAGGCTTTATATTTTTCCTACTTGTGGGGTTGTCATCTTGCCGACCTATGTTGGCATTGTTAACGGATACCCGTACTTATTCCTTTATGTTGGATTTTATCATCGTATTATTTTTTTCCAACCTTCATTCACTATATGTTTGTCTCAGATGGCTTCCACTATATATTTTTACAAATTAGCCCGTCATACCAGTCTTATTAATCTCTCTCCAATCTTAAGGGAATCGTCTTTTTCTGTATACTGTATCGAAATGAAATAATACATAATTTTCCTCTCAAAACGTACAAAATATCACCAAAGTCGGTTGTATATATTTTATTTTTAAGCCCTATTCAGTATAAATATCATTATAATTCTCTATTATGTGGAGGTAACTTATCATTGAAGCAGATAATAAACTGCTGGCTGGCATGAGGTTACAAGCGACGCAGCCTGCGTGAAATTATATAATTTTCCGGTCTTAGAGGCTGCAAAGATGATGATAGCAAGCTACATACCTATGTTGACAGTGAAACGATTTATTTAAAGTGGTTGTGGAAAAAAAAACATTGTCTGTCCGTTTCAAGGGTTCCTATTTGAGCCCGAAAAGCACTTTTTGGTGCTTTCGCTAAGTATAACGTACCTTAAAATTTTACTGTGCGCAAAACATTTCGATTCATGTGTCTTAAAATAGATAAGTCATACCCTAGTGCCAATCACTAAACCGAATTAAAACTGTTGAAACGAAACACTATAATTTAAAAGTTCAAAATGTTGACTGGTTACTTCCAGCTTTATGTTCGAAATTGAACAACCGTTTGCACACTTTATAGGATGGATACCATGGCTTGACGCATATTCACATGGAAGTAAACAAAAAGGAAATTTAGCATCTCCCTGTTTTGTTTTCATTCCAAACAATGGGGACAGCGAACAGTGCATATTCATACGACCTGTTCACAAGCGATCATGCGGAGAAATATGCTGCAGTGATGGCGGCTGTATCCTTGATTACGCATTCATACGAAAAAAATTCACATATTTCATTTATACATACGATTTACTTCTTAGGCAACATCTTACACTTGCACGATATATTGAATCAACTGATTAGGAATAACAGATATAGTTGATAAGAGTGTTAGTATCGGCGCATGAAGAACTCACTACTAAGTTCAAAAAGACTAAAAACGGGCCAATTCTTAGGAAATGACTAATATAATTTCCACTGCTGTGACTAACTCACATCATACCTATTGCAGTCTGTACAAAATCTATCAAGTGTAACTATGATTATGGGTGACTAGGGTAAAATGAATTATGACAAAGGGTTCAGAGAGCTCATTGACTACTGATTGGGCCCAAAACGTAAATAATAATAATAAACTAAATTAATTTTTATACATGCAAAGATATAGAACTCAGATTTTAATAAATACCATATTGCTTTGGTTAGCATGGTTGGAGCTTAAAAAAGCGATTTTAACTATGAAAACAAAACAAGACCTCAAGTACTAAAATATTTTGTTTACCGAACACACTTATATAAAATGATTGAATGAATAATAATTACAGAAAAGCCTCCGTATTGATCTTTGTCACTCGGTTACATGGCAGGATAATTGATTTAGAAACCATGAATAATGATATGTGTACACGTACTTTATATACCAAAATGTTCAGATTCCTCTAGGGAATGAAATTTTGAGGTAGAACTGTCCCCACATCATAATCAAATAAAAATTACAAACATTTTATTTCCATTACAAATAGTCTAGTTGGGATTCCAAACCTTTTAAATGTCCTTACTATTTGATTACATGAATTTGGGCAATAAGCTGATGGATCTTAAACCATGTTAAAAGAAAATATATGAGCGGGAGGAGGGAATTGGTGTTACTTAAGGTACAGCATAGGTCATTGCCAGTGCTCACATGGCTACTTAATGGATCAACCAACATGTGAAAGCTGTGCCCAACCCATGACACTGAACCATGTGCTTCTAGTTTTAATCTAGCTTTCGAACCTAATCAGAAACTGAACACTCCAGGAGTGTTAAAGGAAGCAGTTGAAGACAATCTAAAAAATAATGAAGATATAAAAAAAAAAAAGAAACACTTTATGGAGACTACACCGCATAGAAACCGCATATTTAGCTTCAGTCATACCTCACTTACATTAAGGTATGCATTATTCGGCGCATTATACAGTACAACCTCGATTATCTTGGATAATGACGGGGAGAGTATTCCAGGATAATAAAAAAACACGGATAATCGAAAAGCACGTTTTTATAGCCTAACGTTGATGTAAATAACAAAACACACCAATTTTCAACTTAAACACATATTTTTCATTCATCAAGTTCAAATGTATATGCATATAGAAAAAAATAAATACATATTCAACTTAATTAAAATATGTTGTAATTTGTTATAAGTTTTTGTTTATTACACTCAGATTTGATTTTCTTAATTTCTGTTCTTATGCTACTAAAAGCTATAATTTATCGATAGTCAGAATTTCGATCTTCAAGATAGGCGATTTACTGGTTCCACTGCCTCAGTGATAATCGCAGTTTTTTTCATCCTCATTTTCAATACAGCCTTTACGGATTTCGCTTCAAGACTCTTCAAGATTAAGACGAAGAAAAGTCTTTCGGTACCTTCTTTTTAAACTGACTATCATTATTTGATCCATGGGCTGAAGGTACATTAGGTGGTAGGCAGTAGAAGAAAATTTGTCCCTTGTTTTTTTTTAGAATGTATTAAGGTGGGTTAGTAAAAGAGTCCGTTTTCGCATTGATTTTCGCGGACATATCGAACAAATTTCGTAAGAGACAAATCTTTAAAAAACTGATTCATCTAATTGTGATATAATAAAAGACTATAATATTTTTAAATAAAGTTATACATATATGTATGAAGCTGATTTTGAGAAAGGATAATAGAAGAAAACAACTGAAAATTACTCTAGATAACGAAAAGACAACTGCAACATTCCATTACCATTTGTATGAGGTCAAACATATTATTTTATCTAGAAGTTTATCGGTGTTGTCGAAGCTGATGACCATCTTCGAAAGTCCGCCATGCAAGTGGAGGAGCTATGAAGAGTTCTTCATAGGGCATACATCTCTAGACACTGAGTAACGGAGAGACCCGGGCCTACGGTCAGTAACCGTCCAAGACCCATGACAAATTGGGCGAAGGCAAAGCCATCCTGAAGCTGCTTGTAGAGAAACTAAATTCGAAGTTGAGTGCTTTCTAGAATTTTGAACGTGGAATTTCTCGTCAATTAGCCCTAACTGCAGCAACCCGGATCTTTACTGAATAGATGTTTTGTAGGTTAAAAAAAGTCAGCGTTAACGGCTTCGAGAAGTCATATTTCTACCTTTTCAGGTATTGCCAAGTATCGGGTTCTGACCGCCTTTTTCCTCGCATACACGATGGATGCCTTTGACGTTTGTTAGCTAATTGACATTCTCCTCTGATGACGGGACTCTCTCGGATCCAATCTCAAGGTGGGTGACCCAAGGACGGGGCGTTATATCTCCTTGTAATTAATTCCGGTAAGGGTTGATTGCCTAGTCCGCCGGTCTTCTCTGTTGTCTATTATTGTTACAAATTGTTTCTTCTAAATAGATATAGCATAGAAAATATATAGCATTCAAATTGGACAACGAGTGATTTACTTCAAATAAACGCTACGAAGTTAAAATCAAAAAAATCCCTTTAATGAAAGTTGACTCAATTGATTTTATTATTTTATGTTGGTAAGTTGAAATAATATCTCTCGAATATTGACAATAAAAACTGATGTTAAATTACTTTAGGTAGATGAAAATTGGCTTCTAGCCTTATTCTATTTTAGAGAATAAGGCGTATCAATATTTCCTCAATTTATTCGAAATTATGAATACGTGAGAAATACACTTAAAGAAGTATACTAACCACCTTTTCAAGCCTGTTGACTGTCAAGAGTCTTCTCTCTTTTTTTCAATGTACCTCTCAAAAGTCTGACCTCAGAGGATGGAACCGTAATATAACGTTAATTTTTCACATGAAGGGGATAGTTGTTGCCCGGTTTTTACTTTTTTATCTCAGTACTGTCAATAATACGGAGCGAGTGTCCCACCACTCAGGCCCAATGGGCACGCGGTTGCTACGACTTCAATCTAGGCTTGCTTCAATACATTTTAAAAATGCAGCTTTATTCATCACTGGTATGAACAAATTGTATTTGGTACGAATAAAAATGAAATATCGCAACATTGAACAATGAGAAAAAAACTAACTATGGTTGTGGATATTGGTATATAGTTATTAATAGGGAAAAATGATTTGAACCTCTGTTAAAAAGATTTATTTGGACGAAAGCTCTAGATTAGTATTTAGGATGTAACAGAATTGTTGCTCCCTGCCTGTCCCGAATGATAACTGAGTCATGAAGCTCTAGATCTCAGAAGCTTCTACACTCTAGACTAATGAAGAAAACCAATCTTCGGTGCATCCCCCAGGGTGCTATAGACTTTCTCATAGCCACTGGAGCCCTGAAATAAACTCTGTTTTTATAGCCTTCCTCCATTTAAAATTAAAGTGGATTAATCATTCTTTTGACACTTTTTTTAAGACAATTAAGTACACAATGAAACCAATGATGCAAACATTTTGAAAATTCATAATCGATTGTGGAGTACACACAAGCAAGGATTTTGATGATCTTATTAGTTACTATCTCTTTATTGATATCTTAATTTTTATTAGCATACACATCCAAAGCAGTTTCTCGAACGAGTACTCATTGTAGTACTATTTTATTTGTATTTATATCGAATAAAATTTCTTGAAAATTAATGAATGAAAAAAATGTATTGTTAAATTGTTAACTGCGAGGATTATTTCAAGTATTCATTAGTTTGTGCTAGCTAACAAGATCCTACAACAACATTCTAGTTTTGAAAATATGAAATGAAGCAATATTGCAAAATTTACAGAATGATATTATGGCGATTATGACGAAGGGATTCTGTAATATTGTAGTTCCATGGAGGAAAAGGCATACAACGGATTGTCAGAAACTGGTTTGGCGTAAATGGAGGTATGCTTTGATGTAAATATTGATAAGAGGTACCCTGGTTGTTGGGCAAGGGAAATGTTTTAGAAGAAGGTATAAAGGAAGTAATTGAGGCACTGACATGGAGTGTGAGCCATTTTAACTGAGAATAGAAATGTGTCATTCCAGAATCTCTTGGGCGACCCAGTGCGAATCTAATCCATTGACCACTAGTTTTGATAGAGTTGGGATCTGACAAAGGATCAGAGCTCGCATCGAATTCTGAAGGGTGGAAGGAATGGTTAATTGATAATAAGCTATCGGCAGGTAGAGGGGAAAGAATAGCGAAGGTAAAGATGAATCTTTTTGTACATATTTCTACGAAGTTAGATTACATCATGTTGTAATTTGTTGCGAAGGGTTAAAGAAGAAGGATTCAGCCATTTTAAGGCGCTTTCGGAGAGAGCGAGAGTGTGCAGCTATGCTTATGGTACGTCTATTCTGTTGAATCCTTTTCTGAAATCTAAGAGGATATGTATGATTACTTCGTTATCGTCTACAGGAAGTCTAATAATACCATGAGTTATTTTTAGTAGAGCATTCTGTGTAGTATGAATGAGATGTAGGTCGGATTGGAGAGAATCAGGGATATTTCTTTGCTGTTGACAGGTAGAGAGCTGTGATTGGATGTGGTTTTCAAGGGATTTAGAGAATGGTTATTAAATAGATATAGGATGATAATGGAGATGAAGGTTTTAATACATGAACTGAGAATAATATTTGTTGTTTTCCAGAACCAGGTATCGAGGAAGTGATGAGGGAGTGTGTGCAGGATATGTATATGAAAAGCGACTGGCAGGGTTAATTGAATGTAATTATCAAGAGTTGTGTGACGAGTTTAAAGTCATTTGTGAGGAGAAAGGAATTTGAGCGTATTTTGAGGATAGAATCTAGGATTTTTTCAAGAGTAAAAGCTGGTAAAAAGAAATTTACTGGACGAGCTACATTGGTGAAGGACAGCATAGAAGACAAATGCGATAGAGAAGTAGGATGGTCCAAAAATCTTATTAAGGAATTAGGGAAGGTAGAAGAGGGGTAGGATATGGATTTTGATTTTCTAATGGCGTGCTTTTTAAGACCATTTTGTCTCAGTATCACGAGCGAATTCCATATTTCACAAAAAGAAATTCTCCTTCGATGTCACGATTCAAGCCTGTGTTTCGTTTTTCCAAGCCATTTAAACATTTTCCCAGTTTACGTCAAGATTCGTTCGTTGGAATCCCCTGTTTGGTCAGTTTGCCTCCCTCGTTGACGCTCGAATGTGTACATGTAACCAAGCTGCTAGAGCCCTTTAAAATGCTTAGGTTTTTAGCAGAGCGTGTTTACCCAGAGCGGTGAGAAGGGTCCGATTGAAGAGGTAAACCTTACTATTCCATCGTTCCCTCAGACATTGGTTGTCCCTAATATGCCAGGTCCTCAAGTTATCTGGGCCATAGAAATTATTTTACTGCAAAAAATAGAGAAAGGAGAGAGAATATCATAGGTTAGGTCAATTAAATCATGGTTTGATACGAATGGAACTGGATGTTGATTAAAGGAAAGATATTTAAGTTAAAAATCGATATATGGTGATCAATCCAACCGTGGCTGTGTGTGTAGTATGATGAGAGGTTTTGTATTGGCCAATGGAAAGGTTCAAGCAAAGGATAGAATTGTGCAGACGATATTTGTTTGGATTAGAAGGTAGCCACCCGCCAAACGATTGTAACTTCATGTCAGGTTGTAAAAATTGCGATACATTTATCGACAAAAGCTATTTGTTTGGGTATATAAATAATGGAATACATTAATTTGTCTTTTGGGACAACTGCAGTCGTGGTGATAAATTCCTATGTACATTTTCAGCAAATGGGGCGTGTTGGATAAACTGCTTTTGAATGTTTATATTAATAAAAGTAATTTAATAAAATTTTGAAAGCAATCAAGAGGGAGTAATAAGTAAGATCATTGTATATATAATACTGTAAACTATAGCAATTATTTCAAAAATTCTTAAGGATTTGATTTCGTAACATATATTTCCTCTTCGTTTTAGGTTTTTGTGTAACAATAACCTCGATTAGTTCATTATCCATCAGACAAATACAACCAATATTTACAATTTACACGGATCATAAGTAAACTGGACTGGTAAGATCGTATCAATAGTTTTCACTCATATTTCTGGTGGTTGATCATTACCTTTGGGTTTTAAGAAAATCTATATTGATATCATTAGCTAAGATGGATCTAAAACCCTCAGTTTGACTAAAATTACAGGTTTTAATTATAGGGTCTGACACATTTCAATGATGCGCTAAATTCCAACTAGATTTATTTAGGGTAACTGATTGAATCTTAAAAGAAAAATTCAGATAAGTCCATCGGTGCCCTCGCGTGCCTTAACATATGGCATAGACCTCAGCATTACTATGTAATTCATTGAATTTTTCATTAGGGGGTGGGCGAAATCCCTGAGGCTTACACCATGCCCATATGCCGAAAATCCCCCTAGTGCTCTTGCAGTATTTGTTTTTGGTGCGAGGAGAGTCTCCACAAACAGTTGTGACATTTTTGAAAAACAAACACGGAACCTAAAAAGTGTCAAGTGAGGAGAAAACATGTTTTTATTCGAAAAATGTGAGAATCGTGATGGAATGAAAATCAAAACAATATTTTGGCGATTCTTCCAAATGATGCATATTTATCAATTGTTATAATTGCCAACACACATTTCCATCAACATTGGATTGTTCCCTGGATGGGCAGGATTGTTTCAACAAAGCTGCAGAGACCATTCCCTTTGTACTATTGCACAATTCCACTTCAATGATTTCAGGCCGAAGAAACAAAAAGAAAGAACGCGGCCTTGAGGTTTTGGAAGCTCATCGTGAGGTACTGCCATGGGTATTATTGCGTCGAAGGTCCAACGGTTTTTCCTCCCTGAAGTTTTCTATCAAGGCTTACAGGCCTAATAACGTTATTTGCTATTAGTCTATTACAACACACTATCTATCGCTTGCAATAACTGCTTTTAAACAATATTTTAAATCCATATTAATGGATAAAAGCCATAGGCAGTGAAGGAACTAAATCATCGTTTCAAACACGATTGAACGCTATAGTTTTAATTAATTTTGTAATTATGGTCCATTATAAGTCCAACATGTGTTTCATATTATCAACGAAGAAGAAAATATTTTTAAGTTTATACACTGCTCAAATAGACATTTTGCGTTATAGCTACATGGTAATAATTAATTAATTAAACATAACAATATTTTATAAAATGGTCGTATATTTCTTGTCATTGCATTATTAAACGGAACCTATATGTGAGCTTTCATGTTATAGATCAAACAACAGATACACAGGTCGAAACCCTGAAAATAGTTTAACTGACCATACATTATAAAGATATGTTTGTTCATGGCACCTTTTTTTATTATTATTTATTTATTTTTTGTCAAAACCCTTCATTCAATGAGTTATAGATTCCACAATATGGAATATTTACATACTTGTAAATGCCATCGTGAAAATTATATTTACTGTAGCATAGCAATATTTTATATAATGTATGAGGCTCATAGAATTTTTCTATGGTAGGCTGTCATTTTTTTTTTTTCCCCCCAAAACATCTTTATTTAACGTTATTTACAAACTGACGAACGAAATTTAAAGTACAAGTTTTACAATGTTCTCCTTGTTGGCTGATGTAATTTTTTTTTTTTTTTTTTCATAGCCCCTTTAAATTTACAGATAATTATAGATCCTCTGGTGAATCTATTTACAAATTATTTTTGTATTTCCTGCAGCATCGCTACATTATATACAGGTTTTGTCATTTTATAAAAATTATATAATGAATAAACAAGTATAATGATATACATTATACGTGACTGGACTAATAAAGGTGATGGGGCTCACCTGTCATTGTACCTAATTTATTTTTTGCAGTGTTTTGTACTAAAATAATGGGAATGTAAAAAAAAACTTTATGTCTGGCCTGAACTTGGACTGATGTATATTTACAAATATAAAAAAGATCTTTGAGATAGTGAGGAAAAGGGCTACTGCCCCATCGAAAGACGAATTATTATAGATGATCGTTCTATTTTTCCTGATAACAGTCGAAAGAAGTGTATTAACTATTTCAGGCTGCAGACAGAGTAGATGCAGAGAGATCGCAAAGAGAGCTCACAATTAGAGGGTGGAAACAGCTGGGACTGGAGGGGGTGCCTAGAGCGAATCCTATGTTTGCAGCTAAGATGGAAAGCAAATAGACATGAAAGGGACCTCTTCAGTTTTAATTCCGACTCAGCGAAAAAAATCTCAGCCTACAGTGCCCCTTTTACAAATTTAATATCCGACCTCTGGGAGTTTTAAGGTTTTTATTATTTTATCTTTTTTTTATAACAGCAAAGGGGAAGTGATTTTTTTCCTGTTTCGTCATCTTATAGTGTATTAAAAAAAAAGTAAATACATTATGGTGTTTATTTTTAATCAAAGGCAATGCCGAGTTTAAGGGTTAATAGCCCCTTTATTCCTTCGAATCTCATGACATTATCAAAACAATAGGTTCTTGTTTTTTAACACCTTTCAAAAAATGATGCCCGTTCCCATGCTTTAAGTAGAGCTTAATTAAGTGTTACTATCGGGGTAATGTTTATTTAAAGTTTTGATTCGCATTTTGAGTTCAAAATTTGATTGGATATGAGACAACAAATAAAATTAAATCAATGACTTCTCGAAAAACTTAGATTATCTGGTCTGAACATGAACTAATGTATATTTACAAAAAATAAAGCTTTATAATTTCACAAAGTCATGCCTTCGAATTTCGGTGTTGATAAAAAAAAAATCTTTACGAAACGAAAACAATATTAAAACTTAAAATCACATCAGCCTTGAATTCCTTGTATTCATTAGGCATTTTGCCAGGAAAGCCTTTTGCAAAGTCCCATTCAATTGTCGAAATCCTTTAATAGAGTTATACGTCACACATGACTTGATTTGTTCGGATCCGTTTCACTCCATTGGTCTCGACCTTCAGTTCAGTAAAAGTGGTGAAAGAAAACAGTTTTCAAAGGCTTTTTTTTTTCTGGCGTGTTTCACCACGTTAAAGTTACTTTCACGATAAATTGAACTTGGAGAGCTGGACATTTCGTTTTGGTTTTATTGAGAAGCTTTTTTATTGTAGCGTGACTTGAATGATTCCAGTATTTGTTCTAGACAACCATTACTACTTGCCCAAGCCTCCTAAAAAATACTGATTCCCTAATAAATAATTACGTTACATTCTTGAGAGCTTCATTACACCTTCAATCAACCAAATTTAATCAGGCTTATGAATATAAGCGGCAATGTTTTCCTTAGTAAGTGGGGAAAATTAATGATTGAATTTTCATTAAAGAGTAGAGCCATTATGATGAAAGATTCATTCATGAAAGGGTTAGTACTCTTCCGGGTCGATTGATAATGCCCTCACCCTGAAGGGTCAGCTATTTTGGTTCTCAGTCACAATTGGTTCGTGGTATTCGAAAAGGTTGCCCCCTGTAGGTTGCCTATCAATGGCTCCCTATTTACGAAACCCACCTCTAATATTTGAGAGGAAAAACTACTGTTGTTAGACTTTAATGAGTTATCTCAATTTGTCAAAACATCTTATGACAACTAGTCAACGATGTTTCAAATGAAAATTCACTCGAGGTTAGTAATTATAATAAAAACTACCCCCAACAAACTTCATATTGAAAATAGTTGTGCTCTTAGTGAGCATTTGAAATTTCTTAAGTCATGCCAGAGAATATGTTGAAGAAGTCTGGATTTCATTCAATGGTGAACTTTTGCTTGACAGTAACGCAACAGAAATTCAATGGTATTCTGAAAATTAAAGTTTTAAGAACAAGTCAGATAAATTCCAGGTTCATTCAATCCAGTAGGTTCGTTTCGATAAATTTCTTATAATTCCTATATAAATAAGAGATGTTTGATAAATTACATTATGTCATTATGTCAAACAATAAGGAACTGTAGATATAGCAGGAATAGATATCACATTTGAAGTATGTTAAGTCGTTGATGTACTTATATGTACTTACTGATCTGTACTTTAAATAACATTATTAACTGTATGAAAATATATTTTTGAAACTGCCAAACGTCTCTCCGGATTTGTATTATTACATAAACGGGTATATTACATGAAAGCCAATATTTCACCTAATGAGGTGTCCTATAGAGTAAACTTTGAGTAAATTACACGTACAAATAACGTTTAAAAATAAAAATTGGTAGCAAACTTAAAACACACCTGCGAATGATAAGTTTTTGAAAGTTACTGAATAAAATAAAAAACAAACAGTAATCTGGAACAATTTTAATATTTAAATTATCTAAGACCAAAGTCTGGTAAACGGATTCACATCATTATAACAGATGATTATGTTTTAGATAAAAAGAAAAAACAAGCAAAAAATAAACAATTTATAATTGATAGTAAATCAAAAATCAGTAGCCAAAAACTTGATGAAATCGGGATGGATATTGATGGATTGAGAGGAAAGAAGAATGACGGATGGGTGGTGGTATGGAGTTCCAAAATGTGAATGCCCAGATGAGGAAGGGACGATCGAAAGAAGCATGAAGGTAGAGATCGGATAAGCGAGATCTTGTATTGTGGGAATAGATGGAGGATTTGAGTTTGACGAGGATACATATGTACGATGAGGTTTCGGTGGATAACGTTTGACAAATGAAGGTTTAGAGGAAGTATTGGCACCGTGGTCGTGAGAAATAGCCATCCGAAATGCTTAAATCTTTCGGTACGCTTATGACAAATCGTACGGAATAGTTCAAAAAGCGTTTTAGTTTTTCATCGAGCTTGGAAGAGAGAACAATGCAGAAGTAGTCAAAGGGAGAGTCTGTTGAAAAGGAGATGGGAGGATCGATTGAACAGGATTCGGGAAACATGCTGGGGATTAATCTAGGATCAAGCCAAGGGTTTTGACAGGTATTGATAACTTAATTAAACTGCTATATCCGAATTGAAAATAAATAATAAATTCTACAAATCAGTAAATTAATAATACATTAGAAGGTTACACTGAGAAAATTAGAACAAACGATCAACAACATAAATCAAAAAAATTTCATATATTTTTAAATAAAAAACTTCCTACTTACTCTCCATACATGGGGAAAACCATTAAAATATTGTGCAAGGTTATGCAGTTGCAGATAAAAGATTAACCCTGCCCTGTAGATAGTAAATTATATTGATAATTCTCAAACTCTTATAACGACTGTAGTTATTAAAAATAACTATAAAAATTTCCAAATATAATGGTAAAAATTCTGTTATAAACATTTAGTGTCGTGTAAAAAAATAAATATTACTAAAGGCCTTTGGAGTATGAAAGAAAAATACATGAATGTCGATGAAGGTTAATGTTAATTTTCAAAATAATTTTTTGAATTTTTAGGGAGGAATGAAAAAAAAGTTCAAAATCGCATATTAAAAGTATGGACTCCTGCTCTAGTGGTATTAGGCCTTTGTATTTATGGCGGTAAACAAATTATTTAGTTTGGTCAACACAGTTATTATCAGTGTTCTATTAGGAAATATCTGTTGTAATATTCAAAGAACTATTGAATAATATACTCTTCTGATGACTAAGGGACAAAACCAGTTGTTTTCCCACTAACAGTGATAAGTTTATATCGATAGTTTCTAAATTATTCACTGCATCGATTCAGTGGTGTAACCAGAGGGTGGATTGGGAGAATAGATCTCCCAAAAGCTAAAACATACAGGTTTTAATCCGGAAAAGTAGCGATGAGAACGCTAATGCGGTATTATTGTATTTTATATTTTAGTTATTTAGTAAATAAAAATGGTGCGAAATAAGCAGGGGTTCATTCGCACCAAAACCCCTCCGAACAATTCTTATCTCCATACCCCTATAGGACTACAATATTATACAATTCACAGTCCAAGTATCATTCTGGAACTCCCCTTCTCCATTTTCCATCCTCCTCCATTAAATTTGTCCAAATGAAGCTGATTTAGTTATTTACTATCACATACGAATGAGTAGTTGCAGATGACACCGTGAATCTAGCGCTATCTGCATATGTGTTGATTTTTATCACGACCTAATTATATAATCTAGGTTACTATTACTATTAAGCAGTAATGCATGTGTATTTACAGTATTTTTTTTTATCTCAATCTATATATATATATGTATTTACATATGTTTACTTGTAAACACCTAATCATTATTTAGTGCTTGTGTAATTGGGTAGATGTTTAATTTGTATTGCAAGTTATTCTTTTATTTTCTTCATACTTTTATTGCTTACATTGATTTCAGTTCATATATTTAATTCTTGACGAACATATGTCATTTATTTGTATATTTACATTTTGTATTTTATCTTATTTCGTTTTTTTTTTTTTTATTATTTATTTAATTTGTTTGCTCTTCGTAAATATTAGTGGGTGCTGATAATTTCAAAGATCACACAACATGTTACATACTAATATTTTGTAGAGGGTTAAGTAATGTATTCGAAAAAAATTATTATTCTGCCAAAGAAGGTGGTAGGTAGAGTTCCCTATTTGCAAAAAAACTAGAAGGGAGTCTCTAATTCCCACATTGGAGAGGACTGTGCAAGGGGATATGCAGCAATACGACTAAAACTATAAAATTCCCATCTAGAAGTTTCTCTCTGCGAGGGACGAGGCGACGAAGGGCAAGTCACTAAGATTAAAGATTAAAAGGCAGGGGGTACATCTGGCCATGGAGGATGGCCATCTCTTGCAAGAATGACAATGTCTCTGCCAAGGAAACTGTCTGAAGCCGGGCAGCCATTCCACCCACGCAGGAGCTAGCTCATTTATAACAAAGTCACCGGACTACTTAGTTTCAGAAAAACTTTTTAGCTGTCATCCAACCTAACCAATACAGTTAAAAAAGCTTTTCCACCTTAATTTTATATATTCAGTGCCACGCTTGAGAAAAAACGTCAGTAGATTTATCGATTTAAAAGACAAAAAAAAATTAGACGAAAGATAAATAGTATCCTCATTTCTTAAAACCGTGTCAACCCAATAACTTTTAACTTGATTTGTATCCCTAAATAACTTCTGGATTCATTAATCAAACTCAACTGGTCTTGATAATATTGCTTGATTAATTTTCTCTTTCTCTTCCTACCTAACTAGGAACATTATTTGATTATTTTCGCTTTACAAGACAGCTTGTAAAAAAACAACGCTATCCTTATGAACTCCACCTGATTATCGAACTACAACTTGTCAACGCATTATCTAACGCCTAGTGACATCTCTACATCCTATACCAATATTATTTCCGTCTAATACAGTCTGGATTCCGTCAACTTAATTCAACAAATACCTTTTTCCCCTTTATTTTCCCCTTCCTGGGATCGATATCCCAAACAAAGTTTCCCTGCGAGCCCGTGAGGTGTTCGTAGCCTTTGGTCCACGCATCACAGTCCAGTTGAGATTGTTGATACGGTCAACGCACCTTGTTTTGTGCTATGAAACATTTTAATAAAAAAAATAAATAAACATTTACAATGATCCTAAATATAACTTAATCTAAGTATTTACAAACTTAGCCTAACTTATTCCATATGTACAACGCTTCCACACCATCCTGTACAACAACTTGTTCTTGATGAGCCTACCTGAAATCACGGTTGCTTACCCTGCATCGCCCTTCTCAAGATGCTGAAGTTGAAGCCCCTCCTTCTTTATTCCTTTTTTATGGAGGTTGGACTGGGTGTACTTTTCTAATGTTTGAAGCAGCCTTTCTCTTGCGGGTGCCAGGGCTCGCATTCCACACACACTGCGCTCCTAGAAATAACCAAGTGATATAACTGACGAAGGAACCCTTAGTGATTCCTGATAAACTATACTTTAACTGTTGCTCTCTTACACCACATCTTATACCTTAACCTACAGGCCTATTTAATAATTTTTCAAGTGTGCTACAGCAGACATTCTTTAGTAACTATCTGGCAAACCATTATTCTTAGCTTGTTGGGAAAATTTTATAGATAAATAGATGCGTACGGAAGGATTATTTATGAAACTAGAGGGGCGCACAGAGCAATTTATATTCAATAGCTTTTGAGATATCTCCTCTTCAGTTGTTAAAATGAATAATCATTGACTGTGCATACAGGCATAATCAACCATTAAAAGCAATAATTAACAAAAGCCAATAAGTAAAATCTATACAAAAATTTAATGTGCTGAACTGGACTAAATCAGACACTGTCCAACCAGTTTTGTGTTATACTATTACCAGTCAGATACATAAATAAAAAAACACAATAATGCATCAACTCTATGGCCTGTTACCTAGTTGGGTTGGTATGAAAAGCCCGTAACATTCTTGTTATGAAGCCGAACGAACGGTCAAAGGAGAATGGTTGCTTCAATTTACCTCAAGTTTTATTTAGAAGGTAAGGAGGGGGTGGGTTTTTTTATCATTCCTGTATATTCACTATTTATTTTCTATTAATATTTTCCGATGATAGGGAATCTAATTTAACCATTTGTCATTATCATATCGTAATTTGGTCATTCATCATAGTTCATCATTCATCGCATATGCCTTTTCATTTTAGCAACTGAAGATGACAGCTTAGAGCTGTCGAAATAGTTTTTGTTGAATAAACTATATTGTGAAGAGACAGGATATTTGTTATTTGCTTATACCCTTTTAACAAACGGCACCAAGCATATAAATAAAAAAAATATTATTTATAATAATTTAAATATAAGATACAATTCATTGTTAAAATTTATATTGGTATTTATTAACTTACATAATTTATTGTATATTATATTTCAGATTATCCCTAGCTTCTTGGCTGGAAAGCGGAAGCAGGGACTTGAACATAATTGGTGAGCATTGCTCCCTGATTGAGAGTTGTGTGTTACCATTCCCTTTAAATGTCACAAGGTCACTTTGTTTGCATTATTTTTATCCAACCTTTTGCTACGGATACATTGCAATCTAACCCACATTTGTTTGCTGGTATTCCCCCCCCCAAAAAAAAAAAAATAGTATTTTATGTAGCATGTCTCTACACCAGTAATGACTCGCATGTTTGAATATTATTTTGTTTTTGAATTTCAAACAGAAAATAAAATGTAAAAACCCTGATATGTATCCATTAATTTTCTGTTATAAATGATGCAATTATATATTTTTTTTAATTACGATATTGTGTGTGTTTTGTGATGCCTCTATTTCAATGTACATATGGAACATCTTTGTAATGATTTGTTCATGCTGTCATAATTTTTTATATTCCTGCAATGGCATCGTACCCTACACATTACTTCATCCATTGCACATCGAAACTCAAATAATAGAACTCATCCTATAGCAAACGTATCGCTTGTTGTTGTATTATGCTGTTAAAAATAATCGATTTTTTCACCAAGTGTTGAAATAGTCGAACGTCTCCATTTCTAATTTATTAATGACATTGTGTTGATAATGTCATAGATTCCTATAAAGTTTGGTATGTATTGACGTATTCTTTGATTCTGGTAGTCCTATCGTTATTTTCGTAGTTTTCAAACCACACGAAAAAACAACTTAATGTTATGATTGTTCATAAATTTCTGTATTATATGTATACATTGTATAAAATAAACATTTTTTGTTATACAATATTTGTCCCTATTTTACTTTTACGGGCACTTCTTCGGTCACAAATCATGGTGTTGAACTCCGGAGCAACTTCATTCTGTACAATACTACATTTCTATGGTCGTGCAAAGTTTCAGTTTGGCGGAAGCCCCAATATACTGTTTCAAATCGTAATATTGAAATAACAACTTTATTTCATCTTAAAACAATAGTATTTCATCAACTGTACAGTTAAATTAAATGAAATAGCGTTGTCTTAAGGTGAAAAATAGTTTTTACATATTGTAATTGTACCCAGATTTTTTCTTGGAATAAGGAAAGAGGAATGAATAAAAAAATTATACAATGTAGGATATTGCGCACAATTGTTAATAATTCTTATATATTTATGCATCCTTCAAAACAATAAATGTTATTAAATATTTGTTTTAAGCCTTTCTAAAAACCTTTCCCGGCCCGTCGGAAAATCCACTCCACCCAGCCCATACGTCTCGCCGACTCCTTGATTTGTATATTCAATTTCTCGAGCCCCGAGAAGCCGGAGTAAGAAATGAGATCAGCGGTCTGACAGAGGACATGAAGGCAATATATTCTTCCACAGTGTCGAGTAGTGTCGTGAGAAAGTTCTTGTCGGTTCGGGTCTCCCATCTAGTTTGAGATACAGTGTGCTGCTGAGTGAGGTATGGCAGGGGTGCTTTATGTCAAATGCATGTGTCATGTTTGCGGTGGGAGTTTCAGCAATCTTTATGTGAAAATAGCAAATCCCGAATCGTGCTACTGGTAATTTTACCCTCAACAATAACTATGTCATAATTTTACCCTCAACAATAACTATGTCATAATTTCCATTTAAGAACTTTTTTAATTTAAGAATGAATTTAAGAAAATAGTGTAGTGGGAATTTTTCTCTTATAAAAATTTCTTAAGTTAAGTACGACAAAGTTCGGTTGCAAAGGAAAACATTTATTTGTAACTGTACCCTTTGTTTTCCACTCTGTAACTGTCATTGTATGTAATTTAGCAAATAAAATTGTTTTCTATCAATCGAAAAAGTTGAACATTGATCTGACATAAAGCTTTGTTATCTCCACGTCAATAATACGTCAAAAGCTGACTCAATAAGATTCATCCGTACTGTTAGCGATCTCTCCGAGTTCTGTAAGTCAGGAACTTGGAAGTAGACGGATGTCTTTAAGTGCACGAGAACAAACAAGCGACCAATGGGGAGCTGGAACCCGAGAGCGATGGGAGCGCTTAGTCAACCACAGAGAGGAGATAACACATTATTTGACAAAGTGCTACTGTGCCAACTATATTGAACCGCTACAACATAGCGTACCTATCAATCGTGTGGCAAAGTCTGTTAAAGTCACCATTGCTAATAAACATTGCTTCGGCAGAGGATTATAAGTACAGAAAGGCGTATTTCCTAAGCGTACTAGCAGTACAAAATTGACAAAATAATTAACTAACATTCCGCGTTCCATCGACGTGAACTAAATCTCTAACGGAAAACTGTCTTTTACCAAAAGTCATGAAAAACTTTCAGCCGGTAAATAACGGTTGAATGTGGGGAATAATGGCGCGGCAATTGAGCTAGATCAAACTTTTATAATAGCATAGATAATACAGAGAGCTATTCCAAAAAGTAAATATTAAAAGTAATAGACTCTAGTATTAATGAAGTCCAATTCCTTTGCCCACTCTTATGGTGGCAACATTCCTTACCGCATATCTATATATATATATATATATATATATATATATATATATATATATATATATATCAATCTTATCATCATCAATCATCTTATCAATCATATGCTCATCGCATATCTCTCATTTCCCCCATTTTATGCTTTAACCTAATCGTTGGTTTCGTACCTAAGTGTAAGATCGATGATCAGTGCTGCCTCACCCTTTCCAATAATGATTCATTATAACAGTGACCCGAGGCGATCTGACGGATTTGATGCTACGCACTCTGTCAGAGAAACAAATCACTATCTCCTGTTTCAATATTAGGTAAAATAATCTACACATACTTAACAATATCAAGCTGTCAAGTTCAATTGTTTTGTTGATTTTTAGAAGGAGAATCCATTTTTATGAACATGTTACTTTAAGCTTTTGATTTCTAAAACTTCAAAAGGACCAGGTTTGAAAAAATACTAACTATGTTTGAATAAACTGCTAAATTAAATTTGTTAGTCACTGAAAATAGCCTTTTAGATTAGTGAGAAATAAATAATAAACTTTAACGTTAATATAAGAAAATTATTGAAATCGGCATACTGGTAAATATATCAATGTCTGCTTGAATGAAAAGATTCATTTAAGCTCAGAAATGGAAATTTCACATTATTGGGAAATCCTGATACATAGAAGTGTTTTTTTTATTGAGCGTGTATTAATAGTGTGTTAATCGTTGTTAAGGGATCGACGCTCAAGTACGACCCCGATTACATCATGTAGAGAGGGGTATCTACATGTTTGGTTTTATCCCTTAGCTTTTTTGGCCGGTAGTTTTGCACCCAATTTGTGTGTGGGTTCAGTCCAGTGTATAACCCACAAAACCCTGGGCTAAGCCCACACGTACTCTATCATGTACGTGAGAAGTGTTCACATGTGGGACGCTGTTTCACTGATATCTCCAAAAGGTCTGACAAATTTAACAAAAAGCAGAAAATAATCATTTGATGTCACCTTCTTTTTCTGAGTGACTAGATACAAAAATAACGTTAGACGTATTGAAAATGGACGGATTGTGAATTATTCAAATATACCACTTAAGCAGTAAACCAATTAGAATATTCATCCCTGAAATACGTACGTAATATATAGAGAGTGTCTCAACCATTTCGTCCACATTTTTCGGTTTTACCATTGTTTTAAGGGAAATTTAGTGCTGTCACGTTTGTTTATATATTGTATGAAAGTATCAATAGATCTAGGGCTCTTATGTTAGTTTCCGTAATTTTGCGATCTTGTGATTTTGCGAACGTACCAAGGGACAGACAATCTATTTCATTAGATTTCTTCTTCAGGATTTCATACATTAGGGAGTAAATATAAAAACAAACGTACCTAACTTTAGTTATAATCGCACAAGTATGTAGAATTAATATTACCTATCGAAGAACATGTAAATAGTGAAATATTCTTGTTTAGTACAATGATGATATACAGTCATCCTCTTAAGGGTACCTATATTATTGGCTCCGTTGCCGAAAACCTTAATATCATTTTTCTGTCTCACATTTTTTTTATTTATTTCTGTATCAGAAATATATATGTCCTTTGTATGTTTTTTTAAATTCTTTATTAAGTTTTATGTTACATAGGCTCAATACCAGCCCCCAGCGTTTCTAAACTAGAAATAAGATAAAATTAATACGCAATACTAAAATATCTTCTTATTTATAGGTAGAAAAAGAGAAAGAAAAAACCACACAACTTTGTGATTTTAACCCAACTTTGTTGTAAATACTGAATATTCATAAAACAATTGAGGTTTATAGCAAAAATAAGAATAATAAAATTAGTTTTTTATTGTTACTGAGGTGCGGATTGATTGCCTAAAATATAGTCATCTACTGTGGTTCGACTCATGATATATTGGGGGAAATGAATGTTAACTCATTAAAATTGCCACATTTAAGGTGCGTGCAAACCTTGAAATTGAATCTAGGAGGCACTGTCGTGTAGGTGTCACTGTCTTGTAGGATTCATGTGGCTAACCCGATATGTCTTTGATAATCTATCCTCCAAAGCAATTATGGACATAGCATTTCGATGCTTTGGTATTATAAACCAGGCATCTAGATGTCAATTATACAATGATTTGGTATTAATTAGGTAGGAGCGACACGCCGTTTAAATTTATTTATTTATTTATTATTTATCTGGTAGTTGAAAAAAAACCCTAGATCATGGTGAGTAGCTTACTAATTCAAATGACAGAGACATAAAAGTATGCATAATAACGTTCCAAGTTTATTTATTTGTTTATTAGATGATCGTGCCTGAGAGAAATATATATACACATACATTGAGACGAGAATACTTCAATATTTATTCCCTGTTCAGGAGACAACATGCGAAGGAGCTCGTTTGGCACCGGAGACTGGGGATGATTTGGGATTTTTTTGAGGTGTCTTAACAAGGGTTAGTATTTACAAAAGTCGTTTAACTGGTGATAAAGGTTAAACATAGACTAGATAGTTAACGGAGGAATGACATAAAAATAATATCGACAAAATATTTTACAGACCTGTAACAAACAAAGTAAAAGAGAAGCAGGAAGATAATCAAGCTAACCGAAAACGGGGTATCATTATGAAGTAATTGGAAAATATACCTTTAAATAAATAACAAAACAAAGTATAAATATAAAATTACATGATGAAATGAAATTGGTTAAAGGTTAGGAATGATAGTATTGGTTAAATAATAGCAAGGGAACCAAAATGTTCAGTACAATTCTTAAATATTCGAAACTGGTTACATTTGAAAATTTGGATACAAAACTGAATGTACAAAAAAAAATTTTCTTCAGACGACCACAGCCACATCAATTAAATTTGAGAAAAAAAAATACAGTTATCGTCACGCTTGAAGTAAACCGATGAGCCTATAAGTCGGAATTTTACAAAGAAATGGATTTTAATCTGTTCTGAATTCAAGCTAAAGACGTTTAATTCAAAATAAGGAAAACAGCAATAAAACTAAAATCCGCAATAAGAAAAGAGTTAATAAAAAGCCAAAAGAGAAGGGCTACAGATAATAAGAACACGATAGCAGAAAAGTCCAAGCACAAAAACAAAGAACACGACAATTTTTCTTCCAAAAAATGGTTAGTACTACACAAGTGGTCTGAAAGGTTTCCGACCTCAACATGAAGATGATAATAAAATAAATAAAAGCTAGTGAAATAAAAGCTTTGTTAGGTCGAAAACTTTTCAGCCCACCCTCGTATTATAAAAGATGTTCCGTATATGTACATGGTTTAATTAAACGTGTTACCAAATTCGGTGAGTTTGATATCAGAATTTTCTTTTGAGTTTTGCCTGGACATATTTTTACAAATTTCTGAAATTGAGAACAAGTCCACAATGGGTAAAATTAATTTTGGGTATTTAATTCCGATGAGTTTTTTTTGCCTCCCTTCGATGTTTCTTATACGCTTCCACGCATCCTTCATAATTCAGCATTAAATTTAATATTTTCACAATGAATCCTACATTAAAAATTCATTAATTTTCATTATAAAAATTTCCCAATATTTTTTTTATATCAATGTCGTTATTATTATTTTTTGTTTCCCTGGTGAGATACGTGTCTTTGCTACCTCTAATTCAGATTTTTTTTTTTCACGAAGTTGTGTCTCTACATCTTGTAAGTTTCTAACTTTAGCGTAAGCGAGTAATTTTAATAAGTATTTAACAAACCTGGATGTCTTTTGGTTTTAAATGTTTTGGGTAAGAATCAAAAACTTATAGATTACCCTGGAAGTTTTGAATATAATTCTGACCTAAGTGCTTAGAACACAAATAACTTTTAGTAATAATTTTATCTCTTCACGGCTAGAATAATTTTTTTCTTTTCTTCCTCATTTAAAGGAAATCTTTCAACAGGTGTTGCGAAGGGAAAATGACGGAACCAGGAAAGAAAACAAAACTAAACTTCTTTTAAATGTTTGAGAAAATAAAATAAATTACATTTAGGTCGATGATTAATATTGTATGTTCTAAAATGATATTAAAAAAAATAAATTTGTCAACCAAAAATTTAAAATAACATTAGTATTCTTATTAACATCCTTTAAAGGAGAGTATATTCGTTGTATGGTCATAATTTTTCCCCGACAGTCTGTTGCCATCGATGTGGAAGGGGTGGTGGGGTCATAGTGTTAAACACTTGGTTTGTCAGGTGGTGCAACGAGTCAAAAAACTTGATGTGTCTCTGGCGGATGAACTCACCCACCGGTGGCACACCAAGCAACGGGTGCAGATCAGCTTTCTTCAACCTCTCGAAAGAGGTATGTCGGACCACTTTTCGCATAACCTATTCTGGAAATGGAGACTGTTTGAAATTTCACCAGTTGAAATCGCAACCGGCAAACGAGGCGACTGATTCGAGAAACTAATTAGCCTGGGGATAATTAGCTATACGTTTGAGTTTTAAGTGGACTGTAATTATTTGAGAGTCTCGTTAGAGAAATGACAATTTCAAATGTAAACACAGTAATGTAAATTCCTACCTGCTGCGATGTGACGACAGCGTGCGAATCTCCCTTCTTGAACTCCGACAACCTAGAGATCCGGGCCCAAACTCCAGATTTATCGAAGTCCCGATTCATCCAATAGCTGTCTGCGTTCAATCTGAAATGTCGCTTCTCCAAGACTGCGTAATCGTGAATTGAATAATGGCAAAAATAAAAAATAATGCCGTTGAGAATACGCTTGAAAAACAGTGTGAAAAAATGACAACTGTTGAAGACAAAAAAGGACGCTATAATGAACAAGAAGTTACCAGTCGAGAGACAAAAGTGGGGGGAAAAACTCTGATCGAGCCGGCAGGCAGCGCCAGCGTCTGTGATTCACTGAAATACCGAATGGTTTCGGGTAATTACTTATTGAATAGCAAATTCAAATTAAAATGAAATTAATTTTACGCAAATGGCGTAAACATACCGCCCACCAAATTAGAGCAACTAATTTCCGGGTTAAATGAGAGCTAACACAAATGAAATAGCATGATTTACTTGAGAGTTTATGTACATGATTGAGGAAACAAGGAATAATGAGAATGGAAACGTTAAAGGGGAAAAGGTAAAGAAAAAGAGAAGAAAAAAAAAAAAAAAATGAATAAATGAATGACAACTGTGAAACTTAGGCCTGAGAGTCAAGGGGCACAAGCCGATTGACGGGCCGAACGAATGAACCAGATGGGTTGCGTATGGTGACAACCCGTGTCACGCCATCAGCGCCGGGGTGAAGGGATTCTACCCGAGCCATGGGCCAATGAAGAGGAGAAGTTGAGATTCCCTTGATGAAAACAACATCGCCAACAGAAATTTCCTTGGAATGACGATTCCATTTATGGCGTTGCATGAGGGTGTTGAGATATTCGTGAGACCAGCGATCCCAAAATTGTCGGGAGATCTGCATGATAGCTTTCCATCTTTGGGTGAGTGAACATGATGGCGATGGGGGCATTTCTGGACGGGCTAATAAAGGAGCACCGATTAAGAAATGTCCAGGGCTGAGGTAATCGGATGCCTCGAGAGGATCTGATGAAAGAGGGCACAAAGGTCGGCTGTTAAGGATGGCTTCAATACGAGCAAAGAAGGTAAAATATTCTTCGGAAGTGAAGCAAGTATCTGCAGTGATACGGCTTAGAATGGTTTTGACGGACTTGACACCTGCTTCCCAAATACCGCCGAAGTTTGGAGCAGAGGGAGGGTTAAAATGCCACTGAATGCCTTGGGAACTGAGGTCCGAAGTGATTTCGGATGAATGATCGCGCATGAATACTGAAGCTTCATTTAAGACGCGGTTGGCGCCAATAAAATTGGTTCCTCGGTCCGACAAAATGGATTGAGGTAGACCGCGACGTGCTATGAAACGATCTAAGGCCGAGAGAAATGCAAAGGTGGATAGCTCGGAGGAGAACTCCAGATGCAATGCCTTGGTGGTCAGACACACGAAAAGGCATAAATAACCTTTGGTAATGGGGGCCTTACGCAGTCGCGAAGACATGACGTTGAAAGGGCCAGCATAATCGACGCCCGTGTTGATAAAGGGACGGCCTGGTGTCAGGCGGACCGACGGAAGATCTGACATCAATGGTTGAGGCGAACGCGCTCTGAACAATTTACATGTGCGGCATGATGAAATTACCGAACGAATCAAACTGCGCAAAGATAGGATCCAATATTCGGATCGAATGTGCGCCATACAAGTGGTAGGACCAGCATGAAGGCATGTCAAGTGAGCATGACGTGATATCAGATATGACAAATGAGCTCGTTTGGGCAGCAATATTGGGTGTTGAGCTGGATAACGCAACTGAGAACGCGAAAGTCTACCGCCCACCCTAAGAACACCGGCTTGATCCAGAAAAGGGGTAAATGTTTGCAATGACTTGGTGTTTTGTTGGGTCTGAATACGAGCTATCTCGGCTGAGAAATGGATGGATTGAGTGGAAGTGACATAATATTGCATGGCAGCTTGTAACTCGGAAACCGTAAGGTCACCCTGAGTTCGATGCGCTGATGCTGCAATGCGAGCGTTGGTTGAGAAACGCAAGATCCAACCCAGGACTCGACGTGCTCTATTTAATGACGAAAATCGGGTAAGCAAATCGTGCAGGAAATTGCCGGACGAGACTGCCACCAATGAGACGGGATTGGTATTGCGTAACTCAGGCATCTGCTCAGTGTGAGCTGAGGAAGGTTCAAAGGCGTCAGGCCATGGAATCTGAGGTTGATTGGCGAATTCAGGGCCAGAATACCACAATGTTTGAGAGTCAGGAGTGACAAATTGCTCAGCGGTAAGACCTCTTGAGGCCATGTCAGCAGGGTTCTGGTCGGAAGATACATGCGACCAAGAGCGATTAGAAAATGGAATTTCATTTACACGGGAAATGCGATGAGCAATAAAGGTTTTTAAAAGATGTGGGGAAGTGTTGATCCACGAGAGTACGATCTGAGAATCCGAAAATAGACGGACGGTCTGCAAAGGGGAAGGATAAGAAAATGTCAGCAATGAGCAAATAAGCTCGGACAGCAGCAGAGCTGCACATAACTCCAAACGAGGAATTGACAATGTTTTGAGAGGAGCTACACGAGTTTTGGCCTTCCAGAGAGTACTGACGCGAGAATGAGCGGTTTATGAACATAAGTACACTACGGCAGCATAGCCGAGTTGAGATGCGTCGGCAAAGCCGATAAGGCTTAATGAAGCGTCATTAGGTTGTACGATATGTCGTGGTATACGAAGATTACCAAGAGTGCTCATGTTGTGAACGAGACGAGACCACGATTGTTGAAGTGTCTGATTGATGGGTTCATCCCACGTAAGGCCAGACAACCATAATTGTTGTAGCATAGCTTTTAATGCAAATGTGACTGGAGCTACAAACCCATTAGGGTCGAAAATTCGCGCAATGTATGAAAGTAAGGAACGCTTTGTACAGGTTCCATCGAAGGGGGTGATACGGAAAATAAATGAGTCGGACGAAGGCTCCCAATTAAGACCCAGAATTTTGAGAGTCCGATCGGGGTCTGAAAACAGAAGTGGGCATTCCAAATGGTCATGAGGCAGAGTATGCAGAAGCTCAGGATGGCTGGATGACCACTTGCGTAGCTGGAAACCGCCTAAAGCCAATAATTCAGTGAGCTGAGATTGCAAAGAGGCAGCCTCGCTAAGGCTGGAAGCGCCACAAATAATATCATCCACGTACGAGTTATGCATTATAGCATGAGAAGCCATAGGGAAACGGTGGCCTTCATCGTGGACTAGCTGTTGGAGCACTCGTACAGCCAAAAAGGCTGACGGAGCCATACCGTAAGTGACGGTATTAAGCTGCATTTCTTTAGTAACAGCGCTCTCGCTTGGTTTCCAAAATATGTGCTGATAATGCCGGTGCTCGGGATGGACGAGAACCTGGCGATACATTTGCTTGATATCGCAGCAAAGGGCAACAGAGTTGAGGCGGAAGTACAAAATGACATGGGAGAGATCTTGTTGCAGTTTAGGACCCTTGAGGAGTCGCTCGTTCAGCGATACTCCAGTGGAGTCGGGGACTGAAGCATTAAAGACAACACGAATTTTCGGACCTTGATTGGTCTCTTTGGTTACAATGTGATGGGGAATAACGTACGTTGAAGCAGTGGAGGCAGGTTCCATGTGGCCTGCTGACAGATAGTCGGACATGAAAATTTTATATTCAGCAACAATTGAGCCATGTTTGGCTAAGCGGTGCTCGAGTCGGGATACTGATGCTCGAGCTTGAGTGACGTTGCAGCCCAATGGGGTTGCACTAGGGTGAAATGGCAATGCGACGGAATATCTGCCGTCACCATTGCGGCTAAACGTAGAAATGAAATGTTGTTCAGCAACATCATCCAAGGGATTGGAGATGGAGCCTTGATGGACGGATTCAACGTCCCAAAATGCGGTGAGTTGCTTGTCCACTTCAGTAGTGGATAACAAGGAAATGGTAGAGGGGGTCGGATTTGAATCGGGCCTACAATGATGTGTCCAAAAATGGTGCCAATGGAAATGGGACCATCTGAATAGGCCGAATGCCAATTTGAGTTATCAAGCGGGGAAATACGTCAGCCCCCAATAAAATGTCAATTTTATCGGGACGATGAAAATGAGGATCCGCTAAACGAAGACGGAAGAACCGTTTTAGGTTTTCCTTGGGGATTTCCATGCTAGGAAGTTGGTGTGCAATGGTGTTGATTACGGCAACACAGAGAGAGAGTCGTTTGTTGTTCAAACGGGAAACCAGTTGGATATTGACCAAACCTGTTGACAATGTATCGGAAGAACCTATTCCGGATACAGCCATGTGATTAGGAGAAGTAGGCAAACGCAAGTTTTGCACTATACACTTGTTAATGAAGGACACTTGAGAACCGGGGTCAATGACACCACGGATGGGATAAATAGAACCAGTACAGTCGGTTATGAAAGCACGAAATGTGCCTAAAAGAGAATGAGCACGTTCCTGAGTGGTTGAACGAGCAGCTGAGCATGAAAGCACTATTGGTGCAACACTGGGATTTTCAATTGATACCGATGGAGCTGGAATGGACATGGCAGAAGTTGACGGGGTTGCTATTTGCTGATCCGAATGTAATAACGTGTTATGCCGTTGTGAATGACATTTGCGGCATGATGATGTCGATGTGCATTTTGACCGCAGGTGACCACCAAGGCAATTGAAACAACGCTGATTCTTTTTCAGGAGCTCATATCGAGCTGAAATAGGTAATTGCTGAAACTTGCTGCATTGTGACACATGGTGATTGTGAGAGCAACAGAAGCAGGAAGCAGGGGCTCTAGCTGAGCGGTTATTAACGCTTGCATGGGACGTCTGAGCAATATACGAATGAGATTTGACAGCAATCCGAGATTTAACGCTGGGTTCACCAATTAACTGGGTAGTTTCGATGGTTTTGATCTGTTGATTGACAAAATCCAATAAGCTTTGGAAAGTAGGTACAGTGGTGGAATCATGTTTTAGTTCAAAAGCATGTCGAGATTTAGAATCCAAATTTTTCAGTGCTAATGACACTAGCAAAAAATCGCTCAAATCATCAAGTGCCAAGGCTTTGAGAGCATTGGCAGAATTTTCGTGAATGGTCATAAAGCCCTTGAGGTCAGACAATGAATTGGATTTGGCAGTGGGAAAGTCGAGTATGCTTTTGAGGTACATGTGACCAATTTGTCTCGGATTATTGTACCGGGCAGTTAGAGCATCGAATGCCAATTGGTAATTATCTTCGGTTAGATGGAATGAAGCAATGACAGAAGCAGCTTCATCGATAGTGGATGTTTTAAGATAGTGTAATTTGGCAATATTACTTAACTGCTGGTCGCGATGAACCATGGAATTAAAAAGTGCAAAAAAATTAGGCCAATCGGACAATTTGCCATTGAATTTAGGAATCTGAATTTTTGGCAGATGTGGATTTGCTACAGATGGAACATTTGCAACGGGATTGACTTCAGCTTTCAATACTGAAGGTTCAGTTTTTTTGAGCTGAAAATATTTAGCTCGGATTGTGTCGATTAATTGCACAAAGGCTACGTAAGGTTGTGTAGTTTCAATTTGATCAGTAGCTGGCAAATGCAAATTTAATTTTTTATGAGAAAATTAAATTTCTTGAATTCCTGTTCAATTTCAGGTAAGCGTTCATAGTTGGCCTTAAGCCGAGGTAAATCGGCTATAGTCATTGTCTTAGCAGAGTCTGATAAAGCAGTTGCAACTGCAAAACTATCATTTCGCTGACTAATAGCTAAATCAATTTGTTGTTGTATTTCTTGGGTTGGTGGAGCCATTTTAATGCTATTACTATCAGGAACAAATGGAATTAGTGGATATTTACAGGAAAATATAAAAGGAAATTACGTACAATGAAAACAGAAATTCTGAAATTCAAAGATAATAAATGATAAATGTTGAACTTTTGTTCAAATAAATAAATAAATGTGAATATTGAAAATTAAATTGAGTATTAATAAAATTAATAGTTGGACAGAATAATCCGGAATACGGAGTACCAATAAATTTGTTTGAAATTTCACCAGTTGAAATCGCAACCGGCAAACGAGGCGACTGATTCGAGAAACTAATTAGCCTGGGGATAATTAGCTATACGTTTGAGTTTTAAGTGGACTGTAATTATTTGAGAGTCTCGTTAGAGAAATGACAATTTCAAATGTAAACACAGTAATGTAAATTCCTACCTGCTGCGATGTGACGACAGCGTGCGAATCTCCCTTCTTGAACTCCGACAACCTAGAGATCCGGGCCCAAACTCCAGATTTATCGAGGTCCCGATTCATCCAATAGCTGTCTGCGTTCAATCTGAAATGTCGCTTCTCCAAGACTGCGTAATCGTGAATTGAATAATGACAAAAATAAAAAATAATGGCGTTGAGAATACGCTTGAAAAACAGTGTGAAAAAATGACAACTGTTGAAGACAAAAAAGGACGCTATAATGAACAAGAAGTTACCAGTCGAGAGACAAAAGTGGGGGGAAAAACTCTGATCGAGCCGGCAGGCAGCGCCAGCGTCTGTGATTCACTGAAATACCGAATGGTTTCGGGTAATTACTTATTGAATAGCAAATTCAAATTAAAATGAAATTAATTTTACGCAAATGGCGTAAACAGAGACATTTGGCTGTATTGTCAATCAAGTGGGTAAATAGCGGGGCACCGTACACATGTGGGCTGGCCGGAAGTATGTGCGATAGTCGGTAAGAACTTTGTCGTACTTTTTCTATTTTATTACTAAAATGAGTAGAGAAATGGAGATGCCTGTCCATTTTTATACCCAAATAGTGCATTGAGAAAGCTGGTGAGTTCTCTTGCCCTCCTATGCTATACGATTTAGTCAAGGATTTTTTCCCCTTTCGGAGGGAGAAGATTACGCAGTCGGTCTTCCCGGCGTTTACGCTGATGTTTAACATGCCCAGTCTGTCACTGATAACGTTACAAACTGACTCGGCCTGTGTAAGAGCTCTTTGTGCACTCATGCTGCTGCTGTAAACCACAATGACGTCGGCGAAAGCGATTACAGTAGCCTTCTTATAGTTATTATTTAAATAAATATATAAATTAGCTTACTGGTGAAGTGTTATGGGAGGAGAAACTGTCTTGTATTTTTTTTTTTTTTAAGTAACATCCAAATGCTACGCAGCAAGGCATGGTAGGAGAATTCAATAAAACCCGCCCTATCAAAATAGCGAAGGGACATTTATAAACTAATTAGTCATAAAGGATTTTCTGTCAAATTAGTAGAATATCTAATTAAATATGCTAATTAACAACATATTTTATATGTTGGGACTTTAGTGGACTACTTCTAAAAACATTCAATAAAATTATTTTCACGAACATACAAAAAATTGAATTACGCAATGTATCACATTTGAATCGATTATTTTATTTGTCATTTAAGTAGTTATTAAGATTTTTTATTGATTTGAGATCGTTTTAAACATCAGGCCGAAATACTGTGTCATTAGCTCAAACAAGGGCTGCACTAACACTGGGAGCATCTTCAATTGTAATATCCGGACAAAAAAGATTTATTCTTACCGGGTACGGTAAATACGATTAAGCTCTTGCAGCATAAACATTACTATTTTAAAATTTGCAATTATTCTATTTTGTCACAGGAAATTTGAAACTATAATAAAATATTTGCAATGTCACTGGTAATAACACTTATGCTTGACCAACAAAGAGAAACAGATCTCGGGGGAGGAGAAGGGTATGCTTTACCCTCAGCAGGCTATTTGTCATTAGCATTGCTTCTGCTAAAGCCTTTAAGCTGATGTGCCCTGCAATGGTCATTGCCTTAATGCTGCCACCATTATCCTATGACTAATGCCTTATTATGACGACGAGTAATTAAATGTTGACTTGGCTTTGATCCAAGTTAAAAAAAAGAATATCTTCCCTGTAATATGTTAAGTTAAAACGAGCTCATCCATGCCCCGGTGTTTCGGTTTAATTTAGGTGGTTTTATTATTTCTTCAAACCAATTTTTTGTTGGATTTGTGCATTGATAGTCAATTTGTTTGACTTTGTTTTATAATATGCATAAAAACTAAAGGACGTTGAAAGTTATCATTCAACATTGAGAGATACCCTTGTTTCTCGTGGTTCTTTTAAACACGTATTAAAAGATAGGAAATAAAAAATAATAGGTATTTTAATACTATATAGTATACTTAATTTAATTTTTTAAACCATTTCGGTCACTGAATAACATCATTTCAGCAAATCATTTTTTTAAGTATTGTTCAAGGAAGAACGTTATGCACATCTATCAATGCCTATCTATCAATGCCGTCTCCACATGGAGCTACTCAAAAGAAACTGATTTTTGATGCGAATCGCTGACCAGTTTACATTGAGTCACTTTCGCACATAGTACTCTGTGTCGTACTATTAGTTACTAGCCAGTGAGTAAAGCATTAGTGAAAATTTAAAGTGACTCAACTTACGAGTCACTCCCCAGTTTCTTCATAATTTCTCGTCCACCCAAAGGATAATACCGATTTCCATGCATATAATTTTGATATTGAATTGGTTCAGTTTATTTTCAAAAACACGGGGTAATAATAATTAATCTTTTGCTTCACGAATCAACATTTGAAAAAGTGATATTAATTAATACTCCCGCAAATTCGATTTTTTCACTAATCTGAATCATCCTTGAAATGTTTTATAATAACAGTCTAAGCTAGAATGACATTAAATACTGGATTTAAGTTGTTAACTCCCAACATTTTTTTTGAAATTTTTTTTTTTCTGTTTAAACAACTTTATTAAGATGAAATTACAATCTGCCTTAATGCTTAATAGACAATAAATAATTGAGATAAATGTTCTCATTCATACCATATTTACAATTCTTCATTCCCTCACACATTCATACAATATTTACAAACATCCCAGGGGCCCCCCAAATCCACATGTTGTTAAAATATTTTTGAAATTTAAAGCTTAAATGGCTTATTAGCAGAGAATTTAGAAAATTTACAAGTTAGCAAGTAGTAGTTTTAGTAACAGACCAGACTATTTTCATATTTTCCAAACTTCCCGTAATTACTTGTGCCCAAAACTTATAGGCATCTTTCGGAATGTTGTAGGATTACACCTTTACATTTTAAGTAGATTGCAGTATGGTGATCATATGACATTGAAACTCGAAGTTCCCTTCGTGGTTGGCAATAAACACATAATGAATATAACTAGAAAGCGATGTGTATTTATGTGTTCTATATTTATAATATTTTACATGATATGTGTTGTTTTCACATTGTTTATTATTTCATGTTTTATTGCACAATAATAACATAATCAACCAAAGCAGCTGAAATGTGTTTTTCAAACACGTGACATAAAATAAAAGAAGGGGCGTAGAAACAGTTTTAGCTAAATTTTGTAAAATAATAGTGCTTTAACGACCTCGCGGATCGACCCTGTGCAAGCGTCCATATACTTACACGGCCCAAACAAATGGCGAATGAAACGACAACGTTACACGACGTTCCACATTAAGACAAGGCTATTCCAATCCTCTCATTCATACTCTACCATCTACGTGCTGTCAAAGAACCTCACATCTAATCAACAGTAACTGGCCTTACACCAGCTATGGGAACAACGGAATCATATAACCAGCAATAAACTTGAATTAGTTATTGTTATCACAATGGATAAAGAAGAGTTGTTAAAAAAAATTTAAAGAACCCAGACTTTTTTCTAACCTAACAGATCTATTAGAAGACAGAAGTGACTAAATAAACATGATGACAACATATAATTTCTTATTTGTTATTATCTTGTTTTTGTTAGCAATATTTTATTGCTTTACTTGCATAATGTATTAGCATATGTTATTATATCGTAATAGGTAACCATTTATACTGTATACTACTGAATTTATACTGTATATATGCTTGTAAAATCAGTTTGAATGTAGATTGCCCAAACCAAAAAAATAAAATATCACATTTAACAGCTAAATAATTATAATTATTTTGTTTATAAATAATATCAGTTAAATAATTAGCGATTAAAATGCGACAGTAATCCACAGTTTTGTAATAAGTACGCTGATGAAGTAGGTTTTTTATACTTCAGACACTCTCTGAAACATATGGGATTTGAATTGATATTAGACCATGGTTTGACTGTGAGGGTAGGTTACGTAAGGTTACGTTTATCAGCGTTTATTCTGTGGTGTAGTTCTACTGCTTTCGATTGTAATTGTCTTTCGTCTGTTGAGAAATGTTGATCCGCTACGCAACAAGATTACTGGGCACTATCGCGACGAGCTTGGTCCCGAAACGCTTGACGCACGCCGGAGTGCTGCCCGGCAAAGACAAACCCGAGAGCGATGAGAGGTTCGTGGAATTCCTGAACAAAATAGACATTGACGGCTGGGAGGTGCGGAAGGCCCTGTGCGAGCTTCACGGGATGGATCAGGTACCATCGCCACCGGTGATCAAAGCCGCCCTTAGGGCTTGCAGGAGGATCAACGACTATTCCCTTGCTGTCAGGATGCTGGAATCCATCAAGTTCAAATGCGGTAACCACGTCAAGACCATTTGGCCCTACGTAGTGAATGAGATCGAACCTACCCTGAAGGAACTGGGAGTGGAACTGCCGGAGAAGCTCGGCTATGACAAACCGGAGCTTTGGAAGGACGACAACGAGGGGGTTTGGTGACCTTACTCAAGTGCAAAGAAGCATATGTGTCGATGGCTATATGTGTCTTTCATTGCCTCATAAGTATTATATGTATTATAATTTAATATACCTTCAAAAAATATTGCCTTTTGATTCTTTAAAACCTCAGTCATTATCATAAGAAATAAAATGTTGTAAAAGTTATTTGTTTATATCAGATAATTATTTTTTTGGTAACACTTGTTTAACTCCATTTATTTAAATGGTCCTAGATACTTTTTTTACGGAGCTCTCTCTATGTGTCTCTAGCCATTGTAGAATGCACTTGTATATTAAGTATTTTTTTCCTAGTTAATATTCCACTACTATTAAATAAATAATATTTTTCCCTTCATATCCCCTTGTTATTTATTATTATTATCCCACATCATGAATCTATTTACAGTTGGTCATTGTATGTCCTGTAGCTTGGGTACAAGCTATGCAATTTTTAATAATTTTACAATGCGATTCGTGATTGTTACAAGTATAATGCACATTATACATTCATTGTCTAAACATGTTTAAAAGTGATGAGGCTCAATGAATCAATTTTTTTTTTTTTTTTTTTTTTTTTTTAGTTAAATTCCTTTATTGTGCTATAATTACAATCTGCCTTTAATAAGGCAATAAGTAATTAAGATAAATGCTCTCATTCATACCATATTTACAGTTCATCATTCACTCGCTCATTCATACAATATTTACAGACAGCCCAGAGACCCCCCAAATCCACTGCGAAGAGAAAGTGGAGTCTTGGGAAGTCCCCCACGCTCCTCCGTCTGCCACGTCACCAGATACTAGCCAGTGGAGGCTGACCAAGAGCGCGAGAGCCACAGACGCTCAGGACATGATTGGAGAAACTGGCCATTGCCAGAACTCCCACTGTCACGCGTTTATAGCAGCTCACGAGGCCACTGCCGTTTCAGTCTCCGAGGAGGATTATAGGGATGAGTGGCGCAGTGCAATGACTGTGCTACAGGATTAGGGTGGTTGGAAAGGCTACTGTGAAATTTCATAAACTTGGAAGGGATGAGTTCTAGAATGTAGGGTATGTTAACGTCGTTACGAAGGGTTTTGTTGCTGACATAATAAGGGGCATTTACTATTGTTCTCAGGACTTTTGATTGAAAGGATTGGATACGTTTGATGTTCGACTTTTTTGCTGCCCCCCATAGCTCTATTCCGTATGTCCAGATTGGTTTAAGTATAACTTTGTAGATTAGTAGTTTATTTTCTATTGAGAGATGGGATGTCCTTTGAAGTAGTCTGCACAGCTGTCCAAAGCGTCTGTTTAGTTCTTGTCTTTTTAGTCTCGTATGTGGGTTCCAGGTCAGTCGTTAGTCAAGATGAAAGCCTAAGTACCGTACTGTCTCGGATACAGGGAGAGGAATAGAATTAAAATAAACTAGTTGACAAGACTTGTGACAAAGGGTGAAGGTAATGTGGGAGCATTTTGCTTCATTAACTTTGATCCGCCATTGATTGCACCAATAATACTCGATCTCGTCAAGGTGTTTTTGAAGGTTATGGGATGCTATGTCGGGGTCTGGGTGGGATGAAAAGACTGCAGTGTCATCTGCAAATGTGGCCAAGAAGGTATTGGGAGTAGAGGGGACATCAGCGGTGTATAGGTTATAGAGGATGGGGCCCAGGACACTGCCCTGTGGAACTCCTGCTCTTGTGGGATAGTAGTTAGAGTATTCTAAACCACAGCGGACTTGGAAGAAGCGGTTTGTAAGGTAGGACTGTACGATTAGGAAAAGGGTCTGTGGTAAATATCTTTTGAGCTTGTAGAGCAAACCTGCGTGTCAAACTCTGTCAAAAGCTTGAGCTATATCGAGAAAGGCAGCAGTGCAATACTGTTTGGTTTCAAGGGCTGAGGAGATGTGATCAACAACGCGAAGGCCTTGTTGAACAGTGGAATGTCGTTGGCGGAAACCAAACTGGTGTGTGGGAAAAAGGTTTTTGGATTCAACAATTGGAAATAGACGTTTTAGTAGGAGTTTCTCAAATATTTTTGAGAGGATAGGGAGTAGGCTAATTGGACGATAAGATGAGGCGTCATTGGGTGGTTTACCGGGTTTGGCGAATAGGACAATAATGGAATGTTTCCAGAGGAGAGGAAAGTGCGTCGTTTGGATAATGCAATTATATATATAGGTTAAAAAGATTATGGCTTTAGGAGGAAGCTGTTTGAGAATTTGAGGAGTAAGGAGATCATATCCAGGGGATTTTCGGTAAGGTAAGTTTTTTAGAAGATATTTGACCTCAGAGGGATTAACGGCTTTTGGTGGAAGAGAGAGAGGGATAGGTGAAGTGAGGAAATCTTCCACAGTTGTGCTGTGAGTATGGCTTTGATGAGAAAGGTGAGGTGTGAAAGTATGAGTAAGATGCAGAGCAAATTCCTCCGACCTATCCCCATCCGAAGCCGCCCAGGACCCATCATCACGACGGAGTGGGTGTGAAACAGGTTGATACTTTAGGATTTTTTTGGTTACATTCCACAAGGAGTTATCCCTGGTAGACAGAGAGGAGAGGTAGGAATTGAAAGAATCGGAACGGAAGGATGCCAATCGCCGCTTTACCAATCGGCAGTATTGATTGTACGAGCGGCGATCAGCAGGATGCCGGGAACTTTGCCACACTTTTCTGGAGTGACGTTTGGATTGGATTAGGTCTTTGAGATTCTGAGGTAAACGATTATGATTATGGATTTTTGGGTGACGATGGGGTGAAGATGCCTCCCAAGCCGACCTCTGGACCAGAGTAGTGAAAGAATGCACTGCATCGTAATGAATCAATTAAATAAATAAAACCAGAGTGTAACTTTAATAATAAATAAATCTGATATCTAAGATGATATTTATATATATATATATATATATATATATATATATATATATATATATATATATATATATATATATATATATATAAGTATAAAGGACTCTTTATACTTCCACAACTTAAGGGTGACGTGGCCAACGCACATACTTTAATTTTCAAAAGTTTCTCTTTACTGTCACTATGACTCTTTACGTAGGGGTGGGCCAATCAAGGCTATTGCTGTACACATGGAGCAAACATTCGGAGCAATGGAGCCAAGGGGGAAGAAAAGAGTTGATTTTGAAAATTGAGGCAGGCGCATTGGCCACCTTACTAGCAACTGGTTGAGTCATACTTAGATTAATTACAGGAAAAGAGAGTCAAATCGTTAAGTTTTTGAGCTAAACATGTTTTCAAAGCAATTTCGTACGTAATAACGTTGCAATAACTGAGTGGATGAATTTGAAAGCACAACCATTTTCGGGTCTTTTTGGGAAAAGAAAAGGTCCTAGAATTTTTTTTAATTTTGATCTTTTTCTTATAGATATAATGTTCAGTTTGTTAAACTTTCGGTTCCCCCTGAGTGTCAGTTATTGATTAACTTTATGTTTGGTCAAGTCTTGTTAATCGTCTCCCCCGGGGAGGTTTTCCACGGGGTGTATTTTGTTCCATGAGCTAAAAAAAACAAAAAATCTATTTATATATGATAATTTGGAAATTGCCATTTCGGATTTAACACATAAACAATGAATTAGTGTAATGAGGTTTTCATTCACAGTTCAGAAGATGAATTATCATATCTGACTGATAAAATTCTGCTAGAGACATGTGGAAGCTTGATCAGGTTTTAAAAGCATATGTAAATAGGCGTATTTGGAATATGTTTTTTATATATATGAAGGGTTCAGAGGAAAAACAGTATAACTTCTTTTTTTTCAAAACCTTTCAGGAGAACGAAAATAAGATTCATCTACATTGTTTAAACCTTATTTTGAGGTAAAAAAATTAGTAAAGGAGAGGGGTTTGTTTACCTAAACCGGATAAAGAATTACGGAAGTTATTCTTCAAACTCACGACAATTATAATGTTTTCTCCCGTGACCGTTTACTCTTTTCTATTTTAAAACTGATAGTTTTGACTGTTCTTATCCTGATCAGCAAACACTGTTTGATTTGTTTGTCTTAGAGCTACATTATTAAACCGAAATCACTAAATACATTATATATATATATATATATATATAAGTTAATGCTTACCGGCTTTAGAATTAAAAAACAAAGGGAAAAAAGGTACAGAGAAACAACACGCTTGAAAGTTAGAACTAGACTCTTTATTTCGAGTCTATAACCCTGTATATTTACATTCGGGATGTTTACATCCCGACGTTCGGGGATTAAGGTTGAGTACTGATGCTGCCCGGAGCTTAACTCCCCCCTGCCAGTTTACGCACATCTCCTCGTAAACTATGAAGTCTAAGTCTAAATTGAGGACGACTTAGGCGATATTACGATCACTCTCCTAATCGTACTAAGAGAGCGAAGGCCAGCCCAAACAGTACACAACCTGTAATCCCTTACATTCGGTCGTATTTATAAGACACTTATAGTCCAAATAAAACGCTGCCTCTAACACTGCAGCCACTAGTGACAAAATAAAAAAAACAAAAAAAAATTACATGGCTCATTACTCACAGAAAACAATGGCATCTTACACGCTACGCAAAGTCGATATTTCTACACAGCCTTTGACCCTTGAGCCTGCAGACCCTTTTCTACCTGATACACCCGCAGGTGGTCACTCAGACTTTGAGGTTTACCCGAGCAACTCTCTTGACTTTCTCCCTCACGATTTTGTCACGAACTTTGCCCCAAAGTTTTCCGAGCTCTAAGTGAGCACTTAACATTTGCTCCGCCATTCCCTCGTCCGCCACCGTCTCTGTCCCGTTTCGGCGCCTCGCGCGTAGTCCGAAGAGGATCTCGAACGGCGTAAACCCCGTGGTGGAGTGGATGGAATGATTGTATGCCGCCACTGCCTTCGGCATCGGCTCGTTCGCCTGCAGACCCTTTTCTACCTGATACACCCGCAGGTGGTCACTCAAGGTACTGTGCAACCTTTCGATGCCTCCGCGACTCTTAGGATGTCCTGGGGTGTTGAGATGCCACACGATATCAAGATTTTTCATCTCAGTCCGAACGTTTGCATTATCAAACTCCCTACCCCCATCCGACGAGATTCGGTCCGGTACCCCATAAAACTGGAACCACGTTCGTAATGCCTGTAAGACGGCGTTGGATGATTTGTCTTTTACGGCATACGCCATAGCTACCTTACTGAAGGTATCTATTGTCGTAACCCACTTATATCCGTTCCAAGTGAACGTGTCAATCTGTAGTTCACTCAGTGGCGTCTCTGATGTGGGTGTTTCCTCCTGTTGTCCCTGTGGTGGGTGTCGATCATATTTAGTCTTAAGACATATATCGCACGTTCCTATAATCTCTTGGATCGTCTTTTTCATATCCCACCCGAAGTACCGTCGCTGTAATGCTTGCAAAGTCTCCTGCGCACCGCGGTGGTTCGTCTTCCCTTGATGGTAGGCAAGCGTTACTTCCCGCTGCCGTTCCTCATCACGCAGTGTCTGGACCATAGACAGACAACGAACAAACGATCGATCAATACCCAGTTGTTCTGTTCTCCATAATTTCTTGATCAGATCCCACACAGTCGCGTTGCCGACAAATAGATGGTAGGTCTTCCCTGGTCTGGATGATTCTTTCAATGCCTGGCAAATTTGGTCACCCTTGACACCCGGTTGGGACCAGATTGTCGCAATACTATTCTTGCCATAGTTTTCATGAGTAGCTCGCATCAGGCCGGTCGTTTGCGTCTTCCAAATAATTTGTCGCCGTTTATCGTTAAGGATACCCTCGATCGTCTCCATTTCCACCGGACGTTCTCCGGCAGATTCTTCCGCTTCTTGGTGTTCGCTCCCATCGCTATCGTCCCGCGTACCGTGACTTCCATCTTCCGCGGGCGCCCATTCCTGGATAAATTGTCTGTGATCCCCGGACGTTTCCCCTTCCTCGACTGCATTTACGGTAATCGCTCGAGATAGCCAGTCCGCCACTACATTGTCCTTCCCTGGTTTGTATACAATTTCCAGGTTGTATTGGGACAAAAACTCCTTCCAGCGTGTCACCCTGGCGGATGATTCCTTAAGCTTCCCCGCCCATTGAAGAGGCCTGTGGTCCGTATGTACTCTGAATCTCCGCCCGAAGACGTATGGACGAAAATGATCAATAGCCCATATGATGCCAAGAAGTTCACGCTCGAGGGCACTGTACCGCGCCTCCGTGTCGGTCAGTCTTCGACTCGCGTACGCCACTGGTCGTTCCCCCCCCCCATCTCCCTCCTGCGACAGCACCGCTCCCAATGCATACTCACTTGCGTCGGTGGTGATAGTAAATAGCTTCTCAAAATCGGGAAACGCCAGGATTGGTTCCTCTTGCAGTCGAGCCATGCATTTTCGAAGGTTTTGCTCCATAATAGGTGTAATCGCTATCCGCGCCCCCTTCCGCAGCAGGTTACTGATGGGTACGAGATACTCTGCCATGTCTGGTACAAAACGCCGATAGTAATTTAGCGTACCTAAAAGTCGCCGAATGCCCTTGACGTCTTTCGGCACCGCTATCTTTCGAATGGCGTCGACTTTTGCAGAATCCGGCTGGACTCCCTCCCTCGAGATGGTATGCCCTAAGAAGTTGATCCGATCCTCTCCCAGCGATGATTTTTCCATCGACAATTTTAACCCGAATTCACGCAAACGTCGAAATACCCTCCGGAGATCTTCGATGTGTTCGGATTCTGTTCGGCTGAAGATCAACAGATCGTCCATATAAATCTGGCATACCGCCTCGTCTATCCCCCTCAGGATTTCGTCCATCAATCTCTGGAAAGTAATCGGAGCGTTCTTCAAACCAAATGGCATCCGAGTGAACTCATAGTGCCCCCTCTCGAAAGTAAACGCTGTTTTGTGTTGATCGGTAGCGCTCATTTTGATTTGATGGTACCCTGCTTTCAAATCCAAAGTGCTAAAGATTGTGGCTCCATTCAGTCTGTCGAGAATGTCCTCAAAACGGGGAATCGGATATTTCTCATCCGTTGTGTTTTCATTTAATTTTATAAAATCGACTACGACTCTATATCTCTCCCCCTCCTCTCCCGGTTTAATCTTCTTTCGTACTGCCCACAGAGGACTATTATAAGGGGATATGCTATCAACGATTATACCCTGTCGTCTTAAGCTGTCGATTTCTGTCCGGATATGTTGGCGGAGTGCCTGCGGATATCGTCTCTCCTTCACGTACGTTATTCGGTCAGATTTTAATGGGATTTCATGTACTGTCTTCCCCGTTGCCCCAAGCATATCACCCTCCACGTAAAAAATATCTCCGAACTCCCTACGTAAGCTTTCCCTCCAGTCCACAACTTTCTTGACTGCCCCTATCCGCGCACTCCCACCTCCTACGGTCCCCTGACATTGATAAGTAACCCCCCCCCAACTTGATCCACCACTCCTTTCCCTTGTTCTCTACAAGCGCGCCTACCCGACCCAATAAGTCACACCCCACTATTATTTCATACTCGCGCGGCATGTACTCCACAATATGTACGTTAATATCGCCCTTTTTTTTCGCCCATTTCTCTAAATTCTCGACCGCCTCTCCCGCTACTTTACAGGGCCCACCCAGGGTAATTAACTTGCACTTAAATACCTTGACCTGGAGTGCCCTCTCTCTGCCATATAGCCGCTCCAACGCACCGCGTGACATTATGGTATTGGTGCTTCCTGTATCCACCAAGCACCTCTCTCCCCCCTCGACTCTGATTATTGGCAACTCGCACAGTATCCCTCTCACTGTATTACAGTTTAGGGTGCGGTCGCCACTCTGCTGCCACCCTCCTCAGGCTGCCACACGCCGCTCCCATCTTCTCGAAGTAGTCTTCTTTCGCTCATGCTCTCGGCTCCTGTCGCGAGCCGGCTCTTCTTCCGTTTCCGACGTTCCTGACGCTCCTGAAGATTCCTCAGCTGAAGATCCATTACCCCTGGGTGATATATTTCTTCTTTCCCGCATCGTTTGCGTATTCACTTCCATGGGTTCTGCCCTATGAACATCTCTCCTCCGATACACGTAAGGGCAATGCCTAGCGATATGCCCCTCCTCACTGCACTCGAAACATTTTGTGCGGGGGCACTGTGCCACTAAATGACTCGTCTTCCCGCACCCATGGCATTTTCTCTCTTCTCTGCGGGGTCCGTACCTGGGTCTCGCCGCCCTGAACCTCGTTTCGCCTGCCGCTCCCCTGTCCCTACCGGTTGGCGTTTCGACTTTTTTCCAATTTGATATAGGCTCCATTCTCCCTCATCCTCATGTATCCTCGATTCCTCCTCCCTGGCGCTGGTGTCAATCATGACTTGGGCACATTCGAGGAATGAGCGCTCATTAGGGAATACCTCTTTTCTCCCTGTTTCCTTCGCCAACTGTACCTTCAGTATAGTAGACAGAAATCCCATTCTGCCCTCTACCTCTTCGATGCTCATTGTCTCTCTCATTTTCTCCATTATTTGATTATAACGGGTTAGAAGAACTGCGGCATATTTCCGCTACTCTGCCTTGATGATTTTGTTTCCCGGAACATCTGGAAAATATCTTCTTCGGGCGTCCATCGCCCTCCTCCATATGCTTTCTTTAGCCGCATCTTCACCGTTTCCCACGTCTCCTCATCCGCTTGGATCTGGTTGAGAATCCTTCTCTTGACCCAACATATCAGGGCCGCTCTTAGTGACTCTGCATCCCTGGGGTCCAGAAGATTTTCCTCCGATTTGGCTAGGATTAAGGCAGTGAGGCGATCTCCTCCCTTCAGAAAGTGGTTGAGTTCTCCTAATTCGCCAGTGAACCATTCCAGCTCTGAAATTGCATTTCTCAGATCTTGAGTGTTCATTGCTTTCACTCTCATCAACGCAAGAGCGGTAGCATGAGCTTCTGGCAAAACGCCCACCCTTCTCGTTGCTACATGTTCCGCGCCATCCGCTACGTTCAGAACAGGTGGTCGTAGCACGCCTCCTTCCGCCATTCTTTCTTCAATTTTTTATTTAACAGGGCAAAAAGGAGATGAGAAAAAAAAAAAAATTGAACAGACGTCGCTTACTTTTCTTTCCACACCACGAGTTCACGGGTTTCGGCACCAGTTAATGCTTACCGGCTTTAGAATTAAAAAACAAAGGGAAAAAAGGTACAGAGAAACAACACGCTTGAAAGTTAGAACTAGACTCTTTATTTCGAGTCTATAACCCTGTATATTTACATTCGGGATGTTTACATCCCGACGTTCGGGGATTAAGGTTGAGTACTGATGCTGCCCGGAGCTTAACTTATATATATATATATATATATATATACTAAATACAGTGAGTATATATATCATCACCTTTATACATATATACATGTACGTTTAATGGAGGCTTTAACGTTTAATCTCTAGGCCAAACAGAGGACTTCAAAGACCAGACCAGCTTTTGTGAAATCGAACGACACCCTTTTTATGTCCTGTTATTTGCTTTCGTCCTCCTCATTTTATTTGATAGACAGATCACTGTTTGTTAAATATGTCTTAGTTAATATTAACCACGTTAGTATCAGGACAACGGCTTTAGCAAGCACACATTCGAATCAGCAATCAACGTTCCTTTTGTGCAAACCACATATCAAACCTCAAACTTTAAGTTTCCCTCAGAAGTCTCTATTGACGCTGCGTACAAACAGACTGAATAAACAAACAAGTAAGGGAATAGTAACTTCTAACGAACTCAATCCAATAGTCACTCCTGGCTCCCCACAGTCGGCAGACTTTCAGTAATACTATTTTGTGTCTATTCCACGCCAAATAACAATTAAGGTTTGGTTTGTTTTTAATTTTTTAAATAAATCATTGATTTATTATTGTCATCAAGCTTATCTTCTCAGAACGAAGTTTATGATTTCCAATCAATATGTCACGAAACCTTATAACGAGTGTCATTTAGTGGATACTTCTCAAGCTGCAAGATAAAATTGTGTTGTGTGAGGTAATGATGGTTCTGAGAAATTTAGTTAAATCTTAGACTTCAATAGAATTGACAAAACCTTTAGATTTGTTAAAATGCCTGCATAGTTTCAGAACTTAAAAAAAGGCTGTTCTTTTAATGGTTTCATCTCGTCGTGTGTCATTGATAGCGGTTCCAGCAAACTTGTAACAACTGTTCGTTCACTTGTCTTTTCTCACCGGCTTTCGTTTGTTTTTTTTCATTGTTATAGTAATCAGTGTTGTTACTTTATATACTTTAATCAGTGTTGTCACTTTTACCTGGTGTATAGAGGTGGCACAATAAACTGACGTAGGGGGGGGGGGCAATTTAGCAAGTGGTTAAAAAAAAAATTCAGTAAATTTAAAATAAATATATATTCGAATAATTATGGTGTACTAAACAGCCATGAACTGTATTAATGACTTCTTTTATGTCTAAATTTAATGTTGTAATTATTCTTTTTTAAATATTTTATCAACGGTTACAATCCTTCTATATTGAAGCAGAGTGGTATTTTATAATTTTTCTGCATGTTATTATTTTCTGTAATGCGATTACTTTCCTATAGTATTTTATGTTTCAGAGTGTTTAGTAGATATTAAAATTACAAGGTTAAACGGAATTATTTGAAGCGGTTAAAACTCACCCATATTGAGTCGGAGGTCCATTATATTATTTTTATGTATGTTATTGTAATCTTTCATTTTGCGTTGAAGAGGCACTTGAAACCAAACTGTGCGAGAAGACTACAGAATTTATAATTCCTCAATAGTAGTATTTCTCGATTGGTTCAATCCGTAAGTACTACCTAGCTCCTCCGATATATACCTTAAAATAGTTCGAGGTATCTGCGCTCACATGAAAAAAAGTTATAAGTCACTTTCGTAACAAAGAGATTTCACATTCTAGAGTCTGTAAGTAGGTACTACTGTGTTATGAAAAATGGAAGTTGTTCAACACGAGTAAAAGTATTACCAATGATAGTTGGCTGATACTTATAGTCTCTTGTTAAAGTACATATTTATATAACTCGCGCAAAATATTTAAAAAACACAAAAAAAAAAATTGGTTCAACAATTTGATTAACTAGTTTATTACATAGCACGATATAATGTAAAACTTGCTCATCCAGGTAACCTACGGTCTAGTCCAGAGTGGATACCCTCCCTCCTCGAACTACCGACGTTACGACGAGTACCTCCTCTGCTGCTCCAGTGAATTGGATCACATAGGATTACAAGACGTCAAAACTGAAATTAAATCCACTTAAGATCCCATTGACTAACTGCTCATGTCCACTAGACAATGATTCCCACTGCCATTAAAGACGGAGATGATGTCCTCTTCTTTACCATTAATGATTCAGCCAGAAAAAAATCTCGTTTTTGGGAAAATTAACATACCATTTTGCCATCTGTGCACAGATATGTATTTAAATATTGATGTATGAGTGTAGCTACATTATTTTTATTTTTCAAGCAAGTTCTTGAGTTTTTTTCTTTATTTTACTTTGGTTCACAGTTACTTTATTTTATATTTATAATTCAGGTTAAATATGCGTCTTTTATTTTTATTATATCTTTTCTTACTTCATTTTTTGTTATTTTTTTAGTTTATGAAATATAAAGTAAATTTGAACGGGGAGTGGTCCTGTCAAAGAACCCACTTTATGTTAAATAAATGTTTGTTCTTAAAATACACAGACCCAGGAAAATAAAGATATTATCATTATTACATACGTCTTTTGTATAATAATAATTAACTTTTTTTAACAGGTGGTAACATGGAGCTGGAAGAGTTGTATAAGAGATACAAGGACAGTCTTCGAGGGTCGCTGTTGGTGAGCCTGCTCCTCATCGCCACGGGGATGGTGGCTGTAGTCCTAGCATTCTATCTAAGTCAAGGATTGGTAAGTCATATTTGTCCTGATTATGTTTCAACATGAATAGAGTATTAACTTCTATGCATTCACATATAATACAGCTGTTCCTTTTGTTATTATCGTATGTGGTGTCTTAACACTGACGTAAACTCACTTTCAACTGAATGAGGCGAATCTATGCTCATTAAAGTACAGCATACAAGGTAGTGCATACATTGGTGCCGGGTCATTAAAGCTAGATTACGCTTCTTTATAGCGCTATATCGCACTAGCGTGTTATTACCGCTTGAAGCAGGTGCAAGCAACCACGCTCGATTGAGGGCACTTACTTAGCTGTTAAGATGGTATGCTACAATAATATAACTACCAGTTTCCCAGCGAAACCATTACTTTGGGGCGCCTACCTCAACTTCAAGCACTACACACAAGTAGCTCCTTGTAGCGGCTGAATCCTTGTTACCTGTGCCCTTTAAAATGGGTCACCTGTTTAAGGTCACCCATCTTGTCTTACATATTTCAGAGGTGGTGAGATATGTAAAGTGTTCATCTTATTTGTAGGTTTTCTCAGGATATAAATTAATTATTCATTTTCCATTATTTTTACACGCTTAAAAAATATATCCACAAACGGAATATCTAGCATATTGGAAAAACTAAAAAATACATGAAATCAAAATTATGGGAGCCAACGACAGAAATGTCGTGTGTATTTCAATAATTATTAATAGTAGTATCTTTATTTAAGAGACGCATGCTTCTGATTATTTGATTGGCGCCATCTTTTATTCATAGTTATAATTAAGGGTATTCGGCTATTAGCCACCCCAAATCACAATTCTAACGTTAAAGCACTACATTTAATTGCTCTCCTATCACCACTACATATTCAATATATTTCAAGCATCTCAAAATTTTTAACGCTTTGCTGCATATAAGTTTTATACACATGTTTCTGGGAAATTTAGCTTTGTTTTTGCACTTTGTATTACTTTAATGTGTTTGTGGGGTTTTAAATTTATTGTTTGAGCAGTTTTATTTAAGGGTTGGGTTTGCTATGTAGCTTATTAGTTTTATAGGTGGTATCAGACTTAGCCTTGTCTTAATCTTTTGTCACGTTTTTAAAATTAGTTACATACTTTTTTTTTATTTTAAGGTACATTTTAAACATCGTGGTTACCTTTTTACGTGATAGTACTTTAATATCCATCACATTTTTATGATTTTATTGTTTCAAAATTTGTAATTTATTAGTAATGTATGCTTGTACGGAAATCGTGGTCAAATAGGTAGCATAGCCTTGTCAAAGTCGTATATATGTTGATTATGAATGATACAATAATTTGTGATAATAGATTATTCCAAACAATGTTACAGTTTGTTTACATTTATTTTAAATAAAATGGATAAAAGTTGATATATATGTAAGCATTTTTAAATATCTTATTATTTGTTAGCACACTGTATAGACAACAGTCTTTTATAGTTTTTTATTGCTGGTAAATAAAAACAAATTATTAGTGAATAAAAAAATGTTCGTTTTCAAAAAAAGTTATTTTTCCTAATTCTGACGTGCGACAGCTGGTCATACCAGTTAGAGCAAGGTAGGAATTAACGTTTAAGGACGAAGATAAATTTAGTTCATAATTGATGTAATATTGTATATTGTACAATTGTAATATTGTAATATTGTATTCTTGACGTATAAAAAAGAAATTATAGTGAGACAATCCATCTTTGTTTCATTTTCAGTATTATTCATAAAAGTATTTTTGCATTTCTTCATAAGTTGTGGTAGTAGACTGGTGACTCCTGAGAATGACAGACGTGTGCTGTTGAAAGTCCTTGCCGATTAAAGAAAGGCTTTTAAAAAGAAACGTACATAGGCTCTGTTATTTAAAGCGTAAATTATACCATATCTTCCAATCTAATGCCTCATTGTATAACACTAGTGCAATATGTTGGGAGTGGAATAAACCTACTTAGGTATTTCGTCAAGTATAACTTTGCTACGCAAGACTTCAAAAAAAAATACTTTTGGTATAAAACACAATATGTACAATTAGGTATGGTTACAACTGAGGGCTTACTAGCCACTTGAATGCTGAAAGGAATCGACACTCTGGCTTTGCCTAGGGGTATTTGTATGAAAATAACAGTAATGATAATAATAATGGTATTACTGAAAGGTCGTGGGAGACAGATATTCAGAATGGGGGTCTGGGAAAGGAAAATAAGTTGTTGATAATTACAATAGAGCTATTATAAGTTAAAAAATACAGTTCTTAGGATATTATTGATAAATATAACATTTGTTAGTGATAAAATTTTATATATTACATAACTGTCGACGGACTATTTACGAAGTCTCCTTGTTATCGGAGGAATAAAAGCTTTCTAAAAGTGCTTAAGCCCGCTGTGAAGTTTAAGCGTAGTGCGCAGTCCACAAATTGGCTTGGGCCGGCCATCAGAAGGGTAAGTTTAAAGCTGGTTAGCCTTGCAATTTCCCGTCATTAGGGCCACCCTCAGAGCGGCACTAGCCTGCACTTCTGAGGCTGTATCTAAGACATCACTAGGGCGGGGGCCTCTTTGGTCACTGGTGTGTGTTTAAATGGGATCATTGACTATGACAGGCTGCATTAGGATAGATGCTATGCGCTAAAGATTTTTCCCCTAGTCCAAAGGGCGAAGCTCTTAGTACTTAGATAATAGTTTTTAAAGAATTGTGCATAACATTCTATAGAAAGTTTTTTACTTTTTCATCATTTTGTTGCGGTGTTTCGAACTCCATTAGTCCATCATCAGGCAGAATATCGCTCCTCTGTTGGAACAATGACGTAATGGTCACTAAATTCTGCAATTTTAAGGAGAGACAAAAAAGTTTTCTTCATTGGTGGGTTACCATCAAGGTTTTACCTTTTCTGACAATTATGGCTGGTTAACCTTAATTTCATCGAAGTTGATCAGTTACGTCATCGTTTCACCGAATAAAGTTAGACGTTCTGTCGTTCAAACTTAAAAACAATATTAAAAATAATTTAACACCCTCACTTAATATATTTCCTGGCCATGAATTCCGACAAGTGTTTCGAATAGCCCATGCCAGTTGGTCAGTACTTTGTGGGGGAGAGGATCTTCATACTTGTAGCACGGGATGAAGGTCTTGATATCTTTCCACCTGTCTTTATGTATTTTTGTATTTCTGACCGCTGAACAGAAAATGATATCTATCTAGTATATCACAAAACACTTTTATTCGCAAAACCATTGTTATAAAAATCTGTAGTTAATGACTTGTACTTAGTAGGGCACCACAACTCTCAAATATTAAGCGAATACAATCCAAAGTCCTTAGAATATAATAGTATAGAAAAAAATTTATTTCGGGACAAAGTCCCTTATGAAAAACAGAACGATCAGATGTCTAATTCATATCTGACCAATATAAAGAGTTCCTTTTTTAATTACATCATTAACAAAAGTAGAAAATAAAATAAAGTGTAATCCTTTGTAAGAAAAAAAAAAAGAAGAAGCAAAAACGACAATATGAAGAATTTTGTACAATACAATACGGCATTAAATGGATAGCATTAAAGTAATACAAAAAAAAAGTATCAATAAAGGTAAATATATAACTGGAAATACCAAGACAGGTTCCAGCCAAACATATATGTACCTATATAACAAATATCTCTATAACAAACTACCAAGCGCCTGTCTGTATAGTGAGGTGGCGTTGGAATAGGAGGGGTTTCAAAGTTCTTAAAGATGAAGCATCGCGGATATTAGGAAGTAGGAAAATTTTATGATCGTTATTCTGCTGTACTGCACAACATCCATTTTAAGATGTTATTGTCTTAAAAACTAACAAATGTTTTTGTGGTTAAAAGTTATATAAAGTAAAATGGTACTCGGTGATGGGGCTCACTGTCGGGTTTTCTGCCGTTTTGAGGGCAGGAGAATAAAGATCAGAGCGAAGGGATCTTGCGTTCCGGGAGTAGAATGAGGATTTGAGCTGTAGAATATTGTATACATATGGGTGGTGGAGGGTGGTGAGAGTCGACGGTTTCGAAAACCGTTACACAATAAATCAAAATAAAAATTACTTTACAATTTTTTTTAAATAATTTTTTGAATATTTATAGGGTTTTACCTTCATATTTGTTTGTAAGCGCGTAAACAAGAAGAAATAATAGTAGGGGCTAGTCGGGGTGCAAGCTTTTCAGTCACAGAATTAAATTAGTGTACCATCTTAAGGGGGTTATACACTGATGTAAATTCACTCTCCACTGACCGAGGTGAAACTGACATTAAAAATACAACATACATGGTATTGCATACATGTGGGGAAGGTTAATAAAGCGAGATCGCCCTCCTTTATGGCGGTGTATAACACTAGCGTATGTTCACCACATGACGCAGGGGAATCCTAAAATAAATAACGTTTAAGCTTACATAGCTGATAAGATGGTTCATATGTTACAGTAACACATGGGTCTTACAATGAATCCTAAGCCTCACTCCTGACACTTTAGGACAGCCACCTAAAATCCAGGTACCACATACTAGCTCCTTGCGGTGGCTGTGTTCTTGTTACCTGTGCACATTAAACTGGGTCACCTGTTTGAGTTCTTCACCCAACCAACCCTATTTAATGATATTTATTTTATTAATCAAAAACAAGTTTTGTTTCCTCTTAAGTTTTTATTATAAATAAATAACGATTAATTTCTACGGGATCATCGCGGATCTCTTTCATTATAACAATTATTATTATTGTATATACTTTCTTTTTAGGGAAGCAAAAGATTTTATTTGCTATGCTATTTTTCGATAAATCAAATTTTCATTTCGCTGGGTCAGTTATGATATAAATTTAATTTTTTGAAATATTTGAATACAACATTAAGAAACACCTCGTAATAGTCGCGGCGCTAGTTTTCAAATATTAATTGTGAATAAAGTACTCATAGTACATAAAAGTATTTCCGTGAAACAATTAATGCTTTTATTTTTTAAACTTTTCAGTTATTGAGTATTGCTTTTTCAATAAATTATAGAAAACAAAACGACAGCGATATCCCAAAATGAAATAATTAAATTTACTTGATAATAGATGTAATCAATTACAATATTAGTTTATTGGAGTTGACATTAATTTGTGTTGGTAATAAACTGAAATGATGTATAAAAAAAATTGAATTAACGAAAAAAATATGCTGAGATCAAGTTGTTATTTTTACGGTTTAAAATTTGATTACGAGAATCATGTAAGTAAAGATATATCTACACAGAATGCCTTAGTAATTAGTGAACGCGTTTGTTCTGTGGAAAAAAAAAACAAACCCAGAAACACTTAAGTTTTTACCGGCGCGTTAATGTTTCTGTCTGGACTTTGTGAGCCTTCTGTTCATAATAGGTATATGGAATTTTAATTTAAGCAGTTCACCATTTAATATAAGGATCACCTCCATAATACAATGTCATTAATAATTTAGCAGGTAGTAAAAATTAAAGATTTCACGCCCTGATTAACAATATGTAATCGGGTTTACCAAGCTACAAATTAAAATATTCATTAAAACATATTGTGTTTGCAACTTTGACTTTATAAAAGACAAAACTTTTAATTGGAGAACATGACATCTGGACTAATAAGGCAAAGGATAATTGTTATAAATGATCTCCTTTATACAAGAGATATACAATTCAAATATCCTCCATTCGTGCAGTGCTTAAATTACTCATTATTAATACAATATAGTCGTATATAAATAGCCACATCACTGTTGGGTAAACTCATTGGAAACTTGTAGAAAACAAGAGAGCCGCAGACACTTAGGACGTTAAAGGATAAAAATGACAAGAACTTCCAATGACGCAATATTTAAAGGTCTAGAGGCTTTAGAAGGACTGCAGGAACGGCAGATACTTGCTAATGTATAATCAGTTGGTGGATCCCCTAACTTGTATTAGGGATGTCACAGGTTAGATACCAAAATTTTTTTTTTTTGGTTCATATCCCCTTGTTAAGAATTTATATATGTTAAAAATATAGATTCTACAAACGAATTGCTTCATTGTATTTCCTGTAGCTTGGCTACATTTTATACAAATTATAGTATTCAAAATAGTGATCTGTAATGTAAAAAATTGTAATGATTTAAATAGTTGGGTTATGGATCCCACAACTAAATTTGAGTAAATGAAAAGTTAAAGTAAAATAAAATAATCAATCACGTTTTGAATAGATATGAGGTATTTGGATTTAGAGGGTAGGGGGTGTAGAGGGAGGTGGTGAAGGGATGATGAGTGAATAAGGGCTGGCTGAACCGACAAGCTCCTGTCGCTGGCTGAGCTCCTGTTACCGGTGCCCTTAGACTGTGTCAACCCCTCGAGGTCACCACCCCCTCGGTCTCATTGACCTACATATCAATCACACCAGGTCTGCCTACCTGCTTCCCCTTCTTCCCCGCAGAACTAGAATTAACTATTCCTTTGTATCACACCGACATATTTATTCATGTTTATTGTTTTATTTATATTAATTAACGTAGTATATGTTAATTTATTTAAGACGCAAATCTAAGTTTTGAAATGTATTTATTGTCTGTTCATTGTTGCTTTAGAACAAATAAACCCAACAGATCCCATAGCTACAGGGGTTTTGTCATATGAGATGTGGAGCGTTGGCAAAACTTGTTATACCTCGAGAAGATGAATATTTTTTTTTGTTGGGCGTGAGTGATTGTAATAAAATAAATAAATTTTATTTAAACATATTCATTAATTTTATACAAAACAGTTTAGGACCATCATGACTTAAACAAGGCTATTTATTAGTTTGAATTTTTTAAGTATGTAATTTTAGCGGGAATTACTCGTTTATATACTCTTCAACTGGCACGTCAAGTTGTTTCCAATATTCCGAATTGTTTTCTGTATTAAAAGGGAAGTGAGGCTAAGGATTGGACAGACAGGATTGAATTACTGCAATGTTCCCCGAACAGACACATGTCGGAGTACTTGTTGTATATTGGACATCCAATGTCTAGAGAGCCAGTTACAATCAAAACGGTTCAGTAAGGAGGGAATTCAACTTCCAGCCTCACGTTTAGTACAGCCGACTAATTCCGGTTCCCAGTTCAAGATTATTCTCTAGATTTTAATCAACTTTTCGGTGAAATAATTTAACGAATATTCTAACTGAATTTATTTTAAAATATTACATAGAGAAAACACAAACGCTAATTGTACCATTTGCATTGATTCGAGATCACTTCAAAAATGACTTAAGAACTATGTTTCTCTTTTTTTTTTATGTTTTGTTTTACCAGAACAACAATTATTGTTTAATAAATAATGTTTCGGACATATAAAGCCAAATTTCGGGTCAGAGCTTTATTTATTGATATAAAGTAGGGGGATTTGCCCCCAGCTTCACTGGCAATCTCTTGGTCATTTACTGACCGTAGGTCCTGCTCAGAAGCGGCTTAGAAAACAACAACACGTTTTTAGCAGTTAATATAAAGGAAAATACATGGTTTAGTAGTATGAACCCATAGGTACGGCCCTATCCTTGCAATTGTAGGTAAGCACGGGTTTACTTACTTGCGATTGCACGTAACACATACCTATTAATAAAGACCTTTAAAGAACTGGTAAATGGACGTTATGTTAGACTGACGGGTCGTTAATATTGTTAGTTGTCTAAGATTTAGATTGATAAAATAAAATAAAAGTCATAGGCTTCATACTAAAATTTATTTACAGAAAAAAAGAATGATATTAAAAAAACTAAAATTATTTCTAAAGCTTATGAATGCATCAAAGGTGTTGCTTGCCAGCCTTTTTCTGTCTAAAATATTCACCTTCGTCCTGCCATATTCGCTGCAAATATCTTCTCAACCCAGTTATTAAGGGAGAGGTACTGTCCACTCACAGTATTTTTACAATGCTTTCACCGGTTTATATCGTTTGTTGACAGTGATCAGTGTTGCCATCATCTATAATCTGTACACATCAGCAACACAATTAAATGACGAGGGGTGGGGGAGAAATACCATTTCTGCTGTTTTGCGATCACGGTCAGTTCCAAAACTTGGCATTGGGCAAAATGTGCTAAGCTGTTTTTATGAATAGTTCAGAATTTTCGTAATTCACTTCCATAAGGTTTCGTCAGATATTTTTGGAATCATGGCAGATGGAATAATCATTATGGCAGGCTCCACACCTCCCCAGTGGAATTCCCTGGCTTCGTCTCGCTACAACTAGCACTTCCTTAGACGATGGCTTCTGTGGCACTACACTTCCTAGTGGGACCACCCCAGCGGTTCAGTCTGTCCTTTTCCGGTTCACATTTGTCTTTGGGGACGGCTTTCGCCTTACCTAAGATTCCATGTGTGAGCTCATGTTCCTCCTAGACCACGAAAAATCCCCAAATCCTAACCTATAACTAACTACCTTTCGGGTAGTAAATGTCGGGGCACACACACTAATCAAAAGAAAAAGGTATTGTCAAAAATATAGATCAAAGATGTACTCGTCACTAAGCCGGTCATAGGTCATCTGACTCTTTCTACTCTACCACACACAGCTCCACTGGTGATATATCAACAACGGTGACGGCTCGACATAGGTTTTCACTCATATGTGTCAGCTGCAAGATTTTCATCTTATCCAGAGAATACAATGTTTAATGAGTGTTATGCATATGTATATGCTAATGTATGGTGTATTTTTTCTCATAAAATTAATTAATTACTGAGTGATTATCTTGTTGTACTATGATGATTGATTTGTCAATAGAATATAAAAAGAAAATTATTGACGTACTGATTAACAAGTTGTAATATATTCTGGGACTATTGGGGATTCTAATTAGAAAACCCTAAAACTGTCAACCTTGATCGAACGTTTTCATAGATCCGCAGGTTATTTGGTGCTATGGAGGAATCGAGGCTAAAAAAAAACAAAACACACACACACATATTATTGTTGTTACTTTTTAATTTGGGCACACTGATGACACCAATTGCATGTGTTATGGAAGTTATTAATAATATTCAGCCATTTTTATTGGCTATAAGACGAAATGGTTTGGAGTCTAGTCGCTTAGAAAAAAAAAAGTAGAGAAAGAAAATTTCAGTAATGATACAATCGCTCTTCTCCTTTTGTCATGTAAAACCGGATCTGACGATTTGGCCGTTGATGAGCTGAGGACCTAAGCTCCAGTGAATGTCTGCTGTGCTGACTCTTGGCCTCCCATCAGGGTTAATCCCCTGTCTTGTCTTACCCGGCCTTTATTCGGGAAACTGCTCTTTTGCTCTAGTCAGCTCTTCTTCAGCAATCTCTGCGATTGTTTTGCTCATTAGGCCATTTGGCCGTTATGTACATTTAAATAAGTTACTATAAAGTTAACTCTGCGATTGTTTTGCTCATTAGGCCATTTGGCCGTTATGTACATTTAAATCAGTTACTATAAAGTTAACTCTGCGATTGTTTTGCTCATTAGGCCATTTGGCCGTTATGTACATTTAAATAAGTTACTATAAAGTTAACTCTGCGATTGTTTTGCTCATTAGGCCATTTGGCCGTTATGTACATTTAAATCAGTTACTATAAAGTTAACTCTGCGATTGTTTTGCTCATTAGGCCATTTGGCCGTTATGTACATTTAAATCAGTTACTATAAAGTTAACTCTGCGTGTTTCTCATTGCTACTAGCAACAAAATAAATAAAAAATAACTTTATTCTATAATCACGGCTTTATCAAAGTAAAGAATAATATATAATTCAAAAAAATGGCAACTAAAAAAAATATAGTAAAGAACAACTAGACTTGGTTGGCATTGAATATCTCGAAGAGAAAGACTCTGAAACAAGTATGGGATATCCATTTTTCACCTGTCCATCCGCCTGTTTATCAATTGCTGTTGCCTGGCGTCCGCTCTATAAATTACAGCTGCATAAAACTGGCCTGAAATTTTGATACATATTCAATCAACACGATTTAGATTGTGCATATGTTAAGATAAGACAGAATATAACCGAAAAAAACTTTAGCAACGGCTTCATTAATATCGTAAAAACAGATTTGAGAGTTTGTGATTCCTCATTACGAAATGGTAGAAAAGAGCAGCCTACGTTATACAGGCTTCGGATTGTACAGTATTCCTCTTCGCATAGTTGTTTCCTTCTTGGCTTACATATTCCACATGCAGTGTGTTATTTCAGCTGGATTTTTTGGAGGTCCTAGACTGCAGGTCCTCAAAAAATTGAAAACCATTTTTATGCTATGTTTAGAGAGTAGTGAATATGATAAAGGTCGCGCTGCTACCTTATATGTGAAAAGCTAGGTTAGGATTGTTCAATTTATTGACTTTATTTTAGGTTCTTGTAATTTTCTAATACAATAACACATTAGCGCAGAACAATAAAGGATAAAGTAGCGTTTTTAATGCCGTTTGAGCTGATTTCAATAGCAGAAAAGAAGATTTTCAGTGACCAAAGTTTGGCGGTAGTTTGGTCAGAATAAATTAATGCATATTCAAGTACCAGGCCAACCCCATAAACATTATGATAGGTTTTCATTACTTATTATGTCCTACATACTAGTAGTAACTACAACTGAGAAAATTAATAATATTTGATCGTAATAGGGAAAGAAGAGGAAGATATAACTAAGAAATTGATATATGAAATTAATTATCAAATGCTTTTATTGAGGATTTAATGAGACTTATGAAGTCCGGAGCATGCCTGAATTTCAGCAATAGAATAAAAGAATAAATTTGATTCAGAGGCTTAAGGTTGTTTAATTGAATTGTTTCCAAGAAACCCTGCTATCTTTTTCTATATTTGGGGCTTTACTCCTAATCATTCTATAAAATTACAACAATAAACATTATCACAAAACAAAAAATTGAGTTGAGCCAGCTCTGCTCTATGGTGCCCCACTATATACTCACTTAACTGACATTACAGCTAAAATTCTCCAACAATTTCAGAACGGTATCATGAGAAAAGTGGTCAGACATACCTCTCTCAAGAGGTTAAAGAACGTGGACCTGCACCAGTTGCTTGGTGTGCCGTTGGAAAGTGAGTTCATCCACCGGAAAGTTTTTTTGACTCGTTGCAGGACCAGACAAACCCAATGTTAAAGTCGATAACTTCACGTCCATTCCCGTATCGATGGCAACAGGCTGTCCGGGAAAATTAGGTTAATTTAGTTGATTCAGATATTCCTAATGTGAGCCCTATCACTTTCTCAGACATCAGTCCACCATGGCCAGATTAATGTAAACCTCACAATTTATAATGTAGCTACGCAACAGTAAATATAATAAGCACAATGTGCATTGATGTAAAGGTTCATTATAGTGGAATCTGTGATAATGAATCTGTATATATTAAATAAAGAGTTTTGAAAAAGAACAAAAATAAATGAGCAGTAGAAATTTGTGATATTGTACTTAATCTAACTTAACATAACAAAGTTAACCATGTATTTAATGACAACTGCACATTTGATGAAAAAATGCCTTCATTAAAATATGTCACTACGGTCCGTTTTATGATGTTATAAGGAACTTTAACAGATGGGACAAAAGGAAGATTAACAAATGGTAGGAGGGGTATAGCCCCGAAGGCTGGGGCCAGGATGATCGGTCGAAGGAAAAAGGTCTGTGGTATGGAAGAAGTGTTATTTTGGCAGTAAATCGAATAATTGTAGCATTATTGTTTGAGATTCTTGTTTTTAGCTACAAAAAATGTCTTTTTCTTGAAGATAATAATTCCGAATAGCAAATATGCTATGCTATGTTTGTCCTAAAATGTCAGGGAGATGTATCGGCGAGGTGGCGTGTCGTAGCTTCGTTTACTGAATAAGTTACGATAAGTAGAGGAGTAAAGCAAGGATACGGTCCTTGTCGAGTTCAGAATAGGCCGTAAACCATCAATTATTGTATAATTTAAGCAATACCTTCCCTTATGTATGGATAAATGTATGAATAAAATACCTTATAACGTCAATTGATATTGTTTTCCAAAAGAACGATAGTTTTGAATCAAACACTCAAAAAACAAACGATGTGATTAAAAACATTTTACTTTTATATGTTTTTATTTTGATTGTTTAATTTTTTTTTGAAACATATACAAAACACTATGTTAAATTTACATTTTAGTGACCACGTTGTGCTATAGATACAGGTAAACAAGGGTAAATACACCTGCCCTCTTGTAGCAAGGGGGAGAGTGCTGTTAAAGTCAAGTGTATACAAAATGTGTATGGTGAATAAAATAGAGAGGATCCTATATTATATAACTATAATAATTAGTGTCTGATATTTCGAAGATTGTTTTATATCATAAGCTTACATTTTGTTTGATGCGGATTGGTTTTGTTACATTTGTTAAATTCAGTTACGTTTAATTAATGTTTTAAGATATGATTGTAAATATTTCTGTGTATTAGAGTAAAGATATAACAATAGGTATTACTAGGTATAACATAACGTATTACATATTGGTATTTATTACCTCCATTACTACATAAACCTTGTAATAAAGTACTTGTGCATATAATCTAATTCATTGTAGATGTTCATATGTTTTACCTATCATTTTATTAATATTATTATATGTATGGAGTGTTTAGATTACCAGTATCTTGAGAGTTAATTTGTGTTTTTGAGTTCAGAAATTTCCCATTAATGGGATCTGGCACTCAATTTTTTTTTTAATGTTAGTTGTGTTGGTTAGGTTACCCTGGTGCAGCGTCACTTACCAGTTCAAGGAAAAATGAATTTGCCATCGCCATCAATAAGCTGATTGCAAATATGCATTTTTTATTTGGCACTACTTTGTTTTGACTCATCCCCTTCTTATCTGCTAAAATTTACCTCTGCATATTTCCTCTCCGAAAACTTTGGTTTATGTAGGGAAGCTTATATGCTGCTAAATAGGAGGATGCTTTCCAAGTTTGTTTCCTCCTCATTCGAGGTACGATTGTTCCTTGTCACGAAGGAAAGGAGCTAGCGGTAGAGACGCAAAGCTCCGAGACAAAGTAAGAGTCAGTACTTCCTTTGCTTTATTTACCCTCCCCCCCCCCATATGTTACTATCCACCAGCAAGAAGCAAGGGAAATTTGAGGTCCATTCCCTGATACTGCAGTAGTTTTTATATATTTTGTAGTTTTATTTTGGTGCAATCTTCTATGCAAGATCTAAGTAATCAATTTATGCTTGGGGTAAAAATATTATACTCGTGAGCAATTATTTGTGAAGACTTATTAAGTATTGTATTCATATGTGATGCTACACTTACACGATGATACTGCGGTTCATGTAGAACCTATAACTCTTTTACTTTCATCAAAGAGCCTTCCAGTCCATCGACTGAACTTGCAGCTGCGTTGTTATAGGTTTCCCTTCCAGCACCTTCTTAGGCTACCTAGGTAGCTTGCTGTAGCTATTTGACTAGATTTAATAGGACCACAACATTTCCAAAAACACAAGCAGCCTCAAAAGACACATAATCTTTTAAATCAACCTGCAGAACAAATTACATCGGGGACATACTGTCTACTTCCTGTACGAGTTACTTATATAGAAGAGTGCCCTAAGATCTGCACTACTTTTTGGACGTCACTTTATAGGTACCCCCATCCTACAATAGCCAAATCTCCACATTTCTGAACCAGTACTCTCTTATCCGTACACCCTGTAGAAAATTCCATGACAAACTTGGTATGAATGGAAAATTTACTTAAACTTCCTACATATTACTTATCGACTGAGGAAATATTTAATAAGAACAAATTCAATATTTGGCTAGATTTAATGTTTACTATACTAACGACTAACATTACTTCTAGACAATGCCTATAGCCTTGTGATGTTCCAGATGAGCTCAGAGCTTACGACAACGGCCTACCTGGGCTGCTCATTGGCGGCGCTGTCTCTGCTAGCCGCTGTGACACCGCTCACTCGCGGTGCGGCCAGGGTGACCGCAGACGTGCTGGCGGCGACCGCTCTATCCGCACTGGCACTGCCTGCAGGGCCGCTGACGCTGTTCCCGTTATTATTGGTCGGCCAGGCAGCATTTCCGCCTTGGCTGGCCGTCGCGGTCGCCGCAGCGACCACTGCGGTCAGTCTCGCGTTGGCCGCCACTGACGCTCTCAGGCACCACTACTCCGTCCTATATTCTAAGGTAAATATCATGTATTTTCCGTTTTCTTCTGTTTCTCTTTATTTCCTTTCAGGGTCCCCCGAGACGGCGGATGAATATATAGAATGAACAAATGACTCTTGGATATAAAAGCCAAGAAAAAGAAAAGCTTAATATATCATACTGTAAATGATGGGATCGGAATGTTTTAAGTGACAATTAAAGTGATCTTAAGGAGTAGCCCGTGGTGTTTACCAAAATAATATTGTGAATCCTCTGAATGATCTGATTTTACACTCAGGTTTTATTTGTTGTCTCAACACGTAAACAAATATTGCCTAATACTAAGTTACATCAATTAATTAGAGACAAAAAATAACTACTTTTTTAGCATATTTATTAGGACTGAAGATTCATTTAAATTGGGCTAGCAAATTTAACTCAATCCACGTTTGGTGTATGTATACTTCGCGTGGTAGTTGCGTTTGATGATCCTACGGTGATAAAGGTGCCTGCATTCGTGTACGCTTGTCTGATCCGAATCAGTATTAATTAATTATATACATTCTTGATAGACATACAGTTATCATATTAGTTGGAAGTATAATTCTTTTTTCCTTCATATCACCTTCTTATTAAAAATTATTGAATTCAATATAGATTCTGTGTAAATGAATCTATAGGTGTCTTCAATTAATCAGTATTACAATAGTTCAATATTATATGTCCTGTAGCTTGGCTACATTTTTTACAATATTTAACAATTTAACACTGTGATTTGCGATTGTAACAAAAGTATAACGTACATTATACATTCATTGTTTATACTTGTTTAAAAAGTGATGGGGCTCACCTTATGAATAAGAAGTATCAATCAAGGATGAGCTATTAAAGAATGATCAAGGAAATATTTAGTCGTGAGACGCTGGAAATTTAATCGAATTTTCAAAACAAGGAAAAAAATGTGAGTTATAAACGAATGGTCTGAACAGTTGACGTAAAAAAACTGGTGAGAAATGAGCATGCCTGAAGACACCTTGCCCAATAACAGTTCAGCATGGCCGCAATAGACGATAATCCCTTCAAGTGACTGCCGCAAAGTGGCCATTGTGTCCGGCCCTGAACCACAGCAGTCGAGATGATTAAGGTGCAGTAGACTATTCCAGTCAGCGCTACACCAAATATCCCAACAGTCGAGGTGTGCCATGGCTAGTAGTGTAGTTTTGAGAACATTTAATAAAGAGGAACGTGCCAAATTAAATTCAACGTGATATAAGTTGGTCTCAATTATCTTCCTTTTAAATTTCAGCCATCTGTTTAGCCATACTAAATTTTAAGTTCTAAATTGAGATGACTCCCGTTGCATTTCGCAAGGGTAGACATGACACAAATATTAAGTATTGATTTTATTTTGGTCATATCCACTTACTTTTAACCATATTCCTATAACTTAAGCCCTATCGGCGATAACGTTACAAAGACACAACATGACTGGTGTATAAGAATTTTGACCCAGGACCACCAGATTTATAAGTCATCTAGACCATATTTTTTGCCATTGACTGTCCGTCTGCCGGTCTGCTCTACCTATTTTCAATAATGCAATGGAACACACTGTACCTAAATGTTTTGGTTTAAATTTAATTATTAATTTAAATTACATTTAAAAATGAAATTTAGGGGACCTGAAATAAACGGTGTTAATTGTTTTATTAAATTCCGTGTTCCCAATGGTGTTGAGATAAAATTTTATACATATAATATAATTAATTAATAATAAATTTTCACTTGATTGGTGCCGTTTTACAAATTAATTACAAATTATAAGTACTTTACGGTTTAGAGACTCTATGTGGAATTTGTTATTTAATTAAAAACGTGCCAAAAGAAATTCAACGTGATATAAGTTGGTCTCAATTCTCTTCCTTTTAATATTTTTTGGTAGCTCATCTGTTTAGCCAAACTAAATTTAAAGTTCTAAATTGAGTTGACTCTTGTTTAATTTCACAAGGGCAGACAAGACCCAAGTACTTAAACATTGAATTAATTTCAGTCCCATCCACTTTAACCATATTCATACTGGTTCAAGTCCTATCGACGGTAGCGTAAATTTAAACAAATCCTGCAAAGGCTATCAAATAGAGTAATGGATTCTATAAATTGTTTATAAAGTGTTTATTGGATTCAATAAATATGCCTGAATATTTCATGATAAGATGGATCTATCCCTCATATAATAAATAGCCCTAAAAAGAAATGCGACAAGTATTTCCTACTATTAATAGGAGAAAATAAGAGTTTAAATTCCGTTTTAATTAAATTCAACCAATGCTCAATGCTGACATTCCTCCTTTTCGAAACCCACTCAGTGGAAAAGCATTTCGAAACCTTTTGTCTCTTTTCAGTCGAAAGATGTTTCAAACATGTTTCCATTGAAAAGAACGCCCAATGTATACGGTTCAAACAAATTCATTTCAGATTTCCAGAAAAGTTTTAATTTCATCTCAAATTCAATAAGTTTTTGCTTAAACTCCCCTTTATTGTAAGGGGAAGACATTTTTTTTATTTTAAAGTGAAGCGTGCTCATTAGTCACCTCATCATGAGCGAAATATACTACTTTCATTAAGTTTGTTCACACTAGTGCTATCTATTGAAATGAAAACAACCTTTACATAAATCTGATTATACATATTATAGATATATAATATGTGCAGTTAGAAGTTGGATTGGAACTATATTAATTATTATTAGGACAAAAAGGGCCAAAAATAGACCTAGGACCAATCTACATGTGGTATCATCTGTATCGGGTCGGTTGAATTGAATCATAAACACCCCTCAGATATTATTATTTTTAATTGATTTATTAAATGTACATGCCCCTCCTCCCTCTAAGATATACTTTACCTTAAAGAAAATTGACATTTGATTAAAATATTTATAACGTCAGTTTTGAATTATGGTATGAGACAGACATGGTGGCAACAAATGGGATATCAATTATTCTATCCGTAATAAAGTATACTGGTTCGTTTGCTGTCACTTTATTTGTTATTGCAGTTATATTCGCCAAAATATACGCAACTTAAAGCCCGTTATTGGAAACGAATTTGGTATTCTGTTTTATATTGATAAGAATAAATTAAATTTCGTAATCACTAAGTCCAGGATAGCTAAGAGATAATATACCGTTTAGATGTTTTTTGGTGAAATTTTACAATTCATTTCATTTTCTTTTGTGCCGTAGTCTACTCTTTATTCTCTTTGAAGTACTATATCCGCAGTAGTATTGCCCGAGGTAGAGGCTGATTAGAAGTGGGGAAAAGATTCTTCGAAAAACATTCTTGCTTGCAGATACAAAACTCTTTTCTGTTTTCTCACTGGAATAGTTTCCATCTTTGAAAAATAAATAGCTCAAATGAACCCATTGTGCTGTTAGGCTCAGCGGTACGGAGGGTCTTCACATGTACAAATATTGAAATATTCAAGGCTTGAGGTACATTTTCCCCTTCTTTTTAATTTCTTTTGTTTTTAAATCTTTGATTCGTTCTTCGCTTGTCTATCAGATGCATAGCAAAGAATAGTTAAGGAATTTTTTACCCATTCAAAAAATATTGACATTTTTATTGAATTAACAGAATATTAAATTTTGATCCTTAGAAATAATTAGCTTTGGAATAGAAAAAAAGAAAGAAGTATATCCCACAAAGAGCTAAAAATTAGCGGGTATGAGTAATGGGTAATTAATATGGGGTTAAGGTTTTAAGTCTATCACTCATGCATAAAAGAAGGGAATTAAAAGTTTTAGTTACAAAGCTTTACCATTTGTATTCAGGCCTACATTAATCAGACTGGAACAATTTGTCAGCAGTAAACACAACCAACATTTAAACATTAATTATCACGATTATGTCATTTAGCATTGTTTGACTAATATAATTATTTTTCCTCCCTCAATTCTCTTCCTTTTAAAATATTTTGGTCACACGTTTGTTTAGCCACGTTTGTTTAAAGTTTTAAATTGAGATGACTCACGTTCGCTAAATTATTAACTCAAAAATAAAAATAAAGATATTAAAAACATAAAAAAAAAAATGTTTTAGGACCATTTAAATAGAAATTGCGCATTTCTAGTACCCTTCGAGCAGATTTAAAAATTTTCTTAAACATATATTAGCTGCACAAACTCAACTGTTTAACAAATGATACTAAGTATTTGAGATGAAAAATACCATGTAGTCTTTGTCTATAGATTTCCTTCACTTTCCAAGTCATTTTTTATGTTTATATATGTATTGTTTACTTTTTAAAGTATATACATATTTCATGGATGAAATCTAGTTCATAATTTATGTAACAAAATGTATTAATTTCCAATATACATTTATGAGATCTACTGTTTTATTTGGACGGTGTTTAAGATAACAGAACGTGTTAAGCAGAACGTTGATCCCTGAATAGCTTTATTCTGCCCAGAGAAAGGAAAGATAATTTTGTTGATGGTAATGCACATGCCAGTAAATTTCAATTTGTTACATTTGCGAAATAATAAGGGCAGGCAATTTAGAGATGGTTTGGTAGCTGCAATATGCCGGAAATGGAAAACGATTGGACAGTCGGGTTTAAATTCTTATTGCTATCTGGAAACTAAACCAAATTACTAACTAATAAGCTTTAAAAAATGACTAAACATTCTTGCACCTAACAATTTTTCAAACTATAATTTATTTTCGTTTTGGATCGGCACTGCTTTGTCTTAAGTCTAAGGTTTCCATACTGGAGAACAATACAATCTAGAAAAAAAATGTCTGGATGTAGAGAAATACTTTCTGTTTAAATGTCTGTCCACCTAACTGCTCTTGGCGGTAGTGTCATTTGGAGTCGGAACTAGCGAACTACTCTTTGATGTGCTCATTGAACAGCTGTATTCCTGATTTGACCTTACTTTGCTAACGTCCAATAAACATTGGAGCATCAAGGATCATGTGCAGGGTTCCATAGAAAGTGTGTTGCAATTTTGAATCAAATTTCGATAATCATACATTGTAATATGTTATATCTAATACGTTTGTAATATATTAAGATGTCTTAGATTTTTTATTTTCCATAATCCACCACCTGATATTTTTGATTTTAATTAATTTAAAATACCGAACATGTGATCTCTCCTTTGGCCAATGAGAGTGAGCAAGGTGGCATTGAGGAGGGGAAGGTTTGTTTCCGCTTAGCCTTGGGTGAGGGTCGTGCTCTCTTTCAAAGTGATCGTACTTTTGAAAATATTGAAGAATAAAGGCCGCTTCAAGAAGAAACAATGACTGTAAAGAATTATTGGACATAACGACGACCAGAGAAAAGAAAATAGGAAAAGAGGTATGATACACTAAATGCTTTGAAGGTACAAGATATAATTCGGAGGAGGAAGGAGGAATAAATCTTACAGTGCTTTTTTTATTTATACAAGATACGCATTCGGAAAACGTAAAATCCTCTCGTGTGGACTCAGCCTACATTTCCTCGGTAATCCATTCACAGGTTGGCAGCACTGATTGATGACCTCTCGATTCTTCCAAAGCGAAATTGATGGACAAACTTCCAAACCGGTCTTCCATTAGTCTCATATACGTTAATTGCTCTTAGCTCTTGTGGGAAGTATCTGCACAACTGTATTATAATCACTCATCACGAAGATAGTGGTTATAATTTCAAACAGGTACAGAGAAACTGCCTTCGCCTGTCTCTTTATAACATGTCAGTTTCATGAATGCATGTGTGCTATACGCAGTCACGTACATCGAGTGGCCACCTGGTGCGGTCCCCACTTTACCACCCTTTCTAAGCAACCCCAAACCATTTCAGTAATTATTAGCAATTATTGACCATAAATAAATTGTTTTCTTTTGTTTAAACACATTATCATAAAATTTAGGCGTATTTATATATATATATATAATAAAATATAATATACAAATTAAAAAAAAATAAATAAATAAAAATATTATGTAATACATATATATATATATAGTGGTGGTAGTGTCATTTGGTGGTGTTGTCATATATATATAACATATTTTTTTATGAGAAAAGTCTTAAATGACATTGTAAATATTTTTAATACATGTTAGTTGTTTCTCTATGGAAAGTATCACTAGACCTCGATTTTACCACCAGGCGACCTATCTTTATGTGTACATCGCCTAATTAAAATTTATAACATTATTATATTATTTATCTTAAACTATATATAATTTAGACAAACACATAATAAAAAATGCCGCCCAAAATATGTGCCACTCGAGGCACAAAGGTACGCTAATGGTTATAAAATAGCAGTCTCAACAATAATTTTAAACGTGATTTTTGCAAGACGCCGGAAAATGTTATTTACATGTAGGCTAAGATAAAATATCGTGAATTATAAAAAAATCATACTTGAAAAAATTCTACCCCGTTTCTATGTTTTTGTAATTCTTCGTAATACGAAGCAACATTCTATAATTACTAATACAATACTCAATTAATGTATTTTCCTTTTTTGTAGCTCCTACTTTAGTAGTTTCCATTTGTCTTGCTTTTATTTTATTACCGTTACTTTGCCGCTGACGTCAACCTAACAGAATTTATCATGTAACGGGTTATCAAGATGAACCTCTATTTAAAATTGTATGACTTTATGTCAAACAAGGGACACAAACATTGCAAACTACAGGATCTTTTCCAGTAGTTTTTGTTTTGTATAATCATTCAATTGTTATTTACCTAATGAAGAACTAACCATAATAATTAGGAATCTTACTGAATTTAGTTTTTTTTTTATTGATAGACTATAATGACACCATAATAATAAATTCAAACACATTCTAAAAAACTTACAGTTTGTATTTTATGCTTTGTTTTACCCATGATGTCGCACACAGAACATAAGTAGATATATTATTTTCACATTAAAAGTCAGTCAATTGGTTATTTGACCATGTAATAAAAGGCCAAGGTGGTAACATAATGGAATATAAATTTCCTCATAAAAATATAGCGAATAGATCGCTAAACTTTGATTTTTTGATTTATTTTCTAATAATTGCTGTATTGCATTTAAAATTAGTATAGGGAATGAGGGATAACTGTTTGATAGTTGAAAGCCAGAAAACCTTGATTTTTATTTATATAAAACTGTGTAGAGATAAAAAGTTACACAGAATTTTTTATTGATTTTTTTCAAAAATTTTGGGGATATGTTCCTGATCCCCCCTTGCTTACCTTGCGTAAGACATTATAAGATCTATATAGAGATACATATATTTGATAAATAGGTATGCACGGGCAAATACCAAAGACTAATGAATCTATTAGTGTTTATAATGTTCGTTTATTTATTGCGAAATATAAACAAATACTATAGTTTATAATTGTATTGGAACCTTTAAATGTCGACGTTGTAAGTGCCAGTAAGTAAGGTTATGTGTTCGTCAAAGTCAAAGAAGAGCGATATTACGTGTGGAATGCGGAATACATTACAAAGGACGTCTGAGGGTTTATAGGGTAGCAGAACTGTTTTATTGACAGAGAAGTTTGATGGGAGATAGGTTCAATAAAGGCAGGACATTGTTCCTCGTCTGTTCTAAAGGCCCCTCTACACATTGGCCCAATAGTTGGCCACCAACATTAGCGGCTAACGTGGATATCTAAAGTGGCACATCACCAATGCTCTCTTTAATGTGGAAAAAAACCACTCCCAAAGCCAACTCTCACCAACACCGGCCAAGCTCATGTAAGCCAATTGTCCCCCTAACCATTAGCCCAATACGTTGGGCCAATGTTTAGATTGGTCTTAAGATTGATACTGAGACAATTATAATCTGGGAGTTTCCTATTTAGGAGTACTTTTACTAAATTCGAATCAAGGGTTAGATAAATGTTCTAAACGTGAATGCCGAGATTTTTAATTTAGTATCACTTCCTGATTTATTTATTTTATTTTAGGAAACCACTTGAACAATCGGTGTCCAAATCGCAACTTTGTACGAGTAGTTTAACAGTAGTGAAATTATAATACAAAAACAGTGTTATCAATTTTATCTGATGGACATGGAGTACTTTAAAAACAGATAGAGTGCTCTTGTTTTTTTAAGGGTTATCCACGTACATTGGATATGCACTTAGCCATCAATATAAGCTCCAAGTTAAACTTAGGAAGACAATCCTGTCCCTTCAAGCAATAGGTAAAAAAGTTAAAGAACTTATAACTTATTGTATGTACATGCATCTTCTTAAAAAATATTTCTAACATATATAAGTAAAAATATCTTGGGCTATATAAAACTTAATACTAAAATGAAAGAGAATATGAATTAAGTAAAAAAAGAAATAAAATACAATTACAACATTTAGCAAATGTGCAACATGTTCGGCCACAATCTTAACCATCTTATATTTACAACGTTGTTAAATAAACGTTTGAAAGTAGAGCATCTATGTTTTGTCCCAGCAACTGTGATACTGTTCCAGGTGGGCTGTGAGCTGATCTTCTTGCTGGCCGGCTCGGGGCTCGGCTTGTACTACCGACGGATGGCCGACCGCTGGCACAGGGCCACCCTCGCGGACACCAGGGCCTGCATAGAGTCCAGGGTACGGCTGGAAACAGAAAGGGAGCAGCAGGAACAGCTACTGCTCAGCGTCATACCGGCTTACATAGCCGCAGAGGTGAGTCAACACGAGCCAACAAACATTTTTGTGCAAGGTCATAACTACATTGAAAAAAAAAAAAAGGATACCAGTTTGTATAATTATAGTAAATCTAAAATCAAATGGTTCCTATCAATGCTTTAATAAATTACAGGAGTGAAATCTCGTACAGCCAGTCTTCAGGTGAACCGAAGCAATAAACATTGGGAGGTATCTATTAGAATAGAAAAAAAATCTTTAGTCTAGGTCCGTGTCCCCAATGAATAAATACATACAGTACTGACCGAAAGAAACAATAAATCACGTAGGGGAATAAATTAAACTAAAAAGTACTCTTCAAATCAAAATATATCGTTCAAGAATTCAATATAATATATAATATAAGAAAACAAATATAATACACAATTCAATTTTTAAAAAAATAATAGAAATAAAATTAAATATTATTGGACACTCTTGTAAAAGGTTGATGATGCTGTTAAAATAGCATATCAGCAGATTTGTGAAATGTTAATAATCGTATATATTTAAAAAATAAAATGAAATACTAGTACTAGTAATAAAGAATACCATTAGGTGTATCAGTTAAATATTGAATGTGGCAGACACTCAAGTCCATGGTGAGAATTTTATAAAAGATGGAATGTATGTTTAAAGAACGTTAAGTGAGCAAGAATCGGCATTTAACTACCACAAAGAACTTCAGTGAATGAGATATTTTTTTTTTTATTCCATATCCCCTTGTTACAATATGATTCAATATAGAATCTACAAATGAATATTTTTAGAATTTATTCATTATATTTATTGGCTGTAGCTTGGCTACATTTCATACAATTTCTGATTTCTACAGATTGTGAACATCTTAAAAGTGATTGTTCTCACCTTATTTATAATAAGTTAAATAATCTTTGCATATTGAAGAGAGATTCTTTTAAAAGAAAAGAAAAAAAAGTTTTATTATGAAGTACAAATATTAAGAGATCAGTTAGAACATACTGGTAGAATGTCTAGGCACAAGTGGGGTCTGGTTTTTTTCCTTTCAAAACCTCTTTATTGATAATATATAAGTTAGCTGAGGAGTCTACTATGAGGAGATAACATAGGTAAGACTCCCCAGCTAATCCTCTCAAGGCATTAGCCAAACTATGTATAGGAGTAAAGAAGATAAATAAAGCTCATTCTCAACTTAGCTCTCGTGTCAGTCATTACCTCTTCCCCTTTTTAGTCTCTGATTTCAGTCTATCATAAGTGGTGCCGAAACCCGGGAAGTGTTATCGTTGCCGTAGAGTTATCGGTTCGTGAGTTGTTTCTCTCTCGATTACGGGATGCCGGAGGGAGTGCTCAGGCCAGCGGTGCTCAACGCAGCAGCGGACATACCGCAACTGCCTCAAACGACCATGGCGGCCGCTCATGCCAACACCATGGCATGGATGAAGATCCAGGCGATCACAGCACAAAATGTGAGGACAGCAATCTCCGATCTAGAGAGGTTTTCCGGTGAAACAGGAGAGCTGAATCACTTCCTGAAGGGAGGGGACAGGGTAATGGTACGGATAGAGTGCAAGCGAGCAGAGGATCTCATTATCGAAGGGGATGCCGAGTCGCTGAGGGCAGCTCTAGTGTGCAGGGTGAAGAGGAGCATCCTAAACATGATCCAGGCGGACGAGGAGACCCCATGGATGGCCATAAAGGAACGATTGAAGAAGGCGTTCGGAGGGGGACGGCGGACACCTGAGGAAGACATTTTTAAGATGTTTCGGGAGACCAAGAAGTCCCACCAGACAAATGGACACTACGCCGGAAATCTCCTAGCGAAGTATAACAACATCACAGAGAAGATGAGGGAGTCGGTAAGCGCGCCTGAGGTGGAGGCACGGATGGCGTTCCTATCGACTATATTAAAAGTTCAGTTGGCAAAGGAGACGGGAAAGAAGGAGGGATTCCCGAGAGAACGCGCGTTCCTGGAGTGTGCCCAGGAGATGGTGGACGCCAGCGCCAGGGAGGAGGAAGGCGCGGGATACGAACGAGACGTGAGTTGGAAGAGAGTCACGTACAGAAGGAGCCCACCAAGACAGAGTGGACACAGCCGGGGAATGGAAAGGCGGACCGGCAGAGGACAGGACGAGAGGAGGAGGAAGCAGGAAGGAAGGTGCTTCGAATGCAATCGTCCGGGACACGTAGCGGCTCAGTGCGGCCAGGTAAAATGCTTCGAATGCGGGAGACAAGGGCATATGGCCAGGAATTGCCCTAGACGTAATACCCGAGGCGACAGGAGGGGATTCCGGCCGGAACCTATGGAGGTGAACCAGCAGGAGTGGACCCCACGGAGACAAGCTGGACGAGCCGCGACCCCCTACTCAAGCGGAGAGTCTTCAGGAGACGAAAGCGGTCGGTCGGAGCGCAGCGCCCCGACGTTGAGACACGAGGTAAGTGGGGGGGAACCGTGGAAAGGGGGGCCCTCGGGAGCCGAGGTGGTAAGGGGAAATAGGCGGGACGAATGAGGGTGCGATTTGGGGGGGGGGGCAACCGGGCGTGCGTATTGGAAGTAAACAACGGCGAAAAGGGGGAAAAGGGATTTAGGTTGCCCGTGGGGAGGGGGGGGGCGTCCGGAATTCGGTTTTTAATCGATACGGGGAGCACCCACTCGCTGGTAAGTGAAAGAGGGGCGAGGGAACTGGGAATCTGGGACAGTCGGAAAACGTGCAAGTGCGCCATAACCACAGTAAGCGGAAGGTGTGGAACGGGCGGGGAAGCACAATTGAGCCTTCGCGAGATCGCTGGGCGCGAAGAGAAGGTCACGGCGCACATTATGAAAACGTTGGCCGAGAATCACGACCTAATAGTGGGGTGTGACATATTACAGAGGGTGGGGATGAAATTGAAGGTCCGTAATCGGAAGTGGGAGTGCGCACTAGGGAAGCGCAAGTATAATATAGTCACGGGACGGCGAGGAGAGGGGGTGAGAGTCGGAGCAGCCGGATGCACGCGCGACGCGGTGAGTCGACTAGTAGAGGCGAACGGGGATCTATTCCACCGGGAAGCGGACAGACTACCTACTACGGGGAGGACGGAACATAGGATACCTGTGAAGTCGGGGACGCCGGTGTACGTCAAGGAGAGGCGCTATCCCCAGGCAATGAGGGAGGTTATAAGGGGGCAGCTCGGGGAACTCCTAGAGCAGGGTATTATAAGACCAAGTAGCTCGCCCTACAATAGTCCGCTGTGGGTCGTGGAAAAGAGGAGCGGAGGCGATCAGAAACATTATCGGGTAGTAGTGGACTATCGTAAGCTGAACGAGGTCACGGTGGACGAGAGGTACCCGCTCCCGAGGATTGAGGATATACTCGATCGCCTGTCGGGAGCGACGGTGTTCAGTACGCTGGACCTCAAGAGCGGGTATCATCAGGTTAGGATGGCAGACGAGGACGTTGGGAAGACGGCGTTCTCTTGGGAGCGAGGGCATTACGAGTTCGTGAGAATGCCTTTCGGTCTGAAGGGGGCCCCGCTAACTTTCCAGCGTCTTATGGACGAACTCCAGACGGGGCTGGGCGAGGACTTCTCTCAGGTGTATATGGACGACCTAATAGTGTTCAGTAAGACTGAACAGGAACATGTCCAGCACCTGAGCCGAGACCTCGCCAGGGTGAGGGAGTTCGGACTCAAGCTGTCACGGGAGAAGTCCAGGTTCGGGTTGGGGGAGACTAAGTTTTTGGGCTACACCATCTCGCGGGACGGGGTACGACCAGATCCGGAGAGGGTACGGGCAATACAGGAGGCACCCTTCCCCAAGAATGCGCGGGGCGTTCGTAGGTTCCTGGGGATGATCAACTATTATAGGAAGTTCATCCCCGGGATCGCGGAGCTCACGAACCCGCTAACGGAGCTACTCAGGAAGGGACGGAGGTTCCGGTTGGGGCCGGAGCAGATCGAGAGTATCGGGAAATGCCGTGACGTACTCACGCAGAAGCCTCTGTTGATGTTCCCGGACTTCGGGAAGACATTCCGTGTCACGACGGATGCAAGCGCGATCGCGTTAGGGGCGGTCCTGTCGCAGGACACTGGAGGGGGGGGGAAAGACCCATCGCATATGCGGGCCGACAACTGAACAGGGCCGAGATGCGATACAGCGCCATAGAGCGAGAACTGTTGGCGATCGTGTGGGCAGTGGAGTACTTCCGACCCTACTTGTATGGCAGAGCGTTCGAGCTCTATACAGACCACAAGCCGCTGGTATATCTGGGAACCCTAAAGGAGTCGTCGGCAAGGGTGGCTAGATGGAAGGAGCGACTAGCCGCGTATAACTTCAAGATAATGCACAAAAAGGGGACGGAAAACGCCGTCGCAGATTGGCTGTCCAGGGAGCTAGTGGCGAACGCGCTAGAAGGAGAAGAGGGGCAGGAGGAACCGTTCGCGGTACGGTACCTACGGGAGTGGGCCGAGAGCGGACCGGAAATTCCCCTAGTCCAAAGGGATCGCGTACAGGTAGAGACCCCGCCCGAACGACCGCCAGACTTACCCGAGCTGGACGAAATGGTTAACGACAAGAAGAGGCAGATCATCCTCAAGTCGAAACGGGAGCCGGGGATCGAAACTCGGGCCAGCGTATACGCGGGACTGTCCACGGTAACGGTTAGGGCACAGGCCACGATCGAGGACGCGGAGCTAGAGCGGACCATCGAGGAGTGCACAACGCCGGGTCAGACCTGCCACATATTCATCGGCAATCGGGGGCTAGCCGATAAGGTCAAGCGTCTGTGGAGGCAAGAACGCATAGGGGTGGTTTATACGCTCGTTAGGTGCCTTAGACAGGTGGAGACCGTCACCGAAGCCGAGGCGCAAGCTAAAGTAGTGAGAGATTATCACATAGGCAAAACGAACCACCGCGGGATCGAGGAGACGCTCCAGGCACTAAGGCGGGCATATTTCTGGGCGAATATGGGTCGGACTGTCAGGGAAGCTGTCGCGCGGTGTGAAACGTGCCAGCAAGCAATATGACCGACAACCCCCCGTAGCAGAACAGACGACCACGGAGACAGCCGAGGAACCCCTGAGGATCGTGCAGGCTGACCTATACAGTAACGAGGGTCAGTCCTGGCTAACGATGTTAGATACTTTTAGCAAAATTGCGATGGCCTATCCCGTAGAAGCCAAGACTCCCGAGGTAGTATGGGAAGGGGTGCTTCAGTGGTGTGGTACGTACGGGGTCCCCGACACGATCGTGTCGGACTCAGGGCGAGAGTTCGACAAAGAGTGGATTAGGGAACAGAGCAAGGAGTTAGGGTTCAGCTGGCGGCGGAACACCCCCCACCACATAAAGGGGAGGGGCGCAGTGGAGCGACTCCACAGCACGCTGGGGGAACACCTGCGACTGTTTAGGCTCGGGCGACAGCTAGACTCGTACGCGGCAATGCCGCGCGCGGTGGTGGCATACAACCACAGCATACACGCGGCGACGGGGCTATCACCAGTCGAGATTGTGTTCGGTCAAAGACGACGGGATCGGGGGGACCTAGTGACAACTCATAACGTGGGGTTGCGGAGGCAATTGGGGGAAGCGCGCAACGAACGCCGGGCAATGTGGGGGAAGGTCCCCCACATCAGGGAAAAACAGACTCGGGTAGACAGAGCGAACACCAGACCTCGGATAGTTGGCGCCGGCTCGATCGCACTGGGGACCACCGTCTACCGCAGACTGAGAACAGCTCGTAAGAAGAGTGCCGCGCGGTACGAGGGGCCGTACATAGTGGTGGCAATCAGGGAACATAGTTTGTACACGATCCGGGATGTAAATCACCCTTTCCGTTCACGTACCGTCCATGTAGAGGAACTTAAGGTACCATCGACAGGGACTCGGCGAACGATGGGGGGCGGCGGCCCGACCGACACACCACGCTGCCCGAACGGGCAGACCCTTGTATAATGAATAGTATCTAAGTATTTAAACAATGTACAAATAAAACCAACCCAGATCGTTGCTCAATGATATCATATGTACTATACCAGCTTGACTATTGTTATTGAAGAATTGTATGTGTTAGATCAAGCCACTGTGGGCAATTAATTGTATTGTAAGGACTCTATTGAAGTGACTTGTTTATTGATGTTAGTATGTATACTATTGATGATTATTTTTCTGTTGTGTTTCAATTGTTGGAGTTCCTAAGTGCCAGGAACTGGAGGGGGGGAGTTAGCTGAGGAGTCTACTATGAGGAGATAACATAGGTAAGACTCCCCAGCTAATCCTCTCAAGGCATTAGCCAAACTATATATAGGAGTAAAGAAGATAAATAAAGCTCATTCTCAACTTAGCTCTCGTGTCAGTCATTACCTCTTCCCCTTTTTAGTCTCTGATTTCAGTCTATCATAAGTTATATACATATAAATATATATATATATATAAGTTAAGTCCAGGCGCCGCTAGTGCCCAGCCTTAATCCCCAAACATATGTTATCTGTATATGTTTACAGGTAATACCTATAGATAGAGGTATCTTGGTCTAAATAAAGTAGTCTTGTTATAACGTTCTACGTGTTCTTATTACCAACCTTTCTTAGCTTGTAATTCAATAAACATTAACTGGTGCCGAAACCCGGGAACCGTGGAGAAAGAGAGTTATCGAGTGCGAGCGTAATTTTTTTTTGTTTTTTTTTTCTTCTATACGCGAAAGAGAGAAGATGACTGAAGGAGGAATTTTGAGACAGCCCGTCTTGAATCTCGTAGAGGGAGCAGATATTAGAAGAGTGGGAACTATGCCAGAAGTTCATGCCACGGCGCTCGCGCTGATGAGGGTAAAAGCGATGAATACCCAGGATCTGAGGAAGGCTGTTGCGGAGCTGGAGAGATTCACTGGGGAACTGGGTGAGCTGAACCATTTCCTAAAAGGAGGAGACCGTCTCACAGCTTTAATTGGAGCTAAAGCAGAAGAAAATTTAATAGATCCCAGAGACGCGGAATCGTTGAAGGCGGCCCTGATATGTCGGGTCAAGAGAAGTATACTGAATCAAATTCAGGCAGATGAAGAAACCCCGTGGGAATTAATTAAGATGAGATTGAAGAAGGCGTACGGAGGAGGACGATGGACTCCCGAGGAGGACATATTCCAAATGTTTAGGGAGACAAAGTCCCCAAGACAAAGTAACGGGCAATATGCTGCGGGGTTAGTAGTCCGTTTCAATAAGATAACGGAGAAGATGAGAGAGTCGATTAGCGTAGAAGAGGTGGAGGGTAGAATGGGATTCTTATCCACAATTCTAAAAGTGCAACTGGCCAAGGAGACAGGAAGAAAGGAAGGATTCTCTGATGAGCGCTCGTTCTCGGAGTGTGCACAATCAATGATCGACACTAGTGCCAAGGAGGAAGAAGTGAGGGTGCAAGACGTCGACAATGAGTGGAGCCGAGTTGCATACAAAAGAACCCGGACCCTGAAACCAACCTGGAGGAGACCAGAAACGTCCGTTATTGGCAGAGACAAGGGAACAACAGGAGAAAGAAGATTTAGAGGAACGAGACCGAGGTATGCCCCGCCCAGGGAAGAAAGAAAATGCCACGGATGTAGGAAGGCAGGACATTTAGTGGCACAGTGTCCTCGAACAAAATGTTTTGAGTGTGGCGAGGAAGGACACATCGCGAGGCATTGCCCGTATATCTTCCGGAGGAGAGAATACCAACGACCAGAACCAATGGAGGTAAACACTCAAGAAGTAAGAGAGAGACGGAGCATGACACATGGGGAGAGTGGATCATCAGAAGATGAGTCATCAGGGACTTCGGGAACTGAAGGAGAAGAAGCGAGGCGCAGCAGAAACAGGAGACAGACAGGGCAGAAGGTCGAGTCACGTAGATGGGAGCAACGTGATGAAGCCTGAGGAGCGTGTCGGCAGAGAGGCGACCGCATCCTGAGATGTAATGCAATTCGGGAGAGGATGTGTGCGTTGCCAATAATTAGGGTCAAAGGAGGAGAGATGTGTCTGGTGGACACGGGAAGCACCAACACCATCATGTCCCGCGGAGCGCTGGAGAGGCTGTATGGTGGAGAGAGGGCACTCCAGATTCAGGTATGTAATTGTAGTTTAATCACCCTGGGAGGCCCTTGCGAGGTAGTGGGAGAGTTAGTCATAGGGCTAAATAGGTGGGCGAAGAAAGGGGGAGATCTAAAGGTACATATCGTAGGAAACATGCCGCGGGAGTACCAGGTGATAGTTGGGTGCGACATGTTGGGGAAGGTAGGTGCGCGTGTGGAGAATATCGGGGAAAAATGGAACATTAAGTTGGGCAAAGTGGAATATAAATGTCAAGGGACTATATGGGACGGAAGAGCGCGGATAGGGGCGGTTAATAAAATAGAGGGCTGGAGGGAAGGCCTACAGAGGGAGTTTGAGGATATTTTTTACGTAGAGGGAGACACGCTAGGAGCGACTGGGAAGACGGTCCACGAGATCCAGTTAAAGAAAGAACGCGTCACATACGTGAAAGAGAGACGATATCCGCAGGCACTACGTAGGCATATTAGAGAGGAGCTAGAGAGTCTCAAACGGCAAGGGATTATAATTGATAGCACTTCGCCATATAACAGTCCTCTATGGGCAGTGAGGAAGAAAAATAGACCTGGGGACGAGACGGAGAAATACAGGGTAGTTATCGATTATCGGAAGTTAAACGAGAACACGACGGATGAGAAGTATCCTATTCCCCGATTTGAGGACATATTAGACAGATTGAACGGGGCGACAATATTTAGTACCCTAGATCTAAAGGCAGGCTATCACCAGATCAAGATGAGTGCGAACGACCAAGACAAAACGGCCTTTACATTTGAGAGGGGGCATTATCAATTTACCAGGATGCCATTTGGACTGAAAAACGCCCCGATTACCTTTCAACGCCTAATGGATGAATTTTTGAGGGGAATAGACGAAGCGGTATGCCAGGTCTACATGGACGATCTGTTAGTTTTCAGCAGAACGGAGGCAGAGCACGTTGAGCACCTAAGAAGTGTATTTCAAAGAGTCCGCGAATTCGGATTAAAATTGTCCATGGAGAAGTCTCTGTTGGGGAAGAAAAAAATCAATTTTTTGGGCCACACTATCTCACAGGAGGGGGTTAAGCCAGACTCTACGAAGGTCGAGGCCATTAGAAGGATGGTGGTGCCCACAGATGTAAAGGGGATCCGTCGACTTCTGGGGACGCTTAATTATTACAGAAGATTTGTGCCGGACATGGCGGCATACCTGGTGCCTATTAATAATTTACTGCGAAAGGGAGCGAGGGTGGTAATTACCCCAATCATGGAGCAGAACATCCGGAAATGTATGTCTAGCTTACAAGAGGAACCGATATTAGCATTTCCCGATTTCCAACATCCCTTCACAATCACCACTGATGCCAGCGAATACGCACTGGGGGCAGTGTTGTCGCAGGAGAGAGACGGTGGGGAGCGCCCGGTGGCGTACGCTAGTCGACGGCTCACAGAAACGGAAGCGCGGTATAGTGCTCTAGAGAGAGAGCTCCTAGGTATCGTCTGGGCTATAGACCATTTCCGCCCATATGTCTTCGGCAGAAAATTCCGTGTTCACACCGACCACAGACCCCTACAATGGGTAGGAAAGTTAAAGGAGTCCTCGGCGCGGGTCACGAGGTGGAAAGAGTTTTTGTCCCAGTACAATATGGAGATCATATATAAACCCGGGAAAGAGAACGTAGTGGCAGACTGGCTGTCCAGAGCCATTACTGTGAATGCATTGGAAGAAGGGGAACCATCCGGGGAAATCCAACAGTTTCTCCGGGAATGGACACCCGGGGAGGATGGAAGCCTCGGTACGCGAGGAGATAGCGAAGGTGAGGAAACCCTTGAAGAGGAAGGTTCCGCCGCCGAAAGACCTGTTGAAATGGAAGTAACAGAAGGGATCGTGAACGACAAAAGACGGCAGATCATTTGGAAATCCAAGACCTCAGGGCGGCTGCAGATCGCTTATGACAGTTATGGGAGAAGTAAAATCGCGACGATTTGGTCGCCACCAGGGGTTAGGAACCACCAAATTTGCCGTGCATTGAAAGATGCCTCGGAACCCGGAAAGACCCATCATGTATTTGTAGGGAATGCCACTATTTGGGAGAAAATTCGTAGACTCTGGCGAACGGAACAACTTGGAGTGGATAGGATATTTATTCGGTGCACGTCGATGGTGGAGACACTCAAAGACAGAGAACAGCAGCTGGAAGTGACGCTGGCCTATCACCAAGGAAAAACGAACCACCGTGGAGTTCAGGAAACGTTGCAAGCGTTGCGGCGGAGGTACTTTTGGTGGGGAATGAAAAAGAGCATACAAGAAATGATAGGGGCATGTGCAGTTTGTCTCACTACGAAGTATGACAGACATCCGCCACGGGGGCGACAAGAAGAATCGCCCACCGCCGAGACACCGTTGAGTGACTTACAAGTGGATACCTTCACTTGGAGGGGGTATAAGTGGGTTACCACAATCGACAGCTTTAGCAAAGTGGCCATGGCGCACCCGGTGCAAGATCGGTCATCAGACGCGGTAATGCTGGCATTAAATACCTGGTTCCAGTTTTACGGAGTACCAGACCGGATCGCGTCGGATGGGGGCAGAGAATTTGACAATGCCAACATCCGAAAAGAAATGAAGACTCTCGATGTCTCTTGGCATCTTAATACCCCAGGGCACCCTAAGAGTAGAGGAGGGATAGAAAGATTGCACAGCACCCTGAGTGACCACCTGCGGGTATATCACGCGGAAAAGGGTCTGCCGGCGAATGAGGCAATGCCGAAGGCGGTGGCCGCTTACAATCATTCGATCCACACCGCGACGGGGTTCTCCCCGTTCGAGATCCTCTTTGGGCTGCGCGAAAGACGGAGAAATGGGGCAGAGACGGTAGCAGACAAGGGAATGGCGGAGAAAATGGCGAGTAATACTGTCGCTTTGAGGAAAATATGCGACAAAGTCAGAGAAAGGATAACGAGGGACAAAGCGAGACGAGTGGAACGGGAAAACCTCAAAGTCCGGGATCGAATGGGGGAACTTAAAATCGGGACTATCGTCTATAAAAAACTAGGGTCAAATAGGAGCAAAGAGCTGGTGCGATATGAGGGCCCATTTAAAGTGGTCGTGATTAGGGAACACAACGTCGTGACAATTGAGAGTATACGACCCCCTAAGAAACGGCGAAATGTCCACATAGAACAGTTAAAGCTTCCACCTGGGGGGGAGGTTGTAGATCAGGAATGAGCTAGAGTGTCCTCGCAGCATACACGCAAGGAACATTGTAAATAGTTATAGTTATGTGATTTTTCCCACAGAAGTATTGTTTTTTTTTAAAAGTCAAAGTTTTCTTTTATGTTTTTTGTTTACAAGTGACAGTTGGTTTTTACGTTTTATAGGATTAGAGCTTAATGTGAGGGATTACAGGCTGTGTACGGGCGGGGCTGGCCTTTGCTCCTTTGTAACATTAGCGGAGCATTATTTGAATGGACTAAGACGTCCGAGTGTTGGACTTCAAAGTTTGCGAATGGGTGTTCGTAAACTGGTGGGGGGGAGTTAAGTCCAGGCGCCGCTAGTGCCCAGCCTTAATCCCCAAACATATGTTATCTGTATATGTTTACAGGTAATACCTATAGATAGAGGTATCTTGGTCTAAATAAAGTAGTCTTGTTATAACGTTCTACGTGTTCTTATTACCAACCTTTCTTAGCTTGTAATTCAATAAACATTAACTTATATATATATATATATATATAAGATATATTATTGAGGATTTTCAAAATAAACCACAAATTGTTTCTCTGAAAATACAAAGTTTTGTTTTATTTAACACGCCTTAACAATATTACAACAATTATCGTTTAACTATGACAATTACACTTTTATCTCACCTGAAAATACAAAGAAACGACATTTAAAGTTCACTACTATCGCCTCCTCAATTATATCCCTTCATTTATCTCTCTACAAGTTTTTATAATAATTATCTTAACAACAAATCATCTGACTATCATCCGCCCTTGAATCCCCGTATCACTCCGACCGCTGTGCCCTCTACCAACTTTCACTGACAACTTATGAACGCGCGAAGCGCGGCAATTTTGAATTAATGAAATGTCATTTCATTACATCTCCCTCCCTAAGAGCGAAAATCCTAAATAATATATTCATACACTGCACCTACAAGTTATCTTCGTATTCGTTTTCCTCTACTTCATCTTCTCTTGTTATGGGTTGTAGTTTTGTTATGTGGAATAAAGTTGATTCTGTTTTTCTGTTGCCAGTGTCAATCTTATAAATGGAGTTTGATAATTTCTCTATTATCTTGAGAGGGCCTATTTTTAATTCGTCTAATTTCTTCCTATTCAGTCTATTTCCGTGTTCTACATATACCCTGTCTCCTATCTCGAACTCTTGCATTTTCCTATTTCTATCAAATATCTTTTTGTTGTACTTGTGGGATTTTATTGTATTCTCTAATGCTAATCTTCTATCAGCAATCCACTTGTCTTCCTTTTCTATTGTTTTAATTTCATTTGGTAGAATACTGACGTTTGTACCATCCAGTAAATATTTTGGTGCAAAACCTGTAACCGAGTGTTCTGTTTCATTATATTTCTGTATACATTCTCTTGCTACTGTTGTCCATGTTCTCTTATTATTTTTCTCATTTATCTTACATCTTATTTTATTTACTATTGTTTGATTTAATCTTTCGTTTAAGCCGTTGGAGAATGGTGTATTCACAGCTGTAAAAATTAGTTTAATGTTATTCTCTTGCAAATATTGTTTAAATTCTCTTGAATTGATGCCCGGATATTGATCTGTCAGAATTATTCCAATCTCATCTGTCTCTAGTACTTTCTTTGTTAGTTTTATAAAATCACTTGCGTTTTGTGTTTTCGATGTCTCAATAAATGCATATCTTGTGTAGTGGTCTACTAAAAGGTGTAGGTATTTTTTTGTTGACCTAGATCCTCCAAAGCCACCTATAGTATCCATTGACATTATCTCAAATGGTTTTGTTGCTGGTCCCAGTTGTGACATTAATCCAAATTTTCCTTGACATCGTGATTTATTTTTTATGCATATTTCACATGTTTTACAAATATTTATGATATTTTTAGTTAGGTTTTTAGCGGTATACATTGGACTTATTTTTTTCTGCAATTGTCTGATCCCAATATGGCATAAATCTTCATGTACCCTTTTTATAAATTTTTTACTAAATTCTTCTGAGAGGATAATCTTTTCATGTTCCTTCATTTTTTTATAATAGATCTTATTTTTATATAGTAGATTTTGTTTCTTTGCTTTTATCGTTTCATTTTTCTCTTGGTCTTCAACTATATCTTTTATTTGTATTAAATTAACTATTTTCAATAGTTCCTCTTTGTTATCTTCTGATTCTAATACAGGGTTTCGGCTCAAACAGTCCGCTTCTACATTTTTTTTACCAGGTATATATTTTACTGTAAAGTCATATTGAGATAGGTAATATGCGAGGTCACCTAATTCTTCATCTGTCCTGCATTTAATATTCATGTTCTCTAGAGGTTTGTGGTCTGAGTAAATAGTGAATTGTTTTCCAATTAGCCAGTGTTGCCAATATTTAACCGCTTCTTTCATAGCGAAACATTCCAAATATATAGCCTTTTTCCGTTTTTGAGATTCATTTAGTTTTTTTGAAAAATATGCCACCGGTTTGTCTTTACCGTCTAGTTGTGTCTGTTTTAATATTGCCCCAATACCCTCTAAAGATGCATCTGTAAAGATTTTTATTGGTAAATCTTTGTCGAATATTTCCAACACAGGTTGAGAACATAAATATCTTTTTATTTGATTAAATGATTCTTCACACTTCTCTGACCACACAAATTTTTCATTTTTTCTTAATAAATTGTGTAATGGGTCTAAAATAATTGCGCTTCCATACCAAGAATACTCATGGTAGAAGTTGATTTTTACCAAAAATTGTCTGATATTTTTTTGCGTCTTAGGAGTTGGAAACTGTCTTATTGAGATCAAATTGTCTTTAAGTGGTCTTATCGAATTGTTCTGAATTACATGGCCGAGGTACTTTACTGAGTTTGAAGCAAAGGTACATTTCTTAAACTTCAATCTAAGGCCTTCTTTTATTATTGCCTCTAATACATTTCTTATGTGTCTTATATGTTCTTCAAAGGTGGTCGAGTATATCAAAATATCATCTATGTAGTTTACGGTGTATCCTGTGAGATTGTGCTTTCTTAGAATATTGCTTAAAATTCTTTGGAAAATTGCTGGTGATGTTTTCAAGCCAAAAGGGAGGCAGGTCCACTGAAAGTGGCCCTCTTGCGTGACAAATCCTGTTTTACTTCTGTCTTCCACCCGTAGTGGTATTGCCCAAAATGCTGAGTTTATATCCAGTGTTGTAAAATACTTACAATTTCTAGTTTTAATAATCAAATCATCTATTAGCGGGAAAGGTTGAGCTTGTGGAACAACAATTTTGTTTAATTCCCTGAAATCTACACATAAGCGTGATCTTCTATTTTCATCTTTTTTAAATGCCACTGTCACTGGAGCAGCGAAAGGACTGTAGGATTCTTCTATTAAATTATTCTTTAGTAACATGGATATTTGCTTTTCAATTTCTAATTTATCTTCTATTGTACATCTATATGGTCTTTTACTACAGTATCTGTTTACTAGTAAATCTATGCGAGCTTCATAATCTCTAACTGATCCTATATCATACTTGTCCTTAGCAAAAATTGTTTTATATTCCTTTATAATTTTCTCTATTTCAATTTTCTTTTCATTATCTAAATGGTCTGTCAAACTTACAAATTCTTCTGTTTCTATGTGTTCATTGAAATTTATTGCAAATGTTTTTATATTCTTTCCTTCATGTCTGTTATCTTTAGACCTTTCGTCTATTTTATTTGTTATTTTCTTTTGCTCTATCTGCAAGTCTTCATTTTGGGTTAATTTGAATTTCTTTATCATATCCAATCCGATTATAAAATCATCAAAATCTTCATTTTCTACTATATATACATCCACCTCTCCTTCTAAATAATATATTTTTATTTTTATTGTTATCAAGCCATCTGTCTTCTTCACACCATTAACCGTTTTCATATATGCTATATTCACATTATCCTTTTTTTCTTTTACTTTAATCAGTCTTGAATTTATTAAAGAGACCTGTGAGCCTGAATCATAAATGCCGCTCACTTCTAGTTTATTTTCTAATAAAAGCTTGACTTTGATTAATGGTGTACTTACTCGTTTTTTTTCTCAGTATTTATATCTACTTCAATAATTGAGTTGTTATTTACATTTCTGGCTTTAAAAGCCTTTTCAGATTCATTTTTATTTTTCTTGAACCAACACGACTCCTCCGGATGATATCTAATTCCTTTGTCCAAAGATTCACAAGTCTTACATGGCTTCTTCTCATTAATTTTATTTTTATAAAGTACTGTACCCCTCTTTATTATAGTTGAGTTTTTCTTGTACACCATATTTTCATATTTTCTTATCTCGTTGAACAAATCAGTAGTGTCGTTGAGTTCATCCCTGTTTAACTTATATAAGATAAACCCAGGTAAACCTGTTGCAATAAGATCTATCATTGTTTTGGGGTCTATCGATTTGTTTACATCTAGTATAAGCCGTTCTTTTTTTATAGCATAATCAATTAATAGTCCTTCTTTATACCTGAATCCAAGAGCATATGTGACTACATCCCATCCACGGTTTTTAAAAGTTTCTAGAAATTTGTTTTTCCATTCATTCCATTCTGAATTTATTGTTAGTTTTATGACCATCGAGCTATACCAATCCAAACAAGATTTTTCTAAAAATAACCTCAATATTTCTATTTTTGTTTCATCTTTTGATATATTAAAGCGCTCACACTCTTTTTCAAAATTCTCTATCCATTGCGTTGCATTAGGGTTCTTGCTTGTGAATTTTTCAATAATAAATTTCTCTGAAATATGTTTTAGGGTGTGTTGATTTTCTTTCTTTGTTGTAGTTTCTATTAATTTTTCCAAGATAAGTTGCAAATTGTCATCTCTGTCTCCTGGTTGTTTTGTGCTAATTTCTTCTAAATACTGATCTAAAAATTGCATATTACCTTCCTCATCTATATATGTTTTCTTAAGATCTTCATTTAATTTTATCCATATTTTTCTACTTTGATGCCTTTTCTTTATGCTACTTTTTATTTTTGAGAAAGTGTTCGTTTTGACAATATCTGTATGATGACTTACCGGTTTCAGCTCATCAGGTAGAACATAACATTTTCCTTCTTCTGTAGATATTGAGTTGATAACTAATACATTAGATTTTCCATCATTTGAGGCTGACATCATAAATTCAAATTGCAACCGGTCCATCTTCTTTTAGTTGACAAAAAATGTCGTTTTATAAGATATATTATTGAGGATTTTCAAAATAAACCACAAATTGTTTCTCTGAAAATACAAAGTTTTGTTTTATTTAACACGCCTTAACAATATTACAACAATTATCGTTTAACTATGACAATTACACTTTTATCTCACCTGAAAATACAAAGAAACGACATTTAAAGTTCACTAATATCGCCTCCTCAATTATATCCCTTCATTTATCTCTCTACAAGTTTTTATAATAATTATCTTAACAACAAATCATCTGACTATCATCCGCCCTTGAATCCCCGTATCACTCCGACCGCTGTGCCCTCTACCAACTTTCACTGACAACTTATGAACGCGCGAAGCGCGGCAATTTTGAATTAATGAAATGTCATTTCATTACATATATATATATATATATAATATATTGATAATACAATGACTAAAATAAATAAATAAATTTGGAATTACATCTGTCTCTTCGAGCTGCATTCGCAGATGCATTCGAAGGAGAGCATAAAATATAATACTTTCAGATTGTTGTTAAGAAGTCCAATACCCATACACTCACTAGTGGATGAGGCTCACCTTCAGCTTGCAACCGTGGATTGGTGGGGTCTGGGGCTAAAGGTGAGACACATATGTACAAGAAAACGATAAGATTCTGGGAAGCAGGGAGGTCTTGGAAGGATGCGGTTTCTTACTTGGAAATAACAAGGGTTCTACTGAAGACCCTTCCACTTGTTCTTAGCATTATAAAACTATAGACAATGAGATAAAATACTAACTTTTTATTTTATATTGCTGTTCAAAAATTAAAAATACATGAGGGCCAAGTCAAAATTCGACTTAAAATACGTGCCAATAATTTAAGCATCAAGATATATAACATTCATTGTAATATAAAGTGTGTACAGTAGAGTTAATAAGGGGAAGCTGGAAAATTACTAATAAAAGCAGGATGAGCCATCCCATTCTTTATAGGTAAGTGTCCTTTCAGTTTAGCAGGCTTGAGAACATTGGACGGATGATCTTCTTGCACCTACAGCCGCCACTGGAAAGCTTAAAACCTTCACGGGTAAGTGTTGGGCTTGACTGACAGCTTCATACGGTTCCTTCCGCCTTGCGTTTAGCACTGCCACTCTCTTCTACTCATTCCTATCTATGACATGTCAAAGTTCCTTGAATACCAATTTCATTATTGATGGAGTACTAAACTTAGTCAAAATAGGATTTCTCCCATTGTGCCTGTGTTTACTTAGGGATACTTTTCCATGGTTTATATATTCTGTAGACAGTTCACTCTGTTATTTCTGTTTTATATTTCCAAGTCTTTTTTTCTTGCTTTGTCAAAAAATTTAATCTTCTCTCCGCCATTATAGAGTAAATACTCAGCTTTTCCTTAATGGAAAAGCATTTAATCTTTTATTCATTAATTCTTGTTTTTAGTTATTTATCCTGTATCCTTTAATGAAAATACCATCCTTTCCCTCTAATATCTTTTGCGCAGTCTTAAAGGGAAAGTTTGAAATAAGGATTATACTGTCTTAGTAACTGGAAGACCACTAGTAAGGTATTTCATCATCTTTCTTTCTATCTAATTAGTTCCGCATTACCCAAAGCTCAAACAGTATAACAATTTTTTATATTGAAGTATGTACATGTAGATAATAATAATATATATTTTTTTAAAAAGAATTAATGCTGATAATGAAAAATGATTACTTTAGCATTAGCATGAGGAGGCTTTGTACTACATCCTGTATGAGACATAGCCCACCAACATCGTTTTCTACAAACAATGAAAGTGGCGTTGTAGTCAGTCAATACCTGCGTCATTACTAAGGTTATTCATACTCTTAGTTCTGGTGGTTTTCTTAAGGTGAAAAAAAAAAACATAACAAGCTTAAATTAAAGGAATATGTGAACATGAACGAAAAAATTAAAACAATAAAGGAAACATGTTACCACATGTTTACGCCTGTTATTCGTTTATTTTGTTTATTGGAAAAACAAAAAGAAAAAAATATCATTCATTGTTTAAGCCCGAATAAGGGGTCTTGCGCTGACAAGTAATTATCTAACAAAGTACCCTCGTAAAATTTATTATAAAAAAGTGTAAATTAGAGATAAATATTTTTTTTTTTTTTTTTTTTTTTTTTTGTATTTGTTTAGTTTATATAAAGAATAATAATTATTGATAATATTATAAATGTTCTAAGAATATCTTTGTGTTTCGAATGTGAGTGTATTGATTTTGTTTTAAGTGAAATATGTTGGAGAGTAAACAAAACAAATAACGGTACGGGACGCCTCCGAGGCCCCGTAAGACTACATCCTTGTAGAGGATTAAAAGGATGGAGCATCGGGATAAGTCGCTCGCAGTCAGTGTGGATCCAGTCCTGAGTTGGCCAACACCCACCAGAGTGCCCCCCCTCATCTCACCGCCTTCTCGCCCTGTTGTTGACTTATTGCCGCCTTATCGACCTATGGTTTATGGGGAGCACCTCTGGTTGAAAATTGGACTTGGAACAAGTATGGATATGGGCATATCGATCATCGACTCACCGATTCCATCCACCTGGAACTTCACCGCTGATTGACTAATCCACTATCTAGCTACGACAGGTAACCTCGATGGACGTAACTTTCACGTACCGAGGGTTTATGTTGTTTGTTTACGTCGTTCATCAGTTTACACCAAATAACACCAAACTATTCATACGTATAGATAAACACGGACAGTGATGTATTTATTTCGTTCTCATTCTTCGATCAGCAAACTTGAAGTTAATAAAACTCTGGTTTACAAGTTTCACGTTTAGTAAAATTTAAGTATTTTTTCTGTCCAATAGTTTAAGTATTTTTTTTTGTTTGTATTAAATAGTTTGATTATTTTTTTCTATCGATTAGTTTAATTGTTTTTTTCTATCAAGTAGTTTAATTTTTTTGTATCGAATAGTTTAATTATTTTTCTATCAAATAGTTTAGTAAAATTTAAGTATTTATTTTTTTTTTGAATCAAATGCTATTTGTTTCTTTTCAGCTAATAAATGTCAGTAAGCTAAATCTGTCTTTCCGAAGTACTTGCACCCCGCTCTGTAAAGGTGCCCTTATCGGGCTTATTGTAATTTCGTTCTTCTTTATTTTTTTTCCTTTCCTTTCCCTGCATTAATGTTTCCGTGGTTTGTTTAAACCCCCGCAATTGATATCTCGTTACCTTTTTTCATGATCAAAAGACCGGCATAATTGACACGGGGTTGGAGAATTACACCTTTCGATTTGTTTTCTTCTGGTGTCACTCTCCCCAACATTTTGGTCCTCCGGGCCGGATTTTGTTGTTGTTACCGTTTAAACGAACCTCAGCTTATAAAAAAAAATTTGCCCATCATTTCTTTGTGTTTTCCCTTACACCTTACACCATGCCAGCCAAAACGGATTCAGGTAAAGATACATCTCGTTATGATGAAGTACTGGAAGAGGTTGAAGATCTTGCTGAGGATATTGAAAGATCTTACGAAGTTGGAAAGAAATCCCTCACCGACCTAGCAATGGAGAAGACGTTTCGCGCCCGCCTTTCTCGACTGGACAGTCGTTTTGAAAAATTTATGTCCCGTATATTGGAACTAAAGCGGTTGAGTAAAAAACTTTCTATAGACTTCTCCACTCATCAAACCTTAAAAGAAAAAACATATACGTTATATTATGAAACTATTGCTTTTGGACTACCTACCCCGCAAGATACAACTCTTGAAAGTCATGAAACCACGATTGGCGACTCCCAAAAACAAGCCTTTTTCCGAAAACTACCTTCTATTAAGGTTCCGACTTTTGACGGAAGTATTACCAATTGGCCCACTTTTAAAGACACCTTTACTTCTTTGATTCATGCGAATTCTGATCTTGATTCAGTCCATAAATTTCATTATTTGAAGTCTTCTTTAACTGGCACAGCCGCCCAAGCTGTAGCTGCAATAGAAATTTCATCCACCGGATACAACCAAGCTTGGCATAACTGTCGTGAGTGCCCTTCAGCAAACTCTTGTCGTCGCTGCAGCATTAGACACCATACTCTTCTACACTATCCCAACCAAAGTGGGCATGTTCCAAACCAGGCTCCTTTGACTTCTCGAAAGCCTCAACCAAAATCCTCGTTCCATGAACCCAAGGGAAACTCAAGAGATCGTCCCTCGTCCGCACCGCTTGCTTCAGCATCAACTCCCCAAGTCATTGAACATGCATTGTTGTCGTCTACTCCCGTTAAACGAACCAATATCCTGTTAGGCACGGCCGTCGCTCATGCTCAAACTGATGACGGACGATTCATTCCACTACGGGTTTTATTGGACTGCGGTTCGCAACGTTCCTTTATAACTACCGACTGTGCTCGTAAGTTATCACTACCCTTTCGATATGAACAACATCGTTTGCGGGGACTTGGAAATCAAGATGTCATGAAAAGTAATTCCACTGTACAGTGTGTCCTAGCTCCTAATCGTAGAGATGCACCACAGATAAGTACTTCAGCTGTTGTCATTGACCAAATTTGCTCGAATATGCCCTCCAGTCGAATTACACAGGACATACATAGATACCTCCAGGGTTACAATCTTGCTGATCCCGATTTTTACCAGCCAAAACCCATCGATTTTCTACTGGGCGCGGATGTATTTGGTGACGTTTTCCTGGGGGATTCAGTAAAACTCCCCGACGGCATGCCTTACGCTCTGAATACCATTTTTGGTTGGGTATTGGTAGGGAAAATCCCTGCCTTCGAAACTCAGCAGGGAACCTCGCTTTTGGTCACCTCAAGTGCGGTAAACGATTTAACTCATCTTATCGCGAAATTTTGGGAAATCGAAGACATCACCTCTACGACTTACATTGATCCTTTGGCAGAAAAATGTGAAGCACACTTCGTAGAAACACACTCCAGAGATGATCGGGGCCGCTATGTGATAAATCTACCATTTCAAGACGATCCTAGAGGTCTAGAAAAATCCAAATTTGGGGCAATCCAACGATTTAAAACCTTAGAACGCAAATTTTCTAATAATAAGGAGTTTAAGATCTCCTACGATCAAGTCCTTAAGGACTACTTACAAAAGGATTATGCCAAGCCTGGAATGGAGCCTGGGTTGTGCTTCTTACCGCATCACGGAGTAACAAAAAAATAACTCTCTATCGAAATTGCGCGTAGTCTTTGATGGCTCCTTTCGTACTACGGCAGGCTCACTCAACGATCATTTAATGACTGGCCCAAAACTACAGAATGACATACGAGAAGTTTTGCTTCGCTTTCGAGTTCACCGCTACGCCTTCACAACGGACATTACTCAAATGTATTTACAAATTTTAGTATCACCGGCTGATAGCGCGTTTCTTCATTTTTTTTATCGTTTTGATACTACCGATGCTGTACAAGAGTATCAATTTGGACGTTTACCCTTTGGATTGGCGTGCTCCCCATATCTGGCTATTAGAGTATTGTCTCAGCTGGTGCAGGATGAAGGAGATCCTTTCCCTCGAGCTGTCCAAACTTTGAAAACCAATATTTATATCGATGACATTCTTACGGGAGCGGATACTCTGGAGGAAGCCATTTGCTTACAAAAGGAATTGATTACATTACTCAATAAAGGGGGATTTGAATTAAAAAAGTGGGGTAGCAATACAAAAGAGCTTTTGGAAAATGTATTGTCGAGTAACTTAATAAGCTCTGTTCCTTTATCTGACATGGAAGACAATGTTGTAAAAGTTTTGGGAATGAAATGGGACCCCTGTCAAGACATACTTGCTTATGAAGTACAACTAAAAGATTTTCCAACTACTAAACGAGGTATTCTGAGTTGTATTGCTCGCATGTACGATCCTTTAGGCTACATTTCTCCAGTCGTATTTAAGGCCAAGCTAATTTTACAGGAACTCTGGAAGTTAAAAGTGGACTGGGACGACCCGGTCCCGACACATATTGTTGAACTCTGGACAGCATTTTTCAATGGCCTACCACATTTAAAACTCATCCAGATTCCTCGATGCCTCATTCCTGATATAGTTCAACATATTACGTTGATTGGATTCGCTGATGCTTCCAGTCATGGATATGCCGCCGTCGTCTACCTTCGTGTGGAATTGAAAAAGGGCAATGTTGCAACCCACCTTTTAATGGCAAAAACAAGATTAGCGCCTTTGAAATATATGTCGATTCCTCGGCTGGAGTTATGTGCTGCCTTATTACTAGTGGAGATTTTGCATTTCTTGAACAAATTTCTTTCTGACCTGTCGATTGGAAACCGCTTTCTTCTTTCCGATTCCTCCACTGTACTAGCATGGCTTCAAACCCCAAGTCTCAACCTTCAAACTTTCGTCGCCAACAGAGTGGAAAAAATATTAAGCCAGTCGCCTTCTTCCTCCTGGTACCATGTGGGGTCAAAGGATAATGCCGCTGATTTAGCGTCTCGTGGTTGCGATCCTCTTATGCTTGCCAAACAATCATCCTGGTGGAAAGGTCCTACAAGGCTGCAGTCAAATATCAACGAATGGCCTATCAAATCTTTTAGGAATTCCGACATTATGGATCTTGACTTGCCTGAACTCAAAAGGGTTACCACCTTGCTATCACTGGGAAAATCCTCGTATGTAGAGGAATTCGCCCAAAATTGTTCATCTTTTGAGAGAATGGTGCGAGTTTGGACCCTGGTTTTGCGATTTTTGAACAACCTCCGGCTGCCAAAGGAAAAACGCAACTCTGGAATCATGAGTTTAAAAGAAAGATCATACGCCGTCACTACTTTAATAAAAGGACTTCAGCGTGATTACTGGTCGTCAGAAATATCGTCTAATAAATGGACTTCTGTGTCTTTAAAACAGCTAAACCCATTTATTGATTCCCATGGTGTCATCAGGGTGGGCGGCCGCCTGCATAACTCACCACTTTCTTTCGAATCGAAACATCCAATATTACTACCTCAAAAATCGTATTTCGTTAATTTACTCATCGATCATCTGCACACGACTTATTTGCATGCAGGGCCCCAACTGCTACATTCCTTGATCAGACGCCACTACTGGATTTTATCAGCCCGTAAACTAATCCGATCTAGAATTCATCAATGTTTAAAGTGCCACCGCATTCGAGTAGCTAACTATTCACCATTAATGGGTAACCTTCCAATATCGCGATTTGAACAGGGCAGGGCATTCCTAAACACCGGAGTGGATTTTGCGGGACCCATTTTAATCAAAGAGTCTACCCGACGTAAATCAGTTGTAGGAAAGGCCTATTACTGTTTGTTCGTGTGTCTGGGCACCAAAGCACTACACATTGAAGTCGTGTCCCAACTATCAACGGAAGCATTTTTGGGCACTCTAGACCGATTTATCGCTCGTCGGGGACTTCCTAGTAAAATCTTTTCAGATAATGGTACAAATTTCGTGGGTGCCAACCGCCGGTTAAAAGAATGGGAGAGTTGGTGGAACCATCACCAAAATCAAAATACCATAGAGCAACATCTGGGTAGACGTGGAATAGTCTGGAAGTTTAACCCCCCCTCAGCTCCACACTTTGGTGGATTGTGGGAGGCGGGAGTTAAATCACTGAAATTTCATCTAACCCGCATTTTAAACGAACATCCATTAACATTTGAGGAAATGGCTACCATCGCCGCGAGAGTCGAGGCTGTACTGAATTCCCGACCGTTAATTCCCACGTCATCAGATCCAGAGAACTTTGACGTTCTAACACCAGGGCACTTTCTCATAGGGGAACCTTTGGTGTCGGAACCAGAGCCCGATTTTTCTGACCAAGTACCTCACCTTTTATCTCGGTGGAACTTCCTGAGAAAATGTGTATGGGATCTGTGGAAACGATGGAGGCTGGACTATATTGCGGGATTACAAAACCGGATCAAATGGACGGTTAACAGTAAAAATGTGGTTCCTGGAACTATGGTCCTTTTAAAAGAACCTAATTCACCTCCCCTGTCTTGGCCCGTGGGCCGTATTCTGGAGTCCTATCCAGGTAAAGATGGTATTGTGCGAGTGGTGAAAATTAAAACTTCTGCTGGGGAATATGTCCGACCTGTTACCCGATTAGCAACCCTTTTTCCTCAAGATGAGCCGCAAAATCCTCCCATTACTTCTTAATCCCTAAGTAATGGGAAACACCGTGTTGGTCCCAGTATACGAATAGGCCATCAGTGTTTCCTGCTTGTCGTAAATGGCGACTAAAGGAGCCATTCTTCCTTACAAATCCTTCTTTCCCCATGTCCTTTGACATCCATGTACCCCAACTTGTCCCATATGTAAATTTTGGATAAAATTTGGTGGGCGGTATGTTTACGCCTGTTATTCGTTTATTTTGTTTATTGGAAAAACAAAAAGAAAAAAATATCATTCATTGTTTAAGCCCGAATAAGGGGTCTTGCGCTGACAAGTAATTATCTAACAAAGTACCCTCGTAAAATTTATTATAAAAAAGTGTAAATTAGAGATAAATATTTTTTTTTTTTTTTTTTTTTTTTTTGTATTTGTTTAGTTTATATAAAGAATAATAATTATTGATAATATTATAAATGTTCTAAGAATATCTTTGTGTTTCGAATGTGAGTGTATTGATTTTGTTTTAAGTGAAATATGTTGGAGAGTAAACAAAACAAATAACGGTACGGGACGCCTCCGAGGCCCCGTAAGACTACATCCTTGTAGAGGATTAAAAGGATGGAGCATCGGGATAAGTCGCTCGCAGTCAGTGTGGATCCAGTCCTGAGTTGGCCAACACCCACCAGAGTGCCCCCCCTCATCTCACCGCCTTCTCGCCCTGTTGTTGACTTATTGCCGCCTTATCGACCTATGGTTTATGGGGAGCACCTCTGGTTGAAAATTGGACTTGGAACAAGTATGGATATGGGCATATCGATCATCGACTCACCGATTCCATCCACCTGGAACTTCACCGCTGATTGACTAATCCACTATCTAGCTACGACAGGTAACCTCGATGGACGTAACTTTCACGTACCGAGGGTTTATGTTGTTTGTTTACGTCGTTCATCAGTTTACACCAAATAACACCAAACTATTCATACGTATAGATAAACACGGACAGTGATGTATTTATTTCGTTCTCATTCTTCGATCAGCAAACTTGAAGTTAATAAAACTCTGGTTTACAAGTTTCACGTTTAGTAAAATTTAAGTATTTTTTCTGTCCAATAGTTTAAGTATTTTTTTTTGTTTGTATTAAATAGTTTGATTATTTTTTTCTATCGATTAGTTTAATTGTTTTTTTCTATCAAGTAGTTTAATTTTTTTGTATCGAATAGTTTAATTATTTTTCTATCAAATAGTTTAGTAAAATTTAAGTATTTATTTTTTTTTTGAATCAAATGCTATTTGTTTCTTTTCAGCTAATAAATGTCAGTAAGCTAAATCTGTCTTTCCGAAGTACTTGCACCCCGCTCTGTAAAGGTGCCCTTATCGGGCTTATTGTAATTTCGTTCTTCTTTATTTTTTTTCCTTTCCTTTCCCTGCATTAATGTTTCCGTGGTTTGTTTAAACCCCCGCAATTGATATCTCGTTACCTTTTTTCATGATCAAAAGACCGGCATAATTGACACGGGGTTGGAGAATTACACCTTTCGATTTGTTTTCTTCTGGTGTCACTCTCCCCAACACCACATATTTTAGAATGTGAATATATATCTCTACCGTATAAATCATTCTGCAGTAACTCAAGTCCTATTTTATTTGAAACTGTGACGGATGTTGTACCACTAGAATGTTAGTTAATTAAGTCCATCCGATAATAATGGGAATGACGGAAGATGATGGATGAATCGGTTATGGATCACGCCCTCTAAAAGTCATAAAACAGCTTCACAGAGGTAATTGATGAGTCGTAGGGTTTGTTGTGGACCAGGTAAAAAAATACAGCCGTGGGTTAGTTTTGTTCTTTCCAAAGCAAAGGTAAAAGCATTATTGTTATATAGATTACGATGCATTGGTTGCTATAATATAGTATATACCAGTTATCGTCCATCGGCTGTAGACGATCAAGAAAAAAGAATGAATTAGGAGGTTAATGATATAACGTGATGGTTTGGTTTATAACTGGCTTTATTCTCCTCCTGATCTTCTATACACACGTTATGGGTTTGTTTACCTTAGGCTATGTGGTATTAGGCTTAACATTGCCGCACCACTAGCCATAAATTACCGACCAGTTAACATATAAAGATGAATTAGCAAAAAAAAAATTAAAAAAAGTAAAAATATGATAAAAAAAATGATAAAGCAACAAAATTTTAATAAATAGAAAGGAAACAACGAAATAAAACAAAACGAAACATTGTCAGAAACGATAATAGTGTAAATTAAAACTGTATATACGTATATTAATGTAATGATTTATATATGACTTAATAACTATAACTGTGTCAGCATATAAGTCCAAATATTAAAAGTTAAAATCACCACCTATTAATTATAATAATAATTCAAATTATTAAATGAATATTTAAACAAACAAATAAGTAATTATTCACAAATAGTTTTTATGTAACTAGCTATTATAAACTATGGCAGAACCAAGAAAGACATAACTTCCTTGCATGTGAGATAATGCACTTTCGTTTGATGTTTTTCTTAGTCAGACATACCTCTCTCGAGAGGGTGAAGTATGCCAACCTGCACATGTCGCTTGGTGTGTCGTTGCCGGAGACACAAGTTTTTTTGAATCGTTGCTGCACCTGACAAACCCAGTGTTTAACACTTTGACCCCACCATGTGGTTAGGGCTTTCCGCATCTATGGCAACAGACTGTCGTTGAAAATTAGGTTAATATTTTATTAGATGTAAGTTTTATAATTCATAAGGTGAGCCCTATCACTTTTTAAACAATGAATGTATAATGTACATTGTACTTTTCCAACAATCACGAATCACCGGGTAAAATTGTTAAAAATGATATAAAATGTAGTTAGGTTATGTAGTAAAAGCTACAGGCCATGTAATATTGATTTATCGTAAATAGATTCATTTGTGTAGTCTATACTGATTTCCGTAATTTATAATAACAAAGGGATATGAAGGGGGGAAAATTTCCAGGGAATGTAGAATTGTTGTATATGTCAACATAGATTTTGATGATCTTTTAAGTCCTAAGAGCTCAAAAATAGAGATCCTTTATTTTATACTGAATAGACATAGACTTTGTTTTTCGAGGTCATTCCTCTCGTAACTGACGTAGGGATCCATGGCAATGATTTATATTTTGCTAAGCTAATCGTTGTACTAAACGATCATATTTATGGTATTGTATTTGATATTATAACGGCCCTTTAGTACCTAATTCCAATACCTGATTAGCCTTCTAGTTGAATCCAAACATTTCAAGGTTCGATTCAAGATTTTTGATTTTAATCCTAAACAGCCTCACCTTATTAATGATAAATACCTCCATCGTGAAAATTAACGTCTCCGAAAAGAAAAAATTGCAATTTGAAAAGTGTCAGTCAGGAAGGTGTTTTTCTCACGCCCAAGTGCCACCGGCAGCCCCTAATACCCCAATCATTTGTTACTCTCCACTCTGAGAGCTCCCACGATCAGTAATGCCACCTCCACCGACGCACATGTTACTCTAGGTTTTCAACATTTCCGTCAGCGTTCAAATTCTTGCAACAATAGTCTACTTATGAACCTAAGAACCCCAGTGGTAGCTCAAAAAACGTTGTGGGTATTATAAAATTCAAATTTCTGCAAAATATCTTAAAAAGGTTTCAAAGCACTCCTAAAACATCCTTTTTCATAATGATTTTTTTTTTTTTTTTAACTTGCGCATAAATCCCTTCAGTCGTAATTTTTCATTTATTTATTTTTTTATGTATACTTTAATTTCCCCCTTTCTGACGTTTCGGACTCCATTAGCCTGTCACACATCGCAAGCAAAGTGACACAAGTAAAAAAATGGCAATTTCAAGGTCATTGAAAAATATGTATGAAGTGTCCCAATGTGCACGAAAATCCTCGCATCTCTATCTCGCAATTTATCCACCTGAAGGGTCATAACGAAAAAAATCCAAAAAGCTTTTTAGAGAAGGAAGGAAAATGACATAACCCAAAGATCTCACATTCGACGAGAGCAGAGCTACAGATCCATATTACTATTCTAAAGAATGTAATAGAATTTAGCATCATAAATACTTACCTGGAATTTAAAAGATACTTAGACTATTTCAATATAAGTATTATAGTTCTCAAATGGTGCATATGTTGTCTAATTCCAAACCAAAAGAAATATTTAAAAAAAAAAAAAGAGTAATAAATTAAAATTGCCAATAAAAATATTTTCTGCCCAGGAAATCGTCATAGTATTTGATAACTACATCAAGTTAATTATTAATGTCACTGACTTGACTGAAGTCTACATCAACGTGACTGACGTGAAATTAAAAAAACAACAAAAAACTATTATCTACTTTCTCATTCTTTAATATAGCACATATTACTTTTATTTTTTAAGAGGTTTCGAATGATATACTCAACATTCAACATATATATTGCTATATTTATTATTCGCATTCTCACTTGCATCGATGCAAGCGAGAATGCGAAAAAATTTATTAACGTAGGATTGCATTATTTTATCATCCCTACCGTATTAATTTTAAACTTGAATTAATTATTAAGAGTTTAATTAAATCAATAATTAATCAACTAGTTTATTAACAAAAAAATAAAGTAATTTAATAAGTTTATTGAAATGAAATGAAAAAAAAAGAAGCTATTCCGGGATTTTCTCCCCTAAGAATAAACAAAAATAGTATAAACTAAATTAATTTTTCTAATACAAGACAATTTGTCTCTTGGGATTACTTCATAATAGTATTAAATATATTACCGCTATAATTATTTTTATCCTTCTAGAAAAAGGGGAGAGACCTAGCATTGGCAATTTTTTTATTTATTTATACGAGCAATATGATAATTATAAATAATTACATGTTATATCAACTATTTTATAGTAAAAGATCAGTAAGATATTAAGCTTGAATGGAACTTAATAAACTGTTTTTTCTACCCTGATACTTCTTATTTACTGTATAGTTTTAATTTTCTCGGCGACTTTTAGAGATCCTCCTCCAGGCTGATAACCTCACTGCCTGAGATAAGAAAAAAACAATTCCATTAATTAAGTTGATTAAATAAGTAGATTCCAGTTTAAACCGGCCCTTATCCAGCCCCTTCCTGGGTTATTTCGATCTTATGATCTTAGTTATGTCTTTTTCGAAGGGGTTAATCATTTCTTAGATTTTGTTGATTTCATCAAAATGATCATCCTCACGGATCGTGGCAAGTATTAGGAGAAGAAACAAAAAAAAAATTATAGGAACAGTTGGGACCTCAAGTCGTATATTTTTCACAGCTCCCACTGCACAAAATATATTACTTTAAATCAAAACCCGTCTAGAAGAGATATAAAACTTATTCTGCCTTTCTTAGATCCATGCCATGCACAATATCATTATTTCTTGAGGAGAATAGTGATTCAATTAAAAGATAACCAGTTTTCAGTTGTGTTCATAATTATCCCTATATACTAAAAATTGTGCATCAGAGTGTAATTCTCACCTTGAAACTCAATTAAGTGGGGGCAAGCGATAGATAAATATTTTCTGGAAACCACATTGGCCTTACTAATGTGGTATATAGTGGGACTAGAGTGATCAATGAGTTAAATATATAATATCATAATTAATTAATCAGTTGCCCGCCCGAAAATTGTATATATTTACACCCAAACGTTTTCGGCAAACAATTTCATCCTCAGTTGAATAATAAAGTATGAGTATAGAGGACCAGCTTTTAGAGGTTAAATTTTCAACGCACAAAGAAATATTTCAGTAATTATACTCATTATATTTGATTACTTTTAATAAGGTCGGCAATTTGATTTAAAAAAGGGCCTTAGCTATAAAAATATACAGCTTGGTAGGTGGAAAATGGTTTTGTTATTTATTTATTGAAGAAATAACCACACCCACCTCTCTTATTGTATGAATCATTGTATACAATATTCAAAATGTGGATCATTCATTGAGGTACATATGAATTAACTATTTCCAGCGTGGTCTGTTCAATATGCTGTTTGAACAATAAGCTAATCATTTTTTTTCATACAGGTAATCCTTTGCTCATACATATAAAAATTAAGGTATCATTTACAACTTTAATACTACTTCTGAAATATAGGTTATTCAGATTATTCAATTAAAAAAATCATTAGAATTCAAATGAATCTCCTCAATTTCTATTTATTAATAATAAATGTTTAAAAAATAACACTGCAGTAAAAAACAATTTTAGTTTGAAAATATTTAATTATTTCATAAGTTTTAAAAACCAACTAGGCTGTTGATCCGTGGCTCAACTAATATTGTGTTGTCTTGAACGATATGCTTTTTTTTTTTATTACTGGGTTATGTTAAATAAGAAAGTTTTAAGAAAAAGATGATGTCTTTAAAACGAGAGGCTTAATGACGTTGGAGAAGGCTAAGCGGTCCTCAGAAGGAACTAAACGATGACTGCCGGGTCAGGAAACACCGTTAGCCGACAACGAGCCGATTATCCAGTTTAAAAGGACTATCAGCTACTGCAATTTGTCTAAGGCGTCGAGACATCCATTTAATAGCTAGCCTTTTTACTCTGGTAGTAGTAATAAGTGCCTTGTCAGGAGTGTAGGGTGTGGCCGCGTCTCGATGGAGATAATAAAATATGCAGGGGTAATAATAATAAAAGAGCTAGGAAACTGATTGAAAGAAGGGAATCGAAATTGACGCCCTACTAAAAATATTTATTGCCGTTTTAATAGCGCGAATTAATAACGCTCGATTGCGTTTTAGGTTGTTGAAAATGTTTTTCGTTCACTTGAAAATTTCAGGACAGACAGAAATAGTGATGGTAAAAACCAGCAGTCAAAGCAATGTATATCAGTTTCTTTTTTTTAAACTTTATTTATTGATTGACAACTTTGACTAGCGTCACAACCAGCGAATGTGCTATAAATGATAAATGATAAATGATAAAATGGCATATCTGAAATCAAGTGGTACCTGCCCTATATTGTTGAAGCTAAGTTAGAAGATACCATATTGCAATTTATTTAGAAGAGCTATATTCCAAAATCTCGTCTTTTCATGTCACCAGGTGTGGACAGTGTATCGGTGAGTTTGAGTGTCCGTACATTTTGTCGTGAATGTTTCAGTATAATGTTCTGCTATAGTCGAGAGAGATTTTTTCTGCAAGTGGAACTGGTATGATTGTGTTCCTTAAATGGTGTACCTATGGTAAGTCTTGACAATTCTGTTTGCAAAATCTGTCTTCATGGCCCATCCGTAAATTTGGATTCCATATCGTTAATACAAATGCTAATTTACGAACATTGAAATTATATATATAGATATATTTTTTCGTTACTTCACAACTTTATTTTTGGAGAATTTTATCAAAAATCTAGGTATGCATTTTGAAAATATGTTTACAAGTGATAACATCAGTTTTTTTTTTCTCCTAAAAACCTGCACTTTTGCTTTTCGCAAGTTTGCATTTGTAGTAACGATATGATTAGATTGGGTTCAATAGAAGTTTGTATGTTAACTGTATGAAACAATTACTATAATATAAAGGTTATAAAGATAGGTAGATTAGAATATGGGTTTTTATTATTGGTAAAGGTTAATGTATAAGTCAACGATATCCGGATTCACTTTCGTATCCCTATTGATTAAGGATCTGAACCGAATCAGGAATTAGGTCTCTCTCCACAAACTTCAATTGAATGAGGAGAATTCCAAGGCAATTATAATTTGACTGACGTCCCCTATTCAAAACCCTAAATGATATTTCTATCTTGACTATCAAGCTTCCTATTCATTTCTTTTATTTAGTCTAATACTTCGGATTGGTCCTTGACCAAACTCTACCCTGTAGAAGAACAAATTTCACAAATCATACCCCCATCCATGTCCACCCTCAAACAGCTCAATCGTTTCAGCCATCTCCATCCGTTCATTAAATTAAGATTTTATCTTATCTCCCGACAATAATCTAACAATAAGTAATTAGTTTTATTATTAATTTTTATTATTCATTCCCTAATTGAAATGCTTTAATATATCGATGGAACCTTTCTCTATTATCCCTTTTATTTTACATTATGATATTGGTTACTATTGATAGTGAACCTATTTTATTTATTTAATGTTATGCTTTTTGTTAATTTGGTGAATTAATTTGTGACGAATATGATATTTATAGATAAACCACATCAGAGAAATATATTTTTCGTCAAATTCTTATTTTTAGGAGACTGTGTCCCGCGAAATTGAGGCTTTTTTCGTTGATCATGTAAGAATGTGACTGAAGAAACTATTCGGAATGGTGATATTTTCAAATTTCTATACGGACGAAGATCGTAGCTTTACACATTGAATATTTTAAATACATTTATAGGAACATGTCACAAATATTCGAGTAAATTACTCAGCCAACACTAGGTCATCCGGCTGGTTAATGCCTGAACGTTAGCGTTAAAGGTATTTTTTAGAAAGAGAAATAGGGGAGTCTAGAGATACACTACCATTTACTAGTTACTAATATCATTTTAGATCTTACCAATATATAAATAACAACTGTATGAAAAAACAAATCTACAGGAATGCTTGATGCTCTCCCCAAACTTTGTATTTAATTTTTACAGTATGTCCATGTTTCGTCTAATTCATCCTCAAGGCTAAAAAATAGAACAAAGTACATGTAAAACAACATATAAATAGTTAATACTTTTTTATTTCTTTTAATATATATATATTTTAATAAATAAATAATTTATTAAATAATAAAATTGGTATCAATCACACGAGTAAAGACAGTCAGGAATGTGTATGATATAAACATAAACAAACACATGGGTTGAGAATAAAACAACAACTTTCCATTCATGTATTACTGCGTTGGAGGTGGCTGTCAATATTTTGGAAGGTAAATTAGCCCTTTGCCTTGAGACAGTGATAAATATCGCTTATTTTTAAAAACACTACAACAACCTGTGCCCCATCTTAAATTAAAAAGAAAACAGGTAGTTTGCCGTTTAAGACATCAATTGTAACAAATTATACTTTGATTAATACTTAACATGTACTTACTTATTAATAATTATTAGTTAGAGTGTGAAATCCCACTGATTTAAGAATTATTAGCCAAAAAAATGTTTAGTTATAAGGCAGGGACTCGGACGGGGACAAAAAAAAACAACAAATAAAAGGCAAACCAACTTTCGGGACATTGTCAACTAAAGGACCGCATTCTATTCTCTTTTAAAAGATTTTACTCTAGTGAGGTTTTTCTGGGTTTAAGAAGGCCTGGCAAAAGAGTTACAATACTGACTGCCATCGTGCTAAAGCAGGATAGCCCAGTTGGAAGGGCACCTTGTCTGACAAGCATGATATCATGAGTTCCAGCGTTCAAACCCCACCCTGTCACTATTACTTTCTTTTAATTATTTATAAGCTTCTTTACTTTTTATTGTTATTAGAATATTTATTTGTTTCTTATTGATTTGATTAACGTTACAACGATTCAATCTAGCAAAACCACCATTGTAAATTATAAAGAATAATAAAGTTCAGTTGCAAATGTAAAACGATGCTTTCCTCAGTTAAATAATCTTCGTAGAGGAGCTTCTTTTAAAAGAAAGGAAAGAAAAGCTTCATTTTAAAATACAATCAACACACTGGTATACACAAATATTAAGAGATCAGTTAGAACATACTGTGGTGAATGTCTAGGCACAAGTGGGGTCTGGGTTTCTTTTGCTTTTTTTATTTCTAAACCCCTTTATTAATAAAATGTTTAACAATTTACAATGCAATTACAAAGTTTTATTTAAAAAATTCTCCTCTTACTGCGATGCGCTAATACATTCGAAGGAGGGTAGGATTACAATTTACAATATCGTTTTGAAGTTAAAAGTATAAGAAAAGGATTCTGGGAAGTAGGGAGGTGTTGGAGGCATGCGGTTGCTTACTTAAAAATAACAGGGAAAGATCAGTGACTTCGATGAAGTCTGGAGGCAGGTATACAGTTCTGCTCAAGCCCCTTCTACTTGTTCTTGGTTAGCATTATAAAACTCTCAAAAACCGTCAACAAAATTTACTAATCTTTATGTTTTGCCTTGATAACTCGTTATTAGAAGAAGCCCTGAAGTGAAATATCTAAAATTTCAATATATAACTGTCTTTTATTTGAGTGTTTACTCTTTAGAATATTACTTTTACTATATATAAATAGAATATTATTTATACCAACAACACTAATATAATCATAGTTGAAGTATGTACAAATCAAGACGTAATCCACTCCGGGCATGGACTGATATAAGTTTATACATTCGCTATATAATCTGGATTTTTATGACAAGGTCAGTTTATTTAGTCTTAACAGGCTCTCCATCTTGAGAAGCTACTGATCAGGCAGGAGACTGGGTCTTAAGGATGGCGAGATGCAGTGCAGGATTTATTTTTCCTCTCAAATATATAACGGTTGTGCTGTGGAGTATAAATACCCGGCCAATCTCCCTCCAAGTCATCAGTCTTGCCTTTCCTCCTCCACCAATAAAGGTCACTTAGTAATTCTACCTAGCTAATAAATTGTCCTCCGACTGAGCTGTCGCTGGCAGCAGGCATTCCAACTTTCCAACTAATTGAGCTATCATTCTGACGTCTTAAAAGGTCTAAAAGAACATAAAACTTAAAAAAGAAAGAAAATAAAAACATTGAATTGGGTCACATTGAACGCGGACTTACTGCCGTCATTTGGTTGAATTATGAACAACTAGTTGGGCCGAGGATAAAAGTTTTGTCTCAATTTTCTCCAATATTTTTTGTTGTTTTATTGGAACACAAACTTGTTGACATTAAATATAAACTAAATTCTATTTCTGAAATATTTATCAACGAAATAACCTGAAGGAACAAGGTGATCCGTTTGCATTCCTGAAAACTTATTCAATGGTAATGAAAACAAATTTTTTGGTTCTTTTAATTGGAAATTCTATATTTCTTGACTACAGAAAATTACAGTTTCAAAAATATAAAAATTAAATATCTAAAATATCGATTTCTTGGCGAGAGGCAACAATTTTAAATCTGGACTTTGGAAAACAATCATAACTTTATTTCTCGAAAAATTGAGTCCGGTGCTCGATTAATCTTCTTAAAAGTTATTTTTGTATTTTTGCAGTTCCCGATAGTCTCACTTAGATTGAATTTTCATTAATTTCTGATTTTGCAAAAGACAAAATTTTCGCACCAAATTTTTCTAGATCTTTTAGAAGTGTACTTCTAGATATTTTTGAGACTAGTAAAATTTTATTTTGAGATCAATTATTAATTATCCTAGTTTGAGACCAATCAACCTGCTTCTGTGATGACTGTCGATCCCGTGGGCAGACTCTTGTTGCTAGAAACATTGGTTCGCATGCAATACCGCACTAAGGCTTAGCAACGTAAAGTATAGTCTTATTGAGCTAAGTGTGGTACCAATAGCATAAGATTTATTTACGTCAAAACAAAAGAGAATAGTTTACTTGGTTTGAGTGCTCTGCTTTAAAGAATACAAATCGACAGTCTTATTCTGGAACTAATCCGAAAGGACAGCACAAATAATCCCCAATTTGAATAACATATCAAATGAATAAAACATGAAATGTCAATTATAATTTAAAGCCTTCAACGCTACCTTTAAGAAATTCTGTATCGATCGTAAAACAGATTGTTACTACTCAAATAAGACCAACAGCATATACTATGCTTGCGGATTGACGATCAGAAATTAAAAGAAATATGATTGTCGGGTTGTCACTAGGGGAGTGCCTAATCACCCTAGCCTTGGTGACAAGTTCGGATTGTTCAAGTTTACAACCTGGACAATCGTTCCATGTCGGCGTTAATATCTGACTCCATTTCTGATAGGTATGCGCCCCTACAATGCACTATGTTCAAGAGAAGAGGTACAGAGGTTTTATAAAGAATAAGTCAAGTTTTCGAGCGGAAGCGAAACAAGCATAGTTACGGGTCACCAGAGAGTCTGCAAGGAGACTGGCGAGGAGACTAAGAGACGGATGAGGAACTCAGAGGCGGATGAAGAGAGACTGAGAGCCTGACGAGGAGTCTAAGAGACTGACTTCCAGGACGAGTGGCCCTGGCGTAAAGCGTCACCGAGTAAAAGCGGATGAGGAGACTCAGAGGCTGATGAGGAGACTAGACTAGACTTACAGGGCCAAACGCCCTGGTTTAAATATTGTTCCTGCTTGGGGAGGGGGGAGCCAAGGCCGGCGTGAGGAAATGCGCGCACCTGCGACGAGGTACGTGACCCCTCGTCCCCTAAAGGACTGTTTATGGCCTGGCTTTTAGGCCGGTGGTACCTGCTGTTTATGCCTGCCCTCTGCCGACCCTTTTTTAGTTTTGTGACTTGTTTATGACTGCCGTCTTCCGCGCATTTTTTATTGCTTAAAACTTTTACAGTGATTTACATTATATATGCACCAGAGTATAGGGCGATTTAACTTATGTAGTTAGCGGTCGCTACAATGATTAATCACAAATATTTGTATAATTCTGATAGATCTCTGTAGCCTAACCACTAGCAGACTTCCCCGCTATACGCCCAATAAGGTTATTTTCTGTACGGGATAGGTCTGGTCCTGTGTCAACCCAGCCACGTAAGGAATGTGAGTAGCTAATTGAATCGAGAAGTAGTGAATCCTGTTTAGAAAAGAGGAACATAAATACAGAGAGGTAATATGCTAGCACTAACCACTCTAGATATGCTGCGCCATCTAATTAATTATGGTGAAAACCTCTCAATCTCATCTACTTATGAAGTGCTCAAATTCAAATTCAAATTCAAGGAAGTTTACAATTGTTTGATCCTTTTTGCTCCAAAATAAATATATTTATTTCTGTTCCCCTGTTTATATATGTGAGCTTTTTTGAAGAGACCCTTAGAGGAAAACTCGACTTTCCTTGCCGGTCTGAGAGGGGAAAATGAAGAAAGTACATATTGAGTTTTCCTGTAGCAAATGCTAAACTTAGCTTTTGATTTAAAAAAATATGTTTTAATAGCATGTAGTATTTACATTATAATGATATGCACCATATTTCACTCTTAGAAGACAAGATTAAAAATGAGCATAAAACACTTTTTCCACTGTCAAAACACGTAATGGTGGACTGCTGAAGCTGAAGCGGATGAAGTGTGCGCTCCGCTACAAAGTGGTAGAAGCCCAAACTACTATTTGCGTCCTGGTACAGTTCAGAAGAATCCAGAGCCAGGAGATCGAGATTTCGATTTATTCCAACGTGCTTGAGATAAAACCAATGCAGGAAACGATGACGGGGGAAATCAAAAAATAAATTTGTCACAATTCTTCAGTCAAAATTATTATTAGTAGTTATCAATTTTAATATTTAAATATCTCTGATAATAAAACATGAATATTATGATGTTCCGTTTGTCAATATCGATATCCACTTCCTCCCCAATGGTAGTCACTCCAGGGAATGGAGGAAGAATTGACCGACTTCCTTCAGTTGAGCTGATTTGACAAGGGGTGGGCGGAATTCTATCTTCTTCCACCCTTCTATTTATTTTACTTTTGTACATTGGATTTACGTTTGTTAAAAAAAATGAACATTTTTTGAACAGCAAGATTTTTTTTTCTAGCTTGACAGCAGATGGAAAAGGAGTAAAGGATTTTTAAGGAAATTCAATTTTCCTAGTTGTAGTCATACACATTTATTTATACTGACCGTCATCATCGGATAATATACTTACAAGAAAAATGACCTTAATATTTTACAGTAAAAGATTAATTTCTAATGTCTAATACGTTTAAAAAAGCTATGTGATATATCAATCTCCACCTAGAAGAAATTGTTCAAAAAAAGGGGTTTTCAAGTAAAGATTAATTTTTATTAAACATTTATTCCTTTATTTTTTTTATTATTATTTTATTATATTTCCTTTATTATAACTCGATGGCATGATAAAGTTCAGTAACATCAAACAGTTAGGATGATTTATGTCGTACAAAGGGGAGGTTCGATGAATGGGCAAATGATAGTTGGTTGTGATACCTTATTTACAGATGACGTAATAGGATAGCTTTGGCTGCATTATTTGTGGTTAAGCAACAAAATTTAAGTAAAAGACTTGTTTTTAACTGCCGTACTTCTTGTGTTATCGTACCAAAGTTTGTCTTCCCCACTTGAATTGCATTGTAACAAACACCTTTCAACATCATATCGCCAAATTTAGTTTATGAATCATCTGCAATACTAATCATTAACTGACGAGGATGCATTTTTGCTTTCTTTAAACTTCATTTATAAAATATTAGTACTATTATTTTTATTGATTTTATCACTTCTACAAAATGATAAAAGTAATAAAAATAAAGATTTTTATGTGTCGTAGCACAGTCCATACTGGCCGGTAAGTTGATTTTGTCGATAAAGAGCATTTCTTATTAAATTGATTTGAAAACGAATAACGAAGTGACGATTAATATATAGGCACTGTAGCAGATCGTTGGTATTAAAAAAATTGTTATTTGCCGAAATGCACGCCGAGTGTAGCGGCATCATTTGTCAGGGAGCTGTCATCACATGCTGAAGTGTACCATCCATCTCCTACAGGATCAAATGCCAGTCTCCACAGTATGCCTGCCAGTCATGAGGGGCTTATGCTCGAGTCTCTAGGATCGGGAGAGCTTCTGTCAGTGCGAAACAATGTCATATATTCTAGAGGTTTTGCCTGTTCGGGCTGTGTAAGGGTATTTGGGGCCCATCAGATAGCCTACGCAATTATTGCTAGCATTTCTCGCGCTAATCAGTAATTAAAACAGTGCTGAGGTAAAGCAATTATGTAATGTAATTAAACAACAAGGGAAATAATATATCGTAGAAAAGAATATTTAACTTTTATTATTACATTTATTGTTATAACTATAGGTGATACAGGTTGGCACTGTTTTCCCCCTTAAGGGGGCTGCCTACGATTTTGTTTTTCACTTGTAAATATAATTTGGTAGACCTAGTTTGTATTGTTGAGTTTGTGAAATAATAATAGACGTTATATTTGTAGCAGTCTACATTTGTCTACTTATTTCAATTATCACGGATAAAGTAGAGCTTGAGAGTGAGAAGGAGCGGTAAAGAGAAGAGCTAAATTATTAATGTACTCCCTCAGGGACTGAAAATTGTCTTCTTTCCCGGCAAAATGTCTTAATCCCTTGGGCCCTCAGCTCCGTCCAATAATCCACTGGAGTGGTATTACACAAGAGAATACATTCAAAATTGTATTGCTATTTAGTTATTGGAAAAAGTCATTTCACAGGATTTTACTGTCAAAACAAACTCTATTGGATTAGCTGATTGTGATAAACTACTTTCCTATTGCATACATTAAATAAATTGCACTAGTTCGTCAAGGGGCAGTTGTCTAGTATATTTTTTTGAATGCTTTTTAATTTTTAAATAGCTTATTTTTATTTCTGTGGTATGTCTAGGTACGGAGCGACAACCACATGTTTTTGACATTTTATTCTTCCTTACTGTTCTGTGGATGTCGTTATATAACATAAGTACTGTTGACATAATGGTGTTAGTTCATGACACATGTTTTTTTTGGATCAGATTTTCTAAAAACTATTTATTATTAGGACTTATTATCTCAGGGAGAGGAGTTCTGGTTTAAAATGGCTTTCCTAGACCGGGCACTCTAGGTAAAATACCTCATTTACCAATTGGAGTCCGGGCGCAGCGGAACACTCACAAAAGTATAACATATACTCGTATAATAGGGGATGTTGGGTCGTCACGAGGGGGTGCCTGGTAGCCCCAAGTGATAAAGTGAGGGTTATTTGAGTTTATAACCTGGACAATCGTTTCATGACGGCTTTACTATCTGACTCCATTTTTTGATAGGTATGTGCCCCGACAATGCACTATGTTCAGGAGAAGAGGTATAGAGTAGGTAGGTAGATAGTTTGTGTGGTCTTGGAATGACCACGAATTCATCGGTATCTGAGGGTAGGTGAAATCCGTCTTGATCCCAAAGGCGAGTGTGAACCGGAGAGAGGCAGACTGGATTGCCGTGGGAGACACTGCTTGGTAAATTTGCAGGGCCACGGCAACCGTTTTCCACTAGGGAGAGGTCTCTCCCAAGGAGGTGCTAGATTTAGCAAGACGAAGGCAGAGATTCCCACTAGGAAGGTGTGGGGTCTGACAACGCCGGACTAAAACGTAGCTAGGCGAGGAGAGAAAGAGATGCAGAGGTTTTTCATAAAGAAGCAGCAGTTTCAGAGTTTCAAGCAGGGCAGCCACACAGCTTCCACGTGCCAGTTAGTTGTCAGGAGAATGATATACTGGACCCAAACTGCCGACCTTAAATACCCAGCTGGCGTTGTCAGTGGCCAATAAGAATCGCTATTGTAGTAGCCAATGATGTGCGGTTCCTTTGTTCCCTGACAGATCCGGGAGGGTCTCCCGGCGGTTGGGTCTATTACTTGGGGGACACCTGGTGTCCCAGCTCATATAACTAATTGCCTCCCCGCATTTTTTATTGCTTAACATATTTACAATGATTTATATTTTGGTAATGTTATTTACATTTGTTTACAATATATATACAATAGAATATGGGGTGATTTATCTTATGTAGTTGATATCAACAACTGGAAGTAAGACAAATCATTTTGTATGTCCAAACTTTATTCCACATACAATATGAACTGAAACTACAAGTGGAGTAATCTCAGTGCAAGTTAAATTATAGTGTGCTATTAAAGTTGAGGTTTTCAGATATAGAAAAAGGAAATAAATGATGTAGAAAGTGATGAATCGTGACCAAAAGATGATTCTGTGAATTATTACGTGTTTATTAAATATTTATTGAACAAATATATGGTCAAACTTCATATATTTCGCTTTAATATATTTGCTACTACTGCATTTTAAAGATATAAAAAATATAAATAATTAAGACATTAATTTAAAAAAAAAACGAGGAAACAGTTTACCAACAAAAACTTAATTTTTAGAAGTATCTTGGCATTTCCTTTCTATATTTCTCTGTCTTCAACTATGAAGAAACATCATAATCTTAAGTATCTTCTGTGTTTAGAAAGCATAAAAGCCGTAGCTGGTAAAAACTGAGCCGACTTTGTTCACGTTTAATTGTTTTTAACATAAATCCAGTTATTATAACTAAATCAAAAATAATTTCGCGTTTTCATAGGTGTTGTGGAATATACCTGTGTAATTTTATCATTCACGGCCGCTATCATCGAAAACCGACAGGTAAATGACAAAATCTTTGACATCTTTGATTTTGAGACCTTGCGTGGGTCTGTAATGAAATTCAGTTACCCTTTCTGAAGTTGACCCAAATTGAACTTATGAAGTAGCCTGGTTCTCTAACAAGTACCAAGTGTTCAAGCTATACAGAATTATATTATAATGATATTTATATCATCAAATTAAATTAGGTCGATAGGAGTGAGTTTTTGGTGTTAAGGATCCAGTCAGGTACCAACCCTTAAATCTTTGGAAAAAATACTATTTTTTTGATGGGGGTTTATTACCAGTGAATTGGGGACTGGTCCAACAAAACCGCAGCTTTTAAGATCCTCGTCTCAGTGCAAGGTTTTAGTGGCCTATTGGAGTGAGGTTTTTCTTCTAGGAAACATCGATTCTTTCTAACGGTTACCCCAGGTAGGAAATTAAACTAGAGCATCAGACACTGAGATGTCTAACTGTTTTATTTTAAATTGCAAAATTAACTCCTCGTCTACCATACAGCTGGTAATCACTTACTTAACTAGTAGTTAAATTTCTTAGTTTAATCTTCTTTTTAGTGTAGCGTATTATTCAGTGTATGGAAAATAAAAAAAGTTTTGGTTATTGTGATAAAAATTGGTTTCATGAAAAGACAATTTATGTTTTCTTATGTAATTACTGATGTTTTGCTGAAAGAAATTATAAGTTTTCTCCGTATCTATTTCACATGTATATGTTTGTTGTTGATTGTTGTAATATAATTTAATAAATTAAGAAGGATAATAAATAACTTACTAATAGAACCAGAACATGATTTAGCAACGTAACCCAATAAAAGAGCTGAACCCAGAAAAGGTTTTTGTGAGACGGAATATGGGGTAATTTCCATTTTCATTTTCTAACCACCGCTGGATGAATTTCATCACTCGAACATATTTAATGCCTCAAAGTTGAGCGGCCGCAACCTGCAGATAACAGGTCAAACTAGGTTGGGCATGGTGTGGGTGGGACGACAGGGCTCAGGTTGGGGTTGAAAACTTGGGGTGTCTTGTTACTCAACATGATCAAAGCTGAGGTTCATGGACCTCAACATACCATCTCTCCATATTCAAACAGCTCTTCACTTGCGACTACCTACACAAATAAGAAATATTTATTTACCTGAAATTAATGAAATATTTCTAAAACTATCAATACTACTAAATGTTTGATGTTTACCACATAAATTGAAATGTATGGTTGATAAGTTAAATAACCGCCAAACAAGAAATTTATGGAAATTTCATACTACGATGAATAAAGCTCTGTTATAATTAAACTTTATTGAAATATAATATGATAAGCGCTCATTAGTCCATGCTCATAAATGGTATTAACATTAGGATTAATAATCTAAATCTAATGGGAATACGCTATTGAAATAATAAAGTGAAACTATTGCTCATGCATTGGCTAATTACGTTTACGTAACGTAAACATATCTCAAGGAATTCCATGGTAAAAGATATGTGTTTGACTTTAGTTTTTTTTATAACTCTTTTATGAGTAAGTTGACGTTGAGCGTTGATAAAAAATATGAAGTTGAGCCATTGCTCGGTTTTCATTACACAAGTGTAGTTACAGTCTTTAATATCAAGCGGAATACCCCTTGATCTCGTTTGTCATTAGCATAATACATTAACAAAGTTTATAATCTCATTTATGCAAGCTCTCAAATTTTAAGATACTGTTTTATATTTGGTTTGATGGCCGCTCTATTTAATGCCAGACACAGGAACAACAGGATATCAACTTTATATAGACAAAGTGACTGCCGAAGACCATATTAACCATTGTTATATTTTGTTCTTTCCTGCATTTTTGATTTGACTAGTCAGTCAAAGAGTTATCCTATCTTATAAACTTATAAAAGTTGATAAATGATAACTGGCTAACGTTGCAATGACTAGCGTAGGTTGACGATTATATATTTATTTGCCATATAACTGAAGGGCAAAAGAGTAAAATTTACACGGAACTGTTGCCATAAAACAACTTTGAGGACGTTTGGCGAGTTACAAGCAGGATACAGACTGGAGCTTGGCTGTACACAAAGGCAAACTTGATAGAAGCTAATATTGGTCGCTTCGTCTCAAATTGATGATATATAAATGTGTCCTCCGGCCAGCTCTGCTGTACGGTGCCCCGCTATTTATCCACTTGACTGACAATATAGCCAAATGCCTCCAACATTTCCAGAATGGGATCATGCGAAAAGTGGTCCGACATACCTCTTTCGAGAGGTTGAAGAACGCTTACCTGCACCCGTTGCTTGGTGTGCTGTCGGTGAGTGAGTTCATCGGCTGGAGACACATTAAGTTTTCTGACTCGTTGCAGCACCTGACAAACCCAGTGTTTAACACCATGATCCCACCACCCCTGCCGCATCGATGGCAACAGACTGTCGGGGAAAAATTAGGTTAATAATTAGTATGTAAGTTAGTTTTAAGGTTGATTAAAAAGGTGAGCCCCATCACCTTTATTAGTCAGTTTAGTCCAGTCACGTATAATGTATATCATTATATTGCTTATTCATTATATAATTTTTATAAAATAACAAAACCTGTATATAATGTAGCAATGCTACAGGAAATACAAAAAAAATAATTTGTAAATAGATTCGCCTGAGGATCTATAATTATCTGTAAATTTAAAGAGGCTATGGAAGAAAAACTCACCACATAATTAAGTAAAATCACTACTTAGTAGTGGAAGTGAATATTTAGTTGTCAATATTAAATACCACTTATTATTAGTAGTGGTTTAGAATGGAGAGATCTGGAGCCCATTGTAGAAGTAATGAGTTTGTGAGCAGCTCAGTGTAATCGACACGTCTGGCTAAACTAACAGCGACTCTCTTTAGGTGTCGGATTACTGTTCCCCAACGAGCGGATTCGCCCAGTATAATTTACGTTTTTATAAAACGATCTAACTGGTTTAAGTTTATGTAAATTTTACAAATATGTGATCATAAATTGTAATTTTTGCGAGCAAAAGGGGAATTTATCTAAAATATTCATTATAATAATCCAAATCTAAATTTAACATTGGAAAAAATGAGACGTGATAGGGTGCGAAGTGGACAATATTAACCCAAACCTACTAAATGAACGCCATCAAGTTAGTTATTGAATGACAGGGGTGAAATGGCAACGTGGGTCATAGAGGGGGTAGGGTTAGTTAGCCACTACGACCCTTGAATCTCCAACGTGAAAATGATGCAACTTATATTGCCCTCTGGTCAGCTTGGGTACAACTGTCTTACACTTAAATAATATTTGTAGAGGAGAGTCTTTTAAAAGAAAAGAAAGAAACCTCTAGATGGTGGACTACCGTGAAGTTATTCAGTATACTGCCAGGTGCCTGTTCGGGGTACCAGTTAAATAATCTTTGTAGAGGAGAGTATTTTAAAAGAAAATAAAGAAAAGCTTTATTATGAACTACAAGCAGAACACTGGTATATACAAATATCAAGAGATAGTTAGAAAGAGAGACAAGTGAGGTCTAGGGCTAAAGCTGAGACATATATGTATAAGAAAAGGATAAGATTCCGGGATGTAGGGAGGTCTAGGAGGGAAGCGGTTGCTTACTTATAAATAGCAGGAAACCATCAGTGACTTCCATGAAGTCACGAGGCAGGTATACAGCCATGCTCAGGCCCCTTCTACTTGTTCTTGACATTAAAAACTTAACGAAGAATTAAGCATTTGCCCATAATTTAGAAAATTCATAGAGAGTTGTCAGCTTATTTTAAAAACTTTGAAAGGTTTAATTAATCAGTAATAGTATACAACGCAGTTATAGTTATCAAGGAACAAGGTTTACCTAATTGCGATACTGTAACACAAATTAGGCAGGAGAGGGAAGACGTTACCTAAGCTGTTCCATTATTGGTGAGTTGCAATGTAATCAGGATGTAGTAGATAAATTTACATTAAACCTGGATAATAAAGTAATTTCCTTAAGGTGGAGCAAAACGTGGAGATAAAACTTGTAAGTAAGAAGAAAACGGGTCGGTTGACACCAACGTTTACCGCATAACGTTATCATGTCGAAATTAAAACACATGCATCTTAGTCTAAAGTGTTGCACCTTCAAAATTTCAGATGGATTGAATCAGTTTTACGACCTCAGTCATAGAGTAAGCTGACTGACCAGCATAACGGTATTCAGCCAGACCGCGGTTTAGTACCAGTCAAAGTTGAGTATTTGCTTTCGGGCTCGGCAAAGGTAAATACTAAATATTTTCTTACCAAAAAATAGTTGGTGTGGATAACCGTGATCAAAGCAAAGTCGGACCACAGCTATTGAAAAGCCCTCACAGCTAATGCTTGGACCAGGCAGCTGGCCTGTTCAGATAGCCACTACGGCCGAACAATGCCGCAGCCTGTGCCACACAGATACACCCACTTCCATTATACAACTCTTATTAAGGCTCTCTTTTCTCTTATACATTTTAATTTTCAATTTTATTTTGAGGTGGCCTGCACACAATAAAGGCCTGTTCATGGGCTTTTGTGGCTCTCCTAGTATTCACGATTTGGGGCTAAAATGTAATGATTCACATTCTAAGCCATATATATAAAAAATTAAATACAATTTTTAAATGGATATGTTTGGGTCTGTTCACAAGCTTTATTGTTTATAAAAGACAAAAGTTTTCAATGGTTAAAGCAATAATCTGCAGGAGAATACTTTTCTACTAACATTTTAAAATAGAATAGAATAAAATAGACAAAAATATATTCCGAGACAAAGTCCCCTACGAATAACATTAAAGTTCAGATGACAAATTCACATCTGGCAAATAAAAAAAAACAGGCATATCATGATAAACAATAAATGAAAAAATAATAAGAATGTAAAATTAATTGTAAGCCTCTAAAGGAAAGATGATAATAATTATGAAATAAAATAAAAAATTTTTGAATGCTTTTAGTAAATAAAGTCATAGATGGATCCAACTATATGAAACAAGCAAACACGCCAGCAATTTGAAGACGTCTGTACAGTATGACTTCAAATAAAAATCATTAAAAATGAATACAGAAAAGAAAACAAGTGACACACAAGTTGGCCAACATCTGTCAATCTGTAATAAACAATTAAATAAAAATATTAAATACGAATGTAATAGTCAGAAAATATAATTTATGAATCGTTCCCAGACTAACGAGCGTAACTTAGGATGGTGAGGAGGGGTTGGAGAGCTTTGAAGATTCGTAGCATGGCGGAAATTAGGAGGTACCAAACCAACAGGGTAGGAAAGCGAGCAAGGATAGATCGATCGTTTGAAAAAGGAATGAACCCAGGAAATATTGTGCCCGGAAAGGGGGAGGGAAGCCACCTTAACTAGCGGTGAGACATGGGGTGCGTCGCGGAGCCCCGAAGACAAATGTAACGAAGCAATTTTACTTGACATTTACAGTTAAAAATATATAAATACTTTAAACGTTAAAATACTAATCACAACAACTAGCACTAAATTAAAAATCTTATAAGCAGTTAAAATCTGAATAAACAAACCTAGAAAGTAAACTATAAAAAATACATTAGCCCATCGATAAAAAAAAAAAAATGTTTCACCTACCCTCGAAAACGAAAAAAAATTCAATAAATTAAGATGGGCAAATAATACAAATAAATTAAGCTCTAAACTGTGGAGTTCCACAAGGAGACGTTTTGTCTCTGTTACTCTTCAACGTCTCACAAGAAAGCTACTGCGGTCATTATCGCTGACTTCATAGCGGTTTATACCAGTATCCTCAATCCTACAAGAGCTCTTTCACATCATGAGTCAGTTTGAACGAAATCAGCGTAAAATATCATAGGTTTGATTTTGTTATTATCATCATTAAGACATCAAATAGAATTATTAAGCAAATTTGCATTTCTATAAGTCAAACAAGAGACAAATTTGCACACACGATTAACAGTTTTTAAGAATAGTTGAAAGACATGGCCAAAAATTTTATTTTATTATTTAATCTGTTGGTCTTTTATTTGATACCTTACTCAATATAGAAAAAAAAACATATTTACTTAACATTTACTTATTCATGATTTATTATTGATCGTTCATAATCATTGATTAGGTTGCTTTCCATTGTTAGCATCTCTGGGGATAAAATGAAACTTTCGTGCAAAATGTTATTCCTCTATATGGAAGTGAGATTGCAAAAAATATGCACATGGAGCTCTAATGACAGTTTAAATGACATTACCTAATTGTATGTAGCTCACTGCAGCCGCAAAATATAAGTACCGCAGAGTATTAATCAAGACATTGACATTGTTAATTAAATAACTTACTGAATATGATATAAAATATATATATTTTTACCAATAGTAAATTTGTCACTTATAGACATCATTCAATAAGAATTGGCAGTTTGCATGAGTTTTCACAATCGTACTTTGATTAAAGAAAATACAAGTTACATACTGATAATCAGGGCGACGGTGTCTATAGTATGATACCATATTCAAAATTATAGACCCATATCGTATATTGTCATTTTTAACCAATTAATTAATGACAGTCATTCATGTTTTAGGGAGACGGCTTTATTTTCCATGCCTTCCCAATACAAAATCGGTATGTCATATCAAATTTAATTTCTCTAGTTTGAACAGGTCACTCACCAAAGACCAGTAAAGACATCCGGACAGACACATGGGAAATATTTGAAAAGATTTTGTAATGTATAACACTCAATTTTTAAATGTATGCATACATTGAACAGGTTAAGTTCAATTCATGCAGTAATATAGGGATACGGTCGATTCCACAGAAGGATATTGAAGGGTTCCCCGAACGAATCCTCTTAACCAAGACCTTACAAATTCCTTTATTTTTATTAGGGAGTATGATTGGGTTCCAGCAAAGAAATTTGAGAGAGCATTCCTTCATTCAAGTAGCATTAACTACAATTGTATTTAAGCTTGATGAAACCACCAAATCATGGACATAGTAGCCAATAACGTTTTTTTTTACTTTTAAATATAATTTAGCTGTTATGCAAAATGACTGACGATTCTGAAAGATTTTTTAGCACAGTTAACCTCACTGCTATTTGAAACTTGTTAGCTATGGTCAAATATTCACACTAAATAGTTACATATGTACAAATGTATATATTTACATGCTAAAAATACAAAAAATAAAAATATTAAAGGAAGTATCGTGGAATTTAACTACTAAAAATGGATTCCAAACTCTATCGTTTAAATGTAATCAAAATTGAAAGACCTAAGTAGATCGATATTTGAACTGACAAAGGAATTGAAATAGACTAACGTATTTTTGCCGAAAGGCTGTTTAAGAGCAAGTGCAGATGATTGTGAAATGATATTCAATAATAATTTTCCAGCTGCAAAAAGAGAATGGCTCTTGGGTCTCTGAGATTTTTTTTTTTTTTTAAGTTACCTGAAGGTAGATGAGAATGTTGGCGTGGTAAAATAAAAAAATGTGGCCGCCCCAATACAGAAGGTACCCTTTTCCATTCTATATTTAAAGTATTGTTTCGTATTTTTTTTAATTAGTTCTATAATTTGAAAACATCAACGGATAAATGTGTTATGAATTTTTTTTAATTGAGTTATTTTGGTGATTAATTGGGGGGGAGGGGGTCCCACTAGGTTATATCACACAGGGTATTTATTCAGTTGTAAAGTATTCTTTGGATACACATAGGATAAAGTTTGTATTCCTAAAGAAAAATTGTTGAAGCCTAGAATAACCACTATCTGTTTATTAATAATTATTTACCTCAAAAAAGAAAAAAAATATGCCAACAGTATTGAGACTCAAAGCCGTTACCTCCCTAATACCTAGTCCGGAGGCTCTATCAGCTATCAGCTATCAGCTGCATGTACGAGAGATCTTCCCAACACGAATCTTCTATGGATAATCTTCCGCTATGACTATAAGCTCCGTACCACGAAGGCATGGATGACTGACAGCAGGAACTCAATGTTAATTCTTTTCATTGGTTAGTCATGATTAATAGTTATTAATATTCATGGGATTTATATAACAATGAAAATTGACGCTATAGAACAATTTAATTTTCGTTCTTTGTTTTAAAGGAGAAAATATGATAATATTTGAGGGCCTAAAGTCTCGACTTTAAAACTGAGTCAGATTTATGAGGGACCCATTATACCATCTGAGAGAATTCTAACCCCCTCTTTTCAACTTGTGCATTGGATAAAATATTCTGTTCGGAAATTTCTATGAAAGGACGGATATTCTTCAACGGCTTCCTTGGCAGATGATAAAAGAGAAATTAATTGGATTAATTAATTATTACCTCAGCTAAGTCCCTTTCAATGCCGTTCAGGCTTCAAGTAAATTTATAATCACCAATAATTGGCATTGGAATTTAATTTTTATAGTATTGTACAAAACGGCGAGAAAAAAAAAATTACCAACATCAAAGGATCCAATGGAACTACAAAAAATATCACGCCTCTAAAACAAAGATGGTTTAGTTAAAGTTGGGAAAAAATAAAACGCTAATTACATATCGTTAATTAGGGGATTTTTCAATCAAACTAAAAAAAACAAATCAATTTAATGCCGACTGATTAATTAGTCATTGTTGATGTTTTATGGAAATTGATATAATTCTCACGTCTTCCTCAATCCAAATAACACATCTAGATAAAAATTTATGTCTACATCTTGAAAGTGGCACTCACAATGACTAGGACGGACAGACAGACAGAGATGAATAAATCATCGAAACCCCGCCAAAACAAAAAAAAAACAATATTTTTTGAAAGGGGTCTGGTTTGGTTGAATTGTACAATGTAATATCAGATTTCAATTCGAAAAAAAATATATATATAATAAATGGGGGTAGCTAACAGAAATACATCTCAGGCCCATTTCGCTGTAATTGGTTCAACTTGAGCTCAAGCAGGCATCTCCCGGTTCTCATGAACCATTTTTCAACCTCTCGTTTTGTTTTGTATTTCACTCAGTTTCCATATCTGTCTATTTTGTTTTCATATTTAGAAACATGTATTGGCTTTATTTTTATTTTCCGCCTTCAGAACTATTTAATCTAAACTAAATTGTATTCTTAAGTGGGTGTACACTCCAAAAGACGCAATACCGCAATAATTGGAGTGTATTGTCAAAATCTTGCTAGACCTGGGAGATAGAGAATGAATCCACTCACCTTGTCACCTCTGCCAATAATGTTCCTCTTGACTTCTCGTTGCTGGGCTCCGAACACAATGCTTCACACCAATCTTCAAGTGCTATAATAACAAGGTAATACAACGGTAAAACAATACCTCGTGAATAAGGCTCCCGATGTATATCATTAATGATATTTCATCACACCGACAAGATGGCTACTCTCACAGGTGACGATAATGTTAGTCATCCCATTTTTCAACCACTCAGTTTCAGTTTTGTTAGAAACGGGCATTGACTTTATTTTTATTATCCGCTTTTAGAAACATTTAATCTAAACTAAACTCCATTTTTTTTAAATGTAAGGGTTATTAATTTATCATATAACTGAATATTGAATTATGGACAAAAAAAAAAAAGGCTGAGACAAAGGAGGAGGTTGCGTTCGGGAAGGAATCTAATTTATATTGGACTCGGACGAGTAGCCTTCAAGAAGGTCGACTTTCGAAATTTCATCATTCTAAGGGAAGTAAATTCGACTCCGCGCACCAATACTTTTAAAATGATTTTGCTTGTTTACTATTTTTTCCCCTGTATTGCGTTGGGCTCTGACATTTAATAACCGGCTTGAACTATTAAACAGGACTATTAAAACTATAATTGAACTATTTTAAACTTACATTATATCAGAAAATATAGACATCAACATCAAACTAAAACCAATTAGGATATATAGGGTACTTACACACAGGGGTAACTTTAAGAAGACTAACTAATTAAGATTTTTATAAAGACATACAAGGTGTGAATTAATGTCCGAAACTACGCCCTTCGCACTGACCCGAAAATTCCTTACGTCCACAATCACTTATTAGGACATATACAGAAAGGGGCAACCAGGTGAATTAAATTAGGAGATAAAAGACAAGATCAACACTTAAATGTGGCTTAAGTCTTGTGATGCGAATGTGCAATGCAACTTGAATAGGAAGGCTTCCAAAATTGTATGTGTTGTAATACTGAAATTAAAAGATATGAGATTCGAAATTTGGCTAAGCCTCTGTGTGCCAACCAAGTGCTATATCAGTCCTATGTAAGCGTGGACGCAGGTGAATGTAAGGTAAATTCAGGTGTGGGTCAGGGCCCAAGGTTATGACAAATAAGTGCTTCATAGAAGGATACCTTCGGATCTGGGGCTTATGGGATGCAGGTTTAGGCCAGGTCCAAATGTTTCATGGTAGGGAATTACTGGATCAGATTTTGTTGATTTACTGCTGGTCCACGTTTAGGGATTTACAAGACGTACATACGAGTCGGACGAACCAATGGCTACCAGTGGTGATAAGGTTCATGTCTTGTTCCTACACACTGGATTCAATAAACTATACGAGGTAGGCCCTTCGTATTTTTCTTGCTTTATATTAATGCTCAGGCATCCGAGTGCCTCGCGAATTCCAATTCGGTGATTCCCATAAACCTGCAATTTAAATTATGACAAGGAGCCCTACCACTCCACGACCACTTGATGCAACTTAGGAAAACAAAATACAATAGATCGTATAATATTAAATAAATTATATATATATATAAGTAGAAGACCTACTTACATCTTAGAACTGCAGAGAGCATAACTTACAGCAAAAAATGTATAGTTTAAATGTATAGCAAGGAAGGAGACCTTCCGTTTGTCTTCTTTTGTGTTATCGTGAATATTTATACTTTATAGTTATTGTTGTCAATTCCTTAGTCGCGTGGGATCATCTCTTATTCTGAATTTTTAGAGAAGTTCACTTTAGAGCCGTTAATAATAACAATTGGTATGAATGAGATCATTTATCACAATTACTTATAGCCCAATCAGGCAGATTGTAATTTTATCATAATAAAGTTGTATATAAAAAAAATTAATAAAATAATTACAATTAATTGTCGTCTAGTAGTTAGCTCGATGACTTCTGCTAAGAGTTGATCCACGACTGGCTCACAAAAAGGATGTTTTTCTTTGGAGGATGGGATGGGTCGGGTCAGTTAGGAAATTAGCCTCTTGATGATTAATAAGTAGTTACATGAATAAAGAAGTATCAAAACCAGTTAAGAATATCAAATTTAAAGTTGATATGTAACTTTATAAATCAATACTTAAACGGACGTTATTAGCAAAAAACCTTCAATAGAAAAAATAAATTCTAATGTTGGCTAATTCTAATAATTTCTAATATACATGTTGGCCAAGCAGCTAGGATTTCAAATATCACGATTGTATCTCTTTGACTAATTATTGAAATTTCTGTAGGATTGCATACCATAACGTATTTCTTTCCTCTCCGAGTTTTATTATTAAATACTCCTCCCAACTAATTATAATAACGATGATACAACACCGCTGAAATCATTCTCAATTCACTAGCAGCTCTTGTAAATAGGTATTGTTTCTAATAAACAGAAAACGCTATTAACCCATGGGAGGTTCCAAAAGATTAAAATAAGCCAATAGTTTACAATGTTGGTTAACAAATCCGGAATACCAACAATACACAACCAATATCAGTGGTGTTTATTAGAATCGCTACAGTACTTTTCAATTGATTGATGCCAAGCGGAAGAGATTTATATATTAATGTATGAGAGACATAGAGTGAAGGAAAGAATCAGTTTTGGCAATAACAAAATGAACAAGAGTAAATGAATAGCTAAAGGTCCCACAGTGCAATCGTACTCAAAATGTATTCCCCCATTCAGACGCTTCCCACCCATTCCAGACCAAATTACATTTCTCTATTGTTTGAACTTTCCTTTTGAAGCGTTTCGACACTTTATTTAAAATGTAAAAGATAAAACTTCACAATACTTTTCTGTTTGCATTTCTTTTCCGACGGTTTTTTTTTTTCCAGTTGAATTGCCCATAGAGCTCAAGGTTTGGAATTATTCATTACTGTTTTATCAACAGTTGAGTTGCCGGAAAAATAAATTTGGTTTGCTGAACCATTCTGAATAGCTCTAACTGTTTGGTCTTTATAAATGTTAATAAAAAATAATGATTAACAATTGAATATTTTGTTTTTATTCTTCACCTATTAAGGCTCGTGGCAGGGCCGCAATCGAATCTATTGTAGATAATAATTGGATATGGTGTAAAATTAATAATAAACTCTTAATGGTATGGTGAATTATAATTGAATTAAAGTATCTTAAATGCAAAAACACTAACCAAAATTCCTACTCTACTTGGATAAATAAAACTACCGGAAAAGGAATGTAATGTCCTAGGAAGTTATACTTTGGTAGTTCTTTAGTTTAATAAATCAGTTACTATGAATATGGCAAAACAAATTATATTAAAACCTATAACGGGAAAAAAATAGTATTTCAATAAAGATTGAAATCAATGATAAAATGAATAAAGATAGAAAGAAAAATGAAGGATAATAAGATTCAACATAAGTAAAACGTGGGACTCTTTCTTAGAGGTTAGAAAGTAAGTATTGGCAATGTTTATATGCTGCTAAAAAAGTCCTACAAACAGAACATTAACGCACGAATTGGAATAACTATATCCCCGAAAGAATTTTGGCACACATTACCACGAATTACAAAAACATTCAAACAATGCATACAGCGGTATTAGTTACCTTCTATAAAATATGTTAAAATACTGCTCGTATAAAGGGTTCTATTACTCTTTTCTAGATGACTTTATTTTGATGGATGGGATACTCTGGAGATATGATCGAACCACACCAAGACCTTTTGCCATGCTTGCATGTACTATAAATATACTACTCGGATGCAAACTAACTCGTTAGGGAGTCTAAATTGGCATGTTGTAATAATATAAAAAAATTTGAAAAATATATCTATGAAAAATATTATGTTCACAATATGTTTAGCTTAGATAAAACCAACATCCCCCCAAAACATCAATGGTTAATGAATCGCTTTCCTTTGAAGGTAGACTAGTATATTAATTCTTTCTTGTAAATAATTGGCATCAGAGACTTGAGTGTTTAATTGACTTTTTCAGGTGAAGAGGAGTATCATGCTCAAGATGACTGACGCCTGTCAAGAAGTAACGAACAAACAGACACGGTTCCATGACATGTACGTCCAGAGGCACAACAACGTTAGGTGAGAGATATTGTATGTTCGAAATTGTAAAAAATTATAAAGATGTGAAATAATATCCATTAGCGATGGCTTACACGACTATTTATTTCCTACCATTTGCAGGAACGTGTTACCATGATCTATAAATATGGTATGAATGCGATCTTTTATTACAATCATCTATCTCCCTTCTCTAGCAGATTGGAACTGCCTTCAGTTAAAGGTTTATTAAACCAACACTAGTGTGTTCATACAATTCCATTTGAGCGTAGGCTGCTTTGATTTATTTACTTATTATTATTGGACTTCTTTAATTGACAAGTAATTGTTGAATTAATTTTTAATTAAATTAAGGTTTTGCTTAGATTTTGATTTAAGTGGATAAATGGAATATGGAATATTCATTAGAGTTTATTGACAACGCTTTTGTGCGATGTCAGTCGAATCAAACGGAATATGTTCCAGGTACCTTGTGATGGGGTTACCTTTTCTGTGCTTTTGTTACTTCGCTTAAGGTAATACGATTATCAAAGGAGACTGTATGATTAATGACAAGTAAGAAACTGATAAATGATGGCCATGGGTACTAAGTAATGCTATGTTTACACCAGAAAGGAATTCCAACTTTCGAGTTCGCTTCATAGCACTAGAGTAACAGTGTTAAAAAGGATACTACAACTTGCTAGAACACTTTGCCGTGTGGTGACCCATGCGATATGGGTTAGCTGGCATGAAAGATGCTTCATCCAGGAAGTTCTCATCCTCCAGAAAGTGGTAACTCCTCATTACCTTTAGTGAGTTGTAGGATAGTATGCTATCAAGCACAGTGTGACAAACTGTTTAACGGATTAACGGATCTGATTAAAGTTCAACATACTTTTATCAATCCAACGCCTCAATCAATACCTATAGTTTTATAAATATCACAATAAAATATACAATTGTTAAAAAATCGCAAAAAAATGGTAGATCTCTTATGAACTTTTTCTCATGGGGGTCGATCAGGGTAAAATCAGTCAGGACGTGATAAAATATGAGTAGCTAATTGATTAAGAAAGTAATGAATTCTACATGGGAAAACATAATAAAGTTTTCAATGCACATCCAAATGAATATGGAAGTCTTCCAATGCCGATCTAATTGACCGGCTGCTGTTTGTGTGTTTAAAATTTGCATCCAGGAGGTCTGCAAACACCTCATTTGAATTAAATTGCGTTATCTCTGCCTCCAATACATTGCCAATACCTCCGTCCCCCTCCCGTGATAAACATCACCCAATATGCCCAACAACAAACGAGCATATGTTAATTTCAACCACCCGGTTACGTGTGAGTATATTAATTACTTATTAAGTAAATGATTCAGAAAAAACTTCTAGGAATTTTGAGTCGTCAGTGGAAGCCATCTGTTCGAAAAAATAAAAAAGTATCTTTAAATATCAAAAATAACTACCAAATATACCTGTTTAATTCGGCTCGATATTAAATACGCGATTTTTATTATTTTCCGTTGAATCAATATCTTTGAAATTCCTTTTGTTTAAGCGCATTTATTGGGTGCTATGCCCGAGGGGAATAATCAGAATATAAAATGCTAAACAGCTTCTGAGCTGAGAGTTGAAATATCTTAAAAGTTAGTGTTCCATGCCCGACTTTTTATTTTGTTTTTCATATGCAAACGTCAATTTCAAATCGAGCGCTCTATGTTGGCAAGCCCAAATAATACCTCTCAACTAAACCAAGTGCTCCCTAGCACAAAGATGTGAAATTAAGTACGGTAGGGCAAAACGAACTAAATATCATTAAACATACTATAAGGTGAAGATATTAGGGAGCCATGTCATGTTCATGATCACTGAATTAATGATTATAGACATGAGAGGCATAGTTTAAACTGTACTACCTTTCGCAAACATAGTATTATATAAATGCACCAACAGGCAAACATAATGAAATAAAAAAAACATGAAATAAGTCTTTAGAATAGTTTTAGGATAGTTTGCAAGTCCCTAATGTAGTTGAGTCGGATCACCTAGCCCCCATTTATTTTGTATATTTATTTAATATTAATTAAATTATAAAATATTTAGCATTAATCAGAATAATTTGTAATTGTCTTTTCAAAGTTAACACACGCCTGTTCGTGATATTTTACTTTAAGACTCTAAAACAACACATACTTCCCATTTTTGTATTTGAGTCAATCCGTAATCCGTGTATTCTGAGGTGTTGCTCAATATATCATTAACATCTCAAATAATTTTTACGATTGCACTCTTAGAACATACAGATATTCAGACAAAGGCAAAATATGAGACAATGACAAAAATACTTGACAAAAAATTCTGAGGCTAATAATCCTTGGATTTACAGGTATAATTACTGTCAGGGTATTGTGTATCCTGTCAATGCACTTCATGAGACAGCACTGGGCACTTATCATTAGGCCGGTGATAACTACCGCAGTAATTGCCCACTGGCCCCGTCCGGTGTGACCACGATTCCCTACAGCTGAGACCATTCCTTTTCATCCCGATCCAATCCCTCCGAATGGACCAATTCCCACAGCTTGCTATCTATCGAACGGTCGGGCGAATCCCCAGAACATCCAAGGAACCCAAGTTAGTAGCTCATCGGCAAATTCTCCGAACAACTTTCTTATCTCCCCTGATGGTGGCTTCCTCGTCGCTTTTCGTTGATAATTGGTTCAGCGTGTGCATCACAATTGATAAATGTACAGTTTCATTTTGATTAGGTTTACATAATTCTCAAGGTGCAGAAGATTTGAATTACATGTAAGAATTTTTTCTTTAATATTCCGCGCAGATGGAGGGGGTATAACATCCAGTCCTGTTTCAAAGCTGGATGCATTTAACCCAGTGCAAAAATAAAATCATTGTACTGTGGTCAAAATTTCATGTGAAAATTTCAAAAACATCAATAACTAAATAAAAGCATCAGACATTATAAAAAGCCTTCAAACAACATAATTTAACTGAACATTAAATAAGAATAAATTAATATGTGAAGTAATGGTATCTTTGTGTACAAATTTAACAGAGCGAATTTACATTAACAAGCTTCGAGCTGTCCCTAGCCAACAGATACTTGCTTAGTGGGTCTAGGAGCGTGTCGTTTTTTAAAAAATAATTAAATGAAAAATAAACTATTATTCTGCGACGCTATTAGTTCTCATCATCCGCAACTAGTGATATTTCTAAATTTTTGTAAATGCCCGGCTTGCGTTATTTCGTATATGCTATGGAGAGGAGAAGCCATTTATTGCTCAACATTTCTGTGCACCTTAACAATTACCATGTTTGATAAATTCTGAGACCAGGGTGAGGGAGTGATCCACATTTTAAATTTTCAATCTGTTTCAGCAATGTAAAATTTCCCACCGAGGGTGCGATACCAACGGTAAACCCCTGATGCATAAGTTATAAATGAGTGCCCCTATGCTTCTGAACGTGAAAACCTGGATTTTGTACTAAGGTGAAGAAGTGACTTTTTCGGGTTCTCGGTTTTTCGTTCCGTAGGGGAGAATGCTTTAAAATGCTGTTCTTAAAATCTTTATTATAATTTTAATGATAATCAAGGTGGCGTGTCCGTTATTTTCAGCTTCGTGGTAAACTTTATTTAGTTCATGTTAGCCTTCTTGAGAGGGGAGCTAAGCAGTCAGTGATCAATAAGTAGAATGCTGATAATTAGTTGCCTATATCGAGGTGACTTATTGTACGGATGCCTTCTAAACTAGATGAATATCCATATAACAGGGTGTTACTTAAGAATAGGCCAATATTTTATTGTAAAAACAGACTAAATAGAACCAAAAAATAAAGAGTGTACTAGTGAGTGTTATCATCATTGATAAATACTACGCAAACGTTTAATTAAATACGACAACGAATAACACGCTTTTCAATATAAAAAAAAAAGTTTTTTATAAATCATAGGAATTCAGCGATCCTAGGTGCCCGTCATCTATGATTAAAAGTATCATCGTATGGTATGGAATAAATAATCAAAGAAAATACACCGTTCTGATTAAATCTTTTGTTATTCTTTCAACACACATTTACTCAATGGGAGCTTATTGCGTTTTAACTATTATTGAAAAAAGGATGTAATACATCTACGATTAAAATATAAATATTACTCTATTAACGAATGAATAACGAGTTATTGTCCTGTTACGAACACGGTAATGTACATGAAGTGATCTATTCCGTGACTAGGGGTACTTTGAGGCAATACAGCAATAACTAAAAAAAATCATTATCTCTTTTGCGGAAAAGTAAAAGCCTGATGTAATATAAAAAATAACGCGAAGTTCCTTTAAAAGCTTGTCTCTAGTATCAAAATCTGACATGTACGCCAGATAGTTTTTGGGTCGGCTTCATGCACTTCAACATTAGATACTGGGAGTATAAATATTTCCTTTCAACATCATGTATATGTTTTTTCGTTTTAACTCGATTGAAGTGGCAGGTCAATAAAAAGTCTGTTATTAGATATTTTTCGTTACATCCAAACCAGTAATATTTTAATCACTGCTGCTTAAGTACATAAAACAAAATTAATCTTGTGTAAACCCCCGACTTTCTCTCTCTTCCTCCTCCCCCTAAATGTTTACAGGAATCTGGGGAAAATATTAATGCCAGGAGAGGGCCTTACCCAAGGACAGGGGAACCTGAAATATTACAGGGAATTGACATTTAGATTACCGACATTTTATTAAATGATAATAAACAAAAAAAATCCTTAAGCTATTTGAAAAAAAAAATACTTAAACTATTTGAAAAAAAAAATAATTCAACTATTTGATAAAAAAAATAATTAAACTATTTGATAAAAAAAATAAGTAAACTATTTGAGAGAAAAATTACTTAAACTATTGGACAGAAAAATACTTAAACTTTACTAAACTGGAAACTTGTAAACCAGAGTTTTATTAACTTAAAGTTTGCTGATCGAAGAATGAGAACAAAACAAATACATCACTGTCCGTGTTTATCTATACGTATGCATAGTTTGGTGTTATTTGGTGTAAACTGATGAACGACGTAAACAAACAACATAAACCCTCGGTACGTGGAAGCTACGTCCAACGAGGTTACCTGCCGTAGCTAGATAGTGGATTAGTCATTCAGCTGTGAGGTTCCCGGTGGATGGAATCGGTGAGTCGATGATCGATATGCTCATATCCATACTAGTTCCAAGTCAAATCTCCAACCAGAGGTGCTCCCCATAAACCATAGGCCGATAAGGTGGTGAGATGAGGGGGGGGGGGGCGCTCCGGCGGGTGTTGGCCAACTGATCCACACACTGACTGCAAGCGACTGATCTCGGTGCTCCGTCCTTTTAATCCTCTATAAAGGATGTAGGGTCTTACGGGGCCTCGGAGGCGTCCCGCACCGTTATTTGTTTTGTTTACTTTCCAGCATATTTTACATAAAACAAAATCAATACACTCACATTTGAAACACAAAGATATTCTTAGAACATTTATAATATTATCAATAATTATTAATTCTTTATATAAAACTAACCAAATACAAAAAAAAATATTTATCTCTAATTTACACTTTTTTTTTTTTTTTTTTTTTTTTTATAATAAATTTTACGAGGGTACTTTGTTAGATAATTACTTGTCAGCGCAAGACCCCTTATTCGGCTTAAACAATGAATGATAATTTTTTCCTTTAATAACTAAAATAAACGAATTACCGGCGTAAACAATCGCTAATTTACATTGGCTATAAAAGTCTATCGGTCACAACACTCCCCGTTTTCCAAAAGTGTTGACCCTAGGTCAACACTTTTCTTTCTCGTGACACGCACTGACACCCTCACTCTTTGTTTCTCCCTCCCCGGCTAGACCGGCGATTATTTCTCAATAAGTAGGGACTGCGCGGCAACATCGGTGCCTCTGTACTATCCGCCTCCCAAGTCGGGTCTCGATAGTTGGTACTGTCATCTTCCACCGAGGTCTCTCCCGAGACCTCCGATGGGTTCACCAACGGGGTAACCGGGCGGGAGGGCTCCTTTTCGCTCGATGAAACATCTTCCTCCGTACGGATCATACTTGGTCGCCCCTCCGCTTCGCCCTCAGGCCACCAGCTTGGAGCCACTACATCCCTTCTTGGCGAGCTAGTGGCCAATAGGGAATCGTTCCCAATGGCCCTTTCTCTAGGATGGGGCTCTTCCTCCTCGTCAGAGTCGGTTAGGGGGATCGGCCAGAAGTCCTCTTGGTCTCTTTCCTTATCCCTTACTTCGTCATCGTCATCTTCCGATTCAGACTGTTGCTCCTTTGGATACTCCGTTTCGAGACCACTGTTAAAAGCCGGTTTCAAGCGGTTCACGTGTACTACCTGGGTCCCGCCGGTTTCATTCCTGATTGCATATGTTACCGCACTGCATTTCTTGACTATTATCCATGGTCCCGTCCAAGGACAATGAAATTTTTTTAAATTTCCTGGTTTTACCGCGGGTACATGTAGGTATACCGCGTCGCCCTCGGTGAAAGTTCGGGATCTCCTATCTTGGTTAACCGCCGCGGTTCTGCGAGCCCAAGTTTTCTTAATCCTTTCACGGGCTTCTTCGTAGGCCTGTTCTACACGAACCCTAATCCTTGCAGCTTCATCTTGTGTTAAGGCGTTTTCCAACGCTTCCACAGGCTCTATCCATTCCCCTTCCGGAGTGCGGAGCTCTCTGCCATATAACAGGAAGTTCGGCGAAAATCCCGTGGCAGAATGTGGTATGGAGCGATAAGCCATTAGTGAATAGGGGACCCACCGGTCCCAATCTCGCCCATCTTTTCTGGCAAAGTGAGCCATGGAATCTCCCAGTGTACGATGAAAGCGTTCCAGCATTCCATTACTCTGGGGATGGTAGGGGGTGGTTTGGAGTTTTTGTATGCCTAAACCCTTGCACACGGATTTGAACAACGCCGACACGAAATTCCTGCCTTGATCAGTCAGTAGTTTCTTTGGAGTCCCATGTCTGGTGATTATACGCTCGACAAAAACCCGAGCGGTCTCGTCCGCCGTCTGTTCCCTTATAGGTTCAGCTTCAGTGTATCGGCTGAAGTGGTCTATAAAAGTTAACAAATATTTATTCCCGCGGCTACTCTTTGGGAACGGCCCCACGATATCCAGGGAAACCAGTTCGAATGGCTCCTTGGGAAAGAAGGGGGCCTCTAGAGGAGCTGTTAACCCAGGGGGGGTCTTTCTCTGAGCACACGAGTGGCACCCCTTAACGAACTCTTCTATATCTTTCCCCATCGAGGGCCAATAGAACTTATTCTTTATCAGTTCATGGGTACGTTCTCTTCCCGGATGTCCCGCCCATGGCCGACTATGGTGTTCCTCCATGATCTGTTGCCGGCGATCTAGTGGAACCAAAATTTTCCATTGATTCGGGTCATCACCTATTCCGTAGTATATTATACCATCCGCCGCCGTCCGTAACCCTCGTGGGTTACTTTTGACCCATCTCTGGCATTCTTCGTCCTGTTCCTGCCCTCTTTTCCAAAGAGCCCGTTGGGCTCCTTCGTCGAACGTCCTTATACCCGCTACGGCCCTACTCAGGGAGTCCGCGTTGGTATGCTTCTTCCCTGGTTTGTGGACGACCTGATACTCGAATTCCTCGAGTCTGAGAGCCCACCTCATCAAGCGTGAGGACGGGTCTCTTAGGGACAGCATCCATTTAAGTGCAGCGTGGTCAGTGACAAGTGTAAACTTTCGACCCAACAGATAGCACCTAAAATGCTTGGTTGCCCAGACTACCGAAAGTAGCTCTCTTTCGGTAGCCGAATAATTTTGTTCCGCTGGGTGTAGCTGTCGACTGGCAAAGGCGATAGGCCTTTCTTGTCCGTTTCGGAGTTGTGAGAGGACGGCCCCTACTGCCATTCCAGAGGCATCGGTCGCCAGAATGAAAGGGTCTCGGAAATCAGGATAAATCAGCACTCGGTCAGAACACAATATCTCCTGTAGAGCGGTAAACGCCTCGTCTTGTTCTTTCCCCCAGTGAAATGACATTCCCTTCCCCGTCAACTGGGTGAGGGGCTTGGCAATTTCGGCGAACTGAGGTACGAACCTCCGGTAATATCCGGCGAGACCCAGGAAGCCTCTCACTTCCCGAGCCGAACCGGGTTTTGGAAATTCTGTCACCGCCGTGATCTTTTCTGGGTCAGGTTTCACCCCTTCACTGGTTACCAAGTGGCCAAGATATTTTACCTGCCTGACCACAAACTTACATTTTGGTCCTTTCAACTTCAGATTAGCACCCCGCAGTCGCTCCAGCACCCTTCTTAATCGAGTGCAGTGCTCCTCCATATCACCACTGAAGATGATAATGTCATCTAAATAAACGTAGCAGTCAGTCCCCTTAACTCCCATCAGTACCTGGTCCATAGTTCGCTGGAATGTGGCTGGGGCCCCAGCAAGCCCGAACGGCATTTTATGGTACTCGTAGTGCCCCCCTAGGGTGGTGAATGCAGTTTTCGGTCGATCTTCCTCGGCCACCGGTATTTGGTGGTAGCCGCTGGCAAGGTCTAATGTTGTGAAAAGCCTACTCTGTCCCAACATCTCTAATGTTTCCTGAATCAATGGTAGGGGGTAAGCATCCACCTGCGTTACTGCATTCAGCCCCCGGAAATCAGTGCAGAATCTATACTGGGTCCTTCCGTCTTCACTTCGTTTGGGTACCAACACGACAGGTGCTGCCCAAGCACTGTCGGAAGGAGCTATCACTCCCTTGCGTAACATTTCTTCTAAGTGTTCGTCTACTACCGCTCGTTGGTTGAAGGGCACTCGATACGGGCGCTTGATCACCGGGGGAGCTTCCCCTGTTGGTATTCTATGCTTCACCCCAGTAGAGCAGCCTTCCTTTCCCGGTTCTTCGAATAGATCTTTAAACTCTTCTAGCAGCGACTCGACTACACCCTTATCCGACTCACCGAGGTGGTCTACATTCCATAGTTGAGCCCCCTTTTCCAGAGCATTCTCGCTACCCTCTACTCGGTGTATCCGAACGTCCCTTTCATTTCTTTCCTCCGTATGCCATTCCGCGCCTATTCCCAATAATTGCCCTTTATCGAGGTAGGTATCCACCGGCCCCGAGTTCATAAGTTGGATCCAAACCTCCCCGTGTTCTACGAGCCCAATACTTCGCCCTACTCTTAAGCTACCTTGTTTCAATTGTACCGGCTCGACAACCACCACTGCCTTCTCTCTCTGGTGGATCGTTGCTCTAATGAGTTTCTCACTACACGAAGGGATTGCGATTCGAGCAGGGCTGGTAATTTCTAGCCCCTTGGTCTCATCGTGCTTGTCGGGTTGTTCGCGGGATCCCGGGGTCTCTACTGCTTTGTTCGCGGCCTGCTGGTTTCCGCGTTTGGCCCTCTTTTTTCTCTTCTGTTGGTGCTTTCTGTCTTGGGCATGGATTAGGTCGGACGAGGATCCATCCTTTGGAATTGGCTCCTCCTGCGTCGTTTCCCTTGTACTTCTCCCTTTCGCTTCTAAGGAATTTATTGCCACTCCCAACTGGTGAAGGGGATGTACGTTGACTGGTTGCTTCTCAAAACTCAGGCCAGCGTCAGGCGGCGTCACTATCACCTCCCGGTTACGAATATCCAGTTTGGCTCCTAGCTTTTCTAGCAAATCCAAACCTATGATTCCGTCTCCGGGCAAGTTCACGCTGATTACCATCACCTGATGTTTCACTTCCAGGCCGTCTACTTGGCACATCAACTCTTGTACCCCCAAAATACGCAGAGCCTGTCCTGTTACTCCTCTAGCTCGGACACTGGCGGGCCTTAATTGAACTCCCGGAAGCGCCGTGCGAATTAGCGTCACTTCGGCCCCCGTGTCTACTATCATGTGGTGGAGATATCCCCCAATTAGCATGTCCAGTTTTATCAATTTACCTACTCCGGCTCCCACCCCTGTAAGCCATTTCTCATCCACAGGCTTGGGTTTCTCCGGCCCAGACGGGGGGTGACCGTCGGGCCTTAAGCATTTGGGGGCCCCTGCACGGGGTTCAATTTCTTTTCGGCGGGCAGCTGCTGGGATCTGCACTGGTTCGCTATATGCCCTTGCCGTCCACACCTGTAGCAAGTTAACCTTTCTCTGGGGCCCGGGTTATTGCTTACTCCTTTAGCCGGTGGTGGCATTCTGCATCCCCTTGCGTAATGTCCTAACTCTCCACACCGATAGCAACGCTGAGAATCGGATTTCCCTAGTCTCGAGGGAAGCGCCTTTTGAATCGCGCTGATACAAGCGTCTTCGATCTGTTCCCTTAAGCTAAACACCGCTCCCGCTCCCCGTGCCGAGGCCTGGTCCTCGTTTCTAGCGATAGGATCCACTGAGCTTCTATACCTATTTCTCTCACTCTCTCGTTGCTGCTCATGGCAGGGGCCGGACCTGCCCCCTGCCTCTTCCAACACATATACGTTCTTTCCCCGTTGATGCTCTTGCAAGGCTTGTTCTACATCTAACGCCAATCTCACTGCATTCTTCAGTGTATCTGGGCGTCCGAACAACACCTGTTTTCCCACCTCACCCGAGAGTCCCCTCATGAACGCTTCTAGCACTTTTCTCTCTACTTCCCGCGCCCACCACTTTGCTTCATTCCCAGATAGATCGGACCTGGTCATTTTCCCCCCCAAGGAAATGCATCTGTCCGAAAATTCTTGGATCCTCTCTTTTGGCTGTTGACTCGTCTCCTGCAAAATTCTTCCATAATATTCAAAAGTATGTGGATCTCCAAACCTTTCTCGCAGTGCGTCTGCAAACTTCTTAAAGCTGACAATACCCTTTAATTCCTCATTTCCTCTGACAAAGGCGGCTGCCGGGCCCTGCAACTTGAGCCTACAAATCCGAACTCGGTCAACGTCCTCCCAAGCTCCACAAGCTGCTACTTCCTCCACATACTCTAGGAATTCGTCAACCGGCCTGGCACTCGCCTCCCCTCCCCACGTCTTGATCAGACCCTGCAAGGACAAATCCTTCCACTTTGTGAGATGGTGGCTTAGGTGTCCCTCCTTCCTTTATCTCTGTCCGGCTAGCTTCGAGTTCATTTTTCAATTTTTCTTCCGACTGGGCCAAAGCCAGGTTAGCCTTCTCTAATTCTTCTATCCTCTGTCGGAGGTTACTTTCAACCGACATTTTAAAAGGGATTTATCAAAAAAAAATTTTTTTTTTTTTTTTTTTTTTTTTCGAAATAAAAGTTTATCCCGGATTAGTGGATTTTCTTGCAATCCACCCCACACCTGACACCACTTGTAAACCCCCGACTTTCTCTCTCTTCCTCCTCCCCCTAAATGTTTACAGGAATCTGGGGAAAATATTAATGCCAGGAGAGGGCCTTACCCAAGGACAGGGGAACCTGAAATATTACAGGGAATTGACATTTAGATTACCGACATTTTATTAAATGATAATAAACAAAAAAAATCCTTAAGCTATTTGAAAAAAAAAATACTTAAACTATTTGAAAAAAAAAATAATTCAACTATTTGATAAAAAAAATAATTAAACTATTTGATAAAAAAAATAAGTAAACTATTTGAGAGAAAAATTACTTAAACTATTGGACAGAAAAATACTTAAACTTTACTAAACTGGAAACTTGTAAACCAGAGTTTTATTAACTTAAAGTTTGCTGATCGAAGAATGAGAACAAAACAAATACATCACTGTCCGTGTTTATCTATACGTATGCATAGTTTGGTGTTATTTGGTGTAAACTGATGAACGACGTAAACAAACAACATAAACCCTCGGTACGTGGAAGCTACGTCCAACGAGGTTACCTGCCGTAGCTAGATAGTGGATTAGTCATTCAGCTGTGAGGTTCCCGGTGGATGGAATCGGTGAGTCGATGATCGATATGCTCATATCCATACTAGTTCCAAGTCAAATCTCCAACCAGAGGTGCTCCCCATAAACCATAGGCCGATAAGGTGGTGAGATGAGGGGGGGGGCGCTCCGGCGGGTGTTGGCCAACTGATCCACAAACTGACTGCAAGCGACTGATCTCGGTGCTCCGTCCTTTTAATCCTCTATAAAGGATGTAGGGTCTTACGGGGCCTCGGAGGCGTCCCGCACCGTTATTTGTTTTGTTTACTTTCCAGCATATTTTACATAAAACAAAATCAATACACTCACATTTGAAACACAGAGATATTCTTAGAACATTTATAATATTATCAATAATTATTAATTCTTTATATAAAACTAACCAAATACAAAAAAAAATATTTATCTCTAATTTACACTTTTTTTTTTTTTTTTTTTTTTTATAATAAATTTTACGAGGGTACTTTGTTAGATAATTACTTGTCAGCGCAAGACCCCTTATTCGGCTTAAACAATGAATGATAATTTTTTCCTTTAATAACTAAAATAAACGAATTACCGGCGTAAACAATCGCTAATTTACATTGGCTATAAAAGTCTATCGGTCACACTTGTTATAAAAATTATAAATTTTGGGGTACCATGTTTGTTAAATGAATTGGATCAGGCAATTCAGAAAATGGCTCACTCCTCCGAAGTTCCAAACCATATATTATCTATGCTCAACCAAATATAATGTATAAAATAACAAAAACACTTTTCACAACGATCACGACAAACAATACAAAATTTGCAGTGACGCTTACTAGGCACAGATAATGATTTTCCAGCATTGTAACTAACATAGTTCCACAATGTTATTGTTTAACTTAAATCATATTCATTGGATGATATGTTTGAGTAAAGTTAGCTTTGACTTAAGGGCTACCGACCAAGCTTAGAAATTTAGAGAGTTAAAACAAGCTTCCATCTTTGCTCCGGATGCTATTAGATAATGACTGTGTTGAGTGACTGAGCTGTCTCAAAAAGTCTGGGACTTAACTGGCTGTCAGAGATTAATAGTCACTTTTTAACTAACATCTTTCAAATCTAGTCAACCGATATAATTCCACCTGATGGCGTCGTTTTTGAAGGATTTACAAGACCGTATTATTAAAATGGGCGTGCGACATGGCCTAAAGTGAGTTTCAAATTTAGGGTCGTAGAGGTAGCTTGATAAAAAAAAAGTAAGAAAACAAGAAAGTGAAAGCTGTCGTAATGAATAATTGAAATTAGCCAACCTTAAATGCAGCTAATCATGTTAAGCATCGATAAAATAATATAAACTCTCAATGACAAGTGAAGAGCTATCCAATCTGCAATTGGTCACTTTTATAAAATTATTGGTGCAGGAATAACGGAAAGGGTCTCACTCGCTGACTTGATGACAACTCGGAATCCTATATTCAAGAAAAAGAGAGCTTTCTTTCATCAACCGCAGACATTACAAAATATGTAGCAAATATTAAATACCTTAAAACCGACGACATACGGTATATTTTTGGCTATATGTATGTTATTGTATTATCTCATGAAAAGCAATGCAGTGTTCAATTTGTTGGTAGGTTGATGATTATGTGATGATGTTATGAGGGAAAACCGGTTATTTGTTTCAAGTCATGTGATACAGCTTCTTGCTCTATTTATGTAGGTTTGCCCTACAAGCAAACTATGTGATAAACAATGAATAATTAATAATAAATGAATGCTTGTAGAGCTTGTTCTCCATGATTAGTCTCGAGGAAATACTCTCACTAACATTTGCTAAAGACTATCTCGACATCATCCATCCACTTTACCCCGCCTAAGTTAGCCAAACACCGTCTCCCTCCAGGTGGATCCACTGTAGTATCTCTGAAACTATTTCCTCGTCCACAGGTTCCAGATAAACATGGTAGCCTTCCACATTTAGTTCTATTGGCTGAGTCAAGACTCATGAAGTAACTCTTAACTCTCCCCATTTGTCCAAATCCTTCAGCGATCTTCCCTATTAAACGCAATCTCCATCCCTTGCCTGTTCATTCCTAGAGGGCTACATTTATTTTGTCTTTAGGGTGTTTCAGCAACAACTTATTATAGTCCTGAAACACCAGCACACGTCCCCCGTACTACCTGAGGAAATGTTTAAAAGTAAAAGAGCAGTCTCAGGCACCTTTATTATTAGCATAATTGACCGCTTCTTTCTTAATCATAACCAATCTAAACTTATTGGGGATTTGATATCTCACATTGCTGATTTTTGGCTTTGCCCACTTCCAAAATCCTGTTTGAAGCCCACAAACGATTGAGGGTTAGTGATGTTATTTTGATTGCCCTCTTTCAGCATACTAAAACAGAGGATATATTACATAGCAGTTCTTTAAAGTCTTTAACCACAACACCGTATGAGAGCTCAAATCGTTGGAAATTTGAGTTTTAATTTCAGAAGAAATTTAGCCGAATTTATATTGAAATTTTACAGGAGTGCTTGAATTCTAGTCTAGTTGTAATAGGGATAAGTAGGGTGGGTGGTTTGGGCCGCTGGTTGATATGCACCACGGGGATAGGCCCACAGCAATACCGCATTCAGCCAAATCTCAGCCTCCCTACGTGCCCAATCTCTTGGCTCAACTGTGAAGCGGGTTTTTTTCCCCTCTCACCTTTTTCACGTAGAGAATAATGCATGTGTTTGGTAGAAATCCATGTGGGTTTAATTGGAAGTAGATTTAACAAATGCGATCTGGACTTCATTTTAGTATACAGAAATTACATTTAGTTGCTTAACAAAAAAAAAAATTAAAACCTAAAAAAATTGGAATCCGTTCGAACGTATTAAATAGGAAATTAGTATTGTCACCTCTCCAAACTTTATGAATTTCTTCATACTTCTTTTTGCGTTAAACCTTTAAAGAGAAATCTTAAAAGTTAATGAGCAAAGGGCCCAACATTTAAGTTTCGGGGAGACGTATACTTTCATGCCTAAAAAAAAGTACTCACAAAAAAAAATTGGAAAATAAATTAAGCTCAAGGAGGAACTATAGTATGTATTTTGATAACCCCTTAGCCGTACAAATATTTGAACAGTAAACTTGAAAACAATTCAGCTTACAGGAAATAATTATTGAAGACTATGAACGAACTGATTAAACCAACGATATCATTTCTGACTAGGAAATGCAGTCAGATTATATCACACTGTGAGAGCCACCAAAATCAGACGATGATCATATATATTACTAACTATATTTCTATTTATATTTTCACCTAATATTAATTTTTTGAGGCTAATAAACTACATTAAATTAATTCTCCGATCCTTAATATTTTCTTTCAGAAAATCTGAGCACTCTCATGCCCCATATGTACATCTGGGACATATTTTGCTGTCAAGTTATGTTTTGCACATTCTCGACAAAAAGGATTTTTTTTCAGCAATCGTTGATGTCATGGTTTGGGTGTTGACTTTGAGCTTGACAGAAGTCTCCTCATATGAGTACCAAAGCACCTTCCATCAGGGTGTAGTTTCCGCACAAATCTCTCAGTGTAGTATTGTATAGTAATATGCGTCAGTCACACATCAACGTAAAGTACTGTAACAGTGTAACATCTATCAGATATGTGTGCAAGTATGTTATGGAAAAGGTGATATTACACACTTAACTATTTTTTTTTTTTTATCGACTATTAACAGTAGTTTCAAAATAGACCCGAACAATAATTGATTGTCACTAGGAGCTCATCTTGCAGACTGATAGAAGTCCTTTGTAGATCCAGGATTTATTTAATTAACGTGAGTCCCAGCTTTTAACCCGGTTTCCTCAATCTAAAGACCCTATATTTAACATATGGGACAAGTGTCTTTTCAACTGTTTAGAATACTCTTGTGTACTGTAATCACATAAATTTGATCATTTTATCGTGGGAGACTACCAGTTCTAAAACGAATACATAAGAGACAATGCCAAAACAATAAACGGAAGTGACTGAATAATTTAAACAGTAAAGTATAGAGTTTTCAGATAAAAATGGTGAAAACGTTATGAAACAAATCTGTCATAAGGAAACGTAATTCGTTCTCATTTTTTCATCTATAAATTAAATACATTGAATTTCATCAGAGTTAATGGACTTTAATGTATTATTGACCAATGGTCAAGAAGAGTATACGAAAATACTCTTTCAGTCTAAAAATTGGTAAAAGGAGATCGCTCCTGTTATTAATGGACCATATTATAAAAAAAAAATCCATGGCGATACCATCAGAGTCTATTAATTTATCTTTGAAAATCCTGCAGTGTAAAACGGATATACTTCACAATATCTAAGCTAGTTTTATTTTAGTTGTATTTTTTTTCCCCCTTAAATTTACAGATAATTATAGATCCTCAGGCGAATCTATTTACAAATTATTTTTGTATTTCCTGTATCATCGCTACATTATATACAGGTTTTGTTATTTTATAAAAATTATATAATGAATAAACAAGTATAATGATATACATTATACGTGACTGGACTAAACTGACTAATAAAGGTGATGGGGCTCATCTTTTTTATCAACCTTAAAACTAACTTACATACTAATTATTAACCTAATTTTTCCCCGGCAGTCTGTTGCCATCGATGCGGGAGGGGTGGTGGGGTCATAGTGTTAAACACTGGGTTTGTCAGGTGCTACAACGAGTCAAAAAACTTAATGTGTTTCCGGCGGATGAACTCACCCACCGACGGCCCACGGGTGCAGTTCAGCGTTCTTCAACCTCTCGAGAGAGGTATGTTGGACCACTTTCGCATGATCCTATACTTACTACTTGCATAACTTTAGTTGTACTTTTTTTTTTTTTTTTTTTTTTTTTCCTTAGCTCTCAAACTTATAAAATAGGATGTGGGAAAATTATTTTGGGCTAATGAGTGCCTTTCACTAAGGGGAGTCCCCCATTTGAAGGATGTATGAGAAGGATATAGGGTGTGGAACGCCTAAAGGAGGCGGGTGGAATCAGGAAGGTAGTGAGAGTCTACCGAGGGTGGAGCCTAGGGGTACCTAGGCAAGGGTTTGTAGTCGGCCAGGTCAAGCCTGGCCAGCCCAGGCAGGGGCCTGAAATAAGTCGGCCTCTCGGCCGGAAGGTCGACCCTGCTTAAACAGGTAGATGGGGTCTTGTAGCTTCGGAGATCTGCCTCGATCTCTCGGCTGGGTGTTGATCTTCAGTCTCCGTCAGGGGGCTAGGGTTCGATCACGTCCATCTGTCTCCAGGCTTCAGCGGTCCAGCAGTGCTTCCATCTGACGGGCATTGGTGGTGGTTGAAGGTCGGAGAATAGTGGGTTGTGGCTGTGTCGGAGTGAGTCAAAAAATTTGATGTGTCTTCTCTTGATGAAATCTTGAATAGTGAGCACTTCAAATTTTTTATGCATCTCGTCATCCTTCATTCGGTCGAACGGGGTATGTTTGAGGGAGGTGCGGAGAACTCTGTTCTGAAATTTCTGGAGCGTTTTGAGAGTGTTAGGAGTCAGATACTTGAAGAGAGGGGTCCCATACATCAAAGCAGGTCTTAGGACGCTCTGGTATATCAGCAGCTTGAGGCGTACCGATAAAGCCGGGCTGTGAAGTAGGTGTCCGAGGCTGAAGAATTTCTTCCTAACACTCTTTAACTTCTTGCCGAGATGTGTTGTGAACGACAAGTGTCTACCGAGGGTGATCCCAAGGTAGCATAGCTTGTTGCTTACATGGCACTCTTTGCCGTCTAAGACGAAGGATTTCGGGAGCTTCTTTCTTCCGGATTTATAGCTGAATATAATTCCTTGCGTCTTGGCCGGGTTGACTTTAATGTGGACGGCATCGAGTTTCTCGGCGAATTTCAGGGCTCTGGTGGGATTGTTGTACAAGTTTCATTGCAAGTTTTAAAATGTGAGAATCTAGCAGTATTTCTGGGAATCTGCTCATCTTGATTAATTGGTTAGTTGAGTTTATTTATCCAAGGCTTTACAACATAAGACATTCAATATAATGGTTAATCGATTTTGGTTGTGTTAGCACAATTTGTAAGAAGTACTAACAATATCTGACCGTATGCGAACATCTCCTTGTTTCAAGAGAATGAATACTGTGTGTACATACATAGACATAGACATCTATTTACTGCTATGAGTGTGGAGGTGGGAGTAAAAGAAATTTGTTCGGCGGAGGTTGAAGAGGTAGCTGCATCGAAACACGGCATCGTTTCGGTTCAAACGCTTAAATTCTCGTAATATCAGTCTTCGGGGCGCTTCGCGATCTTATCGTCCTTTGGCCGCCGCCAAATAAATATTCATATTTCCATAAATATTTCTAAAATAGAGTAATTCTAATAGAGTAGTAAGTCTTTTATTGGGCAATAAGTAACTGCGATCAATGTTCTCATTTATTTCGTATTTACAATTCTTTATTCACTAACTCATTCATAAAGTATTTACAGACAGCACAGAGGCCTACAAATAAAGATTGTTAGCACCTCCCTTGTATGCGAAGCAGGAAGCCCCCCACGCTCCTTCATCTGCCTCGTCACCGGATAAGAGCCAGTAGAGGTTGAGCAAGAAGAGCGCGAGACCCACAGACACTCAGGACATGATTTAAGAGACTGGTCATTAGTTATATAATGCTAAAAATATTATAATGCTAAAAGTAGAAGCAAGCCCCTTCTATTGTATACCTGCCTCGTGACTTCATGGAAGGAAGTCACTGATGGTTCCTGTTATTTTTTAAGTAAGCGACCACATCCCCCCAAGACCTCCCTCCCACTTCCCATATCTACCCTTTTCTTATACATATATGTCACAGCTTTAGCCCCAGACCACAATTGTTCCCAAACATTCCACCCAGTATGTAGTAACGTAACTCTTAATATTTGTATATACCAATGTTTTGCTTGTACTTTGTAATAAAGCTTTTCTTTCTTTTCATTTAAAAGACTCTCCTCTACGAAGATTATTTAACTATTGATGGGACTCCCACTGTCAAGCGTTTATAGCAGGTCACGAGATCAATGTCGTTTTAGTCTCCAAGGTGGGTTATTGGGATGTGTGGCTCACTGTGATTGCTGATCTAGGGGATTACGATGGTTGGATAGGTTTCGGTGGAATTTCATGAAATTGGAAGGAATGAGGTCAGGTATGTAAGGTATATTAAGATCGTTATGAAGGGTTTTGTTGCTGACGTAATAAGAGGCATTAACTATTGTTCTCAGGAGAGAGTGTAACGATCAAAGGACTCGTTTGTCACCAAATGAAGATTAGCGTTTACAATATGAGGTTGAAATGCCACCCTAGGTACTTTTAATTCTTGAAATTAACTACTTTTATGCACAAAAACCTTCGTTACTACCTAGCTAGAACGTCCAAATTTAAATAAATGTGATAGTAATATATCATCGTTTTTTCAACCTAACACGATTCCAAATAATATCAGCCTCTCACGTTTTATTTTTGTTAGTTTACAAAATTATAGGCCTCTTACAGGCTATCATATTGAATCAGATGGGTATGTATCAAATATATACAGCATATAAATATATATACCCTATAAGAGTGTTTGTGGACTTCTGTGTTCGTATACTTGTGTGGCTTATTTGTTATTTAACCAAGGCAATAATTATCATTCCTGTTTGTTTCCCCATCACCACATAGTTTGATCCAAAAGTATTATTAAGCTGTTGTAGAATATGTTCTAATGTTTTTTGGTGCTACAAATTCTGGGAATCCAGTCGATCAGTCCGTCTAGAGTCCGTAGACTACGCGCGAGTCCTCTTCTGAGCTCTATCCGCCCTCTCTCTACAAGTTGATATATTTCATTATTATTGGATTATATAAATTAAATAAGGTACAAGATTTTTTTTTAGTTCAATTCTAAATATATTTTCCGTTCGTTTTTGTGATTAATAATTAAAAGAAATAGGCTTCCACTGCATTTTTCTATAGGAAATCACTCCGGTAGAAAGAGTTCATTCCGACGCCTGGGGGTGTCATTGGTCATCCAACAAGTTACAGCTAAACCCCGATAAATGCGTGGATTGTTTTCACCTACGATTCACTTAATAATAAATTATTAATAAACTTTAAATGGTATGCTATTATTGTAAGCTTTCAATCATCGTTATTTTTTTTTTGCTTCATATATTTATATATAACATCCACATTTTTATGGTTGAATTGCGCTGCTTTGTCCTTTCAACCAAATGCAGGAAATAATTACTTAAAAGGGGAGAAATGAATTAGATACGATAAAAAACAATTTTAGTAAGTATATGAAAAGCATTAGGTGCAATTAAATTGAATAAAACAGTCGTGGTCGATTGCTACCGTATGGGTAAATCACACGGCAGTGGGCGTTTTAATCGCGTTTTGGATAATTTGCTCGGATGATATGGCCATTAGAGCAGATGATAAGAAACGTGATATCTCATGTGTGTAATACGTCCGATAATCACTCCGCTGTCCGATCGTTGTGCTAAACCAGTCCTAATTTGTGACCGTTTCAGCACACATTAGTGTCTATATTTCTTCTGAAGAAATGCAAGCTTTTTTTTTTTCAATTTTCATTTATTTGTGTTCATTACTGTGAACCTCGTGGCGTGTTTTCATATATGAGAGACATGAGACTTAAGGAGCTGATGAAAAAAAAAAACTTTGTCTTTAGACTAGTGTCTAGGTATTGTATACCATCTAGCAGTTACTTCAAGTCAAGAAAACTCAGGAGTTTCTGAATACAGAATATGACTGAATTCTTAACTTGTGCATCTAATTTCAAATTGTAGCACACCGCTTTGGTGGTTGGGGGGGGGGTCGTTGGTTTTTTAAAATACAATAATCGTTTCACAAACCCAGTTTCGAGTAGGTGTTGATATTTCGCATAGAATATTTCCTTGAGATGCTAACTATAAAATTGCTTCAAAAAGATAGATATTGAACTGATAACGATTTATCAATTAATTTTAATTTAAAAATAAATATTATATCATATTAAGACATAATTTAAATAGTTTATTTAAAAAACCCTATGAATTAAACACAAAATGATTCATTGTGTTTACGGCGGCTTTCAGTTCCCTACAAAACAGCAATAGCTTTTCATAATTTTTGCGCGAACCTGCCTGTATTCTTTCCCTCAAATCTTCTGGATCAAGTTGGCAGGGCTATTCAGAACGCGGCTAAGTGATTTGAATAGTTTTTATGTGCATATCACCTACTATATTTTTTTACGGGTTTGTAAAGCCAATTAACGATTAACTGACACGTTAATTGATAAAATAATGTATACAATTCTGCATCATGTTCACATTTTTTAATGAATTTCTGAAGAAAATGTTGCATAACATTTTTGCTGTACTGTTTGAATTACTTTCATTAGAATTGCAGAGGTGCAAAAGAACAGTTGCACCACTTGCGCACTGCAATATTGCATCTTAATTCACTGTTTGCCAAAATACAAAATTCTTTGTATGAAATATTCTACTTTAAACTACCAATAATTAAAACTGGAGACTCATGTAATTCGTAATAAAATGAAGGTGGCATCAAATATCATATACTCACTACATTATAGCTACATAATTTATCAACAGCATATTATTATATAATTATAGATAATATTATATGTACCCTAATAGTCAATTAAAAAAACAACAATACTTGAAAATATTAGGCAGACAAAAAATAAAATGATAAAGTAAGCGCAATGTATTCAAAACAGTGTTCTCAAAACGACCATTTTTGAGTTGTCCCATTATTATTATAGCATAATATGTTATGTTATCCAAAAATTTTCTATATTATTATTAATTTTACATAAACCATTTTTTATTTAAGTGATTTTTTAAGAACAGAAAACCTACTTTTAAAGGTAACTTATAATGTTGAGTAATTTCCTCTAGAATGTTCATCTCTACAAAAGTTAAATTGTCATTTGAAATATTTCATTTCTTACTGCACTACTACTGCACTAAATACTGCAGGCAGTAATAATGGGACACCACAAAATTGTGCTAATTATACTGTTTATTCTACTAAATTATACTGTCAAGTTACTACTATTAAGTTCTCTTCCACATTAATTTTGAATTTTATATACACAGGTGGTCTGAAAAGTTTCCAACCTCGACATGAAGATGATAATAAAATAAATAAAAGCTAAAATAAAAGCTTTGTTAGGTCGGAAACCTTTCAGACCACCTGTGTAACGTCAAATCAACGTGAAAAATTGACCAGCACTTCAAATTGCAACTATTTCAATTGAGGAGTTCTCAAAACGACTATTTTTGAGTTTTCCCATTATTATTATAGGATAATATGTTATGTTATCCAGAAATTTTCTATATTATTATAAATTTTCAAGAACAATTTTTTATTTAAATTTATTACTATTGGCTTTGTATTCCATAGTCCGCAGTATTCTGCTTGACGGTTTTTGACATATTCATGGCTCATATTAAAGATCTTCGCTTCCTGATTATAAATATGTAATTAAATATGTGTTCGCGTACTATAATTAAAACAACAAAAACACATTTAAGTAGTTTCCATAACAAACCCCCAATTGTGTAATGCATCGCTCTAGACTTGAATTTGTTAACATACTCGTGGATAAATATGACGCTTTTAAAACTTGACGATTAATTTGAGTACATTCAATTGAAAATATTGTAATATTGTTAGGTTTTAATATTGCGTAGCTATTTATTTTTATTACATCTTCTGCTTCAGTATACTGTACGCTGATATCGTCAACTTCACACCCTTATCGGAGCAGCTATCAGCATCAGACCTGGTCAAGACCCTCAACGAACTTTTCGGCCGCTTCGACCAGCTAGCTCATGTGAGTTTTTGTTTAATTGTATATCATAGTCAAATTTGAGTTTCAAAGTAAAATAATACATAGTAAAATAATTCAACTCCATCGCATAATTTTTGAAAATCTATGTTTCATTTCCAGGATAATGTTTTGTTTATTAACCCTGACTGATTATAGGGTAATCGAAATATATCACATGGAATATTCGAATACATAAATAGTGGAAAAGGTCATTCTAAAAATTATAATCCACACTGTAGTTGTAATTCTATTATTAAAACCTTCATCGTTACCTTTTCAGGATTATAATTTCAGTATCATATCATTTTCTACAATTATTCTAAAAATATTTTACTATGAAATGGTCTCGTCGATGTTGACGACGTTATGAAACAAGCGTCTTACAATTTTTTTTTTTTTATTGCGTTTTTGTCAAATACGTTTCTGCCTTTCAAAGGTTATTTCACATTCTTGTGATTGGTCTCCTTTATTTGATTCTTATATTCGTGAAACAAGAAAATATTTACAATCAAAATCTTTCGGTGAAACATTTATTCTTGACTATTCTAACTGTTCACACCAGGGACGAAAATAATTGTGCACCTACTGATCTTTTGATGAAGAAAATCGTACGCTCCTGTCATTTAATCATTTAATCAAATGTTAATACGTTTCGTTACTTACAATTTTCACTCTGCAACGTTTATTTGTATCACACCTGGACTTCAATTAAATTTTAAGTATTGAATTTTGCATTTGAAAAATCTTATTTCAGAGACTAAGATGGTAAGATGAACTAAAGTATTTTTGATAACATACTTAAAATTCACAATAACTATGTCAATTCAGAAATTTTTTTATTGGCATACAAACTACTAGGTGTAGGTGACTACTGTGAGTACCTTTATCACAATTAATGAGTACTTACGAAACTTATATCATATTGATACCGTCTAAATATCTCAATATTATTTCTTTATTTCCTGCGTCTTTTCTTTTTCAATATAAAATAAAAAAATACAATTTAGTTCATAATTAATGTACGAAATGTTGAAAATAAAATGGTGAGGCTACTGATAGTTTGACCGACTAACATGTGTCACATTGACTGTGTTAAAATTAATTTTTGACAAAAGCTTGAAGTCTCTCCCGAATCCACATCCTTTATTATTGATATTTCAATAACAATCTACGTTTAGACTGTTCACGCGTTCTCAAAACTACAATACAGGCATAAAGAAACATATATATAACAATTAAATCCCAAACACACAATTTAATAAATAATAAGACCGGAAACATATAAAGAGAATAAAACTACACACCAGTGAATGATATTTTCTTTAAATTCTTATTAATTCATCATTATATACCAAACTGGTAACCTTTCTGCTAAAATAAATTAAAATGACAAATACCTAAATATTACAATAAAAAGTAACAAGCCTAAGATGTATGAATAACTTATTATAAGAAAAACAAACCTTGCTGTGTTGGGTGGGTTATATAACTGTAAGATAAAATATTAACCATAACCCCAACAAAAAGACGACAAACAAAATTTATTATAAAAAACCATAATAAGCAACAATCAGGAATCACCACTGCATTTCTTCCAATATTTTTTTATGAAAAAAAACAAAAAAATCAATTCAACAACAAAAATTCTAACTTCAGCATTAAGCATTTCCTATGCTGTGATTAAAAAAAAAAATTGGACAAAGTAGGGGTTTTTGGTTGATTTTAAGTATTTAAGGTTTTGGATGTTTGAACATTTTTCTAAAGGAATTGCTTTTATTTGTAACAGACAGGCCGGTAGACAGACAGTATACCTGTCTGTCTGTGGTTAAAAATTTATGGTTTTTGCTTTCGAAAGAATCAACGAAAACCTAAAAACTTCTTATTTTTACTGGTGAGATAGTACAATCGATCGATGTCTTCGTACCATGGGCCTTATGCTGTTGCATTAAAATAGATCGATATCTCTTTGTACGAAGACAGGATTGCCCTGGCTGACATCGGACATGAGGGATATTGGGATGCAAGGACTGGGACGCTGGCGATACTCTTCTGACTATTCATCACTTCATTAGCAGACACCTTGGCCATGTGACGCATGAGCACTTGAAGCAAGGTGGATGTACATGTGCCACTTGTTATGCACACGTTGTCCAACTAGGGCCATTTTCACAGCTTCGCCACATGGCGGATGCGATCTGTCAACAGTGTGGCCTTAATCACTTGGCATGACCCATTCACCAAGATATCTTCCTTTGATTTTCCCTTTCTTGGCTTTTCCATTCAGAAGTGTTGAAACGAAAGAAAAACAATCACTTTATTCTATACACCAAAAAAAATGCATTATACTACACAGATTTGATAAAGTTATAAATATAAAATGTAATATAAAGAGACTATGTAAATATGATATGACTACAAAGAACCAACAAGAGATGGTAACAAAAAGTATAATTGAGTAAAGATAAAAAAAAAAAAAAAAAAAAAAAAAAAAAAAAAAAAAAAAAAAAAAAAAACATAATAATGATGAATTGTTAGGTTTGAAGGAGAAAAAAGATTGCGTGAGTTGATGAACGACGTATATCGATGGAAACAGGGTTCGATAGTTTTGTATAGTTAGTATTTTCACAAATTTTATTTGTCACCTTTTTCAATAAAATTTTATTTATTGAATTTTATTGTGAAAAATCTATTTTCAGAGATTGAGATGGTAAGATGAAATAAAGTATTTCTAATAATACATACAGGGTTTGGCACGCAGGTTTGCTCTACAAGCTCAAAAGACATTTACCACAGACTCTTTTCCTAATCCTACAGTCCTACCTTTCAAACCGCTTCTTCCAAGTCCGCTGTGGCTTAGAATACTCTAACTACTATCCCATAAATGCAGGAGTTCCACAGGGCAGTGTCCTAGGCCCCATCCTCTATAACCTATACACCGCTGATGTCCCTTCTACTTCCAACACCTTCTTGGCTACATTTGCAGATGACACTGCAGTCTTGTCATCCCACCCAGACCCCGACATAGCATCCCATAACCTTCAAAAACACCTTGACGAGATCGAGTATTGGTGCAATCAATGGCGGATCAAAGTTAATGAAGCAAAATGCTCCCACATTACCTTCACCCTTTGTCGCAAGACTTGTCCATTAGTTTATTTTAATTCTATTCCTCTCCCAGTAACCGAGACAGTACGGTACTTAGGCTTCCATCTCGACAAACGACTGACCTGGAACCCACATACGAGACTAAAAAGACAAGAACTAAACAGACGCTTTGGACAACTGTACAGACTACTTCAAAGGACATCCCATCTCTCAATAGAAAATAAACTACTAATCTACAAAGTTATACTTAAACCAATCTGGACATACGGAATAGAGCTATGGGGGACAGCAAAAAAGTCGAACATCAAGCGTATCCAATCCTTTCAATCCAAAGTCCTAAGAACAATAGTAAATGCCCCTTATTATGTCAGCAACAAAACCCTTCATAACGACCTTAATATACCCTACATTCTAGAACTCATCCCTTCCAAGTTTATGAAATTCCACAGTAGCCTTTCCAACCACCCTAATCCTGCAGCACAGTCTTTGCACTGCGCCACTCATCCCTATAATCCTCCTCGGAGACTGAAACGGCAGTGGCCTCGTGACCTGCTATAATCGCGTGACAGTGGGAGTCCTGGCAATGGCCAATTTCTCCAATCATGTCCTAGTATGAATGAGCGAGTGAATGATGACTGTAAATATGGTATGAATGAGATCATTTATCTGTATTATTATTGCCTTATAAAAGGCAGATTGTAATTATTTCACAATAAAGTTCTGATTTGTTGTTGTTAAAATAATACATACAGGGTAATACATAATAACTCTGTCTATTCAGAGACATATTTATTGGCACACAAACTCGTATTAATACTAGGTGTAAGTTGTATTTGTGAGTACTTTTTTCACAATAATTTATAAATATTCAAGAAAGTTATATTATAATAATGCCGTGTATATCTCTCAATATTGTTTATTTTTTTTCTACGTCTTTTCTTTTTCAATATAATTTGAAAAAATGCAATTTAGTTCATAATTGATGTCCGAAATGTTGGTTAATTAAAAAAAAAATGGTGAAGCTATTGATACTTTGATCGATTAATATGTATCACTTTGATTGCGTTAAAATTAATATTTGAGAAAAAGCTTGAAGTCTATTCCGAAAAATCCTTTAGCATTGATATTTCATTAACAATCTCCGTTTCGACTGTCTGGGACTACAATACAGACAGTATACATAAATTTATATATATAGATGACAGCATATACCAAACACTTAATTTAATAAGTAATAAGATCAGATACACATAAAAAGAATAAAACAACACACCAGTGCATGATATAATCATTAAATTCTTATTAATTCATTATTGTATATCAAACTAGCAACCTTTCTACTAAAATAATTTAAAATCATAAAATAATAAATAAATATTACACTTAAAAGTAACTCATGGAAAACATTATTTGGATAATTTATGAGAAAAGCAAATCTTACTGTATTGGGAGGGTATTTTTGTCAGTGAAAATCCTTGTTTGATAACACAACATGTCTTAAGCAGCACAATTATTTATTAATTGAAAAAATCTCACTGGAATCTGTTAAAATAACTTTCAATTTAATTCAAATTTTTTACGTATAATCTTTCTTAGCTTACTATTTGTTAGTTCCTCATAAACATAAATACACAGCGAAGCTCGGGTTAATGTTATGTATACTTTCAAGTCAGTTGAGAACTGTGGTTCCCTTGTTACATGAAACGCCCATGTAACAATATATAATGTATTTATATTTGTATTCCCTCATTGATTTCAATATTGGTTGTTAGTTCTTTGGCCTTAAATCGTTTCTTAACAACTCAATATTGGTTAAACCATAAAACTTTTATTAGCCTGTGTGTTGGTAAATGTTCCGATGGTAAATTGTAAAACGAAGGAAAATACAGGTCAGCGTATATGACAACCCACCACTACACTTTTATCTGTGCTCTTAGAAAAGCATCAGAACTCCTATCATTCGGATGCAGTCAAATCCGAAGAGCTATAAAAACTCCCTTACTACCGGCTACAAAAATCATAAAATACTTCGCCTTGGGTGATACCATGTCAACTATAAAAATGTACCCCTTTTTACTCGGGTTCATATTCACATTTTTAGTATTACGGGATATTTGAAATAGTATTTTTAACGGTTTTGTGCGCATCTACGGTAAATAAACGCTGTTCATCTATGAGTTCAATTTTAGTGCTGGAAGAGCTAAATACGATATTACTCATTTGTTAGGTGTATTGGTTATTCTCTACGCGTTTTCTTAAAAGGCCTTTTCTTCTACAAATTTTATGGGCCGAAGTTTAAAAAAAAAATTCCCCTTAAACTGCTCAATAACACCGTATGAAATGTACATTATTCAAAGTAGCTAAGTGTATGTAAATTTTCCGTTGCAGGACAACCAGTGCATGAGGATAAAGATCCTGGGTGATTGCTACTACTGCGTTTCCGGACTCCCGGTGTCCAGGCCTAACCACGCCATCAACTGCGTCAACATGGGCCTGCAGATGATAGAAGCTATACGGTGAGTACAACACGCTTTAAACTAAACATGATCACCAGCTGCGCAACTCAACGAGTCTTTCGTTTCGAAAGAAGAAGAAAGATTTTTCGAAGGATGCAATAGTCGACTACGATAGTATTAATCCATATTAGTACATCCAAATGGTTTTAATTAAAAGTTTTACAATTTTTTGGAATGACATCAGTACATCCTCAGGCAACGTCTACATAAATAAAAAAACCCTTAGGTAAAAAAAAAGATCAATATCAAGTTACAATTTTTTCAATTGTCAATCAATAAAGGGAACTATTTTTTATTAACATGAGTTCTCACGACCCTTATCAAAGCAACGCGTGGTGTTCCCTCAGTGCAAGTTTTATTGTGATATTAGAATGTGGTTTTCAGATGTTAGAATTTTCTGAGTTTCCTTAATACTCCTTGCTTCCTAAAACATCCATTCTGCCCAATGATTATCACAGGTAAGATATTAAATTTGAAATTGCTATAGCGATAAAACTAGTTATAATCGGTTTAAGTTAAAGCTTTACTAACCGTTGTGGGAATGTAATGATTTCTATAATTGTATTCTAATGGTTAATTTTTTTTTGTTGAAAAATTAGCATTCATATGGCACGGAAATCTCAACAGACTGACTCACTGCATTGTTTGTGTAAGATTGAGATAAAAAAACATGAACATTTTATTTTATGAACATAAACGTATCTATAAATTTATGTTTTATGTTCTTTCTATCTATTATATAGCAAGAGAGGTGATAAGAAAAAGTGTGCTTTATTTTACCTTTTTGGAGAATAAAAAAGAAATGCTATAAAATTGATGTTGAGATTTGTTGGTTGTGTTTGAGGTCAGAGTAAAAAAGTATCATGGACCCGTTTCTTAAACTAAATCTGTTTTTATTCTTCAGATATGTATTTACGTGTCACAATTGATAAACAAAACTTTTGTTTATTGATTAAAGTTAACAAAATACAGTTTTGTTTTTTTTACAGAAATATCCCAGTTCTTCACCTATCAAGATAATTGTATTTTTTATTGTAGTCTGGGGCCTAATGAGCCTCGCAGTTGCTGCCTTATTACTTTCAAGTTCTCACAGCCCGAGGATAGTAGAAACCATTCCGAATCCCATCAATCCCACTGAAAGCTCTTTCTTAAGAACACCTCAGGGAAGCGTCTCCTTTTCGGGATAACGTTCTACCTATTACCTGCGGAAAAGTTTTATATTTAACTTCTATCCTGGGAACCTGGGAATTACGAGCATTGAATATAATGCCACTTGGTTTTCCGTTAATCTTAACTAAGTTTACGGAACGATCTCGATGTCCCACAAAGTACGGGAACAAAGTATTGTTTGCGCTAGGGCTCTTAAAAATCAAGAATTCCCCAAACGCCTGAAAATTGCGCCGGTATTGTCGTGAAAAGCTGGATGTGTGATTAAGTCGGTTAGCGTTACAAACTTGCCAACAGTAAGGCATAAACAATAAACAGAGTAATTAAACAAAGTGAAAAATAATAAAGAAATAACAATTCATTTTATTAAAAACAAAAAAAAATTACTGATCAACAACTTAACCAGGCCTGAATATTGGTATAACTAGGATAAATAATTGTTAGTATAATTAACGTATAAAAATTATGAAATAGTTTATAGCCACGATACGATGGATGTTCGGATAGTCAACCGCAGGGCGGTGATGATCGGATGGCAACCGCAGGGTGGTGATGTTCGGATAGTCAACCGCAGGGCGGTGATGTTCCGAATCAACCGCAGGGCGGTGATGTTCGGATAGTTAACCGCCGGGCGGCGATGTGCACGGAGAGATATACGCGAGATAGGCCGAGAAGTCAAAATTTGTAGAAAACAGCGACTTCTTGTTCACAGGGGAACAGGCCCGTATTCTGCTATCTTCGTCACTGACTAAGCAAAGCTCCGGCCTAAAGCCTTGTCCTCTAATACGCAAAGACGTATTTATTTACTTCCTCTAGCTTTATAGTCTTTCGAACTATTTTCTCTGTATGTTGATGTAATAAAATGAAAGTTGCTGTTACAGAGAAATAAAAAAATACATTTCCCAACTTACATTTAAAGTTTTAATCTTAAATATATGTCCGTGTATACAATATTTTCACACACTTTTCCTAATTTTCTCTAGCCGAAAAAATCATAAAAATAAGGAAAAAAGAAAATAAATTTATGATTTTAACATTTTTCACTCATCTCATTAACATAATAATACAAAATATTGTTTAAATCTTCTCAAACAAAAATTAAGTTTAAACAAAAAAATGAGGTCTCTCTATTTTTAATTACCCTTCTTACCCGGATTACCAAAAACACAGAGTAAGTAGAGTGATATATAAATACAAAATAAATAAAAGTTTTAATGGCATTTAATGGATTATAAATTATGAAAGTCAGATTCTAGTTAAATGAATTTATTTATAGTAGGTCCAGTAGATTGGTTAAATTCTATACAATTTTTAATAATTTTACATTGTGATTTGTGATTGTTACAAAAGTATAATGCACATTATACATTCATTGTCCAAACATGTTTAAAAGTGACGGTGCTCACCTTATGAATCATAGACTTGAAACTAACTTACATCTCACAACAAAATCTTAACCTAATTATCCGGACTGCCTGTCTCCATCGTTGCGGGAAGGGTGGTGGGTCATAATGTTAAACACGGAGTTTGTTAGGCGCTGCAACGAGTAAAAAAACGTGATGAAAAAAATCTCCGGTGTATGAATTCACCAACCAACGGCACACCAAGGAACGGGTGCAGGTCGGTGTTCTTTAACCTCTGGAGAGAGGTACGTCTGACCACTTTTCTCACGATTTCTCATAGGCACCGTACAAAAGAGCTGGTCAGAGGGCACATTGATATATCATCAGTTTGAGACGAAACGACAAGTTAGCAAGTGCGAAAGTTAGTAAGACCTGTGCTGTAATTTTTCTATTTTTTTACTAAGATGGGTAGAAAAATGGAGATACCTATCCATTTTTTATACCCAGAGTACATTGAGAAACCCGGTGAGCTCCCTTGCACTCCCATAGTATAGGATTTTGGCAAGGTTTTTTTCCTCTTTTAGAAGGAGAAGATTACGTTGTCTGCCTTCCCGGCGCTTACACTGATGTTCAACTTACCCAGTCTGTCACGTTACAAGGTGATAGAACAAAGAGAAATGGAGAGATTTGTTTGTAACTCCCCGTTCAAATTTTCGAGAATCCCACTGTCTTACTAAGAGGCATCTCTGTTTTTAGTAAAAAAAGTTAAAAGTAAAACAAGTCAACATTTGTGAGGAGCGTTAGGCCTACATCTCCCGTTAATAACGGGCACATTTCTTCAGTTTCTGCTTTGCTTACTTACTTATAATGAGTGAGTAGAAAAAACATAGAAGCCGGCAGGAGGCCAGGGAACAATAAAAATGGTAGGTCAAAGGTGAACAGTTTTAGGAGAAAAGGGCTGGCCAGCAACCGACAACAGAAACTACAAAAAAAAAAACACAGCCTCAACAAACCGTAGTAATTTTATTTTTCCTCATAGTGTTATCTTGGAATTCCTTTCCTTTCTTTGTAAATATAGTCGATTTGTACCAAGCCTTCATTAATCTAAAGCTTACAGAACTTTGAATTCATGACCTGACCTTCGGTGTTCACCTTAATTATACAGACCACTTAAAAGTTCCTGGAAGTTTTTTATTTATAAGTGTGAGTTGCAACCTCTTACTACCTTACACGTGCACTGACGGACCCGTACCAGTTTATACTATCATATTGTCCAATATGATAGGAAACTATAACTACTGATCATAATAATCACCTATCAAACAATGGCTCTCAATTGCCATTAATGGGTTTGCTTTTATTTTTAGCATCACCGGGGAAATATATAATACAACCGATCACATTAATAGCTTCAAAGTCAAACTTGGATTTTAAATTGATATTTAATGTTACCAAGTAATTAATTCATGACACTATCAAAAGCTGTGAATTTTTACCATGCCCAAACTTTTCCTATGTAATTCTGAAAACAATATGTAGTAAATTTTAATATGTTATATGTAAGTAAAGTTTATTTTATTTATATTATAGCGAATCAAAATCCCAAACAATATATTTTTTTAATTAAAAAAAAGAAACCCACATTGGAAATCAAACTTTGGCTATGTATTTTTTTTACGAACGTGACCTTTTGGTAAATTAATTAATATGCAAATTAACAAGGCTGTCAACAATACACATGATTGATATAATTTTATAGAACGTAATTTGTTGAAGTTTCCTTCACTTGACAGCTTAACTTATAAATTCGATTCATTTACTACATTGACGATTTATTCTATGAATTCTCACTTAGAAGGGTCCTAAATATCACAAATTCTTATTATTGACTAACTGTCATATATATCACATACCTAAAATAATGATGATTCGTCTATGGTGAATTTTACTAGAATGCTGGTTAGTCTACGCTACTTTAAAGGTAGACGCTAAACTTAGCTTGTTATTTACCTTAATGTAAGTTTCCGACAGACCTCTCAGTTCAAAACAATACCATTTAAATATCAGTTAAATTATGAACACAGTCTATAATTGATTTTAATTATAATCAAAATGCAGTGGGTTGTATTCTCTTATAAAAGCTAACAAGAAAAGCCTTCGATTATTATATTAAATTACATTTTTTTAAAAATGTGTAGAATTCAGTTTATGGTATAATAGTTTTATATAGTTAAAATGTTGTAAATCAGTGTGGTAAATATTGAACAACAATATAATATACACAATATAATAATTATAGTAATATAATAGTAATTACAATATAATATATACAATATAATAAACAAGACGGTGTATGTGAGCAAACTGATTCATCATATAATTATGTTTAGTTCTGAACATTCATTATACAGACCTGAAATGATCGATTCACAAAAAATCTTCTAACTATCAAGGGCTAAAATAATATTTGAATTCTAACAACCTTTAAAATTTATATTAATAAATTCAGAAATTGTCATTCCCAAAAGAAGATGCTTTTCTTTCAAACTCGACCATATCGGCATATGAGGGACTTGTGTCATGTGTATCGGCAGTCAAAATGACACATATATCTAAAATTTTAGAATAATATCTTCCAACAAGCCATTTAATGTGCCATTTGTTTTAAATATGGCATAATGAGGAAAATTATCTGAACAAAAATATTTTTATGGTTTACTACTGACACATTAGATATAAATCACTAAAAAATAAAAATTACTCGCTCCAAAAATTATAATAGCGTAATTATAAAGTTATCATTTAGTTCGAGCTGATTTGAAGAGCACTTTTTGAGCACCTTCGTATATTTTCCATTCACACTCTGCATCCTTTATTTGATTAATTAATAATATAAAAAATATAACTTTTTTCATAGTTGATGTAACAATAAAAAATAACGAAGCACTCAGTTAGCCAAAAGATGTTTGAGCAATAGAGAAATGGGAATGTTAGAAATTTTAATTTATTTTAATCATTTCATGGAAAATATAAACTACAAAATAAAATGCTTCTAAGTCAAGAGAAAATAAACAGTTCGTGATCATCTTACAAGTCTGCGAAATATTTGATATTTCTGTAACGACCTGGCAGAAAGTTCGAAATAACCTCGTTTATGACCAATCTGGTTATAAAGGACATTATTTCTTTATTTCTTTGATATTTTACGTTTTCCACAATACTTTCTCTCAAAACATTTTTTTCTCCCAACGTATCTCATATGGTTAACTACTAATGTATTTTGTGATTTATGGGATAAACATTTAAAATTTATTTAATCCAATTTTGTAGAACATACGTACAGACGGAAAAAAAAAGATTTCTTTTCTATGAATATCATACAAATATAATAAATGTTTTATCATAAATATTAAGCATGTAATAGGACACCAGGTGTCACCGTGGCATGATGGATGGCATGCGGATAGATTGCCTGGATTAAAAGTGGAACTCTGCAATAGTGAAGTATAGGTCATGAGCGATCGGATGACTAAATTGTAAAGAATAAGTTATTTTTTGGGGCTTAATTAAGATTATTTGTTAAAATACAGAAACATTTTGAATAGGATTTTATTTGCTTCGTCCGTTTTCCTGTTGATATGTTCTGTGCGGGTTACAAATGTGCCCAGGGTCAAACCAAGATATCGGACTGATTTTGACCACGGGATGTGCGCAGATTTTATAAAAAATATATGATAAATTATACCTGCGTTATGTGATAATTATGGCTTCTGAGATGTTTGAGTAGATTTTTAATTTTCAGTTTTGATAATAAATGATGATAATATACATATTGATGTGATATTTTGAGGTGTTGATTTTTAATGGTGTTTTTGATATAAACTCAAAATTAGCGGGCATAAATGAACGGTGGAACACGATTCATGAATGTTTAAACACTATTCGTTGCATTGTATCTACCATTAATATTTATAATAAAAATAATATAAATAATTAAATATAAATAATTTATTTTAATAACTTCAAAACTAGAAAAGTAATCATATATGAGCCAAAGAGGATTGAACAACCAAAGAGGTCAAGAGATCAAGATGGCAGCGAAGAGATAGGAATACTGAGAAGCAAGAGCACAGACGCAGTTCATCTTTGACCCGGCAGTAAACTAGGAAGCACCAGGAGGGATGCTAGCCAAGAGATAGATACTGCCTCGTGGGGCACTTGCATCCGGCCACGAGACAAGATCCCGCACTCTTTCACTGACGGCCCGACAGAGAAGACCCGGGAGACCAGACCAAGATCACCACGAGGTAGCAACCCTTTTCACTTTCACCCGGCGCGACAACAAAGGACGACGATCCGGACCACGCTATGCGTCAGATAAGGAAGAAAGCACCAAAGGACACAACATAAAAGAAACACTGGCCAGCTACGTAGTAATTAAGGTACAATTTTAAGTTAGTTTTAATAATGTTATTTTATTACGTACGTAGTTTAAATGTATATTCAATCTTTAAATCAATTTGTGTAAATAAACCATTATTCCTTTTGCCAGAAGTTTCCTATTTTTATTAACAGAACCTTAAGATAAAGTAAAGTTAAATATAAATATTTAAATAAAGATAAAATTATATAAAAAATATATAATTAAAGTATATGAATAATAAATATCGTAATAATATATATATATATATTGTAACATTCATGATATTTGAGAATATCATGTCCTGCAACCCTTCCAGCTGGTCAGCATCGTCCCTGGTGCTCTTAGGAGTGGGGATGAGATAAAGGGCCAGTCTTAGCCCAGCCGCGTAGAAAAGCGGACTCTTAGCAAGCTCCCGAACTGGCGGTACCATATAGAAAAAGAGGAAAGAAGAACCAACAGCAGACAGTAACGTTGATTGGATTATACGGAGATCATCGATTGGGTGATATTGATTTGTTTTTTTTATTATGGATCCATTAAAAGAGTTTGAGCTCAAATCTCATGTTTTATGTAATTAACTAGTAGTAACTATCCTTGTTCAAAAGGAATTGAATATTTTTTATATAATTTTTGTCAGCACTATTTATAATTATAATTATTTGTTATAACCATTTTACTTGTATATATTTCACAATTCCCAGTTTCTCAATTTATTAATAACTAGAACATTAGCCTTGAGATCGGGCGATTCAATCGAGATAAATTCCTATGTCAAAGACATAAAACAATTTGAATTAAAGATCTCATGAAGGGCCTGCCAAATTAGTTAAGGTAAATTGATCTAATAAATTAGGAAAAGAAATGGTAGAAAATGAGGTAGGTTTCAATATATATATATGTGTGTGTGTGTGTGTGTGTGTGTGTGTGTGTGTGTGTGTGTGTGTGTGTGTGTGTGTGTGTGTGTGTGTGTGTGTGTACTGTAACCGGTTACTATTGAGGCGTTGCGGTAAAAAAAATATGATTTTAAATAAATGATTTCAGTTTGTTCTCTTTCAAAAGTGACTCAGAGTCAAGGGGTATAGTTTTCGTGGTGAATGCTTCACAAGACCATTCGATAATTAAATTCCAAAGTTGTGTGCTAACGTGTCCCCCGTCCGGTCTAGGGCCCTGCTAGGATCGATCACATAGCACAGACGGAGGCCTATGTAATACACACTCGTGACATGTAATTAGCATGTAAGTGAGGCATCTGGATAGGTGGCACCTTAGCACCCTACTGGTCTATATAACATCCTTCAGGTGATATCAGTACTATTCCCTTGGGAATTTCTAATCAAATAAATTCACACGAATTCAACTGTGACAAAATTATCATAAAAAAAACGAAAAATTTAAAATTTTGATAAACACCTCATTTACTTAAAAAATAAAAGAAAGGTGAATTTTTAAATGAATAAGATGGTTTATCAAATTTTAATTTTTTCCGCGATAAACCTGTGATGATAATTTTGTCACAGTTAAATTCGTGTGAATTTATTTGATTAGTAATTCCCAAGGGAATAGTACTGATATCACCTGAAGGATGAAGACCAGTAGGGTGCTAAGGTGCCACCTATTTTGTATACTAGAATTTGTAAAAAATGTAGCCAAGCAACAGGAAATACAAAGAAGCAATTGTAAATAGATTCGTTTGTAGAATCTATATTTTGTACATATATAAATTTATATCTAGGGATATGAAAAAAACTTATTTAATGTGGCCTATCTGTTTGTAAAATCTGAACTTGAAATTCAAATTAGCTAGTGAACCTATTAACCAAAAAAATGGAGGAAGAAATAGGAAATCTTTACCCTCCAAATCGGCTTGACTTTGAGTCAGGAGACCTGAACAGTAAATATATTTTCTAGCGATGCAGAAAATGAAATCCAAACATGTTACTGGATATTTGTACGAGACATAATATCCAGATGGCATTGTGAATGACGAGCCAACAGTCTTTAGAGACGGAACCATCTCTGACTCCTAGATATAATGCTAACAAGAAAATCTCACAATTCAGAAGCTAATCCACATAGTGTTTGTTATCCCCAGCAATGTGAACTTTACTAATTGAAAATTACTGTAACCAAGATTAGATGAATTGGAGAGACAAATAAATAGGTATCGGGATACTGCTGATAAGGTCTCCGAATCCGATTCTGAATAAATTCTTAGGATCCTAAGAAAAACGAATAAGTAATCTTAAGAGACGACAAGGCCCGGTAACCATTATCAGATTTATCCAAACAGACGTAAAAAAAACTTTCTCTGTTGAATGAAAACGCACGTGGGGAATTTATTTGGACCATAAGCTAAAACTTAATTAACAAAGACATAAACAGCCGTGTCAAAAACTGTCGATCTGCCTGCTCTTTAATCCACTCCTTACAGCCTCGTCAGTGACAACTTAACACCACAAACATCAACACCATCTATTCAAATTGAAAACGAGTTAATGAAAACAACACCACTTCTACTGTACATTACATTCACGCGGTAGCTCCATTTATGACATATGAGATTTTACCTCTTAACCCTTATATTTATAATTTAGTAATATGTACTTATTTACATTTTAAAAGACAAACGAAAACGCTGGCGCTAAATAACCAAAAGAAGCGAAAATGGGTGACATTTAAACAGAAAACTCCATCAAGGCCTACAAAATGAGACACTTAACGAGTTCATCAAAAATTAACCAAATACTATCACAGTTTGCAATGCATAGAATGAACAATCAAAGGCAACGTTGACAATCTGTCTTCATATCCAAGATAAAAAACTTCAACAAGACATCTTCATATAAACCATAAAACAATATTTAATGTTAAGCTCCATTATTATTGAACTAAATTATGAACGTAACTCTCATGATCATCGTAATCATTTATTTATACATTTCTTTGTTATTGATTTTATTTATTTTTCCGTACCTTAACATTGTATTTTACTCCTTTTCGTTGATTATAGATAATGTTATTTTATTATGAAAGTATATGTAGTGAAGGGTGCATCTTGATGAGATCATTACACACACTGTACACTTTTATATAATATGCTATAAATATATATTTAAATCCATGGTAATCCAGACAAATTTGATGCACCACGGCAGAAAAACACACGGCAACTGTGTTCATTAATCTTAATAAAGGGTTATAAGGATAATAAGCTACCTTATTCTCTTTTTCATTAAAAAATAATTGGATCAAGAAATTAAACGTTGAGCTGTGATGAATATTAGGGGAAATTTCATCACGTTTCTTAATTTAGAAGCAGAGATCAGAAGTGCACATTTTAAAAGTAACCTCTTCTTGTGGAAAATTCTTCTAAACGGTTACGATTAGTTGATATTATAGTACCCTAGTCTATACTTATAGATTTTTTTCTATATAAATTATGGAATGAATATTTTATTTGCTATTGAACGATGGAGTTTCCATGTAAATAGTCACTACCTGGAGCGAAATCGCCACCTTATTACTTTGTTTTATTCAGTTTGGTTCCTAGATTCGCGGGATGGTCCGTGACTTAGAAAATATATGAGAGAGTGGAACAACGGAGTTTAAGCGAATTGGACTTCCTATAATACTTAAGAGAATTCTCTATATCCTTGCTAAAGTTCTGATTATTCACAAAACTTTGTCACTTAATCACTATTCATTATAAGGAATAACTATCACATAGCAATAAACTGTCATTATTCTCATCTTGCAGGTTCGTGCGAGAGGCGACGGGGCAAGAGGTGGACATGAGGATCGGCATTCACACAGGCAACGTTCTCTGCGGAGTCCTCGGCCTGAGGAAGTGGCAGTTTGACGTCTGGAGCGACGACGTCACCTTAGCCAACCACATGGAGTCGGGAGGACTACCAGGGTATGCTTTATGTTCCTAATATAATTTCATAACATAGAACATTTATTTCAGAGTTTTTCAGCACTAATTCCACTTCACATCAGAGGCAACAGTACTCACCAAACTTAGACCAATATTAACCATCCATTTATCCTTAAAAAATTCTAAACTGCTTTGGTCACATTCCAATCAATACCTAGGAGTATCCTTAAACCGTTCCCAAAAAAGTTAAACAATTCATGGAACAAAAGTAAAAACCTCATCAGTGAAATGTCACCCTACTTCCACAAGCAAATCAAAACTAACGCATGAAAACAAATTAATCGTACAGCATCGGTTTGGAGTTACACTTGTACTTCAAATTAGTGAATAATGGAAGTCGAACCGACATCAGTATGTGCATTAATAAGAATTACCCTCGATACCCCAAGATAACCACCATGCTAACAGCTCTACGATCTACACACCCAGGCAGAGAATTTATTTTTTCTAACTTCCTTATCGGAAAACCCATTAATAAGAGAAATACTAATTATTATAATTAAATTAATAGTTAAAATAAGCATTTCCTCTAAATATTTCACGCACAAAACATATACATTGTTGGAATAACATTAAATTAAATGTATGTCTACTTAATTAATTTTGTTAATTTTATTTTGTTTAGTATTATTTTATTATATATATTTTTTTTTTTACTCTGTACGTTTTTTCTTACTGTTACATTTCCATCATGTATTACAATAACAGTGAAAAAAATGTAGCGTACACGTGTATACGGTCTCAGTGGCTAAAGCATATAACAATTTTTATTTGGGCTTCTGAGCCAAATTGTAGGCTATTTAAATATTAAACTTTATATGTATGTATAAAATGCTTTCCACGTCAATTTCGTCAACGAAGTGTTCGGTGTGGCTGTTTTCATTTAATTACAATTTTCACCGCCTTTGTCTGCTGGATTTAAGCCTCCAATATACGAGTACGTTACGTTAGAGGTTCACGTAGCCATCATATTTCCCAAGATATGGAGGATTTTTTTAAATGTTTATTTTTGTAATGGTAATCTCATTTTATTTAAATGATAATTTTGTGTTAAAACTTTAATAAAGAAGTAATTTATTTCATGATTAATCATTCATTATAACCTATTTGATTACTTTATAGAAATTCTTTATCAACTTTGGAGAAGTTTAGAAAAGTTCATCGCAAACGAGTAACATCGGTTATTTCACTCCGCTAAGATGACGGCGCTAACAGCTACTAAACCGGCACCACTTGAATGCTGTGCGTCCTTAAAATTAATTTATTAGCTACGAAACAATAAACGAATCATTTAATTGTGAAAACTTATGTACCAATTAGCAATAAAACCTTATTCAGTAAAAAATTAACACTTACCTACTAACCTTTACCTGTTCACTGCCTTAGGAGAGAATGTGTGTAAGTTTAACTACATAACCGGTGTACGTTGTTAGTAGTAAATTTATGTGAGTGATTTGAATGACACTGGTAGTTGAGGTACAACTCAAAAGCTTGTGAAAAAACTACTCAATATTTTTAAGCGATAATTTCTTAGGGGATAGTGGGTGGAAAATATGGATAACAAACAATGCCTCAAACTAAAATTTACAATAGAAATGCATCACTGAATGGTGCTGAAATTCTCGATGTTGTACTCAAGGAAAGTTGTACAAGAATGTTGTACTCTACTGGTCTTTGGAGACAAACATACCCTTAGGACATGATGCGTTTTAAATGTTCTAGATTAGGGTGGTTTATATTATAAGCTTAATTATTTTGTTAATTAAAGTTACATCATTTTGAAGCGCGTAAGATATATTTAAATGTATTCCTACTTCAGTCACTTTCTTGCAATAGAATGGTTTGAAACAGATGCTTTAAAGTAAGAATACCATTACACTTAGTATGCCTTGAAGATTATTCTAAGACTTGTTGGAGCAACTTCCTCATGGTGCCACAATCTGTTGCCATAGTTGGTACGTAGCACTAAGGAGTTTTTTTCCTTTCATAGCCCCTTTAAATTTACAGATAATTATATATAATTATAGATCCTCAGGCGAATCTATTTACAAATTATTTTTGTATTTCCTGTAGTATCGCTACATTATATACAGGTTTTGTTATTTTATAAAAATTATATAATGAATAAACAAGTATAATGATATACATTATACGTGACTGGACTAAACTGACTAATAAATAGATGGGGCCCACCTTTTTGATCAAACTTAAAACTAACTTAAATACTAATTCTTAACTTAATTTTTCCCCGACAGTCAGTTGCCATCGATGCGGGAGGGGTGGTGGGGTCATAGTGTTAAACACTGGGTTTGTCAGGTGCTGCTACGAGTCAAAAAACTTAATGTGTCTCCGGCGGATGAACTCACCCACCGACGGCACACCAAGCAACGGGTGCAGGTCAGCGTTTTTCAACCTCTCGAAAGAGGTATGTCCTAAGGAGTTTGTATACGCTTCTTTATTTAAGTAGCTACCTACTCATTTATCATCACGAGACTCAGAGAATCAACTCTGACTAGACTCATCCCCCTCAAAGAAAATGCCTCGAGCGAGCCGGGTCTCCGCAGCTAGAAGTCAACATGCTAATCTCTAGGTTAGGGGACGAGCCTCATGATTCCACGTCCAGGTTCAGTGGAGAATTAAAGCGAGAGTTCGGGAAACGATGTCTATTCAAATCCGGATAGGGAAATCAAGAGCTCACTAAGGTAGGTCTCAGAAGTAGGTTTGTTCTATACTGGGGATCTTGTAGGATTATCTCCCCCCTCGCTGACACCCCCCCCCCCCCACGTCGCTCTTAACCAAGGAAAGTAAGTTATTACTTGTGAACTATCACTTGTTAAGACTTTTCATTTATTTATTTCATACTTATATGTATTGTATTTTATTAATTCATGATAAGCCTAACCCGATGTGTCATGTAACGTACCTATAAAATTTCAAATCGATTCTATTATTTTCACAATTTTTATCTCAGGGCAAACGTTAATATAGGCCAAAGACAACTGACCCGTTTGATACTCTTCCATCAATCAAAACCATTCTTTTAGTTTTTACTTTTAGTCTTTAAGTTTTTAGTGCTATCAATAATGCTTTGATGTGCACATACAGACGAGTTCATATCACAGAGGCGACACTGATGCAGCTAAACGATAAATTCGACGTCGAGCCAGGCCATGGTGGGGACAGGGACCAATACTTGGCCGACCACAGGATAAGGACGTATCTCATAGTGCCTGTAAGTATTCCAGTCTTCTATTTATAAATTATTATAAATGAATAGTTTATTATGAATTTGTTTCAATAGTTGGAATAATTGATAACTAATTGTTCCGAAGTTCGGTGGCCTCGCCATTTTATTTTATCACATTGAAGAATTAATTTTTTTATTCCTAAAATGTTATTATTTCAATAATTAAATTTTGATTTTTGCAAGTATCTTATAGCATCTTCATTTTAAAAATTACAATTGCTTACCCAGCGTTAATAATTGTGATTTAAGAGCTCATTCATACCTTGTACACACTAACTTTTTAAAAGTTAAAGAACAATATGGTAAGAGGTCCAGGGGTGGGCCGGGAACAACGCCTTTATTTCTTAAATATTTATGGATTAATTGTAACACTCGATATTTTTGACCGAATATACATTATTTTATTAGTTCAAGGTTCGTCGTTTGTTCACTGAAAGTCAGTTTTAAACCAAAAAAAATTACCAATGTACCTTAATCTTCCTATAAAATCGCTTTTACATATGTTATATTCCAGTTTTTTCTATGGGTAACTAGCCCGGCTTTTTTTTATTATTACAAAGATATTTTTTGCATCTATTATAAACCATATTACATTTTACAACTAGATAAAAAGGAAATACAGGCAGAATGTGAAAGAAGGCAAACATAATTACGGGATTCCGGCTGAGGGTCTTTAAAAGCTTATAAATGATTGTGAAAAAACGTCGTTATTTTTGATCAGAAATAATTCATTTTATTTTCTGAGCTATCTAGGTCACTGAATGCTGCAAGTTTTTCAATAAATATTTTATTTTTTTATTTTTCCAAAACCGCAAATAAGTATTACATTAATACAAAAAACGAAACATATTAAAACTTGATTGGAACTTAATAAATACGTGATTTCTGTTGTTGCTCTCAAAAGTTTATGTTTTTAAATATCTTTGAGATTTTTTTTTGCGTTAGCGTTTTTGTGGGGTGTGGGGAAATCTATTTCAAATCTTAAATTACTTCTGAACTGGGACTTGAGAGATTGTAAATGTTAAGGAAACTGGTCAGACTTTTTTCAAATTAAGATTTTTGTAAATACATTCTGCAGTTTTGATTTAAAAAAAGAACTTATCAGCATATTGTGTAATATACCTTTTAGAACACACATGTTTATCAACATGCAGACAAATAAAAGGCAATCATCCCATACCTACACAACAGTAGAACCTTTCATTTTTGGCTCAGGAATTACATAGTTAATAGGAGATATAGTTGTCAAGTAGACCATAAAATATTTTATTGGAAATCTTCACTACTGCGTTGATCAAAACTGGATATTATGTCACTAAATCCTGTTTAGCATTAAGCTGAAATCTAATTTGTCCATTGTGGTAGGTCAGATTGGGATGTCTCATTTATTTAATTAAATCCATCATGATTACCTTGAAGAGACTAGGTCTTGGTTATCTTTTCAAACTTTTATTTGGTTGATTTAATTTGACGAATGTTTTTCGGAGTGTTATAAAGATATAAGCAGCCCAAAATGTTATACTATTGCCCATATTCAATATTTTACAAAGCCATTAAAGCATTAACTTGAGGACCTGAAGGGATACAAAATTAGACCATGCGTGTTTTTTTGTATGGCTAAATTACAAGGAAATTTTTAGTTCCTACTAGTTAGTTCTTACTAGTTTTTCTAGGTGATCCCAACTCTATAAGCTTGCTCCATATATCAAAACAGAATGAGCATTACTCCAGAAATAGCCCTTTTGTGTGAAAATTTCATATTTTTGATGAACTGATCAGCTAGTTAATAATTGATTAAATTTTATTTTTCATTGGTATTGATAAGACATTACATTCATACCAATAATTTAAATATAGTTGCATACTAATAATTACACATAAGTAGAGATTAATGATTACAATAAAACCAATAACGTTAAATTTATTCCAATCTTCTCAAAAAAATTCACCTTTCTTAAGTGCAAAGTTGCTAGTGTCGCACCAAATCCAATGCACAGTTTCATCACTTTTATAGGCTCTGGATTTTTCCTTTATCAGCGAGACATTTTTCAAAACATGAATATGTACCGTTTTATGACATGAAAACTGTTTCAGAAAGGTGAGAGAACTGGAAGGAGAAGATCAAGCCTAGGAGTCTGCCTAGCACCTCCTCGGCAAAGGTCACCGACAAAAATTACCAAGACTATAGAGTGCTGGGGTGCAGATAAACCATTTGCAAATATTTCAGAAAACACACTCGCTAAAAACATAGGCCTGACGGTTAGTAATTCTTGTTACTATGTATTTCTAAAAAATATACATTAATCACTGGGATTAGAAATCGTAACAGATAAGACAGTGAACAGACTAGAGAAGAAATTATTAGAATGTAATGGTTGGGATTATATGGAATTTCAATTGCCAAATTAGTACAAACAAAAAAAAAGAAGTCCCAAATATAATTATTTTTAGAACAATTACTCTATTGGTTATTATTTGATTCCTCAAGAAACAATTAAAAATACCCAATGTGAAAATATGTATAGAAATACCTGGCTAGTGGTGTTCCCAGCTATTTATTACTGTGTAGACCTTTTCTATGTTTTTGAATCTCAACCAACAATGCTAGATTTCACATTGCCACAGATTTCAAAGTTTTCTACATTAATTCACCATTCTAAAGATAATTTTAAAAAATAAATAATTGCCAACTTCATATAATCCCTTATGTGAATCCAACTAAAATGAAAAACCAGAACTTAACTTTAGGATTCAGTTAAATATTTGAAATAACATTCCCATATTTTTTATTGTAATAATGCATTAGTTAAACATCACGGAAATGATGTGGCAGCAGAGCATTAGTAAACAAACATCATCGCATTAACTCCTATAAAGTAAATTATTTATGAATGCAGTTCTATTTCATCACAATAATTTTTTTTTTTCATTCTAGAGCATTGCAATGATTGAATCAAATTTACTGCCAAACAAAGCAAGCTGCCTTGACTGTGGGTATGTCCTAAAATATTTAATTAGTCAAATTAATGTCAACATTTTTAAAATCAATAGTTCATATTATATTTCATTTTCCCTATTAGTTCTGAAGGAATTAATCCTTGCACACTAAGGTTTCCAGACTACAAACAGGAATCAGACTATCAATCTCGACCGGATTACGATTTCAGGCAATACATCCTTGCATCTCTCATCCTCTTTCTGGCTATTGGTGCTATCCAACTTCTTTCATTGCCCAAGTAAGAAAAATTAAATATGAAAGATTATTTATGGATGTTAGAAAGTTTTGTGTGTGCTTGTCAATCTTTTGGTTTACATTCAAGAGGCAAACAGTAATTGCAGGCTAAAACAAATTTTGAATGTTTTAGATTAACTGTACTGACGATCGGCTTTTGCCCTGTCTTGATAAGCCTTGGAGTGTTAGTGTGGGCCTCAAGGCCTCCACTGACATCTTCCACACCTTCGTCGTCACCTCTGGAGACATCACTTTGGCTAAGGATTCTAGTGGCTGTATTTGTTGTCACTCTTTTGGCCACTGCTGCACTAATCACTATTGTAAATACATGAACTTTTATTCAGATAAACATTAAATTTTCCAAATAATGATCAAATGTTAAATAAATTTTAATATATACACAAACATACTATACAATAATAAATATTATATATACCATTACTTATATAGATAAATTACATAACAATTTGAGTAACAATATAATCAAATAAACACAAAGTATTTGTTTAATATATATGTTTTTTTTTTATATAGCTTGATGTCGAACCAGAAACTGATGAAGTGTTAGCTACATTGTCATCTATCAACAGCAGTGTCTCCAGGAGTGGGGAAATCCCAGCATTAACTAATGAACAACTTCTACAAATAATTCCGGTATTTTTATTTATCAATGATAAGCTCAGTTCATCATTGCAAAGGTTTCAAGTTGATACTAACTTTATTATCCTTAAGTCAACAACTATACATAGGTATATATATAAATGCAGACAAACAATTTTATAAAAATTGCCATACACTTGCTTCAGAGAAGTAACTCTTCTCTCAAACTTGGCAATTGAATACATTTTGAGATTTCTCCGCATAAACCTTAATTTTTCATTAAGTGCTGTGTTAAAAATCACCTCAAAAATCTAATATATTGTCAACTTTCCATGAAAAAATTGGTCAGTTATTTTACTAAAAACAACTCCCATAAGATAAATTTAAAACGATATCAATAAGCTAAAAAAAAAATCAATTGATTCATCAATATTATAAATCTTGGCGTGGGAAAAAAATCAAGTAAGTCCAAAACTAGTTAAAAGATTTTTTCATCATTTATGTTGACATAATTTCTGCAGCAATGATATGTACATAACCAAGTTTGAACATCCCTCATAAAATACCCACTGATTGTTAATGATTCAAAGTTAATTTTCAATAACTCAATCACAATTCTATATATTTACTTTGAAAATTAGATGCCATTCAGTTTATCCCCCTTCTCCTAGAAAGAATAGATGTTGTTTGCTAATCTTGTAGGTTGATTAATCATATCAGCTTTATTTATTTTACATACTATATTAAAATATCTTGTTTTCTTTCAGGCATATCTTTTCAGCAGTGTACTCTCCTTAGCTGCAGTTTCTGTTTTCCTTAGGCTAAATTTTCTTTTAAAACTTCTCTTAATGGCATCTATTACAATGTGCCATCTTGGTATATTCTTCTCTCTACCCATTTTTCCAGCTTATTTTCAAATAGAACCAGGAAGGTATATAAATAATAATGAATTCATATAAACATTTTTGTTTAAATGGACATATTTTTTTAAACATGTGTGTATTTTATGTGAACAGGTTGACAGGGCTGCCTTGGGAAGTGAAACTGGGTTTATTCCTCATTCTAATTGTCAGCCTTCTTCACAGTCTTGATAGGCAGGTTGACTTTATTGCAAGGAGAGATTTCATGTGGAGGTAATTATAAATGTGTTATATTTTATTTTATAGAATGACAAACAATAGAAAGACAATAAAATAAATATTTTCTATTATGTAGATCAAAACTTCAAGTTGAACAAGATGATGTGGAAACCATGAGAGGGATTAACAAAATATTGCTTGAGAACATTTTGCCAGCACATGTCGCTCACATCTTCCTTGACAAGAGAAATGCCCAAGTACATCTTGAAGTTTTTAATATTATTTTTTCCAGGATAGTTATGACAAAATTATGAATCATTATCTGTTTAATGAGAAGTGCAACTTATTATATCAACGTTCACTTCTCAACGACAATCTTTGATCGATTCATAAAATTAATTTTCACATAATGATATTAGGATAATTTCCTTTTGTTTTAGTATTCTTAGTTTATTTTCATAGTACAACAGTGGAATCTTAGTAAAGTAGTTTTTTTTATAAGTAGCAAATGTCACTAGTTCTATATACAACAACTTTTGGCATTGGCATATTGTTTTTAAACAGAATGCAATATCAAATAAAATTCCAATCTGAGCAAGAATAATGCTTATAATTTGAAATAACTTCCAAGACATACTTGTAGAATTTTACAAGTATAACTGAAATATATATGGTGCTTGTCTGTTAACTGGCATAAGATAACTTCATTCATTAAGACATTATTATGAATGTGCTACAAACGTCACGTAGTAGTACAACTGCATCCAATTCACACTCACAGTTAAGTAAACTGTCATTAACTAACTGTATTTTGCTTTGGTCGGGAATATTTATAAAGAATTCGGTTTTGCTTTAGAAATTAAAATAGTTTCCATTGGCAAGGGGAGTAATGTGAACTTCTGGGTAGAACCTCTTGCATAGGCAATGCATTATAAAATAAGTTCCACCCCATTAACAGACAAGTACCATTTATATTTCCATTGAATATTGGACACTATTCTACATGAAATTGCTTTCATAAATCCTAATTATCATTGCATTATTTGTTTAGGAACTTTACCATGAAAGATACAACTCCATTGCAGTTATGTTTGCCTCAATTCCAAACTACAAAGAATTTTATGATGAAAATGATGTTAATAAGCAAGGACTTGAGTGTCTGAGGCTATTAAATGAGATTATCTGTGATTTTGATAAGGTATCATCAGATGTTTCAATAATACTTGTTATTTTCCCCAAATGTATAAGCTGAACTACAAGAATAATTAGGAACATACTTTAATTTTAATTTACATTAATTTAAAAAACATACTACATAAAAAAATCAGTGCATGTAACATCAGAGCACCCATTTACTGTACCACTGCTGAGTTCTATCATGGGAGATATTTACTTGTAGAATTGTCTTCCAGTGCTCAAAAATTTATTAATTTATGACACTAGAGTCTTTTAAGAACCTGGGACCTGATCCTGTCCAACAATCCTCTTCCACATTCTTCTCATATTGCCTTTATGGTTCTATATAACCAGGTAATTCTTGATTTTAAGTCATCCAGCCATGATATGCTCAGTCTTCCTTACCTCCAGGATACCAATATGACATCGGCCTTGTTAGTTATGCCGACTCCATTCTCTCAATATGCTTTAGCCTGCGCAGGTGTCCTTTTTTAATGATACTAACCAGATCAGGCTGTACATTTCTGCTTAATATAATACAAAAAAAATGTTAAATGATAAATTTTTACTTAGATTTTTAATTTTAGTTGCTGATGAAACCCAAATTCAGCTGTATAGAAAAAATAAAAACCATAGGAAGTACTTACATGTTAGCTTCTGGCCTAGAACCAGGAGTTGAGGACGCAGGAGGGGTTAGTAAGCATATTGTAAGGCACCAGTCGTTGTTTTTTTTTTGTAGCATTAATTATTTATTTTTGTGTATTAGTTAGATCACTGTGCCCTTTATGTTATTTTATTTTATGTTCAAACTCCACCTTTACAATAGTATGTCTATATACAGAACAATGTTAAATTTTATATGCTGAGTAATTTGAGATATATTGTGATGTATGGATATTTTCCTTACATCGTTTTTACATATTCTACTAGAATAAGTGTTGCCACATTTATTGATTCCCTGACTACTTTTAATTTACAATTATTCTGATACGATACCAAGAAATTTTAATGTATAAAATCCACTGATGCCATCAGATATCTGAAACCCACTAAAGTAGTCATGTTTCATCCTGTCAATAAACACAAAGACTCCTTGTGTTTTTTTTTCATGGTTGCAAGTTTATTTTACCCATGTATGTAATAGAAATATTTAACATTACAAAATGTTCGTAAAATAAGTTTCATAAAAATTTGTTTGTTTTATAATAATATGCTTCACAAATTATTTCAAACAAAAAAAGGTGATTTAAAGATCAAGACTTTAACGGATACCATTAAAAAATGAAGCCATAATTTTCATTTTGATGTTTTCCACTGCCAAGATAAAATAAAAATTCAGAGAAAATAATTTAATGAATAACTAAATTTATAAATAAAGTATAGATCAGCATAAAGTAAGCTGATAGACTTGTCCCTCCTGTACTCTTGCATGCCTTTTTTGCTATTTTTTCCCCCTAATAATCCACAACACCAAGTAAAATATTATTCTCTAATGGAATTCTACATGTAATGAATCATTTCAATTTTTAGAAAGAATCAAAACACCAAGAGCACAGCGTAATTGCTCTTGTAGAGTTCGCAATAGCGCTAATGACAATACTGGAACAAATAAATAAAGAATCTTTCCAAAGGTTTAAATTAAGAATAGGTGAGTACATTTAAAATACTCTAAGATATGAATTTTAAATAAGCATATGTTATTAAACATTATATTGTAACACTATTTTTATGATCAATCAAATTTATTTACAAGAAATAAGTTTGAACTGAACTGAAAAAGTGGGTTTGTTGTTTACCTGAAGATTTCTAGTTATAAAAGCTCAGGTGAATTTATCCCACTTCAACCACCAATCAAGAATGCACCAGTTTTATTACATATCATTGGGAAAGACTGACAATTTACACATTTCAGAAGGGGAATAAACCACTGACTACTACAGTTTATTCTGATTTTCTCCCGGGAATAATTTTTATATTTTATTTTATACTCACTCATCTATCAATATTGTCAAGGAATGTTGTTTCTTATTTTATTTTATTTCTTATTAAGAATTGTTAATTTTGGTATTTAATCTCACTGTTCTAATAATTATCAACCAAAGAAAAATATAGTGACAAGGCCGGGTGTAAAACCAGGGACCTCCTGATCCCCAGCTCTTCCAAATGAGATAGCCCTATTGAGCATGAGTGAAGCCAATTTAAAATCCTCCCTAAGCTTCTTATAAACCTTAAGAAAACAATTGTCAAAGCTAAATCTTTCGAAAGAGACTAAAATGTAGTCCTATAGTTTTAAATTTTACATTTATATGAGACTAAGCATTTTTTTCAGTGAGAAAAATTGCTTTTGTTGCTTTTATATTATTCTTATTGGGACTATGTTTCAGAGTACATTTTTTTTCCTCATTTATTTCATACTCTTTTCCTTTATACATTTGATGTATTTTTCATTAGGTTTAAACCATGGGCCTGTAATAGCTGGTGTAGTTGGGGCACAGAAACCTCAGTATGACATCTGGGGGAATACAGTCAATGTTGCATCACGGATGGATTCTTGTGGAGTAATAGGAAGGATTCAGGTATAATCTATAATTCTTAAATAATAGTTTCCTGATATCTTAAGCATATAATTAATAAATTAAATTAACAATAACATGGTTATTATCTATGCCAACAGTTAATTGTAGAATCTAAGAAATTATATGGTCGAGGAGGTTATTATAATACCTCTTTTTCAATGAATTGTTCATATATAAGCTTAATTTTTAAGCCATAGCTTTAAGAGATTAACCTAGAAGTAATCTATTAACTCTTTCACTTGAACAAATTTCTTTAATCGGTTTAATTAAAAGAGGCTGTTAATGGGGTTTTGGAAAATAATATATTTTTCGCCTCCACAATCAAGAGGGTTGAACATAATTTTGAAAAAACCTCTAACAGATTCATTTACCTTTACATAAACATTCTATTATCAGTTTATCATATTAATGTTAAAGTAAACCTAATAATTTAATATTAAACCAAAAATAATGTAAAAAAAAAATATTTATAGGTAACAGAAGGCACAGCAAAGATTTTAATGGGTGCCGGCTACGAATGTGAATGCAGGGGACTAACGTTTGTCAAAGGAAAAGGAACGTTAATGACTTACTTTGTCAAGACTATATTTGACGAAAAATAAAATGTGTACTGAGTAATTCACAATGTGTACTATAATCTCACAGCCCAGAAGAATGAGAGCTGATATTATTCAACTGTTGTAACCAAAACTTTTAGAATCTCTAAAATATGATCTGAATATAACTTTTTTTATGGATTAACTCCTTAATGGAATAAGTTATATTGTGTAAACATTCCTGAACATAGATGTAAAAGGAAGTTTGATTAATTCAAAATCAAATAAATGAGTGAAAAAAAAATATATTAAAAAATAGTAGTGCCTCTTGTAGCCTGGTGTAGGAAAATTATTTTATCCTTTTCAAGATAATTTATCATTTTTTAAAACAGTATTGGAATATTTGAGCCTAATGTATAAAATGTAGTAATAATAATGTATTATATATAAAATATTCTGTGACTTCTTTGAGATTTATGTTCCTGGAACTCATTAACTTCATCATTTCAAATAATACTAGTCAAGTGATACACAGTGGCTAACTGGCGCTAATTCAGTTCAACTCAACCCTTTGGGAGTATATGTATTTCATTAAAAAACAACCCAGCAGACTATCAAAAAAAAAATTTGTTGCTAGATACAACGAGGACAGCAAATACTCTATACTATTCGTACTTGAGCCTGAAGTGGTGAAAATTATGAAAACTGGATGGCAGTCGCAGAAGAACAACGGGCAAGAAGAGACCAAGATTCACCGAGTTCCACCGCCCATTAACTAACATTGGAAAATTACAAGTAAAAAAATGGTTAAAACAGTTACCTACATTAAATATGCTATGTAAATCATGCATATATATAAATATTATATATAAATCCATAAGAGTAGACATCTACATTAATAAGATTTATTTGATTAATCAGTTTACTTTAAATTAATGCGACATTATTAAACTACTTATGGTTTGCAACTGTAGGATATTCCTAACCCTAAGTAGCTGAACGCTTTAAATGGTTAAAATGCCTTGTAAAAATTTATTTATATTTTTCTTATTTTAATTATAAGTATATTGGAAATTGAAAGTTATCTTAACCAACAGTTTCCTATGTTGTACATTTTAAGATATATATAATTGTACTTAATAAATAAATGTGCTATTTATGTTTTACTTTTATTCCCTCATTTTATTCATCACAATTAAATTTTTAATTTCCTTGTATAGAGAAGCTGTAAATTACTTCGTATAGACCCTTTCAGAAATATATCAGCAAAAAAATTGCTAAAACTTATTCTATAGATTTTGAAAACGATTAAATTACATAATATAAACACATACTGTAGTATATTTCTTAATAGTTACTAAAAAAATAAACTGACTAAAGGGTATTTTTCGTTTATAGCTCAATCAAGGCAAAGCATAGTAGGATTAAGTTCACAAATCAATTATAAAAACTCATTTGGTGTAAGCTAGCAATTATTTTTTACTTCTCAAAAAAACATATCAGGCTGAGAGGAGCCGAGCAAGAAAAAAATCTGTGAGGGATTAGGATAATAAAAATATTTCTTTAAATGTAAATATGTTTTGGCCATCTGGTGATGTTTATTTAAAAAAGTTAGTCGTGTGCAATGTCGCACTTTAATTTTTCAGGATATCAAATGGAACTACCGTAGAAAATATCATGCCTCCATGTCAAACATATGATGAGTTAAAATTTGGAAGTAGAATTTTCACGAATTGTCTATTTGTAATTATATAGTTAGTAGTAGTAGTTTTGTAATAATTATAGTCCCATATAATAAAATCTTGAGACATGATTGACTAGTATGCAGAGATATGCTAAGTTTATTAATGCAAGGAAGGATCTTTGGCATACTTCATGGCTACATAAAACACCTTTCAGTAGTGTTTTGTAAATTTCTACGTCTTTTATGTTGTCCATACTAATTACTTCTACAGTTACAATAGTAATTCAATTAATCAATACTACAATTACAATTGAGTAAAAGATTGTATTGATATTTTTGTTGACACAATAATAATCAGACAAATTATTGGTTTATTTCAATAGACAAGAAATTGTAAGGTTTAACCAGCCGATGAAGTCACTAGTTCCATTATGCACAAGTTATTTTAAATATTAATGAGGATTATATTTTATAAGAAGTGAGCATGTTACCTTTGGAGAGATTTATACTCTAAGAGCCCAATGGTGAGTGAATGGTTGATTGTGGTATGATGGAAATGGGGGATTTATTTGCTAGTTGTTAAGGGGACAGGATAAAAATCTAACACATTTAAAATTGGAATTGCAAATTCAAAAATTCTTCAAAGCCCTATTTAGTTTCAATTATACATTGCACAAAAATTAAATTTTTTTTCTTTCAAATTTTTTAATTAAAATTAGGTATAACAGATAACATAAATTGATTCCTGGACATGAGAATCACTTATTGTCACATTCATCCTGTACTATTCCTGACAATCCAGATAAAAACAGATATTCTAAACGCTGAGTCGATATATATATTGTAACATTCATGATATTTGAGAATATCATGACCAGCAACCCTCCCATCTGGTAAGCATCTTCCCTTATGCTCTTAGGAGTGGGGATGAGATAAACAGGCAGTCTTAGCCCAACCGTCAAGAAGAGCGAATGAGAGCAAGCTCCCGAATTGGGGGTCACCAACAGGAAGAGAGGAGAAGAACCAACAGCAGAAGTAATGTTGATTGGATAAAAGGAAGATCATCGATTAGGTGATATTAATATTGTTTTTATTATGGATCCATTAAAAGAAATTGAGCTCAAATTTCATGTTTTTTGTAATTAGTAGTAAATATCCTAATTTAAAAGGAATTGAATATTTTTTTATACTTTTTGTCAGCATTCTATATAATTATAATTATTTGTTATAACCATTTTATTTGAATATATTTCACAATTCCTAGTTTTTCAACTTATTAATAACTACAACAGTAGCCTTGAGATCGGGCGATTCAATGGGGATAAATTCCTATGTCAAAGACATAAAAACAATTTGAATTAAAGATCTCATGACGGACCTGCCAAATTAGTTAAGGTAAATTGATCAAATAAAGTAGAAAGAGAAATGGTAAAAAATGAGGTAGGTTCCAATATATATATAGATATAGTTCAGTGCTAGCTGTTACACATCATCTGCTGCCATTGTTCCCGCCATCATCTTGTGCCACCACCTTGCCGTGTGAGGGGTGGCCCAAGGTAACATTTTTCGTTTCCTATTTGTGTCAGTGTTTTTTGTGCATGAGGACGGTACCCCATTAAAATATTTTATCGTAGTTTTGGACACATTTTTTCGGAAGAACAGAGATGGAACTGGAAGCTTCCAGGAAGCTATCGGCTTCCCCGACAGCCACCACGGACAGTGAAGACGAGGGTTTCGAATACCCTAAAATTACTGTTAAGGTCCAGCGACTCTTGTATAAGATTGCGGTACTTTCTTGACACATGGAAACAAGCCATATTGTTTCCATTATTAAAGCCAGCCAAGAGCGGAGATCACCCAGCCAAGTACTGCCCGATCAGCTTGCTATCGCAGATGGGGAAAATTTTTGAGAAAATTCTTTTGAATTATCTCAAAAATTACTGCTCGGAAAACGACATCATTCCGCCAGAACAGACTGAATTTCAAACCAGTATGAGCACAGAGCATCCCCTTCTGAAGGTAGTCAGAAGTTAGCCATAACATGAATAGAAACATAGCCACGGCTATGATTTCGATTGACTGCACTCAAGCATTCGACTCGGTGTCAAATGCTCTGTGACCAGGAATACCCGGAACCACTCTATTCAATTCTAGCTAGCTTCCTGAAAAACAGATTGATGCGGGTGCGGGTGGGTGATAGCTTCTCCGAAGCTGTGCCACTGACCTGTGGAGTGCCCCAATGAGCCATCTTATCCCCTGTACTATTCAACGTATACACGTCTGAAGTTGTAGGAGCCCAATATAAAAACACCACAGTTACTGCTTTCACAGATGTCATAGCGGTGTACAGCAGCAGCATGAGCGCCAAGGTAGCTCTAAGACAGGCTGAAGTAGCCTGTAACCAGATCAGTTAGAGATTATCAATATCTCTGTAAACGCGGGTAAGACTGACTGCGTAATTTTCTCTTTTCAAAAGGGAAAAAGCCCACTAGCTAATAGTTACATAGTAGGAACAGATGAAAATTCACCAGCCAACAACATAGTATATCTGGGAATCAAAATGGACAGACACCTCCATTTTACAAAGAAGTTGAAGCAAACACGCACAAAGTTTTACCGGCTTACACATTTATTAACTTCCCCCAATCTATCACTGCGTCTGAAGCTACTGATCTACAAGAGTATACTCAGGCCTACTCTACTGTATGGTGCACCGCTTTTTCGTTATCTGACGTATACGACATCTCAAACGGTATACTGATGAAAGTGGTCAGAGGTACTTCATTCGAGCAGCGGAGCAACAGTGAGCTTCACGAGATCTTCGAGCTGCCTACGGTGGATGAATTCATCCAACATAAACATATCAAATTTTTCGACTCCCTGCAATACTTGACTAACCCGGTGTTTAACACAATAGCCCCCGCTCCGTTCCCCCATCGATGGCAGGACGCTGTCACAGCTGGAACGCTTTAGTCTTAGGTTTTAGTTTAGTTTCCCGCTTGTAAGCTGAAGGTGAGCCTTGTCACCAGGTGTAGTGTATGTGTTTTTGACTTTTTAACAACAAACTGATCGTATTATATCTATGCCCTCCTTCGAATGCATCTGTGTATGCAGAACGAGGAGAAACATGTAACTCAAAAATTTTTTATTTATTTATTTTTTGTTCATTGTCTACTATTAATAAAGAGAGGTTATGAAATAAAAAAACAATCCAGAACACCAGCTGTAAAGGAACTTGCGATTTGCTTCACTCAAGGCAATAATTTTCATTCTCCCTAACTTAGATTTGTTTCCCCCAAAGGGTGTGAACATTACAATACATTTGATATTATTATCAGTACATTATGCAGTATAAAAAAGTAAAATAGGTAATTTTCTAAACAAAGAATGATAAAAAAACAATGTAATTTCAACAAAATATGTATTTTTTTCTTAACCCAAAATTGTAAAAAAAAATACACCTTGTAATATAGACAAGCTACATTAGAGCAATCTGATGACTGAAATTTTGTGTGATTGAATTTAAGTTCAAATAGCATGGTGATGGGGCTCACCCTTGTTGACTATTTTATAATAGTGAATTAGTTCTAGAAGTATTCAGTATCATTTATTTATATGAATCTCAACCAATGGTTAAGGAATAATAAACTAATCAAGATAATGTATTTTATATATTCAATAGATCTCGTTAAATTAAATAAAATAAATTGTCGTTGTATTATAGTATAACCATTGAAATGTGTATTTAGAATTATAATTTGTAAGTAAAAACCTTCAAAACCAAAAACAAATCAGGAAATAGCAAATAAACACTAAGCTTTTTTTTTTTAAACATATATTATATACATAATTACATACGTACACTAAAACTTCAAGTTATTTCATTTGAATGAATAAATATAAGATATAAACTGTACAAGAAACTTTAATTAATTTTAAAATAAGCAGGTTCCTGATGTGGCACTATCATTTCCTCCTGTATAATGCAGATTTAAAACTATAAAATCTCTTCTTCCTTAAAATAAAAAAAAAAATCTTCAAAAACAATCATAATTTCCAATTCTTTCACTAACAGTGCTATTGGAGATGACCCATCAAAGGATCAATAGTACATGACAAGGATTTTCCAGAACCTTTTCCTTTTGGCTAAATGCCAGTGATGTATCAAGCATTGGAAGTAAGTATTTTATATTCCTTAAAAAAAATAAACAATAACAATTCAAGCATTACTATTATTAGTAGATACGTGTTAGTCAACATGTGCAACTGTTTCATTTATTTCAATCGGGTTTTCAAGGTTGTTTGAATTGTAACTAATGTATCTAGTATATTTAACATTTTCAAATTCAATATTAGTATTTATCACAATATGATTTTCACTTGTTTTTTCAGCTTCATTTTCTATTCCTAAGTTAATTAGATCCTCAAGGCTGAGAACAAAATTTTTATTAGTAGATGGTTTCCTTTTTCTTAGTATCCTTGTGGGTTTTGGAGAGGTCTCATTCTCAGTGCCGTTTGATTGATCAATAATCAATCTTTTTGTGTTTGGAAAGTATTGGCTTTCATAGTCATCATCAGAATCACTTTCAATATATTTTACCGCTTTTCTTCTTTTTCTTTTGCTTGGTTTTGAAATGGGCAGTTTATCATTCGCGTTAGATTTTGACAACTTATTTCCAACTGCTGGTATAGTTGAATCATTTAAACTTGAAAGTTTTGATTGATTAGATTTAAATGATTTTGATGACTTGTTTTCATCCTCTGTTACTACTGGATTCTTTTCATCAGTCAAACCTAAAACATTTGAAAGTTTCGATATCACAATTGCATCAGTCCTTCTTTTTCTGATGGAAAATTCTCCGTCAATTAAGGGACCGTCATTAGACTCTTCGTCATCTTTTTCTGGTGACTTTCCAGCAATTATAGATGAAATTGATTTCTTCCTTCCTTTGGCTCGTTTTTCATTTTCATTTCCAAGTTCTCTTCCATAATTTTTAATTGTATTTTGATATACAGTGTCAATTTCAAGTTCTCGAACAACGTTTGAAAGATCAAATTCAGAATGACGGCTAAGAACTTTATTAATAAGCGAGCCATGTAATTTTTCTTCCTTTTTAAATTTACTTTTCAAGTTTCTTCTCGATCTATCAGGAAAAATTGATTGCATTGTTTCAAAATCACAGCCCAAAGAATTAAGAGCTTTGTAAAACTTAATGGTATCTTGGTGCGACCAACCACATCTATTAGGATTTTTCATAGGCTTCCTTTTTGTAAAATCACCATCAATAACATCTTCGAAAGTAGCGTTTTCTAAATTATGAGAAGGTTTTATAACCACACTTTCTTGTGCTACAATCACTTTTCCATCCGCAGAAATTTTTAACTGTGGGACAGGTAAAATATCATCACTTTTATTTAAATCTACACTTGTACTGTTATTTTTTTCTGATGCAGCCGTTTCCTTTGGTTTTTTTTCTTCTGCCTTTTCTGCGGTTTTTGGCTCACTTGGAACTGGCTGCTTATCTACACTTTGGGACATAGGATTAGATTTAGGATTATAAAAAATTAAATCCATCATTGTTAGTTTAGAAGAATCAAGTTCTTCTATCTTCCCAAACTTTTTAAAGAGTTGCTGTTTAGCTTTAGATTCCATTTTACTATAAGATGATGTAGTAAATTTGTCTGGTCTTTTTATTTTTCCAAGAGTTGCCAAATTCGGTTTAAAATTACCTTTCTGGGGCGAAGTTAGTTTGTTAGGGCTATGATTTACACTCTTAGATACATTATTTTTCCTGCTATTTTTTTTTCCATAATAATTTTCAGTTAAAGTGCTTGCAGAAACAACACTATCATCATCTATTGATCTAGGTTGAAAACGGGAAATTTTTTTAGGACTAAGATCAAAACCGATATGTGTGGGTGTGGTTCTACCAGATTCTATTGTATCGTCATCATCACTTAAATTTCTCTCAGGCTCTGAAAAGTTAGATGTTTCTTTAATATTGGACACATTCAATGGATTTTCTTCATTTTTTTCATATGCATTTCTGGAAGTAACATCATCTTCATTTATTAACAATTCTACATTTGGTTTATAATGGCCGTGAGAAATGTTTTTGGGACTAAGATCAAAACCTATAATAGGGGGAGTAGTTCTACCGGTTTCTATAGTAATTTCATTATCACCTGATTTTCTTTCAGACTCATTTGATTTATTTTTTTCTTCATTAATATTAATAGATGCTTGGGAAACAATGTCTTTATTAATTGTTTGTTGTGCATTGTTAAATGTATTTCCATAGATAACTCTGTCATAATTTTTTGATGGCCCAAGATTTGGTTTTTTACTAATACGGGAAACTTTTTTAGCACAAAGATCAAAAGCGGTAGATGAGGAAGTGGTCCTGCCAGTTTCTATTCCGGTGGTGTCATCACTTTCAAAAGACACTTTTGAAACAATTTCTTTATCAGTTATTTGTTGAGAACTATTACATGTGTTTCCAGGAATATTTTTACCCTTTTTAGACAATCCAAACTTTGGCTTTTGACGAATACGGGAAACTTTTTTAGAACAGAGATCAAAACCAGTAGTATCTGTGGGGGTAAACTTGCTCTTTTCTGTTGTGAAGTTTTTTGTTGAATCATCTAAGTTGGAATTTTCTTCATTAACAGACAATTTTATAACACTATCTTCATCAGTTTTTGGTTGTGAATTGGTAAATGTTTTTTCCGAAATATCATTACTTATTTTTGATAACCCAAAATTTGGTTTATGGTAAATACGGGAAACTTTTTTAGCACAATCAAACCCAGTAGGTTCTTTTGGAGTAATTTTGCAAGTTTCAATAATGATGGTGTCATCACATAAGTTTTTCGTGGACTCGTTAGCAGAAACTTCTGAATCATCTTCTACAATTAATTTTTCTACTCTGTTACATATATTTTCAGAAAAATCTTTGCCTTGCTTTGACAACCCAACCTTTGGCATTTGGTGAATATAGGAAACATTTTGAGTACCATGATCAAGAGCAATATTTGTGGGAGTAGTTGTGCCTGTTTTTATTACAATGTCTTCATCACCTAATTTTTCTGAAGACTCAATAACCAAGTTAGGCTCAATTTTGGAAATTGATGATTGTGCATTAACCCGAGAGGAATCATTAAAGTTATTTTTATTTTCATTAAGAGAGACTTTTAAAACTTTATCTTTATCAGCTTTAGGATGTGGATTGTTAAACGTGTTTTCCAAAACATCTTTACTTTTTTTTGATTTCCCAAAATTGGGTTTTTGGCGAATACGGGAAACTTTTTTAGCACAAACATTGAAAACAGTAGGTTCTGTTGGAGTAATCGTGCACGTTTCAGTTATGATGGTGGACTCATTAACAGAAACTTTTGAAACATCTTCAATTAATTTTTCTGCTCTGTTACATATATTTTCGGAAAAATGTGTCATAGTAATTCTGCCTGTTTCTATTGGAAAGGCTTCACCACTCATTTGTTCTGGTAACTCACTTAAGTTAGGTTTCGGTTTGGTAATTGAAGATTTTTTATTAACTACAGAGGAATCATTGAAGTTAGGTTTATTTTCATTAACAGCCACTTTTGAAACTATATCTTCATCAGCTTTTGGATGTGGATTGTTAAATGTGTTTTCCAACACATCTTTACTTTTTTTTGATTTCCCAAAATTTGGTTTTTGGCGAATACGGGAAACTTTTTTGGCGCAAACATTGAGAACAGTTAGTTCTGATGGAGAAATCCTGCCCGTTTCTATTGTGATGGCATCATCACATAGGTTTTTTATAGACTCATTAACAGAAACTTCTGAAACATCTTTAATTAATTTTTCTGCAGTGTAATGTATATTTGGAGAAATATCTTTAATTTGTTTTGACAATCCAAAATTTGGCTTTTGGCGAATAGGGGAAATCTTTTTAGCATCAATATCTAGATCAATATGTGTAGGAGTAATTCTGCCTGTTTTTGTTGAAAAGACTTCATTACTTATTTGTTCTGGTAACTCACTTAAGTTAGGTTCCACTTTGGTAATTGAAGATTCTGTATTAACTGGAGAGGAATCAATAAAGTTAGTTTTATTTTCATTAAGTGACACTTTGGAAACAATATCTTCATTTGGTTGTGAAGTGTTATGCACAATTTCAGAAATATCTTTGGCTTTTTTGGATAATCCGAAGTTTGGTTTTTGGCGAACACGAGAAACTTTTTTAGCACAAATATCAAGACCGACTTGTGTGACAGTAGTACAGTTAGTAACCATAGTATCATCACTTAAAGATTTTGTAGCCTCATTCACGTTATTTCTGTCTTCATTACTAGACCCAATCGAAACAATATCTTCATCCGAATTTTGTTGAGACTTGTCATGTACATTTCCAGAAACATTTTTTACTTTATTCGATAACTGTAAATTCGGTTTCCGGCAAATATGGGAAACTGTTTTTGCACACATGTTGAAACCAATCTGAGTAGGAATAGTCCCATCGGGTCCTGCTATAATTGTCTCATCCCTCAAGTTTTTTGTTGACTCATTCAAGTTGGTATTTTTTTCATGAATGAACACCTGTGATACACTTCCTGTATCTATTATTGCTTGTGCATTGCTGTAAGCGTATTCCACATCAGTTTTTGATAGCTCTAAATTTTGATTTTGGTGAATGGGGGAACATTTTTTAGGGCTAAGATCTAAAGGAATGTGTATGGTAGTAGTTGCACTGGTGTCATCATTTAAATTTTTTGTAGACTCATGTAAGTTATTTTCCGGTTTAATAATTGGAGATTTTACATTAACGTGAGTGATTTCCTTTGAATGATAAAATTCAGAATTACTTGAACCCTTCGGTAACAATGAAGAATCTGGTAGTAATATCCTAGAGGTTGGAATATTTTCATACTTATTAATACTATTAACAGGAATGTGCACATTTTTGGATAAAGCTTTTTCTGAGCATGGTTCATGAACTTTTTCAGTCTCAGGGAAGTTATTAAAACATGCATTAGAAACAGCATCAGTTGGTTTACCTTTAGCGCATACCTCTTTTTCACTAGTAATGTTGCTATTTTCACCTGTCTTTGCAGCAGGTTTTAACTTTGGCTTAAACTTTAGCTGCCTTAAAGACATTTTCGAAGAGTCTTGGGGGAGTTTCTTTCTTGCCTTGGAAAAAAAGAAAGAAATTAAAACGTTAATCGCTATACCTGTTGATAGATGTCACATTGTTTCGTATCACTTTTATTGAATCAATTTAAATTTTCATGAGTCCTGCAGATATCCACATTAGACTGAACACCGGACATTAAACTGCTCAGATAAGATGAGTCAACAGTCAACCGTAGACAAATGGAGTTGTGAACAATAGAGAATCCACTATCGGTATAAAAAGGAGAATGACAGGAAGGATTCATCACAGTACGGGAAAGTAAAACTATGGAAGGGCACTCAAGTAGTAACCTGCTCGTCACGAGGTAACAGCTAGCCATATTATTCTACCAGGGTTGGCGCCAAAGAACAACATTCCGTACTCTCCAAGAGACAAGTCAACTAACCTTCCCACCGGCCCACTCAGGCCAAGCCCGCCAAATTCAAAAGGGATTTTTAGGGATTCTTTCGTTTTTCCTTCCATGATATTTTCACAATGAGAAAATCTTATGTTTTAACACCTGGTATATCTATTCTGGTATTTGTCAGAATCAAGCTAGAGACATGACATTTTACTCAGCGGTCCCATAAACATGATTACCAGCCAGTAATTAGTCGATAACTTATTTGTTTTATTTCTCTATAATTTTAAACAGGTTATAAAATTAAAGATGAGTTGTGACTTTAGTGGAATAGTATAAAAAATATACCCATCAAAACCTTAGTCGGCAACTTTAAATCAACCAGTATTTTTTTGGAATATAACCAGCCCCATAAAAAGTAATGAAAGGTCATTAATTAATTATTATTTGTAGCTAATGTAACAGCATAGAGGCTTTTATAAGTCAATTCATGAACCATTCGGTCAACGGTTGCCTATGGCCAATTAGTAAGTGCGTCGATCGATATACAATCAATTACTGACTAAATTTTTATTTGCTTGAACTTCTAGACTTTCTGAATATATTTTATTTATTTATGGTTCACTTTTTTCAACAACAGATAACATTACTACTGCACTTACTTTAATTGAGTAAATCAACCTATAGCGTTGAGGATTTTCTGGTCTTTCTGGGTTCAGGTGCATTTATTCTGCTTCTTCTGCTTATTCTGCTGGGGGGGGGGGGGGGGTTGAGAATGGTGGGTGTGACACTTCTACATTCTGCAGGTGTTGCGTCATCTGTCGCTTGGGCAGTGGTAGTTTCACTTCTCTTTCGGATTTTGGCTTGGAGAGCTCTAAGTGAACGCACGGGATGTGAACCCCAAGAGGAGGTTGGACGAGGCTCTTATCAATTCGCGCATTTCAATGGTGTTGCTTGGCAGGAGTCTCAGCATTGAGTGGCTCTGCCACGTCGCCACGTCATGGTTTCCTGTCCACGATACGTAACCAGCGTGACATCTCTTGTGCTTAAACTCTTGTCATCTGTAGCACTGCGGTATCCCACCCCTTGTTTATAAAAACACACATTACAGTCTGCCCTGATAGTTACAGAATGCCCTCCTAAGCATCGAGCTCCATTATAAAAAACTTTGTATCGTTTTGACTCGGCCTGATTCTAGATCAATCCCATGGATTGGACATGTTTTCAAAAATGTAAGATGTTTCATATCCACCCTAAAACTATTCAACTAATCCCCTGTCATCCTCTTCCTCAACAAACCCCAAAAAGTCTTGTTTCCTCTTTTATCCTTCCCCATTTTGACTATGAAAAATTAAACCATCTTATGAGCTGTACCCTTCGATTTGTCTTCGAGATCCCAAGAGACTCACGAGCTTCGTGATCTATTGCTATGCTAAATCTGGGCAGTTACCTCCCTCGGCCAGATGGGAATACTTTGGGACATTATTCTACCAAAACTTATCCACGAAAACCCCATCTTCAAACTCAAGTCTTCCAGCCATTCCTACAACACAAGATCTTTGCTTATCTGACCTCTACCCCACTGGCTTCGATTGTTCGTTGCTCTTTCGTGCTTACACTATTTGAACTCTTCTTCTCACTCTTCTTCACCCTGTGAGGTAAAATCCCGGCTTTATAGATTTGTCCTTTTCTCTCAATCCACTGCTATCTAACTATTTTAAGAGTTATACCCATACCATTAGGATTTTTTGGTTTGTTTTCTCTTTCTATTTAAAACATGATGAACTATTATGATATATATCCATAGGCTAGACCCTAGAAATATAAATTTTTAAATTTCTAGGGGCTAATTCCCCATAATAAAGAATATTTTTCATTTTATTTTCAATATATACTGTAACGGTAAAATATATTGTAACCAGATTTAGGTAGGCATTTAGAAAAAAACATTGAAACGTGTTATTTTATAAGTTCCATCTTTGAGGCAAAGAAAATGAAAACGCGCCAAAAGAAGCATTAAAGAAAATAAAAATAGTCTTCAGGCAAAATGCATGAACACATTACTAATTTAATGAACTTTGTTTATTTGGAAGAAAAATATATTTGTGTTTTATAATAATAAACAGTGATTTTTGTTAATAATTTCATCAACTTCATTAGCAAACCAAATGTACATGATGGGTAGAACGGAGGTAATTTTCGAATTCAGCACACCACAATACCTACACTTTAACAGAAAAATCCTATGCAGGTGTTCAAAATTTTTTTTTTTTGCAGACCTGTGTAATTATCAGTAAATTATTAATCAATTAGAAGAAATTAAAACATTTTTCTATCATACTTAGTAGGTTTTAAAATTAAAGATCTCAACATCCTGATTATATACATGTATTATGTATCACAGCTTTAGCGGACTAACATTACACGTAGTCTTTAAATCTCTCAATAAACACTTTTTCTTTATTCGTAACTGTTAATTGTGTAAATATTACACTTGGCTTGACTTATTTTTTAATGCCAAGTAATTAATACCAGTTAATAAGTGAAACATTGGTGTAAGGTATGGATGGAGAAGAAATGGGGTCCTCTATATAATTATGGGAACATCCTTCCGAACACCCAACAATCAAGCGTCTACCTGTCCCTTCAGTGGTTTGGCTGAAAAACCTTGTGGTCACATCGCCAGAATGACATCACTTCATGGTCAGAAATGGTAAATGTTTCCTTACTTTTTCAGATTTAATAAGCTTTTGTGAGTCGCTGAAGTAAACTTGTCCAATTATCGGGTCCTCTGCCCAAGGAATTTCCCGATCATGGGAAAATGACGCTTTCGAAAACGGTCCATATCCTCGATGACCGGAACAACCGCAGGACCGCTGGACTTGAGTGGTATATAGCAGCCGTTGGGACAGATCTGACAGCAGAAGAGGCAGACATGGTCATCAGGTTAGTTGTACTCATCGCTGCAGTGGCAGTCACCGTGATGGCCGAGAGTAATGCCACTGAAGAGGTCAGGTTGCAAGAGTTCGAGGAGCAGACCACGGCACCCTTCCTGCCTTCGTTCATTGCCTCAACTGTCTCCCTCTTCCAAGGTAGGGTTTGTTCATTATTATTATTCAGTTGTGCATATGTCATTAATGAAAATAAGGTAAAAAATACTAGTTGAGTTGAAACAGAAAACAATTATACAATCAAAAAAAAATTTCAACTGTAATTTTTCAAACTTTCTAAAAGTTTCAAAAAGAATAATTTGAGGTTGCCGATTGAAATCCCACAAACTGATCACCAAACGTATTTGGATTTGGAATACTCAAGACCTCAAAGGTCCTAAATCTGTGTGGAGCATTTAAAAAAATAATTACGATTGAAACTAGAATAAAAAAAAAGCACCCTGCCTAGTTCGTCTTTCATGAACGTTTATGGGTGACTTCGTCAGTTTTGTGCTGCTAATTTTTACATAGAATCCGTTCAACAATGTTCCATTATTATTATCGGAATAGATTTAAAAATCGTAACATCATCATATTGGCCAAATCTGATAGAGGTAAATCCCATTTAAATATGCTAACATGCCTGCGGGTTATTATTATTTTAACCATAAATATAATTTATGTTATCTATAACTTATTTTTAATGAGCAGGTCGTGGTAAGAAGGGTGGTGGGCAAGGACTCGGCATGGCAATGATGATGGGTGGCATGATGGTGGCGATGGGGTTGGCGGCCCTGGCTGCGCTCTCGGGAAAGGCTATGGCGGCTTCGATGGCTGCACTCATGTTGGCAGCAATGTCCTTGATGAAGAAGCACTCCGGAGGAGGGCACTCTTCCTACGAGGTGATCTCTGTCCCTGGAGGGCACCACCACCGCAGCCTCGCTGAAGGAGAGGGCTACACCAGCTACGGCGCCGAAGGATCTTCCCAGTCAGAAGAGGTCGCAGATCGTCTGGTCACCACTAGGTAGGTGAGAGAGTATAACGTAAGATTGAAGAACTGTTGATAATTATCGATAGCTCTCAACCCTACCTACAACTACAAATCGTAGTTATTCTCCTTGTAACTATGGATATTTTAAGAAATAAAACACTTTCTGTCTGTCCACGACTGTTTTGATACCCGAACGATTTCCACGCACTGTACTGTCATTCTCAAGGGTTCAAGGCAACTATAGCATCGTTTGATAGCCAAACCTGCATGTGCCACTGTACCAACCAGCTCGAACCCTTGAGAAGACTGTCGATGTCGTTCGGATAGAAATAAAATAAAGTTGAGGAGATACAGAAAGTGTTTTATTTGCACACCGGCACCCCACCATCAATAACAACAGTTTGACTTAATACAATTAATAGAAAACATTATTTTTGTGCATAACATCGATTACTATTCATATGCTATATTTTGGAAATTATTTCAAAATTTTGACGTATGTGGTTAATAAATTTCATTAGGTTGCCAGGACATATTAGGATAATTGCAGGTTCAGGGTCTTTCGTGATGCCAACCAGTTACAATCTTTTCCTTACACTTTGAATATAAATTGATTTCCTTCAAATATCCTATCACCCGTAATTTCGGAGTCAGGCGTGCATAGTGGTCGTTCAACTCAAGACGATTGTTCATTTGCCGAACTCCGCGAAGTGGTCAGCAACGGTTGATTCACCAATTGAAAGTATCTGAACAGTTCTTGGATTTTTTTCGATAATAGCGTACAATCGACGTGTAATGTTCTTCCTTTGTTTTCTTGGCCAAAATCCCCCCCCCCAAAAAAAAAAATTGTTTAGATTCACCAATGAACAGTGCTCTTAGTCACAGCGCCAACTTTCAGGTTTCATTAATGTTTCTGGATGTTTGGGCTGAGACTACCCAGGATCAATTTCAAGTCCTGCATATATTACATATTAATTAACAGTCCATTGAGACTAACAATTTGAAATCCTAGCTTACATGTTTCAAGTTTTTAAATAATCTAGCAAAAAAAAAAAAGGATATTTATCTAGAAATAAGATAGCAATAGGAATCTATCAAACTATTGATAGTAACCGACAGTCAAAGCTATTGTTTCTAATATATATAGCTTGTAAATATTGGACTATTTCCCTCTTGTCAGCTAATGAAGCTGGAGCTCACAGTATCCCGATATCCTACATTTATCCATTAGGAAATAATTATTAAAACGGTTGGATTACGTACAACAATTAGTAATTATTAATATTTTACTATAATTACAGATGAGAGATAACTACTCCTAGAGCTGGGTCCAGTTTGAACAAAAGAAGAGTTCTGTCACCGGAACGGTTTCCGTAAACGTTGCTGTCTAAACTAGGCCCCTTTTAACTAATTTTTTTAATGTTATATCGTACATTTTTTCGAAGAAATGACTGTAAAGAAATTAGTGGTAGTTTAACAAATGTATTTATTTATTTATTTTATTTATTTATTTATTCATGTTATTAATGTTTGTAAACATGCAAATAAAGAACTGAATAATTTTATAACTGACTTATTTTAAACGGGAAGAAATTACCTTCTCTAGAATGGAATATAAATTATCCATGAATTTTTCCTATGTTTAATGATGGAAAATGACAAAATATTTTTTTTAGTTACAATTAGGAAATTAAATTATTTTCTAGATGTTCTCTGAGGATTAAAGAAGTGTAAATCAGATAAAAATAATACCGTTTATCAGAACAATATTCAAAATATAAATTAATATGCTTATTTTATTAATTCCTACTAACTATTAACACAAAAAGTTATTTATTAAATAAGAATTATACTGCAGTGTTCCTTTAATTTTAGCATTATCTACAGGCTAGAAAGGTATACAAGGTTTTATAATTTATAAGACGATAAGTTATAAAGCACCAATATTAAAATCTTAAATTAAATTTAAAATAGTTTTAATTAACACCCGCGACTCGTAAATAAAATTAATAAATACCTAATTTTAAAATCAAATTGCAGTAATTTTTACGGCGTAATGCTCTGGTGGCTTAATTTTATCATTCTAGTCAATTATGAGTCCCAATTAAGACGCATGGCTGCTTTTGAAATGGAACTGTATATAAAAGAGAAAGCTTAATGTTAATTTTATGAAGCCCACTCGTGTTGAACAAATCTGTAGGATTGTTTAAATTAAAAGGGATTTGTAAATGCCAAGCACACCATCATACATTTTTTCGCCAAGAAACCTTTGGTTTATGAAGAATCAATTAAAAAAATAAGCTATATTATAATTATATAACAATTAATTAATATTTTAACTATTAACTCGTAGAAAAATCAAAAATGGAATATGTTATTTACTTAATCGAAACCCAATAACAGCAATTAAACTATTAGATTGATTGTAAAATTTAAAAAAAAACTGATTCCTTCTTATATTTTTTCAAACAAGCTTACTTCCGAAGAATACAAGATAGCTAAAACAGTGTGTCCATACACAGGAGGATTAGTATACATGCAATTATATAGTTTTTTATTAATATTAATTTAACATTGCATCAGTAAGAATAAATTAGCAACAACATTACAAACTTAAATCTTTTGAATGAAGCCAATATGTCCCCAGAAGCTCGGAGTGTTTTCTTAAAATTTCTCATGCACCGTTCGTTAGAAGCATTCTGGTGGAGCAGTTCAAAATTCGGTAGGGTGGTGGATGATTAATGGTGCATTATCTCAGTACTCGCAGGTTGGCCTGTCGGAGTTGAGAACAAAGTTCCATGGTACTTCCTATTTTCAAATGGATAATTAATTCCGATTTATTTCGCGTATTTGTATTTCAATAATTCATTTCTTTGCCAGGCAAGCATTGTTTTCGCCCTTCAGGGCTGTTAATTAAGTGTTTCTGACCAGTGACAAACAAATCTCATTGTCAGGGTGCACAGATTGTGCAAAATCCCCGAAAAAATGGGTAAAAAGTCCATATCTTTCACATTGATGGCCCTATCGGCTTGATTTTGGTCTCATTCGATTCAAAAAACCGAATAAATTAGATTATGAATGTAATTTTTTTTTCAATTGAAAATAAAGTGGGAAGCATTTTACTTTTTGAAGTGTACAAACATAGTTTCAGAAAAATTAATTATTGCATTGCAAAACAATTTCTGATTATGACTGTTTTTTTTCTAAGGTGGCACCACTGTGCTCAATGGGTTGTGCGAGCAGGTCGGTTTAGGGATCGATTTTCACTTGCATGAACAGACTCAAAAGTATTTTTCTGTTCTCTATGATCGGTTAGCCTACTGCCATGTACTCTCGTATGGGGTGGAAGCAAATACAAAAGAAAAATCACCTCAATCTGTGTTAGTGCTTTTGTAGTTCCAGTTATGATGGTTTGGCATAGGACTTGTAACATGTGATCTGTTTTCTATCAATTTGGAATCCTTTTTATTGCGCCGAGTTTGAAGAAACAATTATTATCTTAGGTACTTCTTAAAGCTATTTTGAATGTCCTTTGAACCGATAGCAGCTCCACTGTGGATACTGCTTCCTGTAGTTTATATTTGGTGAAGTTCCCATCGATTATTTCACAACACCCAACATTACTTTGCTCTTCTGTGTGATAGGGAAGATGGTTTCTGAATAGTTTGGAGATTTCTTAGAAGTGGAATTGGAATAAGTTTGGGATAGTGGACATTTCGTACTTCTAGATATTTTTGAATCTTTGGTAAAGTTCATGAGATTGATTTATTTAACGTAAGAAGGAGATTGTTTTTAACTTAAATTCCAAATAGTAGTTACGTATTCTTCTAGATGTTGTTGCGAAAGACATATTAATCGAATTTCTGCTCGAATTGAACTGACCATTTCTTTTCTCGGAATAACTGCATCAAAAGGTGCTATTTTTAAGATAAGTTTCTTCTCATGCCTCTCTTCTTCTCATATGTGTTATATTTCCCCCTTGAATTCACCAGTTACTAATAGTTTGTAGAATCCTGAAGACTGATTTACGTTTGAGTACAATTTTTTCATAGCGCAGGTCATTGAAACTTGGAATTTTTCGATGAGCAAATAACATAACATTATTTTTGCTAACATTAACTACCCGTGTAAGTGCCTCAACAAGCTTTCCTCCTTATTTTTTATTTTATAGACTTAAATTTTGTGAAATAATTTTAATTCGAGCTAGACGTGAAATAGCCTACACTGCATAATACGCACAGTCACGATCGGTCATCCGAGATTTTCGTGTTAAAAGGAGAGAGAATTAAAAATATTTTGACAGGGCCAGATATTGAACCTGTGACCGCTCCACTCTCTGGATGAACGTTGGCTAAGCTGTCACAACGCGAACTGCAAACGGATCAATGCAACAACTCATATTTAATAATATAGAGAGGATTTACAACACTTTAAAAACTATGAAGTTTACTAATAACTCGGCTACTACAATAATAAATTGACGTGTCAAATCGTTAGTAAAGAGATTTTAGCAACTGGTGGGGAATGGCATTTAAGGAAGTAAAATAATCAATATATTAATTAAAATAAATTGCAAACTGTTAAGTAGTGGTCTTAAACCACTTATCTTTATCTCTCTGCCTCGTTAATTAATTGTTAATTGTGTCATTAATGTCTACAAAGAAAATAATGAAGCCATTAAAACTGATTATATTATAGAAATTTCAAGGTTGGATAACCCTTCTCGTCAAATTGGAACTTGGTTGATTAAAATGGGTTGGGTTTATTTAATGTATGACTTCATCTCATTTTTAAAAAAAAAACTTTAAACAGACCAAAAGTATATGATTTATTTAATAATATTTCAGCAAAAGAGATACACAGAATACTTTTCATTAATTTACGGCAGTAATTTACTGAACCAAACCAGTAAAATAATAAAAGTGAACTTTAATCTCACTGGTTTCATAATTATTATCCAAATAAAAAAGATATTGAAATAAATGGGATTCGTTTAGTCGGATCGAATAGATTCACCTGAGGATCTATAATTATTTAAAAAAAAAAGAAAAAAAAAGCCAAATGTCTCCAGAATGGGATCATGCGAAAAGTGGTCCAACATACCTCTTTCGAGAGGTTGAAGAACGCGGATCTGCACCCATTGTGCCGTCGGTGGGTGAGTTCATCCGCCGGAGACACATTAAGTTTTTTGACTCGTTGCAGCACCTGACAAACCCAGTGTTTAACACTACTACCCCACCACCACTCCCACATCGATGGCAACAGACTGTTGGGGAAAAATTAGCTTAAGAATTAGTATGTAAGATAGTCTTAAAGTTAATCAAAAAGGTGAGCCCCATCACCTTAATTAGTCAGTTTAGTCCAGTCACGTATAATGTATATCATTATATAATTTTTATAAAATAACAAAACCTGTATATAATGTAGCGATGCCACAGGAAATACAAAAATAATTTGTAAATAGGTTCGCCTGAGGATCTATAATTATATATTGTAGCGACCGCTAACTACATAAGTTAAATCACCCTATACTCTGGTGCATATATAATGTAAATCATTGTACAAGTTTAAAGCAATAAACCATGCACGGGACCGGCAGTCGTAAACAAGTCAAACGTAAGAGGGTCGACAGCCGTCTAAACAGACCCTTTTAGACCAAGGGTCGCCACCCGGCGGTCATAAACCTGAAAGGGTTAGCCACCGTCCGCCATAAACAGATCCTTTCTAGATCTGCGACACCTTCAGCCAGGAAGGGGAAACGGTATTTAACCCCGGGGCTTCTGACCCTAAACCCTACTATCTCCTCATCGCCTTTGAGTCTGTTACCCTGTCTTTTAGTCTATTTGCAGACCCTCTGACGACTTGTACCTGTGACGCTGCTGGGCTCCCGCTCGAACTTTGAAAAACTTGCCTTATTATTTATGAAACCTCTGTACCTCTTCTCTTGAACATAGTGCATTGTCGGGGCACATACCCATCATAAATGGATAAATGGTCAGATATTAACGCCGTCCTGGAACGATTGTCCAGGTTATTAACTCGAACTTGTCACCAGGGCTAGGTGATCAGGCACCTCCTAGTGACAACCCGACATATATAATTATCTGTATATTTAAAGAGGCAATAAAAGGAAGGGGAAAAAAAAAAAAAAAAAAAAAAAAATCGTCGGGGTTCTCGATTGGTTAAAGAACGCCGACCGTTTTTTGACTTGTTGCAGCGTTTAACATTATGACTCCACCACCCTTTCCACATCGATGGCAAGACTGTCGGGGCTAAGATTTAGTTTAAGTTTTTACTGTTAGATATAAGTTAGTTTTATGTCTATGATAAATAAGGTAGGCCCCATAACGTTTAATAAATTCAGTCCATCAATGCATAATGTACATCATTATACTTTTGTACGATGTAGATCACTATTTTGTATACTAGAATTTATATAAAATAAGCTACAGGGAATACAACAAAGCAATTGTAAATAGATTCATTTGTAGAATTTATATTTTGTACATATAGAAATTTGTAACAAGGAATCGTACAAAAAAAAAAAGGATTCGTACTAAACTAACCTAAAATAATTCTGAGAAAATTTGAATGTGTACTGCATCTTAAACATAAAACTTCTTCGATGATTAGCATTTGTATTTATAATTATTATATTTATATTTGTATTTGTAACTTTCTTTGCTACAATTTTGGCCACCAACTTGGTCCAAATTTTTGCACTGCGTATTTTGTTTGTGATGTGTAATCCCACTAGTTTTATAATTATTGCCCTATGTTAGTAGGGGTTGAAATTTGAACCGGTTTTTTCTTTTCTTGATGGGTGATTGGTTATATTGCTGCACCAAACGTATAGTGTTGCAGGTAGGGTTTTAGTTCTTTAAGCTATTACTTTAATTGTACACTCCAATTAATAATCTCTATATAGATATAAATAATTAACGTAACTCAGAAATGAAATAATCATTCAAAAATATTTACATATAAACTGAATAATAAGGTCACTAGTCATCCTCGAAGTGGCATCATTCCATTATGCTCAGAATTATTGATCGTATAGCCGAAATTAAATTAATGCATTTTATTAGAGTAGTAAAAAAGCTGTATTATCAACAATTCTCAGCACAAGGGACAAATAGCGTGTGGGTTTAAGAAATTAGATATTTGAATAGAATGTTGTCAATTGGGGAATAAGTGATCTTATCATTAAGTTTATTTATAAATATTTTTGAATGATTTTATCATCATTAATAGTCAAACCACGGTAAGAATATATTAGACAAATATCGCAATACGATATGTCAATAAAATTTTATCAGAAACGAAATGAAAATAATAAGAGTGCTTAGTTTTTTAAATATTTATTAAACTAAATAAAAAACCATGGTATAACTCATTTAAAAAACAATCTATAAATGTTAGGTCTAAAGTACAAAGAAAATATGGGTTCAGAACTTAGAAATTTTAAAGATAAATAGAAAAATTAAAATGTTGAGAGGTAGAAAGATTAAAATGTTGAGGAATCAGTGCAAGAAGCGAAAGGACGAGGGATCCAGAAATCAAAAGAAGGAGGCAGGCATAAGTATTAGGCTTCTCCTCAAGAAAATAAAAAGGGGTAGTGGTAAATCACAGTCACAAAAACCAAACCAACAAAGGTAACG